>CM010612.1:26844383-28234639 GCA_003430845.1 Xanthoceras sorbifolium
GCTTAAAAGGTACTGTAGTGAGTGGATTATTATGGGAATGATGAGCTAAAAGTATGAGGGGAACCTGTGTTAGGATTCATCCACCTTCAGCATGGTTAACTTAGAAAGTCCATGTAGTCTAGAGTCTCAAGTTTGGTTTTCACTAGTATGCACCTGAATAATTGGCCCTGGCTTAGCTTCTGTCATTTCTCAGCCAATGATACCAAACTCTATGAAGAGTTGTATATTGGTGTTGCAATTATTTTAATGCCTTATTTTTTTTTTTTTGAAATTACTCTGTTGAATTTAATCTACTGTGTTGCAGTAAAGATATAGCTTATTTTCATCGGCCGAAAGCTTTATGGTATCCCCATGACAATGAGGTGGCTGTCAAAGAACAAGGGAAGCTGCCTACACAAGGTCCCATGAAAATTATAGTAAAGAGCTTAGGCGGGAAAGGAAATAAACTGCATGTGGATGCTGAGGAAACTGTCTCTTCTATAAAAACAAAAGCTTCAAAGAAGCTAGGTTGTCATTTTCTTTCCCACGAATTTTCCATTCTATGTGTGTAATCATTATTAGATTATGTTTCATGTCCTAAACAATTGGTGATTTTACTGAGTGGTGTTAAAGATTTTTGAATTTGTCCAGAAGGGGAAGGCTTAACTGACACTATTGTTCTTATAGATTTCAAGCCAGTAGAACCTGTGAAATTAATTTATTTGGGAAAGGAGCTTGAAGACCATAAATCTCTTGCCGATCAAAATGTTCAGCCGAATTCCCTGCTTCATCTTGTTCGTACAAAAATACATTTGTTGCCAAGGGCACAAAAGCTTCCTGGTGAAAATAAGTCTTTGCGCCCTCCTGGGGCTTTTAAGAAGAAGTCTGATCTTTCTGTGAAAGATGGCCACGTCTTTCTGATGGAGTAAGTGGCATTCTTTTTTGTTTGATATCTCTCTCTATATATCATTATAATCTTCCTAAATGGATAGGAGCCGTGCATAGAACTGCTAACTGCATGAATTGTTAGTCCTAGCATCATGCCACTGAACCATTTGTTTTTTTTTTTTTTTTTTGATATAATACTGATGAAATTGTATCAAGAATGCGTCACATTTTTGTGTTGGAGGATATTGGTTTGTGGATGGTTATCTACTTGTTATGCAATTCAATAGCGTATATATATATTTTTTCAAATACATACGTACATATAAACATATTTATAAAATTTATGGGTAACAAATGTTTTAATCATTTAATGCGAACCGTTCGTGTACAATTACTTAAGACTGAAAACTCTAGACTATTAGTTGATTAAATTTTATCATTTTCACTTAGATACATCTGGAGTGACAAATGAGCCACTATGGTCTTCCTTCTTGTGTCTGGATTTTTTAAGTAAAATGATGCTGAGAACTTTTTTTCCTTAATATCTGGGGGAGGGTTGAGAGAGGAGTAAATGGCGAATATAAATGCTTATTCATACATGCAGATGCACAGATAGACCGTCACACCCACAGTTGAGTTGATGATGCACAATCTTTCTCTTGGGATGTAGGGAAGCTTCCTTTTGTATTACGTATTTTGCCTGTGTTTAAGTACGTCTTGTGCTCTGGTTTTATAAACTGTAGCTAGTTTCAATTATACATTATGATCGCAAAGCTGATCTGAAGAGAAGGAAATGCGTTGGTGGCTCGAGTTTATTAAGTTATTATGATTCAAATGTTTGATCAGTATATGGCTAATATGCTGATGTGTTGCCCAACGAATTGTTATGTACATTCATTGCTTCCATTGCAAAACATAGGATCCTGTAAAGGAAAATAGACAGTAAGTCATGTGATAAGTTATTATATATGACATAATGATGGATCATTTGATATATTGGTAATGTTTGAATTGAGTTATTAACCCGTAGAAAAAGTTAGAAGAGAAACATTGGAAGAAACATTGGAAGACTCCCTCATGAGTAGCAATGTAGTGCATTTCCAACCAACCGACTTTGCTTTTCATTAATTTCTGAACGTAATAAAAGTTTCCTTTGTACTGGCTGGGGATCAACCGAATTTCGGAGAACACTCAATTATTGTATCTCTTTGCAGGTATTGTGAGGAAAGGCCTCTACTGCTGAGCAATGGCGGAATGGGTGCAAGCCTGTGCACTTATTGTCAAAAATCATCCCCAAGTGATCAAGTCAGCACCATGTTGTGCAATGGAAACGGCAGCTTGGGAAATTCTCTGATACTTGAGCCTGGTGATAAATCCCCTTTCCTTGGAGACATAAAAGCTGGTTGCATTCAGTCATCTCTTGAAACAAACATGTATAGGGCACCTGTATTTCTGCATAAGGTGGCATCAACTGATTTTTTATTGATCCGATCTGCAAAGGGAAAGATTTCTATAAGACGCATTGACAAAATTGCTGTTGTTGGACAGCAGGTTTGTTATAGCTTAGTCTTCTAATGCATCCCTGCATCCCTAGGGCCCATCTAATTTTATTGTGAATTTGTGATAGTGAGGGTTTTATCAAGTTGCATGTAATTTAGTTCAACCGAATAAAGGCTACATGTTCTATCAATTAGGTAAATGTTGACTTGGTGATCAGTTATATAGCGGGACTTATATATCTCAAAGTACACGTACATACATTCCGTAAAATTTGGAGACTTCATGCATTCTAGATGGTTTTCATTTCGCTGTTATTGAGGGAGAAAATGAGTCATGTTTGAATGAATCATGTTTATGTTTATGTTCACGATTACTTTCTCCGATATGCTGTTCAACCACTACCTGATTTTGTTCTTATTTGATTGTTTAAAGCTGAAACGGTGTTGTATGTCTGGTAGACACTCAGTTTGGCAATCTGATTGTTCAAGGGAGTTTCCTGTAACATTAAAAAAAAGACCAACTTGACTTTACTAAAGCATTATCTTTTACATTCTTTTCATTTCTTGAGCAGTATTGCCAATTTGTATGGAAATTTATGAATTCAGTATAATTCTGAAATTTTTCTAATTTCAATATTAATTTATTATTTCTTGATGATTGATTTTTGCAGGAGCCCCTCATGGAGGTAATGTCACCTGGATCAAAGAATCTGCAGACTTATAGCATAAATAGACTGTTGGTGTATGTGTACCGTGAGTTTTCTGCTGCTGGAAAACGTGGCTTGCCTCCCTGCATTGGTGTAGATGAGTTGTCTGCACAGTTTCCTAATTTGTCAGAAGCAATAATCCGGAAAAAAATGAAGGAATGTGCATTTTTGCGGGTAATCTTGCTTTCAATTGTATTCGTAATATTTTTCGCTCGAATAATATATGTTTGCGTGGATATCCCACTTTTTTCTTTGACGGAGCATGGTTATGCCCACTTTTTGTAACTGTTTTATTTTATTATTTACTGACATTTTAGCTTTACATGCATATGCAACCTATAGAGGGATGTTAAAGGAAAACAGGTTTGGTCCATGAAGCGCACATTCAACATTCCATCTGAGGGTGATTTGAGAAAGTTGGTGTCTCCAGAGCATGTGAGTTCCACATATTCCCAAATCCCTTTTTATTTAGTTGTAATAATATTTTCAACAGTGGAACTTTTTCCTGTGTAAGTGTGGAACATATTTGTTTCCATAAATTGATGACACAGCTTTCGGAATTGCATGATAAGAGAAGTCATTTGCAGTAATTGAATTGCCCAATTGACATTATCAGATTGGTAAGAATAATCATTTGGATGAATTGAATTTCTTCTTCCTTGGTGGCAGATAATGGTTGTTGCCATTAATATACCAGAGTGTAATGTTAGTTGTATAGTGAAAATGGGAGCAATGGGCCATGTCAATCACAGAATTTGTTGGCTCAAGAAGAAGTGGATTCGGTGTATTTAGGTTCTGCAATTGCTTCTGCTGGCCAAGTTTTGTATTTGTTAGGCCAAACCTATTAGTTACCAGGCTTGGGTGACTGTCCCTTGACTTCAGTTAGTATCACTCATCCTGCTATTGTCAGTCGTTGCTCGTATTGTAGCATGGTATCCTTCATGTTATGTACTGGTTAAGTAGCTCTATTTTATTTTTCTCTTTTTGACTTTAATGTCCCTTTCATACAGTTATTAAGGTGTTGGGGATTGGTTTGGTTCAAGGTCATTATTATTTCATGTTCTGTTTGCGGTGTGTCAGTTGGACTCCATCTCAGTCTGCATTTGAGTTGTTAGCTAGATGTAGTTGTGCTGCTTGGGAAGCAGTTTTGTTGCACTTACAATGGTTGTTTTAGAAGCAACAGAGTAGGGTGATTGATTGGTGACAAGACAGAATATCAAAATGGGATTTTCAAGGACTGTATTTGGTTGGCTTCTAGTTTAAATTTTCTGTCTTTGTTTTGCAGCCCTTTTTCAGGCTTTCCTTACTTGTTAACCTTTAGTTTACTACATTATTCCGTTATCCTTTTCTTTTCTATTTTTTTTTATTTCTATATGAACTGCCCGTGTTTCAGTATATTTGTTCTTTTTTGCTGTTTTTCTATTAGAATTAGGTAAAATAATGAAATTTATATCATTTTTTACAAGGCAGGAAACGAGTGAAAATTCTAGTTCTATTTTCCTCAGTGTGAGCTCTTAATTTAATTGATCGAATCCAAAGGTTAATGTTTCTATGATGGATGAAGGTCAGAGGACATTTGGTGTTATTCTGTTATGCATATATTTTTGAGTGATTTACTTGGCTGCATCTTTTGTCTTGTATAGTTACTATCGGATCGGTAATTAGAAAAAAAAAAAAAATTAGAAAAATATGTTTCTAGTTGATTATAATCCTGCTGTCAGCAGGAAATGGCTGCATTCGGACAAAGAGACACTTACGCAAAACAGTTTTTGTTTTTAGCTATGCATTCTTGCCATATGTATAGTTTCCTCATTACACTTTCTTTGCTCCCTTTTGGCTTAGGTGTGCGCGTATGAAAGTATGCTAGCTGGCCTGTACCGGCTCAAACATTTAGGTATTATGCAGTTAACTCTTCCTGCTAGCATTTCATCTGCAATGAGTCAACTCCCTGATGAAGCAATTGCTCTGGCTGCTGCATCGCATGTCGAGAGGGAACTACTAATAACTCCATGGAATCTGAGCAGCAATTTTGTTGCTTGTACAAACCAGGTAACCCAATCTTTCTGTTCCAAAAAAACAAAGTAAACTAATCATTCTAATGGTTAAGTAAGTGTGTCCTTGTGTCTGCGCACATGCAATTGTTCTAAAATACAAGGCAAAATTTAGAAAATGCATGTCAAAATCATAAGGGTATGGTTAAGTTTTTTTTTTTTGCTTTTGGACAGAGTTGTTTGCCGATATTTAATTTATGTTCTGTCACGGCAAAAGGCATTTAATTTATCTACTTCTAGTTGTGGTGTGTTAGATTATGTTTGTATGTGGATTCATGTGTGCTTGTTTGTATTTGGATCCACACATCAACTTCATATGATGTACTCTTTGTTTTCTTGGGGCTGTTGGAATTTTCGTGATTTTATGATTTATATCATGTTTGACTTTTTGATTATGATCTATTGAGTGCTGCACCTATTATTCTTTCTTTATTAGTGTTGTTATTTCTCTTTTTAATTGTTTCTAAGCATTTTATTCACCTTCGTATTTCAGGATAGAGAAAATATTGAGCGTTTGGAAATAACTGGGGTTGGTGATCCATCTGGTCGGGGCCTTGGATTTAGCTATGTCCGTGCTGCTTCAAAAGCACCTGTGTCAAATGCTATGGTGAAGAAGAAAGCAGCTGCAAGTCGAGGAGGCTCCACTGTTACTGGAACAGATGCTGATCTTCGTAGATTGAGCATGGAGGCTGCACGGGAGGTGTGTTGTTTTTTCTTACAAAGAATTATAGTCACCTTATGGTGATTGTCAAAAAAGTGTCGAATATATTTCCATTAGGGCAAATTACAAATATATATGTATATGTACACACCCATATCAACAGAAGCTAAAGTAGGAAAGAATTCATAAAAAAAAAAGTTTCCAAGTCCACTAATTCCCTAAAATCAGGGATTACAATAAAAGTTAGTCGGGCAGCGACCCACCGCCTAGCGCCAAGACCGCTTGAGTAGGGATTAAGCGGATATCTGATGTCAGGAATAAGAACTGAAGAAGAAAATTGAAGAAGAAGAAGAAGAAGAGCTGCTGCTGCTGCTGGAGAAGAAAATTGTACACTGCAAGAAGCAGAAAAAAAAAATTAGAACATAACCCCCAAAACGACGCCGTTTTGGGGGGTTTAACTTAAATCCCCAAAACGGCGTCGTTATGGGGGTTAGGTTAAAAAAAAAAAAAAAAACTAAACCCCCTAAACGGCGTCATTTTGGGGGTTAGGTTTTAATTTTTTTTCGTCTTCTTTTTCTTTCTTCTTCTTCTTCTTTCTCCGCCGTGAGCTGCCTTCCTCCTCCTTCACCACTAGCACGATGTCGCCCTCGTGCTTAATCAGCGCTTAATGCCGACTTTTACAACACTGGTCAAAAGTCAAAATACTTTTCAACTATATATCAAATAAAATGTAATTTAGAGGCATCAACTCGTTTGTCAGTTACGTCTATAAGAAGATGTACGATAGACATGACAACGTTCTTCACTTTTTGGGTTAAGTTGTTTTGTGGGTATGAGGATCGCTACTCCAGCTATTATGCTTAGTGTTCCTTCGGACCATACAAGAATAAATGAATTTTGCTTAAATAGTGCTTAAGATGTTATGTTATTGGAATTTTTGTTATATATAATATGTCTCTGTAATTGAAGTTTCACAGCATGAAGGTTCTTTTTAATGTACAGTCGTGTTCACGAATTGCCTTTGCTTGTTCGCAAGAGATAAGAGGCAGAGTGCTTTGGGAATTAATGTGGATGAAATATATTTGGTTTGGATTGTTCTTGGTGATCTATGATATATAAAGGGAGTTGAAAAATAAATGGTTGGCTCTTGCCCATCAGCTTAAGTTTTGGGGGTTTATTATATTTAACAGTATTAGAATCTATTTGATTGTGAGGCCGTGTATTTGGATCCTGGAAAAACCCCACATTCTATAAATTAAATTGTGTTGGTATTCATATATGGATCCATGTGTTTGTTTCTGTCTTTTTGTATCCATGTAAGTCTATTAATGAAATTGGGTATGCACATGATGGAACTTGTTAGAAATGAAACTAGTTGTGATCTTTCTTGTAAGCTTTTGTAACTGATGGTATTTCAGTAATGAGGATAGACACTTTCTTTTTTTTCTCTTTTTATTTTTTTTTTTAAGTTTTGGAAAGAAGGTGGGAGAGGAAAGAAAGACTGCTATACTCTAGTACCTCCATATAATTGCTTACCCTTAATTACTTTGATAGCCAATTAGAGCCTGAAATGCTGGGAATGCATAGGATCAGCAAATATATCTCAGCATAATTTATTTCTTTAGTTATTATAAGAAGCTTCCTATAAAGATTTAAAATTAAAGTCAGTAATATGTCCATGCAGGAGGCTAAATTCTTTTTCTTTTCCATATAAATGGTTGAAAGATGAGAGTATGTTTTTAGTTTTGAGAACTAAATAAATAAAGATGGTTGCGGTGTTGTTTTTGTTTTGCTTGAACCTGTTGGAAAATTTGCTAATATGTGTACTTAAATCTTTGCGGCCTCTAACTATTCCTTTGGATATCCAGGTTCTCCTTAAGTTCAATGTTCCCGAAGAAATGATAGCAAAACAGACAAGATGGCATCGTATTGCTATGATACGCAAGCTTTCAAGTGAGCAAGCTACATCGGGAGTCAAGGTTGATCCAGGAACTATCAGCAAGTATGCACGTGGACAGAGAATGTCCTTTCTTCAGCTACAGCAACAGACCAGAGAAAAGTGTCAGGAAATTTGGGATCGTCAAGTTCAGTCTCTTTCAGCTGTTGATGACGATGATGAAAATGGAAGTGATTCGGAAGCAAATAGTGACCTGGATTCCTTTGCTGGGGACCTAGAGAATTTGCTCGATGCAGAGGAATGTGAAGAAGGGGAAGAGAATAACTATGAATCAAAACATGACAAAGCAGATGGTGTTAAGGGGCTTAAAATGAGAAGGCGTCCATCTCTAGCACAGGCAGAAGAGGAGATTGAAGATGAAGCGGCTGAAGCGGCTGAATTATTCAGGTTGCTCATGGATGGTATGAATTATTTGGTTTCTAAGTACTTATTCTTGTAAATTGCAAAGAGTTATTGTTGGCTGAACTCTGTAGGCTCTGAAGTGTGTTCAAAGCAACCTACCCAACCCCCCACCCCAAAACCCAACTGTTTGTTTGCATGCCTGCTATCACTTCAAATAAGCTTTATGCAAGTTGATGTTCAGTTGAATTTTATTTTTGGGCTATAGCAGTATTTACATATCTTTAACTTAGATAGTTTCTGACACATGCAATCCTTGCTTTTCGAATTGGATTTTTTAAGTGAGTCATGGCACAAAAGTTAAGAAAAATGATGAAATCTGCGGAGGTTGAATCCTTTCCAGCATATTTGTTATTTTGGGCTACAACTAAATAAAAGCAGCTGTCAAATGGAATTTTTGTTGATTACTTCATATGGTTTAATGCTTGTTAGAAAATAATTTAGCAGTAATATTATGTGGTTGACCATACGTTGTTTAGCAGATGACGAGGCAGAGCAGAAGAAAAAGAAGAAGAAAATAAAAGCTGTGACAGAGGAAGCTGGATTTGCTCCTACCATGCAATCAATTTCTGGTCTTGAGATTGTAGAACGGGTTAAGAAGCCAAACAAAATAGCTAAGCAAATTAGTACATTCCAACCGGTTGGATCCTACACTGTGAATGAAAATATTAGAGATCCAAAGGAGGTAAGCATGATTTAACACAGTTATTTTCTTCAGTTATTTGTATATTGTAATTCTGTTTTGTTACACCCAGGGTTATCTTTTGTCATTATGCAATATCTTTGTGCCGCATGTGAAGGTAGGTTCGTTTGTGGGTATCGCTGACTGTTGTATTCTCTTTGGTGGCAGGACGAGAGTTTAACTATAAAACGAAATGTGTCTGGAAAGGTGAAATCAATGAGAAAGAATGGTGCAGGACATGTCGGTCAACTTAAGAAACTAAAAATATTGGGAGATAATGTTAAGGTAATTTTCTTTTATTATTCTTTTTCTTCTTTTCGAATATAATATGTATTTCAAATACAAATGTATGATATTGTTTGTGTATTTATGAATGAATTTATGTATATATACCTTTTTATATATGATTACATAAAAAAAAGGAAACAATTTCACAATTTTTGCAACTGGTTTGAATGCGTCACAAGTAATGTGTTTGTCTTCTTCAATTGATGCATCATGTGGATTATCCTTTGTACCTGAACTCGGGAAAATGTCACGTGTCTCACTGTACAATTTTGTGAAATGTGATTACTGTGCTGAGCCTAGTGGAGATTGAAGAAAATGATATAGAAGCATGTACTGAAACCAGGGTCTAATAGTAATTTCTCAAATACACAATAGAGGGATATAAGATTCTTCCTCGTGATATCATTCTAGCTGGCCCTCCTGCTCACAGCGACCAAAGGACCCAAGTCCTCCTGGTTTCCCTGCATGGCAGAATAATATGTATTTCCTTAACAGTTTCTATGAGTATTTAGTAATTTCAACCTCTGTACTGTACTACCGTCCAATGCTTTAACATAATGGAGCAAAATTAAAGGGGTCTAAACTTCTGTCATCCATGGTCTTTGAATTTGGATGTATACTGTGCTTCTGTCCGCCAGGACATAATCCTTGCAAGTTGTCTTGCCTGACATGCCTGAGGCGCAGGCATGGAGCCTTAGGACGCCTTTGATGACCATGTATAGGCTCTAAAAAAAACTGTAGATAATAGATTTGAGGAATATGAAAATTTTGCTCATGGATATGTCATACAATTTAATACAGTCCCGTTTAATTAGGATTAAAGCAGAGTTGGGCTGTATTGTCCTAATGTTAGCTATGAAACACAGGTTATTGTCTTTGACATTGATTTGTTTTTATTATCTAATTGATTTGGTTGGATAGTTACGTAACACTTTTTGGTGTAACCACAACACTATTAGTTGCTTGCTCTATGTATCTGCACTGAAAGTTTCATCACTGTATATTTTGTACTCAGATATTACATGCTTCTTTCTGTTAAGATCATCATAGGGTTCCTTTTGCTGCCCAAACCATCTTAAATTACTCTTCTTGTTCTGAAGCAGATTTTTAAGGAGAAGAAATCATCAAGGGAAAGTTTTGTTTGTGGTGCTTGTGGACAGGTGCGTAATTGTTTTAGCATAAAGTTTTGTGGTATTCTGGATTTTGTTTTAAATAATGATTGTTTGCCTCTCGCTTTACCAGTTTGGACACATGAGAACCAACAAAAACTGCCCCAAGTATGGAGCTGATCCAGAAACACAGCTTGAAATCATAGAGAAAGCTTCAGGAAAATCTAATTCGTTGGATCCATCAAGCCAATCCCAGCTGAAAAGTCTGAAAAAGAAGCTCATACCTAAGTGTGCAACGAAAATTGCTGTGGTTGAAGCTCCTGAGGATGAAACTCCTAGTACAAAGGCAAAAGTTCTCCCAGTGAAATTCAAATGTGGTTCTACTAATAAGCCTTCCGATAAACATGTTCTTGCACCCACACAAAGTTCTGACAAACTGGTTTCCACTGATGTCCAAATTGTCAATAAATCTACTTCCAAGGCTAATAGACTTGTCGTTTCTAACAAGCTAAAACCTGTAGAAATGCAGTTCGAGTCTCCTAAGCCCTCTATTGTGATACGGCCTCTGGCAGATGTTGATAGAAGCCAAGTGGAATCTCATAAACCCTCCAATATTGTTAAAAGACCCCCAATAAATGCAGATAGAGAACAAGTTGAAACTCCCAAATATATCGTTATAAGACCCTCAGCAAATGCAGATAGAGAACAAGTTGAATCTCACAAGACCTCTATTGTGATACGACCATCAACTGATAAAGATAGAGAGCACCCACAGAAGAAAATTGTAATTAAACGACCTAAAGAGGTTGTTGATCTGGACCAGGTCAGTCAGGATGGGACCCCATATCTTGAATACAGGAAAACTAAAAAAATTGTTGAGTTGTCAAGCTTTGAGAACCGTGGGAAGCAGCAGAACTTGCTGTTGAAAAGTGAGTCCGCCAAAAGGAAAGCTAGAGAGGGGAAGAGGTTGTGGGAAGAGGAAGAGAAGAGAAGAAATGTGAAAAGATTGCGAGAAGAGAGGGCAAGGATGCTTTATGAGGAAGAAATGAGGGTAATTGAAGAGCGAGAAAGGCTTGCTGAAGCTGAAATCAGGAGATATCAAGATTCTCTCAGAAGAGAAAGAGAGGAAGAAGAACGCCAAAAAGCAAAGAAGAAAAAGAAGAAAAAGCCTGAAATTGTGGATGAGTATTTAGATGATTACAGGGCAAGAAAAAATGATAGAAGGATGCCAGAAAGAGACCGAAGTGCTAAGAGACCTGTTGTTGAGTTGGCAAGGTATAGTGCAGAGCAAGCGCCTCCAACAAAGCGACGCAGAGGGGGGGAGGTACTCAGCTTGGTCATTCTTTAGAATTCTGTTAAACTTGATTAGTTCTTGTTAAAGATAGTTAAGCATTTTTAGTAGTGAAAATTTCTTAATTGAAAGTTCCCATGTAGTTTCTTCATTTCAAAAGTTAGGAAGAAGTTTGAAAAGAGAAATTGATTGTCAAGGGTAAATTGCTGAATGAACTGTTTAATCTGAAATTACATGCAAAACTATTTGGAGGGACATTGCACTCAAATCTCTTTGTGTGTGTGTGTGGGGGGGGGGGGGGGGGGGGGGGGGTGCGGGGGTGGGGGTGGGAGAAGCATTTAAAATTTTGTCTATAATTCGAATAAATTATCTTTCAGGTTGGTCTGTCAAACGTTTTGGAGCGTATCGTGGAGACCCTCAGAGAAAACACAGCAGTATCCTTCCTTTTCCTGAAACCAGTGTCAAAGAAAGAGGCTCCGGATTACCTGAAAATTGTAGAGCATCCGATGGATTTATCCACAATCAGGGATAAGGTGAGGAGGATGGAGTACAAGGACAGGGAGGATTTCAGACATGATGTGTGGCAGATCACATTCAATGCACACATTTACAATGATGGGCGCAACCACGGTATTCCTCCGCTTGCAGATCAGCTACTGGAACTCTGTGATTATTTGTTGGAAGAAAATCATGAGAACTTATCCGAAGCTGAAGCTGGTATCGAGTCTCGAAATACTTAACTGGAAGAGCAGCTGTTTTTAGATTAAATTATTATTTGTTTTGTCTGGAAACTCCACTTTTTGGGAGTTTTCAGGTATTGTAATTGGCATCACCTGTTGTATATTAAAAATATAGTCAATATCCATAAAAATAGCTTCAAAAAAATCATATGAAGAAGCCCTTATTTATACTTTTGTGGATACATACTAATAATCTTGGATATTCTGATGAATAGTTAGGAAAACATCTGTATGAACTGCTTCAACGTCAATATACGAAGTCCAAGAGGAACTTCAACTTCTGTTATTGTAATTCTGTTTTATAACTATCTGATATAAAACCCAAATGTTATGAACGTTCCATGTATAAAAAATAGGGATATTTTTGAAATTATTTAATTTGGTGTATAAATCAAAATCTTTCCTTTTGTTTTATTTATGGTCAAGTAATTATATTTTAAAGTCAATTTTTTTCATCAGTGAGTTTTAATTATTAAAATATTATTGACCGTTAATTTTTCTATTAGGAATATTATTAAAATTTCTCTCTAATTTAGTGTATTAGTTAAAATTCTCTCTAATTTCATTTATAGCCAAAATTACCATCATAATTTTATTTTATAGTTAATTTTTTCTACTGTCAAGTTTAATTATCAAAATACAATTGACTGTAGGGTAGTAATTGTGTAAAAGTAAATGCATATAAATATTAAATTAAAATATTTTAATTTAATATATTAATGAATCTCTGCGGTCTGTAGTGGTCAAAAAATGACTCTTGACCCAAAACGACCTATGACAACCCAGACCTATGACAACCCAAAACAATTCAAAAGCCCATTAACCGCTTGATAGTGAACTAGTCTGCAGTGAAACACAAATCAAACCAACATGGACCAAGTCTAAACAATGATTATGAAGGCTTAATGGCTCCGAAATAATAGGGCCTCTTGATATCCTAGAGCATAATTCTCTCGATTGATCTCAACAAGCATCATACCCTTACTATAAATATTAACCCAAGATTCAGATGCAAGGGTGATGTGATTTTATCAGTATTCACCACTACTGAGACTCAGCTCGACTTTATAACGTGATTTTATCAGTATTCACCACTACTGAGACTCAACTCGACGTTACACTAGTTATACATTGTCCAATTATCGCTCGACACTGTTGACTCCAAGTCATAACATTCCCATATCAGCTACAATCGACTCCAGTTCATTACGGTATACTCAATATTATTTACGCTTGACGTCCAACATGACTTATTACGCTTGACACTTGATGAACACTTAAATTTGTATAATAATAAAGGTTAAAACCATTATTTTATACTATTAGTGTCATCAAATTACCTAACTTATTTATAACTACACTTAATTGTTAAACTTTCTATTTTGATGCAGGTTCAGTGTAATGGGCATAACTTTGCACTCAAATATCCATTCACTACGTTCTTGATAGTGTTGGAAAGATAACTCATAGCCCTATAAGTTGGGTTTGTAAACTCTTATCAGATTTGGACTCCTTTGAAGATAAATATTGGATTATCTTGGGCTGGTTTGCATGGCCGCGTCAATTGGGCAGTCTTCACTATTTGGGCCATAACTCTCTCCAGAAAATTCCAAATATTATGAGTCTTATCATTCTAGAAAGATAAGAGAATTATCTACAACTTTGATGTTTATCACGAGATCAAATTGTCAAAGGAACGGTGCCTAATTCGGTGGACAAGTCGGTGCATGTGTGGAAAACAACAAAGTTGACAACTTTACCTTACCAAATTTAATCAACTTGCATTAATTTATTCCTACCATTTTTGACTTGTTTGCCTCTCATTGTGTCTATAAATAGAGGCCTTGTATAAGCTTGAAGGCAGCTTGGATTCCTTGCCAAGTTCACCTTACATTGTTGTATTGTTGAACTTTTGTGATAATCTAATTTCTCTCTTGCTCATTTTATTTCTTTTACTTGTTTTCTTTCTTCTATCATGAGTAGCTAAATTCTCTTTTTGCTAAGGTGAAGGGAGAAGCTCTTGGTATGTGAATAAAGATTTATTTAACTCTTAACATGGTCTTAAAGTTTATATCCAGTTGTGTAAATTTATCTACATGTTTTATATTACTTTTCTTATTTAATTGAATTTTCATCTCTTACTCTTATGTGAAGTGGGGATCTTGACTTATTGTAGACAATTCTTGGCACAATGAATACTTGAATCCGTCTAGAACCGCATGGTTGTACCTGCACCTCTGACCAAGGATTCTTGATTCATTGTAGACAAACAACACCATAAATACTTGAATCCGTCTAGAATCGCATGGTATACCTGCATCTGGCAAAGGAATCTTGATTTATGGTAGTTGATTGGCACAATAAGTACTTGAACCCATTTAACATAAGGAGTGTAGAGTACCCATTGTAATATAACTAAAGAAAAGAAATATAACTTGATAGATGTGTAAAGAACTTAAATGGTCTAACTTCCGATTGGAACCTCCTTTATGTGTGGATTCCAATTGAGTGATAAAAATGAGTTAAATATAACTTAAACCATATACCAAAAGTGGAACCTCTAACCTTAGCATGTTTTAATTTAATTTGTTTCACCATTATACCTACCCTCATTTCATAATATTTTATTTCCTATTATATTTTCCTTGTAGATTTTTGTTGGTTTTTGCAGGATCTAAATATTCTTCCTCGTGGATCGGCCCCGGTCTCACCGGGTTAATTTATTACTTCGACACTCCTGCACTTGGGAGTAGAAATCCATTTTCTGGACGTGTCAACACTCGATCATCATAGGTTTGGTTCCATTCGTTTTCTTCTTACCAACACAAGCTTATTTGCTGACTTGAGCATCAGAGTCCATTTTACCGGCACCACCCAAGTGTCTCAAGTACTCAACTGTTCCTTTTTTTTTTTCCAGATTGTTGGTCCCACCATCGAACTCAACTATTATTGTAACACCCCCTGACCCAAATCCGCTCGGATCGAATCAGGGAGCGCTACAATGTACTACAAGCTAACTTTTACTGTAGATAAACATATTTTATTTTTATATAAAAAACATTTGAAAATGGTCCAAAGAATTTTCGAAAATCTTGCCAGAGTTTCCTCTATTTTTTTGACTTTCCAAAACCTGTTTACAAATAAAATTTATAAAATCAACTTCCAAATTCTCAAATCAATTTTGCGTACCCTTCCAAATATAGTGCGACTTACCAACCAATTTATCACAATAGAATGTATAAAAATAGATAAACTATACAGATTCACATAACATAAGCATATCATAAAATATTTACATAGCGGAAGCTCGTTAAATATTTACAAACAGTTTCTGTATATGCATACGGTATCACAAAAGATATACTTAATACAAACAAACTACCAAAATGTATGCAGAAAAGATGTGATCTTGACTCTGGTTCTGCAACCTCTACTCTTCTTTATCTTTTTCGCCTTTGGAACCTTTGTTACCTACGTGCGAGAAAACTCAACACGCTAAGCATATTGCTTAGTGGATGTACACAAAATCGTATATACAAATATTTTATATCAATTAAAACTATAAATAACACATATATAAACAATAGATGGGGCTCATATCAAATCACATATCCAAAATCAATCAACAGACAAATTTTTCATAATTTCTCAAACGTTTCCATAGGACAAATCAATTTTCAGATTGGACTCCTGACATACAAAACATAAGTTATCGGACTGGATTACGGGTTGTTCGGCATTGGACGCAAACGGGGTCACTCACCGAACATCAGATCAAAATGGAACACCAACGGAATCTCCCACTGTAAATATCCCATGACAAATTTCATAACCCTAGGACCGGCACTTGGGGCCTGCACTATCCAAAGGGTGGTATAATCGGCACAGTACTGTTCAGACAGAAACCCAATTGACATGTCAACCTCCTATATCCGTATCTATGTTCATACACATCAGAGCCAAAATAATCGAATTCAATTTCCATACATATCCATATATTTATATTTTTGCAAATTCAAAATTCATCAAATATAATATAACGGAAATATATGAATATATTTATAAATCAATAATCATATTAAATCAATCCAAAATATACTCAAACATATTTCATAATTCCGTTTCGAATCAAATTGCCCTAAAATTATTTTCCGATACATTTCACAATATAATATAATTTAAGTCAACAATATATGCCTTAACAAGATATTTCCATAACACTATGAGAACCAAATCGTATTCAAATCATTCCAAAATCAGTTTCAAATTATCCATTCTACTCAATAGAATTCAAATAATTCAAAAACTATAAACTTCGATAATTCCGAAAATTTCTGGAAAACTGAAAAAATTTGAAAACTCGTATATATCGAACCTGAACTATATTCAATAATCAATATAATTCAAATAACGCAAATTTAATCAATTTCAATCAATCGAAAATATTCTGAAAACTGGAAAAATTTCAAAACACGTATATATCAAATCTAAACTCTAATCTATAATCCATATAATTTAAATAACTCAGAAACTCTAAAATTTGACAATTCCGAAAACTTCTGGAAAACTGAAAATTCGAAAAATACGTGTACACCAAACCTGAAAGCTTCATCCTTCTCCTTTTCTTCTTCTCTTTCTCTTTTCTTCTTCTTTTCTCCTTCTTCTTCTTCTTCTTTTTTCTTCTTTCTCTCTCCTCTCCTCTCTTCTTTCTCTCTCGTTCTAGTTTTGTGATACTTCTGTTTCTGTGTTATTTTGCTTCATGTTTGATTTATGAAGCTTCACCGCTTCATCATGCGGTGCTATATTTTTTTTAAAAAAAAATTTTGAGCCATCGCGACCGGTATCGCGAGCGGTGGTCGCGTCGCTTCGGTCGCGCTGCTCACTGGTCGAAATGTGTCACTTTCATCGCGAGCTGATCATCGCGATCTGTGGTCGCGATAACTGGTCGCGATACTCACTGCCCCAAATCATTCTTTTCATCGCGAGCTGCTCATCGCGATCTCTGGTCGCGATGAGTGGTCGCGATGCCTACTGTCCAGATTTTCACCCTTTTCTTCGTGCATTATTTTCGACCGTTCAAATTGGTCCACTATGAAACCTAAAAATACATTTAATTACAATTTCCACCCCTCAAATCATAAAAATCATATTCACATATTCAAAATGAATTCAATCATACTTTTCATATGTATTCGAAATTAGGGATGTTACAATTATAATGGTCAAGAAAAGTCAAAAGGCTTAGACCCATAATAAGGTCTGAAAGAAAGAGCTTGACATGGCCCAAAAGACTAGGTCTATCATTTGTAGACTGATTGACCAAGTCAGCACTGACTGAGTCAACCTATCACCTAAGTTAGTCTAACTGCTCCGGAATAACAGAGATTCCTGATAACTTGGAGCATGATCCTCTCGACCTCCCTCAACAATCACTATCCAAACCCTATAAATATGAGCCTATGCTTCATAAACAAGGGTCGCGCGAATTAAACTAAAAAACTATCACTATACTCAGAATCAATTCAACCTACACTCAACCTAGTCGACGTCAAGTCCTAACATCCAGTCCTACTGCGTTCACGTCGACTTTAGTAATTTCGATCCACTTAATGTCGGAATCAGCACGATACGCTCGACATTCAATAATTTCATGTTATAATTTCTTTTATTTACTCTTTTTCAGTCGACTTCACCTTCTAACTTAAGCGTTAAAGACTATTTGGCTAGCACCACTTCGTGTCCAGGAGAGTTCAACTTTGTTGATCTCTTTTTGCAGGTTGTTGGTCCCATTTTAACCTGATCGTAGGTCTCGGATCCTACTAGTAGATTCCAGTATCTATAATTTGACGCCCACCGTAGGGCCAACAACATCATAATAGCGTAATTCCGATCGATGTTCAAGCAATATGGCAGATGAATCAAACCATATAACTCTCGATGCTCAACTTTCATTGCCCAAATGAACGAGAACTCTGAGCGACTTCAAACCTTAGTAGTAGAAAACAAGGTCGTGTGTGCTAAGAACAAGGAGCTGCAGACTAAAGTCAAGTCGCTAACGTCGTCGACCACACCATCACTAGGGTTTGGCAAGTTCGATATGAAGTCAACGCCAACCCGACATCTACTCCAAGACAAGCGACCCCGGCGACACTAACTTTCAATGCTCAACACCCAATTTTTGAGCTTATATCTACCGCAAGCAATCCGAACCCAGTGATTCCTGAAGGTAACCAAGCACCAGAACCAGCTGCAATCGTTCCAATTGAGCAGCTGCCAAAAATATTAACCGTAGCTCCAGGTGCAAAACCGACACTGCTTGGGCCAAACAGGACCTACCAGCAAATGCGGAGGTAGTTCCACAGCCCACACTGACCATGATGAATACTCGCACACTCTACCGATTCCTTAGTCGACAGGTATATACTTTATCTTACCCTAAATTAGCATTCAGGTTCGCAAAATTGAGTCCTTAATTCAATGCATTCCTAAAATGCCGACCCTGATCAAGAATAATACCATTAACAGTTTCGCCGACTTGCAATTTTCGATGCCATTGCACTTATAGAGATGCCAAGGAATTTTAGCTTCCCAAACATGAAACACTATGATGGCATGATAGATCATGACGACTATATTGCCCAATACCGACAGCGTATGTTCATTGCAGCAATACCTATGGATCAACGCGAAACATGTATGTGTAAGGGATTCAGGTCGAGCCTCGTAGAACCCGCTCTACAGTGGAACACAAATTTGCCCAACAATTCCATAGCATCCTTCGTTCAGCTCAACGACACATTTGTTGAATAGTTCACCAATAGTCGAAACTGGAGAAACAGTAAAATGACCTTTATACAATTAGCCAGCGTTGAGGCAAATTGCTATGTTACTTTGTCTGTCGCTTCAACAAAGAAAAGGTGTCCCCAAACTGTAACCAAGTCAAGGCCATCTCTGCTTTTAGGAAAGGCCTACTGCACGACTCCGGCCTCTACAAGGAATTGATAAAGTATCCAAGTAAGACGATAAAAGACGCCCTCGCCAAAGCATGGGCCCAAATCAAATGAAAGAAGGATGATGTTAATTACACCCTTTCCAGATACAACAAGAAGATCGATATTGATTCTGTTAAAGAAGTTCATTATCTCGACTGGCTAGCAAACATTATAGTCGTACGGAAGAAAAACAAAAAATTGAAGGTCTGCATCAACTTCACAGAAGTTACCAGACATGTTCTAAGGATTCATTCCCTCTACTACGCATCGACATGTTAGTCGACGCAGCAGGGCACGAGCTGCTAAGCTTCATGGACACCTTCTTAGGATACAATCAAATCTTGATGCACCCGGACGACCAAGAAAAAACAGCCTTCGTAACTGAGCATGACATCTTCTGTTATAAGGTAATGTCGTTCGAACTCAAAAATACGGGGGCAACCTACTAGCGACTGGTCAACAAAATGTTCAAGGAAATACTTAGCTCGACAATGGAAGGCTATATTGATGACATGCTCATCAAATCTCTTCAAGCCGAGTAACATCTCAAATACCTACTACAGTCGTTTGACATACTCCGAATAGCTCTATAACAACTGAAGTCTTATCTGCCAAGCCCACAGTTGCTCTCTAAACCAACCAACGAAGAAACGCTCTACATCTACCTAGCAGTATCAGAAACTGTTATTAGTGTGGTACTAGTAAGAGAAGTCGAACAAAAACAACTCCCACTGTATTAAACTAGTAGATCTCTGCTCGATGCTAAAAAGCACTACAAGCAGATGGAAAAATTAGCCTTAGCACTTACTTCAAAAGCTTGGAAGGCTTCGACCATACTTCTAATGCCATTCCATTATAGTACTCACGTATGTTTCCATTGACGATAATTCTCCATAAATCCAAGCTCTCCCGACGACTTGCCAAAAGGGAAGCAGAATTGAGTGAGCACGACATCTCCTATCGTTCTCAGACTGCCATATGATAATGTCATATTTTGCATGATTTTACGACCTCATTATTTATCATTTTTGCTCGATTCTTAAGGAAAGTTAAACATTTTGATGTGTTTTTTTAGGATTGATGATGGATCTTGGTTTATTAACTATTGAATACAATTGAGTTTTTCTATTTAGATTTGTTATTGATGTATTGAATAAATATTAACGTGTTTATTGCTTTCTAATGTGCTTGACAATCACTTAGAATCATCATAGTTGGTTGGGTTGTGAACCGAGAGGAGATGCCCGCCACGTGCTCGTAATAATGTCTATGACAAACTAGTTTACATAGAGATATAGTAAATTGATTTGTGTTGCTTGTTTTGTGTTTATTTTATCTTAATATGTTCTCACGCACTCAATAGTCATCGAGAGATAAGGTATTGGTGTACGAATAGAATAATTCAATTAATACTCGAGATAGATTATCAGTTAATCTAGTTTAAGCATTCAACCATCGGTAATAAAATCTAGATAGTAACTCAGGAGTGTTTGATAATAATAACCAAGTGAAATCGGATATCTTAACGCCTCAATTCCCTTGAATTCAAATAGTAGTTTTTAATTGTTTTTAGTTAATTTGCAATTTCTAAAACACTGTTAGTCCAAATAGAATTAGATTGAGTTAATTTTGGTAATTGATATTCATTGTCCTCGTAGGAACGATACTCTGTTCACTCTTCATTACTTGTGTTGATATTCATTGTCCTCGTAGGAACGATACTCTGTTCACTCTTTTTGGCATTGTTGCAGAGGACAATTGAATGTCAATATCAATATTGATTTAGTCTTTTGCTACTTTGGAATTTTTTTTGTGTATTTGTGTATTTTTTTAATTTAATTTAATTTTTTTAATTTTTTATTATATTTTTTTTATACAGGTAATGTACTCGTGGTATGAGGCATATGATCCTATTGAAGAAGTGGCAATTAATAACTGTCAATGGTCATATGAAAGGGCAACACTTGAAAATTCAGTTGAAACATCATTGGGTTGTTTCTTATGTGAGAGGCCACATATGAGCACCAATTGTCAAGTGGGCAATTCTTTTGCTGATGGCAGTTATGAACAAATGCAATATATACAAATACAATTATCAACAGAACAACCCCTACCCGAGCACATACAATCCCTCGTAGAGTAACCATGCTGATTTTTCATGGAGCAACCAACAAGAAAAGAAGTCATTTGCTGAAGGCTTGATCTCTGTATTCATGTCGAAGCAAGATGAATTAATGTCGAAGATGGACACACGAATGGATGTGCAAGAAAGTTCTTTGAAGCAACTTGGCCAAGTGATACAATAATCTCAAGTTTCCATTCATAACTTGGATATTCAAATCGGCCAATTAGCAAAACAGATCCAAGAGGAAGCACAAGAAGCATTGCCAAGCAATATAGAGACATATCCGATGGAGTAATGCAAGGAGACTGTCTTGAAAATCAAAAAGCTTGTTGAACAACCGATAGAGATTAATCAAGTAGAGATGGAAACAAACAAGAGCTTGTCACATAGAGATGAGATAACCATTTCTCAAGAGCCACTTGATTCATTTATTGTCCATGCCATTAAGGAAGAGGAAAACCACAAGTTAGCAGATGACGCACGTTGGTTAGATTCTTCACTTCCACCCTCATACAATAGTACACTTTATTTTGAAGAGCTTGGAGAATGAAAACCCAAAACGCCTCCACGGGCCCTAAAAAACTACCTTCTCATTTAAGGTATG
Source organism: Xanthoceras sorbifolium (assembly GCA_003430845.1). NCBI lineage: Eukaryota > Viridiplantae > Streptophyta > Magnoliopsida > Sapindales > Sapindaceae > Xanthoceras > Xanthoceras sorbifolium. The sequence continues at coordinate 26,866,356 of CM010612.1, forward strand.
TATGGCCGAGAGAGTTATCTTTTCTTCCTGTTACTTGGTTAGGATGGTATGGTAGGTTGATGAGAAGATATCAATTATGGGGCAGATGGGCGAAAGCAAAAGACACCATGGTAAAATTTTATTTATGTTTCATTTTTTATTTTTTATTTTTATTATTTTTATTTTTTACTTGACTAACATTGAGGAAAATGTTACATTTAGGTTTAGGGGTAGGAATTCGAATTTCATTGCGTTGTTAGTTGAATTTGTTGAGATATGACGCAGGAGTTTGCTGTCGGTGACAATATTTTCCTTAAGATTGCCCCAATGAAAGGAGTTATGAGATTTGGTAAGAAGGGTAAGCTAAGCCCGAGATATGTGCCTATTTGAGATTTTGGAGAAGATTGGAGATTTGGCTTACAGGTTGGCATTTCTGCCAACTTTAACTAGAGTTCATAATATATTTCATGTGTCTATACTTCGAAAATACATTCCAAATCCTTCCCATATGATCATTTATGAACCGCTTCAATTAAGGGATGACCTTACTTATGAAGAAGTACCTATTCGGATCGTGGATCGAAAGGTTCAAGAATTACGTACCAAAAAGATAACCTTGGTAAAGGTATTATAGAGGAATTATTCTATTGAGGAAGCAACATGAGAGCGTGAGGATGAGATACGAGTCAAGTATCCACAACTATTTGATTGACAAGGTATGTCTAATTTCAGGGACGAAATTCTTTTAAGAAGGGTAGATGTTGTAACACCCAAATTTAAATAAACCCAATATGTGTCCTAAAAATTTATGTTTTAATAACATACATTTATGTGTTCAGTTTAAACTAATGAGAGTTAATTTTTTTAAAATAAATTCTGATTAATAAAGTAATTGATATTATTTTTAAATTCTTTATAATTTAAGAGAAAATAGTAGATTTTTATGTAAATATAGAATTTTGAACCCTTTTTAGGTTTCCCTTTAAATACTTTTATAAAAAAGAAAAAAGAAACCCTATTTCTTTATCTCTTGGATACGGCTCAAGAAAAAAAAACACTCATCTTTTAAAGTTTACCAAAATCTAAAGAAGTTGATTTTCTACCAAGGACAAAGAGATTTGCAAGGCTAAGGTTTGGATCATTGTCTTTTTGGAGGATTTGTTTTTGCTTGGATTGCTGAAAGTTGAATAATATGGATACGCCTCGTAGAGTTGATCAGAGAGGTGTTGGCAGGCCTGCTAGAAGGGGACGTACTGGTATTGGTAGATGTGCAAGTACTGCTAGAGGTAATGGTGCAGGTAAAGAGGGTGAAGCATCTAACATGCAAAATTTATTGCAAGCTATGACCACTACATTTCAAGGAGGTAACAGAACTCAGTTGCAAGTGGTGGAACAGTTTAGAAGGCTTCATCCTCCATCTTTTGAGGAAACAAGGAACCCACTTGATGCAGAGGAATGGCTCCGGGAGTTAAATAAGGTGTTTAGTTTCATGAATTACACTGAAGATCAGAAGGTTGCTTGCGCAGTGTTCATGCTCAAGGGTGATGCTAGTCATTGGTGGGAAATGACGAACCGAGTTCAGAATGCTCCAGACAACCTAATTATTTGGGTTAGGTTTAAAGAGCTTTTCAATCAGAAGTATTTCCCAAAGGAGTTGAGGAATGAAAAGGAGTCGGAGTTCATCCAGTTGACTTAGGGAACAAAGAGTTTGGTGGAGTATGAGAGAAAGTTTGAACAGCTATCAAGATTTGCTCCACATTTGATTGAAACCGAGCAGCGCAAGATTAATCGCCTTATAGGGGGTTTAAAGCCAGGTTCTAATACTAAAACTGTCACACCCCAACTCAAAGGTCAAGACATGATCTTACTTAATGTCAAATCACTTACAATAAATGTTCAAGTCTTATTATGCAGTGATGAGTAAAGGGATCCTAATATTATTTTGATATATAATAAGTATGTGATTTTCGATATATGATAAGTCTTATTATTTGTATTTTGAACATTTTTTTTATTTGATAAATAAAAATTAATGTTTAGCATGCTTACTGAGTATCCAACTCACTTAGTCCATTATGATTCTAGATGATTGAGAATTCGAGTCATGCATAGCATGGATTGACATTTCGGCGAAAATTAGTTCTTGGTTCCCTAGGCTTTAGATGTTTATTTATTATTTTTAGACCGCTATTTATATTATTTGAACATTTATTGCAAGTTATTTGACATTAAGTAAGATCATATTTTGGCCTTTGGGTTAGGGTGTGAACTCAACTAGTATTCTTTTAGGGTTTATACCCAATCGAAACCCTAATATTGAATCACTAAGCATATAAGTATAATAATACATAAAGTATTGATAACACACCTTGCAAATCTCTTTGTCCTTCTTGGTAGAAAATCAACTTCTTTAGATTTCGGTAAACTTCAAAAGATGAGATTTTTTTTTTCTCTTGAGCCGTATACAAGAGATAAAGGAATAGGTTTTTTTTTTTTTAATAAAAGTATTTAAAATTTTCCAACTTGTGATTAATTTACTAAAAATCCAACATTGAACACTATTCTGTTTCCAAAACAGCACTGGTTAGTTCTAGTATTGAGTTTCTGGTTTAGAAAACATTTTAAGAGACATATTTCAGTCCTAAGATATTATTTTGAGTCTGATATAAGTCTGATATGTGATTTAGGCTAAGGTTTGGATCGTTGTCTTGTTGGAGGATTTGTTTTTGCTTGGATTGCTGAAATGTAAGTACACTAAATCTTTTAGTTCCAAAACAGGAATCACAATGTTATATGTTTATGAAAGTGTTTATGTGTACTTTTGAAATATGTTTATGCAACTATTATGTTTTGAAAGTATGTGAATACTTGGTACCATAAAATATGGTTTGACTGGGCATACCTTTATTTATTACTGTTAGTAGACACCCTTATGATTTTTGTGTGGAGCCCTATATGATATGTGATTTGTTATATGTGTGATATATGGGAAGTGACTCCAAGGCACCCTAGGGAATAAAAAGTCTTCACATTTATGTGTTGACGTATTGGTGCATGTGGAAGGACTCGTTGATGATCACAACGAGGGTCTGGCTCTTACCTTCAACCATGAGTGTTCTATATTTTTAAGAAAATAATCCTCACTTGCATTTTCCCTGTATACATTAGTTGCCGATGGGTAACTTTGGCTCCAATATGTGATATGTGTTATGTGCAAGTCCTACTATATAGTGATGAGTAAAGGGATCCTAGTATTATTTTGATATATAATAAGTATGTGATTTTCGATACATGATAAGTCTTATTATTTGTGTTTTGAACATTTTCTTTTATTTGATAAATAAAAATTAATGTTTAGTATGATTACTGAGTATCCAACTCACTTAGTCCATTATAATTCCAAATGATTGAGGATTTAAGTCACGCATAGCATGGATTGGCATTTCAGCGAAGATTAGTTCTTGGTTCCCTAGGCTTTAAATGTTTATTTATTGTTTTTAGGCCGCTATTTATATTATTTGAACATTTATTGCAAGTTATTTGACATTAAATAAGATCATGTCTTGACCTTCGGGTTGGGGTGTGAACTCAACTAGTATACTTTTAGAGTTTATACCCAATCGAAACCCTAATATTGAATCACTAAGCATATAAGTATAAAAATATATAAAGTATTAATAATACACCTTACAAATCTCTGTCCTTCTTGGTAGAAAATCAACTTCTTTAGATTTCGGAAAACTTCAAAAGATGAAAGTTTTTTTTGTTTTTTCCTTGAGCCATATACAAGAGATAAAGAAATAGGGGTTTTTTTTTTTATAAAAATATTTAAAGTTTTCCAACTTGTGATTAAATTACTAAAAATCCAACATTGGACACTGTTCTGTTTCCAAAACAGAACTGGTTAGTTCTAGTATTGAGTTTCTGGTTTAGAAAACGTTTTAAGAGACATATTTCAGTCCTAAGATATTAGTTTGAATCTGATATAAGTCTGATATGTGATTTAGGCTAAGGTTTGGATCGTTGTCTTTTTGGAGGACTTGTTTTTGCTTGGATTGTTGAAAGGTAAGTATACTAAATCTTTTGTTTCCAAAACAGGAATCACAATGTTATATGTGTAAGAAAGAGTTTATGTTTACTTTTGAAATATGTTTATATAACTATTATGTTTTGAAACTATGTGAATACATGGTATCATAAAATATGTTTTGACTAGGCATACCTTTATTTATTACTGTTAGTAGGCACCCTTATGATTTTTGTGTGGAGCCCTATGTGATATGTGATTTGTTATGTGTGTGATATATGAGAAGTGACTTTAGGGCACCCTAGGGACTAAAGAGTCTTCACATTTATGTGTTGATGTATTGGTGCATGTGGGAAGACTTGTTGATGATCACAAAGAGGGTCTGCCTCTTACCTTCGGGCATGAGTGTTCTGTATTTTTAAAAAAATAATCATCACTTGCATTTTCCCTGTATACATTAATTGCCGACGGGTAACTTTGGCTCCAATATGTGATATGTGTTATGTGCAAGTCCTACTATGTAGTGATGAGTAAAGGCATCCTAGTATTATTTTGATATATAGTAAGTATGTGATTTTCGATACATGATAAGTCTTATTATTTGTATTTTGAATATTTTTTTTATTTGAAAAATAAAAATTAATGTTTAGTACGCTTACTGAGTATCCAACTCACTTAATCTATTATGATTACAAATGATTGAGGATTCGAGTCACGTATAGCATGGATTGGCATTTCGGCGAAGATTAGTTCTTATTTCCCTAGGCTTTAGATGTTTATTTATTATTTTTAGGCCGTTATTTATATTATTTGAACATTTATTGCAAGTTATTTGAAATTAAGTAAGATCATGTCTTGACCTTCGGGTTGGAGTGTGACAGGATTATTCCTAGATTTCATTAATGGATATAATAGAATATTTCTAGCAGTTTCATATTAAGGTTTTCTGTCAAATCATGTTTTCCATTGAAATATACAATTTTTCTAATTTTTCACAAATTTACCTTCCTAACCCCTATAGAGATTGTTTATTTTTTTTTATTGTCTCGGAATGACTACAATTTTTGCTCGTAATGACCCTAGATTTCACTCACGGACATCATAGAGTTTTTATAGCAGTTCCATAACAAGATTTTCAGTCAAATATTGTTTTCCATTGAAATATACAACATTTCTATTTTTACGTAAATTTCTCTTACTAATCCCTATAAAAATTGTTGATTTTTTTACTGTCTCGGAAAGACTGTAAGTTTCAATCGGCATGATCCTAGATTTCTCTCATGGATATAATAGAGTATTTATAGAAGTTCCATAATCATGTTTTCCATCAAATCGTGTTTTCCATTGAAATATACTAATTTTCTAATTTTGCACAAATTTCTCTTACTAACCCTTATGAAAATTACTGAGTTTTTATTGTCTCGTAATAACTGCAAGTTTCGCTCGAAATAACCCTAGATTTCACTCATGAATATAATAAAGTATTTCTAATAGATCCAGAACAAGGTTTTCCGCCAAATCGCGTTTTTATTGATATACACGACTTTTCTAATTTTACTCAAATTTGCCTTACCAACAGCATCCTCAATATATCATAAGATATCAAATTGGATATCTCTTCCTTTTCTGCTCCCCTTATACTTTCTCGAATTCTTCCGGAGAAGCCTTTTCTTGGTTTAATCTCCTCTTCAGCTTCTCCCTTTCTGGATCTAGGTAGAAAACGGGCTTCTTTTCTTCTTTTAAAGACGACCAAGTCTTTGAATGAGATTCATTTTGAAAAACCCTTCTCTTAGATCAAGACTTTCAGCTGAGATATCAACCGAGAATTCTTCCTTTTGAGCTTCCCAATGCTTGAAAAAAGATTTTCCGAAGTTCAAGTCTTGCTTGAATTCTTTAATATGACTTCGGTTAAGGCCTACAATGATCACTCCGGTGAAAAATTGTTCTTTTTTTTTTCTGTCTCGAAATGACAGCAGGTTTCACTCGAAATGGCCAAAGATTTCACTCATCGATATAATAGAGTATTTCTAACAGTTCCATAATTTATTTTTTCGTCAAATTATGTTTTCCATTGAAATATACGACTTTTCTAATTTTGCACAAATTTCTCTTACTAACCCCTAAAAAAATTGTTGATTTTTTTACTATATCGAAATGACTGTAAGTTTCACTCGGAATGACCCTAGATTTCACTCATGTATATAATAGAGTATTTATAGGAGTTTCATAATCATGTTATCCGTCAAATCGCGTTTTCCGTTGAAATATACAAATTTTCTAGTATTGCAGAAATTTCTCTTACTAACCCTTGTGAAAATTGTTGAGTTTTTATTGTCTCGGAATAATTGCAAGTTTCGCGCAAAATGACCCCATATTTCACTCATGGATATAATAGAATATTTTTAGTAGTTCCATAATAAGGGTTTTCGTCAAATCGCGTTTTCACTGATATATACAACGTTTCAAATTTTACTTAAATTTCCCTTGCCAACCCTTATAAAAATTGATGATTTTTTTTTTCTGTCTCGGAATGACTGCAAGTTTCACTCGAAATGACCCTAGATTTCACTCACGGATATAATAGAGTATTTCTAACAGTTTCATAACAAGGAATTTCGTCAAATCGTGTTTTCCAGTGAAATATACGAATTTTCTAATTTTGTTCAAATTTCTTATATTAACAACCCCTATGAAAATTGTTGACTTTTTTATTGTCTCGGAATAACAGCAAGTTTCGCGTGGAATGACCCTGGATTTCACTCATGGATATAATAGAGTATTATAGATGTTTCATGATAAGTTTTTCAGTCAAATCGCGTTTTTTATTGAAATATAAGACTTTTCTAATTTTGCTCAAATTTTCCATATTAATTCCTTTGACAATTGTTGATTTTTTTTTATTATCTCGGAATGACTGCAAGTTTCACTCAGAATAACTCTTAATTTCAATCTTAGACATAATAAAGTATTTTCAGCAGTTCCATAGTAAGTTTTCAGTCAATTCGTGTTTTTCATTTAAATATATGACTTTTTTAATTTTGCTCAAATTTCCCTCACTAACCCTTATGAAAATTGTTGATTTTTTTTTATTATCGCGGAATGACTGCAAATTTCGCTCGGAATGACCCTAGATCTCACTCATGGATATAATAGAGTATTTCTAGCAGTTTCATGATAAGGTTTTCAATCAAATCGCATTTTTCATTGCAATATAAGACTTATCAAATTTTGCTCAAATTTCATTTACTATCCTTTTTGAAAATAGTTGTTTTTTTTTTATTGTCTCGAAATGACCCTAAATTTCACTCATGGATATAGTAGAGTATTTCTAGCAGTTCCATATCAAGGTTTTTAGTCAAATCGTTTTTTTATTATTATTATTGAAATATATGACTTTTTTAATTTTGCTCAAATTTCCTTAACTAAACCCTTTGAAAATTGTTTATTTTTTTATTGTCTCGGAACGACTGCAAGTTTCATTCGAAATGACTCTAGATTTCAATCATGGATATAATAAAGTATTTCTAATAGTTCCATTTTAAGATTTTCAGTCAAATCGCGTTTTTCATTGAAATATAAGACTTTTCTAATGTTGCTCAAATTTTCCTTACTAACTCCTATGAAAATTGTTGATTTTTTTTATTATTACGGAATGACTGCAATCGCTCAGAATGACCCTAGATTTTACTCATGGATATAATAGAGTATTTCTAGCAGTTTCATAACAAAGTTTTCAGTCAAATCGTGTTTTTCATTAAAATATATGATTTTTCTAATTTTGCTCAAATTTCCCTTACTAACCCTAAAAAAAATTATTGATTTTTTTTATTGTCTCAGAATAACTGCAAGTTTCGCACAGAATGACATTAGATTTCACTCATGGATATAATAGAGAATTCTAGATGTTTCATGATAATTTTTTCAATCAAATCATGTTTTTCATTAAAATAAAAGACTTTTCTAATTTTACTCAAATTTCCCTTACTAAACCCTATAAAAATTGTTGATTTTTTTTTATTGTCTCGAAATGACTGCAAATTTTGCACGGAATGATCCTAGATTTCACTCATGCATATAATAGAGTATTTCTAGCTGTTTCATGACAAGGTTTTCAGTCAAATCGTGTTTTTCATTGAAATATACGACTTTTCTAATTTTAATAAAATTTCCCTTATTAACCCCAATAAAAATTGTTTATTTTTTTTTATTGTCTCAGAATAACTGCAAGTTTCGCACGGAATAACACTAGATTTCACTCATAGATATAATAGAGAATTCTAGATGTTTCATGATAATTTTTTCAGTCAAATCGCGTTTTTCATTGAAATAAAATACTTTTCTAATTTTACTCAAATTTCTCTTACTAACCCCTATAATATTTGTTGATTTTTTTATTGTCTCGAAATGACTCCAAATTTCGCGCAGAATAACCCTAGATTTCACTCATGTATATAATAGAGTATTCTAGATGTTTCATGATAAGTTTTTCAGTCAAATCGTGTTTTTCATTAGAAAAAAAAAACTTTTCTAATTTTACTCAAATTTCCCTTACTAATCCTTATGAAAATTGTTGATTTTTTTATTGTCTCAGAATAACTGCAAGTTTCGCGCGGAATGACCCTAGATTTCACTCATGGATATAATAGAGTATTCTAGATGTTTCATTACAAGTTTTTCAGTCAAATCGCGTTTTTCATTGAAATATAAGACTTCAAATTTTGCTCAAATTTCCTACACTAATTCCTTTGAAAATTGTTGATTTTTTTATTGTCTTCAAATGACTGTAAGTTTCGCTCGGAATGTCTCTTGATTTCAATCTTAGACAAAATAAAGTATTTCTAGCAGTTCCCTAGTAAGTTTTCAGTCAAATCGCGTTTTTCATTAAAATATACGACTTTTCTAATTTTGCTCAAATTTCTTTTACTAGCCCTTATGAAAATTGTTGATTTTTTTTTATTATTATATCGGAATGACAATAGAGGTTTGATTCCTCAAACGAGACCCCTCCTTCTAGTGTCAAACTGTTGCCTAGATTTCACTCATGGATTTATAGAGTATTTCCAGTAGTTCTGTAACAAGGTTTTCTGTCAAATCGTGTTTTTCATTGAAATATACGACTTTTCTAATTTTGCTTAAATTTTCCTTAGGTTACCATATGAAAATTGTTTATTTTTTTATTGTCTCCGAATGACTGATTTTTTTATTGTCTCGGAATAACTGCAAGTTTCGTTCGGAATAACTCTAGATTTCAATCATGGATATAATAAAGTATTTGTAGCAGTTCTATATCAAGGTTTTCAGTCAAATGGCTTTTTTTTATTGAAATATACGACTTTTCTAATTTTGCTCAAATTTCCCTTATTAACCCTCTATGAAAATTGTTGATTTTTTTTTATTGTCACGGAATGACTGGAAATTTCGCTCGGAATGACCCTAGATTTCACTCATGGATATAATAGAGTATTTCTAGCAGTTTCATAATAAGGATTTCAGTCAAATCATATTTTTAATTGAAATATATGAGTTTTCTAATTATGCTCAAATTTATCTTACTAACCCCTATGAAAATTATTGATTTTCTTATTGTCTCAAAATGACTGTAAGTTTCGCACGGATTGACCCTAGATTTCACGCATGGATATAATAGAGTATGTCTATCAATTTCATGACAAAGTTTTCAGTCAAATCGTGTTTTCCATTGAAATATATGACTTTTCTGATTTTACTCAAATTTCTCTTACTAACCCCTATAAAAATTGTTGATTTTTTTAATTGTCACGGAATAACTGCATGTTTTGCGCGGAATGACACTAGATTTCACCCATGAATATAATAGAGAATTCTAGATGTTTCATGATAAGTTTTTCAGTCAAATCGTGTTTTTCATTGAAATATAATACTTTTCTAATTTTGCTCAAATTTCCCTTACTAATTCCTTTGAAAATTATTGATTTTTTATTATCTCACAATGACTGCAAGTTTCGCTTGGAATGGCTCTTGATTTCAATCTTAGACATAATAAAGTATTTCTAGCAGTTTCATAGTAAGGTTTCAGTTAAATCGCGTTTTTAATTGAAATATACGACTTTTCTAATTTTGCTCAAATTTCCTTTACTAACCCTTATGAAAATTGTTGATTGTTTTTTTATTGTCTCAGGATGACTGCAAATTTCGCTCGGAATAACCCTAGATTTTACTCATGGATTTATAGAGTATTTAAAGCAGTTCTATAACAAGGTTTTCAGTCAAATCGTGTTTTTCACTAAAATATACGACTTTTCTAATTTTACTTAAATTTCCCTAACTAACTCCTATAAAAATTATTTATTTTTTTATTTTCTCGGAATGGCTGTAAGTTTCGCGCGGAATGACTCTAGATTTCACTCATGGCTATAATAGAGTATTTATAGCAGTTTCATGACAAGGTTTTCAGTGAAATCGTGTTTTCCATTGAAATATATGACTTTTTTAATTTTACTCAAATTTCCCTTAGTAACTCTTATAAAAATTGTTGATTTTTCTTATTGTCACGGAATGACTGCAAATTTCGCTTGGAGTGACCCTAGATTTCACTCATGGATATAATAGAGTATTTCTACTAGTTCCATAATAAGGTTTTCAGTCAAATTGTGTTTTTCATTGATATATACGACTTTTCTAATTTTGCTCAAATTTCCCTTATTAACCTCTTTGAAAATTATTAATTTTTTTATTGTCTCGGAATAATAGCAAGTTTCGTTCAGAATGACTTTAGATTTCAATCATGGATATAATAAAGTATTTATAGCAGTTCCTTGTCAAGGTTTTCACTCAAATCGCGTTTTTCATTGAAATATACTACTTTTCTTATTTTACTCAAATTTCCCTCACGTCTATGAAAATTGTTAATTTCTTTATGGTTTCAGAATGACAACATGTTTCGCACTGAATAACCCTAGATTTCACTTATAGATATAATAGAGTATTTCTAGCAGTTTAATGATAAAGTTTTTAATCAAATCGCATTTTTCATTGAAATATAAAACTTATCAAATTTTGCTCAAATTTCATTTACTATCCTTTTTTAAAATAGTTATTTTTTTTTATTATCTCGAAATGACTATAAATTTCACTCATGAATATAGTAGAGTATTTCTAGGAGTCTCATAATAAAATTTTATGTCAAATTGCGTTTTTTATTGAAATATACGACTTTTCTAATTTTGCTCAAATTTCCCTTACTAACTCCATGAAAATGGTTGATTTTTTTTAACTGTCTCGAAATGACTGCAAGTTTCGCTCGAAATGACCCTAAATTCCACTCATTGATATAATAGAGTTTTTCTAACAGTTTCATAACAAGGTTTTCAGTCAGATCTCGTTTTTCATTGAAATATACGACTTTTCTAATTTGCTCAGATTTTCGTTACTGACCCCTATGAAAATTGTTGATTTTTTTACTGTCTCGGAATGACTGCAAGTTTCACTCAAAATTACCATAGATATCACCTATGAATATAATAGAGTATTTCTGGTAGTTTCATAATAAGAATTTATATCAAATCGTGTTTCCTATTAAAATATACGACTTTTCTAATTTTGTTCAAATTTCCCTTACCCCTATAAAAATTGTTGATTTTTTTACTGTCTTGGAATGACTGCAAGTTTCGCTTGGAATAACCCTAGATTTTACTCATGGATATAATAGATTATTTCTAGCAGTTCTATAGCAAAGTTTTCAGTCAAATCGAGTTTTTCATTGAAATATACGACTTTTCAATTTAGCTCAAATTTCCAATACTAACCTCAATAAAAATTGTTGATTTTTTTACTGTCTCGGAATTATTGCAAGTTTCATTCAGAATGACCATAGATTTCACTCATTGATATAATACAATATTTAACGAGGTTTTCAATCAAATCGCGTTTTTCATTTAAATATACGACTTGAGTTTTATAAGTATTTAATTTTAAATTTAAATTTTATTTTTATTTTTAATTTAATCCTTTTAAGTATTTTTTAAAAATAATTTAAATTTTATAACACATAATAATTTCTTATTAGATTATCTAAAATGTCAAATTGTTCAAATGTAAAAATAGATCAAATTTTTATAATATTTTTATTTTTTATTTTTAATAAATATTTTATTATTTAATTATTTTTAAAAAAATTAAATTTTTATAACGTATGTCAATTTTTATTGACTGTAAAGTATAAAAATTGTTAAAAAGTTAAAGGGTAAAAGTATCATTCTAATTTAATAATTTAATAAAAAATATATAATGATCAATTTACACTTTATATCATATTTGACCGTTGAAATTTTTTAGTCATAGAGATTAAATTAATATATTTTAAAAAAGTTTGAGACCATATGAGTTGAAAAGATAAAAACAGATTAAAAAGTAATATTTTAAAATATATTAGGGACCAAATTAATAATTATCCGAGGCACTCCATTGTAGTTTAGATAAAAATGCAATTTCTTTTCAATATGAACAAATGTTGATAGTACAATATAATTAGGGTTTCCAAAATCATCATGAATATGATAGAATGATAAATTTGGAATTTTAAGAATTCACTGATAACTAATAATTTGATAGAAAAAAGGACAATAATCAAATTGACCGAATTATACATTTAAGATTTCGTTAATAACCTTTATTTTGATAGAACAATGCATTCAGGGTTTTCATTTGTCATGGCTATAGATTTAGGATTTTGATAAATCAATACATTTGTGATTTCAGTAAGTATTAATTCTTCAACGGACTTAATAGACTTTGATCATAAGGGCAGTCCGGCCCTTAAGCCCAGCTCTCAGGGCCAATTGGCCTATACTGTATGTCCATCCGCCCTATCAAATGACTTCGAACTAAACCCAGGCCAACAATATGTCGGGCCTGACGGGTTTTTTACGGAAACATATAAGCCCGCTACGGGTACAACTTCCCCCCGCATCAAAACCCAAGGCTATTCATTTAACCGTGCCAACACATACACGATCAAAGGCTCAATGCCTCACAGGAATTATAAATACGTACCATATAAAGAGCAATACTGATTTTATCAAACAGTCCCTCAGTTCCCAAATACATCACAGGAACCAGTTGGACTTGGTAGACAAACTCTCTTCCGTATCAACATTTCTACAGTTGGGCATTTCCTCTTTCGCCCACCTCTAGGCCTTGATCTGAATTGCTCATCTGACTCAATAAAATCCCCCTGCTTCCATACAAATAAGAACATTGAGTATGCATAATTTTCTACCAATGCGATTTCATGTAATTTACAAAATATGCTGCCATAACTTCCACACAACACTTACAGTGGCATAAACATGGCACCCGGACTTTTCATGTTTTTCTCTCACATGCTTGTAGGCAAATCTCATGCCACAGCCAACAAGTCCACAAGCAAAAGGCTTAATTTCATAGTGCACAGTCTTCACGTGCTGCTGGAGGTTTGAGTTCTGTAGAAAATATCATCCAGTTGGGACCAAAACAATAGATAGGTACACATAATTCAAGAAATTAAGTTTTGATACCAAACCAAGGTAGACGCATCTTACAGTTGAGAATGAGAGTAGACAACCCTTAAACTCGCACTTAAATCTTTCAGATGAACCTCTTTCCTCATGTGTATGCATATGCCTCTTGATGTTCTTTTTCAGCTGCCTTGATCCACAAATCTCACATGTGATGTACTGGTGGCAAGACCTGATATGGGCCTCAAGACACAGCTTATTCGTAAAATATTTCATACATCCTAGTTCAGAACAAAATGCCTCCACAGAGTCTAGCTTAACTGAGAAAACAAAGGAATACATCAGAGTTTGCAACAAATAAATTGAAACCAATGGTAATTGAGAATCTTCACTAGGAAAAACATTTAGATGACATTTGAAAACGAATTTTCTGAAGCAACTTGCCGTGAGAATCTTCATGCTTTCTCAGCTTAGATGCACATTTGAATACTTTTGCACACCCAGTTTCCTGACATGCATATTCCTTTGAAATGGTAATTGAGGAATCCTCATCGTGAATTTCTTTCAAATGTCTTTTGATGTTGCCTTGAAAGGCAAATTCACGGTTGCAGTTCTCAATCGGACACTTGTATAATTTCCCTTGGTGCTGAAGAAGGTGCCGAGTCAAGTGATCTTTTCTTCTATAGCTGGCATGGCAATCATCTACTGGACAACTAAATTTTCTCTGCAACGAAATCAAACACATCAGAAGTGGTATTTTCACAATTAGCAACCAAAAGCTGAACATGCAGTTTCAAACCTCAGATTAGACTAGTGCGTGATTGAGGCTTCCTTGATGGAGCTTCTCAGGAGGTCTCCCAACCTGATACTGGTCCATTCAAGTTCAAATCTGCAGCCTCTCGCATTTTGGAGTTCATTGTATGGGATCCAATGCTTCACGCTATACATCTCTGGTTGCCAATCTTTCAATGTACATGAACAATAAGATAAGTATCCTACTAACAAGGTAGGAATAGTTGTAGACATGAAATGAAATTGGCGTTCGTAAATATACATACATGTAAATCTGAATTCATATGCCGTTGACTATCTAAAGTAAAGTTGAAAATAACTGATACAGAAAGTGAGAAAAGAAGTCTGCAAAAAATACCTCAAGTGAATGACTCTGCATGTGTTGTTTCAAGTAGGCAGGTTTTTTGAAAGTAGCACCACATTCCTCGCAAGTATTAGATTTTACTCCTAATGTCGGATCTCCATCGACCCTTTCCTCATTCTTCTCTTCCTAAAGATTATTAAACCAAGAATATGAACAGATGTAGCAAAGGATAGCGAATGCTAAATTCTAATTATTAACAAGTAAATTTCAATATTATTTTTCAGCTAAACAAAGAAATACATATAGCAAACCTTTGAATGACAAAATAGAAAGCAAAGTAAACCTTGTGATGAGTCAGGATGTGAGAAGCAATAAGAGACTTCTTGGATCTGCAAATCCCACAATAATCACAGTAATAACGCCTTATGTCTCTAAATATTGTCCTTTCTTCCATTTTTACTATTGCTTCCAACAACCTGTGCACAAAGTAACTACAGCATATATACATATGCTTTCTTTAACAAAATTGGTAGAAATATAAAGCATAAAATAAATAAATAAAAAAAAAAGAAGAAGCTAAAGAGTCTCAATGATAAAATTTTGCGAAAATTACCTCAAGCTTGATGTTAAAAGAGGTAGGAGTTGAGTATAAAAACTTTGTGAAACCGCAAGGAGAGATGTCGGCTTGCGTTTGTGAACGGACAGCGGGAGAAGAACAGAAGAAGTAGGTTATGAATAGTCTTTTGTTATCTTCAATAGTGTGGGCTCTGTTTGTGTGGAATGCAGATCCAGTCCAATCGAACAGGTCTAAACGCGAAACCAACCCAATTCTCATCTAAATGGTATGGGTTCTTTGGGTTGTCTGTTAAGACTATTATTACTAGGCCCGATTTTCAATAATAATTAATTAGGCAAAGAAACAAACAAAACACCACCCGTACGTGACTGAGTCACTGCCAACAATCATATTAATTATTATTCATCGTAATTTATAATTAATAATATGGGATCTTATCATATACACAACAACAAACCAGACTTTGGAAAACAGTCAATAATGCTGAATTTGTAATTGAATATTTTAAAAAAATTGATGTGACAATCATCCTATCCACTGCCAGACTGGTGGAAGAGGGGTCCAAGATCTAAGGGAGATACTGCTTTCATCAGCCCCTCCCCAAAATTACACGATAATGATAAGGAATCATATAAGTGATTGCTAATACTACTGATTATGAAAAACAAAAAGATTATTATTTAAGGGTAATTATCAATTTAATTTTTAATTTTTAAAAAATTATTAATTTTTTAAAATATTTTTATTTATTATAATTTTAAGTCCTAAATTTTTATAAATATATTAATTTGGTCCCTTAATTAAATTTTTAAGAGTCAAACTAACTGAAAATGTTAAAAAGACAGTTTCATCCTTGATTCTTATTAAATGAAGTTAAAATTATAATTTTATCCTTAAATTTTTAATAATATTATTAATAATTACAAGGGTAATATAATTATTTATATTAATTTTAAAATAAAATTTTAAATTTTTTTCATAATATCTTCATTAATTTTTTTTAAAATTAAAAATAATATATTTTTAAAAAATTAAAATTCAAAAATACTAATAAATAAAATTATTTTAAAAAATTAATAATTCACTAAATATTAAAAATCAAATTTATGATTGCCCATTATTTAACTAGGAAAAGTGGGGGTGGGGGATAATTAACACGTCAGGTTGGGTAAGCCAAGTTGCTTGCTACCAAGCAATCAAATCAAATTTAGAGTCAATTGCCATCCTCATCATCATCCACTTCACCTCACTTTTCTTCTTCCTCTGTTCTCTTATCCATCCCCATTCTCAGTCCTATTTTATTCCCTACTTTTAACTCTACTTTTCTTTTCCACATTTTTATTAATGTTATATCATCATATGCTGACCTCACAAGTCACAAGTATCAACCAAACTCTATATATTAATATATATTATATATACACACACCTCCAAGGCTCCAATGGTAAATATATCGGTTGGTTTGTCAAGTTATTGGGACATATGCGCGGTAATAACGGCAACAGAAATATTTGTTAATTATAATAAAATATCAAAGGATAAAAAAAATACTAAAAGAAAATGAAGATTTCAGACTTTTACGATTTTATATTATATTATTATTTTATATTGTGATGCACAGCTTTAATCATAAAAATTGGCAGCACCTTAGCCAAATTGGGTAGAGAAGAAGGAGCCTCACCCTCAAACTCACCCCACCCTCTGCCCATTGTCCTGCCAACTCTTCTTCTGTTTCTTCCCCTTTTAGATGTAAAAAAAAAAAACATTTTACAAGTATCAAGTTCAAGAGTTGGTTATTGCTGTGGGGGTATCTGTATTTCTATTGGGTTATGAATATTATGGACTTTGGGAATTCTTGCTCCTCCTCCTTTAATTACTCTTCTTGTTGTGAAAAATACCATTGTCGTTCAAAATCATCATCATCTTCTTCTTCCATGTGTTTTGCAAGTGATTATTACCCGGAAGAGTCCAACAACACCATTCTGGATAATTCTATGCTGAAACCATCCTCATCTTCTTGTTACCAAATCACTACTCTGTCTCTTTCTACTCACTTTATCAGAGAAGACGCCTGATCTCTATTTCCTTCTTTTTCTCATAAATTTGTTTTCTTGTTTGCAATTTACCCTTTCTGTTTTTGCTGCATCTGAGCATTTTAAGAAATAATGTCCACATCATTGCCCCTCTCCGTCATTAACGCTACTGCTACTTGTACGGCAGCCAAATCAGCAGCAACTATGCCAATCTGTGATCATCATCACTCCATCTCCCTAAGGTAATTCAGTTTATTGATCATAATCATCCTTTTAATTTAAGCTTTAATTATGTAAATTAATTGCAATTAGGATTGTATTAGTAGTATATGATTAGAGGTGGAAGAAAGGCTTTGTGCTAGGCAACCCCCAATATCCGTTTTATTCTTTACGATCATCAGGTATGATCATCATGAACAACATCATTGTTGGAATCATGACAAGAACAACAAATCAAAACCAAAGATGACGATGGTGAGGTGGAGGAGACATTCCCCTTCGATTACGATGACGACTTCAGCTTCATCAGCTTCTTCTGCTTACCCACTCTTTAGGAATCAGCTAACTAAAGACTCGTCCCGTCACCATTTTTACCAGGAGGTTGATTTGTAACCGTCAATAATATTGTTGATCTTAATCCAATTGTGGTTATCTCCCCTCCTTTTTACTGTTTATTACGCTTTTACTCCTTCACGCTTTCTCATACAACTTTGCTGCTTTGCTATTACATTTTTCAGGCTCTTAAGACTGCCAGACAAAAGTTCACTCAAGAGATCTCCTTCCAATCCAAGGACAAAGACATATCTCTAGCTAAGGTACAGATTACACTTTATCAACAATCATAATCGATGTGTTCTTGCTTTTCAAATGTAAATTGTTGTTAATTTTCCATTTAAATCTTTCAAGTTCTGCAAACTTAAGTTGGTCTTTGTTTAATCTGTTTCTTCTAATATTTGATATTGCAGGCTATGCTGTATGTCGCTGCTGAAGATGAGGCATTTGTGGCATACAATCGAGAAATGGATGCTCGCTCACTGATGAATGAAAGGAAAAATATGTCAGCCCTGCCTGATGCTCAGGACTGGAATCATCTGGACCAGATGCCTTTGGCTGGAAAGAGTATATCTGAGTGGCTGAGTGTGTTGGACACAATTGCCAAGGAAGTTGAAGCAGAGCTAGTTTATAGAGACATTGGTTGTCATTTGGTTGAAGTTTTAGAGGCAGTGAATGTAGTTCTTTTTCAGTTAAGAGGCTTCAAAAGGTCACCTGTTCTAGTAGATTCTAAATATTCATACCTACACTCTGTACTTAGCTCTGGATGTGGCAGCGGTAATGCTTCATCCTCTTCTTTTTAGTACATCTGTAGCTACTTATTTCAATGCAATTTGTGTTCTTCGCTATCGCTCTGTGTATATCTCAGGTTATCTGACAATATAATGACCTTGTTGACAGCAATTTTGCTTAGCATAATTTACATTGAAGTTTGCCGACGACTCGGCCTGAACATTGTGGGATCTCGAGTTGGGGAAGATTTTTTGATATGGCCCCAAACAGGGTACCCAGAGGTATTTTAACCTTGCAATCTTATCTGTACTCTATTTTGATGGTGCCATACCTACTAATGCCTAATTTTTCTAGTGAATCTCTGATGTCTTTTGCTATCCATAGTTTCATTTCCAGTTGGACAACCAATATTTTCAGCCAAAGCTTGTAGTTTTGTTTTGTATTATTTTAGCTGAATTTACTTTTACCTCTACTCTCTGTAGGAGCTCTTCAAAGTAACTGCAGGACACAGCTTATTTGCGATTGTCAATGGAAGGTGTGTGGAAGACCCCAGATCAATGGCATCGGATTTAAATGGAAAATCACTTTTAGGGCTTGAGATAGCTACAAAGCGAGACATTGTTGGGATAGCTTTGGCCAATATGATTGTAAGTACTAATGCTTCCTAAGTTATAGTACAGCAATTCTTTTAATTGATCACAAAAATGGGTTAAATAGTTACTATCCAGGCTTCAAGTATAATTCTTAGATTTCCCATTTAAAATATGAAGTAAGATCAATGAAATTGCAGAGGCTTCATTGGAAACGGGCTTCGAGATCCAATCGTGGATTGATGTTGACTTCTCCACTTCGGCATGTTCATAATGCTGATGAAAATCTTAAAAGGATGAGTAACTCGAATGTCCCTTTGTTGCGGCCTCAAGATCTTAGGTAAAATCCTGAAGCATCTTTATATTTTCAATTGTGCAGGCCATTTTATAAAGTTCATATTCATTTAGGCAGTTGATCTATGTAAGATTGGCATAGAATTGATAAGAATGGAATCTCGAGCCCTAATGTAGGTTCTATAAGTTCAGTCTTGTAGAAAAAGGCTCATTGTGTAGCCGTGTTATCAATGGTCAGTGGTGAAAATCCCCGTCTAAACTCGTGACATCAAGCATTGAGTGCTGATAATTTAAATTCCGTTGCTTGCTGACTCTTTGTATTTTCTTATTTAACATTTACTTGCTTACACGTCCTTTAAAAAGAACTATTTTACACATTTAGAGTTCAAAGACTTAATTTTCATGTATCATCGAATACCATTTTCATGAATAAAAGTCCTGCTAGTTGCCCTTATTCATCGAGAATTTGGTGAATTTGTTAATGGCTTGCTTGCTTCTGCTTGTTACTTGGCTTTTCATAAATGGCAAATGCCAAATTGAATAATTTTTGTTTTGCATAAACCTGTGAAAGAGAAAGCAGGTTGTCCTTGGTGAATAGGCTGAGATGTTATTAGCTTTTGGACCTTGATCTTGACCAACTGGAGTAGGCTAAATACATGATGTTCTCGAACACTTTTAATCTTCTATTTAGGTTGTCATCTACTCTCTGTATGTGTGGGTGTTGATCCCTGAGTAATGAATTGTTTTATTTGGCAAAAGAACATTTGATGCCTATTGTTCTCTTTGTAATAATTCTTGTGTGCTTATTGTCAAAGTTTATAAGTTTTGTACATCGTTGCTGTGTAATATGCCTTGTGTGTGTTGTGTGTATGGAATTTTAGGATGTGGAAACTTTATATGTGTATATATATATATATATATATATGTAGTCTTTGTCACAGTAAACACTCATGCCATTCCTTGACTTAGTGGTGGGCTTTTACCTTTTTAGATAGACCCCTTAAAATGAGCAGCAACATTAAAGATGACTTCCATTTGTATACTTTCTAAAGTTATAAAGCATTAATACTTGTGAAATATTTAGCTGAACTGATATTTTTGTTCGTTCCCATCACTATTTTCAATGTTACATCATGATTAAGCAGCTATCTAAATAGAACAAGTTTAATGGGGAGATTATACCTAAGAAGTTAATAGTTTTGACATGAAATTTGTTTCATTATATTCTTTTATCTTCATTTTTGTTTCTACCCCCACCCCTTATGGTTTGTCTTATGGTCCAACAATGGTAATTTTGATTTGGACATTTGAAAGTTCTACAAGCAACTCCCTATATGATGTAGTTATTCATTTGGAAGAAGTTTTTGGTGTTCGGTATGTAGTCCTGCTAAAAACCTTGACTAGAATGAGAGTAACTTGGTGTTTCCATGTTACATCAATTAACTGTATCAAGGTTGTGTATTTATAATATACCAAGGCTGTGTGAAAAGCTGCGGTATAAGATGAATTTGTCATCTATAAGTTATCCCTTTCGTGCAGGATATAACTTACTAATATCTTTTGTTGTTAATATTTGTTGACAAAGTATCAAGTATGGATTTAGCATTTTAAGAATTGCTTTCCTGGGATGGTGAAGACTACATAGATTTGTTTAATAAGTAATGTTTTTGGTTTTTTTTTTTTTTTTTTTTTTTTTGCTTTTCTCAGAGGCAGTTAAATATGTGCACTTGGGATCTCTCTCAATTCAATTAACCTCTTACTCTTATGTGTATAGCAGCATTAAAACACCATATTCTTTTGTAGGCTGGCTATCATGGCTTCAGAAAGATTGCTAATTCTGCAACCACATAATTGGGCTTTGAGGAGAGACCATGGGATGATGTTGTATTACAATAGGTATGAATTTCGGAACTTGTTACGTTTCTGACATGGTCCAAGTTAATTAAGTGGATTGAACAGTAATATTTGGGAGTGAATGACAGGGAGTATGGAAAGGCAGTGCAAGAGCTTAGCATTTGCATGGCTTTTGCCCCAGAAGAAGAGGCAGAAGTTCTAGAACCATTTGTTGAGAAATTGCATCTGTTGCGGATTGAATCTTCCTGGAAGTCACTGGGACATGCTGGCCAATTGACAGTTCCTTGAGTTGAGTCGTACATAATCGTTCTCTCAATCTGTATCCTATAGTCTATGGATGAAAACAGTTCAACTATGACTTGTGGCTGACTTTATGAATGCTTCATCCACATCGATCTTAGTTGCATGTTCTCAGTATATAATGGAAAGATTTCCAGCTCCTAGGGCAGATACACATTTAAACCAAGGCATTAAATCATCCCCTTTCCACGTTTGAATGGTTGCATGCATAGTAAGTTAGTAACAGCTTAAAATACCAAACTTTATGAACCGGTTAGTGACGCCCTATTCAATGTCATCTTGCCTACTGCCTGGGTCTGGTAGTAATCTAATTTCAGTTTGGAACCCTTTTGGATTCCATGGAGCCAATCAATAGTGTATAACAAAATTAACATTTGTCACTTACTGTGCTTTATGTTGAGCACTTCAACAATGTATTAATATTACTATCTCATTAAGGTGCGTGGAATTGTGAACTATTCGCATCAATTTTAAGTGCTGTAAAATGGTTCATAGGTCTTAATTTTTGTTCATTCTTTTTGGCAAATCAAGGGATTTTTAAACAACCTTCAATTCATATGCTATCTTACCAGAATCGAGAATCCCTTGAACCTAAGAGCAATTTGTTTACTAATAAAATACATAAAAATCCGGAACATCTTAAAATAAGTAATTTTATGAGTACAAAATGACAAAATGTACTGCGTAAACCCAATCCGTTTACTTACACGGCTACCTCTTTACTTGTTCTTCTCCAGTACATGCCAAAATAAAATGAATTTGGTGGAACAAACTTGAAATGGTAATGGCAATGCAATAATCCTGACCCATACGAATAACTTCAATTCCTTTTTAAAAGAGACCTGCGCCCAAAGCCGTATTATCTACAGGTCCCACTCCCCACCTATTGATTTTAAATGGTAAAATATTCATCAATTGGATTGTGAAGTTAAATACCTGTAGAAAACTACAAATTACAGAGCACGTTGAAAAAAAGAAAAGAAAACGCCGTTTCGTTGAAAGTATTTTTCGTGTTTCTTGGGCAAGTGAAAAGAGTGGACAAAATGGTGTGCGCTTGCAGGAGCGGGTTCCTTGGTGGAAGTTGGGGTGCTCAATCTAGCCTACTATCATCAAGTAAGAGAAGCTCAGAGCTATGGTCACTCCCCTTCTCTTCAACACACATACCTCTTTCTCTGCGCGCAAATCCTAAACGAGTTATTCATGCTAAACCATTTGATAAATTTAGTTCTCCTATGCTCTTGGCCAATGGCGACAACAACAACAACGGTGGTTGGAACAACAACAACAATAACGGGAACCCATTTGATTCTTGGTGGTGGCACGAGGGTAATGACTCTTCAGGCTCTGTTTATCCGCTTCTCCTCTTCATATCCTCCTTCTTCTGTTGTTTCTGTCACTTCCATGTGGCCACAGCACTCGCCAGAACCACAATTTCTCGAGAAGACGCAGAGGACGACGCCGTTTGGGAAGTCAAGGGAAGCAAGTTGACCAGGCTTATCCCTGATTTTTCCAAAGACACATTTGTTGTTGCAACTGCAACTGCAATTTCACTGTCGTCTTTTTTATCTGTTGGCAATTTATGGAATCAGTGCAGAGACATCTTCATGCGATTGATGCTCCCCGAAGGTTTTCCTAACAGTGTTACGAGTGATTACTTGGACTACTCTCTCTGGCGAGGTGTACAGGGCGTGGCCAGCCAAGTTAGTGGTGTCCTCGCCACCCAGGTAGCAACCTCTTTTCCAGCTTTCTTCAAACACGTGGCAATTACTTTTTTTGTTTCGTTAATTCATTGTGTTATATAGGCATTGCTTTATGCTGTTGGATTGGGTAAAGGAGCTATTCCAACTGCAGCTGCCATTAATTGGGTACTTAAAGATGGAATTGGGTATCTTAGCAAAATTATGTTGTCCAAATACGGAAGGCATTTCGATGTTAATCCAAAAGGGTGGAGGTTGTTTGCTGATCTTTTGGAAAATGCTGCCTTTGGATTAGAGATGTTAACTCCTGCTTTTCCCCATCTTTTCGTTATCATTGGAGCTGCTGCTGGAGCTGGACGCTCTGCAGCTGCACTCATTCAGGTACTACAAAGTTGCTGCTTGTTCTTGCATATATTTATTTATTCACATAATGTCGGATTTGTATGTCTAAAGTTCGAGAATTAATATATAAAAGCCAGAATACCATACATCACAACTATGATTTTGGTGCAAAGATAAAAAGCTAAGGTCGGGAAATTAATTTTTGGTTTTTGACAATGTGACATGGATCATTCTCAAATCTTCTGTAATCATAGTTTGCGGCTTATTGTTTTTTCAAAACTTGGCTTTTTTTGGTTAACACTTGTAACTGGCTAAAGTAAACAATATTTCCTGTATGCATTTCTCAACTAAGGTTTTAGTAAACAGGCATCATGTGTTTGTGGTTGAGTTCCATTTATGTTTATAATATTCTGAAGTTGGCACTGTCTTCAGTTTTATCTGCTTTTGTGAATGATATCCAAGACTGAGAATGTTTTTCTCTCTCACATTGACCTTGTAAATAATATTCAGTTACTGAAAATTGACATCAATTCTCAGGCTGCAACGAGGAGCTGCTTCTATGCTGGTTTTGCTGCTCAGAGGAACTTTGCTGAGGTGAAATGCAATTCCTCTATTAATTTGTCAAATTATAAATTCAAGTCACCTTTAAGGAAGCATGGAGGCCTTTCAATTAGTGGGAATAAAATTGAAGTTAACATGCAATGGGATGTCGTTTTTCGATTTTAGCACGTGTTAATTATCCCTGTGTACCAGTATTTTTTACTGAAAGAAATATTAATTTTAGGTAATTGCAAAGGGTGAAGCCCAAGGAATGGTTAGCAAATCTATTGGTATCATGCTTGGTATAGTCTTGGCTAATTGCATTGGCTCCTCTACATCTCTTGCCCTTGCTTCCTTCGGTGTGGTGACATGGATTCACATGTTCTGTAATTTGAAGTCATATCAATCCATTGAACTAAGGACTTTAAATCCATATCGTGCAAGTAATATGTCTCTTCTTTTAATCTTTTCATTGTTTTTGCTATTTTTCTTCTAAAAGTGTTCTAGTGTTTTCTGCTTGAGTTTTTAAATGAATTAGTTTATACAGTGCCTGAAATACTTATATCATTGACTGTGGTGAAGACTTAGATACCTAGCATAGCTTTTGTAGAAGTAAGATATATATATATATATATTGATGACAACCATACTAGGAGGAAAGGAAAAGGAAGGGTTTTCGCGGGATAGTGAGTACCGCAACCCTTTGTCGTGACCCACCGTCGCCACATAAGGGTTGCGATGCTCACTGTTTTCGAATAAAATTTAAAAACAAAAACAGTGAGCACCGCGACCTGGTCGCAACTCATTGTCGAGACCCCATGTCGTCATACTGAATTGCGGCAGCCTTATTCTTTTTTTGTTTAGCGGCAGTTTGTTTTTTATTAGGTTTCGTTTTAGGTTTTTAGTATTCAAATTATATTAAGTTTCTATTTTATTTCCTATTACAGTTGTATTAGGATTCAAGGTATTTATTTCCTATTAAGACTAGGTTAGGTTATTGTGTTAGTATAAATAAATTAGGTTTGTAGTCATTCAAGTATTATTCAGATTATCAATAAAATTGAGATATTTTCTCTATTTTCGGCTTTTCAAAAATGTTAGTAAGTTTGGGCTAGTTCAAGGGCTAATAACCTGAATTCTAGATTTATTCAGCTTTTCTAGGGATTCGCACTCAAGGATTGCTTGGGCTAGAGCAATGGCTAAATAACCCGAGTTCTAGAGAGTTGGTGAACTCTAAATAAAGTGACCTAACTCAAATCTATCTCGTGTGTGTATTGCTTGCTGTGCAAATTAGGGTTTGTTGTTGGATCTAGACCTAGGTTCTCAATATATATATATATATATATATATATATATATATTAGGCTAAATCAACTTAAAATTTTGACTTAAATGTGATTTCAAGATCCATCCATCCATTTTCTTCCAATCCAAGGTCAAGCTAGATGACAACTCTTGGATTGCAAGAAAATGGATGGATGGATGGACGTTGAAGTCACAAACTTCCTCCTTTCAGAGCGTTTCTTCAAAACTTGGAGGTAAATGCGTGCACATTTTCTCCCTGTACCAAATATATTGGTGTGAAGACCAATCTAAATAAGCAGCAAGTGACAGGAGAACTCGCACTGTGTTCATCTTAGCAACCGGTGCAGATGTCTCTTGGTAGCCTTTGCCAAAGGTCTGAGTGAATCCCTTTGCGACGAGTTTGGCTTTTTATCTATCAATGGTCCTATCAACTTTAATATTGTGAATACCCATTAACAACTCACTGCTTTGTTTCCTTGTATAGTTCTATAAGTTTCCACGTATTATTTTTCTGCAAGGCCCTCATTTCCTCCAAAACTACATCTTTCCACTTTGGATTTTCTAGAGCTTCCTCTGTAGTCTTAGGAGTGTTCACACAAGAAAGATTAGTAGTAAAGGCTTTGAAAGATGGATTAAGTCTATGGTAGGAAACAAAGTTGGAATTAGGACGTTGAGTACAAGACCTAGCAACTTTCCTCAAGACAATCGGCACATTAAGGTCAGATTGAGGCTCATGAATACGATAATTAGATTGGGAACTTACCCAAATTTGACAATTCCATCATGTCCGGAATAGAGTTTTGGTTCTGAGGAGGGTGTCTGACCTCTTTATTTCTTCTGCAATATACTTGCAGCCTTTTCTCATTTTCTTTGTGATTCTCATCCCCACAAGTCTGAGTTTGAGTAGAAAATAATGGATTTGGTACATTCTCCCTGTCACAAGGCTCACTCTCCCTCTCAATAAATCTGAACCTAAACACTGTTTTCAGGAAGTTTATGGGTAGGAGATATAGGTAAGGCAGTATGTAATACTACCCAAAACCGATCTTCTACATTGTCCTCCCCCTGAAGAGAAGTTTGGGTGAACTAAGGTTATTTTAAAAGAGACTGACACCCGTTGTCACCAAAAATTTTGTAGTAGGAGCATGAAAGCATTTATTCCCCTTTTGTGTTGGAGAATATCCAAGAAAAATACATTTGATTGATTTAGGATCCAATTTGCTTTTATTGTGCTTATGATCATGAACCAAAATAGTACAGCTGAAAAATTTAGGTGGAAGATGAGAATACAAGCTGGAAGTGGGATAAGATTTTTTGAGGGTGTTAATAATTGTTTTGGACTTTAGAACATGGTTGATATCCTATTAATTAAATAGGTTGCTATTAAAACAACTTTTCCATAGTATTGCTTAGGTACTCCAATTACACCAGTATAATATTGTCTCAACTTGGATTCTTGTAATCATTACGGATTGCCCATATAACTGCACAACTTAGACTGTTAGCATTGCCATCAGCATCATCACCATCTTCGTTACTATTATGGAGTTATTGTTCATTTTTATATTATTGTTTTAACAGGTTTGGTTTTCAGTGAATATCTCCTTACTGGCCAAGCTCCTCCTGTCAAAGAGGTTAATGATGAGGAACCACTTTTTCCAGCATTACACTTTTTGAACATAAAGTTCACGAATAAAGTAAGTTACTTTTTATCATCTTCCTTCTATTGTTAATGGTTCCGCTTTCCTGAAGAAATGAAATAATGGGAAGTTAGAATTTTATAATCCTATGATTGAAATCTTTTCATGCCATGGATAAATGGAGATTATTAACCTACTTGACTCATCACGTGACCTTAGGTGAAAGCCTCAAATATAATAATTCTTGAGAAAATCTTCCATACACCCTAACCATTGGTATCATGCCACATGGCATAGATAACCACTCAGATTTGTTTTTCATGCCATGTGGCATGATATTAGTGGCAGGTGCATTGCACCTGGTGCACTGAAGACTTTCTCCTAATTCTTATTAGTGATTGTTTTCAGTCACAATCAGTTGTCCTATCTTTGGAAGCAAAGAATGCAGCTGCTGAAATTGAGCGTCGGCTGCATCTTGGGTCAAAGCTCAGTGATGTGCTTCACAACAAGGAGGATGCCCTTGCATTATTCAATCTGTATAAAAATGAAGGATACATTCTTACTGAGCATGGGGGAAAATTTTGTGTAAGTAACCACCGACTTGGCTTCTGATCTGATCTTCAAGTTTTTATGTATCTCCGTGCTAATGAATTTTTCTGCTTTTTGCTATAATTTACATGTTTGGCAACTGATCCCCCATTAAACTCTGCATTGGATTCCTTGATTGACCATTGCCATCAAAACTCAGATACTTCATTCTGAGAAAGGTCTAAAATTTTATCTGCCCAAATAATTGATATATTTGCATGAAAGGTCTTTCTATTTTTTGAATAATTGGTAAATTTTGTCATAAGAAGTGTGCAGTCTCTAATGATTGTAACAACTTCAGCCATTTCTATTTTTTCATGTGATGGCAAAGTACATGTCAAGGGATTCAACGGGGTCTTATCATGAAAAGGCATGCTACTGGAAAAGCAGATTTGAACATGATTTACATGACATGACTTTGTGAGAAGACTATAATTTTCTTCTAAACCCTTTATTTTATTTTCTAATTGATTTACTGGCTTCGATCAGGTTGTCCTTAAGGAAAATGCTTTACCCCAAGACATGCTGAAATCATTGTTCCAAGTCAATTATTTGTACTGGTTGGAGAGGAATGCTGGAATTGTAGCGAGAAGTGCTGCTGCTGATTGTAGACCAGGTGGGAGGCTACAAATAACTCTGGAGTATGTGCAAAGGGAATTCGATCATGTCAGAAATGACAGTGCATCAGTTGGTTGGGTCACTGATGGGCTTATTGCAAGACCTTTACCTAATAGAATTCGTCCTGGTTCTGTAGACTCAACTGCCAGCTGATATGACATAATTCGGTTTTTCTTGTCCAATCAGTTGCATGACCTTATGCAAGCTGGTAAGTGTGAAAGAAATGCCTGGGAGATCATGGCTGGAGCTCATTGAAACGTTGATTCTATATCGTCGTTAAAATTGTCATTCGGATGTTTCCATATGAAGAAAAAATACATATTTTAAAAACTTTGAGTTCATGATATGATAGAAATAAGTGGAGTGATCGACCCATCATCAATGAATGATCTAGCCTGTCATGCAGATGGTTGTGCTACTGGGAAGCACAAGCCAGTAGTTTCAAGGGTGGTTCTTACAGTGTTGTTTTGTTTTAGAAAAAAATAGTATGATATTAAACAATAGGACATGTGGATATATTAGCATAATTTGTTTGGAAGCAATTAATATGTAGGATGTTAAATGACAGAAGAAACTTTGTGTCTTGAAAATTCCAACGTAGGTGAGGCTAAATTAGCTAGCTTTGTCAAGAGAGTTGTATATTAAATTGAAAGGTTATATTGGAAGCTTATATGAAATTGGGTTGAGATGATTAATTCTCCTTCAATGATGCATTATTCTGTTGAGGATCGTCATGGCTATAGGCGAGGAAACATTTGTATGGACTAATTGGTTGGGTAATGGGATGCATGGAGATGGGCAGGGTTTTAGGCTTTTAGCTTAAACACTTCCACGGCTACAATTGACAATGATTATTTATTTAGTAGAAGATGGATGAGGATGAGGATGAGGATGGGAGAAGTGAACTAACAAGAACCTAAATAGGGCTTTCCAAAATTTCCCAACCGTGCATAATGAATGCTAGCTGATTCTGAATTTGATTGCCTCTTGCAACTACTCTTTAAATTACCTTGTCAATATAAAGCATGGAGTTTAGCCTAACAGGTCATCATTTTTTTGCAATTATCTCCTGCAGCCCTGCTTTGCTATCTATGCCAATTCTTCCTCCCTCCCTTTTGCATTCCATCTCTACCATTTCCTAGCTTGCCCACATGCAAACCATCTCCAACTTCACCTTGCTTCCATACCCAATAACCCCATTACAATTTAAAAATTAATCAAATTAAAGATTCGTTGATGGAAGATCCTACGAAGGGTGATAGTGTCCCGTGCTTTTGGACATATTGACATTTAACAAAGAGGAACTACGAGGGCGTCATACATATGTACTCGCAAGTTACAACTCAATCAGAAGTCAAACCCTTCTGTTCAAACTGTCAGTTGTGTTAGAAAGTGAAGCAAAACCTTGTAAAATGACAGAGGTGGAGACGTTATGGGAGGAAGTGAGGGAGCTAAGCTTAGGTAATAACACCAGAATTGAACGCTTAGATTCACCTCCAACACCTCTCCAATTCCTAAGAGACTTTGTCTCTCAGAACAAACCATGTATTATCAACAACGCCAACCTCCACTGGCCTGCCCTTTCTCTTTGGCCCCAACTCTCTTACCTCTCCAAAATCCTCTCTTCCTCCCCCGTCTCTCTCCACCTCACCCCCAATGGACTCGCCGACTCTGTTGTCGAACACCCTTCTCTTGATCTCTTGTGTTTCGCTTCTGCCCACGTCGAGCGCTTGCCGTTCGATCAAGCACTGCAACGGGTGTTATCGAACTCGAGTGATTCTAACGTTGTGGCCTACTTACAGCAACAGAATGACTGTTTTCGAAGTGAGTATTCCGTTTTGGGATGTGATTGTGATGAACATATTCCTTGGGCTACTGAGGCACTTGGGTGCTATCCTGAGGCTGTGAATCTTTGGATTGGCAATCATTTTGCGGAGACTTCTTTTCACAAGGATCACTATGAGAATATCTACGCTGTTGTATCTGGTCAAAAGCATTTTCTTATGCTTCCTCCTACAGATGTCCATCGCATGTACATTCGTCAGTATCCTGCTGCTCATTACTCCTATTCTCAGGTGGGTCTATTTATCTTTCTTGCGTTGCATAGTAATATACTCATAATAGGTTGGTTCTCTCTTAACTGATTCTGGATTGTGTGGAATATTGGTTGTTGTTGTTGTTTTTTGGTTTTTAATTTTTAGGATGGGGGAGAGTTTACACTGGAGCTTGAGAAGCCGGAAAGATATGTGCCTTGGTGTAGTGTAAATCCTTATCCATCTCCTGAGACTAGAGAAAGTGAAATGGCTAAGTTTCCATTATTTTTCAATGGTCCTAAGCCGTTCGAGTGTACTGTCAATGCAGGAGAGATTCTTTACTTGTAAGATCCTTATCCTTCTCTATCTATTTCTTATATTCTTCTTCTTTATTAGTACACATATTTTTCATTTCAAAGTTTCAACTTCAAATTATCTTCTTTGATGGATAGTTTTTAAGAAGGCACCTTATTTTACCTACAATACTAAGGTTTTGACTGAATTAGGATGATGTTAATATTTGCTTTTATGACGTTGCCTACATTTTGATGAACAGATCTTAAAATATTCTATAAAGTTTGACACTTTAGACTTATATTTTGATTGAGTAACCCGTTCCTCACTGCAGTTCATGATGAGGGGATTTAATTAATTCCATTGCGGACTGGATTATGAGCATATTCTTAACAACAACCTAATCTGTATGAATTAGCTGTGTAGTTTATAGGATACCCAGTGTATAGTTTTATTTTACTCTCATAATTGCAGTTTTTCTTTCTCGTTTTTGGGATCTCTGCATGTGAATATTTGTTTATATGTCAGCAATGCTACTTTAAAAACTAATACTACTTTACATCTATAACTTCGTTCTATGATCATTGTTCTTTCACATCAGTTCTTCCTCATGCTGTATGGTCGGGTGACTGACTAAAATGGCCTTCACAATGTTACGTAGAGAAAATAACAGTGCAATGAAATGTAGATATATACTTACACTAGTTACCAAATATCTTTTAATTTTAATAAATGGTAATAATATGGAGAAATAATTGGTTTTCATGGTAAAAGATGAATGGAGTAATAGAAGTGACTGCACTATTAATTGATTGTAATACTTGGTTCAATCTGGTGGAGTTAATGCAGGCCAAGTATGTGGTTTCATCATGTTAGACAGAGTCCAGATGAAAACGGATTAACGGTTGCCATAAACTATTGTAAGGATAAAGCCACTTTTTGCACCCTTGTTAAGACTTGTAACATTTTTAAATGCAAAACGTAACTATTGTATACGTATGGCAGGGTATGATATGCAGTTTGATATCAAATATGCCTATTTCAACTTCTTGCAATCAATACATTACAAATCACCCCGTGATCCAACATTGTCTGAGATTGAATGCAAAGATTTAGGATCTGATGCATCTGTGCACAACCTGGGAGATGATGTGCATGCTGATACATAGACACTGAATTTTGCAGCCGCTAATAAAGACTGAAGATGAAGGATTACAAATTTATTACCCTGGGTGATGAGGATTTTTTTTTACATTTGTGGAATTCTTTTAACCAGAGGAAGCCAAGGGATATTTAGAAGTTATTCTGTTCTGAAAGCAGTAGCCAATTAGACAAAAACTTTCCAAGTGTTTCTGGGAGATTTATATGTGGCAACACTGAATGATCCCCTAAATTCTTTTTTTCCTTGTGTCCATGAAGATCATTCTTGGTGAACTCTTTTCTAAATCTTTCAGTAAGAATACTGCAAAATTGATTGTATCTCCGAAAACCATTTGTTGGTGAACCCAAAGATGAATGTATTTAATCAGTTACTCTTCATCAAGCAGAGTCCCTTCGTATTCTTTGTTATGTTTTCTTAATTTGATGGAGATAGTCCTGCAATGCCATCCTCTCATGCTCTCATAGTCAAGCGTTGTAATAGTAGTAATCTATGCTATGATTGTCCGAAAATGTACTTGTTTAAACGGTAGATAGCAGTACTATTTAGTATGGTTGTTTTCCCAACAAAACATCCCCTTGTCTTAGTTGCAGTCTTGGTATGCATATGACTCCGTGAGAAAATTCTTCATCATTGAGCATTCTAAGTTAATCTTTGCATCTTTAAAGGATACAAGTTCAAGAATGCATGTAATCCCTTAAACAAGATCTTATGAGTCTGGGTAAATTAACAAGGGGACAATTGGCTGACGGAGAACAATATGATCTTGCATTTCATCTTCATCCCCCACAGCCACAATTATTTTTGTTTCACCTATCGTCTTAAATACCTGTAGACTGATCAGATTATCCATGATGACATGTAGAATTGATCAACAATTAAAGCAATATGAAGTTTGAAAGAATCACAATGAAAAAACCAAATCTAACACCTTCATGGTTTGTAACTTAACAAAAGAGGAATGGTCCATTTTACATAATCCTCAGTGCAAGTGAAATAAAGCCCAACCCAATCAAGCCCGACTCATTACTATTGCACTTTCCATACGACGTCGGATTAAGTGAAGGTGTCAAAACCTACTAACGTTCTTCCCTCCATGTCTCTTCTCCACAATCATCTTCTTCCATCTCCATGTAAGTTCTAAGCTTTCAAGTCTTCGTTTAATCGACCCCTAACAAAAACCTGCTATTTTGCTAATTTGTAGTTGATTTCGATTGAGAAGGTAAGAAACTCACTTCAATTGAGCTCTTTTTCACGCCTTGGATTGCTTGGAATGCAGATAATGACAAGACATTCGGATCTCAACAAGTCCTTCAAGCTCGCTGTTCGTTCCCTCCTCACTACCTCCTCCAAACAGGTAACTTCGAATTTGCATCCTGATTTCAATTACTCAATGTTTCGAGATTTTGTTATTTACTGATTATATACTTTTTTTTCTTATGTGAATAAAAAAATAGGAATTCCAAAATGCATTTCCTAACTTTTCTACATCTGAGCTAGACTCTCTTCACCGTTTATTCATCCAGGTCTGCTGCTTTCAAAAGTTTAGATTTTTTGTTTTTTGATAAATAGAAGTTTGAAGTGATGGGTGTATCTCGTGATATGAAAATTTGACAGGTCATTACTTCTTTGCATGAAAACATTGAGGTACTACTCATTCTCCTGCCCTTCGCTTGTTGTATATCTGCTTCTGTCTCTTTTGGGTGAATTTATTAATTGATACAGTAAAGTTTACTTTTTATTGCAAATGGAAGTAGAAGCCTGAACTGAATTTGTTTTTGTGACCAACACCACATTATTTGCCGAGCTATAAAGTAGGTGCCATTTTGCTAAGCTTGCTGTTTAGGCTCTTACAGGGCTGCTGGTTGATAGTTTCCCAGCTTATATAGCTTCCCATTTAATTTTACTTGCTTCTCTTGTTTACTTGTATTGTTTTTTAGTAATTTATGGTATCATCATTTTTTCTGATATTTAAGCAATGACCTAATTGCAATTACTGAGAGTGTATTCTCTCGTAACTTTGACTATCTAGCTCTACTTTTCTCTTTATCTAAAGCATTTTTTAGCATCAATTTCTCTTATTTTTTCAAGTCACTAAGTTTCTCTACATAAGTTATCAGGCTATTGTTGTTTTAACTTTAAGTTTTGAGCTAGTTTACAAAATGGTCTAAATCAGAAACCACTTGTATCCGGGAGACGTTTTGGTTTTTCAGTTGAAGCCAGTTCATTTGAACACACCTAACTAATGACCTGGGCTCAATCTGAATATATCTTTTCTTCTAATAGAATAAAAACCGGTCTTACTTTTGTGACATATATTTTCTTGATAGGTATATATGTTATTTTATATGCACTGAGTAATGAGTAGATGGACAATTTCGTTGAGTAGTTTAGGATAAAAATGGCATAGAGAGGATCATCTTTATTTACCAGGTGTGTTGTTCCCAAAAGCTTAAGCTATTTGATGGAGGTCTAACTTTAGTACTTAAACCTGTTCCGAAATTTAATCCCAGGAAATGTGTGAAATATATTAGTTTGTGATGTTTAACCTCTAATGTTGCCCCTTTTTAATATTACAGGATGAGTTTGAATCTTTATACCTTGACACACAGGTAATTTTCTTATTTACCTCTTCTTTGTTGTTTTCTCATCGTTATTGCACATGGATTTATTGCCATAATCAGATCTGCAATAGGGTTTTACATATCTAACAACTGATGTGGAGTTGTATCGATTAATAGGATGTAATTGATACAACAACTATGCAGATATTATTCTGATCAATATAAAGTATAACACCTAGATGGGCAATGTAAAAGACATTCCATATTTTGCATGAATCTGCTTCTTAACATATGTTGCTCTACTGTCACTTGCTAATGTGGAAATTTTGGAAGCATAGAGAAACTAGAAAGGCATGAACTATAGCCTATTGTTTCAGAATAACTCTGTTATATGCTTGCCCTTACAGCCATGAGACTTGTATATTTTGAGTTCCTTTGTTTTAGTTAGGCCTTCGTTTTGGTCTCTTTTTTGTCTTCAAATATATATTTTGTTTCTGGTCAATACAGAAAAGATAACAAAGTAACTGTTAGTACTAACAGTAAGAAAGATATTGATGGTAGTTGAAACATTGACATAATTGCCACATGACCCTATTAAAAGAAGAGTATATTCTGCTCATGATTACCCTCATAGCATGAGACTTCTTGTCACATGTAGTGGGGAATTGGCATTCTGGAAGATGATTTAGAGCTGTAGAGCATATATAATTGGTTTGGCCTTGCTTGTTTAGTATATTGTCTTGTAATATCATGTCAATTTACATTCTTTCTGCAGGTGGGAGCTGCTCTTGATACTGTAGAGCAACTTGTAGAAGAACAAGGTCTGGATCCTTTGTTTTCAAAGAAGTAGGTATCATCTAATCCGTCAATAGAGTGTGCAAATGCCTGCTGAACTTGTAAAATTGCTTAGAACAACAAAAACATTATGTGCAAGGCTTAAGTAGATTGAGTCAGTAAATCATAAAATTAGGCTGAGCAAGATGGAGAACACCTCTAGTACATTCACTATTAATGCTGTCACCTCTTGGAAGAGGAAGTAGTTGAACCTTTATTAAATAGTGATGTAAAGACATCAGGTTTACCCAGTTCTTGATGCTGATGTATTAAGTCCTCTACAGCATGTCAAAATTCCTCTTAAGGTCCTCTAGCCTTACTTGCATTCAGATGCCTATTGAACAAAATTCCTCTTAAAGCATCAACATTAATCTTCTTCTAGACTTTATTGCTATTAGTATTTATCCTTCCTTGGAAGAGAGAAGAAAACAAAGAGGAAGGAACACCTGTTCTGGTGGTAAGACTTGTAGTGAGAATACAGTGACCTTTTCCTCAATACTTTCCTTGAAGACCGTGTTTACCTACTATACAAAAAATGATAATAAAGGATAAATTATAGAATTTGCAAATAAAGAAGCAGAATTGAGAGCTGCTGAAAGTTTATGTTTCTCTGTTCTCATTATTCATACCATTTGATGCAGTCAGAGTAGCTTTCTTATGACAACACATAAGGACTGTCCAGTTTCATAGTTTTCTGCTGGAACTGGTTTATATAGTCTCTATTTTGTCTACATTCCTTTCATTCTGTGTGTTGCAATTTCAGGGTGCGTTATTATGTGGACTTCTAATTTTAAGTTCTATGACTCACATACAGGACAAATATAATGGATGTCAAATGTGATTTATCTACGGCAAAGACAAATGAGATTCAGTACTTGATGGGTATGCTGGAAAGGGTGAGTAACATGTAGAATTGTATCAATTTTCTACTTTTTCAGTAGCCTAGAAAAAATCACAGTTGGAAAGGGGGTAGATTATTCCTGGGATTTACTGCCTTGTGTGCCAACACCTTGCAAATGGTCCATATGATAAAACACAAGCTTCTTCAATTTTGCTTGCTCTGTCAATGATTTTTGTCTAATTTCATCTAAGAGAAGAATTATCGCTGAGCTAAATTGAGTATCTGTGCTTTCTGGAAATAGCAACCTGGAAACTGTTCTTTTTGGGCTCTCCTGTGACAATTTCCAATCATTTCTGACTTGAGTCAATCTTACTTTTGCTTCCTTAAGTTAGATATGCTGCTCTTTCACTTTTATAGATTTGCTTGTGACAATTCTTTCATTTCCAAACATGCTGGAATGGGCTGTGGTAGTGGCTCATGAGTCTTATTTTGATTTTAGTAGTTTCAGGTTCTGCCTAACACATCTTTTTGTTCTGCAAAGTATTCTTATCCTATTCAATTTATCAGGTTGAAGAACAGAAACGCCTCATGCAAGCACGTATTGAACTACTTAAGAAAGGAAAGCAAGATGTCTCAGGAATGATGGATGTTGTTGAGAAGGTGTGATATTTGCTTCTCTGAATCTTTTCTCCCATTCTCTTTGAACTGAAAAAGGTAGTAATAATAAATAAAGAAATAAATGGAGAACATAGATGATATATGATGATGTTTTAACTTGAAGAATGTTAACTTATGTACTGAAAAAAATTGTTAACTTGTGTTTCCATATCTTGCAAATGAAACAGTTGAGAAGCGGGATTTTAGATTACGGGACACGCAATAATGGGCTCCTATAATCCATGATTAGTGGAGTTAATGAATCTTCCGGTGTAATTACAAATTTCACTATTTGGTGGATTACACCCGTATATGTATCAAATTGCTTTTTTGTTTATTTCTTTTTCTTTTTCAGGTGTGTACTTTCTGCCTTCCTAGTCAGAATCTATTGGTGCTAGTTGTAATATACATTGTAACCATGTATAATGGACCAGTACTTTCTGTTGTTTCTTTAATTACAATGAGAATATGAGGAACTAAAGTTGCTTCTCTTTAAAATATTATGCATATATTTTGTCATCATACTTCCAAAAAGCAAGACTGTCCATTAAACGAACCACAGAAACAACAATGACCATTTTGTGGAGTTAAAAAGGGTGGGATAAGTGATAAAGAAATTTGTATTTGGTTTAGAGTTGCCTGTTAGTGAATACCTGTCAAATTGGGTGGCTAGCAGTCTTGTTGGTGATTAGCAGTAATTGTTGAGTTTTGATTATAAGATGGGTGATTTGTTGAAGAACAATATAATTGGTTAACAGTGCCATTGTTATCAAATTACATTTTTAAGGTGTTTAATAGTATTTGTTAATAGTTTCTCGACCAAAAACTGTTTCATATCTAAAAAGTTGAATATGATACCTCTTTTCTAACCATTCAACAAATTCGTTTAATGGTTGAAAATTTCAAGTTGGAATTTAGAAATCATGCTGGACCCTACTTGAATGGGAAACTTGTTAATAACAATTTGAAAGTGTTTCCAGCCGACCCTTTTCAATTTGATTCTATTGATTGGTGCAAATCTCCCAAATGAATTGACTAATATTATTTATAAAACAAAAGGACGAAGTCCAAAAACCAAATAAAAAGGAACCTAAAACTGTATTTATTTTAGTGCACGGGAGCCTCCACCACTGCTCCTGATTGTTGTCCATTTCTATTCGAGTAGAATTGATTAAAAAAAAAAAAAGAAAAATGGAAATGTCATCATCATCCCACCCAAAAGCATCTCCCGGTAAATTGATGCACCGTTGTTGCCACAATCACCGCATCAACTCTGCATATGAAATTCAATTACCACACCTTCGTAGCCCCAATCAAAAACCCATTAAACCTCTCAAAACTACTTCTACTCGTAATATTAGTTGGATACAGAAGCTGAACAATAAAACCAAATTCAAATCCACTCCCAGTAGCACCACTACAGACATTTTAAGCTTATTTGACAACCTCTGCCTACCCATCACACCTGATATTTACACTTCTCTCATCAAAGAATGCACTCTAAAAAAGGACTCCTCTAGAGCTCTAGAGTTACATGACCATATCAAGAATACAAATTTCAGGCCCACTTTAGTCCTTCTCAACCGTCTCATTTTGATGCATGTTTCGTGCGGTCAGCTCTTCACTGCACGCCAATTGTTTGATCAAATTCCTTTCAAGGACTTGTACTCTTGGGCTGTCATCATCCTCGGCTACATTGATGTCGCTGACTATCAAGAGTCTATAACTCTCTTTGTAATTATGATTATGCAACAGCAACAGCTGTGTAGAACAAGTCATTTGTTGTTGGAATTCCCTTCCTGGATCATAGTTTGCCTTCTCAAGGCGTGTGTTTGCACCTTGAATATGGAACTAGGAAAACAAGTACATGGGTTGCTGTTAAAGTTGGGTAGAAGTAGCGATACTTCTTTTACGGGTTCGTTGATTAATTTTTATGGGAAATTCGGGTGCTTAGAGGATGCCAACTTCGTCTTCAATCAACTATTGAATCATAATACTGTTGTTTGGACTGCTAAGATCGTTAATAACTGTAGAGAAGGACATTTCCTAGATGTTTTTCGTGATTTTATAGAGATGGGAAGGGAAGGAATTAAAAAGAATAGTTTTACAATTTCTAGTGTGCTCAAGGCATGCGCTGGATTGGATGATGATGGCAACTGTGGTCGACAAGTGCATGTCAATGCTATCAAGATTGGGTTAGAATCGGATGAATATGTGCAGTGCGGGTTGGTTGACATGTATGGGAAATGTGGGTTAGTGAGAGATGCCAAAAGGGTGTTTGGAATGATCAGCAATAAGAAGAACATTGCGTGTTGGAATGCCATGCTGGTGGGTTATGTAAGAAATGGTTTTTGTGTTGAGGCTGTTAAGCTTCTGTATCAGATGAAAGCAGCTGGAATCGAGGTTCAAGAATCACTTATTGAAGATGTGAGGATCATTTGTGGTAGTGGTGGTATTACCCTTGATAGCAAGACGAAAGAAGCTGTTATGATTCATACATAACATAACATAAGACTACTGCTTTAACTATAAGACCTTTGTCTTGCTGCCTAGTGATGTACCTCAGTCGGTCATTAGCTCTTGTAATGGCATTGTTTATCTTATAAAGGAGTCACTCACAGCTATTAACATCTTTGTAAATACGATTTTCAAAATAAACAAGATTGGTTTCAGATGTTGGTCATTCTTTTGTTGCTGACTACTCCTCTGTGTGGATGATTAAGGCGCTCTTGAACAGTTTACATCATAAAATTCATCACAGAACCAATAAACCACATCTCAGTAAATTCCTGTAGCCTTCGTTTGTCTGATTGTTGGATGTTGATCATTTTTTATTAATTATTTCTAGACCCATGCATTAGAAATAAGGAAAAAGACTTATTTTGGATCGCTGAAGCTGGCCCCATTTGGTATGTTGGAGCTCTTCAACTCACCATAAGTTCCTGATATCTTTTTGTACATCTCTCTCTTTCTCTCTAAAAATCCTAATAGAATGTGTGGCAACAATAAGCTCTCTGGTAATCGTCACCAGGATTGGAAATTAAACATTATTACTCTGATATTTTCAGATATCTTGTTTTCAAAATATTTCTTCCTCAAATTACAATTTATAAATATAAAAAAATAGGAGTTCCGATATATCATGAGGTAGTCGGGACTTTTGGTATAATACTTGTTGGATTACAAATTTTGTTATCACATTTAACTATTTATATCTGTTAGATTCATGTTTATATTTTGTTTTTACTACCAAACATGCATGTTTATATGATATTGTAAAATAACTGGTTCTTCACTCTTGAGGAATTGCTTCTTTTGTGCTTATAAGTTGTCAAATTGAGACATTGTTTATTGGATTTATGTCATAATATAATCCCTTTTCATATTTTTTCTACAGCTTTAAACAATAATCTGAAATCCTCTATTTACAAGATTCTCATCCCTTCAATTATTGATACATAATTGGATAAGAGGTCCCTACTTACATACAGTTGCGTACTAGCTGGACATGTATAATGACTGAACACTTATTGTATCTTGTATTTGATGGAGTAGCTATATTTCATTGCATCAATACATTTATTATTGTTAGGATAAATTTCAGTTTAGTCCCTATTTTTTTATGAAATATTATTTTATTTTTTTTTATAAATTTCATTTTTGGTTCTCGTGGTTCCCTAACGTTTCCTAAATAGATTAAATTGGTCATTCTAACCAACTTTGAAACTAAATTATAAAAATTTAAAAATATAAAATATGTTAAAAAAAATTCAAATTAAGTTATTTTATTAGAAAAATTAACATTTTAAAAAGTAAAGAATAAAATAAAGATAAAATATTTCCTTTATTTTTTTAATTCTCCATTTTATTTATTTGTTAAATGTTAAGTTTTCTTATACAATAACTTAATTTAAATGTTTTTTAACAGGTTTTATAATTTTAAGTTTTATAATTTAGTTCAATATTATTTTGTTGATTTTTTTTCTATTATTTTGTTATTATATTTTAATTGGAAAGTAAAATTGTAATTCTATTAATTGAATTCTTTAAGGGTAAAACTTGTCTTTTAAATAATTTTATGACTGGTTGAAGTTGATCATAAATATCAATCATATTTAGAAAAATAATAATATATATAAAAAATAATGTTTCATCAGGGAATAAATTGAAGTACTCCACTATTGGCAACTGAAAGTGACCAGGAGACTGCAACTGAAAGCAAAAACACAAAATAAATTACCCACATGAGTAGTATATGGTCCTCATTGGAGTGAGTTGATTTTTCATATTTCCTTTTCTTTTTATTATTCTTTGCTGGATTTGATCAATTTTTCTGGTCCATTGAGATCCTTTCATGGATATTTTTATTAATTGTGTGTCCACTTCTAGGTGTATCTCCAATTCCTGAACAGATTCAACCCAATTTACGTAAGTTTTATACTTTTATCTGCTTCCTCTGTGATTCTTCTTGGCAAAACAGTCAGATTTTTGGATAGACATGTACTGAATATATCTAACAAAAAAAAACTCTGAGCATTGATTTTTGAGGCCCGGATAACTTTGGTGAAATGTATAGTGGTCCCTTTTGCATTAATGGGTTTGAAAAATATCAACTTTTCACTGTTTTCCACCTCACAAATGTTTATTTCTCTGATAGGTGACCGTATCTTGAACCTTACTCAATTTTTCATGACAGAAGAAGATTAGAAAGGATGCGAAGAGTGTTGGCAACTATCTATAATTAGTGTCAGTGTGTAGTATTCGGTCCTTAACTGTTCATAAATATAGCCAACCTTCCTTTGTACTTCCATCACCTGCTTACTCCATTGTTGCTTGTAAACAACAGCATGGATGCCTTCTCTTCTTCTTTCATATCTACACTCTCGCCCACCACGATCATTCCAAAACCCATATTAACACCAGTCTTCTTGTAATTATATTTCACGCCTCAATATATCCTCTGTTAGAATTGAAGACAAGCCTGCAACTCAAATTACAAGTGCCAGCACCACCACCCAATCTCCATCAACTCCAGTAATCCACAACCACCACATCATCAGCCGGGCCAAATAGACGAGTACAGCCAACTGTTCCAACAATGATATTCAATGCATTCGACGACATCATCAACAACTTCATAGACCCTCCACTAAAACCATCTGTTGATCCGAGATATGTCCTCTCCAACAACTTTTCTCCTGTGGATGAGCTGCCCCCAACAGAGTGTGAGGTGATACAAGGATCACTTCCACCATGTTTGGACGGTGCATACATCCGAAATGGCCCCAATCCACAGTACTTGCCTCGAGGACCTTACCACCTCTTTGATGGTGATGGCATGCTTCACTCTATCAAAATCTCCCAAGGCCGAGCCATCCTCTGTAGCCGCTATATCAAGACCAATAAGTACATGGCTGAGCGTGATGCTGGCTCCTCTCTTCTCCCTAATGTCTTTTCAGGTTTCAATGGCCTGACTGCCTCTGCAGCCCGTGGTGCTCTCTCTGCTGCCAGAATCCTTGCTGGTCAATACAATCCTGCTAATGGCATAGGTCTTGCAAATACTAGCTTGGCTTTCTTTGGCGACCGGCTCTACGCTCTTGGTGAGTCTGATCTACCTTATGCTGTACGCCTGACCTCAAACGGAGACATAGAGACTGTTGGTCGCCATGATTTTGATGGGAAGCTGTTTATGAGCATGACTGCTCACCCCAAGATAGACCCTGACACAAAGGAGACCTTTGCTTTCAGATATGGCCCCGTCCCTCCATTTCTAACCTACTTTCGCTTTGATTCGGATGGAAGAAAACAACCAGATGTGCCAATATTCTCCATGACTCGTCCATCTTTCCTCCATGACTTTGCAATCAGCCAAGAAGTATGCAATATTCGGGGACATACAGATAGGAATGAACCCAATGGAAATGATATTCGGAGGAGGGTCTCCGGTTGGTACGGATCCGAACAAAGTTCCTAGACTTGGAGTCATCCCAAGATATGCGAAGGATGAGTCAGAAATGAGATGGTTTGACGTTCCAGGGTTCAACATCATACACGCCATCAATGCGTGGGACGAGGATGATGGGAACACAATAGTGATGGTGGCACCAAACATACTATCAGTTGAACACACCATGGAAAGAATGGACCTTGTTCATGCCCTGGTAGAGAAAGTGAGGATTGACCTGAAAACCGGCCTGGTTACAAGGCATCCAATGTCAGCAAGAAATCTAGACTTTGCAGTGATCAACCAGAATTATGTAGGGAAGAAGAACAAGTATGTATATGCAGCAGTGGGTGATCCAATGCCAAAGATATCAGGGGTGGTGAAGTTGGACGTGTCCAAAGGGGAGAGACAAGAGTGCATAGTGAGTAGCAGGATGTACGGAAGAGGGTGCTACGGGGGAGAGCCGTTTTTCGTGGCGAAAGAGCCGGATAATCCGGAAGCGGAGGAGGATGATGGGTATGTGGTGTCATATGTTCATGATGAGAAATCAGGAGAGTCGAGGTTCCTGGTTATGGATGCAAAATCGCCTTGTCTTGATATTGTGGCCACCGTTAAACTTCCCGGCAGGGTGCCTTACGGATTTCACGGACTTTTTGTGAGGAAGAATGACCTTGATAAACTCTAGAATTGTTACAATAATTAGTAGCATATACTTTTTTTTTTTTTTTTTTTTTTTGTAAAGAGATAATTAGTAACATATACTAAATCTCAACACATGTTGCATATTTAATTATATAATTATTGTAAAAATTACTTCATGTATTTCCAGCTTATAATATTTCTTTTGTTTGTAAACTTTTACCGACCATTCAACATCTGTTAGCAATAATTTGATGAAATTTTCAGTGGATTATATAAAGTGTTTAACTCTCTACAGTAGAGAGTTCTTTAATATTTGATTCTTTTTAAAGTCAGGAGGTAAAGTTTATATGTTTGCTTTTTTTTTTTTTTTTTAAAGTCAGGAGATAAAGTTTTATATTAATTTATTAATATTTTATGATTGTTTATTATTTTTTAAAAGTCAAGAGGCAGATTTATTTATTAATAGAAATTGTATTTCAATAGTTTGTGACTCTTTCAATCAAATTTTGCAGTTCAAAAAAGCAAATCAATTTTACACACTGACGCATAAAAATAAAACTTTAAAATCAATTTTACATACTAATTTATAAAATTAAATTTTCTAAAAGAAAATTAAAATAAATTGATACTCCATTTTTTTTTTATTTCGAGGCAACTCTCTGGCGGTTGGAATCTCAGCCCAGCTACAAAATTGGTTACTCGATGTGACTTTCTATGTTTATCTAAAGTATTGCTTACGGTTGACACACACTTCACACTTAACTTAAGACTCACATTCACATTTTGGTAGTTGCTCAAGTAATCAATAACGAAAGCGTTCAGTGGAATGCAATCCTTGAAACTAAATCACAATTTTTGGCCATTAAAATATGAAAAATGGATGCATATAGCATACCTGTTAGAAACTATCAAAAGGAATACAAAATGGTCAGGAATTAGAGCCATGAATGACTTTCAAACTCTGTCAATAATTCTTTGTCGGCCTGTTTCATGTATTACTTTAGTTGTATTGCTGAAAATGCAACTTATTGATCTTCAATACAACACTACGGAGATCCAAGATGAGCTTCTAAAAT
Source organism: Xanthoceras sorbifolium (assembly GCA_003430845.1). Lineage (NCBI taxonomy): Eukaryota > Viridiplantae > Streptophyta > Magnoliopsida > Sapindales > Sapindaceae > Xanthoceras > Xanthoceras sorbifolium. The sequence continues at coordinate 26,910,636 of CM010612.1, forward strand.
TTGATTCTAGCATGAACCAAAAGAATCGCCAAAAACAGCAATAATAATCTTCTTTCTCCCAATAAATAGACTTATTCCGCTATCTATTGCAAGCACTAAATGGTGATTTCTATATCATAATCTAATTGTATATTTTCAGTCACTTGTTACCTAGTCAATTGCTAACTAATGACTCTGGTAAAATTCTCAGTCAAATCCCTCCAACAATATCAGAGAAAAAAAAGTTATGTAAAATCATTCATCTAAGCTGCCTTATAGACAGATGCTTCATGTAAATAGGGTCATTGCAAGCTGCCATGATTAAAGTTTTCCGGACACCAGTTTATTGTCAGATATGGATTCTTGGCCAGTGACTGACAGGCAGTAACCATGGCTTGGAATTTCAAGGAATGCAAGCTTGTTTTCAATTTGGGCAATTTGCTAAGGAAGCCTGAATATCCCTGCAGAGCAACATCTGTTTGAACAATGATAAGACCAGCTCATCATTAGCCCCACAATCATACTTCCATAAACACTGTAATGTGTGGAACATTTACAAAAATGTACTAAAGTGCATTAAAAAAAAGTCAACTTTTCTTTTGACACTACTCGTGAGAAAACAATCCGTAAACACCGAAAACAAGACAAACTAAATGCAATCTAATTACCAATGCTAACAAGTGTAGGTTTTTCGTTTGTGCTGCTTCTTGGTTAGCACTATGATGAGAGTTAAAATATAAAATTTTATGTTTCTTTGGAGAGAATGTTTTGATCCCTCAAATCACCATGCATATTCATAATTTTGTTCTTGAATAGAACAGCTGACAACACATCTGAAGCCCAAAAGTAGAAGAATAAATCTGTGTCAATTTACTTTTCAACTGAAGCTCTATATGATACAAAAAGAATGCCTAGACCTACTGAATGAATAAAATCAAAACTGTGAATAGTTTTTGATGATTTTTTTCTATATCTGAAAAAGTGTAGTTTGGAGAAGAAATGACCATACCAAAATTCAAAAAGTATGCCCTAAACCTTCACCATGTGTCAGTGTGACTCGGCTAGTGAAGAATTAAGATCTTCTCGAGATTGTGACCTCCGACTTTGAAGACGCATCTGACTTCTATGAGGGGACCAGAAGGAACCCATGGTACTACTGTCGAATTGCATCTGCCCCAAGCTATTTGAGGAATAACTATGTGAAACACCACTAGTTGATGGGTACAAGGAAGACTCCATGAGCTCAATGCTGCTGCCACCGAGACCATGTCCCAAGCCAAATGGTCTTTGCGGGGAATTAGCAACTGTTGGACTCAGTGGCATCTTAACTCTTCCATCCCCTGAAATATCAAAATTTGTCACTGCCTTCAGATATTGAACAAAAGAAAAAAGAAAAAAAACACCACACCAAAATAATCAAGAAAAATATAATCTGCTAAAAAGACTATTAAGGAACAATCCATATAAAATGATGTCAAAGGAAGAAATCAAGATTGAGATCCATATACATAATGAAGGCCTAGTTCTAATGACCATGCCACATAGGTGACGTAAAAATTAAGTTTGGACAAATCGAGTAACTAAACATATGCAGAAAAACTATATGCTGTGGAAAAGGTCATAAGGGTCAAACCATGACAACCTGCTCTCAGCCTACTGCAAATTCTAACTTTTGTATTGTAAAATGACACTTCCGAAGATTCTAGCTTTATGTTGTCAATTACTGAGATTTAGCTATGATGTTTTGAGTATTAGGCTCGGAAGTTAAGATTCTATAGTTATCAGTACAATTCCATCCTTAAGACCTCAAAATCAATCCCATATAACCTCAATTTCAACAATCTTGGCTGTATGAAATGGAATTAAAGCAAATGACGAGTAAAGTGTTCAGAGTTGGACAGAATTTTTACCTCCCAAGTCCTAAGGGAGAGGGATAAAGAACAGTATATAACCACGTCTACATATTACATGTAACTTTTAAACAAGTTGCATAAAATATGGATGTCTGCTACTACTGCAGAAGAACTTACCAGAGCTAATAGGACTCCACCGTTGGAACCGGAAAGGAGAAGGAATATTAAGAACCGATGTGGTGGATGCACTATTATGCCTGAATAATGGGAGATACGATCTCCGGAAAAATCTTGGAATCCAATTGTTGACACATGATAATGCACAAACCAGCAAAATCAATGAAACAAAGAAAACAACAATAAGTATAATGGGATTTATCTTCATTTGGAAAATTTTGTAACCATGAAACCCCAGTCTAGTTGACAATGTCTTCCCCGCTTCCAACAGGGCGACCCCAAGTGTCCAAGTAATACTTCCAGAACCAACAATGATTTGCTTATCTGTGATGTGCAAGCCCTCTCTTAACAATAACACAATATACGGGGACCTAAAGCAATACTGTTCAATAAAAGGCTGTGGAGGAACACTCTTCCTTGCAATTTCCCATGTTTTGTCACAGAAGTCTCGACCCTTTTCCAGCACATCATCAAGTGCAGCTTCTGAAGTCAGGTTGAAAAACCGATAGACCACAAAAAAGCCAGACATAGCATAGAACTGACCATATGGGCGAGGCAAACTATCAGCAAGAGCACAAGGTTGCAAATCACAATCCATTCCTGGGCTTAGATTCGACCATTCAGACAAATTCACAGCAGCTTTAGCAAGTGCACTACATTCTTCCCAGTTTGGAGCACCAGTAAGCAGCACAGCAGTTCCTGACTTTCCTCCCTTACCTGAATGTTTTCCTCCAATTACAGGGCTTGCACTTTCTTGTTGACTCGAAGAACATCGGGAGCAAATATATTGCTCTTTGTACCCAGACTGTAAGCAAGGATGCTTAATTTCTACTTTACCACTGACCAGATCTGCAATTTTTATGTCTGGAAGTTTACTTAGAAGTTTAGCCACAGACTTGTCAAATGCATCATTTAAACCATAGCCCGAGAGGGAGTAGGCACTGAGATGATGGTTGACTGCCCCAATCCTAAGGTTTAAGTTAGACTGATTATGCATTTGTTTCTCACTCTCAAATGTAACTTGCAAAGATGATCCACCCAAGTCAAGTGCACCAAAAGTTGCTTTTTCCGGTATGGCCCCCAACATACCTGTATGATAGTTCAAGGCCGTCCATCCATAGTAAGCTTCCTCTGTGCCACTAATAATCTTAACCCATTCTCTCTGACACAGGAAAGTTGAACTTTTTTTAAGTATGGACCAAGCATTATCTAGGAGCCACTTTGAATCAGCATTTGGCAGCCTGCGAACCCCAGCTGTAGCATAAATGAAGACAGAGGTAGTCTTATGTGCATGCTCAGGGATTTGTTTCTCTGCCCACTGTAAAAGTGGCTTTATAGCGGCCTTCAACCCTGATATGTTGTGCACCAATTTATCAAACCCTGGCTCGGTTTCCATTCGATCATAAGCACGTCCGCTCTGCACACTAGCTGTTCTAGAGAGACCTTCTGTTAATGGTTTCAAGAAGATAGGAAGACTACCATCTCTTTTGTGATCAACAGAGGCCTCATACACATAAACTCGAGTTCCAGTACTTCCACAGTCAAGGACAACATAGAACTTGGACCCTCCTTGATACCAATTAGAATAAATATACATTGAAACCATATAGACTAGAAAAGCAAACAAAATTAGACTCAAGAGAACCATGAACATCCGCAGACACTTCCTGCGTGTAAATGTGGTTGCACCTGGCAATGCTTTCTCCTTGGAAAAACTTGATCCAACATTCTCTCTCAGTAAGGGATGAGGTGGTTTTGCATACCTATCAATTCCAAGATCAGGATCAGACTCCTCAGGAGCAAGTTGACGATATGCTGAAAAATCTTGGAGAGATGAGGAGAGTCGCAAATTGTTCTTATGCCCAGAGTTGGCAAAACCATAGCGATGGGCAGAACTGGCTTCAGGTGGCAATCCCGTTTCCATATATAGATCTGTAGAAGACTGCGGGGCTGAAATACGACTTGATGCAACAGAAATTACTTCACATATTCTATTAAATACCATCTTTTGCAGCAGAATATTATAAGAATCACTACCAAAATTTCAATAATGATGCATCGTGTGCATCCAACTAATGTCACGATTGACACACCGAGAAGCCAGCACAAGTAAAAATCGAAGCTTCGCATACGTTTCAACTTTCCATACACAAAAGTGGTGATCGCGTGCACCCAGGTTAGCACCATTATGTGGTGCCGTATCAAGTATTAATTTTGTACAAATCCTGCATGCAAAATCCGTGACTGGAATCTAATTAGTCAGTTAAAGCAAAAAAAAAATGTAATTGATCTGATAATGCTAACAGGGTCTATAAATAAAAACTGAAATTACGATCCAAAGTTTGGAGTATCCGCCCAGATATACAAAGCAGCAGATTTCACAACATGAATCACTGGTAATATTTAGTTTAAAAATTGAATTGGCAAAATGATCGAGCAACGAATGAATTATAAAGATATGATCCTTGATTAGCGGATGTCAATGCATTTAGATATAAAAGCTGACATTTTGATGTTATGTAAAAGCAGTTGACACGTGTTGAAAATACTGAAATCCGAAGAAGCGATAAAAAGGAAAAAGAAGAAGAAAATAACAGAGAAGTTAGGGTTGAGAAGAGTAACTTACAGAGAGTAAAAAAGAAGGCAAACGAGTGAAAGATGATCAATTTGTAACAGTGGCTATCTCTTCTATCTGGAATTGATCAGCCAAATTCAGATCCAACGAATGTGAGAAGAGAGGAAGAGAGAGAGAGACACAGTGTCTACCTCAACCCCTTTCCTTGTTTGTGAGTTTCCTTCCTCTGCTACTTGCGTTTTTTCTTTTGTAATGGACACATAAAGAGATCCGTATCCGGATCCACTTCTGGTTCGGATCCATCTATCTCTTTTTACTTTGGATTGGGTTCTGCCCAAATCAGATTTTTTGTTATGAAAATAAAATTTGAAATTTTTTGTTTATTATTTTCATTAATTTTCAACTAATCGAAACTTCTGTGATGTAGATTTTTGTTTTTTAATCAACTTCTAATGTTATCAAGTGAGTTTTCATTTTATGAATAATTAGGTATTTTTTTGACATATTTATATTTTATTATTTTTATTAAAAAAAAAAAAAAACATAGATGAATACGTAAGCCCAAAGCTGAAAAGAAAAATGCATGCATAAATGCAAAGGTACAGAAGAAGTAGAAGCATGCAAAAAACCAACACCCAAAATTAACGAAATCTGTAAGTCATGAATAAATTGATACTTGATACGATCCGGAGGATTATCCAAACATCCAAAAGCTAACAAGTAGAGACTAAGATTAGCTAAAGAGTAAAGAGATCGGTCTAAAATTGCGCACACAAAATTTAACAACTAAAACCAAACCAATTAGGCAATAAGCATACCTCTCTTCTCTTTATATGACTCTCATCTTTAGACATTATTTACATAAATCAACCAATCTTTTTATATATTTCAAAATTCACCACCATCTAACATGATAATCAAACTTCCGCGTGATGATAAATACACATAAGAATCTATTTTTGAATGTTCTCCATACAACAACAGTCATTAAGTAAACGATGAACCGTTCAAAAAAGTGAACAGAGAAGAAGTAATAAGAAGTGCAATTTTGTCCCAACAAAAGGTTCACTGGTAAAATAGATAAAAAATTATCAGTATGAAAAATTTTACATCAAAATCTCAACATATGTTTGCTCAGTCTCTTGATTTTGGTATTGAGGGTCCTAAGAATATGTTCCCCCGTTGGTAATTGTGAATGAGCGGCTCAGACTCCCGTATAACTTGTGGGATAACAACTACAGTTGCTGCTTTTCTTTCACTATATGATGCCCAAGTCACCATATAGAGACCGGCAATAATTAGACATCCCCCTACAACACTGTTTTCACAAGTCAAAAACATCAAGTAAGCTCACAACAGCTTCGATGCTACTGTAATGATCCAATTTATTTAAAGAAATCTAAAATCAACCAAGAAATACAGTGCAAGGAAGGACTGGATGTGATAGGAGTCGAACCTTCCCAGATAGATAGGGCTTCCAAGGAAGATTCTTGACAAAAAAGCAGATGCTGCTGGTTGAAGTGGATTGTAGAGTGCCACCAAAGCTGGCCCCAATATCTTATTGGACCATGTCAGGAGTCCATAATTGATTGCAGATGCAACAATTCCCTGAGGAAGCATAAAGCATTCTTCTTTTATTTTCCTTTGATCACTAATGTACAAGATTTCCATTAAAATATCAAGCAATTATCTTTCTATGATTCTAAAGTAGTGAGTGTGTCACAAGGTAAATGGAAAAAAATTATGGTGCACAATGGTTTCTTTAACTCAGTGAACAGCACATCCTACCAAAAGCATGACATAGAGAATAATCATTCATCATGAATGGCTTCAAAATCCAAATCTGCCACCTTCTCAGACAATGCATTTCAGTTCCACTAAGCCCCACTAAAGCAAACTGTATTATTGTCCTTTTAAACCATGTACGAGGACAGTTTGCATAAACTAAACCTTCAGTCACAATCTTAGAGCAGAAATATAGTCATATGAGCTATGGAAGATATTCCACAACAATCACACCCTACCGATGGTTATGCTAAAAAGATTTTACAGAAATATTTTTCATTTACAGAGAATGATTGCTTCAACCTTATTTTGTGGAAATGATTATCTGAAGAAAACATTTTATGTTTGAAGGTTTATACCCCCTACCCCTACCCCACAAACCAAAGTTATTTTCGCACTGCAAGTGAGAAAATTGACTCCCTAGATATTATTCTTACTATTAGATTGGTAGAAATGAAGTCAAAGAAACATTTCTACATCTATAAATAAGAAATGCTGAGACCAAAATACTTGATTACTTGTCGACGTCACTATGCTTCTATGCAGTAATCATCTGTAAATTGCATCTCAGATCCATATAAATATAACATAAAAATAAAATCATTTCCACCCTAATTTCTTCCAGTACAACTACTAACATGTCATGCATATTCCTAGAAGATTGAAAAGCTACTACAGAACAATTTTTAAGCCAGATAAATATAGAACAATGGAGCTACAGTGACTAGTTGTAACTTTAAGAAACAAGGCAGATAGAACATCAATTAGAAACTTACTGCATAGATGACTGCTAACAACTCAGACTGCGTCAAACTCCAGTCTGTTGACTCATTAGTTGCAAAGAATGCTGTTATTACCATCAATACAGCACCAAAAAAGTATGAATATGCAGTGACAGAAAGGCTGGCAGGATATTTTGCTAGAACTGGTGCCTGAATATTTTTCACGACAATAAATTGAATGTCAGAAGAATGACACGAGATAAAGACGTGTAAAATTATGATGCCATAGCTCCAAACCAATAGAAGATTAAAGTATCAGGAAATATGACAAGAATTGCGAAAGTTAGTATTAAGTAAATTATAAAACTTGCATATAACATAAAATTAGGGAAGGACTAAAAAAGGACAAACAATAAAGAACACTAGAAAGAGAAGAGAACAGTTCGTCAACCATTTCCAAATAAGAATATTCTAAAATACACAAAAAGAGCTTTCGAATAAAAATCTGATTGGAGCTCACCTAGATGTCCAATAAAACCCAAAATGATTATCTACTAGTCCCACTATCTTATCCTCAAAGTATTGTCCGAGAAACAGACATGATTACAAAAATAACACCATATAATTTCCTAAGGCATCTGGCAAAGGTAGGATAAACATCAAGAAAAGTTATAGGACTTCTTCTATTTAAGATTGGCAGTAGTTCAACATTAATGATTTGTCAAAAGAGTAAAATTGAAGGGGAAAAGGACCTAGCTCTTCTGACATATTTTATGTTTGGCAAACAAAATGTGCACAAAGAGACTTGTGCAAGCATAAAATTATTCTCATCTCATTTTGCATATTTTTACATCAGCAGTTAGAGTTCAACAATCATCCAAAAATTAACTATAAAATCCAGTACCTGAATGGCTAAAAAAGCAGCCATGCACATACAGTTCCCTATTAAACATAAAACTCCAAGGTGCCAATGATCAAGTCCAAGCTCCACAAAAATAGACATCAACCATCCAGCAGGCTCTGGTTGACCCCTTGCAATTATTTCGCCGTGAGCTACAAAGTCTTGGTTGATATATCCAAGCAAAGCCGGGCCACGGAACAGAACCATTAATATGGCACCAGAAACACAGATGAAGGTACCTCCAACCTTAGCTTGACCTTCAGTTCTGAGAATGTTCACTCTCTCGGTACTGCATGAACAAGTTCATACATGATATAGAACAGGTGATATCCAACATTACGTATTATATGCATATATACAGACATAAATTTTTAATACCAAATGAATTAGAGAAAAGAAATTTGTCAAACTCACCCCATCATTACAGCCAAAAGAAACGTGAAGACTGGAATCGCAGGCTGTATGGCAGCTGCATAGGTAGGATTGGTGTAGCTAAGACCAATTAGAAACAGAAGCTGGTTCCCAAATATCCTAATCAAATGCAACAAAAGAGCAACAACACAAAATAGATTTTCAGTAGGATATTAGGAAGTTATCACCAGTCCAATAAGAATGGGTTTCTACAGAATCAAGACTTACCCAGTTAACCCAAGAAAGAAGAATGAAAGGAGGAGACGTCTAGTTATAGGCAGACGGATTCTTCTACAAAGAGGAAAATGGAAACACGGAATATTACAAGATGCCGAATGTGTCTATTGTGTATAAAAATAAATCACCGAGAACGCGTTCAGCAAACAACCACGAAATACAACAAAACGAAGTGTATACAGTATATAATATATCATGTGGGTATAGTAATTTCTTCATACCAGAATGTTAATGTAACAAAAATTACAGGTTTAGAGGCATATCTCATACCCAGTTCATGGTATAAAAAGGAGAACTTTCCTGATTCTGGGATCAACATATAAAAAAGGAGAATATTTTTGGTACAGGTATGAATTGAAAATGTTACAAGTAAAATCAGCGCTAAAACGAATATTCCCATAAGTGTCCCATCTCGCATTGTGGTACTGGTACAAGAACTTAAACAAACTCATTCAATCACAAGAAATGCTACAAAATGAACATTAAAGTTGCAATTTTGATAGCTAAATCTCAAACTTTGATGGATGCATCAATCTACAAGCATAAATGAGTAAGTAAAACTGAGAAAGAAATCGAAATTGAAGACAAGTAGAGATTTTTACCTTTCACGGACATAGGCGACGGGTGCAAGAATGGAGAGAGCAATAAGATCACGATAAACACAGAAGACGAGTTGGTTGACTCCAGTGTTGAGGGCTACTTTTGTAATTACATGATAACCTCCATTGAACAACTGCACCAGAGCCATGGCTCCATGTGCTTTCCATACCTCCCTCTCCAAGAACCCACCATTTCCTCCTCCTCCGGTTGCCGCTGCCGCCATAGCTTCTCTCTTCTGGGTTTCCTGAGAGAACAAACAGACAAGGACTCTCAGAGCTTTTTCACTGTTTTGTTGTTGGTTGGTTGGTAGTTTTTCTTTTGCCGTTGTGAAGTCAGAAATCAGATATTATCATATCTTGTGCAATAAAAATCGTGGAATGGAATAGAATGTGAGCGTTTGATTTACGAGGAAACAAAACTAAAGGTGATTGAAAAAGATTTAGATGTCTGGTTTTGGATGGCTTAGTTTTAAATTGTGATTTTGACATTTTTGTCATGTTTTAGTATTTCCCAAACGAATGGGTCCTGTCCTGTCCGACTTCCAAACCAAGCCACACGTTCGTTGCAACTTACAATTGGATTTTTTTTTTTTTTTTTAAGAAAACTGAGACCTGCCGAGACACCTGTGCAGATCAAGGAAGAGCTTTCTTCTTATGCGCGCAAAAGAGGATGAGGTTCACATCTCAGTCAACCCCTAAAGAGTGGATGTGTCTTGTTAATTACACAATCAATCACCAACTTGGTCTTCAGATGATCAGATGTCATTTCGCTTCTTGTATTGGTTTGGACTTTGGAGTACACTTTTCCCAAGAACGTTACAAAGTAAACTCACAATCACAATTACTCTGTTTCTCACGGCTGTGAATGACAGTTTAATCCATCAATCAGTACAAGGAAGAATCCATTTTGTATTTTCAGTACACTAGAAAACATCTCCTTATCAACAATATTCAATGTTTTTTTAAAAAAATTATACTTGATAATTGATTTAACATATGAGGTCATAATTTTCAAATGGACCCACGACAGAAAGTGAGTTCTGGTCCTCTTCCCTTCACAACTGCTTAAAAAAATATCTCATTTCATTATAAACCACTTTATATTTCACTAATCTGGATACAATGCATGTATTATTATTATTACATCGCCGCCACCAAATCAACAAATCATTCAATATTATAGAAAAAAAAGAACATATTTTTTTCCTTTTTGATCACTGGAAAAGTGACGCATCTAAAAACTACCAGCTAAAGTCCAAAAAAGACAACGAACATGACTTTGAATCTTTTGTACAAAGCATCTGTATTCATGTAGAAGAAATAGCTAATAAACACAGTTGTTTGTATCAATCTGTTAACCCAACAAGAAAATTTTTTAAAAAGAAAATTGTTTATATTTCATATTCCTAAAATGGTCCTTATCTGATCTGGAGGATGCCTAGCTAGTGACTTTGGGTCTGGGTATCCATTCTCGGGAGCCATAATAGCCTTGTAAATAAGATCATAAGCTTCGGCCAGAGCCTTAGCCACCTGGAGACAAGCTTCAGATCGCAATTTGGGAACCTGCACCAGCTCAAATTCAGGCAGGGAACCCTCACTTCCCAAAATAAGCCCAAAGAATGCTTTTAAACACTCTGAAAGAGATCCTGGAGAAGTCTCTTGTATCTCTGCCAATGGAGGCCTAGCTACTGTATTGCTCACCTCCTTGTTAACTGAACTATGGAAGTGATGCATCTTTTGTGACAAGCTACATCTTCTTAAAATAGTGTCAACTTCTTTATCCACCAGAACATGCATGTGATTATCAATCATTGATCCAAGGTTCTTCACATATTCAGCAGCTACTTCATGACCAAGTAGTGGTTGTTGGATGGCACATAAGCAGTTGATGAGGAAAACCTTGGAGGGTGTCTCAGTATTCTGCATAGATTATTTAGAATATTAGGATGCAAAAACTATTCAGAAACTATGCACACCAAGATAAAAGCACTTGATTCCATTACTTCATATATCTAAATGGCAAAGAAGGGTCCATGTGGCCATGTGGGGATCCCAGCGATTGGAACTATTTGGGCCTAACAAAATTGGTAACTTTAATTTACCCCAAATTTAAATTGGGATTCTTCAATGGTCGAGAATTAAGTCACAACAATCCTTGGTTCCTTACAATTACCAAATTGATTTTCATTATCAAGTTCCATATTATGGACAATAGATAGCAGTCCATTGCCCCAGCACAGTAGAAGAACAGTGAACTAATTATAGACCAGACTTCTACATATAATAGATCCAATTGTTTGTAATAGACACATCTACCGAGAATTGCACCATACAATACTTAAATTATCGTAAAATCAACAAAGATAATGTTATGATTGACAAGCAGGAACATATGAAAAAACAAGGAGTCAGGAAAGTAGAACCTGTGCAGATGAGTTGGAGCTGCTATTTGACAAGATTGCATCAACTGATGATTTATTAAGTTGGCCCGAGTCAGAACTCATCCTACTACTTCTTCTTGATGAATGTCCAGCTCCCTTAGACTTGTGCGCCTCTGCTGCTTGTTCACACATCTGCAACAGCAGGAAGCAATAATTTTATCTCATTCACTAAATTCAGGAAGAATAAAATAAAGTTTATCTCTTTATTTAATTCAGGAAAGAAGAAACTATCAGTCCTACACACGGTGCACATATCCTAATTAAAAACCTGAATCAACGTTACAGGCCAATTTTGACTTTATTTAGCCCATAACAAGTTGAAACACAATTTTATCTGAAGCTAAAGGGCAGAGAGCTCTCAGTTTTCAGTTTTTACAGTGCTAATATGATCACACAGATTGGCTCCACCCCCTATTAGGCCTAAAAGGTTTGGAATGAAAACTATTTTATCCTCATTCTACGAGCCACATTTGTTTGTAAGGCCAAAACATATACACAGAAAGCACCACAACAATAAAGTACAGAATTTTCTAACATTAAAATTTAGGAGAATATAAGACACTTCGCTGATATTTAAATTTACTTTTATGTCATCAATTTCCAGCATCATGCAGCCGAAAGTAGTTCCACTAAATATAATGTCACTTACAAATTACAATACTAATAACAAAACAAACTACCTGGACAATAGGATCAAGCAGAGCAGATATCACTGGATCAAAAACAGGTTTTTTTCCTGAAGCAGGAACCATCATGCTGTCATAGTTATCAATTATTTCTAGCAGTATAGAGACTCCTTCCCTCACTGCTGGTGGTGGAGAAAGATCAACAGCAACAAGGGGAGGATATCGTAAAAGCTTTTCTCCTCGACTTTTCAGAATGTCAAAAAATGTTTTCTGAGCAGCATCTTTGAGCGCCCAAAGAGTATTACATAGAGCTGTATCTCTGCCAAGTAAATCTTGTATCTGCAAAAGGAAAAAAAAAAAAAAATTAAGGGATAGGGAGCAAAAAAGACAGTTAGGTGTAGCAGAGAGAGGGATAGAGCTCAACTTACAGTGTAGCTGTAAAACTCCAGGGTGATACTGAGTTTATATGAAATTATAAGACTAGGTTGTGACTGCAAAACTTGTTCAACTCTCACTTTAAATGGCCGGCAAACTCCTTCAAATATTCTATCCAGAACAAATGTCAGATCTGAGTCTGTCTTTCCAAAATCATTCTCCAAGCTCTTGGAGAATCGACTGGCAGTAGGTCCAGTATCTACTGCTGCATCAGGATCAAGTAACCCGAGGACAAGCTCCCGTTCAGATGCCAGAGCCTGCACAGGAAGCAACAGCACATAATTAAAATATGATTAAAATAAAAATTGTCATGTTAAAAAGAAAAAAACAAAACTCAGCAATATCAGAAGAGTACAAGTGAAACCCAACTAAAACAGTTTTAGTGTTATACCTGATGTAACCACCCTAGCATGTCTCCTACGTATCGTAAGGGATCATGAGCATGCACTTCTATTGGTCTTGGTAGTCCACCAGGACCTCCACGTGTAAGAGCACTTATAAATCTCCTAAATAACGCATTATGCCTCATATTTGCCACCTATTAACAGTAAAATGACACTTATGATAAGCTCCAAGAAAACCCACTAGGCATGTACCACAATCATTTTTTATTATAAAGCTTATAATACTGCAGAATCACCTCTTCTGCACAATACTTGAAAAGGACAGGCCTTTCCTTGAGGCAACGAACTGCTGTTTTCAAAAGCTCACCAACTTCAGGATTCTCAGTGTCACCCAATTTTCTACACTCCGCTTGAACCCACCTAGAAGAAGGAATAAGACATACATTATCTAACTAGTTCAGACACCACCAAAGTAGACAAACTTGGACAATTTTATGAAACCACGATTTTAATTATAAATAGCCCTCCAAAAGTTGCCATCTAGAAAAAAAAAAAATGAAACAAACAAAAGAAGTGGTCAAATACGCCATAAAGCAAACAATTCACATATCCACAACAAACTAAATTTAAAAATAAACAAATAGAAGCCAAAAGAAAATAATCCTCTCAACTATTAAAATCTCTAACATAGTATAAACAGTCTCTACTGCAATGACACTGAAAATATAAATATATATGAATCATGCACATAAGACTGAGAAAATTTTGCACACGAGACAAGTTGCGAGAAGTAGATTCCTTGGAACATAAATCACATTTTGTGAAACCAATGAAAAAAGAAGCGAAAGTTTTATTTGCTAAAGGAAACTTCTCTCATCATCATAATATAGCTTCACCTGCACAGGCGCTCATAGGCTCCTTCTTGGTACACAGCCATCATATCCATCAGCTCCAAACCTGCACGCTGTGAAGAGTCCTCAAGTGAATTATAGTAATCATCATATATTCACAAAATAAAAAACTACAATTAGAATCAAGCCAAACAGAACAAAAAAAGAAAAGGAAAACTAATACAAGGAGAAAAACTGTTAACATTTCATCAACCATGCATCTTGAAAACTCCTGCTAAAAGTCATAAAGTTGAAGTACAAGAAACTTTTCACAATCCTAGTGTTTTCTACATCAGAGAGAGGAATTTTACCTGATGATGTGTCCTCAGCAAAACTTTGCAGTTGGCATGAATTTCTTGAACATGAGATAGTGCCTTAAAGAAATTTTCATTTAGTTCTTCATCCCTCAGTGCTTCTATCTACAAACAGATCAACATGACCAGTGAATACGATTGAACTAATTTGAGCTTAAGCTTCACTAGAATGGAGACGAGGTGTCAATGCAAAACTAAAGGTTTTAAGTTTAGAATGGAGACAAGGTGGCAATTCAAAACTAAAGGTTTTAACTTTAAACCTCTTCATTAGAGAGCTGATAATCACGAAGAAAGCACGAGACAATCTCTTGTCGTTGTGTGTTCAGTTCGAGATCCCGTTTGAGTCTCTCAGTGGTTTCAATAATATTACCAGTGGTAGCATTGCAACTGTTCAATGCCTTCTCAATCCTGTGAAGGTAGAGGATCCATTAGATATCATTTTGCATCTGTACAAGAATTCCTTTTCTTCATACAATGTGCAAATGTAACAGGAGCATTATAATTACAAAGGACACCATATTATAAAGCCGATGACTGCACATAGAAAATATAAATGTGTGCGCACAAATATGACTAGCAGTGATCTAACTAGGAATTGGCGGCATATTTGGCAGTTGCCTCCCACAATTTGCAAACTTGGAATAAGTGAACTTTAAATGCGAATGCAGTTGTTCAAAGTTAAAACCAATAGCTTCCAAATAAACATGATCTCTCATGCCTAACATGTTTTCATTTCTTACTTTAATACAATAGAATGGATCTAGAACGCAATCGAAGATTGGCACAAACAGCACATAGCCTTCAAAAACAAATCAAGATGATAACTTTGGGAAAAAAATGAACCTATCACAACATTCGGCGAGCTCGTTAACTTCCTCCTCGACTTGATCCAAAGCCTATTCAAACAAACAAACAACCATGAATAAACAAACAAACAAAGAAAAAAGGAAGAGAAGAGAGTACCTGTTGAGCGGCGTTGGAGGCGTGAAGAAAATCGAGATTGATGGAGAGAGAACGCTTCTCGATAGTGGATCTGAGGTTGCGACGAGCCTGAGGTGTGTTGTCGGTGTAGAAAGTAGAGAGAGTTTTGAGAGAAGCCAACAGATCAGGAGTCTCTGTCCTCGATTCCAATACCTTCTTCAGCTTCCTCGACAGCCCCGGCGCCAATCCCACCGTCCCCATTCTCTCCGATCTCTCTGTGTCTCTCTTCTCCTCTCAGTTTTCCTCTGTTTAGCTTCTTGACCGTCATTTTTTCTTAAAAAAAAACAAAGTGAAAAACTGGACTGGATTCACATTTGGGTTGGGCCTCACAAACTTCGTTGGGCCACACTACATAAATTTAAAAATAATATGAAATGGCTTTTAATATCTAGTGATGCTATATGTCCCCCGCTAATTTTCTCAAGCCAGCCCACTAGTTTTTTTAATTAAGTCCTTCAAATTCGAACTGCTGTTTGACAGATACTTGATGAAATGCAAATGCCTGTATAGTTTTTTTTCCGCCCAAGCAGACGACATTGCCTTCTTTAAAGGTGAGTTTCTCAGAACACTGTATTATCCACCATGTATGTATGTATACATTATTCAAGATATTCAAGTAAACTAGAAGAAGACAGTTTTCATGCAATATAATCCTACAAACTTTTATTGCTGGTAATTGGAACCACCATAACAAGTTATGGTAGAATTCTCAACTAAAAAATGGTGGTTCTTATTTAGCAAAGCATGATATTTTACTTGAAGTTCTTATTGAACTGTTAAAAAACCTGATAGTGGGAGAAAAGTATTATATAGCTTGAGCTTTAACTTATTCAAAACTCAACATTGGCTTGTTTGAACCATGTGTTGATACATATGAATGGTTAACCAAATAACATCAGGTGGTTCAACTTTGGACTTTTAGATAGAATTAAAGTGGTTTGTTTATGTTTGTTTAGTTGAAGCTATATATGGCCTACTCATACTGCCGCTTTTCGATGCTCAAATGTGAACCACAAATTCCTATAAACAGCGAAAAAAGGACTAGATTGGATTGACGATTTCTTGTCCTTTCCTATTATATCGAGATGACTATTTTTTTTTTCTTTTTTTGTGTGTGTGGATTATGCACTAGGTTCAAGTAGAAAATGACGAGGATTTTCGCTGTTGTTTCTTGTTTGTTTGCATGTGGCCTCCATCCAACTTCAGTGATTTTTTCATGTGTACTCACCACATTTAACTTCTTCCTACTTTTATTGCTTTTGCTTTCATTCAGATACCCATGACTTCTTGTTTATAACTTTTGCCTGTTGGGACTATGATGGTGAGGAATCTAGTGTTAGTTATCTATTTTCGCAGGTCTAGAGCCATTTTTCTAATGTACTTGTGCTGCCTTTAAAGACATTTTTTGTTTAATAAATTACATCATTCTGACCCTTATTTTTGTTAACTTAGCTAATGGAGGATTGATTTGTGATGCAACTTCTTTTCCAAGCTATTTTGTTAATATTTCTTATTTATCATTGATATATCGGGAAACTAATTTCTCAAGTGTCATTAACTATTAGGCCTAAAAGTTTAAGCTGATAGGAAATGACACAACTATAGTATTTAAGTCAGAGGTTGATGGGATTTATGATATGTAAACGCGCCCCCTCACGTGTAACGTGGATATGATAGTAAATGCCGCGGACATACATTATGTGTGCAAGAACAAGATGGCAATACCCTGAATACACATTAAACGCCCCCTACCATATAATGGCTCTGATACCATGTCATTAACCATTAGGCCTAAAAGCTTAAGCTGATAGGAAATGATACAACTATAGTATTTAAGTAATAGGTTAATGAGATTTATGATATGTTAACATCAAGGTTGGCACAATTTCAATGGAAGTACCTATGGTCATCTCACTTGCTTTTGAGGCGAACATCCAAACCGATTTTAATGCTCTTCATCATCATATGTTATAATATGTTGAATGAAAATGGAAAGAATGATTCATTCTTCTCTGCTAATTAAATCCTCTTCATCTGTGTCATCATCAAGTACTCCCCTAAATATATTTTTTTCTGATGAGTTCTTTCCTTTTTCCTTTTTTGTTGTTGCACTTACAGGAAGCTATTAAACTAAATCAACTTTTAATTTGAGAAGCCAAACAAAGATCTAGAATTCAGTTTTCTGCAGAAGATTAATGGGCTTCAAGGTCTGATTGTTATATATATATATATATATATATATATATATATATATATATATATATATTTTCTTCGTTCCTGCAATGAGAAATGCATTTTTTCTTTCTTTTTTATTATTATAATTTACTTTCTTCAGAATGCTATAAATTTATTCTGAAATTTTAACTTCAAGTTAGTAGTACCTAAAACTATAACAAAATGGCTAGTACATCAACTCAAAGACACGTTGATTGAAGTCGCACATGACTCCCATCTTCACCTAACATTATTCCTCAGTTGAAGAAGGAGAAAACTCTTCAAACTGTCATGTTTGATGGAATGCAACCTATGCTAAGTTTACCTCAACCGGACTCGATGCAGTGCCATATATGCAACCAGCCGGTAACCCACCAACATCAGGGCCATAATGGACACATCCACCCACAAATGGTTCAGACCCATTGACTTGACAGCAGGAAAATCTCCAACACGGCACAAGACTCCCTTTGAGCACTCGTAGTAGTCATCCTCACTGTATTGGACACCAAGTAGAAGCTTGTAACAGTAGTAGCTATAGCTCAAATACTTTAGCCAGACTATGAATGGAGGTATTTGTTGAATATAGTATCCTCCAGCTATGAGGAAAACAAGAGTTGTAACTGAAGCTAAAGTAGTGGCTTGTTTTATGTCCATGAGAATGGCACCGATGGCTAAGCCAAGACTTTGCGAGACAAGGACCGAGTAAAGAACAATAAGTAAGGATAGAATAAAAGTAACAGGATCAGCCTTAAGGCCACTCATCCAATATATTATGAAGACAAATGCAGTCGGAAGTGCAAGTTCCAGTGGCAAGTCTCCAATCGTTCTGGCCAAGAAGTAGGACGAAAGGCGATACATTCCAGATGATCGTTCCTTTATTAGCATTGTTCTTTCTTGGGGAAATGTAAAAACTGCATTATAGAGTGGATAGAATCCCCAAAACACAGAGAAGAAAAAGAGCAGTGCAATCTGCATTTAAAAGGAAAGCCTTGTTTAGAAACTGTCAGAAATCAAGGGAACAGAGATTAATATCAGTAAAGTTCCAATCTAGTTTGCATTAGAGATAGATTTCAAATTTCATTCCTTGACCCAATTATTCAGTAGACTATACAACATTAAATTGAAGAAGCTATTGTGATACACAGTATAGATTGTTTGACTTGTTAAGTTGATAAAATATCTTGAAGAATCGGTTGTGTTTTTCAAGACCATGGCATTACTTCTACAAACATTTTAATTATCTAAACTAGTGCCCCTATCATCTACTCAGTAACAAACAAGAAAGATTCTTACACGGTCTGCAATGTGAGAAGTTGGGGTGTGCCACCATAGGAGTCCACCGAGTACAGCAACACTGATGACTTGGAAAATCCTGAGCTTGTTGAAAGCTTCAAACCTCCTCTCTCTCACGCCCCTTTGCAGCAGCACTTTGAACTGATGCCACCAGCTTGTACTCCACTGCTCTGCTTTCCTGTTATTTCCTGCTTCATTTCACAGTTGATTCGTCAGAAAGAACTAACACAGACCACTGAATTTAAAAGGAAAATGCTTTTTTTTTTTTTTTTAGTTAGAAGTATCATAGCATAACTATGGCGATTGGGTATAGAAGAGGATAGAAGATTACTTGTGGAAGCATCTTTAGTGTAGCTGTAGTTATTGACATCTGAATTGTAGAGCTCAGCTTTTAGTCTTGTAGAAATGTTCTTCTCATAAGCAGAAACAAGAGCTTCCCTCACCAACTTCTGCTCATTTTCTATGTTCTCACCTTGCTCAGTTGAGTGCTTGAAATCAGGGCTAATGCCTGCAAGTTTTGGATTTTCCATTAAGTCTAATGGCAATGTAAACATTCTTTCTCTGTTCTGAATAATTAGAAGAATGCAGCAAATGGACGGCATGTGCGTCTCGCACACGTGCGTGTGGTATGTGGACATGTAAAATTGTATTGATGAGGTTTAAAGATGACTACAGAGATTCCCATAGTAATTAAACCATAATGATCATGGGGATTTCTGGGTTGGTGGGGTCTCATTATATTCCATGTATATGATGGTACAAGCACCAATGTCAGTAGGCCAACTGATTTTTTCGTCTCATGTTAAAAGAAACAACAGAAATGATGAATAAAAGGAAGCTTCCCCTTACCACAATGAAATCTTTCAGTTTTCTATATCTTTGCCATGGAAATAAATGAAAGGAAAAATAGAAGTGGGATGAAAAAGTAAGTAATTAAAAATAAAGAATTTGCAAATTACCGTTGGCAAGATCAAGTAAAAGATCAGCTGGATTGATAGTCATGGATGTGGAAAAACCAATAGAAGAAAAGTATTCCAAGGCTGTAGAAGCAGGACCATTATAGATGGGACATCCCTCAGAGAGCAAAACCACCTTATCAAACATGTGGTAGAGTCGACTTGACGGCTGGTGAATGGTGGTGACGATCGTACGACCTCCGGTAGCAAGTCGTTTGATTGTGGTTAAAATCCTTTGAGCTGTGGTTGAGTCCAAACCTGAGGTTGGCTCATCTAGTAATAATAAGCATGGATTGATCAGCATTTCTTGAGCTATACTAACCCTCTTCTTCTCCCCTCCTGATATTCCTCTCATTAGTGGCCCCCCTATCATGCTATTCCGGCACCGTGTCAATCCCAGCTCAGAGATAACTTGCTCCACATGCTGGAGTTTATCATTTCTTGTCAAGCTGTTGGGTAGTCTTAGCAGTGCTGTGAAGAAAAGGGTTTCAAGGACAGTGAGATGAGGGTATAAAATGTCATCCTGTGCAACAAATCCTGTTCTCCGTTTTATGGAACCAGAAAAAGGCTGGCCATTGTAGGTGACCTTGCCAGACAGCTTGCCATTAAGACGACCTCCTAGAGCACTGAGAAGAGTGGTTTTGCCGCTGCCAGATGGGCCTAGCATAGCTAATATCTCTCCTGGGCAAACCATACCTGTAATCCCATTCAATATAGTCTTTTCTCGGGAGCCCCATGTACCACCCCACCAAGATCCTCTCTGCTCCAATTTAACTTTGTACACAACCTCCTCAAACTGCAAACAAATACAGAAAGAAATCAACAAAACGTATATGCACAGACAAGCTACCTTATTATACGTTAGAAAGATCACATACGTTATGATGAAAGTGTACTGGTACATATGACTAAAAAATTGTAACATGCAGAAATAAGCTACTTTATCATGTTAGAAAGATTACATCACTTGTGATGAAAATATCTATATTATATCATGGAAAGAAGACTTAATCTTATTGCAGAGAGAGAGAGAGAGAGAGACCTTGAGAGTTATTGGAAATAAAGTGAGTTGGAGAAGAGGTTGTGATTTAGGTTGTACAGGAAATGCAAGGACAGCTTTGTTCTGGGACTCAGACATCTCTGTCAGACCTTCCACCGGATCAGTGCTGCCATTTTCCGGTTTTGGTGCTATGCAGTTGTTAAGGGGCATGGCTATAATGAAATGATGGTTATGATTATTGGGAGGAAAGGGAGAAGTTAAGGACTTCCTTTTAACTTGGCTTCCCAAAGTGAACTTGAGAAAACAGAAATATATGGTAGATATATAGACGAGGATTTCTCCTGCGTACCAAGGCTCCATGATGTGTACATGGTGGGATCCACCTTCTTTACCTTTAAAATTATTCTAACACCAACTATTAACCATTGTTTATACTAATCTTTTTCTTAGTTATCAGCATCTTCTCAATATAATCTATTTCCAATTCTCACCTTGACTGCATCCATTTTTTATGCAGCCAGATGAAATTACGCCACATATAAGGATCATTAATTCTGGCCATTCATGTTAGTGTCCTAAAGCACTGTAACATGACTAAAGGAGATGAATCATTGACACATGGAAGTAGCTGAATACTAAACATGGTAACTTTAAGGATAAGCAAATGTGGCTGTATCTTTTTCTTGTTTTATGTGTATACTATATACATCAAATGTGTGCATCTAGTATATTTTGGGGAGGGAAAAAACAGAAAGAAGCAAGTTGTTGATTGTAGCCTAGAAGACAACTAATAGTGCTTCCAACACATTTCACACAAGGTACCCAAATCATGAAAGGAGTGGGACATCTAAAGACCTAATTGTATAAATTTTTTTTAGGTTTCAAAGTCATTACCCATTTTTTGTTGGTTTTTGTTGTATATGATCCATAACATATAGTGTGCATGTGAAAAATGGATTACTCCTCAGAAGACAATGATGGTGTTTTCCACTATTTCAGTTTCAAACAGGCATGTAAACTATTTCAATTCTGTTGTACTTGTACGCATGGCCCCTTTCTCTTATTTTAATTTGGTAACTTTGATATTTCCTGTCTTGTTCTAAACTGGAAAATTTACACAAAATCTGGTTATAAACATTGATTGACGTTCTTGACCTTGACTGCTAAATTCTCTTGGAAAAAGTATATGAAGATAGGAAATTTTCTTAATGTCTAAGGTTTCAATCTTGTGAATTTCTATGCCAGAACCTTCCTTTGCAAATGACAGAATCAAATTTCATTATAGGGTACAGTACATTAAAGATGAAAAACACCAATATTGTGGGGTCATTTGATTTACTGAAATATAAGAGAGGCTTTTTAGAAAATTTACTATTATATATTTAGTTCTTCATTGCTTTTGCATGTGTGTGCTTATATTAGTTTTTGCTTTGTTCTTTTCATTCTTCCTTTTACTTTCTTCTAGAAAAGCTAAAATAAATTCAAAGGGAGAACATCTCTCTTTATCAGAGCTCGAACACCTATGCTTTGTCTGTCATCTGTGTCCACTGAAATATTGTAATGCATGGCATCTGATCTCTACTCATTTATTTGACCTCATTTTGTACAAATTCATTAAAGCAGATTGATTGTTTAAAAGACGATATTAAAGTTTGGTTATTTTCACAAACTTTTTAGTGTTTTCTTAGGATAATGACGAGGTGTGACTGATCTGTATTCCGTGCATTTGGGACCAATTTCAAGCAGTGAAACTTGTTAAAAGTATCTCCTCTCACTCACAGAGATTCTTCCCCTTCTGTGCATGTGTGACTCTGACTATTCCATCAAATATTAATTCTTACCCTCTCTCTCTTGAGACTTCATTTTCTCAGTTTCATCTAAGCAAAGCTAGTTTCAACCTTACATCTACCACTTTAGTCTGACTTTTCGTCCTTTCCTCTTTCGGCAGATTCTAATTCTCGGACAAGTTAAAACTAAAACTAATTACAGAATGTCATTGAAACTAGTTAATTAACGGCATTATTGCGTTAGATTTACGAGAGGTATATTCAAAGTTCTACAGGGAAGAATAATCTTAAAAGAAAAAGAAGAGATGAGAAGGTGGAAAGTCGGTCAGGAGAAAATTAAAGTTATGATGAGTTTAGTATAGTTAGTATATATAGTAAAGAAAAAGATGAAATGAATTGTCTAAAGAGTTAAGTGAAATAAAAGTGAAGTTAATGGTGTTTTACCTGGTAAAGCAAACTGATTCTTTTATTCTCTTTTTGAACTGCTATTGATTTTTCACTGTAGTTTTCAAAATTCGTATCGACCGAAATTCGATATGACCATTCATATTTCATTCTATCATTGCTTGTTATATTATATCTTCTAAATTTTCATTTAAAAGGTAGTAGGCTATAAGTTGGATGCTGTGCAAAGTCTTCTCTTGATATTCTTTCTCTTTTCTCTACTCTATTCTATTATTTTCCCTTTTTTTCCCTATTTATTTTATTATTAGCTGAATAAGAGAGAGAAATGATTAAAGGAAAGAACACATCAAACTGGGATTCCAATTCTGTCCATTAAATATAGCTATTTCTGCAGAGCACTGAGATATGAGTGTTATGGGTGGAGCCAGCCTTTTTCTTTTCTTTTTTTTTTCTTTTTCATGGTTGAAGACTTGAGTTTTTTGGGCTACTTGACATTGGGTGCGCATCATTTTGAGTGCACCCCTTTCTGCTCCCCAACTTGCATATAATATATACATTCATCCCTAGTTTTTCCTCTACCACTGCCCCTTGCTTTTTTCACATATTCCTTCACATTCCTTTACTATTTCACAACTTTTTATCTACACCTAGCTATTTACAGGATTATTCTGTCTCTTTTTTTTTTTCTTTTTTTCTCTCATTTGGGTATCCTTACCCTAATAGATAACTAACTGGTGTGGTGGTGCTTCATTTTTATAGCAGGTAAAAATCATTGCGGCAATGTGGAAGATCGAATATCTTCATTTCACATCAAATGACTAATGTTATTTACTGCTAACAAAGATATGATGACCAAATCCATATCAAAGGTGTCGTAATTTTCTTCCCATACCTCTAGATAGTGAAATGCGGTGTATTGTGGTTATCATTATTATTGTGATCAAATAGAGATACAGATACAGATATCCACCCTCATGCCATGCTGACTGTTCTTAGATCTGCAAGTAACTATATAGGCTTCTCATAGTGGAATTAGCAGATATCATGACAAAGACACACACTTCCAGGGATATATGATCATGATCTATCTCGTTCTCTTTAGATGTAACACTCTAATAATATACATATATACTAAGTGCAACTTATAATTAGTGAAGATGATTAAAGTTAATGATAATGAAGTTCAGTTAATCTCACCATAAAAAAAAAAAAGCTTACCTGCTGCAGTAAGGAAATAAGAAAAAGCAGAATCTATACTATGCTTTGGAAAGGTATATAAAAGTAAAACACCAAGTTAGTCATCAAATGTTTGTGTGGAAAATTTCCGATGTGCTTCTAACAGTAGGACAATATGAATCAGGGTTTCATGAATGAGAAATATCTTGTGATGATTGTAGAACCACTACAAAGATATCAAGAATCTTAGAACATGGCAAATTTGATTTAGAAGACATCATTAAACACAGTTATATATATGACTCAAATAGTAATAGAAATAAAATACTTGGTTGCTCTTGTAAAACATCTTTATAGTTGGAGACCATGAAGTGGCGGTCTTTAGAAATAAAATACTTGGTTGTTGCCTCAGAATTCCTATGAATTGCGTTGTCTATTCAAATCGGATCCATGCATGGTAATTATGCCATTTCTTATGCTTTTTTAGTACGTCTTACACATAAACACATAGGTCCCCTCAAGATTGATGTGAGAAAAAAATTATACTTAGAAAATGGTAGGTTGAAGTTGCCTAGAGATAACTGTTTTACACTCACATCAATCGGTTTCGAATCACTTGTGATAGTTAAAATGTATATATATATATATAATAGAGTGGGGACACAGTGTAATATAGATTGTCGTATAGTAGAGTAAGTGAATTGAGTTGGGAAGTCGACAAGTGGCAAGCAGTCCCAGTTTGTAGTGGGGGGAAATTGGTGTCGTCGTTTTGTGTTGGCATCGATTGCGTTTACACAAACCAAATCATTTGGTGGGGAGGGTCTGTGTAGGACTAGGACCCATCCCCAGTCCACTCTTCTTTTTTTTTTTTTTCTCTTTTTTCTCTTCCATTCATTACTTTATTATATCTCACAACAATCATATTTAATAATTGGACAATTGGAAAAATCCTCCCTTTCAATCTCTCACATTTCCTCATTATTGTTACTTTTTACACCACCTTCATTTCTTGTTGACTGACCCTTACAAATTTGTTTCAAGTTTTTTAATGTCCAGGTTAGCATTTTTGTTCAAATCTAAATCTAAAGTCTAAACTACCATTAATTGTATCCAATGATTAAATTTTGAAGTCCAAATAAAAAAGTAATACTAATATCTGCACTTTTATTAAAATTTATATACCTAAGATTTAAAGTTTTGAGTTAAAATTAAAGACGATATAGCATATATTCTTAGTGTGAATGTCTACACTAAAAAGGAGAAAGATTAGGGGTGTAACTGTGAAAGAGATCCAATAACTAAAAACTATTTTCAAGGTTCAATCAATCACGTATAAAAATTACATTTGGGTCCAAAAATTTATCTTCTAAAAATCATACCAAATCAGCATTGAATAACAAAGACCTAAAGTTGGCTTTAAAGTTACGCCAGACAAGTCCTTACTAAAGTTACATTTTATTTTACTAAAGAAAGATCATGAAAGTTGAGAAAAAGGAAAAAAGATACACTAATTTGTATACCAAAACTGAGTTTCTAAATGCTCAATATTTTGTGTACTTGTTCGACCTTAAAATGGGATGATTTGATTGCTGTAGAATAGATGAGTACTACTGCAGCTGAGGCACGCTTATTGGCACACGCGTGGGGGCCTAAAATCTTTGATGACGATGCATGTTGTGTAATGGTGGAACTCCACTTTCTGACTGACCAACTAATTAACTCTCATTATTAACATTATCTTCCACTCAACTACATTTATTCATCAATTAATTATTATCTCAAAAAACTAAAAGCTAATCAGAAATGTTTATTAAATAGTCAATGATAAGACCTGGAACTAAACTTGTCTTTTCTTATAATTAGAGATAATATTTGTAGTGCTTGTGTGAGTTGCATGCCCATAAAGTAGCTAGAAGCCTAGAACGACAGAGATATGAAGATTAAAAGAAAAGAACATCACTAAAAAGATGTATTTTTGTAGTTATTTATTATGATTTTATTACAATCAAACACAAACACACACACATATATATATATATATAGTTAATTACTATTTATAGATGCAGCATATATGCACATACACATAATTCCATGATCAAAATCAATCTTGATTAAATCCGTCTATTTAATCAAGTTATTAATTCGGACTATCCGTATGTTTTTTTGCCCTGTTAAACTATCTAAAATTAGATTTGAGGCTTGGATAATTAGTTTCAAGACTTGAATGATATTTGAGATTTGGACAATTGGCTTCATGACCTACAGAATTGATTCCGTGATCTAGAATTGTATGAAGATAAAGTGTATGTGCACTTTCAAACTTGAGAAGGATTTATATATGGAAATTATAGATGTATGAGAAATTGTGAACCATGAAAAAAGCAAGGGACAGAGAAAAAAAAAAGACAAAAGAAGATAAATAAAAGAACATGATAAAGAGTGATAAAAAGGGGCCGGGTGAAGAGATTTGCAAAAAGTGATTGGCAATGATACCCATGTTATATTTTCCTGGAAAAAGAGAGGTTAATAAGTGTGGGGCTCTGGTAGATATAGTAGCTTCTGGGTTCTGTTCTGGTGGACAATGTGTGTGGTGAATATAACGTCATAAGTCAGTGACTGACTGAGAGTCAGTGATTGATCGATCTGCTTTTGAATTAGTGTGATACACATTACACACAGGCACAGCCATGTGATAGATACCAATTTGTCACTGCAAGAGAGCATATTTGATCTATTTTAGTGGAGCAAAGAGAGAGAGAAAGAGAATGACATGTGAGCATTACAACCAGTGACTTGTGTTAATTTTTTAGATTTTGTAAATCAGACAGCAGAACCCACATATACCCACGCGTGTGTATGCCCCTTGTTTTGTATTTTTCCTTTTCATGCTCACCACCCCACTTCATCATCATCATCATCAACAATCATCATCAACTAGCTAGCTACCTACATCATTATATATATATATATGTATATATATACTAATTAGGTTTTGGTATAACTTCATGAGAACATATATATATATACCGTATTAGGTTTGTATAGTTGAAGATTAAAAGTTAAAGCTTATGATATTACACCTAAAACTGTATATAAAACTAACATTAACCTTTAAAATTAAACGTTATTTTCACTAAACTTGACGTTAGAGGTATGTAATTTGTAACGGGTTGATCATATATAGGATTGTTACCCTTATGTTTATTTGAATGAAAGAAATAAAGAGGCAAGTTGCATATATTGGTCGTTATTATTGTTGAAATGATGACTAGTCAAGTAGAGATCAAGAAATTGAATAAAAAATATGGATGGATGTTGATAGGCCGTTTGTGTGTAAGTGAGTGTAAAAGGCAAAAGATGAAGCATTATATTATGCATATATAATGGTTTATATAATATTGATGAAATGATGCAGTGCAGCTCTTAGGTTTGTAATTGTAAGTGGAAGAAATGATATGATAATTGAACTAATGATTGTGGCGCTTGAAAAGCTTGCTTTTTGTTATTTATATTATTTTTACTCATTCTAAAGCACGCGCATTACCACCCCCCCTTTTCTGATCTCTTGATGATCTGTTTCTTTTGATCATTTCTCATTCTCACGTAAGCACAGCATGAGCACTCATCATCTCTAATTCTCATATAATCTTCTTCTTCATCATCATCAGTGATGGATTATTAGTTTGATCTGTCACCTATGTCTGCGCAGAAATAAATTACAAATATCTACACCTGCTAATGACACTGTCCCTCGCCACTTGTAATATTGGTATGCTCATTCTGATAAGAAGAATAAGGAATGTTCGAGGTTTACAATGTGGTTAAACTCGTAAATATTCCATGCATTATGTTAATACATCAATGAATTAAATTGCCATCTCATACAATGGAGAAGAACAGTGAGTCTTTTCCTATCTAAATAGCTTATTAGCTTTAATTGAGCTTTCAGACAAATACATATAGAAGAGAATCAAGCAAAGAAAGAAGATGCCAATGTATGTATATAAATATTAGTGATGGATGGACGGAGAAAAAAAAAAGAAAGAAGGTGGGTGTGATGTGAACTGAATGTCATTTTCATACAAGGAGATATAGAGATAGAGATGATGCCTTATAATAGGAACTTGGTGGGCACATATTGTTGTAGGTCTGGTCACTCTCATTACTCACTTAGGGGCATTAATAAATAGTATCTTATTACATGCCTACACAATCACACATTCACATTACTTTTCTTTTTCTATTATTAATTATATTATTCTAGTTATGTTTAATTAATTAGTTAATTAGGCACACTTTATAATTATTTACATTAATTAGTCAGTCTATTAATCATATCCTATGTTATGCTATAATATGGAAGATGCTGTCACTTGATTCATTATAAAATATCAAATTGGATGGATATGTTCAAGTACACGGTAGTTGATCTCAATTGGATTCATATGATTCTTTTATTTTGACCTCCCAATTAATTAAATGAAGCGAATCCAACTTGACTCGACAATACAAATAAAAGGTTGGTGGTTCCATCGAACACATCAGAAACTCAATTGATGAGACCATGACAAATAGACGATGATGATCGATGGATGATGAGTTAGATAACACTATCCCCTATACATCAAAGTTTTGCCAAATATGAATGCATAAGATTATAATTAAATTAATGTTGTATTCTATATTTTATATAACTTAATACAATATTATCATAATCAGTTGTATGTTTTATTCAAGGGACATGATCAAAAGCCCTAGTTTCTTTCATAGATTCTTAATAATTAGATTATAGCACTTTTAATGGTTAAGATTTAATATAACCTAATACTAGGGTCCTCAGCAGTGTTGGGCCTAATCTACATACTCCAGCCCAGAACAATAAACAATTTTGCACTTCCTCCTGTCTTCCAATGCCAAATAGATATCTGTACAAAGCCCAAACAACCCAAAATATCAGTTTGTTTTAATGGGCTTGAATGGCATTATTTAATTTAATTTTAAGCCATTATATGGAGCAACACGGATGGGGCACCGCTTAAAAGAAGAATGGGTTCAGACATGGTCCATGGACCGGGTCATACAGTCATCTGGCCCAACGAAAATATATCAAGCCTTGTTTATAATTTATTTAACAAATAAAAACTAATAAAATTTGTTTATCAGAAAATCAGAGGCAGCAGATAGAAAAATCACAAGCGAAAATGGAGGGAGACGAAGGTGGATTGAGCAACGAAAGATTGAAGAAAATAACAGGATCTTCAAACGAAGTCGATTACAAGAATAAATCAGGAACTGCATGGAGCCACTCGTACCTGAACCAGAAGCCATGGCATCCCCTCTCTTACCCTAATCAACGCCGCAAGTGGATCGCCGAACAAATCCACTCTCAGCGCCGCAACCGCTCAGAAGAAGTGGCTCGCGAAGTAAATTGAAACCAATCACATTCAAATTCATTCTCATTTTTTAAAATTCCAATTAATCAAGTTTTTTATTTTTTTATTTTTTTTTTATTTTTTGTGTTTGGATTTTAGTATGCTCAAGAGCAGGAGTTTTTTCGACAAACTTCTCTTATCTCCAAGAAAGACAAAGACAAGGTAACTACATGTTAGTACCCATGGAACAGTTTCTTTCTCGATTCCCTATTGAACCCAGTTTGTTGTTTTGCATTATTTAGATGGAGACGATGCAAGCTGTTAGCTTTATGTATATTCGTCCACCTGGTTACAATCCCGAGAGTGCTAAAGCTGCCGAGCTCGAAGACGAGCGGATGAAACTGGGAGATGGAACCATGTAATGTTTTGTTTAGTTGTGGTGTTGTCTTTACAGTCTTTTGTTGGCGAAGTGATGTTGAACGGTTTTGCTTTGTTTATCTGACAGGGAAACTGAAGCTGTACCTGCAACGGATCCTTCGGGTGAAGAGAAGAAGAAACCGAGGCCAAAAGATGTTTTTGGCCGTCCTTTACCCACTGAAGAAGAATTTGAAATCCTTAAAAACGCTCCACGGTATGGTTAAATAATATCTAGATGCAACTGTAAATATTTATATCTATATATCAATGTATTTGGTTGTACTAATGAATTTGTATTTGGAATTTTTATGATATGGATGCAAATGATGAACGTTTATCCAGACAAATCAAAATCCAATAACAAAAATGGAAAAATCATAAACAAATATGTATGATTTGGAAACATGATAATGTACTAAATTCTTTCATCTAGTGTTGCGGCTGTCGAATTGATTGGATTATAGAAACTATTAGTTATGCGGTTTATATTACAAATATTGTGATGTGGTACTGAAATGATCAATTGCACCTGCTTTACATAATGATCAGATTGGAGACAGGTGCTCCTGCAAGGGTAAAACCATTTGGTGTTGAAGTGCGCAATGTCAAATGTTTAAGATGTGGAAATTATGGGCACCAAAGTGGTGATCGTGAATGTCCGTTGAAGGATGTTATAATGCCTAATGAAGAGAGTCGATTGAAAAGAGATGATCCCTTGACTGCTATCATGGCTCATGTAGATCCTAGTGAGGTTAGTATTATTTCTCTGTTGGTTCTCTTGGTATAAGGTGAAGACTGTTATAGCTAAACCTTGACATTAAACTTGTGCTTGTGTTTGTGTCTTCTATTTAATTGCTGACCTTATGCTCAGATTTTAAATTTCTATCTTATTGATGTGTGACGCCAAGTGTTTTGACTGCCTTGCAAGAAATAGGCCCTGAGGTGTAGGTGGAAATGTTTATTCGGAAAAAGGAAAAAAAAATAATAATGAATGAAAAACTATCCTGAAATAGTAGCAAGAATATGTATATCAATTATCAAACTTAAAAAGACAAAATTGAAATCTCAAATGTATTTCTTGGTGCATGAAGTGGAGAGACATCTTGAATCAATCTAGAAAAGATTACACTTGGCAAATTAGCCCCTAATTAGATAATTACTTTTAGACATTGATGTTGTTGGAGCTCTTAGAGTTTATTTTGTCCTTGTTTTCAACACTAGTACAAGCACGTATATACTGTCTCCCTTTGTTTCGTGCATTTGGCTTGCCTCATTTTGAAAAGAGCGAGCACTGGCTGCTTGTTGATAGCATTTAACATCTTTACTGCAAAGCAGGTTCATATTACCTATTTTGAAACACATACCTACTGACTCATTATAATCACGTCTTCCGTTTGTTCATCTTCCTCCATGCAGCCACTCAAGTGGGAGCTGAAGCGACAACCGGGAAATTTCAGTCCTCCCCGTGGAGGGTTTAAACCTGATGATCCCAATCAGCAAATAGTTGCTGAGGACATATTTGATGAGTACGGAGGTAAATATTTTTTTCTACTGCAGAAATTTTAACTTTGCTTTTCTAATCGTAGTGAATGACAGCATGTTATGTCCCATTCCCCGCCAAATTTTAGGGTTCCTCTGCGGGGACAGTCTTCCTGAGTTGCTGACCAACTTCTCAAGCAAACCAAAAAAGAAGTCTAAAAAGAAAAGCAAGCACAAGAGACATCCATCACCTAATAGTAGAGAATTAAGAGTTTCTGATGAAGATAGGTCATCTGTACCTTCTGATGATGGAAACAAGAGGTCAAAGAAAGAGAAGAAACATAAGAAGAAGAAGCAAAGCCATTCCATACCAAGTTCATCTGACGATTCAGAATTAGACAGGAGAAAAAACAGACACAAGCACTCTTATTCATCTGAAGATTCAGAACGGGATAGGAGAAAAAACAGACACAGGCACTCTTATTCATCTGAAGATTTTGAGTCTGATAGGCATCATAGAAGTAGGAGGAGCCGGCAGAAGGATTCTTGGTCATCTGAAGATGAGTCTGATGAGCATTATAGAAGCAAAGAAAGCCAATACAAGCATTCTTATACATATGAAGATTCAGACTCTGATAGACATCGTAGAAGTAAGAAGAGCAAGCAAAAGCATTCTTTTTCATCCGAAGATGAAGCTGACAAGCATCTTGCAAGTGAAAAAAAAAGAAACAAGCATTCTTTTTCATCAAAAGATGAAGCTGACAGGCATCATGCGAGTGAAAAGAAAAAAAACAAGCGTTCTTATTCATCTGAAGATTCAGATGCTGAGAGGCATTGCAGAAGCGAAAAGAGCAGGCAAAAGCACTCTAATATATCTGCAGATAACTCTGATAAACATCATAGAAGTGAAAAGAGCAGAAGCAAGTATTCTTATTCATCTGAAGATTCAGATGCTGATAGGCATCGCAGAAGCGAAAAGAGCAGAAGCAAGTATTCTTATTCACGGTACGACCGTAATGGATACGAAAGAAGTAAACATCGGCATCATTAATATTAAGTATCGTTTGGTCAGATTGAGAATTGAGATTATAGTTTGGTCAGATCGAAATGAGATTATAGTTTAATCAGATCCTATATCAGAATGAGAAATGAGATTATAGTTAACATACTATTGTAGCTAGCATTAAGAGGGAGAAAGCCAATGGGACCGTCATCTAGTTTGTCTCAAAGATGCATATGACATCAATGTAATCTAAGTTTTTTAAACTTCATCTATTGGCTGAGTTTAAAACCGAGGAATGAAGGTTGATATGAAAATTTGATATGTTAGTCATATATTAGAGTATTCAGCCTTTTGCTCTCTCCATAAAATCCAATCTCATGAGTTTAGAGACCTAATCTTTGTGTTTGTCAAATACAGGTTATTACTTTTTATCTTCTCTTGTGAGCCTATAGATATTGACCCTGAGGGAGAGATCTCCCCACATTTTGGCATTTAATGGGTGAAGTTGGGATTCGAGTCCTTATCAGAGAAATGAATGAAAATGTATTTAACCATTTTATTTACTATTACATATTTGATTTGAAATACATTAAAGACGAAATAAAATTTTGTGATACAAAAATCATCATAATAACAAAAAGAAAGAGTCAAAAACCAAAATGAATTAGCTGGGGCCAATCATATATTATAAAATTTATATGGGCAAAATTGTCTATATACAAATTATCTGATACAATGTTTTGTTTATATTACCGGTTAATATAAATTAATATAATTGATTAATTTATATTTATTTACTATTTGTGAAAAGAAAAAATCAGATGCGTGAGTTATAGTTTCGAAACACACACGTTCAAAGGGTAAATCAAAAGAGATAGGAGGATGGCTGCAAGGGGAGGAGGCAAAGCAGTGATGGCCGCCGTGAAGGGCGGCGCCCCGAAATTCGCCGCCGCTTCTTCGAAAAGCAAAGCCAAGGCCAAAGCTACCAAAGTAAAAAATGTGATTCCTTCCGCTTCTTCTGAGTTGGGCAAGTTCCTCAACATTCCCGAGTCAGCTCGATCCGAGACTTCCAAATTGATCGCCAAGTTCATCAAACTCAACAATCGCCAGGTAGGTCTTCTGAATTCAACCCTAAACTCTTTTTCCCAATTTAAAAATCGTTATTGTATTGTTTGTTATATGCTGCCAGCTTCAAGTGTTTGATAATAGTCCACACAGAAAATGTTGCGAAAACTCGATGTGTTACAACGTGTGTGTGTGTGTGTGTGTATATATATATATTCTGAAATCTTAGTTTCTATTTACGACTTGATCGTTCTTTTTTTTATTTTTATTATTTAAATTGCTTCCATTTTAGTTATTATATGTTCTTGCATATGCATTAAACATGAATACTTAGTATTTAAATTTGCTACCTTAGGTTATTTTGATCTATAACTGACCTCTTGGGCTTGCATTGAGCGTGTATATTAAGTGTTTAGCCACCATGTCGAAACACATGATAAATGATATCGAGAAACCATCACAGTTGGTGTTCTTTCCAGAATGTTGGATCTATATACTGTGATTACATTGGATTATTACATATATATATATTAGTGTGTTAAGGTTGAGATATGATGGTAATCATGAAAACTGCAGAAGATCAGAGGTTTCTGTAGAAAGTTCCGACTCTTTGTTTTTTTGGTAAACCATTAGCAAACACTATTACACTTGTTCATAACTAGTGGTATATTGACGTCATGGCGATTCGTGGACTCCAAATTGTATGGGATCCAAATGTATATTACTGTCTGCTTTGTCCGTGTTTGATGTATGGAAATTCTCAAGAGGCATAACATTTTGATGATTTCTTGCAGAACCCGGGTATGAAGAAGGATCTTCTTAGTGAGGAGAAACTGAAGTCTATATTGGCTGGAAAAGACAGAGTTGGGATTCCAGAGATTGCCAAATTGCTGTCTGGACAGTTTGTCAAAACTCGCTGATTGTTGGCTTGACTTGATTTGGGTTGCTTTTGAACCCTTGTGTCGCTACTAAATGCTGCTGCAGTGCAAACTTGCTACAAAAGTCAGCTAATGTGTCTTCTTGGGCATTTTTGTTTCAACTTGTAGGTCATTACAGACTTGGTGCATGGTGGTTTAATATTGCAGAAAGATGAATTAGAGGTGTCTTGTTGATCACTGTGTTTTGTTATAAACTTATAATAAAGTAATTGTGGAGTTAACTTATGTTGTTTCTGTGTCATAGCATTATGGAGAAAATTATTATCAAGTTGAGTATATGGTTTATGTATATCAACGTTTAAAATGAAATGTTTAATGGGTTAAAACTATCAGATTAA
This sequence comes from Xanthoceras sorbifolium, assembly GCA_003430845.1. Lineage (NCBI taxonomy): Eukaryota > Viridiplantae > Streptophyta > Magnoliopsida > Sapindales > Sapindaceae > Xanthoceras > Xanthoceras sorbifolium. The sequence goes on from CM010612.1 coordinate 26,945,352, forward strand.
CCTTGTCACTTGACACTTTCTTTTATCTTATCATTATTATGTACCTAAATATTCTTTGAATCGAATGACAAATGTACCTCTCCAAAATTAACACAAAAGAGGTTAAGAAAGCAAATGAAATTAATTAAAAATTATAATATATGTTGTGGAAATAATTATTGTAGCAATTTGAGTAACTTATTTTGACAGTCTCTTAACCCCACATTGAAAGAAGGAAAAAAAAAAAAAAATTACCGGGTAATGAATAGTGGTGAGACTAAATGGGAGTGGAGGCCCATTGTTAAACCCTAGGTTGGTTCTCACTCGGCTATTTCTAGGGTTTTTTAGCTTTCAAAGTAAGTGCAAGAACCATTTTTTTAAAAAAAAAGGCAAACAGTCACTCCCAACGAGAGAGCGCGAGACGGAAATGGCAACAGCGTACAACAGATTGTTTGGGGGATGCAGGGCATTGATGGCGGCAGCCAAGTCGTCGGCGGCGGCGGCTTCAGCCAAGTCGTCGTCGGTAGGCGGCTTCAGTCAAGTCGTCATCGGCGGCGAAGTCAGCTGGCGGGAAGGCAACTGGGATCACGAAGGTGCTGCCTGTCTCTCCACAACTTGGCAAGTTTCTGGGATCAAATGAAGCGTCTCGGACCGACGCTGTCAAGCAAGTTTGGCAATACATCAAACTCCACAACCTCCAGGTTCCTTCGTTCTCTGTTTTTATCATTTTATTATTTGCATTTGCTTGAGACTGCCATTATTCATGTCTAGTTTTTCCAGAAATCAGTTTTCATGCGACTATTGTCATTATTTTAAATAAAAATTGCGTCTTTTAGTTAGTAAAATGCTAGCCTGTGTGCTTAGGGCACACTTCAAGGAAGTTGGGATAAAAATCAAATTATACATACTCTCATAATTTGATAAATAAAAGTTCAGTTTTTATCTGAACTTGTACCGGTACTTGCCAAAGAATCCTAAAAAACATATTCCTACACACCTTTTGAACTAACTAATGAATATATTGGATCTTTTTCCTGCTGATGAACACACTTAATTCTTTTCTTGATATTGGCATCTGCTAAAAAATTATCTTTATTTGAGTAAACAAAAAAAAAGATAAAACTGGGAAGATTTGTTGTAAGAATTGAATCTGCATATATTGGTGAAGCACTTTTATATGTAGTAGATAGGAAAATATTGCATTTTGACCAAATATGTTTCATTTCATATTTTTTGTCTATTTGGTATCTATCCAAACTTGATCTTTAATAATCCTATAATGATGGCAAATTAAGTTGATAAAATTCATTAGACATATGGGGATGACTAAATATACTTCAGAGCAAGCACTGCAGGGCCAAGAAAGTATTTGTAAGGTTATTGTATTCAAATCTTCAGAACTTTGGTTGTTTCGCGGCAGTTTCTCATTCAACAACTCTTTATAAAGAAAGAATGAAGAGCTGACACTATTTTGTGATACCATAAAATATCCGTCACGCCTACCATTTTAGTCTTTTCATTTATTAATTATGTATGCTTGTCCTTAGGTTTTATGTTACAATAGTTTTTCCATGCCTGACATAGTTATGGTGCTTTTGTAGAATCCTGCAAATAAAAAGGAGATACGTTGCGATGAGAAGTTGAAGACTATCTTTGGTGGAAAAGACTCCGTTGGCTTCACAGAAATTGCCAGATTTCTGTCCCAACATTTTGTGAAATCTGCTTGATGCTCGGCTTGACCGTATTTGGATCCTTGCTCATTTAAAAGATTGTGTCATTATCTAAATTCATGAGTCCATAAGAATGAACTGAACCCGTAATCTTAGATTTAGCTCATTGGCAGAAAACCTTGTATTTTCTCACCTGATGTGGGAAATGTATTGATAGATGTGTTGAGACATCTGATTCTAGCGGTGCTTTGGGGGATTTTCGCTATGGTTAGGTTGGATATATAAAATTTCAAACTTATTTGGCGGGTTATGTCATTTCTATTAGTTAGAATTATTTGATCCTTAATTTATGGTTTTAGATGATATGATATGGTGTTATTGTATGCATATATATATATATGTATGTATGTATGTATCCATTGGAGAATTGGTATGGCATCCTTTTTACCAGATGACTGCCTATTGGATGCTATGCATACTGTTGTGTATATTGAGGAGGCGTTTTCTTATTGTTAATTTATCTTCAGAATATGTTACTTGTAATTTTGTTGGGACCTCACCATCTATTAGTGAAACAATATGTTCCCATTCATATTATTCTGGTACTTTTTCTTTTACATATTTGTTAGTCTAGCAGGTTTATCTAGTTGTAGATAGAATTTCCAAGTCTTCTTTCCCATTATTTTTGCAAGAGGCTATTTGAGGTTCATGTCTTGTCATTTCACTATATGCTTGTCTGCAGTAGGTCACTTTTGATAGTTGGAAGTAGAGACGCATGGTTCTTGTTGTGGACATGGTTGGTTAATCTGTTGATGTTGTTGCAGTTTCAAGCCAAACCAGACAATGGCCAATCCTCTAATGTTTACATGGTTCTTTTTCTTAAATCGGTGTTTAGAATTTATGGTTCCATGTCGTGAACTATAGTAAATGATTTTGTCCAGAAGTTTCAGGCTTTGGGGACTGCTGTAAAGGTATTGTAGAATCCTCTGAAGGATGATGGTGCAAGGTCGATGTCGATGAGTAGTAGAGCAACTAAGAGAAATGGAGGATGTATATATCATACATTTGTATAGTTGATCAACATATATGACTCCTGCTATAATTAGAATTGGTTGTCACTGCAATCTAATTGAAGGTTGTAGCATTGTAGGATTATTCTATTGTATATTGACAGAATAGTTTAAGCAATTTCTATGTAAAGCTATACAGAAGGAAATCAATTTTTTTTTTGAAAGGGAAGGAAATCATCTTTCGTATGTAAAGGTTTTTGAATCCTATACAAAACAGTGTTTCTTCAATTTTCAGTTTACATTACAATGAAATGTTTTAATTGGATATGATACCCTTTCCTGTGGTGCCGCCTCTGCCATTTCACATTAAATATACTAATTGCACAATAAGTGAAAAGGGAGCTACTAAACATTTATTTTGCATCCAATTAACGATATATTATTTGGTATTATATTAATATACTGTATTAGTTTTCCTTTTTTAAAAATTTTGGTTGGTTTTCTCTATTTACGTAAATGAAATCCGACGGTCCAGACGATACGTGAGTAGGTCGAGGAGATATTTAGTTGGGCCTAGAGAATCAGAAAAGAAAGAAGCGGAGTGGGCCCCCACGAGAAACTGGTAACGCATCCACACCGTTCATCCCATGTCTCTTCGCTTATCGCGCGTTGTTCGGTGTTGATTTATCCTCATAATTTTTTTCTTTTTTTAAATTAAAAATTCCGAAATTTCCGGCCAACCACCGCCGGCACCGTACGATACGAATCCAGCACCGCCGTGTTCGATCTGCCTTTGCGTGGGACCTATGACGCTATCAGAAGACGAAGACGAGAACTTGGCTCAATTTCTCGAATCGGAAGTCCTCTCTGAAGTCTCCGACGCCGAGGTAGTACTACTCACACATCGACGCATATACATCGAATATGAATATTACGACGATAACGACAATATATATATATATATATATATTTTTTTCTTACAGGAAGAGGAGCGGAAATCGAAGAAGTTACGTGTAGAAGAGGGTTCGGGCTCGGGTTCGGGGAGAATCGAGAGTGGAATTTTCGGCAAGATACCGCCCGAGCTGTTCCCTCACATACTCAAATTCCTCTCGTCTGAGGTACTTTCGATGATCTTTGATTTTTTTTTTTGTACGTGTGTTTGCTTTATTATTTTGATATTGTTGAATTATGACAATGACAGGATCTTGTATCGTGTTCGCTAGTTTGTAGATTCTTGAATTACGCTGCTTCTGATGAATCCTTGTGGCGTCGTTTGTGAGTCTCTTAATTTTCGATACCTCTTGATTCATTGAAATGATTTTTACATATATAGATGTTGTAAGTTATAAGTACTGTGGTTAAAAAAAAGAAGAAAAAAGGATTGTGCATTTCTCTCAAATGGTTTAGTTTTGGTTGTTTTTGTGCATATGCATGCATCCTATCTACAGCAGTTTAAGAATATGTTCATTTAGGACTTGTATGTGAAGTTTTGCTTTAAATTTGTTTGTTTTGGTTTGGGTAGGTACTGTATGCGATGGGGTCTCCTGCCCCCTACCAAGAATTTGCGTGTTTGCGCTTGGAAAAAGCTTTATATTCAGGTACCTCTTAAGTTCTATCTTCTGTTATTGTATTCACACAATTAGAGGAAACCCTTGATATGACTACTCCTGAATTTGGGTTTGAAATGTTAATCATGTTTTTATTATTTTAAAAGATTTTCTAGACTGGTCTACGTTATTTCTCTTGCTTCGTCTGATATTACAATTGTTTAGGCTAGTTTAGAGAGTAGTCTTTGAGTGATGCTTCTTTTTTTTTTTTTGTAGCGGGACGAGGAAGACATGATCGAACTTGTTAGAAATTGCTCAGCTGAGTTTAAAGAGTATTATATCCAAATGCAAGCAGCAAAGAGAAGTCAAGCACCCCTTCCTTCGCAGGTAACTTGGAATATTGTTGACCGCACTTTTCTTGGTTTTCATTGTACTAGTGTTTTACATTGAAGCTACTTGAAAACCAAGGTCAATTTTTTTCCAATTAGGGTAACATCATGATTTTATTTAAAATTAAAAGTTTAAAACATTCTGGATTTGTTTTTGGAGTAATGCTTTTTTTTTTTTTTTTTCAATTTTTAACCCAATCAGGTTATATTTTTGATAACTAGTGCCATAAGTGGCTCCTATGTTTTATGCCTGTATTCATTTGTTTCAAATTTTGTATAAGAGGATAGTTTTTTATGTAATCAAATATATGACTGTTTTGTATATAAGTCTTTGATACTAGCGGCTGCATTCATCCCTTTTATAAGCGAATGATGATTGAGGGTCGTTTGATTTTGTTGATTTTTAGGATCGAGATGCTTTATTAAGATTCTTTTCAGCTTATGTTTAGACCATGCATATTGGATTACAATTTTTTGATTGCCTTCTTTGAAAATGGGAAAAACAAGGAAGCCATATCTATAGGAACAGGCATTCTCTTAATTATATCTTTCTTTGGATTGTTTTTATTGTGATGCAAAGGTGAAGGATGATCGAATAATTCTTGACAAGACAGTTGGTGATCAAGTGTCGATGTGGAAAAGCAGTAGGGGTCTGACTGATAAGATGGTCACTGACCATGCTTGTTCTGGAGAAAGATGCTCTTACCACCATATTGGGAATGTATTTGTTTGTGAGAAGACTGGATATGTTCATGGTAGGATACTTTTTTTGTTGTGGGCATCAACAATTTTATGTTCTTCCGTGCAAATGCTTACTTATTTATCGGCGGAGAATGAAATGAATTGATTTTATGTCTTCTGTTTGCTGTCAGTTTGTGATGATGCGTGTAGAGAGGTTGAGCTGGACCCCACAAATGAGCTTCTGGTTTGTAAAATTTCTGGGCATTGTTTTGATAGGCTGCTGTCACCCGATGAAGCAGAACCAGATTCTGTGCGTCGAAGTTTTCTTCCTTAATCTTACATTTGTTTTACTTGTCATAAAATTTCTTTCCACTTCCTGAAGTTTTTTAAGTAACCATTAGTGCTAGATAAATGTTTGGTGTTATGTGGGGTATACTGCAATCAATAATCTAGATCATTCCCTGTCCTACACTCTGAATTGTAGCATACTGATAATTTCTTTTCCTTTTTCAAATTTCTCTTAGTTGCTGTGCATAACTCATTGTGATAGAAGCCTCAAAGATTACAGACAGGCGTCTCTAGTGTTGCCAACTTCAAATTTGTTCCAGAGATGAAAAGCTCAGAAGTGATAAAAGATAGATTAATAGGCTGTTGATGGCATAAGTTAGAGAAATTAGATTATGAGTTGGGAGCATGGATACTTTTTTTACGTTGTTAATGGCATAAGTAGAAAAATTATATTATGAGTTGGGTGGCATGGATGTTTTTTTCGTCTATCGTATATTGTGACTTCTTAATTTTAATTCGATAATGTTCTGTTTATATATTATTCAAATACAGGTGAAAATTAGTGGATTTGATAATATCCTGTTTTTATATATCTACTTTGGACTTTTGTGGTTCACAGCTGAACAGTATGATGTCTATGATAATTTACAATGACCAAAACATCAGTTACATGGCCATAAAGATGCTTAGTGTAAAGGAAATTTGGAAAGTAGAGTGCATGAGAACATATTAAGATTTTTTCTTGTCTCTGTTTTCTAGTTCTGCAGATAAAAATTAGTGGTGTATTTTTCTCCTTTCATTTGTTCTAATTCTTTTTTTCTCTTTATTCTCCAAATTTTAGGAACAAGGCGGCGCGACAGATGAAGCAGAGCCATTCATGGGGTCTGGCCGATTTGGTAGTGAAATTAACTCTTTTAATAGAATCTCAGTCTATATATTAACTGTATCAATATCCATCTCACTTCTTATGTATCTGTTGCAGCAAGAGCCTATCAATTGGGATACGATTGTGAGGACGAGAAGGAGCTAGAAGCCGCTTTGAGGTTTTGCTGATCCAGACCTTGTTCTCCATTTAAGATGGATGTATTGACCCTGGTCATCTAATCCTGCGCCTCTTTTAAGGTGGATGTATTTACTTGGCATGTTTAGAATTGGTGACAGATTCTCACAATTGCCTTTTTGAAATGTTTAATTTTAACAGTTTGTATGAATGAACTAAGTAGTGTTGGATAACGAAAATTATGTTAGATTGATATATATTGGGATTTGATTTGAATGCCCAGGTTGGCTTGACTTTAAGCTCTCCTGAATGAGTATTTGCAATGCTTCCCATGCTGAAGTTTGCAATTAGGAGTCATCACTTTAGCTCAAAAGATCCTGGTAGACCTTGGATCGGTTGAACTTTTGAGGTTTATGGGAATTCATCTGGGTTCCTCATTGAGAAATAAATTTGTCGGATTGGAACTGGACTAATGAGTAATGACCTTTCTCATGGCAGCTGGTCATGTATGTAGAAAACAAAGCCATTTTTGTAAATGGCAGGAAATTGCTGCTGCTATATTTTGACTCTGGAAATCCAAGAGCAACTAATGTTGTTTTATATTTTAATGGCCTGCATAAGCATCTCCTACCCTTCGGCTTTTTCTTTTCCCTCGTTTTTGGGTGATCCACAACTACAAGTGTCTCTTCGTAAAGCAAAGAAGAAAACCATCACTAGCCATAAAGTATGTAAACATTACAAGGTTTTATCTTATAAAAAAAGTGTATTAAAAAAAAAAAAAAAACCTCATATGAAAGTGTGTAATGATGTTTTAAATAGTATTGTTTTATTAAGTATTTGGATCTTAAGATGTGGTCTCTATGCTAAAACGTATTTCATATATAAAGTTACAACGAATGTTAAAAAATATGAAATTTTAATGTGTCAACTTAATGTAAGTGGGTTCATTAACTTAAAACAAATAAAATTATAAATAGAAAATCAATCCCATCTAACTGTTCATGCACTTTTATTCAATTTCATCCGACATGAATGTTTGATGATTACACATGATCGATAAAAAAATGGTTATACATAATATTTTTTTTAAAAAAAATTAACACGAAATAAAAACATCAAATTCATTTGCTCTATTAAAATAGTCGTGGACAACAGACAAGCTTGAAGGCCGAAAATGTAATGGACCCGGCCCATATATTAATAAGAGATCCAACAACGAACAGTAACCGAACAAAAAGCGAAACCGACTTGGATCCAGTTTGAGCAAAAGGAAAAAAGCAAACCCTAACACAAATAGAACCAGCTAAACTGAGATTGGAGTGCGTGTGCACTACGCTGTTACCATCCGCACAGCACGTTACGAGCACACGTCTCTCTCTTCCATTCTCAGGTTCCCAATCTCACTATTACCTTTCTCGTCTTCTTCTTTCTTGTTGTTTTTCCCGATTTGATCTCCATAAAGTTTGTATTTTTTTTTATCAGAAAAAGAAAAGAAGAAGAAGAAGAAGAAACACAAGTGAGTGAAGGAGATGTCGGAGCGATTGACGCGTATTGCTATAGTGAGCTCGGACAGGTGCAAGCCCAAGAAGTGTCGTCAGGAGTGCAAGAAGAGCTGCCCCGTCGTCAAAACCGGTTAACTTTTTTGACCGATTCGATTCGTTCTTCTCTCTTTTACTGTTAATTCTGATTTGGTTCTTTCTCATCACCAAACTTTGATATTGGGGTTCTTACAAGCTGTAACTTATATTGTTTCTTTGATAATTAACGCCAAAATTGATGTTCGGGTTCACGCAAGCTGATAATTTTCAGTGTTTCTCCCATAATTAAAACCAAAATTGATATTTGGGTTTTAGCAAGCTGATTTTTTTTTTTCAATAATTAACGTGATTTAGGTATTTTTATCTTTTTGCTGAACATGCTTTTTTATGTTGTGATTATGTCGAAGTTCGTAGCTTTTTTTTAAAAAAAAATTACTTTTATGATCATGATCATTCTTGTTTATGCATCATCCAATATGTGACGGTGGATTTTTTTTCTTATTGTTGTCCTTTTATTCTACAAATTATTGTTTCTCTTATGGTTTCTCGCTGTATTTCTGCTTGCAGGGAAATTGTGTATTGAGGTCACTCCTGCATCTAAGATTGCCTTCATCTCTGAGGAGCTGTGCATTGGTTGCGGTATCTGTGTTAAGGTTTGTAAATGAAATATGGTTTCTACTATGCATTTGGTTTCTATTTTACTTGCATTTTATGAAGCTGGCTCTGTGTAATCTGCTGGTGCAGAAATGTCCATTTGAAGCCATCCAAATTATCAACCTGCCGAAGGATTTAGACAAAGATACAACTCACCGTTATGGTCCCAATACTTTTAAGTTACACAGGTAACTTCATAACTGTTCTTATTGTAAGTTGGTATAATTTTGTTTTTGTTTATTTTAACATAGTTAAAATTATTTGTACAGGTTACCTGTGCCGAGGCCTGGACAAGTGCTTGGCTTGGTTGGAACAAATGGTATTGGGAAATCAACCGCCCTCAAGATTTTGGCTGGAAAACTGAAACCAAATTTGGGTCGTTTTAATGTAATACTATAAGTTGTTATATATCTACTTGCTCCCTGATGTACACTTGTTATTTATCATGTCGAGTTTTTTGTGTTGGCAGAACCCTCCAGATTGGCAGGAAATTCTGACTTATTTTCGAGGATCTGAGTTGCAGAACTATTTTACTCGAATTCTGGAAGATAATTTAAAGGTACCTTTGGCCTTAACCATGTTTTGAGGTCCTATCACTTGTCTTATTAGTTAGTTATTACTGTTCTGTATCAATTTTTTAAAGAAAAGGTACCAATATCAGTTCATGAACGTTTAATAATTCTTTTGATCATATATTTTTCAAGATGATGTCCAATTGTGTGTTGTGGTTCTTCATGTTATTTTATACATTTTGATGACTCAGAAAACCTCCGAACCCTCGTAGCCAACTCGAGTTCGAAACTGGGCCACCCCCTGAACCCTACAATCATTGGGAAGCAGGAAACTATGGCTTTTGGCCGTGTAGGTACCCATGAGGGAATTTGCATTTCAAACCTTGTGGGAGCAAACCCAAGGCCTGACTATTTGGCCAACCCCTTGTGGGTACATGCTATTATGTGCATAATACAACTTCGATGTTGTAGTTATTTGTGAGCGTGAGGCTGTGCCTTTTGAGTATGAATTGTGGTAGGAACTGACTAAACGGCTAAAAATCATTGCAGTTAATTAAGCAATCTGTGATTCTGACCATGATTAATTTTTTCTTTAGTTAAAGGCCATGGCTTAGACTAGAATTACCTGTACACTGCAAGGCCATTGCTAAAAAAGTATTGAAACTTTAAAAATGAACTCTCTCAAGTATAACTGTACTGTGAAGAATTTTAGGAGTGATGGTTTTGGAGGTGGCGAGGGGATTCATGTTCTGTGGATTCTGTCTCTGTTTGTAACTATGTGATATTCCTTACAGTTAGCTAGCTTTCAGATGTTCCAACTAAAGATATGTTTTACATTTGATAGGCTATCATAAAGCCCCAGTATGTTGATCACATTCCAAAAGCAGTTCAAGGGAATGTAGGGCAAGTGCTTGAACAAAAAGATGAAAGAGATATGAAGGAAGAACTTTGTGCAGATCTTCAGCTCAATCAAGTTATAGATCGTAACGTTGGGGATTTATCAGGTGGAGAGCTCCAGAGGTTTGCCATTGCTGTTGTTGCTATACAGAATGCAGAAATCTATATGTTTGATGAACCATCTAGTTATCTTGATGTTAAACAAAGGCTTAAGGCTGCCCAAGTGGTCCGATCTTTGCTCAGGCCTAATAGGTATGGAATCTTTTATACCTTATTGATCTAAGTTTCAACTTATTTTTCAGATAATTAAATGAGACTGATTACACTGTTTGCACTTTGTGTATCAGCTATGTCATTGTTGTGGAGCATGATCTTAGCGTCCTGGATTACCTGTCAGATTTCATTTGCTGCTTATATGGGAAACCTGGTGCATATGGAGTTGTAACCCTTCCCTTCTCTGTCAGAGAAGGAATCAATATCTTCTTAGCTGGATTTGTTCCTACAGAAAATCTTCGGTTTCGTGATGAATCTTTAACCTTCAAGGTACATATCTGCTATTTTGTTGTTGTAGTGCTGTCTTATTTAGTTGCGCCTCTAATGCCAATTACTTTTTTGCTTTTTCTAGGTCGCTGAGACCCCGCAAGAAAGCGCCGAGGAAATTGAGACATATGCACGATACAAATATCCCACCATGAGTAAAACTCAGGGCAATTTTAGGCTTCGCGTGATTGAGGGTGAATTTACCGATTCTCAGATTATTGTAATGTTGGGTGAGAATGGGACTGGGAAAACAACCTTTATACGAATGCTGGTACTTATCTTTTCATTGATATTGTTCTTTTCTACTAGATAGCTTGTATTTTGTTCAGAGTCCTAACAAGTTGAACAAATTAAATGATCAATCTTTCTGCCTAACTTGGCAGGCTGGTTTATTGAAACCCGATACTATAGAAAATTCTGATGTGGAGATACCTGAGTTTAATGTCTCATACAAGCCCCAGAAGATCAGTCCAAAATTTGAGTCTACAGTTAGACACTTGCTACATCAAAAAATACGCGATTCATACACTCATCCTCAGTTTATGTCAGATGTGATGAAACCTCTTCTTATTGAACAATTGATGGATCAAGAAGTTAAGAATCTCTCTGGTGGAGAGTTGCAAAGAGTTGCATTATGTCTGTGCCTTGGAAAGGTAATTGTTTCTAAGTTATGACAAGACAAGGAAGAAAAATGGTGGAAATTTCTAAGCCTTTTTAGTTTATCTGAACTTATTTTTAGTTTATCAGTGTAGTATAACATACTTTTTGCTTTCCTGCAGCCTGCAGATATTTATCTTATTGATGAACCAAGTGCATATCTTGATTCTGAGCAACGTATTGTTGCATCAAAAGTCATTAAGAGGTTTATCCTGCATGCAAAGAAAACTGCATTTGTAGTCGAGCATGATTTTATAATGGCTACGTATCTAGCAGATAGAGTTATTGTGTATGAGGGGAGACCGTCCGTGGATTGTGTTGCAAATTGTCCTCAGTCCTTGTTGACTGGGATGAATCTCTTCTTATCGGTGAGTTTCACAAACTATATTCCCTTATTTTTTCTAGTGATGATGAAGGAAATGGAAAATCGAAGAGGATATGGAGGAATTTAATGATTAAACTTTAATTGTGTACCATTATCATGACATTTCTGAGATGATCTTTGTAAAAACATCCCCCATTTACTGTACTCTTTCTCCCCCTGCTTCTCTTTATACGTGCAAGATTTGGCACTCATGGTTGTGCTTTCTTTGCAGCATTTGGATATCACATTCAGGCGTGATCCAACTAATTTCCGACCAAGAATCAACAAATTGGACTCGACCAAGGACAGGGATCAAAAATCTGCTGGGTCATATTATTACCTGGATGATTGAAACCAATAGTTGACAGGTTTTTATTCCTTTGCTTCTTCATGTAATTATCTAAATGTTCTTTGTCGAGGCGCTTAGAGTTTCCAATTAATTTGCAGTTGCTGGTTCTGCAAAAGTCAAAAGGCATCAATGGGGATCTCTAAGCTGAATTGCGACATGTCAGGCAAATGTCATTTTGCGTGGTGAAGAGATGATGATGGTCATCAATTTTTTTACTTGAATGAGCTTGCAGGCAATAGACTGATGCTGGTTTACTACAATTTTTCATAGTGTGTGCTTTTCTGTTCACCAATTTTTGGTTTATGGCATTAGGGGGTTGAATCTGAATGTTATTTAAAATAGTAGAGGAACAACCACAATGTTATCGAGGCACTTATTCTTAAGTTAATATTTGACAAGTTCTATCATCATAATTACATGGAAATTTTTGTAAAAGCTAGCGACATGCGTGTTTCCTTTTACTTGTCTTGGTAGAAATGCTTGTCTTGTGAAACTCAAGTAAAGATAATTTGATAATACAATTGGAACACATAATACAGTACAAGTAATTGCATAAATGCACAAGTTCACCTACCAAACTTTCAAACACAAATGGTCATGAATAACATGAATATTAGTCATATAACTCTTACGAAACAGCTGTACCATTCTAGACCAAAGCAGAACGATGAAGATTGCAATAACAAATATATAGTAATCCCTCATCAGTTGAAAGACAATTAAACGCGCCTTATTCCAGCTTGTGTTCGAAGCATGACCTCAAATCTTCATTACATCTCCATGACATTCTGTAATTATAAATCCCAGTATTAGTACAAATATATTCCAAACTATGACTCAAAATAACCTGTATGCTATTTTCTTAATTTATCTAACCATTACATCAGCTCAAAACCTACTTTTTTAGACCATTTTCTGTAGTAGAAAAGTGAAAATGCTTTAGTTTACTATAATAAGAAGATCTATATAACCATTTCATTTGAAAAACAGAATTGAAATGCTTTATTTTACAAGTAATGCATCAAACAAATCAGAGTGGAAACTAAAGGGCCATCATGACAACGTTGTGAAATAACTCTCTTGGAAAGCTAAAGCATAAGTGTGAAGGTAGCAGAAACAATTCAATTACAGAATATAGGACATAATGTATCACAAAACCACATAAACTTGCCTTATTCCAGCATTTATGCGAAGCTGACCCTCAATTTTGTTCACAACTCTCAGCATTCTGCAATTATAAACATGGCATTTATGGATTAGAAGAGCAGAAATTCTAGGAACATATCATGTACTTGGGAGATGCAAGTTTGAATCTAATCGATACACAAATCAAATGGCTATGTTGAAGAAGACGATCAAGAAATTTAAGATAAATATAACTATGAAGAACCTTCACACAAAAATCTGACTAAAATTGATAATGCATTATTTATATTGCAAAAGTTGGTTCTACACTTTTATAAACACATTGATATAGGTTAAATTTAACCCGTACACAACCATGCCACTAATTTATCCTACCTCTTTCCACTTTTTTTTTTTTAGTTTTTCATCTCTCTCTCTCTCTTCTTTTTTTTCTTTTTTTTTCTTTTTTTCAGTTTCTCATACTTTATTAAACTATTTATATATAAAACTAAAATTTATTTTATCTACTTTAAAAATTAATTTAATATATTAATATATTTTAGATGATGTTATTTTAGCTTACTGAACTAATAGATCTGAGACAAATTCCCTAATAAAAATAATAATAAGAATAAAATAAAGCAAAACAAAAGCAGCACAAGTGTAAAGAAGATGGGAAAATATGATGAATGAATATACATACCACGTCTTTAAAAAGCTTTTGTATGGTGGTATTAAGGTCACCTTCCCAACATCCTCCATCCTCTTTATCTTCCAAACCCCTTATACCCATTCTGAATTCCCAATGCAATTCAGCCTCTTCTTCTTTCAAATGTATTCTTTGTAGCTTTGGCGTGCTCAAGACTCCTTGTGAAAAAGTCATCATCTTTAAGCATTCTATCACAAGTACTCGTTGCAAGTATGGAAATTCAATTGTGAAATTCCCCTTGCAAAAGTTTGTAATGCTTGGCAAACAACTAAGTTTCAGATATTTCAGTTGATTGAAAACAATCACATCCTTTATTTCATCTCTCACATCTACTATAATTTCTTCTATAGTTTTGCAATCAACTATTTTCATTATTTTCAGTTTCTCCAAACTTTTAGCCGTTGAGAATGTCACCAAATTTATCAATCTATCACACTTTTGTACTTCCAGTCTCTCCAAGTTTTGAAGAGACACCGAAGATGGCACTAAAGTTATTAAGTTGCCACAACCTGATACTTCTAGATGTGCCAAATTTTCAAAAACTTTGCTAGGTTGAGAATTTCCCTTCCACAGGTGCAACATCTTGGGTAGTTCACACAATACCAATCTGTTCAAGAAGGGGAATATAGCCTGAAAATTCAATCAATATAGTGAATCAGGAAGGAGAGATGAGCCACAAATAAAATGTAAGAAGATAATAATTGTATTATCCTTTAGATATACAGAAGGAAAAGACTTTTGAGCCACAGAAGATGGAAATCAATCAAAATAGGAAATGAGAAATAGAGGAAGCGCCGCAAGTGTAATTCAGACCTTTCTTACTTGACAACAGCTATGGATCGTAGCAACTTGTATATATGAACATAGCAAATGATGAAAAACTCTTACTACCACGTACCATTTCTTTTTAAAAGAAAGAAATAAAGAAATGCAAGTCATATACACAGTCACTTCCAGAAAATGATTTTAAAATATTTTCACTAATTTTTGAACTAAACAATTAGAGATAAGGAAAAGGTGAGATAATAGATTCAATTTAGAGTTTATAAAAGAAAAATAAAGCACAGTGAAGGTAGAAAAGAAATATCAAGGGAAGCAAAAAGGGGAATAAACATAAATAACCTTCTCATCAAAGAAATAATAGTTGGTCTCCTCTGTGTTTGCTTCTTTAGGTTCTTCAATGGCTGGCATGTCTGCACATAGAAAATCGGATGCAAATGTTTGCATTTTAGGGCAATTCTTGATCTTCAATTTAGACAAGGAGGGCAGTTCAATTGAATCTCCTTTGAAGTTGCAGAATCTTTTGAGTTGCTGAAGATCTTTGAGCTTCAGCTGCTCTAATTTAGGGAACAGAGTGCTGTTTATTCTTTCTTTTTCTGTGATTATTATCCCTTCCATGTGCTTGCAATTGGATATCTCAAGGAACTCGAGATGGATAAAACTTTCAGCCATAGAAGTTGGAAATAAATATTTCAAATTATCACAACCATCAAAGGTCAACTCCATTAAATATTGAAAGCAGCGAAGATATTGCCTGCAATTAGTTGTGCCACAAGGTCTGTTAAATTTTAAAATTAACTAAAAAAGGATATAAAAATTTTGAAACTGGAAATTTTAGACAAACTGACCTGCTCACTGAAAAAGGATGCACTATAGATACTAATGTCCTTAGGGAAAACAAGTGTATTCATCTTTGGACATTCTTTTATACTTATAGTCTTCAAGGAAGGACATTCCAGAGTATTACTTCCTGAATAGAAGCTTTTCAAGCTAGGCAAAGACTCGAGAATAATTGAGTCTAGCATACGGAATGCAATTTTATCAATGGATACATCTATCTCTCCTTCTGCTGTCTTGGTTTCTTCATCTTCCTTGTCTGTTATAATTTCTTCAACCAATTTGCAGCATTCTATATCCAAACTCTCAAGTTGCACCAAAGTTTTAGCTGATGAGAGCGTCAACAAATTCATCAAACCATTGCAGCTTTGTACTGTCAGAGTCATCAGCTTTTGAAGGGACACCGAGGACGGCACTAGAGCTTTTAAGTTCTCACAATTTGATACATCTAGATTTGTCAAATTTTCAAAAACTATGCTATGTTGAGAACCTTCCTTCCACAGATGCAACAATTCAGGTAGTTCACGCATCTTTAATTCCTCCAAGCAGGGGAAAGCAACCTGAACACGTGGACATGATGAGTGACCGAATTTTGATGAAGAGAGAGTATATATTAATACTAGTGTGAGTAGTGTCAACCAAACAAGGCAGAAATTAAATGAAGGATTCTTGTGTTTTGTTGATATATATAGAATACGATACGTATAGACTCACTGTATCTATTTATTCTATAAGAAATTTACTGTAAACCTACCCTACAAGAAACAAAGGTAGAAATTAAACCAAGCTTAGTTTCAGTAGGAATAGTAATTTGTTTTATTAATCAAGTTAGATTTTCTAGTTCAAGTCAGCATAAAATTATCTCAATCCTAGTAGAATTTTAAGATATTGATTAGTCCTCTATAAATAGTCAGGTCAAGTTGAATTATTTCAACAAGAAAGAAAAAATAATAAGAAACATCTAAAAAGGTATTCACACAAATATCGCTTCCTAAAAGAAAAAAGCAAGGTGCTCGGGTCATATAGTTGTCGAGTCAAGAAGAGGATTTTAAAATATTTTCACTAATTTTTGAACTAAACAATTAGAGAAAACGAAAAGGTGAGAAAATAAATTCAATTTAGAGTTTATAAAAGAAAAATCAAGGGAAGCAAAACGGGGAATGAACATAAATAACCTTTTCATCAAAGAAAGAATAGATGGTCTCCTCTGTGTTTGCTTCTTTAGGTTCTTCAATGGCTGACATGTCTGCACATGCAGAATCAGAGACAAATGTTTGCATATTAGGGCATTTCTTTATCACCAACTTCAACAAGGAGGGCAGTTCAATTAAATATCCACTGAAGTTGCAGAATCTTGTGAGTTCCGGAAGATCTTTGAGCTTCAGCTGATTTAGTTTAGGTAACAGAGTGCTACTTTTTCTTTCTTCTTGAGTGATTATTACCCCTTCCACGAACTTGCAATTGGAGATCTTAAGGAACTCGAGATGGACAAGACTTTCAGCCATAGAAGTTGGAAATAAATATTTTAAATTATCACAGCCATGCATGATCAACTTTGTCAAATTTTGAAAAGACGAAGATATTGCCTGCAGAAGTTGGTTATGCCATATGCTTTGGATACAGATGCCGGACAGGTCCAAGAATTCCAGGACCGGTAACACAACCTGCAAATGATATTCTTGTTTGATGAACAGCATGTTCTAAGTAATCAATTTTGGGGAAAAAAAAAAAGGAATTAGCGACAAACTGACCTTCTCATTGAAAAGGGATGCACTATGGAAACTAAGGTCCTTCATATTAAGGAAAACAAATGTCTCCATCTTTGGACAATCTTCTATGTCAATATTTGTAAGGGAAGGACATTCCAGAGTGTTACTTCCTGAATAGAAGCTTGTCAAGTTTGGCAAAGACTCAAGAATAATGGAGTTCAGTCGAAGGAATGTGATTTTATCAGTGGATCCATCCATCTCTCTTTCCATTGTGATGATTTCTTCCATCATAGCACAGTTTACTATTTCCAATTTCTGGAGTTGCTCAAGGCCCAAGACTACCGATGGAGTAAATAAATATCCCAAGCTGCTACAATTATCAACTTTCATCAATGTCAAGTTTCTAAAGCTGAAACCTTGAGGATGATTTTCCTTCCATATATGCCTCAATTTTGACAGATTAACAAGGTTAAACTGACTTAATTGGGATAACACCTTGAAATTTCCATTAGCATTTAGTTCTTCCAAATCAAACACTTCTTCTAGTGTTTCACAATTTCTTACAACCAACTTATTCAAAGAGTTTAAACACTTGAGAAGATTGCCAGAAATAGCACTTGACCAATTTACACAGTCGTCCATGACCAGCGTTTTTAAACTGCAGAAGAATCTGACTGGAAGTTGATCATTCCATACTTCTTTCAAATGGGGAAACTTGGAGAGTATCAAATGTTGTAAGCCACTGAATCCAACCTAACAAGCCAAAAAACTTCATTCAAGTTCTGTTCGAAAAAATATTAAAAGAATGATTATAATTCTCTAGTTTTTAACAAGGACAATATTTTTTAATTGGATAGTTGCCCACTGAGAATTGTACTTCTGTGCTCATAGGAGGAAAAGTGTTAATAAAAATGCGAAAATCAAACAATAATCATAACAATGAAAGAAAGGTGCAAACATTTGGTGAGTCCGTACATACCATATCTTTGAACAACTTTAGTATGGTGGTATTGAGGTCGTCTTCCCAGCATCCTCCATCCTTAGCTTCTATCATTTGCACTCTGTGTAGTTTCGGTGCGTTCAAGACTCCCTGACAGAAGAACTTCATATTTGGACATTGTCTCAGAACTACTTGTTGCAAAGATGGAAATTCAATAGTGCAATTCCCAGAGTAGAAGCTTCTAACGCTTGGTAAACATTGAAGTCCCAAATATGTCAGTTGCTTGAAAATGATCTGATCTTCCATTTCGTCTCCTGTATGTGCTATGATTTCTTCTATCATTTTGCAATCAATTATACTCATCCTTGTAAGTTGCAACAGACTTTTAATTGTTGAAAGTGCCCCTAAATTAAGCAATTTGTGACACTGTGATACTTCCAAACTCGTCAAATTTTGGAAAGACGCTGAGAAAGGCCCCAAGTTTCTAATGTTGACACATCTCGATACTGCTAGTGTTGCCAGATTTTGAAAAACATTGCAAGGCACAGAACTCTCCTCCCACGGGCACGATGAGTGAAACAAGTTAAGAAGCGTTAAGTGTCTCAATTTAATAGGTCCTGCAACATGTTTTTCCTTACAACCAGACCCTTCACATCTGAATATGTCCTCGAAAAAACCATGAATAACATCAAGTTTCTCAAGGACAGGTAACGTAAAAAGAAAACAACTTGGACAAATAGCATTCCCCTTTGTAGCATGTAGCACCTCAAAAACTTTCAGTTTGCATGAGTATTCTACAAATTTACCATTTTGAATCTCCTTCACAATGCAATTCCAGTCTAAAGACAATTCTTCTAGGTTGGGGAATGCAACCTGGAATATAATAAATGATTTAGTTGGTACAGTTATTAAATATGTGCAAGAATGAACTTGGTTTAACTAATTGAAGAATCAATTTAGTGGATACAACCAAATCAAAGTATATATACAAGAATAATAGACTTTGGCATGGAATACATAGCCCTCAAAACGGTGCATAACCTAGGAACTTCTAGAATATTCTTATACGTATGCTACAAGCTTCTTTTATAAATACACATGAATATAGTTGCTTTTAGGTTCTTCTCCAACACTGCATCATATATGTTCTATATCTAGCTGCTTCATTGATGCCCATCCATTTTTATGTTTTATTTTCAGAAGTCTTGCAACCTTTCATGTTTCTTCCACATCTTAAAGTTTGGATAAAAGATTGAAATTGATAAACTTTATTTTAATTTGGATGGATGAAATTATATTAATTCTTTACAAAGTTAATTATTTTGTCTTCAATTTGTAATTATAATTGTAAATTCAGTTTGCGTTTAAAAGTAAGAAATATTTAAAATTGTGGTTTATGGAGAATATAAGATATCATAATAGCAAGCAATTCAGTTATATTTTTTCTCATCATTGTCAGCGTTATGCATTTTAATTGCTGAAATATGTTTAAATTAAACCAACGTTCAATTTTAATAAGGACAAAGCCTAAGCATTGAATTGAATTGAATAATTGGAACTTTAGACTTTGGTAATTCCAAAACATACTTGTTTTGATAATTTATTTATTAATTTTATGTCATTTGTGAACACTAAACATAATATTTTGTTTTTAATTTTAATTGTAATGGTATTTTGTATTATTACCCCCTCCCAAGTTAAATGATGAATAAAGTGATTAGGCTTGTACCTTGTCAACGAAGAACAGGGGTTGTTGTATTGAACTGATCTGGCCTTGAGACTCTCCATGGGTCTCTCCAAGGCTTGAAAATTCTGAAGTAAGTAGCTTCACTTTGTTACATCTCACTATCTTTAACTTCTTTAGCACTGGCCACTTTGAAATATACAACCCTGGATAGAATCCTTTGAGGCTAGACAAATCGGATAGTAGCAGTGATGTTAGTTGAGGAAACACAAATGTAGGGTGATCTTCTAATTCTTCTTCCTTGGCAACAATTTCCTCAATCATGTTACAAGAGCTTATATGAAGCACTTCAAGCCGCGGAACAACTTTAGCTATTTTGGCTGGGAAGAGGCTTTTCAAACTGTTACAACCTTGAATCTCTATAGAAATCAAATTCTGAAAGAAGACATTATCTTGGGAGTCCACTACTTGCTTCAACTTAGGCAAATAACGTAAAACCAATTTTCTCAATTGAGGGGCTGTTACACAACTAAGAGCTTCAAGTTCAAATATCTCTTGTAATGAATCACAACTTAAGATCCACAACTCTACTAGTTTTGGGAGTCTTCCAAGCATGTTAGATGGAAAAACGTTCGAGAGTTTATTACATTTAACTACTCCAAGACATTCTAATTTGCAAGAGTCAAAACCGATCAGCTGCTTATTGTGCCATATTGTCTTCAAGTTATCCATCTGTTCTACATGCAACAACTTTAAAGCAGGGAGTCGTACCTAACGAATTCAATTGATTGCATTATTTAATAAATGAATATGCTAAAAGAGGGAAAGAGAAAAAGGGATAAAAGAAACAAAACCTTTTTATCAAAGAGAGGTATGTCAGTGTGGAGGTTCTCCTCTGACTCTGACTTCATTTCTTCAAGTGATTCCATTTTTGCTGGCACATCTACATTTGTAGAATTGCAGATGAATGTTTCCATATTAGGACAACTAGCAATCCACAGCCAGGACAAGGATGACAGTTCAATAAAATTTCTGACATAGCAGCAGAATCTTATGAGTTTTGGAAGATCTTTGAGCATCAGTTCGTGGAGTAGAGGAAACATCTGAGTTATCCTTTCTTCTTCTGAGACAATTACCTCTTCCATGGACTTACAATTGCAAATGTGAAGTACCTTGAGTTGGACAAGACTTTCCACCATTGAAGATGAAAATAAGTATTTCAAATTATCACAATCAATCACGATCAACTTTGTTAAATTTTGAACGCATGAAGATATTGCCTGCTTGTGCCATATGGTCTGGCTACTGATAAAGAACAAGTTCAAGGATGCCAGGGCGGGTGATACAACCTGCGTCCAAGAAAAAATTCCCAATCAATTGTTATTTAATCATGGTCTAATAATAATTAATAACAGATTAACTTCAGAAATTAATAATAATGATAAAACAACTCAGTAATGTCCATGAACTTTTGCAAGTTTTTACAGAACTGTTTGATTAATAAAATATCCTATAATGTTTTTGTCAAGTTTTTGACACAGAGATATGTATTATCAAAGTTATTACATATTTTAACAAGTGTATATCCCAGATTAGATAATTAAAAAGGATCCTAGTTCTAATATCAATGAAAAAGAGTCTTCATTGTTTTAAATCAATCAAAAAGTTACCTTCTCGTCAAAGAAAGAATGCCCAGCAGCACCACAATTGTCCAAGTGTATTTCTTGCGGTTCTTTGCTCACAACTATGTCAGCGCACATAGAACCAGAGAAAAATGTCTTCAGATTAGGGCAACCCACAATTTCAAGTGCAATCAAAGAGGGGAATTCAACTGAACTTCCAGATCCAAATCTTGTAAGGTTCAGAAGACCCTTGAGCTGCAGTCTGCGTAGTTTATGAAAAATCATCTTCATTGTGTTTCCTTCTCCTCCTAATTCTTCTGTGTTGATTATCCCTTCCATTGACTTGCAGTTTCGTATCTCAAGAATTTGTAGTTGTGCCATACTTTCAACGATAGCATGCGAGAAGAGAAATTTTAGACCACCACATTCCTCCACAATCAAACTTGTTAAAGTTTGACAACAAGAAGATATTACAGGAAATTGATCGAGCCATCTGCATTCAATGTTAATTGATGACAGCTTCAATTTTTCCAAGCTTGGAAGCACAACCTGCAGGACACAATTCTAGTTACATAAAGAACTTCTCACATTTAATGATTACAAAACGTTTATAAAAGCTTTTTAAATTACCAATGAAATAAATATAAAAGAAGAAACATACATTTTGACTGAAAAGTGGTAGGTCATCCTCAACAACGATTTCTTGGAATCCCATATCAGCTGTAGATGAAGACTGAGATATCACAGGCATCTTCACATTGAAGGCAAAGCATGAGAGTTGCGGGAGGCATTGCAGCCTTAGGGAGCGCAAGTGAGTCAACTCATTTTTACTATTTCCTTCATTTTCCTCCACATGGCCTTCACCTTCCTTGCTAACAATCTCTATCAGGTTCTTGCAGTCAATCACCTCAATTTCTTGAAGATTTAGTAGTCTTCTGACCATGGAGACTGGCATGAGATGCTACAATTTGTTGCATTTTTCTACTTTCATGATTTTCAATTTGCTGAAAGACTCCCTTGTGAGTTTGCCATGACATACCTTCGCCAAATTGATCAAATTATGAAGAAATAAGGACTCCAGCTTCGGAAAAGAATCAATACAAGGAGCCAAATCCCTTGAGTTAACAATATACTGGATCTCAGGAAAATTTTGTACATGGAGATGCTTTAATTGCTGGAAACCATCACTGTCAATTTCATAAAGGACATTCTTGACACCCTTCAATTCATCTAGATAGAGATATTCAGTTTTCTTCAACAAAACATCGATCTCATGACTCAAATAAATGCTATTACTCAACTTGAGTTTCAAGGTCCTTGAAGATTCATCTTTACCGACCCTGTCCCACACATCTCCAATAAGTATTCTAAATCTGTCCAACTTTTGGAAGCACAAGCCTGGCGGCATAACCTGGGCATCAGAAATATGTATAGATAAAGCTGTTAGGCGAGGCAAGCGCTTCAACTCGGCAAGACTAGCATTATTTTGTCCTTCAACATCCCACTCAATAAAAGTATTCCACATATGGAGTTCTTCTAACTGGGTCAAGCTTGATATGACATTGGGGGTGATTATTTTAAGTTTTGTACAATAGTTCATATTTAGCAACCTTAACCGAGTCAGTTGTCCAATTTCGCCAGGCAATTTTTCAATTTCAGAACGGTCAAAGCTAAGAATCACTAAATTTTTTAACTCTCCAATAATTGCTATATCTCCAAATAGACAATTGGTGAACTTCAATGCCTGTAGGTTCCTTAAGCAGCAGAGAGAAGAAGGTAGAGACGGAAAGCGAAAAGAAGCCAAATCTAAAACTCTGAGTTCTTTCAACCTTTCAAAGAAGGCATCCGAAATAGGTAACCAGAGATTTCTGGTTACCAGTGTAAATAATCTGAGATTTGGATATTCCAGCCTCTGAGGTAGCTCAGAAATACTTCTAAAAGGTAGAGAAATAGCAGTTGAATTTTGGTTTATTTTCGTTCCCGACTCTTCTCTTAAGCAATTGACATTTTGAATATTGAACATGCCATTTTCAGATGCTATGGAAACAGCAACAGCATGAATGATGTCATGCATTTTGATCAAACCGTTAATTTCCGACACCAAACATGATGCTTTGAGATTGTCGATCGATGCACGCACTCTATTCCTTCCTTCCTCCAAGGTTTCAAAATCTTGAAACCAGCTGAAGGCCATAGCATATACCAAAATGAAGTCAATAGAGATTGGAAAATCCAATAGAGCGCAAATTAGAAATATTGATTTTTCTTCCTCACTTTCCAAGAAGTTGTAACTCAATTCTATAGCAGAGTACACGTTTGCCTCCATTCCTTTAATGTATTTTAGATCAGACTTTGTTAGCCGAACCAAGGCATCCTTCCAAACAGGAAGATGCTTATTTTTCAGTGCATTTGCAATCGTAACAATTGCAATTGGGGAACCTGCACATTTCTTAACTATCTTATCTGCTATAGATTGGAGCTCAGGTTTTTCCGCTGCATTGCCCACATTCTTCCAAGATAGATTATTTGGTTCTTGACCAAGCAAGTTTTGAACCAAGAAGTTTCTCTGAGTGTTCATGTCATTGCTTAATACATGAAGATTTCTAGATGTCAGCAACATTTTGCACTGCCTCTGATTATCATTTCTTCCTTCCTGATCTACTTCTTCTGTGATGACACTTGCTTTCTTATCACCCCCAAAAGGAATTCCAATGGACTCCAAGTCAAGTTTTGCCCAGATGTTATCTAATATTACAAGAACCCTCTTTTCTTTTTTCAGCCTCTTGCATAGTCTAGCAGCTCTCCCGGACTCACTCTCCTCTTGAAATTTGAGGCCTAATTGATCAGCAATTTCTCCTTGAATCTTTTTGGGGTCTGGGTTCTCTGTTACCTCAACTATAACCAGCACATCAAATAGCTTGTCTTCCATGGCTTGCCAAGCTACTTTTTTAACTAGTGTGGTTTTACCCACACCGCCCATGCCATACACCCCAATCATGTTGAAATTACCATTATTTAAGGTCTCCGTAATATCCTGAAAAATCTGCTTCCTTGAATCGAAGTTCTCATAGTCTCTGATAAGCGCTGAATTCATTCTTTGTGGAAGAGAATCGTAGGAAACTCTTTCATGCTTCCAGCTTTCAGATTCTCGCAGGTAATGGACACAATCATTTGCTGCCTTCTCTGCTTTCTTGTTGAGGAAGTAACGCGTCACTGGACTCGGGCACAATCTTTTGAAACACCGGTTCTTGGCTTTGTCTTCATCTTCAACCGTGGATCTCTCCACCCGTTCAATCAAATGGTTGACACGAGTCAGCCATTTCTCAACATCCTTTTCAATCTCATCACCTTGTCTACGTGCAATGTCGACGGAATGCCTCACCCTTTCTCTTCTATCTGCCAGCTTCTCAACTTGTTCTCTCAGCTCCTCAATGTTCTTCTTGTAGCTGAATGCAAAACCGATCTGCCGCCCAATCGGAACAAGCACCCACTCTGTAATTTTTGATACAACGGCCCCAAAAGCTGCTATACCAATATCCGCCATTTTTCACTCAAATTTTTTTTGTTTTTTTTTTAAGGGGAAAGATGGATGGAAAACAAAGCTAATTATAAAATAAGAAACAATGCAAAACACTGTAATAGAGAACCTGTATACCAGAGATGGGAGCTTTTGCTTTGTGAGAATCACGTATCAGGATGATCAAGTCAACAGCCGAGGAAAACTTAGTGGCATGTAGTACTAGGAGACTAGGAGAAAATCTTGGGTGAGTATATTGAGCCATTCAAATATTGATACATGTTAAAATAAATATTAAAAAGATTTTTAATCTTTTAAAGTAATAATGAAAAAAACTACTTACCAAGTGTGAGTGGTTGGGCACTCTCATCCCTTAAGTAAGGTCGTGGGTTCAATTCTCCTTGTGAATGGAATTGCACATATTAGGAGCACTTTACCCCTCAGTGGGCAGACCCGATGCGAGTCCAGATTAATCGGGGTGTGGACAGGGCCGGTTGCACCGTATGGTGGATGCGCCCCACCTGAAAACCGGATGGTTTAAACAAAAAAAATACTCACACATTTATGTAAAGTTTTAATTGGAAATTAAAATTTTCACCGTTAAAGTGGAAGGGAAGTACACTAACCGCTCTAATACAATTAAACGTGCATATATATATATATATATATATATATTTAAACCAAAAAAAAAATACTCACACATTTATGTAAAGTTTTAATTGGAAATTGAAATTTTCACCGTTAAAGTGGAAGGGAGGTGCACTAACCGCTCTAATACAATTAGACGTGCATATTTATATATATATATATATATATATATATATATATATATATATATATATATATATATATATTGAGCATCAGTCCGGTTGTCTTTTTATTCAAGTTTTATAACTAATTTCATGTAACCTTTCATATTTATATTTTTATTCTTATAATCACTAAATTATTATAAATTTATTAATTTAACTTATATGATCAAATTTTAATACTTAAATTTAAATAAAAATTAAAATTAATTTTTATAAAAAATTAAAACTAAAAGTAAGAATAAAAATTGATAATATATTTTTAAAAAAAATTTAACACTTGATGGGTCAGAGAATTGCTGAGATCTACCGAGATGAAGATATATAGTGCAATTCAGGTATTTTAAATATAAATTAGAAGAAGCTAATCATAATACTGAAAGAGGTCTATCTACACTTATTGTGATTTAATAGGCAACTGTTAGACAATATTTATAATATCAAGATTTAAACTTTAGTGGATTAGGAGAACTTGTGAAATTCTAACTAATAAGGTAAAGGCCTTTGATAAAATTGATAATAATTAAAATTAAAAATTAAACAAAATAATTAAAAATTTATCAAAATTATTATCATATTTATTATTTTATATAACTACAGTTGCAAAAAAAAATATTTTTCTAAAAATCAGGTGGCCTCCAAAGAGAAAGGTAGGAAGACATTGCTTCCTCTCCTTGCAATATTTTCTTTTTATAAAAATATATTTTTTTATTTAATTGGACACATAAAAGAAAAATATATTTATCAATATATATTGTAATAGCACGTGTTACAAGTAGGAGGGCAAATACACATTTTAACATTAATATTTTATTTTTATGGGTAAATTAATTAATTTTCAGTTCTATTTTCATTTGACTATTAAAATTTTGGTCATATAGATTAAATTTATAATTTTATATTAATTTAATGGTAATGAAATTAAAAATATCACACCACAATAAGTATAAGGAGACCTCTGAGAGTGTTAGTGGTATACTTCTTCTTCTTATTTATATTTAAGATATATCAACCGTACTATAGAGCTTGATCTCGGTACATTTTGGGATTCCTCTAACTAATCAAATATTAATTTTTAAAATATATATATATTATAAATATTTATTCTTATTTTAGTTTTAATTTTTTATAATTAATTTAATTTTTATTTAAGTTTTAATATTAAAATTTTAGTTATATAAATTAAATTAATAAATTTATAATAATATAGTGGTTATATAAATTAAAAATATAAATATAAGAGATTAAAATAAAATTAATTTTAAAATTTTAAAAAAACGCAAATAGTCTCTTATGATGTAGTCTAACTGACTCCATAAAAAATTTGGACTCTAATGATGTAGTCACATCGAAACTTTAATTAGTATATATGTAGTATGTTTACATTGATATGTGTAACTAATCAGTGTTCATACATGTCATGGGGATCAGATCATCTCCTCACCTAATCTGTACTCATTTTTTTTAATCTCATAATATATAAATATTATAATAAATAAGTAATTAGTATATAATTATTTTTTATTATTATTTTATTAATATTTAATTACATATTTTAAAAAAAGTGAGGTAAGTAGAAAATTTAAATAATTAATTATTTTTTACATATAATAAATATTTAAATTTTATTATTATTAATTAATAAATAAACAATATAAAGAGAGATCTTTCTCCCATAAAGTAAATTATTTTCAATAAATATCAGAATAGATTAATTAGGAACTTCCAAATCTAAAAAGAAAAAAAATATATGAAAAAAGCATCAAAGAAGATGCAGTCTAATTCACATTACCAAATGAAGCTACAGTGCGTTCACTAGTAATTTCACCTAATTCAGCACTTGCCAATAATTTCAGCTTTTATTTGAAAAAAATAAATTACCGCTTTTAATTGGATTCTCTTGCTCTGCAATATATTTTTTTACGACTTTCTTGGTGTTTTTGTTTTGTTTTGTTTTTTTTTTACATATTATTTACGGTGGTAGCGATTCGAACTTAAAACATTATAAGGGTGAATGAATATCTTTACCATTAGCTTATTTGGCTATGGTACTTTTGCTCAGCATTTTGGTCACTGTTTCCTTGCACTAATGTGGAATTGCTTAATAAAGAACAATTCAGAAATTAAGAAGCACGATAGTACTTAAAACAGGAATATTGTAATAGAGCACTCATACGCTACAAAATTAAGAAAAAAATAAAATAATATTATCAAATTAAGCTACCTAATTACAAGCTTTACAACAATGTTTGTTGATTATAAAGGGAATTACTCTTTAATTATTGAAAGTAAGAGACAATAATTATCTTCTATTAACTTTAATTTTTTTATTTTTTTTTTCTAGTTAATTCTAAACTTATTTTATCATACTAATGATGTATCATCAAATTTTTTTTTTTTTTTTTGTTTAATGTATAATTAACTTGATGGCTTAAACAGATATGCATTTCAACATCTAAATTATAAAAAAATAATTATCAATCTCAAAAGTATGGTTAAATTATATATATATGATTTTAGTGGAGGATTTGAAGTTGTCTAATCAACACTAAAAAAAGTTAAAGTCGTAGGGCCATTCATGGCTTTAATTTTAAAATCCTTTTGTGGCTTTCTTTATTTTCTTGGGTCTTGTGTCATTATATATATATATATATTATTTTTTAAACTACTACAGTTAATAGAGACGAGCATTCGGTTCGGTTTAATAAAATAAACTAAAATAATAAAAAATTATTAAGTGATCTGAACCCATCAAAATCGAATTGGACCAATTTAATTTAATTTGATTTGGTTTGGTCAGTTTATAAGTCTATTAGACCATATAATAGATTTTAATTTTTAAGCTATCTAGTTACAAAGTAATGAAGGAAAATTGAAATTTATGCAATGAACAGATTCAATAAAAGCCATGAACAGATTAATTCAATTACACAAAAATGCTGTTACTGATCCTTGATTCCAACATATGGCTTCGAATTCAATAATCAATGGGTAATTTTCACTTTTGAACATAATACAAATACTAATTATGAAATCTAAACACAGCACTATCATACTTTTTAATGCATTCCGCCTAATGCCTGCAACTTTTTAAAAATTACTAATTCGGAATCAAACTAGAGAGACATAATCGTTATCATTTTAAAAAAGATAAAACCTAATTTTTTTTTTTGAAGAACCTATTTTAGGGTTTTCTAAAAAAACACTTTTGGGTTCATCAAAGAACTCAAAAGGGTTCATCGATCACCATATGTGGCGCGGTCACTAGGTTAAGAGGCGGGTGACGTCTGAAACCTTGGAGAATGACTGATTTCAAATAAGGCAATCGTCCTCCTTAATCCATTCTTGCCCTTGTTCTACAACTTGATTCATTTCATCAAAAATCCTGGCTTGAATTCCCGGGTACTTTACGACATTTGCTATGATCCATTGCTAATACATCAGCTTCATCTAGATTGTTGATCCAATCATATTACCATCGCAAAGCTGCAGTTACAATAAGGTATCTATATAAGACAAAGCGGAATCGACACATCCTCCCTCTTTATCTTGCACTCATTCTAAATATTTAACACAATCTTCTTCTGATATTTGGTTGATGCAAAATCATGCGAGTATCCCATGTTCAAAATTAGAGAGAATTGACATGTTGTGGAATGGTAAGCTGGTTAATTCTGATCCGAAGGCACCCAACATTGTCCTCATGTGATCAATACGTATATAGGCCCAATTTAATCCATTGTCATTAGCTTAGTCCATTTTGATAAAATCCTGTGATTAAGCCCATAAAAAGAACAGCCCATCAAAGCAGTAACTAAAACGACAACATTTAGCTATTTTTGTACAAATTTATATCACATTAGTCAATACCGGAAACATTCAAATAGAGGAGTGTTTGGTAATATTTAGTTTTAAAAGTGTTGTGAATTAGAAAAATAGTGTTAAGGTGTTTGATAATTTATATGGTTGAATTGTTATGGAAATATAAAATTTTGCTATGACTCGCATTTTTCATCCTATCCTCCAGAGTACCCTCATCTACATTAATGATATTTTGCTATTCAATATTAATTTATTTAATTTGTTAACATAAATTCTGTTTATATATATTAAACATATTTAAATACTTTTACTTTAATTTTAATATGAAAATAGACTTAAATAAATTTATTAATTATCTTCTAACATTAATTTTAAAATTCAATTTTTTTATAACAAAATAAAGATTAGTAAGATTTCCAAATTTTTTTTAAAAAAAATATTGAGGATAATTTAAAATAAATGGATATTTAATAACACTATTTTCTCAGTTCAAATATGTTTTGAAAAAGTATTGATAAGAAAAATATAATATAGGATAGTGTTATTTGTAATTTTAAGATAAAATGTGGAATAATTTGGTTCAAATAAAATTTTATTAAAAATGATAGTCAGCTTTCCGCTTAAACTAGAAGTTGAAGTTGAGTTTGAGCCAGTTTCGGATTTTAGAGCCAGTTTCAGCTAACTTTTACCAAACAGCTTATTGAATAATCGCTTTTAATTTATTTAAAAATTGTATCGAACTGGCCTGTCTCATTGTATAATTGTCATATTTTTTATATAAAAATAATTTACTGGTATTTACCGCTAAAATACAGGTATATATTGTAGGTTGTAAGTTGTAGCAAAGGTTCCCTTTCCGTTTAATAACTTTCAATTTCGACAAGATAGGTTACTTACTAGTATGCCCTAACACTTACGTCTTGAAGTTATGAATTCGAGTCGTATATTCCTCTCCAAAATCCAAATTAATTGTAATAGCTAATAAAAAAAAGTAACTTTCTTTGAAAAAAAAAAAAAAAAAACTCTTAATAACTTTTAAGTCAAATGCTACACATCAAAGTGAGTGAACACTTCCCCTTCACTCCTGTAATAGGGGTTTGAGTTCTACTTTTATCCACTAAATCGTAAAGTGTGGAGAAACCCCTTCCCTATAGTAGTGGGACCAAATTGGTGTCAAATATAAATGAAAATTTTCTCAAACGCTGCACATCATGTGATGTAGTCTACTCGGGATATCTAAATGTTTCATATGAAATTGGTTTACATAATAGTGATATGCATTAACTATGCAGACTCGAACGAAGGTTTCTGATTTCTTGATCATAAATGTAATGTCATTTGCCAGTAAAGAATGTACAAGAAGATGACCATGACGTTAAGAGAATTTGATTAGCTTCAATGTTTCATTTAAAACCAACATCAATCAGGCTGTAACCTGCTATCTTCCTTAAATTTTTATTCTGAATTATCTCCCTTATCTCCACTGCATCTTTCCATCTTCCAGAAGCAACATACATGTTTGACAATGAAATGTAATACCCAACATTTTCAGGCTCCAATTCAAAGAGGAGTTCTGCAACCTTTTTCCCCATTTGGGTGTCTCCATGGTAGTTGCATGCACTTAGCATTGCTCCCCAAACACCAGCTTCAGGTTGTGTTGGCATGCTCATGATGAATTCATAGGCTTCATGGAGTTTGCCGGATCGCCCGAGCATGTCAACCAAGCACACATGATGGTCAGTCACAGGTTTTACTTCATATTTCTCCAACATATGCCTATAATACCATAAACCTTCGTTGACAAGGCCTGAATGGCTGCAAGCTGACAAAAGACTAACGAAAGTGCTTTTGTTTGGTCTAATTCCAGAATTGCACATTTCATGAAATAGTTCAATTGCTTTTATACCTCTACTGTGGTACCCGTATGCAGAAATCATAGAGTTCCAAGCTGCATCGGACTTTTCCCTTGAATTTTCGAAGATTTTGCAAGCAATGTCTAACCTTCCACAGTTACTGTACATATCCACAAGAGCTGCAGA
Source organism: Xanthoceras sorbifolium (assembly GCA_003430845.1). Lineage (NCBI taxonomy): Eukaryota > Viridiplantae > Streptophyta > Magnoliopsida > Sapindales > Sapindaceae > Xanthoceras > Xanthoceras sorbifolium. The sequence goes on from CM010612.1 coordinate 26,977,020, forward strand.
TATGAAAGAGTTCTTTTGAAATCCTAAGCGATACACATGACCATGAATTTGCTTTCCATGACTTATAACTCCAAGTTGAGTGCAAGCTGAGAGAATGCTGACAATCGTGAATTCATTATGTTCAAATTTGAGACGGCAAAACAGGTCAAAGGCTTTCATTTCAGCCTTATTCTGAGAGAAAGCAGATATCATGCAATTCCACGAACATGAATTGTGATTAGACATGAACTTAAACACTAAACTAGCACTCTCGACATCCTTGCATCTGCTATACATAGTAATTAACGAATTCTGTACACGGGTATCTAATATAATTGAAGATTTAACAGCAAGACCGTGAAGAGATCTCCCTTGAAAGGCCAGTTGCAGAATTCCACAAACCGATATGACATTAACAAGGGTAATGGAATCATGGCTCGCATTTGATTCCTGCCTCATCAAGTTGAAGGTTTCTAAAGCTTCTCGAAGATGGCCGTTGTGTGTGCAAGCAACAATTACAGTGTTCCAGCAGGAAGTATCCCCTATGTGAGAAATTTTCTGCAGCAATGAGTAAGAGGCCATCAAATCTCCACAGTTAATATACATGTGCATCATGGAATTAACCGCAAGAATATTGTTTGAAAATCCCAACTTTAGCTGCCAACAATGAATTTGTGTGCCAAACTTGAGGAATTCTGGGGAATCACAGGAAGGAAGAATAGCCAACAGAGTTGACAAGCTGAAATATGAACAAAAATGGAGCATTTCTTTAAATAAGTTTTGAGCCTCTTTCGAATGTCCATTGTGGGAATACCCAGAGATCATTGTATTCCAGGAGACCAAGTCTTTTGTGGGAATGGTATTGAACAGGAGTTTGGCCTTCGCTAAATTGTTGCATTTTGAGTAAAAGTTCATCAGGCTGTTCATCACCAATATATCATATCCCATCAATCTACGTATAGCGTATCCATGTACACTTCTTCCTTCTCTCGATAGCATTAATTCTGCACAACGCGGAATTACAGAAACTACAGTTGCCATATCAGCTCGAACAGACCCCATCAACTGCATTTCATGCAGAAAATCAAATGCTTCTTCGATCTTCCATTTGAAGCAAACCCATCAATCATTGCATTCCATGAAATAATATCCTTATGTGTCATCTCACAAAACACACTCTCTGCAGCCTGAATATTTCCACACTGTGAATATAACGAAATGAGAGAATTTGCAACTGAAATGTAAGAGCTGTCCACGTAACCCAACTTAATCCCCAATCCATGAATGACTTGTCCATAACTCAACTTCCCGAGACAAGCAGATATAACACACGATAAACTCGTGTTATCTGGTCGTACTTGTTCTCCGGAACAACAAGTCATTTCTCTGAAGTACAACAAGGACTTCTCTGGATGATCATTGTGAAGACAACCGCTCACTATTGTATTCCAAGACACAATGTCTCTACACTCCATCCCTGCAAACATACACTCTGAAGAGTTCAATTCACCACATTTTGCATACATGTCCATAAGTGCATTACAAAGACTACAATCTGACAGCATCCCCGCCTTTACGCTTAAACAGTGAACAACTCCTCCTTGTTTCAAGAAATTCAATTGGGACAATGCTGACACAACAATCAAAAGAGTAGTGGAATCAAACCCAATTCCGACTTCAATCATCTCAACGAAGAAATGCAATGCCATGCTAAGACACTTATTCTCAACTGAGGCAGTGATGATAGCGTTCCAAAAGATCATATCTTTATTGCAAGTTTCATTAAATAAGTCCCATGAAGACCTGAAATCGCCAGTTCTAGAGTAAGCTGTGAGCAGAGAGGTGGAAGTTGGCAAATTGGCAAGAAAACCTACCTTGAGAGTGAAGCAATGGACATTTACAACCGTTACGGTATCCGGACTTCCATTGAAAATTTTACGAAGACCAAGAACACAGTTGATGTGGGTATTCTGCAAAAGTAGACCTCTTTGTGGCATTTTATCAAACGGTTGAAAAAAAGTGGAAAACTGAGACGAATGGAGTGCAAATAAGTTATGAATTTTGGACATGAGACGATATGAATTGGTGGGTGAAATGGGAATTCTGAGTTTGTTAAAAGCATTGAAAGAGAAAGAGCGAATAGTTGTGCAAGTACAAGCACGACGCAGAGATGGTGGAAGCAGTGATAAAGACCGTCTTAGTCTAAGCATGGTATTTGTCTCATGTTTGCTTCTACTGCTCCTACAGCTGCTGTGTATGGTCCACTCCGCAGCTGCCCTTTTTTTTTATCTTGGGTGGTTTGTGCGAAGATAATGGGATTGGTAAGCTTTTTGCCGTATTATTGATTTTTCGTGAGTGCTTCTCTAAGTATAGATGTCAAATAAAACAATTAAAGGACTATAAATTTGTGCCAGTATGTTGTTTTTTCTCATGGATTTTCCACAGCTAGAGAATTTTTGTTGCTTTTAAATTTTGCACTTAAAAGTGGATCGTATTTGCCACTTGCTCAGGCAATTACACGCCGTGCGCGAAAGATATTTTCCTCTACCTATAGGTTATAATGGCTTTGAGATCAGCAATTGAAATATCAACAATAAAATGTCATTTTTTGTTCAAAATTTACTTTGAGAGAATTTCAGATAGAATGAAACCAGTCCTTGGGTTCACATGAAATAATGGAAAACAAACAAGTAATGGCATCAAGGCTGAAGTGTAACAATCATAGACACAACTTTGCTCAAATGATGATTGTTACTATAATTCAAGCATTATTCAGAGTTCCAATTTATATGCCATGATCCTCACCTTAAAATTAATAACTTGCGTGAGTCAAAACTGTTTCTATTGTTACATTAATAAAGGAAAATTTTAGAATACATTGGCTTTTTTCTACTTGGAAAAATCAGATTCTCTTTGTCTATCTATAAATATTGATACAGCCCTCTTCCCATCTACAAATATAAATACAACTTTCTTGGCTTAATATTGTGTTTAGGAACTAAACCAGCTCTGGACCATTTTTTCTTCTACTTTTATCCGTAGTACTTGTACATATATCTGCTTGATGTTAGGCCTCACCATGGTGGATGATCATCCTCTGGAGTTTGAGGTGGGAGAGGTTTCCAATCGGGTTTTTCATCCCAGTACATGTCGTAATATATGTGACCAGGAGTGTGGTTGTCCACACAGCACCATATGCCAACATATTGTTTCACACGTCTCTTGAACTGCTGTTCTCTAGTCTGAGCATATATTACACGTTACATCAATATATGTTAAAAAAGTGTTTCTTCTTATTCATAATTTTATTATAAATGCAAAAGAAGAGGAGAAAAAACTTGCCTTGTCAGTAAAACCCTGGAAAGCATCTTGCATTGAAGAAAACTGAATGACTTTGATGTCCTTGAATGAGGAGAAAACTGTCTTGAACTGGGTATTAAAAGTAACATTTGATATGTTCAGATAGGTAGGTATACAATAAGTTGAACAAGTAAAACAAATTTGCATAGTACTTATAGTGTGTGATGAATGTGGATAGTATAATTAAGTTGACTATAGATCGATATGCGGGCACATGCAAATGGGGAGAAAAGTTCTTTTTGAACAACCATCAGATCATAAAATTGAGAGAGAGTATACAGAAATGCTTTAGCTTTTCTTGGTGTCCAACCAGAATCCACTCAGAATCCTTCATCAGTCCATTTTTGCTAAAAAAAATCTTTGACACGGCACAAGGGTATCTTCTGAGAGAAGTGCTGCTCAGTGTGATTGCATATTATAGAACATAAAAAGAGATCAAACATGATAAGACGGATGAACTTTGAAGTTTGAATCAATCAACAAAAAATCAACCTATTAAGAGACTTAGGATGGGGAGGATTATCTTGCAAGGCATGATTTAGTCTGACTCTTGGAACTAGAAAACATCCAAGTCAAATTGCTTTTTCTTATTTCCTTTATACGTTTCTGGCCAGGTTGCAATGGTCCATCGGTGGCCCAAAGAAATACCAAGGCCAGGAAACAAATAGAATGGAGTATTCAAACAATGAAACTGAGGGACGTGTAAAATCCTATATTGCACCTAAAACTCATGTTTTGACTTCTACATGATCCATAGCTCTTTATCATGGAAAATAAAATGTACTGGAAGTTCCATTTCAAGATTGTATGTTTAATTTAGCAATGACCATTTTTCTATATATCAAGGATAATAAGGATTATTTTGTATAAAATCTAAAATACCGTTTCTTCACTGCTGTGCTTCGGAAACCTGAGTACTCCTGGCTGTGTTGTATTGCTTGATGCATGACAATCACCTGTTCCCTCTTGACAAAGTTGAACTTCAAGCCATGAGTCTTTAACCTGAAACAAACATTCAAAGCAAGAAGCTTGCACAAAGTACCAGAAATCAATGAGGATTCTTTCATCTATATAAAGCTCATGTTTTACCTGTTGAGGCATTGATGGATTGTCAAAAAAAGAGTACTCTCTGATTCTGATGCCAGGGCCAAATTCCTCTGGTGCCAGTTCTTTCAGCATGATATTTACCTGCATGGCAGTAAAAAGTTTTTAGCGATACTAGGCAATCAATTAACTGAGAATTGCAGAAAAGAAAGGTCCATACAGAAGATGAACACAGTATAAGTTCGTTGCAAGCCTAATAGGTAAGAAGTCAATATTATATATATCTAGTTACTGCTTAAAATTATCATCAAAGTACTTAAGGAAAATGTAATAGAGTTCAGCGAGCCATGGATTTCATTATTTTCATATTCAAGAGATGCAAGCAAGTTTGAATAACTTCAGTAGGGCTGCCTTAATAGGTATTTATATTAATAGTCACCAATAGACAAATTCGGAATCAATAATATTGCTTAATGACAACAAATCAGTGTCAACAAAAATATAAATACCTCAAATACATGGTCCAGAGGGCAGATAAAAGGTTGTCTAGTCAGAGACCCCACAAGAACTCCAGGATGAGGAAACCATAGCCTATCCAACCTGCACCATAATGGTGGCATGACCTAAAAAACACACATTAAAAGTCGAGAAATAAAGATTATCAGATTATCACTCAAACGGTTGCAAGTGCAAACATATGTACTACTGCGGTTTTATACTAGTATTCAATCTACATTCACACATACAACCAAGTATATCATATTGGTTTGATGCTGGTAAATATTTCGAGGATGGGTTATAATGGCTCAAGATGACTTCCATATTGAAGAGATATTCTTATATAATCGGTCATTACTTCAGACCAAAAGGGCATCCAAACAGGTAAGTGCATAATTTGTAACTCATCGAATTGGCCAAGCAACTCACTTTAGATCACATATAATGATTGGTTCTTTCAAGAAAGTATTAGAAACCCTTTTCCATGCCACAGACAGATGAGCAAAAACTTTAAAAGGATTAACAATTTTGGACAAAAATCTTTTCAAATCTGTTGTCTTGATTTCACTCATACCATTTATCTATTGACCAACTAGTTTGCAATATGCACTAATCAGCCATTTTAATCGCACTTATGATTTGTCATAATTATTTTTCTAAGAAGTAATTAAATTTTCAAAGCCCTGAGAAGTTGTGAGCTGAATGTACAATTTCCATTTCTTTCAACTTTGTACCAGCCAGGTGTTGGTATTATAAGGAACAAAATCACAAGAAGAAAGAAATGAATAATTACAAAATATTGTTACAGTGAGAATGATGATAGTGATGCTTTTTTATTTCCATTTTTCATTTTCTCTGAGCATTATATGCCTTCAAACTAAAATTCAATTCAAATCCACTTTCCATTTGATAATCACTCTCCTTTGTTCTTTAATAAATATAAGGCCTAAGTAATTGGATTGAAAATAAATGAAAACTTACATTGACGTAGTACATTAATGACTATAAAACACAAAATATTTCTGTTTATCTGCCAGAGGAAAACTCTCACTATCAAAGTCTAACATCAAACTAAACATGAAACATCAAAGGTTTCAGTTGTACTCACCAGTGTACGATTCAACAATGAAGCAATGGCAAGTGCTGTCCTTATTTGTTTTATCTGAAAACATCAATAATACAAATAATGAGATGCAACTTAAAGCATATAAACAATTAGCAGAAGAAAGTGGAATTTAGTTAATACATGCATACTTGGTAATTAATAAGAGAAAAATGAGATTCCACATTATGCTCCCCATCTAGCAACAAGCTCTTTGGGATAGAAGGCTTAAATGACAAGAAGCCTCCTGCACAAGTTCCCCAAAAGGTTTAAATTGCAGTCATTTTACTTGTAATCGAATATATTTCCAACATAACCAAAAATGGATGCTATGGTGCACACATCCATATGTTCACATGTCAAGCTTTAAACTTCAGCTTTGGTAAAAATTTGGTAGTTTAGGATGTGGAAATATTTCATGGAAGATAAGCTGCTTTCATTAAACTGAAAGAAAGCCAGCCAGAATGGCTTAATCACGTGCAACAGAGAAAGTGAAGGGTTCAAATTGATGATACTAACGTCTGGAATCCAATCCAAAGGTGATGTTAGGTGGAGGACCAAACATGACATAAGTAGTTTTTGCAGCTAAAAATGTGAATACCAAACCAATGAGGGACATCTAACAGCTCAAAATCAAGGAAAGCCTGAAGAACATGGTTCAAGTAAGGAGGTTCTGAACATATACATACATATACAGAGACACAACACCAAAAGAAACAAATTGTTGAAAAATGTTTATGAAACCAAATATCTTGAGATGGATATTTGCTATGCTAGTTCACAATACTTAAAAACTTTTTTCTCGAAACAGAAGTTTTTTATTTATTTTTCTCTATTTGTATTATCTACATATTAGTCAAAAGACAGTCAAAACAGATACAAGGCACCACAGTCATACAGGTAACCTCCTGACTAAATAATAAGGATAAAGTGGAAATGCCAAGCTGGACACCTACTTTAACGTCCCCACAAGTTCAGAAAAATTTTATCCACATTTATTTTGAATGGTGCAGCATACCATATTGAAGCTCTGGCATTCCAAATATAATTGCTATTAACAACATACATTTATCATTGGAAAAATTGCAACTGTGAGGCCTTGTAGGAGTAATATCAAACACTCCCACTCACAATCAATTTAAATGGGGTATTCCTTTTAGACATTTGGGATCGAGAACTTCACGGGTAATCAAGTCATACTAACAACCCCAGGCTGAGATGCAGGGCCGAATAATACAACAGATGATTGGGAATGTAGATCAGCATACAAAAGAGCGAGAATATGAGCGACAACAATCCATAACACCTTGAGAAAAGTCTAGTTTATGGACCATAATACACAATATTACCTGATGCATCATAATACTCCGGTGGATCATAAAAAAACATGGCTTCTCGCAGTCGGTGACGCTTTCCTTCAGTGCCTGCATACTGGAATGTGGTATGCACTGCGTATGGCTCCAATCTTAGTTGTTGATACATAGCCTGTCAATATAGCCCTAGCACTTAAGAAATGCTAACATACACTCATTCTGTTTTGATTTTCATGCATAATTACTTAAAAAAGATAATAGAAAGTATAACAGATAATTATAAAGACATACTAAATGGATACTACCTGAACAAAATAAGTATGCCCACTACAAAATATACTTGCTGGAAGAACTCCCAACTTTAAATTTCCATCATAAGCGTATGCAAGTCCACTGTCCCCATCAACAGATGGTCCTAACTGCCTGCGTATTAGATCATTGAATCCATTTTGATCCCATATCTTGTCATCAGATAGAAGCATTTCTTTCCATTCCTTTGCCAATTTCTTTGCAGACTCCGTTGGCCGCCAGTGAAAAATTCCAACATTATACGCAGCACCAACTATCAAGGTGAAGAAACAATTTAGTTAGTGGATTTCTATAACCCAGGCTATGACACTACTACAGACGATGGAGGTAAAAGACATTCGGTTAATTTGAAATGAGATATCAACAAGAATGAGCAACCCGGAAAAATTTTATAGGTAGAGACTAGAAAGAATCTAGTATAAAGAAAACAGGCAGCTTGCACACACAGGCCATATATTGGTGCGAGTATATCAAGCTTGGCAGACGATCATGAGGTTATAAGGAAACATAAAAGGTCACTACTAACAACAAAACTAAAACAATAAGTGGAGATGAAGCATAAAGTGTTTGATTATAAACTTCACCTTGCTGCCAAATGTCCAACCTGTCATCAACAACCGTTGGTACCACTTGGTCGCTTGAAGTTAAGATATCAGCATCTGGGTACCGAGCAAGATAGGGAAGTGGATTCTGTTACAGAAACAAAGTAAAACAAAATTCATTTACAACCCTTCCAGATGTGCTAATGGAACAAAGTCATGGAAATAGTACAAATGACTGTAAAAGGTGTGGATAGTAACAATTGTAGCAGTACAAGTAACATAAGATGACCACGGAGAACAAAATGAAAAGAAATGAAGTAAATAGAAAAAGGATATAAGAGATGTATAATTTGGTAATCACTGGGGACTATACAGGATGCAAGCTAAGAAACAAAGACATAGAACTAATTACTTGTTAGGTATGTAGAAAATGGAGCTATCCTTTGCAGTATTGCTACCATTTATCTTTATTTTATCACAGTGAGAGTTTAGTCTGTGTATTTACTTAAAATCAATAGAACATCAAATTAGCTAATGAGAAGCAGCCAACTAAATGTATAAATGCTCTTAGAAAAAATATGTGACAAGTTCTTTTGCTATTATCACTGAATTCTGAATTTTGGAGCGAATTTCAACCCTGGTTTTGCAGCATGAACTAAACATTTATGAGAGAATTCACTTATTCAACAGAAGAAGATGAATGAACAAAAAAAAAAAGCTGGTTATGAAACAAATAAATGACTTGATCCCAACAGAAACACAGTCAACATGCACAGAATGGTACCTTCAACCAGACCATGTCTGTATCACACATCAATAGCTCATAACCGAAAGGGAGGACAGAATCTATCAAAATAGCTTTCTCTCTCCCCATTTTATGAAATGTCGGCGAACCCCAACCAACATCTACTGTGCTCAAGTGGCTGCCCATATCAAATACTGGAACACCTTTCCAATACAAAGCCTTCACCAGTTTGGTGTCCATAGCACCTGTAATGCAAAACATTTCAATTCTTAGTAGGATTCTAAGTCAAACTTGTACGCAAGTTACAAAGCTGAATCTCCTATACTTACCAACTAGAAGATTTGAAAGCCCCAAATCCGTCAAGTGTTTAACCCAAGTCAGGATGAAATCCGTGAATGCATAGTTGCCAAAAGTCATTATTATAACATTATCTTTTACCCTTTGCTCAACCAGTTGTTTGGTCAATTGAAAGGTCTTCAAAGGAGGCATTTTTTTGGTTTTTGGAACCTCCCATATAGGTTTTATCCCTGTGCTTTGTGGCAGAGATGCAGGTGGTTGCATTGTTCCCATTGCCATTGTACGTTGGGAAAAATTAGGTGCTTGATTTATGTTAGAAGAATCTGCAACTGAAAAGTACGCACACAGAAATGGAGATCCATCAATCAAAAAAGAGAAAATGAGAAGGAAAAAAAAACAGAGTAAGCTTAAAGTATAAACGCAGAACATCATTAAAAGGGACACTTCAGAACAGTTAGTTGAAAATCTTAGCAAACAAATATTCATGATTGTTTGCGGAATTATGAACTTCCCTATTTCCTAACTCATGGACACTACAAAATAATGCTATTTACATTGTCTGTTGACCAAAAGGCTACTAGGTAGCATGGCCAATCTACAAAAACATAGATCAGAACAAAACGAATAATATTAAAAATAGTTTTCCGTTGTGTCTCATCAAAAAACAGAAAGTGTTTACAGAAAACTTTCTGTCCTCAAATCAGGAAAGTTGAATACAAGTTAGCTAAGATCTACATTAAAGTTAACAAAAGGAAATGGTGAATTAAAACAAAATAGATTCATGTTACATCCAACATAGAGAATATTCACAATCATTTGTATGCATAAAAGTACTTGTACATGGAAAAATCAAATTTAATTGAAGAAATACCAAATTGTATCCATTCAAAACAAACATAAGCAATACAGATGTTACTATTGAGACCCACTTCAAAAGTGAGCTTTACATGCTAACAAAACAAAACTCAAAACTTGAAACCATTTTAAACTGATAACTCATCAAAAAAACATGAAAATTTACAAATATCATCAGATTACACGACCAAAGAGTCAAGTGTACACACAAGAAACAAAAATTTAACAGGAACCCCATTTATTAAAACCCTCCAAAACAAAAATAAAAGGTCCCAACCCAATGAAAAACAATAGAAAGCAGCAAGTGGATAGAAAAGAGAATGAGGAAAAAAAAAAAAGGGAAACTTACATGAAAGAGAAGGAGGAGAAGAGAGCCAGTTGGTGGAGTCAGTGGAAGGAGAGCTGGAGGAGTAAACAGCAGAGAAAACGTAGAAGGAGGAGACAACAATTCCAACAATCACAGTTGTGTAGATCGTCAGGAACAATGGCTTCGAATTAACCAACTCCTGATACCAATTTCTCCACCCACCCATTTTCTTGCTTTCCTTGATTCAGATTTTCGATCAAGTTCTCAGCTTTCTGATCATCATCACCATTATTGTAATGTTGTTGCCAGAACTCTTATTTGTTTACTTTCAGTCTCGTTGTTTTTTCATGGTGGGTTTTTGGTGTTTTGTGTTTTGTTTTTTTTTTTTTTTTATATATATATATATATGTTTAATATTTAGCAGCCTAGCAGCCGAGCTGGTCAACTTCTTCGCTTGTCTCAATCTCCTCCAGCTTTGTTTTTCTTTTTATTCTTTTTTAAATATATATATATATTATAAACAAATAAGAATTATTACCCAAAATAATAATATGATATGAATTTGTGATAATTAATATTTGGTATTATTTGGTCAATAGCAAACAATAATAGAAGAGGTTGGTGGTGGAGAAGTGGAATCATATTATAAAAAGTGTCTTATGTGCATTTTCAAATAAATTTTCATCAAGTTGTTTTAAAATAATATATTATAATTATTAACAAATGATTAAACATGATGGGCTTGGTCAACTTGGAACTAATTCAACATGACCATTTCTAGTTCTGTGTTGTTGGCACCCCACCACTTTTATAAGCAAACCCCTTTCATAAATATCTTCTAAACCATAAAATCTTTGAAATCTCCTTATTATATTTGATTCTACAAATGAAAAAAAAAAAAAACAAATTTAATTGAGCAAATAAATTATTACAAGTTTATTTAAATTTAATTTGTGGTATTTTATTAGGATATATTTTGAATGTAAATAAAAACTTGTTGGGCCGAGTTTCTGCATAACATGGGCCGCTTTTGGTTGCAAGATGTTGTTTTTTTTCTAAATACACCTCTTATCTTGAGTGTTGAATTCTCATTTCTCACATGTACACTGCTGCTAGTGATATAAGATGAAACCAAAGTTTGAGAATTTTGGAATAATTTTTCATATGTATATCTACAAATATCACTCTCTCATTGTGGCTTATCAGACTTACATCAACAAACCATCATTATCATCATCATCAAATATAATATGAAATATATGGTCTTTTTCATGATCAAATGGACAAAATTAAGACCCTTATGTGATGATTTATTCCCATGAATAAGACACATTTTGGCCTTTTGTTGTACCTTTGTCCAATGCTAAATTCCAAGTTTGTGAATCTTGAAAACCTTCTTCATCGTAGCTTTAATTGCAACTAGTTAGTTTCATTTAAGGCATACATTGTTACTATCAGATATCATCACCATCATGATGAGGTTCCTTGGATTCTCCACAGATGGAAGAAATCTATGGATAATTGGTGCAATTATTCTTGTGATTCTTCTCGCTATAATCCTGAGGAAGTTTGTTGGGTATTTTGAAGTCCAAGCAAGAGACGTATCTGTATCTTCACAAAACAATACACAAAGCGATGTGGAAGGAGGAGGAAATGTAGAAGTAATTACTACACAGAAAATGTGTAGTATATGTTGCAGTGTTGGTGTTATCAGGACTTATGCCCTGGAAGAGCTGAAGATGGCTACTAGGGATTTCAGGATCAGGATAGGTGTTGGCGCCACGTCTTTCGTGTACCTAGCAGAGCTTGGAGATGGAAGATTTGGGGCTGTGAAGAGAGTCATGGAGGAGAGAGGTGGCAGCAAAAAGATCTTCTTGGATGAAGTCTCGGTTTTGCTTAGGATTTGTCATCCAAATTTGGTTGGACTACTGGGTTTCTGCCTCGAGAAAGGTATGTGCCTATATGCCTATACTTGTTTTGTATGACCATTCATGATAAAGTAAAACCATCAAAATAATTCTCTCTTTGGACTTCCATTTCCTGTACTACTTGTTTTGGACATTTGAGACTGGGCCTTATTTTCACCTAAATATCCGTTTTCAATTTCTCACTCAAGTGGGCTATACATGTACAACTTGGATACCAACCCATTTTTCTTCACAATCAATACCTCACATCCCTGCATGCACATAATAAATTCTACACCAATCCAAACTCCAAAACTTGCGACACAGATCATTATCTCATATCATATGAATATATGGTTATTTCTAACTCCAAGTTTTTACATATAAATTTGATCAGGAGAGCAACTTCTGCTACTCGAATATGTTCCAAACAAGAGCCTGTTTGATAGAATGCACACTCACTATGGCCAGTCAATGGAAATTCTTTCGTGGTCGAATCGCTTAAGCATTGCCCTTGACATAGCTCGTGCCCTAGACTATCTCCATTCACAAGCTGACCCACCAATAATTCACAGAGACATCAAGTCCTCTAACGTCCTCTTGATCGACAACAATCACGCCAAGCTTGCCGATTTCGGGCTCTGCAAATTAGGTCATAATCATGACCGAAGTACTAATGGTTCCCAAACCCCTACTAATATTGTCAAAGGCTCAATGGGTTACGTTGACATCAGTTATCTTAAAACGGGTTTAGTTTCGCCAAAAAGTGATGTGTATAGTTTTGGAGTACTGATTCTAGAGCTTATAACTGGGTTAAAATCGACACAAGGTTCAGACACTCTGGCCTGACTGGACTCAAGATTGGAGAAAAGAGAATGATATTGATATTTTGGTTCAAATGTTGGACCCAAAACTCAATGGAAATGCAAATTTAGAGCAAGTAAAAGTGTTGGTTGATATAGCCAATTCTGCTTTGGTTGAGAATTCTGAAGCTAGACCCGATATGAGTAATATTGTTGATGGGATTTTGAGTTGTATGGAAACTCAATCTCATCTTGATGAATTGACTATACATATTAATTGTAAATAATTTTCTTTTTTTTTTTTTAAAGAAAAATAATGGATTTGTAATTCATCATGTATATACTATATACTGTTACATTGACATTTTATTTTACCTTTTCTGTATACATTGTACATGAAACCATATGTGTAGAATGAAATATTTTCTCTTTATACAATTTTTTATCCAAGTATATATTAGATGACAATTAATTAAAATAAAGAATAAATCCAATAGTACAATTAAATAATAGCTATAGCATATATGTCATAATATGAATTGAATTTAGGTAAATTTTAAATAAAGAGATCGAAGACCCAAATCAAAATTTTATTTACTATGAATTATTTTCCACCAAATCTTCATGATAGACCCAATTTATTTCTTCTCAATTAAATAAAAATCAGTATACATGTGCATGGCATGACATATTTATTGCTCTTAAATGAGATCAATTCTTCTAGAATAATAAATGTTCTTTAATTTCTTGTATAGGTTTGACATATGAGTGGAAGGAATTGTATTTTATAAATATTCAAGGATATAGTGTAATTCCCAAGACAATATTTGTATTAATTAACCAATAAATTGTTCTTTACAAAAATCAAAAATTAATAAATTGTATTCCTAGTTAGAACCCTAAATTTCATTAATATTTTTTTCAAATATTAACCACTACAAATTTGACATGATAAAAGTTTACAACTTCAACCCTAGCTATCTAGGTTAGGTGGAAAACAATGATATATATATATATATATATATATATATATTAATTTGTATAAACAATTTCAAGATCCAAAGCGTTAATTGGACCGAAAATGGAAATAAACTTTGCCCATTTCTTTATTTATTTTAATAGAATGAGTATGAGAATTTGAATACATAAAAAGAAATTTAATCAATTTATTTGTAAACTTTAAGCTAAATGTCAAAGTTCAAACGAATGACTAACTAATTCTCAACTTTCACATAATTGTAATGTTAAACAGCCGTTCCATTTGGCGTCGTATATAGCTAAGCCAAAATACCGAATAATGAAGAGAGCCATACAATTTAAGTTTCCATGTATAATAAATACAACATGAGTCGTTCTAATTCATGTTGTATATTATAATGGAATTCTGAGTTTAGCGTTAATTATACATTAGTAACCTCTTGTTAGTTGAATCAGCCAAAAATAAATGATTAATCAAAAATTTTACTTCAAATAGTAAAAATACTCCTTATTAAAAAATAAAAAATAATATTAACTATTAAAATTTAAAATTTAAAAAATTTAACAATTTAAAATTTTTTTAAATGGATAGATTCATTTAAATTTTTTAAAATTTTAATATTTAATATTATTTTTTATTTTTTAACCAGTAATATTTTTATCATTTTATATAAAATTTGTGGTCAAATCATTACTTTTAATTGAGTCTAACGGCAAGGTACTAATGTATAATTAAGGATAAAGTTACGATTTTATTACAATATAACCAAACGTCAGAATACTCCATTATAACTCATAAAAAAAAAAAATAGTTCTATCATTAGTTAGAAATTAATCCTACAAATTACTGACACCTATTATAATAGGATTGAGAACTAGTGTACTACGGTCATCTTAATTATAAAATAATTATTATCTAGAAAAATACAATAATATTTTTTATAATATTTAATATTATATCTCCCTTTTTATAATATGTTCTGAAAGTCCGTTCTATAGATAAATAATAACACCGTGACACTCGATCCTAGGGGCTATTTGCCATAATTTGCAAATTGTTATGATATTTTTATCATCGATCCCAGGGTCTATTTGCCATAATTTGCAAATTGTTATGATATTTTTATCGTATAATTTTTAAAATACGTACCCAACTAATTGATTGGGTAGCATAGATGTAAGTCACAAGCGATTATGATGCAAAATTCAACAAACTAAAAACTCACAATTAGCTTCTTTTTTTTTTTTTTTTTTAACATTAAGCGGCCAAGCCACAATTAGCATTATTATAATGAAGGACACATATGCTTAATTAATCATAATTAGCATTTGCTGTTTAGCAACAAGTTTGTCCTAGTAAACTCAAATCTAGTCAAGTCTGACTCATACCCTGACTTGTTTAAGCTGGGAAAAATGTTTAATTAATTATTATTTTATTTTATTTTTTTTGTTGAAAGCTTGATTAATTAATAAATTCGTCTTATTAATTGACTGTCAAAAGCACTTGATCACAAATCCAACTGGCATTGTCGGCTTTGGACTTATCTCATTGGAATTTTTATAGAACTAAATTAATTAACAATTTAATTAATGATTCCATGAAGTTTAACTAAAGCATGCATTGATGCTTCCTGTTCCTGGAATGGCCTTGAGTACAGTACGATCCATCGAACTATGATGCCCTCTTTTAATCATATCATAATAATATATTTTATTAATTTAATTTATGCAAACTTTTTAACTCCTTATAATAAAATAAATAAATAATATGTAGTTTAAAGCATTGTTATACGTATGTACATCTGACGTCGTACGTGCATGTGTACTTCAAATCAAACTGAAGCACGTGTCCACAGTTGCATGGTCTCCCATGCATGCCCCTGTTTAATTAATTACAAGTCAAAATATGTTAATTATAGATTACAATTATTCAACTGTGGGTGGACACCACTGAAATTGAAATGATCTCGTAATTAACTATTTAACCTTCTTTAAAGAGAAATTTCTAGTATTATCATATATGTATTTTCTAAAGGGCTCGTAATTAAATTTTCTTAATCAGTTATTGATTATATAAATAAATATTTCCCTTTTATTTTATCCAAATTTTCTATCTAAAGAATATTGATTTTTGTTTTGTTCATATCATATTTTTAAAAAAGATTTGATAACATCATGAAATGAAAAGTTGGTTTTGAGAAGTAGCAGCTGGTATCCACCCCCATGGAAAAGTTGCATTATTTCAAAGTCACCAAAAGGAACAATAAATAAAAAATATATATATCAAAGTGGGGGCAGCTAATGAGGATATGATTTATATTTTTGTTTCTCAGTCCCCATCCCATCCCAAATTGTCTCCTCCAGAATATATATATATTATCAAAATAATTTCCTGTATAAGGAATTAAATAATATAAAATATCTCTTTCAAAAAAAATATATATATATATAAAATATAATACTGGTTTTCTTTTGGTGGTTTTTCTTCTGGCCCATGGTATATGTATATATACGTACTTCACATCTTACGTAATTGTTGACATGCATTTATTATATACACTTAGTTTCTGGTTATGTATATACTTGTATATTCTTTATAAAGTCAATTGTCATTTACGATATCTTTTATGTGTCAACTGCTTCCAATTAATATAAGTTTGTTTGTATAAATAGTGAATTTTGATTATTGTCAAAGATTAATTATGTTCCATTAGGGTCTTCGTGGAAATTAATTAAATACAGTCAAACTCTAGGTGCTAGTTTTTAAAACCGTCAACAATTTCCTCCCAGCAGATTTTGAAAGTACTGTATGTATAGATATACAATCTCATGAATCATTATTAGAAATCTTTCTTATAATAAAATTATGACAATCATCATTTTTGTCTCATATATGTATATGATTTTTCTACGTAGATATCAACTTTTTGACTGAAAAAATTGGAAAATTAGAAATGTGGGCCGGAAAGGCAATGTTGATGGACAACAACGGTGGTGACCAAGCAAAAAGATTTCTGCTGCATTATTTTTCTTGAAATTATGCTTTGCTGGAGGCATTGAATTTGTATGATTAATAGATAATACTTTAGAGAGGACATGGAATCATTCTATACTCAAAAGTATATATATATATAATCAAGATTTTTTTTCTTTGCACCTAGTCAACGACAACAATTTAGAATATATATATAAATTTAGTAATGGAATTTATACTTTGTAATCTTCCTTCAAAGCTTGAAAAGAATTAAAAATCTTCTATGCTCTCTCATATTTTCATCACGGGGGTTGAATAATTTTGCAAGAACTTGCCATAGTTAGTAGTACGATTGTTTATATAGATTTGGAGAAGAAAAAAAGTTAATTGGTGAGTCTGGGATACTATACTAATTTTTAAATTAAATTCTATATAATGATGCGTTACGGCTATCGATTAATATTGATGTATAGTTAATAATTAAGATTACTTCTTATCATACTTATCTGTAGTATGTTCGTCTAATAAAACACAATTACATACCTACATCAATTAATTTATTAAAAACAATTGTGATGGTATTTAAGATATTTTAGTGTGAGAGTGACAGGCATTTGTTAGATGGGTGTGTAAACGACGTCAGTATGTTTCTCCACGTAAAAGATTTTTGGAATCAAGAAAAAAAATAATTGTAGGTAGCTAACTATTGACATCCATTTGTACAGAAAAATAAAAAGATGAGATATGGGGACATATTGAATGTGGGAAGAGAATCTGGTGTCTGATCATCAAAATCTTCATCTTTTTGTGTGTCGTACATGGGTATTATGGAAATCCTATGAGTAATTATCAAAATAATTTGCCATAATAAGTGGAATGTCCTCTTCAAACATCGCAACACTCGTACTAGTGGAAGATCTCTCTCTCTCTGCTTTTTTCTTTCTTCAAAAGAAAACAGAAATATGATAGCTGGGAAGCATTATATATGCTGTGTGTATATATATAATAACTTTGGACTTCAAATCCCCACAAAAAAAATAGCCCCAACTATTAATTTACACACACTTAAAGTGACATTTGGATTTTGATTATTTATATATAAATTAAAAAAAGATACTTAACTAAACTAATCAAGAACCATCTTCACATTAATAATATAATAAGCTTCCAAAAATAACGACAAAAATTGAACCTAGCTAGTTGCGACTAGATTCGATTAACCTTCCTAAAAGGGTCATTGTCATATGGGATCGATGATGATCAGTACATGTTGTTTTGGAGTCTCGAAAGGTCTTTTTCTCTCCTTATTTTAATTTCATATCATTAGGTTACAATTCAACTAAGTATGTATATATGTATTAGATGAAATTGCTGTAATTACTAACAATAGTTTTATGCCATTCAGGAATCTTTTCAAATACATCACGAGTCAATGTAAATTAATTAAAAAGACAAGCAAACTCACAATTGAATTTGGTATGTAAAACACACACTTTTAATTATATATACACATCGAACTTGCATTGTTGTATATATATGTCAAATAATTGTTAGAAGAGAAATTTAAATTTGAGGCAATAATGTAAGTAGGAAGTTATATATGTCACCTTTTGTTGTTTTGTCTTCTTCAATGGGGCTTCACATTCACTTACAATGCCGCAATTTTTTTTTTTTTTGAAAATGAAATATACCATATTACCATGTCTAAATGAGACAAAGGAATCCAGCTTCGTGACCAACTCAACTTTTCAATTATTATTATTATTTTTTTTGTTGCTTTTATGTCTATCGTAATTGATTGCATCATTTTCTAATACAATAACATGTGACAAGTTAATTTATAAATACAATAATTGTATTTTAGTTACTATATGACATGGTAGCTGTTGCACATTATTGTTGATTTGTATGCAACTATTAAAAAATATATAAGAAAAAGAATTCTTTGGTCATAATATTATAAAATTAAAGAAATTTAGAAACATAGGAGGGCATGGCAGAGGAGTAAAATAATTGTTAAATAATAAAATGTTATCCCTAACAGCTATTTAATGTAAGGGCTAAGGAGGCCAGCATGTTATAAACTGCATTGGGACAGTTTGACTCTTCAAAGTCAACTATTAAGAACTCATCCGATCATGTGAAATAACAGAGATTCGGTCACATCAAATCTCATCAAACTTGTGTGAAATTGAGATGGCCTCATGACATGTGTAGCTAATATACTTAAAATACTTGTAGAACACAAAATTCCAAAACCTGCTCAGATTAAATTGACTAAACGAGAGTTTTTTTTTATGTCTTTTTATGACTAAGATGAAAATTAAGAATTGATGTGCTTAATTTTTTCTTTTAATGATAATTGATACAGGGTCTTAATTTTTGTTGATTAATTAATATCTCATCTAATTAATATATTTTATATGGTTTTACAGAGGATATAGGATCGGAATTTAGTTTGAAAAGAATAATCATTTTGACCACAATTAAATTGAAAAAGAATAATAGAAATTATATATGCAGAGTACTGAAAATGAAATTAAGCATATAGGTATGAAGTCAACATCTTTGATAGATCCTATGCTAAAGCTAGCAAAATAGGATATAATTTTTTTTATTTTTTTTTTAAAAATCCAACATCATAAGCGTCAAAAGAATACCGAAACCAATCGAGATTAAATTATACAAGTACAGCCCGGACAACTATCGGAACCAAAGGCCCAAATAACTATTCCCAGTAATGAAAGGGGTCTACTGTCATACGGGGGAGAGGTCTACCCACACAATTACGGTATTATAAGCAATTGTAAAAAATAATTATTTATAAATCTACACCACCAAAATTTAAAACTCCAAGCCACCAAGATAAATACTTTATATAAAATATGATATATGATATAATTAGGTCTCTTTGTAACTGATCTTGACTCAAATAGTGATGGTTGACTCATATTAATGCATATTTGTTAGATTTTATCACATAAAATTAGTTGCCAAACGAAAAATAAGTGAGTATTTGATGTAAAATTCACATACAGTTCCTAGTTCGTGAGGAAATTAGGAATAAAAAGAATTATATATTTTCATTATTTGTTTAATATATTTATGCTTTAATATTCTACCCTCGTGAAAAGAAACTAAAAAAAAATATTTTACATATTAATAAATATATATGGTGGGACTTGAACTCTTATTATTGGGTAGGAAAAAAGTGCACTAACCACTTAACCTGTGAATGATTGTGCGTAAATTTTTTTTTTTTCCAATCTTGTAGTATATTTATATAAAAAAAAAGGGAAAGATAGTTTCAGTTTGCTAGTCTTTAAACACATTGATGTAATAATTCATTTTTTTTATATACATATTTGAATCTATAAACTATTGCATAAAAATGGCTAAGTGATTTAGTTTGAAGTAATTAAGAGGGTATATATACACACATTAAACCGTAAGAATGATTGTCACATAATTTTTTTTTTAATTACAGATCGATTAACACAAAATCAATAACAATAGTAAGACAATAAATTCTCAAACAATTAAAAAAAACTTGGTGGAAATTATCACCAATAAAATATAGAAAAGCCATATAAAAAAATGGAAATCCTGTAAACAGAAAAAGACTACGTTATTGCAATGAACCTCAAAGCAAGTGCAGTGTTGACTGTCGAGTCTAGTTGTTGCAAGTGTCAAAACTCTCAAAAGAGAGAAATATTAAGATAAGGACGACAAAAGATGACAGAGAGAGAGCATGGTCCTGTAAACCGGGGACCCAGAAAACGAAGGCAAAGAAACACATAATAATAATAATAATAATAATAATAAACCGCGTGGACCCCATGAAGCCTCAACCTTGAGATTTGGAACTGTAGCTATCAAAACGAGCTACTTATATATAAACGTATATATTCACAGAATCAATCATCTATAGTACAGTAACTATACAAAAAGATCCATGTTGATGATAAAAAGGTGATAATAATGATGAGATTGGGATTATGTACAGGTGCCCCCACAAATTCTAACTCTTAAGTTCATGCACTTATACAAATATATATATATATATATATTTTTTTTTCGTCCACTATTATACAATAGACAGACATTAATATTTCTGCTAAATAGTTAAGGTGGAAAGTTATTCATGAACTTGTATACCAACACTCATTTTGTTTTTATTTTGAAAATAAATTTTATTTATCTCTTAAGATAATATCTTTAAATTTTAATCAAATTTTAAGAAAAGACCGCAAAAATATTATAACTCTTAAGTTTATGCACTTACACAAATATATATATATGTATTTCTCTTTTTCATCTACTATTATACAATACACAGACATTAATATTTTTGCTGAATAGTTAACAGTTAAAAGTTGTTCATGAACTTGTATAAATATACCAACACTCGTTTTGTTTATATTTTGAATTATTTATCTCTTAAGATAATCTCTTTGAATTTTAATTAAATTTTAAGAGAAAACGGTAAAATATTCTAACTCTTAAGTTCATGCACTTACACAAATATATATATCTTTTTCATCTACTATTATACAATAAGCAAACATTAATATTTCTGCTGAATAGTTAACAGTCGAAAGTTATTCATGAACTTGCATAAATATACCAACACTCGTTTTGTTTATATTTTGAAAGTAAATTTTATTTATCTCTTAAGATAATATCTTTAAATTTTAATCAAATTTTAAGGGAACACAGCAAAATATTCTAACTCTTATTCTAACTCTTAAGTTCATGCACTTACACAAATATATATATATATATCTTTTTTGTCTACTATTATACAATATACAAATATTAATATTTTTGCTTAATAGTTAACGATAAATAAACCAGCACTAAAAACGTTTTGATTATATTTTGAAAATAAATTTTTATTTATTTCTTAAGATAATATCTTAAAATTTTAATTAAATTTTAAGGGAAGACGGTAAAATATTCTGAAACTAATATTAATAATTAGACTTTGATTTAAAAAAAAAAAGAAGGTTGGTGGATTTCAGTACGTACAGGTGGCTTTGCTGTTGTTGTACCTGCAGTTGATCAATTATTTTCTGCTACAATTAATCATAACAGAGGCTGGTGGATGTGGGTCCACTAATTTGTATGTATGCATGCATGCATGGCATGGATGGAGGATCAGATTCTAAATTCTCATCATCATTTTCTCTTTTTTTTTTTTTTTTCATATATTAGAGCTTTTAATTCGTACTATTTCTTTTTGTTAGCTGTTTGTTGGCATCCAATTTCAATAACAGGAGGGTCGAAGATAGATCTACCCATAAAATTATATTTTTATAAATAATAGTAGAATTATATATTTATATAAGATTTGAACCTTGATAATTTAAAGAATTTTAAGGTCTCGAACCACCAAGATGGACTTTGTATTCTCTATCTGTTTGAGTTCAAGTGTTATTTGAATCACTTCTCTCTCAAACCTTTTTTTTCTTTTCTAAAATTTAAAAAATTCAAAACTCTTTTTCGCTTTTTTTCTGGCATCAATAATTGCAATGTCAATAATATGTATAAATTTTTTATTTTTATTTAGGATATATCTTTCATTTTTTTACTTTTAAAGCTTTCAACATGATATTTATTCTCATCTTCACTAATTTCATATTAGAATTTTCTAATTAAAAACCTAATCGTTCAAATATCAATCTCACAGAAGATATGCATATATTAACCATTGGTGTATATTATGGGTCCTGATATACTAGACCGGTAATGATATTATTGAACAGTCAATACATATCCATTCATTTTTCAACATTTTTATTATTATTTTATTATTATCATGAATAAACCAAACCGCTCTCCATCCCGATACGATTGAGCAAGATCTAACTCATTATACAATGATAATAATAAAATTTTAAAAAAACTCACCGAGCTCTAAGGTGCAAAGCATACAACTATACAAGTAATTACAGTACTAAGCACAATGAATTCGTTAATCATAATTAATATAATACAATTTAATTTTGCTGTTATTTTCTATGCCAACCACATTGAAAAGGTTTTATATATATGATATTAATTAAAATAATAATTCTTTTGCCATGCATTAGATATAGTTAATTTCTAAGGTTATCCTTCATGATAATCTACAAATATTTGGTGACTTCATGCAAAATGAACGTAAAATGGGCACGTGGATTGTATTAAATTTAATTGCTCATCTTTTTTAGTGTTAATTAGGTGATTAGTCGCCCAGCCATAGATTAAAGGCCAAGCGCCAGTGTTATAATCCATAAACATTATTTATCTATATATTCATATATCTTTCAAGTAAATTTATATGAATAAATTTTGATAGGTAAAATTGTAGATATAATGGGTTAGGTAGTTTACTTTTTAAACTGATTGCTTTTGATATAATTAAATCTAAACTCTTTACTTATTGACGTATAAATTTGAATGACTTCAAACTTTTTTGTGTGACACTAATTTAATATTTGGTTGGTCGATTATGATAGGTAATTAATCTCATATCTAGTGTCATTAATTCAATAAATGGTCCATTTATACCTAAATTAATGATAAAGCTTGCATTTTTATCTAATAATTAACAAGCATGCTTGATGTTAAGTTATCTTTTGTCAAAAAAAAGAAAGAAAGAAGTTGGGTACAGATTCCTTTGTAACCATTCTCTTTAAATATATATAAATGGAACTTACAATGAAATTTTATGCATAGAAATTGAATATCTTTGAACGACAACCTCATATAATTTAAGTAAAGTTTCTTTTCATATAATTTTTTTTAAAAAAAATCTCCCAATAGAAAAATCTTTAAATCGTATATTTTTTTATAATGAACATCTCATTATTATAATTATTATTTGAATTTATCTAGATCTTATACTATAAGTACGATTTGAATAACTTATATATCTAATATAGGTAAATTTATAAACATATTCATGTAAGCAAATACTCCCCATGAAACTAATATGCATGCTCTAAAAGAATTATTATCAGTTGCGTTGGGTATAAAAGCTCTTGAAAGAAGCATTTTTAAAATGAAAGCACTTGATGTAAAAACTCTTGACAATGTTTTTTTGTAAAATAAATTACTGGTTGTTTTAAAAAAAAATTAATTTAAAATCTATTTTGTTTTTGTAAAAAAAATAAAATTTGTCCATTGCAATCAAACGCACACACGTAACATCAAGATGGCATTTCTTTTTTCTCGATTAGCGGTTGTCAATAATATAATATTGAAGAAAAATATGGAGATAAATACATAAACAACACGCATGTTCAATAAGTTATCCAAAATTAATTAAACCAAAAATATAACTAATAATACCTTATTTAATTAATCATCAAATCCAGTGAAATATAAATTAAATGAAAATTTATTATGGATATTTATTGGACGACTTCGAGAGGTATATTTAGGGGAGTTGACTACGTTTTTCGTATATGGTTGATGGGAAGAAAAGTCAATCTCTTGAAATTAATTTTTTTGTTATTATATTAAAGTCAGCTGGCTGGTTGCTTATTTTTATGAATTTTCGTAGATCGTGGAGCATGCTCAAAATAAATTCAACTTCTACCTGTAATTGAACACATACATTTTTAATAATAATTGATTTTCTTTGAATTTATTAAATCAATTTTAAAATATTGAATTTTTTTATATCGTTCATTTAAAAATGTCAAATTTATTAAAGTCGAGAGGACGCCCATCCGCCACCATTTATATCGTTCATTTAAAAATGTCAAATTTAGTACAACTTAATATTAAATTTTTAAGATTGAAGATGTGTTAATTACAATTAAACTAGTTACTTAAATTACTATATACGATTCTCCTAACCTTCGATTCTCAACTGTTTTAAATCATTCACCATACTAATTGCTATATACGATTTGATTTGATGACCAATTAATAAGGTTTTCGTATAGCTTCATGTCCTATCATCTATGAAACATGATTACATTTTTACGAAAAAGTATAAACATATAAAATGATGTATATATGCAAAGAATTTGGACATTTTACTTAAAAAAAAGAGACTAATATAAAATAAGATATATGAACTATACTTGGATACGTAAAAAGAAAATTGGTTTCCATACATATCTAACTTGGATGCTTGTATTAAATGATCACTTCTTTACAACAACAAACAATAATAGAGAGCAGTTCACAGTTACACAATTCGTCTCCTACCTTAAAAAATTCCATTATTTTATTTTATATATATATATATATATATAGAGAGAGAGAGAGAGAGAGAGAGAGAGAGAGAGAGAGAGAGAGAGAGAGAGAGAGAGAGAGAGTATGCATGTGTATGATCATATCATATAATCCTAACTTTGTGGACTCATAAATATGAAAATTCATGCATACCCACCTATTCCTTTTTCTTTTGTTCTACAATGAATGCATAAAGTTTCCCATCCCCATCTCGATTAATTTTTTACATTTTCTACTTCCCATATATCAAATTCAATAATTAAATTATTCTCTGAGTATTTTTTTTTTTTTTTTTAAAGAAAGAGAACATATTACCACCAAAGAAACAACCTACCTAGGAAAATCCTCCCGAAGAAACACCTACAAAATTTATCTCATCACTAGTCTACATTCATTCATTTCAGTACTTATGGGAAGTCTAAATGTGCTTTCTAATTATAATAAAACAAATATGGAGAAACACGTACAAAATTTATTTATGTACATTTATATTCAGTAATACATTCGTATTGTGTAAGAACATCTTACATTGCAAGATGTAATCTCATAATGAGTATATGATGGTCATATACAGAGAAGATTTATTTTGAGACGTGCAATCTAAAGAGTCCGTAGAGAGCGAACAAAGTTGGGTACTTTATTTGTAATTGATCTATTGCTGCGGTCCATTCTGTAAAGTACGGTGGTCTTATCCTAGACCGCTCATGTAGTTGACATGAGAATGGAGGCATCTTATATGATGAGATCATATAGGACTGGGCCACGATTTATATGAATCTCTCACCAAGATCCATTAGTAGATGAGATTCATATATAATCGATTAGGTGATCTTAATCCTGAGTGTCTTATCGACTCCTTCAGGTTGGATCGTGGCTTTTGATTTACCATGAGTGAGGTTAATATGAATCTCGACCAATACCTCTGTATCTTGGAGTTGCGGTTTGGCTTGTGGTTAGGAAAGTTTGAGCACAATAGTGGAATCCACTCCTTCTTGATTGAAGTAGATAAGTAGTTTTAATTAATATTACTAAGTATTATTGGAGTTCAAAACTGTGGGTCCATTAGGTCCCCTTGCTAGCCCTTATGGTTGTTGGTAACGAGAGTCACAGTAGATTAATTGGAGGGTCCAATTAATAGTATTACGAAAGTAATGCGATTTAAATAAAAGAGAATAATTAAATAATGTGATTATTTAATTAATTAAATATTTAATAAAATAATAAAAATTAATAATTATGAATTATTAATTCTATTTATTAAATATTAGGTCATGTGATTAAATAATGACTAGGACAAAAAAATTAAAATAATTTGATTATTTTAAAAGTTCTAATAGTAAATTATTAAAGTCTTTAGGGAGACTAAAATAAAAAAGGATTAGGAATCCTATTTTGGCCTGGTCAAAATTAAAACCCTAAAGGACTACTATATAAATGTTATATAGTTAGGAAAAATCAAGCTAACACACAAGTAAAAAAGAAAGAGAATTCGGCCACCAAAGAGAGAAGAAAAGAGAAATTTTTTTTTTTTTAATCTCCCCTCTTTTGCAGGATTCAGCCGACTTTCTTTTCACGTGACCTCCATCTCCTGCCGTGACGTGCCTACACACACGTTGTTAGACTGCGGGTCATAATTCGGAAGATCTGGTGGTAGATCAAGGAATCAGAAAAAACAAAATCAAGAAAAATGTATGTAGTTTCTAAATTTTTTTCTACGTATATACAAGAACTCATTCCTAATTGAAAAAAGGTTTTCAATATAAGAAAAATTTTTGAAACCCAATTCCGCATGTTATACAATAATCAAAATCTTTTCTAAAACTCCCTTCAATCTCGTCACTAGTCTACACATTCATTTCAGTATTTGTGGGAAGTCTAAATGTGCTTTTTAATTATAATAAAACAAATATCGCGGTTTATAACGTCCAGCTTCTTTCGTACTCAAGTGATGTAATGTAATGTCAGTAGAGATAATTTTTCGTGTGTATTTTATAATTATATATATTATTATTATTGTTGTTCATTTTGGTTGTTGGTTTTTCCAATCATAAAAAGTGATTTTTTCCTACTACATATATAGTCGCATAATTTTATTTTTTTTTAAAAGAGAATTTATATAAAACCAAACAAACAAAACAACTATTCTGACATATCTGCCAGAATATACGACTCCACACAGGGAGAACCATTATCAACTAGAAAAAAATCATCAACAGAAACTAAAGCTAATTTTGCTAATCTATGAGCAACCCAATTGGAGCTCCTGGAACTAAAGATATCAGCGTAATTGGGGCAGCGAGCCACCAAGGATTGAATGTCCAAACAATCAAACTAAGCTCATAGAAAGACACCTTGTAACATCCCGAATTTCGGATAATTAATTTTGAATATGTGGATATAAAATATTTGTGAGTTGAGGGGTGTAAATGTAATTAAATGTATGTTTATTTTATGGTGTCCAGGTGGACTAGATGGAACGGTCCAGAAATGATGCATGACGAGTGAAAAACTAGGACGGTCAGTACCGCGACCTGGTCACCGCGACCACAGGTCGCGATGAACTGTTCGCGATGAAAAAAATAAAATTCGGGCAGTGAGCATGGCGACCACCAGCGCGACCAGAGCACCGCGATGTGTGATCGCGATGAAGGCGGTGGAGTTGCTTCAGTGAGCAACGCGACCTGGCGGCGCGACCACAGGTCGCGATGACCGAAATAATATATAAAAAAATTAGCTTCTCACAGAAGCCATCGAAAAACAGACAGAGAGGGAGAGAGAGCAGAAAACGAGAAAAGAAGAAAAAAGAAAGAAAGAAGAAGAAGAAGAAGAAGAAGAAGAAGAAGAAGAAGAAGAAGAAGAAGAAAAAGAAGGGAAAGAAGAAGAGAAGGGAAAGAAGAAGAAAAGAAGAGGAAGAAAGGAGGAAGAAGAAAAGAAGAGAAAAGAAAGGAGGAAGAAGAAAAGAAAGAAAGGAAAAAGGAAAATTCATAAGGAAAAAGACGTAGAATCGGTAAAACGGTATCCAGGTTGGTGTACACACAGTTCTGAAACCTTTTTATATTGTTTATTGACTTAAAGAATCTAAGTTCACATTTATAATTTTCGTATAGTCGTATTTCGTATATTGATTGCAATAGTTATTTTCCAAATTGTGAAGAATATTTGAAATTGATTTTGAGATATAGAAATTGGGCTTATATCGAATCTATGGATTTATTTTCTGTATTCTGTTATTTATAATTATCAATGAATATTGAGTTTGAAATTTGATTATTGTAAAGTTGTTTGAAATGTGACTGAATATTTGTATTTCCTGAATTAAATTTTATGGCTCTGATATATGTATAGGGATATATGGATATAGGAGATTGACATGTCAATTGGGTGAATTTATGGCAGTACTGCACCGTGATGTATGATGTCTCTGATTGTTGATAATACGGATACCATTTCCTCGTGAAATGGGAAACCGACTGTTTAATACGGATATCATTTCCTCGTGAAATGGGAAACCGACTGTGAAAATATCCGGATACCATTTCCTTGTGAAATGGGAAACCGACTGTTTATATAGAGGGATACCATTTCATATGAGATGGGAAACCCGACTGAAAAACCCGTAATCCAGTCCTGTAAACCCTGTTATGTGTATCACGGGCTAGATTGAGAAGTTATGGTCAGAAAATGTTATGGAAAATAAAGAAATGATATTGAAATTGAAACCCAGAAACTTTTGAAACACTGTGTGTTTATATAGTTTTTGTTATATATAGTTATATTTCTGAAATTCTGTTTTTAAGTTTTATTGTTTATTTATATATCTTTCTGAATTTCTGAATTTACGATATATTGTTTTAGATATATTGTTTTATATTATATTACCATTTATTTTAGTGTACACCCACTAAGCAGTATTGCTTAGCGCGTTAGTTTTGTTTCTAACGCGTAGGTAATAAAGATACCGAGGACGGAAAAGACTAAAGAGGCACCAGCTGCAGAGGAGAGTTCAGAGTCATACTCACCATCTTTTGGGGTAGTTAGTTATATAAATATTTCTGTATAATGTAATTAGATATGCATGCATATACAGAGAATTTGTAATTATGTTTTGTAATTATGTGCTGTAATTAATTATTTTATGCTTTCTGTTTTACATTTTTCGAAGGACTGTAATTAATGAAATGTTTTATAAACTGTTTGAAAGTCGCACTAAACGGCAGAGTGCGCATTTGAATGAAATGAGATTTGAAGTGTTGTTGTGAAATGTATTTGAATTGAGTTGTTTGAAACAGGTTTTTGGGAAATAAAAAAAACAAAAGGAAACTCTGCTGAAATTTTTAAAAATTGTAATTTCAATGGGCTCACTAGAAAAATGTTTTTAAATTATAAATTGATACGAGTTTTCAATGGTTTGAAATGGAAAAATATGAATTTAGAAAGTTTTGAAAACCCGATAGCGCTCCCTGGGTCGATCCAGTCGGATCGGGTCAGGGGGTGTTACACACCTTATTGCCATTAACAAGCTTTACCACAGTACTGCAGTCAGACTCTACTAAAGAAGGAGTAATACCTAGATCCAAAGCAAAAAGGAACCCCCTTTGCATGGCTAAAGACTTGGCCGTTAGCGAAGATAAACAACCTCGAACTTTTTATCCTGAAGAGCTTAAGACCTGACCTTCATGATCCCGAAGCACCATGCCAACACCAATCATCGAGTTCGCAATGTCTAAGGCCGCGTCGATGTTAAGTTTGACAAAACCAGCTGAAGGAGGCTGCCATTTTACATTATAAGTAGGCGCAGTGGGGAGACGGAGAAGAAAAGTGTTTGCTTGCTGAAACTATTTGAGGAAAAGCTCACTTCATTTCACCATCTCATCCACACCAAGCTGCGAGCCACCATGCACTACTCTGTTGCGGCGGAACCAAGTGCGCCAAAGCACCACATAAAGGAGCTCAAACTGCACACCACAAAGGAGGGACCTGCAAAACAACATAAAATTGAAGAAGAAAGCATTATCATTTGAATGCAGATTGTCCAGAAACTCACAACCTTTACGAACAGATTTCATGGAGGAATAACCCCATTAAGCGTGCATAGTAGATTCAGGGCAACTCCCACACAATCCACAGAGAACATCCATCGAGATACCTTTCCGAGAAAGATTACAATTAGTAGGAATCCAGTTTTTGCAAGCTTTCCACACAAACAGCTTAACATTTGAAGGTAGCTCAACTCTCCAAAGGAATTTCCACCAAGACTTAGCATTGGAAAGGCCCGAGCCACCACTTTCTGAAGCAAGGGAGATGGCTAACTAATAACTGCTTTTTATTGAATAATTACCGAGCTTATCAAAGTGCCGACAAACTGAATGCTCATTCCACTGAGACGCAGTAGGGATGCTTAGGATCGCTTCCGCATCCATAAAATATCTCGAATAAGATGTTCGTTCCACCCCTCCGAATGCAACTTTAAATGGCTTACCAAAGTAAGGTCACTAAAAATCGGCCTCGAGATAACTTTAAAAGTCGATGGGCGAGGAATCTAACGGTCTTCGTAGATAAGAATTGAGTCACCATGACCGACTCTCTCTCTAACTCCCTGGTTAAGAAGTTCGCAACCCCAAAGCAGGCTCTTCCAAATAAAAGAATTAGAGGACTTGTAGGAAGCCTAAAAGAAATCAGAATTGGAGAAATAGCAACCCTTAAACACACCGGCCACAAGCGACGAAGGATTCCGCAATAAACGCTAACCTTGTTTGGTTAGCATAGCTTTATTGAACAAGTACATATCTTGGAAGCCCAAGCCCCTTTCAGCCTTATTTTTACAAAGCTTCTCCTAAGATCCTCGGTGAATTTTCCTCTGGTTTCCTCCACTACCCCACCAAAATCTAGCATAAAGATTATGAATCTTCCAAATTAGAGATTTAGGTAACTTGAAGAGATTCATACTATAAACCGAAATTGACTGTACCACCGCCTTGATCAGTATCTCTCGACTGCCAATAAAGAAAAGTTTTCCACTCCATCCATTCAAAGTTGGTACATTTATCTCTAATTCACACTAGATTAAGCAGTTTTGACACTTGCATTTCTCAAATTTGGGTTTACATGTAATTACCAACTCCAAAAGTACTCACACATTTAAAATTCAAACTCATTGTCTCAATAAATGCTTTTAATTAAAAAAAAATCAAATATAAAATTCGCAATTTTTACTGCAAATTGAAGAGATACAATGGTGCAAAATTATTTTACTAGTTCACATATCTTCATGTCCTTAATTGTTAAAACAAATCATATATGTGTAGTCATAAAAAACTCCATGCATGCTAAATTTGTGAAACCATGTAATTTTATTTGTTATTTAAAATAAAGTAACTTATTTCTGTTCATAATTCATATGACATAACCAACAATTTAGGGACACACATATTACATGAACATACACATTGCATGAAACTAATGCACATGCATTGTTATTATTATTAAGCATCGATCTCATAGTCATTTCAAATGGAAAGTCATAGATGAAACAAATTAGTCATAGATGAAACAAATTAATTACAAAATAGTTATTAGTCACAATCAAATCTCTTGTGATTAGACTAATTATTAGCTAATATAATTGGGGTTTACATAATTAAATGTATTGATCATGTAATATAAAGAAGTTAATTATCATGTCATTTATAAAAAAAAAAAAAAATGAAAAGGATAACTTTAATTACTATTTAGTGTGTGATTCTATATTGACATAGACAACTATTAGTTACTTGGGTTCACTTAATATGTAATGTTCCTCATGTCACATTACAAGCCTTTATAGAATTTTAGTTAAGAGAAAAGTCAAATTAATTAACATTATTTATTTATTTTTTAAACAACCACAAGGATTAATATTTCTTCACTACATTTAGTATGATTGTTTAATATATATTTTTTAACTATTATAATTTGAGATTTGAAGATTTTTTTTAGAGGAAATACGACTCAAATTCATATTTTTGTGAAATAAAAATAAAAATAGAGATTGTACTAATTATTAAATAATTATTGTACATCTACTTATAGTTCAAGTAGTTAGTGTGTCTCCCTCCCACCTTAGTGGTGAGAGTTTAATTCCCACCATGCACATTTACCAGCATGTGTAAGTAGTTTTCTTATATTATGAAAATAGATATCCGAGCCGTACATTTAGTTAATTAATCTCGATAGGTCTCAACAGATTATTAATCTTATAATTGTACATTTTTTTAAAAATATATTAAATAATTATTATAGAAAAACATTAATAGTATATTGGGTAAATTAGATTTAGGGTCAGCCAAAAACTTAAACTAATACAAGGTCCCATGTTTTATCCACATATGACTTGTATGGTTGCCACTTGTCACAAGATTGAGAAGCCCAAAATTAAATTGAAAATTTTAAATATCTCTTTTGATTATATGCCTAATCAAAACCAAGATAAAAATCAACAACCACAAAAAACACACCATTCTTGAAGGTGCCGGATCAAAACCAACTTGTTACCAAAAACATGTGTAAAAGACTTTGAAATTATTAAGAAATCAAAACCACAAATTGAATTTCAATTTCAGATGTGGATTTTATTAAAATCAAGTTTAGATAGTCTTATTCAAAATTTAACCCTAATTAAGGAGCATCGCTAAAATGGTAACCAAACAAAAATTAGGTGGGTTTGGCACATAGCATAAAGAAAGATTATGTGTTGATTAGTGGTATTATATGTTATATTAATATTACTAAAATTGAAGTAAACAAATAAAAAAAGGAATAATAAATACAAGGAGTACGGATGGAGCAAATTAGAGTCACTAACTCTCCTCTTCTTTTTGTCTTGCTCAAAGGGCAAAATTTTTTTTTTCCCTTTCTATTTTATTAGTACTTTGCTTTGGTCAAAATCTGAAAAATCCCGTCTTGCAAAAGCACTTTTGAGCAAGCTTCTTCTTCACACGTGATTCCTCTCTCTCTTGAAAAGAGAAGAGAAAAGAGATAGAGATAGAGAGAGAAAGAGGCCAAAACCAGGAATGAGCTGGAGGGAGATTCCGTGTGTGGGATTCAAGCTGTATTTTGAAAGCCACTCTCTCTTTCCTTCTCTTTTTTTTGGTAACTTTAACGCCCTCAAAAGCCTATATATACCCGTCTTTCTTCACTTGTTTTCTTCACACAAAAAAAATTATTCACTCTCACTCTCTCAACCCAAAAGAAAAAGAAGAAAAAAAGAAAAACACAAAACTAATATTAAAAACTATAACATGGAATTGATCTCCATGATTTTCTTCTCATTTTCTTCCATTATCATCATCTTCTTCCTCCCTTCTCTCCTCAAATTCTTCGCATCTGTTGGCAGAAATCTCCCTCTCCCTCCTGGTTCATTGGGTTGGCCTTATATTGGAGAAACATTCCAACTCTACTCGCAAAACCCAAATGTATTCTTTGCATCCAAAGTGAAGAGGTTAATATCAAATACTAAAAATTATTCTTCATTTTCTGGTCAATTTTGTTGTTGTTGGGTTCTTTTGTCATGTAATGCTTATTTAAAAATGAAACCTTTTTTTTCTTGATATAGGTATGGTTCAATCTTCAAAACCCACATATTGGGGTGTCCTTGTGTTATGATTTCAAACCCAGAAGCTGCAAAATTTGTGCTTGTAACAAGAGCTCATCTGTTCAAGCCAACATTTCCAGCCAGCAAAGAGAGGATGTTGGGCAAACAAGCAATTTTCTTCCATCAAGGAGACTATCACACCAAGTTGAGAAAGCTTGTTCTTAGAGCTTTCATGCCTGAATCCGTCAAGAACATCGTCTCTGACATCGAATCAATAGCCAAAGACTCCCTCCAGTCCTGGGAAGGAAGATTGATCACCACTTTCCAGGAAATGAAAACAGTGAGTTTCCAACCATTTAATTTTACTCTATATCCAAAACAGAGCAAAAGAAGAGCAAAAAAAAAAAAAAAACAGAGCAAAATATTAAAATGGGTATTTAATATGTTATGATTTTCAAGTTTTTAAAACTGACAAAAATCATTTTTTTTTTTTTGCAGTACACATTCAATGTTGCACTACTTTCCATATTTGGAAAAGATGAGGTGCTGTACAGAGAAGATCTGAAGAGATGCTACTACATTCTCGAAAAGGGTTACAATTCAATGCCCATAAATCTTCCAGGAACACTCTTCCACAAATCCATGAAAGCCAGGAAAGAGCTGGCTCAAATTCTAGCCAAAATCCTCTCCACCAGAAGGGAAATGAAGCTGGACCATACCGATTTGCTTGCCTCTTTCATGGGTGACAAAGGACTCACCGATGAACAGATAGCTGATAACATAATTGGTGTTATCTTCGCTGCTCGTGACACGACTGCTAGTGTCTTGACTTGGATTCTCAAGTATCTTGGAGAAAACCCCACTGTTCTACAAGCTGTCACTGTAAGAATCCTCTCTCAAGTCTCAACTTTTGTTCCAGTTCTTTATACCAATTTTATAGTTAAAAAAAAAAAAAATAGGACCCTAGGCCCCTACACGAAGTGGGAAAAATATAATATGAAATGATAGTGGTGAGTGATGACTAATAGTTTTGGGCGTTTGTGGTGGTGGCTTTACAGGAGGAGCAAGAGGCCATAATAAAGAGCAAAGAAAATACTAGTAGTGGAGGTGATGAGAAGGTACTTAGTTGGGCAGATAGCAAGAAAATGCCAATAACTTCAAGAGTCATTCAAGAGACACTCAGAGTTGCTTCAATCTTATCTTTTACCTTCAGAGAAGCTGTGGAAGATGTTGAATATCAAGGTCAGTCACTTACCTCATTTTCTGACACCATTTTTTTATTTTTTTTTTAAAAAAATCTATTTCTAGTGCTGATAATTTATGTTTTTCTGGTTCCAGGGTATCTAATACCAAAAGGGTGGAAAGTGTTGCCTCTTTTCAGAAACATACATCACAGCCCAGAAATCTTTCCAGATCCTGAAAAGTTTGATCCTTCAAGATTTGAGGTAAATATCATTTTGAGGGGGGAGGGTCTTCTCTATTTCTCTCCATTTAATATTAAAAAGTCTAATTTTTGTTTCTTCTAATGATATGTTAACAGGTAGCTCCAAAACCCAATACATTTATGCCATTTGGCAATGGGACCCACGCCTGTCCTGGGAATGAACTAGCCAAGCTTGAAATGTTAGTTCTTCTTCATCACCTGACCACAAAGTACAGGTTGGTACTAGTACTAAACTAAACTTTCAATAATTTTTTCAACTGTTTTACCACTAATACTTTTTTTGTTTTAGTTATGGTCTTTTATAATAATAATAATAAAGATCAGTTTCTAAAAATGGAAACTACTTTTTGGCTGACATATTTTTTTGGGTTGGTTTTTTGTTTTTGCAGATGGAGCATGGTGGGCTCAAACAGTGGCATTCAATATGCCCCTTTTGCCCTTCCTCAAAATGGTTTGCCAATCATATTAACCAAGAAATTTTAGGGAGCCAGAGGCCCAAAATCTCAATTTCCTACACTTCAAAGTTCAAACAAACTTTCTAAATATAGAAAGTATGTTCAAAACCATATGGTGAAGAAAAATGACCCAATCAAGACATATATTTAGAGAAAGAGAGTTAGAGATTTTTAAGATTATTATTAGCATACAAAAAGGGAACCCAATTAATTGTACAGAAGAGTATCCTTATCATAACACTAAAAAATCAAAAAATCAAAAAAAGAAAAAAAAAGAAAAGAAAAGAGAGTTAAAGAGTATCAGAAGATTGTGCTCATTGTTATTGTTATTATTATTATTTTTCAGTTTATTAGAGAGATTGAATTCCACAACAGAATGAAATGAATATATGTAAGTGGAATTTATCTCCAACTAGGGAGTTTTTTTTTTATTATTTATCTTTTTTGTAATTGTTTATAACTATATATTGCCGTAAGGCGAAAAATGAAAAATTCAAATTCTACATAATATGACCAATTTTGTGTACTTTTTATTAGTAGTGATTTTCATCGCTATTGAATTTGTCTTTATGCTTCTCTTTTCCAAACATGCATTGACAAAATATAATCAAAATCCTTAATTTGAAAATTGAAACTAATAAAACTCTTCTTTTTCCTTTTAAGATTTAGACAGCTGTTATTGCGTGTATTACAAACATTAATTTCATTGACCGAATATTAATTTAATTATTTTTCTTTATAATAAGGGTTGAAAAAAACAATTATTGAAATTATTTGGTTGACCACTTTATTAACCCTATTACGAATAACGTAAATATCTATTACGTTAAAAATAGAAGAGAGATCGATCTTCACACACTTTTTATTACATGCATAACTATTAAGTATGAACTAATATGAAAAAAAAAAAAAAACAAATCACAAATTTAACATTTGCATTATCCAAAAAAAAAAAAAAAACTATGGACATGCTTGTTAATTCATGCTATTCTCCTTTCAACCATTTCCAATTGTTCTACAATCACACTGTTGAACTGTTTTTGCTTCATTCTGTTCTTGCCTTATCAAAAGTAGGTACCCAACAGTTCAATTTAAAAAACCAATATCAAAGGTTGGATTTACATTATAATGAAATGTTTTTAATCATGTAATTAGTTTAACAAGTATGAGTTAGATATCATTTTCAGATTTTTGTTAATTTATAGGTAAAACAAACCAAAACTGCAACTATATCACTCTTTACATTTAGTTAAATTTGTATTGTTATCTATTCTCACGACTTCTTAGTTTCTTGATCCGAAAATAATTAGAATAAATTTTTTTTTAAAAAAAAAGTTACAGTAATATCATCAGATAATTGACTTTGAATTATTATTTTTATCACTTTCATTGCGGTGACGGCTCTTAAATTAGTCGTAACTAATAGTCAGAATAGAATTAAAAAAAAATTATTATAATTAATGATTTTTCTCCACCTAATTTTTAGCAGAAAATTAAGAATAAAAGATAGATTGATAATTTAAAACATCTTAGAAAGAGAGAATGAATGAAAAACCAACACTTAATCTCATATTATGTAATCACTTTGAATATAAAATCTCCATCACCACCAGAAGAGCGACAGCTTTGCTTTTGACTTGATATTACATTACTTGAAAATCTTAGCTTATTTTCTGACTATGAAATATTTTATGATTAAATTTTCTTGAAACAAAGGCACGTGTCCTTCATTCAAATTCTTTGATGTTTGTTGTTGATAGATCCATCATCCATAGATTTGTCTGAAAAACGTGCTTGGCTCACATGAATCACCCAACAGGCTTATGTGTCAATATTCATCGCCACAAACAGCTTTAATTGCTCTTGTTTTTCATGGAACTTGAAGCCCACAGAATGGTTTTTCATTCAAAACATGTTTCAAGAGTCAATTTAATCCATACTTTAATTGAGTTTAAGAAAATTTTAATAAATACAAGCGAAATCTGACTGCTACCAAAAAAAATCAAATTATTTTTATGTTATTATCTTAACCATCACCATAACTAATAGTTTTTTTTTATAAAAAAATATATATACACGTGATAACTTTTTATTGGGTTAGCAAAATATCTAATCATGATAATTTGATATATCCGTTTTATTGAATGTCTGTTAGTTGACGATTTGGTTAGTCACATATATTTACCAATGTTCCTTCATGTACATTTATGATTATATATTCAGTCGTTGGTAGTTTTCATAAATGTCAATGTAGGGAATAGGTCGTAATATACGGATGGATTCATGAACAAACTAGTATTTCTTTCAAAATCATATTAGTTGAAGATGTCTTCCTTTTTTCTTTTTTTTTCTTTTTTTTTTTGGGATTAGTAATTGAAAACGATTAATTTGGACCATTATAAATCTCTGACCTTGACCCTAACCATGTTTTGTCTAACTATAAACCATCATTATAAAATCTTTCCTACTGTTCTTTTATGGTCAAACATTACGCCTACTTGGAGAAAATTTTTAACGGGACAGACATATCGAGTCATTGTAATTAAACATTGGACCCATCTAACGAAAGATGTTAACGTAGAAGTTTTACCTTAAAGAATGACCATTGTTGAGATAAAAAGAAAGAAGATTACGAAAGTACTGATGTATATGAATGTACCATTAAAGACTTTTTCCCAAGGCAAGAATCTGCCACCAATGTATGACTACAGGATTCCTTGTGTCCTGAGGCACTAATTCTTCATCAAGAAAGTCAATCTCAACAGCAGCATGAACGCGATATTTTTTAATACATGTCAATCTCAACAACAGCATGATTCATGAATGCAACATTTTGAATGCATCTTGACCACCGAATCCATACACAAGTCTCCATTGAGGTAGTTGGATCACCAGAAGGTTTGATTAGTTTACATGCCTCATGATGGTAAAATACATTTGATATTTTAAAAACAAGAAAAAACTTTTGATTTGTAGAATAATGTAATATCACAACTACTGGTAAGATAAGAACGAGAGGTATGCCTCATGTTCTCATTGTGATTATAGAAACAACCGAGAGTACTGGCCCAGTCATAATAGTCTTACATTATACAAGAATTCCTGTGCATGGTTACAATGTATATTACACTAGCACTAATGGATTCTGACTAGGAGGGCAGAAAGTACACACCAGAAAAAGAAACAAAAAAAAATAAAAATAAAGCGATTCTGTACATATATATATATATATTTGATATGGGTGTAATCCACCAAATAGTGAAGTTTGTAACTGGAGCAGACTCCACTAGTCATGGATTATGGAGTCCTCACGTCCCATAATTTAAAATCCTGCTTTTTAACTTGAAACATTATCATAATATACCGAGCCATATTGAACCATTGCTTCGCTTCCTCAACTATTTAATTTGCAAGAATAGTCCTTATGAGTTGTGGTAAGGTCATTACTCTAACTACATCAAATAGCTAGTATGAGTAATGAGAAGAGAGAAACATAAACTTTTAGCAGTTCTCCATTAATCTGCTCCTTTGTTTTCAAATCATATAAATCTGTCATTTATTATAATTTTTATATAGTAAAACACTGTGTTCAAGATAAGTATTGAGGAAAAAGGTCATTGTATAAACACAACAATATCTTCTTCCGCCTTCTTCATCCAATTTTTATGATTTACAGAAGCCTTTATTTATATATGCACATGTGGTGTTGGTCACAAAAAGCACATTTGAGCAGAAATAAAACAAGACAAGGGCATGGAAAATGACTAGTAACTACCTCTATGTTTTCTGTGAACTTTAGTTTGCTGCGTCGTCGTATAGGGTTTTCAATTAGTAATGGGCCTGACTTGGTTGGGTTGGGCTTTTTAGTTCATACTAGGATAACAATCGAGCCCACTCAAAAATGTGAAATTCTTGTAAGATTTTTTTGGATATTGAGAATGGCCCACTTTCTCTTTTGTTTGTCACAACCATGCCATGCAGGTCCACATGTATCTTCACATAAACAAAAGGGATATTGTCATTATCTCCCTACAGTTTGAAATATTTTCTATTTTCTACTCTTTAATTTTTTTTCTTTTACCACTTAATTTATAAAAATCTCTAAAATACACTTCCGTTAAGCTTTCGTTAAAAAATTAACGGTTAACTATCAAATCATCGAGAGTAAAATAGTAATTTTGTTAAATTAATATCAATTTAAAATTTAAATTTTTTTAATTAAAATGTACTATTGATGGTGAGAAAAATGTACTTTTCTCACCATTAAAATTAATATCACTATTTTTTTTCCTATTCTCTCTTTGTTACTCCTCCACCGCTCTCTTGTCTCTCCTCTTTCTCTTTTTTTTCTCCTCCGACCCATCTCTTTTCTCTCTCCTTCATGCAACCCGATATCTTCTCTTTCTCTCCTTCTCATTCCACCTCTTCTCTCTTTCTTTCTCATCTCTTTACTTGGTTTAAAATTAGTTAATCAAAAATACTAAAAGAGGAGAAAAAATCATTGGAAACAGAAAGTGTTTGGGTTTGTATTTAGTGTTAGAAATTGATAATGTTGATCATGATGAAGAAAAAAGAGAGATGGAGAAAGAATGGTGTGATTATATTTTTATTTTCAATATTGTTTTTTTTAGGTGATGATGATGGATAAAAGAGAGATGGAGAAAAAAATAGTGTGATTCACTGATTCTTTTTTTTTTTAATATTAATTTTTTAATTTTTTTTGTGTGATGATAATGGATAAGAGATAGGTTGATTTTAAATTTAATTTTTTTAAAAAAATTAAGTTTTTTTGAATTTTCACTATTTTTTTTAAAAAGTATTTTAAAATTAATTCCTGATATAATTTTTTTTATATTTAAAAATATTTAATTATTATTAAAATTTTTAAGGATAAAATAGTTATTTTAATTGAAATATTAATAGAAATTAATAAAAGGATAAAAGAGAGAAAAAGGATACTAGAGTATAAAAAATAAAAAATAGTTTAAACTACAGGGAGTAGAATAATAAAGTCTTTCTCTCCTTGCTTGCTGTAAAATTAATTATTAATATTTCGTATTAATAATATACGTGTTGTAAAGTGGTTTCCAACTATTAACCACTATATATGAATTGGTGGATTTACACCTATTAAGCACTATAATGTCTATTATATTAAGAGAATAGTATTAGATAAACACTATAAATATGTGCATATTCTCCTTGTAAATAGACTTAGTTTTTGATCGGTAAGAAGAACCTTATTGCTCTCATTGATTTCTAGTCTCTCTCTCTCTCTCTTAATATCATTTCATTTGTTTTCTTCATTACTTCTTATTTTACTTTAATTTATTTACTTTACTATTATTATTTCATTTCATTTTATAACACGTTATCAGCACGACTAGCTTATTAGTATGCTCTGTGATTGCCACTCTGTTGGATCTTTCACATCAGAAAATAAGTTTAGTTTTTACTTATATTTATTATATTGAAACATGAAGATTACAAAATAAATAAAAGCGCTAGAAACTATAAATATTATAAACTTTAATCCAATAAGAAGTTATGGACATAATATTATTATTATTATTTTTATTTTATTTTTTATATACATATTTATATTTATATTTATGTAATTTATATAAATATAATGCATTTTAAGTCGGCTATGCCGACCACGTTTATATTTATGCAATTTATTTATTATTATGCATATCAAGTTGGCTATGCCGACCATATTTATATTTATATAATTTATTTATTGTTATGCATCTCAAGTCGGCTATGCCGACCACGTTTATATTTATGCAATTTATTTATTGTTATGCATCTCAAGTCGGCTATGCCAACCACGTTTATATTTATGCAATTTATTTATTGTTATGCATCTCAAGTTGGCTATGCCGACCATATTTATTATTTATGCAATTTATTTATTACGCATCTTAAAGTTGGTTATGCCAACAATATATACTATTTATGCATTTTATTTATTGTTAATACATTTTACTTCAGTACTCTTTATTTTAATTAAATTTGCATATGTACGATCCAGTCAACATTTACTTATCTATAGCTATTTCTATATATGTTACGTTTATATGCCTATTTAATTATTAGATATGATTTATACTTATTATGCACTATTCTTGATATATTTACTAAAAACTAATTATTATTATTGTTTTGTATGAATAGAAATCTGCTGAAAAATGTCAAATCTTAAGAACCTGCAGTTCTTTGCCCTAGATATTTCTGGAAACAACTACCTTTCCTGGATTCTGGATGCTGAAATGCATTTACAAGCCATGAATTTGCAAGACACGGTTAAGGAAGAAAATGAGATATCCCTGCAGGATAAAGCCAAGGCCATAATCTTTCTTAGACATCATCTACATGAGAATCTAAAAGTCCAATATCTCACAGTGAAAGATCGATTAATATTGTGGAAAAATTTAAAAGATCGATATGATCATCAAAGGGATGTATTCCTCCCAAAAGCAAGATATGATTGGATCCACCTACAATTACAAGATTTCAAAACAGTTACTGAATATAATTCTGCTTTATTCAAGATCACTTCACAACTAAAATTGTGTGGTGAAACAGTGACTGAGCATGATATGTTAGAAAAGACGTTCTCTACTTTTCATGCTTCGAATGTGCTCCTGCAGCAGCAATACAGAGAACGTCGATTCCAAAAATATTCAGAACTAATCTCGTGTTTGTTGGTTGCTGAACAAAACAATGAATTGCTAATGAAAAATCATGAACTACGTCCAACTGGTTCATCAACATTCCCTGAAGTGAATGCCAATAGATATAAAAGTCATGGACGTGGTCGGGGTCATGGACGGGGACACGGACAATGGTATGGTTCTCGTGGTCGTGGATATAGTTCTCGTGGTAGTTACAAATCCTCATGGAACCGTAACACCAATAATATGCCCCAGAAGTGGAATGCCAATGTGGCTAAGCAAGATAAAGGAAAAAACAAAATTACAGATGACAAAACCACTAAAAGCAATAAAGATGTTTGTTTTAGATGTGGTGTACCCGGACATTGGTCGCGTACCTGTCGTACGCCTAAACATCTGGTAGATCTATATCAAGCATCTATAAGAGGAAAGAAAAAGGAAATTGAGGCAAATCTTGCGAATCTCTCAGATCCAGAAGATATTACTCATCTTGATATTCCAGATTTTTTTGGAGATGAGAATGGAAATGGTGGCTCTAACCACACCAATTAGGGTCTTATTATGACTGCTTTTTACACTATATTTGGGTAGCTGGTAATGGGGATGTCCATACCAACTAAAATATGTCAATCATCGATTTGTTTTGTGTGTGCGTTTTTGTTATGTTTTTATCCTTTCTTTTTCTCTGCAATCAAGTATGATGTATCTTTTGTGCCTCTGTTTTCGTTAATAACTAATATATATTTTTGTTTAATGAAATAAAGGATATGGATAGGCCATCTGTTTCCAGTGGAGAAGATAAATGTTTGATTGATAGTGCAACAACACATACTATTCTTCGTGATAAGAAGTATTTCTCAAATTTGATATCATTTAAAGCTGAGGTGAATACTATATCAGGTCCTGCAGACCTAATTGAAGGCTCTGGAAGAGCCACAATTCTATTGGAAAATGGAACAAAAATATATATCCATGATGTTTTATATTCAAGCAGTTCCCAAAGAAATTTACTTAGCTTTAAAAATATTCGTTGTAATGGATATCATATTGAAACAATAAGTGAAAATAATATAGAATATCTCTATATTACTTCTGTTGTTTCAGGACAAAAATTGATTTTGGAAAAGATTCGTACTTTCTCATCTGGATTATATTATACGATAATCAAATCAATTGAGGCTTATGCAGTTATGAACCAGAAGTTCTCCAATCCAAAAATATTTATGCTTTGGCATGACCGCTTAGGTCACCCGGGATCTACGATGATGCGTAGAATCACTGAAAATTCTCATGGACATCCATTAAAGAACCAGAAGATTCAGCTGTTACATGAGAGTATATGTACTGCATGTTCACAAGGAAAATTAGTAATTAGACCATCTTATCCTAAAGTTGGTTTTGAATCCCCATCATTCCTACAAAGAATTCAGGGGGATATATGTGGACCTATTCACCCACTTAGTGGACCATTTCGCTATTTTATGGTTCTAATTGATGCATCTGCAAGATGGTCACATGTTTGTTTATTGTCTACTCGTAATGTTGCTTTTGCCAGATTACTTGCACAGGTTATTA
Source organism: Xanthoceras sorbifolium (assembly GCA_003430845.1). Lineage (NCBI taxonomy): Eukaryota > Viridiplantae > Streptophyta > Magnoliopsida > Sapindales > Sapindaceae > Xanthoceras > Xanthoceras sorbifolium. The sequence goes on from CM010612.1 coordinate 27,020,991, forward strand.
GGCTTCGAGCACATTTTCCAGATTATCCAATAAAATCAATACGCCTTGATAATGCTGGTGAGTTTACATCCAAAACTTTTTATGAGTATTGCAAAGCAGTGGGGATTGATGTTGAACATCCAGTCCCACATGTGCACACCCAGAACGGATTAGCAGAATCATTTATCAAACGCCTACAGGTAATTGCGAGAACTTTATTATTAAGAACACAATTACCAAGTTCTGTATGGGGACATGCTATTTTACATGCTGCTGCATTAATCCGTCTTCGACCTACTGCTTACCACCAGTATTCACCATCACAACTTGTGTTTGGCCATCAACCTAATATATCCCATTTACGTATTTTTGGTTGCGCTGTATATGTCCCAATTGCCCCAACTCAAAAAACTAAAATGGGACCCCAAAGACGTTTAGGGATATATATTGGTTTTGATTCACCGTCAATTATTAGATATTTGGAACCTTTGACGAGTGATCTTTTTACCGCACAATTTGCGGATTGTCATTTTGATGAGACAAATTTTTCATCTTTCGGGGAAAGAAAAACTTCTCCTGAAGAGAAGCAGGAATTTTCTTGGAAGGTTCCAAGTTTGATCCATTTAGATCCATACACATCGCAGTGTGAGAATGAAGTGCGAAAGATAGTGCATCTTCAAACAATTGCTAATCAGTTACCAGATGCATTTACAGATGCTAATAAGGTAACAAAGTCATATATACCAGCTGCTAATGTACCAGCCCGGGTGATTGTTCCTGAAGAACGATATAAACAATTAGCAGCAACTGAATCATCTGTTGCACGACAGAAGCGTGGTAGACCACTTGGATCAAAAGATACAGTTCCCCGGAAGAGGAAAGTAAATTATCAGGATTTTGATAAAACTCGAGTTACAAATAAATCCACTTTCTCTGAATCAACTCCAGTAGAGTTAGATGTCCCTGAAGCGACAGGAGCCCCTGTAGTGGCAGAAGCCCCTGAAGTGGCAGAAATCCCAGAAGAGAGACAAGAAAATGGAAATGAAGAAATATCCATAAATTATGCAAGAGAAATATGGAATTGTGAAGAAACAATCATCGATGATATATTTTCTTACACAGTAGCTACTGAAATTATTAATGATGATTATGAACCTCATGGTATTGATGATTGTAGACAAATGCATGATTGGCCTAAATGGAAAGAAGCAATTCAAGCAGAATTAAATTCTTTAGCCAAACGTGAAGTATTTGGACCTGTAGTCCAGACACCTGAAGATATCAAACCCGTCAGATATAAATGGGTTTTTGTACGAAAACGAAATGAGAAAAATGAAGTCATGAGATATAAGGCACGACTCGTAGCACAAGGTTTCTCGCAGAGACCTGGTATTGATTTTGATGAAACGTATTCACCAGTGATGGATACAATCACATTTCGGTTTTTATTAAGTATGGCTGTTTCAGAAAAGCTTGAAATGCGTCTAATGGATGTAGTGACTGCTTATTTATATGGGTCACTCGATTCAGATATCTATATGAAAATTCCTGAAGGATTTAAAATGCCAGAAGCATATAAATCGAGATCTCGTAATTTATATTCGATAAAGTTGCAAAGATCCCTGTATGGATTAAAACAATCTGGACGGATGTGGTATAACCGTCTTAGTCAATATCTGATCAAGGAAGGGTATATTAATGATCTAGTATGTCCATGTGTTTTTATAAAGAAATCTGAATCTGGATTTGCTATTGTAGCAGTATATGTTGATGATATGAATTTAATTGGAACTCCTGAAGAGCTCCTAAAAACTGCTGAATATTTAAAAAGGGAATTTGAAATGAAAGACTTGGGCAAAACAAAGTATTGTCTCGGCCTGGAGATCGAACATACACCAAATGGAATACTTGTTCATCAACCGGCATATGTTGAAAAGATTCTGAAAAGATTTAATATGGACAATGCTCATCCATTAGGTACTCCTATGGTTGTTAGATCTCTTGATCCTAAAAAGGATCCATTCCGGCCTAAAGAAAATGATGAAAAGATACTTGGTCCCGAAGTACCATATCTAAATGCAATTGGTGCTCTATTATATCTTGCACAATGTACTAGACCTGATATTGCATTTGCAGTAAATTTATTAGCAAGATTCAGTTCAGCACCAACTCGAAGACATTGGAATGGAATCAAACATATTTTTCGTTACCTTCGTGGTACAATAGACTTAGGATTATTTTATGTGTCTAACAATTTTTCAGGTTTAATTGGTTATGCTGATGCTGGATATTTATCTGATCCCCATAAAGCTCGTTCACAAACGGGATATGTTTTTACCTATAATGGCACAGCAATCTCCTGGCGATCTATAAAGCAGAGTCTTGTTGCTACATCCTCTAATCATTCGGAGATCCTTGCACTTCATGAAACAAGTCGAGAATGTGTTTGGCTAAATTCTATTATTCATCATATTCGAAGTACATGCGGATTTTCATCATCCAAAGAAATGCAGACACCAATATTTGAAGATAATACAGCTTGTATTGCTCAGATAAGAGGAGGATATATCAAAGGGGATAGAACTAAGCATATTTCTCCAAAATTCTTCTATACTCATGAACTTCAACAAAGTCGACAGATTGATGTAAAACAGATACGGTCTACAGATAATCTTGCAGATCTGTTTACTAAATCATTACCGACGTCAACATTTGAGAAATTAGTATATGGCATTGGCATGCGTCGATTTTGTAAACTACAGAATTAATTTTTATCAGGGGGAGCATACAATCAGGGGGAGTAGATTTTTGAAAATAACAATACATGTGTACTGCACTCTTTTTCCCTTCGACCGGATTTTGTCCCACTGGGTTTTACCGGCAAGGTTTTTAATGAGGCAGTTTGAACACATAAAACACTACTTGTATATATTGTTAAGGTTTTTATCCTAATAGAATTTTCCTAGCAAAATCAAATACAATAAAGTGGTGAAAATCCAAGGGGGAGTGTTGTAAAGTGGTTTCCAACTATTAACCACTATATATGAATTGGTGGATTTACACCTATTAAGCACTATAATGTCTATTATATTAAGAGAATAATATTAGATAAACACTATAAATATGTGCATATTCTCCTTGTAAATAGACTTAGTTTTTGATCGGTAAGAAGAACCTTATTGCTCTCATTGATTTCTAGTCTCTCTCTCTCTTAATATCATTTCATTTGTTTTCTTCATTACTTCTTATTTTACTTTAATTTATTTACTTTACTATTATTATTTCATTTCATTTTATAACAATACGGTCATATAAACCCATATTAATTCTTAAAAAAAAATTGGTTTTATGTTCTTACACTTGGCGTTGTTTGTTTAAAATAAGAGTAACGGTTAAGGTGTTCAAAAAAAAAAATATCCAAATGTGTATGTGGGGACAGTCTTATCAAAAATTATTCCTCACTTTTCTCTTATCTTTCCCAGGTGGGCCAGGTCTACAAGTTTTCTTTTTATACAGCAAAAAAATAATAATTTAAAAAAAAAGTTGTCACGTGCTCTGCACTGGGAGATGTAGAGAGACTTTCTTCTGCTAACAATTGCCATCCGATTGATCATTTTGTTGTTGTTACAGAAGTAGAAACACAGCAAAAACTCTCAACACAGAAACAGTTGTCTGCTCTTGCCATCCATAAGAGGTGCACTTTACTCCAAACCTTTCTCAACTTTCTTCTTTTAATACTTGTTATTTGTTCTTCCATTATTGTTATTCTTAGTTGTTACTCGATTTGTAGTTTCTTTTTTAAGAAAAATGAAATTTGTTATTGTCATTCTGCCATTAGGGTCACTTTGTTAAGTTGGGAAAAGAAAACGAAATTTTTTTTTCTCTGTTTGCTATAACAAAAAAGAAAAAAAATTTTGATTGCCATCTTCATTTTCTTGCCCTGTTTTTTAGTTATTATTTTTATCTATACTCTTGTTATTAGCTTCAGTTTGTCAAATTACTGAAAAAGAAAAAAAAAAAAAACAGAGAGAAAGCAAGGAGTGATAAGAAACAGGAAATGGCGGACATTGTTCTTTCTATTGTAGCAAAAGTTGCAGAGTTGTTGGTTGTTCCCATTGGAAAGCACATATGTTATCCGTTCAAGTACCAGAGCAACATGGAGGAGCTCAAGCAGCAAGTTGAGAAGCTGACTCATGCAAGAGAGAAGGTACAGCATTCTGTTGACGAGGCCAAGAGACAAGGGGATGAGATCGAAACTGATGTTGAGAAATGGCTCAATAGCGTGGATGAGTTTGCTGAAAAGGCCATCAAACCCATCATTGATGACGAAGACAAAGCAAAGGACCTATGTTCAATAGGCTTCTGCCCTAAATTGCTGACGCGTTACTCTCTCAGCAAGAAAGCAGTGAAGACGGCAAAGGATGGGGTCAACCTCTTGGGAGAAGGAAAATTTCAGAATGTTTCGCACCGTCCGGCCATTGGAAGAACAAAATCCGTCTATACCAGAGGCTATGAGGACTTTGGTTCAAGAATGCTGGTTTATGAGAAGATTATGAAGGCCTTAGTGGATGAAGATGTCAACTTGATTGGAGTGCACGGGATGGGAGGTGTGGGTAAAACCACGCTAGTCAAAAGAGTTGTTGCTCAAGCCATGGAAGACAAGTTATTTGATGTGGTGGTTATGGCGGATGTAACGGAAACCGTTGACATCAAAAGTATTCAAGGACAAATTGCTGATGAACTTGGCCTGAAATTTCACGAAGAGAGTTTATCAGGAAGAGCTGCTCGATTACGTAACAGGTTGAAGAAAGAAAAGAGAGTCCTTATTGTATTAGATAATATTTGGGCACAACTTGACCTGGAGGTTGTTGGAATTCCTTTAGTTGAAGAGGAGAAAGGAAGCGTCACACAAGAAGTAGAGCAGGATGGAACCAATGATAATAAGAGGCAATGCAAAATACTGTTGACATCTAGAGATCTACATGTATTACGTGATGATATGAATACTCAGAAGGATTTCTTCGTTAATGTATTGTCTCGGGAAGAAGCTGAACATTTGTTTTGGAAGATTGTGGCTGATTCAGCAAAAAGATTCAATTTCGACAATATTGCAGTTGAGATAATTCGGTGTTGTGCTGGCTTGCCTGTTGCACTTGCAACAGTTGCAAATGCACTCAAAAGTAAGAGTCTTTCTGAATGGAACGACGCCTTGCTTCAGCTAAGAAAGTCTAGTTCAAGACACGTCAGAGGGATGGATGCAAATGTGTACTCTGCCATAAAATTGAGTTACGATTTGTTGGAGAGTGAGGAAGCAAAATCAATATTTCTGCTTTGCAGTCTATACAATGCAAGTTTCAATATAAATATTGATTACTTGCTGAGGTATGGTATGGGTTTGAGTTTGTTTCAAGATGTCTCTACATTGGAGCAAGGAAGGAACAGGCTGCACACATTGATCAATAAGCTCAAAGCTTCATGTCTACTGTTGGATGGAACGACAAACAAGTCCGTCAAAATGCATGACATTGTTCATGCTGTTTCCATTTCAATTGCATCCACAGAGAAGCTTATGTTTAATATTCAAGATATCACAGACTTAAAAGCAATGTTGGAGGAGAAATTGCCGAAAGATTCCACTGCCATTGCCCTGCAATATAAAGATGTCTCTGTGCTTCCTGAAAGGTTGGAATATCCAAAACTTAAGTTGCTTATTTTGCTTATGAAAGATACCTATTTACAACTTCCGGATTCTTTCTTTGAAGGGATGAAAGAATTGAAAGTTTTATATTTGAAAAAAATTCATATGTTATCACGACCTTCATCACTTTGCACGCTAACAAACGTTCAAACTTTATGTTTGAACCAATGTCTGCTAAGGGATATAACATTTATCGGAGCGTTAAAGAGAATAGAAATTCTTTCATTTTGGGGCTCTGATATTGAGCAGTTGCCAAATGATATAAGACAGTTGACTCGATTAAAGTTTTTAGATTTGAGGAGTTGTTCAAAATTAAAAGTGATCTCACCAAATGTCATATCAAGCTTGACTCAGTTAGAGGAGCTCTACGTGGGCAATAGTTTTGTTCAATGGGATGTTGAAGGAGGAAGTAATGCTAGTCTTTCTGAGTTGAAGCAATTGTCTCTCCTAACAACTTTAGACATACGCGTTCTTGATGCCCGAATTATGCCACAAGACCTGTTGGTATTTGAGAAGTTGGAAAGGTATCGTATATTAATTGGAGATGTGTGGAAGAGCTCCGTTAAGTTTGAATACACAAGGATTTTGAAACTGCAATTGAATAATAGCAATATTTATTTGGGCAGTGGAATTAAAATTTTGTTGAACAAAACTGAAGATCTCTATTTAAATGAACTGAAGGGTGTAAAGAATGTTGTTTATCAACTTAATGGAGAGGGTTTCCCACAGCTGAAGCATCTTTATGTACAAAATGGTCCTGAGCTTCAGTATATTATTAGCACAATTGGATGGGGTATATGGAATGTCTTTCCCAAGCTAGAGTCATTGTTCCTTTATAAGTTGGTTAACTTGGAGAAGATACACCATGGCCGACTTGCAATAGAGTCTTTCAACAAATTAAGAATCATGAGAGTTGAAAAATGTGATAGATTGAAGTATCTCTTGTCATTTTCCATGGCCAAAAGCCTCATGCAGCTTCAAGAAATCAAAGTAACTGATTGCAAAATGCTAGAAGAGATTGTTTTTAAGGAAAGCCAAGAACAAGTCCACCAAAATGACAGGAATAGTAGGGTCGAGTTCGGTCAACTGCGTACCCTGACAATACAACGCCTACCACGGCTCACAAGTTTTGGCTTCAATATGTTCACACCTAGCACTGGATCTCAAGAAATCATTGTTGAAGATGATCCTAGCGGTAGCAGTTTCACGTCACTTTTCAGTCAAAATGTATGTTTCCTCTTTTTATCTTTATTTTTCATTTTGAGTTGGTAATGTTTAATGGTAAGGGTTGTTTATAGATCTACCTTTTCAATCATTAATAAAAAATGAAATTTGTGTTAGCAGGTTGTGCTCCCCAGCTTGGAGAACCTGACACTGTCCTCAATTAACATTGGATGCACATGGTTTGATCAGCTTCCAGTAATGTTTTCTTGTTGTCAATCTTTAACAAACTTGACTTTGGAGAGATGCGAGGGTTTGAAATTTCTGTTTTCATTTTCTATGGTTAAAAGTCTTGTGCAACTCCAAAAGCTTGAAATACGGCATAGTAGCACGATTGAAGGGATAATCAACGCGGAAGCATTGAGAGAAGAGGAAAAGATGATTAAGATGGTGTTCCCTAAACTACTCACACTGCATCTTGAACATCTTCCGAAACTTGCAGGATTCAGCTCTGGAAATTCAGTTGAATTCCCCTCCTTGACTCGACTATGCGTCGGAAGATGCCCAAAGTTGAAGACATTCTTGTCTGATTCCATATCTGCTGCGGACATAAGACTAAACAAAGATGCGGGAGAAATGAACTACCGGGCTGACATGCATCCTTTGTTTGACAAAAAGGTGAGTTTGTTTTGCTTATATTCGCATCACTTATTTCTCACCCACCTCACCTAACGGTTGAATTTCAATTAATTTGATTTCATTTGGCAATGCTATAAAAAAATAGTGCAACACGATAAATATTAAATATTAAAATAAAGAAAAGAACCCACTGCCTTATCATTTTTTTTGGGTACTTCATGCAAACACTTGCAGGGGGGAAAAAAAAAAAAAAAACTTCGATCAACAAATTTTTAATCTATTTCTATTCGTCAAAATGTTTTAAGTAGGGAGTAATTGCACAAATACTCAGGCCTAATTATACGTATATGGACCTTTTATAAATTAACACAAACATTTCCTACCGTCTAACCATTAGAGAATAATGGTAAGGGTAAATGATCTTTTACATTTTAAATTAATTAAAATAAAATAAAAAAATAAATCATCTTCATCTCTATTTTCTTCATCTTCGTCTTCTACATTTTCATCTTTATCTTCATCAATTCAAATTCATTAAATCAAAAAGAAAAAAAAACTTCATTTTCATTACATTTTCATCTTTATCTTTATCTTCATCAATTCAAATTCATTAAATAAATAAATAAAAAAACCTTCATTTTCATCCACCCACTAAATATTCAACTTCATCTTTATCACTTAATTAAAAAAAAAAAACTATCTCATCACTTATTAAATATCCAATTTCATACTTCATCAATTAAAATTAAAAAAATATTCATTTCACCGCCCATCAATACTCAACTTTATTTTATCATTTAAATCAAACAAAAAAAAAATTAATAAAATCTTCATCACTCATGAATATCCAATTTTATCGTCATCGCCCATCCAATACCCAATTTCATATTCATCACTTAAATAAATAAAAAAAATTCACAACCCATTAAATACCTAATTTTATCTATTAAAATAAACATTTAATTGAAAAGAAAATTGATTTTATTAATTATTTTTAATAAATAAATAAAAAAGTAAATAATAAAATATATATTAGGGGCATTTTGGGCCTTTTACATGAAAAAAGTGAGTCAACCGTTAATTTCATTTGACATAATAAGTAAACAGTCCAGAAGAGAATCTTTTAAGTATTTATTTATGAATATCTTCAAATTTATTATATGATAATGCTGGTATCACCAATTTAGCACTGTAATATGACCTCATACTTGTACATTTTATTTGCGACTCAACTCTCCTTTCTTACTCCGTATTTGTTTGAATTCCCAGGTTGCATTCCCCTGCTTGAAAGAATTAACCTTGGTTCGTTTGCCTGAGTTGTTGCATCTGTGGAAGGAAGATTCTCAACCTAGCACTGTTTTTGAAAATTTGACAAATCTAGAAGTCATAGATAGTCAGAACTTAAAAACTCTATTGCCATTCTCAGTGTTCCTCGGGAAACTGAAAACTCTAAGTGTGTGCGGGTGCAATGGATTGACGAATTTGATGACACTATCAACAGCTAAAACTTTGGTGCAACTTAAAGCAATAAATATAAAGTACTGCAAAATGCTAGAAGAAATTATAACAGACATGAGAGATGAAGAAATCTTGACAGCAGAAGGAGAGAAGGATGCAGCCATTGATAAAATCACATTCTCTATGTTAAACTCCTTCTTACTTGAGGATTTGCCAAACTTGACATCTTTCTATTCAGGAAGTAATACTCTGGAATGTCCTTCCTTGACAACTATTCAGATAACAAAATGTCCAAAGATGGAGACATTTGTTTTCCCTAATGCAAAGGACCTTAGTACCCAAAGTGCATCCCTTTTCAATGAGAAGGTCAGTTTGCTAAACATTTTCATTTTTCAGAATTTAATATCCTTTCCTAGTTACTTTGAATTCCTTTTGTGACAGAATTTGGGTTATTCCGGTAAGTTAGAATATGTTTTTCATCAAAAAAGAATACCATCTACAGGTCACATTACCCGTCCTGGCATCCTTGAAGCTGTCTGGCATTGGTATCCAAACCATATGGCACAAGCAACTGTTGGCAATGTCTTTTATGGCTGAAAGTCTTGCCCAACTCAAGGTCCTTGAGATTTCCAATTGTGAGTTCATAGAAGGAGTAATAGTCACAGAAGAACTTATAAGCACCAGTCCTTTTCCTAAACTAAATCAGCTGAAGCTCGAAAATCTTCCGGAACTCACAATAGTCTGCAACTTCGCCGGAAATTTAATTGAACTACCATCCTTGTACAAACTGTGGATTGAGAATTGTCCTAAAATGGACACATTTGTCTCCAATCTTCTATGTGCTGACATCACAGCAAGCATGAAACATGAAGAATTGAACTTAAAAGAGAACCTCCATTCGGACATGCGACCTTTCATTGATGAAAAGGTTATTTATTCTCCTTCTTGGTTCTTTTATTCTTTCCTTCACATTTCTTTTCTTCATTCACCTCCTTTTATATAAAGTTCTGTCTTCTGCAGGCAATGTCTTTCTGTCTTCAACAATTAACGGAGTTGACCTTTGATGGTTGTGATAATTTGAAATATTTATTTCCGTCTTCTATGGCTGAAAGTCTTGTCCATCTCGAGATCCTTAAGATCTCCAATTGTAAGTTCATGGAAGGGGTAATAATCTCTCAAGAAGAAAGAAAAAGTAGCTCTGTGTTACCTAAACTAAATCAGCTGAAGCTCAAAGATCTTTCGGAACTCACAAGGTTCTGCAACTTCAGTGGATATTTCATTGAACTGCCCTCCTTGTCTGAATTGGAGATCTCAAATTGCCCAAAAATGCAAACATTTGCATCTGATTCTGTATGTGCAGACATGCTAGCCATTGAAGAACCTAAAGAAGCAAACACAGAGGAGAACATCCATTCTTTCTTTGATGAAAAGGTTATTTATGTTTATTCCCCTTTTTGCTTCCCTTGATATTTCTTTTCTACATTCAGTGCGCTTTATTTTTCTTTTATAAACTCTAAATTGAAACTATTATCTCACCTTTTCCTTATCTCTAATTGTGTAGTTCAAAAATTAGTGAAAATATTTTAAAATCATTTTCTGGAAGTGACTGTGTATATGACCGGAGCACCTTGCTTTTTGTCTGTTAGGAAGTGACTGTGTATGTGACTTACATTTCTTTATTTCTTTCTTTTAAAAAGAAAATGGTAGATGGCAGTAAGAATTTTTCATCATTTGCTATGTTCATATATACAAGTTGCTACGATTCATAGCTGTTGTCAAGTAAGAAAGGTCTGAATTATACTTGCGGCTCTTCCTCTATTTCTCATTTCCTATTTTGATTGATTTCCATCTTCTGTGGCTCAAAAGTCTTGTCCTTCTGTATATCTAAAGGATACTACAATTATTATCTTCTTACATTTTATTTGCGGCTCATCTCTCCTTCCTGATTCAGTATATTGATTGAATTTTTAGGTTGCATTCCCCTGCCTGAACAGATTGGTGTTGTGTAAACTACCTGAGCCGTTGCATCTGCGGAAGGGAAATTCTCAACCTAGCAAAGTTTTTGAAAATTTGGCACATCTAGAAGTATCAGGTTGTGGCAACTTAGTAACTTTAGTGCCATCTTCGGTGTCTCTTCAAAAATTGGAGACTCTGGAAGTACAGAAGTGTGATGGATTGATAAATTTGATGACATTCTCAACGGCTAAAAGTTTGGAGCAACTGAAAATAATGAAAATAGTTGATTGCAAAACTATAAAAGAAATTATAGTAGACGTGGGAGATGAAATAAATGATGTGATTGTTTTCAACCAACTAAAATATCTGAAACTTCGTTGTTTGCCAAGCCTTACAAACTTTTGCAAGGGGAATTTCCCAATTGAATTTCCGTACTTGCAACGAGTACTAGTGATAGAATGCTTAAAGATGAGGACTTTTTCACAAGGAGTCTTGAGCACGCCAAAGCTACAAAGAATACATTTGAAAGAAGAAGAGGTTGAAGCGGAGTGGGAATTCAGAGTGGTAGTACGGGGTTGGGAAGATAAAGAGGATGGAGGATGTTGGGAAGGTGACCTTAATACCACCATACAAAAGATTTTTAAGGACATGGTATGTATATTCATTCATCATATTTTTCCATCTTTCCAGTTGTGCTGCTTTTGTTTTTATTTTAGTCTTATTATTATTTTTGTTAGGGTATTTGTCTAAGATTTACTAATTCAGTAAGCTTCTCAAGTGGACAATCATTGCGCTGCGATAGATTTACTGCTATGGTCATCCTGTAGAAATTAACAGTACTCCTTCAGTTTCGTCCACAAAACAATAAACCTGAACCCCAGTTAGGACGCAAAAGGAATAAATAATGTAAATGAAAAAACTAAAAAGAGTCACAAAAAACAATCACATTTGAACACCTGATGTAGAATTTTACAAGCCAAAGAAAAATTCCTCATGGATGGATCAAGAGAAATTGCGATTATTTGAATAAAGATAATAATTTTTATCAGTACTATTCTCATGCAACCATGTAGATGAAAATTGTTAGTTTGAGGCTTGCTTTTAAATTTCGATCACTCTATATATCAGATTGTTACAAATTAATAATCGTACTGAAACTTTACATTCTAGAAGTCTAGAACCAACTTTTTCAATTTTACTAGTGCATTATAAATTTTAGTCGAAGTTTTGTGTGAAGGTCTTTCATAGTTATCTATATTAAATTCTTGATCATCTTTCTTTAATTAGTCTTTTGATTTGTGTATTGATTAGATTCAAACTTGCTTCTCTTTAATACATGATATCGGTGTTCAGAATTTCTGCTCTTTGTCCTCATTATATGCTATTTCTTTATAATTGCAGAATGGCGAGAGTTCTGAAAAAATTGAGGGGTGATCATCTGCTTGAATAAGGCAAGTTTATGTGGTTTGAGTAGTGATACATTATGTCTCATATTCTCTAATTGAAATGTTTCTGCTACCTTCCTTGTTGGTTTCTAGTTGTTAATGTGTATTATTTTGAGTTCACGAGTTCATAAATTTTGCTAAGTAATTGAAATTTAGAAAAAAGTGATGTTACTATTTTTACCTTCTCATGGTTATTATGTCTATAAGCAGAGATTTTAAGCAGTCCAGCAATTCTGTTGGGTGTGTAGTTGAATTTGCCAACCCTGATTGTTCTTTTGAAAGTTACTCACCCATGTAGTCCAAATTGTTGAAGATTTTTGGACTCTTAAAAATCAGAAGCATGGGTGACAGTTGTGTATATGTTTGAGAGTTGCAACAAATAGAGAAATGCCCAAATATTTGATTGACTCATGTTTGATTTGTGCCTCACTTGGATGAGGCCCATATTTATTGCAGCACCTACTTCAATTAATTTAGAGAATGAATAAACCTACTGAAAGGTGACTGAGTGAGAACACAAGGCAACGACTAGTGAAGTGAGCCATGCAGAGAATCAATTTTTTTTCACTGCAGAAACCGTTTACATTCTTTTTCTTTTTTCATCTGCAACTAACTGCATCTACTTTAATATCTCAGTGAAGCAGTGGAAACATTTGGCTTCTTGATTACATATGCCCAATTGATTCATGGTAGATGTGTGGTTACGACTCTTCTGGTAATGTAATAATTAAAGTTGAAGACAATTTAATTATACCTTTAACATATATATAACACAAGAAATATATATTAATTAAGGCAAGATATTATAAGTTTTTTTTTTCTCATATTAAACATAAAATATATACAGGAGTTGACAATTAGATATGTTGTATTATTGCTTCAAACGTATGCAATTTGCGAAAGAAAAATGAAGTAATATTTTAAAATTGATTGAAGATATTTATTGTTATATACTATTTTATTTCTGACTGTGAGACATTGATTACATCAGCCATTGAACATAAATTGTCTTCAGGTTATTCAAATTATATGAATTGATATACTAAAAACTTTATTGTATACACAAATATATATAAAATAACAGTCATGCACTTTGTATATTTCGGCTATAAAATATAGATTTACTATGTATATGTGTATATATTTCGCGCATGCAACTACAACTTTCATACTCTAGCATTGAATTAATCAATAACCAAATAATAAATTAAAGATTAATCTGAAAGTAAGTGGGTTTAAATAATAAAAAAGGAAGGTAGACTCATATCAAATAATATCTCTTATTATAGAATAAGCGTAGCTTTTTTTTTAACTAGAAACTTTTGTTCTAAAAAAATAAAAAACTACAAAGCATCTCCCATAATAAAAATGCCAATTTCAAAACAAGGTGGAACTTTATGAGCTTTTATTGTATAAATAAAAGTATTATGTGTTATAATAATATATATTAACAAAAAAAAAGTTTGCTATGAATTACAAATAAATAAACAAACAAAATAATTCACATAATAGAACTTGATATATCTGATTGAATCCAATACCCTACAAGATTGAAAAACTTAATTTATTCCTTTTTTTTAATAAAATAAAATAAATTAAATCCACCGTGTATTGAATTCTGATTGATTAATAAAAAAAATGGAGGCAGATAAATATATGCACTGAGCCTATATATCTATAACGTATCGTTTTAAACAACACAAACGAATCCTGCATTTAGTTTTTGTAGTTTTAATTGTTTGGTTGACACTAGGGCCCGTTTGGTGCGCGAGATTTAATTAAACTATTTTATGGGATTGAATTAGACTATGATTGGATTGGATTAAATATAATACTATCTATTGTTTGGTGTAATATATAATAAGACTAAAATAGTTCAATTCTATATTTGGGATGATTTGGAATTACACTAAAAATAATGTAATAAAATATTTATTATATAATTATAAGTTAATAATTTTAAATATAATTGACCTATTAAAATAGAGATATGAGAATTGTAATTAAATTAAAATTAGAAAAATAATTAGAAAAATATATATTTTGTTTTTTTAAAAATAAAATAATATAAAAAATTAATTTAAATTATATTAATCTATTATAAATTAAGTTTTAAAAAGGTTATAATTTTTTTTAAAAAAAAAGAGAGATTTAATCAAGCTGAAGAGAGAGAGAGAATGAGAATGGAAAGAAAATGTAATGTGATGAGAGAGGAGAAAGAATGGGATAATAAATATGTGTGGGTCCTATTTAAAATATGTGGTGGGCTATTTCTTTTTTAATCCAAGATTAGTAGTGGTGAAGGTTGGGGTGAGTTTGTATAATTCGATTAGTTAGTGGGGGATTAAATTAGCACTTGATATTATAAATTCCGGCGCATGATGGTAAAATACATATAATAATTGACAGTCTTAGGATTATGATGGTATAATACACATGATATTTTAAAAACAAGAAAAAACTTTGGATTCGTAGAATAATGTAATATCACTACTACTGGTAAGATAAGAACCAGAGGTATTCCTCATATTCTCATTGTGATTATAGAAACAAACAACAGAGACTCCTGGTCCAGTCATATAATAGTCATATACATTACACTAGCACTAATGGATTCTTACTAGGAGGGCAGAAAGTACAAACCGGAAAATGAAAAAAAAAAAAAAAAAAAGGAAAAATAAAGTGATTCTATACATATATATTTGATATGGGTGTAATCCACCAAATAGTTAAAAACTTAACTGGAGCAGAAGATTCATTAACTCCCCTAGTCATGGATTATGAAGATCCATGTCCCATAATTTAAAATTTTACTTTTAAATTTAAGACATTATCATACTGAATTCAATTCAATCGGAAATTTAAAGTACATTTTTCTCAATATCAATAACTCTCTCTCTCTCAGTTTTCTTTTTCTTCTCTCTCCTCTGGTGCTCTCGTTTCTCTCGTCTGGGAGCTTACCAGTAATGGTGAGTAGAAGCTAATATCACCCATTTTGGGTGCTTTTTCCACTCTTTTTGAGTGCTGGTTTCGGCTTTCTTCATTTCAAGGTGATTGCTTCATGGATCCAGAGGAGATCGCTCGAAGGTGTGCTAACCTATCACTCTCCGAGGGAAAGGTTCCAGTAGTGAAGATCGCGCACAATCTGAAGGTTAGAGGTATGAAGGAGCTATCGATGAGTTTAGTGGGGAAGATCGTGACTAACAAGGAGGTTCACAGGGAGTCTTTTAAATCTGCAATCGTTTCGATTTGGAAGACCAGGAAAGGGATCACGATTGAATCTCTTGGCACCAATATCTTCATCTTTACATTTCGTTGCTTGTGGGATCGAAAGAGAATTCTTGAAAGTGGCCCCTGGTCATATGACAAAAACTTATTAGTGCTAAAAGAGGCAACTGGGATGGGAAAACTTGCTGATTTAGACTTCGATCGAACTCTGTTTTGGGTTCAGATGTTCAACTTGCCGCTGGCTTGCATGAGCAGGGAAGTTGGCGAGGTTCTGGGTAGTCTTCTGGGTGAGGTGAAGGAAGTCGATGTGGGTGCGAATGGGAGCTGCTGGGGAAAGTGCTTAAGGGTACGGATCCTCATAGATATCACACAACCTCTACAGAGGGGCTTGCAAGCCGTGATTGGTGACGATGGCGAGGAAGCTTCCGTGTTGCTTTGCTACGAGAGACTTCCCAATTTTTGCTTCCTCTGTGGCAGGATGGTCACTTACTGCGAGAATGTACTGAAGCAAAGGGAGTGATCAAAGATGCAGCACACCTTAAATTTGGAAGTTGGCTGAGGGCGCAGGGGTACAGCAAATCTGTCTACCCAGGAAATCGCAGAAATGTAACTGAAAGTCATAGTGCTGATGCTTTAGAGGAGACAGTCGCTGGTTCCATGGACGGCAAAACTACCGAACTTGATGGTGGTGCATCTCAGAATGCTGAAGGAGACTCTTCACTTGTTAGATCAACTGAGACTGGTCCTAACCAGCAAATACAAACTGACTGTGTGATTGAAGAGATGGAGACCAGCGTAATTGCTAAGGAGGCAGTGCTTGACCCTCCCTCTTGTCAGGATCTGCTTGCTGCCAGTATGCCTGCTGCCTCGACAATAAAAAAGGAAAAAATGAGGCTTTTTCAGACCCAATTCGTGTTGGACCAGTGAGGTGTGACACCCCAGATCCTTGCTGCAGTGGGGTACCAGAGGGAGCGAATAATGGCTCGGTTGTGAGCTCTAACTCAGTGAGCATGCCTCTCATTTTTGAACCAGAAGAGGCTGATCCGAATGTGGTCAGCAGTCCTAGAAAAAGAAGCTGGAAGCGAATGGCAAGGAACAATACTGTGACAATTACAATAGAACCAGTGCAGTTGGGGAAGAGATCAATCAATTTTGAGGTTGAAGAGAATGGGCAGAGTAGGAAACGAGGTAAAAGTCTGTCACTATTACCTTTGGATTTGGCGGTGTCTGGTCCCCAGCACTGCCGCCCATTATGAAAATCTTATGCTGGAATGTTCGGGGACTGGGAAACCCTCGAACATTCCGAGCACTGCGCAATGTGGTGCAAAATGAAAAACCTCTTTTAATTTTCTTATCTGAAACTAGAATTGATAGTAGAAACGCAAATAGAGTTAAGTGTGGTTTAGGTTTCCAGTGCTGTTTTTCTGTTGATAGATCTGGCTTGGGTGGTGGTTTGATGTTGTTGTGGAGGGATTCTGTTGATGTTTCGGTTCAATCCTTCACAAAGGGTCACATTGATTCTTTTGTGCGGGGTACTGACGGTAGTCACTGGAGATTTGCTGGCTTTTATGGAGACCCTAATGCTGCTTGCAGGTCTCATTCTTGGTCTCTCCTTCGTAGGCTTGCAGGTCTGAGCAACCTGCCTTGGCTTATTGGCGATGATTTCAATGAAATTCTCAAATGGGAAGAAAAATCTAGTGGGTTGTTCAGGAGTCAGAAGGCGGTGTCCCTATTTCGTGGGGCGGTTGATGACTGTAATCTGGTGGATGTTGGTTTCAGGGGTCACGATTTCACTTGGAGTAATAGACAACTGGAGCCTAATTTAATTCAAGTAAGGCTGGACAGGTACCTCTGCTCCATGAGGTGGAGGGCTCTGGTTCCTCATGCGGTCAATGTGCATCTGGATTGGGGTGGCTCGGATCATAAACTTATTTTGATGGAGAATATCCGGGTGATTCCTATTAGGGACTCTGAGGTGATCAGAGGGAGATCCAGATTTCATTTTGAGGAAGCCTGGATCGAAGAACCTGACTGTAGAGATGTGGTGAAGAATGCTTGGATTGTCAGATCTGGTATCAGTGGTGTTGAGGGCTTGGCTAGCAGAGTCGGGAATGTTTCCCAAAAGCTCAGTGAGTGGAATAGAACTAAGAAAAGTTTAAAAAACAGGGAGCTCAATGATCTCAGAAAAGAACTAGAATGCTTGTATAAAGTGGGTGGAGGATTAGATGTTAATCGTATCAAAGTGGTGGAGAACAATATCGATGACTTACTAGGCAAATTTGAAGTCTTCTGGAAGCAAAGATCTAGGGCAGATTGGTTGAGAGCGGGAGACAGAAATACAAAGTTTTTCCATGCTAGGGCCTCGAAAAGAAAGAAAAAAAACAGAATTTCGGGGCTGATGGACAGTGATGGGACCTGGAAAGACAAGCCGGATGAGATCGAGGGTCTGGTAACTGGGTATTTCAGTGGCCTGTTTAGCTCTTCGTGCCCTTCGGCTGAGATGATCGACATTGTGACCCAATCAGTGGATAGAAAAGTTTTCGCAAGCATGAATCAGATTCTGATGAGTAATTTTTTTTTTCTGAAGAGATCCATTCAGCCCTGCAGCAAATGGCTCCAGCCAAAGCTCCAGGACCTGATGGCCTTCCTGCGCTGTTTTATCAAAAATTCTGGGGGGTGGTGGGTGATAATGTTGTTTAGGCTTTGCTAGAAGTGCTTAATAATGGTGCGGATTTGGGAGTTATGAGTAAAGCAGTAGTTGCTCTGATTCCAAAAGTTAAATCCCCAATCAGGATCAGTGACTTCAGGCCAATTAGCCTATGCAATATGACTTACAAATTGGTGGCCAAAGTCCTAGCCAATCGGCTAAAACTGGTTCTTAATGATGTCATTGCCCCTAATCAAAGTGCTTTTATTCCTGGTAGGCTCATTACTGATAATGTGGTGGTGGGGTTTGAGTGCTTGCATCACCTAAATGGCCGCAGAAGAGGTGTCCATGGCTTGGCAGCTCTCAAACTGGATATGAGCAAGGCTTATGACAGAGTTGAGTGGATCTTCATTCAGAAAATGATGGAACAACTAGGCTTTGATTCTAGGTGGATTGCAAAGGTTATGAGATGTATCACCTCGGCCTCGTACAGCTTCCTTATCAACGGGGAGCCAAAGGGATTAGTCAAGCCATCCCGGGGTCTCAGACAAGGTTGCCCTTTATCTCCATATCTTTTCCTGCTGTGTGCGGAGGGCCTCACCTCATTGTTATCCAGAGCTGAAGTTGAAGGCAAGCTTCACGGTATTAAAGTGGCAAGGTATGCGCCTCTTGTCTCTTACTTATTCTTCGCTGATGATAGCCTGATTTTTCTGAGAGCCTCCAAACGTGAAGGGCAGGTTCTTAAAGAGATCCTCTGTGCCTACGAAGCAGCCTCTGGGCAATCTATCAATTTTGAGAAATCAGCGCTTACTTTCAGTCCCAACACTTCTGCAGGGGTTGTCTCTGACGTTCGAAATATGTTTAATGTTGATGTTGTTGCCAGTCATGATAAGTATCTAGGTCTCCCCTCCTCAGTTGGGAGAAATAAAAAAGGGGTTTTCGGGAGCATCCTGAACAGAGTCTGGACCAAACTCTAAGGGTGGAAAGGTAAACTTTTCTCTGTGGGAGGGAAGGAGGTTCTCATTAAAGCGGTTGTCCAAGCTATCCCGGCCTATGCTATGAGCTGCTTTAGACTCCCTGTTTCCCTTGGCCTGGAAGTTCAGAAAATGTGTGCTGATTCTCGAGCAAGGAAAAAAGGAAATTACACTGGTTCTCTTGGAAGCGTATGTGTCAGCCTAAGGTGGATGGGGGTTTGGGTTTTCGGGAATTTCAAGCGTTCAATCAAGCCATGTTGGCCAAGCAGGGGTGGAGAATTCTTAACGATCCTTCTTCCTTGCTTTCCCGAGTTCTCAAAGCCAAATACTTCCCTAACACCAACTTTTTGAGTAGTAAAATAGGATGGAATCCTTCTTTCGTCTGGAGAAGTATTCTCTGGGGTAGGGATGTGATCAAGAAATGTTTGAGGTGGAAGATCGGAGATGGTCAAAGTATTTCTGTTTATGATGACCCCTGGCTACTAAGAAATTCCAGCTTTAAAGTTTATTCCCCCAGACTTCTTCCGGACGGGGTCTCGGTCTCAGCTTTGATTGGTTCCCCAGGTAGATGGAGCAGGAACCTTGTGCAGTTCTACTTTTCTCCTGAAGAAGCTGACATCATTTTGAGCATCCCTCTTTGCTCTATCCCCCTTCGTGGCTCCTTGCTTTGGCATTTTGATAAAAGGGGTTGCTTCTCAGTTAAAAGTGCTTATAGGTTGGCTCTTAAAGATACCCACTCTGATTCCCCTTCTTACTCAAGTGCCCCTTCCCCTTGGTGGAAAAAGCTCTGGGCGCTTCAGCTTCCTTCGAAGATCAAACTTTTCTGTTGGAGAGCCTGCAGGGAAGCCCTCCCCACTAGAGCTTGCCTCTTTAAAAAGGGTATTGGGGTCTCTAAGTTGTGCCCTCTCTGCTCTCGTGCCCCTGAGTCCGTTGATCATGCTTTGTGGAGCTGCAAAGCTAGTAGCTCCTCCTGGAAGGAATGTCCTTTTTTTTCAGAGTTGAACTCCTTCCATTCTAGGGATTTTTTTGATAGATTTGTTTGGGTGTTTTCTTGCTGCAGTTTGAAGCAGGTTTTGTGTTTTGTCGTTGGGTCTTGGCTTGCTTGGAGTGGTAGAAATTTGAGGATTCATAATGAGCCTCCTCCCCCTGTCTCTGATTTGTGGAGCAAGGCTGTTGGCTTTGTTGACTCTTCTTTGGTTTCGATCCAGGTTCCGCTGCAGGTTGCGAGTGATTGCAGTTCCATTCCTAGGTGGTTGCCGCCCTCAGTCGGTTTTAAATTCAATGTTGATGCTGCTGTTGATACAGCTTCGGGACGATTCGATGTTGGTGTTGTTGCTAGAGACCAGTGGGGCTGCCTTAAGTCTGCTGTTGCTTTGGTTTTTCCTGGTTTTTTTAGTGTTGCTGCTGCTGAGGTCAGGGCTGTTTTTGAGGGTTTCAGGCTGGCTGTTTCTTCTGGTTTGTCTCCCTTCCTTGTTGAGTCTGATTCTCTCAAGATTGTGAATCTCTGTAGGGGTCTTTCCTTTTCCAGATGTGAGGTGGACAACATTATTCAGGATATTTTGTTTCATTTTGGTTGTTTTGCTGAGTCTTTGGTTTTTGTTTCCAGAAAATGCAACTATGTTGCTCATTGCCTTGCCAAATGGGCTTTAGGGAGTACTTCGAACTTTGTTTGGTCTTGCTCTTTCCCTGGCTGGTTGCGTAAACTAGCTACGGAGGACTTTTGTAGTTCTGCTTTTTGAATTAATATTTTCTCTTTTCAAAAAAAAAAATAAAAAAAATAACTCTCTCTCTCTTTTGATGACCCATGAAATGGTCCCCACATATTAGTGGGACCCACTCTTTCTTTTCTTTCCCACTCTTTTTTTCTCTTCCGCCGTACTCTCATCTCTTCTGTCTTTCTCCTTTTTTTCTCCTCCGACCCATCTCCTCTCTCTCTCTCCTTCATGCAACCCAATATCTTCTTTCTCTCTTTCTCTTCTCTTTACTTGGTCTAAAATTAGTTAATCAAAAATACTAAAAGAGGAGAAAAAATCATTGGAAACATAAGATATTTGGGTTTGTATTTGGTGTTAAAAATTGATAATGTTGACGATGATGATCAAAAAAGAGGGATGGAGAAAAAATGGTGTAATTATATTTTTATTTAGGTTAATTGCACTAATACCCTTTATATATTATTTTTTACACTCGTTGACAATCATTGTCTTTATTGCATAAACATCCTCTGAATTTTGTTGACCAAACCATTGACTGATGAAGAAATTAACGGTTTGGTACTGTAGCAAAGGAAAATTCATATTTTCCCCTTAAATTAATTAAAATAATTAAAAAAAATTATTTTAATTAAAATCAGTTTAATTATTCATCATCTTCTTCAATTAATTTCTAATAACAACAAAATTTAGATTTTTTTCAACTATTTATCATCTTATTCAATAAAAATTGAAGAAAAAAAAAAAAATTCTTCTTCTTTTTTCTTCTACTTCTCCTCCTCTAAAAATTTGAATTTTATTTTCTTCTCCAAACAAATCAACTCCATATTCTTCTCCAAACCTCCTTATTCTTCTTTTTCTTCTACTTCTCCTCCTTCTCCTCCTCATTCTCCTCTAAAAATTTGAATTTTATTTTTTCTTCTCCAAATCTTCTTTTTCTTCTTCTTCTTCAATAAACCCTAAAATTCAAATTCAAAAATTTAAATTTTATTTTTTTCTTCTCAAAATAAATTCTCTTCAATAACTTCTTCTTTTTATTCTTCTTACCTAAAAATATAAACCCAAAAGTTAAAAATTCGATTATTTTTTGTTCTTCAATTTTTATTGAAGAAGATGATGAATAGTTGAAAAAAAATCTAAATTTGGTTGTTATTAGGAATTTAATTGAAGAAAATGATAAATAGTTAAATTGATTTTAATTAAAATAATTTTTTAATTGTTTTAATTAATTTAAGGGAAAAAGACGAATTTGTCTTTGCTATAGTACCAAGCCGTTAACTTCTTCGTCAATCAACGGTTTAGTCAACAAATTTCTGAGAATGTTTGTACAATAAAGACAAAGGTTGCCAGCGAATACAAAAACGATATATAAAGGGTATTAGTGCAATTAACACTTTTTATTTTCAATATTGTTTTTTTTTGTGATGATGATGGATAAAAGAGAGGTGGAGAAAAAAATAGTGTGATTCTTTTTTTTTTTTTGGTTAATATTAATTTTTTGATTTTTGTTTTTGATTTTTTTTTTGTGATGATGATGAATAAGAGATAGGTTGATTTTAAATTTAAATTTTTTTAAAAAAATTAAGTTTTTTTTATTTTCACTATTTTTTTAAAAAAATTTATTTTTAATTTAATCGCCGATGTAAAAATTTTTTTATTTAAAAATATTTAATTATTATTAAAAATTTTGAGAGTAAAATAATTTTTTAAACTGAAATATTAAGAAAAGGGAAAAAAGAAAAAAAGAATAAAATTAGGGGGTGAAAAATAAAAAATAATTCAAACTATAAGGGAGATAATAATAATATCTAAAAATAAAATTATATCAAATAAAATCTTTAATTATTAATATTTTGTATTAATAATATCATAATATTTGCATATAATTACGGTTATATAGTTAGTAGCAGATTTATGATTCAATCAATATTAATTTTAAAAAAAAATTGATTTTATATTCTTACACTTGCGTTGTTTGTTTAAAATTGGAGAAATATTAAGTTGTTTAAAAAAACTATTTAAATAATATAATATATAAATTATTAATACTATATAAAATAGGGTGAATTGCACTCAAGTACCCTGACTTTTATCATAATTGCACGTTTAATGCCAGTTTTACCATAATTGCACTCTAGTACCCGGTAATCCGTTGACCACCGTTAGGGTAACGGTTGACCAAACGGATTCAGGTAAAATGACCAAACTGCCCCTGCAAAGGAAAAAAAAAATAATTTTTTTTTTGAAGAACACGAACCCAACTGGGTTCGTGCTCTTCGAACACGAACCCAGGTGCTGGGTTCGTGTTCGAACCCAGCAACCTGGGTTCGTGTTCGAAGAGCACGAACCCAGTTGGGTTCGTGTTCTTCAAAAAAAAAATTAAATTTTTTTTTTTTTCTTTGCAGGGGCAGTTTGGTCATTTTACCTGAATCCGTTTGGTCAACCGTTACTCTAACGGTGGTTAACGGATTACCGGGTACTAGAGTGCAATTATAATAAAATTGGCATTAAACGTGTAATTATGATAAAAGTTAGGGTACTTGAGTGCAATTCACCCTATAAAATAATGTGTTAAGCGATATTACATTCACGACTAAGATAGGACATCATTGGATTTGGAGATTAGAAATGCTTTATTGTGGTTAGTGCATAAAAAGGTGGTTCCTCTTTGTTGGCTTTTGCAAGGAACAATAATTATTTGTCCTGATTTGAAAAAAGTAACAATAAATGTAGGGACATCCTCATCTAAATTAATTTCTCATTATTTATAGTTAATAAAACTATGTCGATTTAATAAAAAAATATCTTCCACTGTGCTAGTCAAACCGCACTAACTCTCTTTCTTATTTTTAGACTTGTGTAGTTGTGTTGTGTTTTGTATCTCTCTCTCTCCACACAATCACAAATTCGTTTCTCTCTCTTGTTTCACAGACCTCTCATGAAGCTCTCCAGATCAACTTCACAAATGGAAGAAGATGCAACACAGACGAGAGAAGAAGACCTGGACAAAAGAAAGATGCAAGAAGAAGAAACTGAAAACTAAAAGATGCAGAGAGAACATTTTCTCTGTAAGCAAACAGGTTAGAGAAAATATTCTCTCTTCCCGATTTTGTTTTTCTTTTCTCAAATTAATTACAGAGATCTAAGCTTTACATATATATATGCTAGAGATCTAGGCTCTAACAGATTTTCAAAAGAGGCGGGAAAAGTTGTTAAGCCCTAACAACTTTTCCACCAGATCTAACAGATTTGTAACTGCCTAACCATCATCATCAAGGTTACTATGATGATGATCATGACTGTTAATTTGTTCTTTCTTCTTGCTGGGTTTGTCACCACCCGTATACTTAAAAGAACTAGCTGTAGACAAACACCCACCAGCTGTTTGATAAATTGTTTGAGTTGAGCTGTCACAGACTGTTTTCTGTTTTGCTTCACTGAGACCATCACTTGAACTAGGCTTGGTCACAGTAGCTATATCTCTAACAATAGTCAAGTTCATCTAGCTGTGGCCTCTTATGGGTTTCGATTGAACTTGGTCCCCACATGCTCTTCGTTGCTTAATATAATCACCTGAATCATGACACATTTTCAAACTAATATTTTATGGTTTTGATTTAATTGTCAAGAACAGTGGAATTATATCATTTCTGTATTTTTAATGACTCATGATCATTAATAAAAACATATTATCGTATTGGCATTCGCTGGACAATATATTATTGGAAACAAAACCATGAAAAACAACTCCAATTTGCATAATAGAATCATGAAAACATCACCAGAATGAGGAAATATTAACTAAATCAAGTAAAATGCAATGCAGATGATCAACATAAAAGCAATTGCTTCAATATCCAAGAGAGAAATTAATGCTCGTCTTACCTATCCAGTAACTCATGATTGAAGAATAAGCAAGAATATCAGGATGTGAATGGAAAATGGTCATGTCTTCCATGGGCAAAGTCACCCATGCTTCTATTCCATCACCGCCGTATGTGTCTAAGTGGACAGCATCCTTGTCAAATTTCATGGTGGTCGTCAGCCAAATGGGATTTCCCCAACCAAAATCAGTTTTGTAAAAAGGAAGTCTACACCAGCTGGTGATAAAAAAAGGGCCTCAATTTTACATCCGCTTCCATGATTTTCGAGTGGAACTTAATATATATGCCGGCATTTGCACTATCCTTTCATATATAGTTGTCATTTATCATGTTTACTGATTCGTGAAGTTTTCTCGCTAAATTGTAGTAGTTGATTGTCGTCTCCTTCTCCATGTGTGGAGGTCCCTTGTGTCTTCTGGGTTGTCATCCTCATCAAAGAGTAACAAATGCGACAATTACATTTACACTAGTAGTATTTTGTAATTTTTTTTTGTTCTTTAGTTGGGGCTAAATGAATATTATTGTGAAACCAATTTACTAAAAAATAAAGTAAAATTGCAATGCTTCCATCTTCTAATTTAATAAATCAATGTAATTTTATAATTTTGAATACATAAATAATAATAACAAGTTTATTTTTATTATTGTGTTTCAGTTTCATATCTTATTACATTATATGTATAAGATGACATTCACACAGTGATTTTAAAGTTAAATATTAATGTGAATTCCAACTACATTAGCATGTACGAGATTGGTTATCCTACGAACCAAATGCAAATGTGACATGAAATCTAACAAATGTGTACGTGGGGACATTCTTATCTTTCCCAGGTCTACAAGTTTCCTTTTTATACAGCAAGTCTTCCACTCAAATTGACTCATAATTAAAGTCACAAGTGAAATAGGACAAGTTAATAATTGAAAAAATAATAATAAAAAAATTTTGAAAAAAAAAGTTGTCACGTGGTCTGCACTGGGAGATATAGAGACACTTTCTTCTGCTAACAATTGCCATCCAATTGATCACTTTGTTGTTGTTGTTACAGAACTCTGAGCACAGCAAAAACTCTCAACACAGAAACAGTTGTCTGCTTTGCCATCCATAAGAGGTGCACTTTACTCCAAACGTTTCTCAACTTTCTTCTTTTAGTGCTTGTTATTTGTTCTTTCATTATTGTTATTCTTAGTTGTTACTCGATTTGTAGATTCTTTTTTAAGAAAAATGAAATTTGCTATTGTCATTTTGCCATTAGATTCACTTTGTTAAGTTTGAAAAAAAAAAAACGAATTTTTTTTTTCTCTGTTTGCTATAAAAAAAGAGAAGAACAATTTTGGTTGTCATCTTCATTTTTTTGCCCTGTTTTTTATTTATTGTTTTTTCTCAGTAAATGGCGGACATAGTTTCTTCTATTTTAGCAAAAGTTGCAGAGTTGTTGGTTGTTACCATTGGAAAGCACATATGTCCAAACCATGTAAAACTCTTGTATTGCTAGTTTTCTGATTTTTATATTATTGTTTGTCTGTGTGCGCAAGTTTGGCTAATAGCAAACTATTCTGCTGCATTGTAATTCAAAGCAATTCCCAACACGGGTCTCCCTTTTCAATGAGAAGGTCAATTTGCTCAATATTTTCATTTTTCAGAATTTAATATCCTTTCCTAGTTATTTTGAATACCCTTTTAATTTGATCTAGACCTTTCAACAGGATATTTGCTTTCAAATTTTCATTTTTTTTTTAGACTAGCTAGTATTCTCTTCTCTTGGTTCAAGCACACACCATTGTTGAAAATTATAATATTATGGTGGTCCAGGATTTGGTGTCTCTTATCTTCCTCACTCTGTTTTTCACTTGCCATATTCCAATGCTTCAATCAGTGTTTCTTGTTCTCGCGGAAGCTGAAGTCTGAAGAGTAGCAAAAACACTCAACCTTGAACCCTGAACAGCTTGAAGATAGTTACAGAGGTGCAATTTTTGAAGTCTCATTACTTTCTTTCTTGTAATTAATAGTTTTATTGCTTGTTATTTATTTTATTTTTTTTCCGTTATTGTCACTGTTTTTTCTTCATTTTATTGGCTTGCTTTCAGCTTTTGTTTCAGTTATTAATCAATAATCTTTTTTCAAGAAAGAGAGGGAAGAAGAAGGATCACAAGAAACAAAAAAAAAAAAAATGGTGGACGTAGTTATTTCCATTGCAGCAAAAGTTGCAGAGTTGCTGGTTGTTCCCATTGGAAAGCACATATGTTATCCTTTCAAATACAAGAGCAACATGGAGGAGCTCAATAAACAAGTCGAGAAGCTGACAAATGCAAGAGAGACGGTGCGGCATTCCGTGGGGGAGGCAAAGACACAAGGGGATGAGATTGAAAAGTTTGTTGAGCAATGGCTTAATGACGTGGATGACTTCAGTAAAGGGGTTGTCAATCCCATCATTGATGATGAAGACAAATCAGGGAAGCTGTGTTCGATCGGCTGCTTCTCCAATCTGATGACGCGTTACTCGCTCAGTAAGAAAGCAGCCAAGACGGCTAAGGCTGGCGTCGATCTCTTGGATAAAGGAAAATTCAAGAAAGTTTGGTACCGCCCTTCCCTTCAAAAAACAACTTCCATTTATACCAGAGGCTATGATGACTTCGATTCAAGAAAGCCAATTTTCAATGATCTTATGGAGGCATTAAAGGAGGCTGACGTCAACTTCATTGGGGTGTACGGCATGGGGGGAGTGGGTAAAACCACTCTGGTGAAAAGAGTCGTTGGGCAAGCCATTGAAGACAAGTTGTTTGATGTGGAGGTGATCGTTGAGGCAACAGAGACCCCGGACATTAGAAAAATTCAAGGTCAGATTGCTGACAAGGTAGGCCTAAAATTTCATGAGGAGAGCTTACAAGGAAGAGCTGATCGATTACGAGATAGGTTGAAGAAAGAAAAGAGGGTCCTTGTAGTGTTGGATAACATTTGGGATACACTTGACCTTGATGCTGTTGGAATTCCTTTGGGGGGAGAGGAGAAGAGAAGTGCCCTGCAAGAAGAAGATCAGGAAGGAAAAAATAATGAAAAGAGGCTATGCAAAATATTATTGACATCTAGAAATCTAGAGGTATTACGCGATGATATGAATACTCAAAAGGAGTTCTTGGTTGAAATTTTGTCTGAGGAAGAAGCAGGAAATTTGTTCTGGAAGATTGTGGCTGATCCAGCAAAACAATTGGATTTTAACCACATTGCAATTGAGATAATCCGGTATTGTGCTGGCTTGCCTGTTGCAATTGCAACAACTGCAAATGCACTGAAAAATAAAATTCTCTCTGATTGGAGGGATGCCTTGGACCAGCTAAAAAGGTCTAATCCAAGACACATCAAAGGAATGGATGCAAAAGTGTACTCTGCCATAGAATTGAGTTACAATCTTTTGGAAAGAGAGGAAGCAAAATCATTATTTCTGCTTTGTGGTCTACTTCCTGCAGGTGGCAATGTATCTAGTGATTACTTGTTGAGATACGGTACGGGTTTGGGTTTGTTTGACAATGTTACTACTTTGGAAGAAGGAAGGAATAGGGTGCAAATGTTAATCAATAATCTCAAAGCTCGTTGTCTATTGTTGGACGGTTTAGAGAAAACATATGTTAAAATGCATGACATTGTTCATGCTGTTGCCGTTTCAATTGCATCCGCAAATAAGCTCATGTTTAATATTCAGGATGTGACTAACCTAAAAGAAATGCTGGAGGAAAGATTGCCCAAAGATGCCGAAGCTATTTCGCTGCCTTTCAAAGATATCTCTTTGCTTCCTGAAAGGTTGGAATATCCGAAACTCAATTTACTTTTTTTGTTTATGACGGACCTCTCTTTACAAATTCCAGACGCCTTTTTTGAAGGGATGAAAGAACTCAAAGTTTTAGATTTGGATAATATCCATTTGTTGTCACTACCTTCGTCGCTGCACGGGCTAATGAAACTTCAAACATTATGTATGGATGACTGCCTGTTGGGAGATATAGCAATTATTGGGGACCTAAAGAAATTAGAAGTTCTTAGCTTTTCAAGATCTGATTTGGAACGGTTGCCTGCAGAAATTGGACAATTGACACAGTTAAAGTTGTTGGATTTGCGCAATTGTTCAAAACTTAAAGTTATCACACCAAATGTGATATCAAGCTTGACAGGGTTAGAAGAGCTCTATATGCATAATAGTTTTATCCAGTGGGAGGTCGAAGGGCACAATAATGCTAGTCTTTCTGAGTTGAAGCAGTTGTCTCGTCTAACAACTTTAGAGATACATGTTCATGATGCCCAGATTGTGCCATAGGACTTGTTGATCTTTGAGAAGTTGGAAAGATATAAAATACTTATTGGAGATGTGTGGGAGTGCACTGATGATTATGAAGCCTCAAGGACGTTGAAGCTAAAACTGAATGATAACATTCATTTGGGAAAGGCGATTAAAACTTTATTGAATAGAGCTGAAGATCTCTATCTAGATACACTGAAGGGTGTCAATAATATTCTTTATCAACTTAATAGGGAAGGATTCCAACAATTGAAGAGTCTTCATGTTCAAAATGGCCCTGAGATTCAATATATTGTGAATTCAACTGGATGGGGTCGAAGGAATGTCTTTCCCAAGTTAGAGTCATTGTTCCTTCATAATTTGGTTAACTTGGAGAAGATACACCATAACCGACTTGCAATAGAGTCTTTCAACAAATTAAGAATCATGAAAGTTAAAAATTGTGATAGATTGAAGTATCTCTTGTCATTTTCCATGGCCAAAAACCTCATGCAGCTTCAAGAAATCGAAGTAACTGATTGCGAAATGCTAGAAGAGATTGTTTTTAAGGAAAGCCAAGAACAAGTCCACCAAAATGACAGGATTAGTAGGGTCCAGTTCACTCAATTGCGTACCCTGACAATACAACGCCTACCACGGCTCACAAGTTTTGGCTTCAATTTGTTCACACCTAGCACTGGATCTCAAGAAATCATTGTTGAAGATGATCCTAGCGGTAGCAGTTTCACGTCACTTTTCAGTCAAAATGTATGTTTCCTCTTTTTATCTTTATTTTTCGTTTTGAGTTGGTAATGTTTAATGGTATGGCATTCTACCTTTTCAATCATTAATAACAAATGAAATTTATGTTAGCAGGATGTGCTCCCAAGCTTGGAGAACCTGAAACTGTCCTCAATTAACATTGGATGCACATGGTTTGATCAGCTTCCAGTAATGTCTTCTTGTTGTCAATCTTTAACAAACTTGACTTTGGAGAGATGCGAGGGTTTGAAATTTCTGTTTTCATTTTCTATGGTTAAAAGTCTTGTGCAACTCCAAAAGCTTGAAATACGGCACAGCAGCACGATTGAAGGGATAATCAACACGGAAGCATTGGGAGAAGAGGAAAAGATGATTAAGATGGTGTTCCCTAAACTACTCACGCTGCATCTTGAACATCTTCCGAAACTTGCAGGATTCAGCTCTGGAAATTCAGTTGAATTCCCCTCCTTGACTCGACTATACGTCCGAAGATGCCCAAAGTTGAAGACATTCTTGTCTGATTCCATATCTGCCGCGGACATAAGACTAAGCAAAGATGCGGGAGAAATGAACTACCGGGCTGACATGCATCCTTTGTTTGACAAAAAGGTGAGTTTGTTTTGCTTATATTCGCATCACTTATTTCTCACCCACCTCACCTAACGGTTGAATTTCAATTAATTTGATTTCATTTGGCAATGCTATAAAAAAATAGTGCAACACGATAAATATTAAATATTAAAATAAAGAAAAGAACCCACTGCCTAATCATTTTTTTTGGGTACTTCATGCAAACACTTGCAGTGAGGGAAAAAAAAAAAACTTCGATCAACCAATTTTTAATCTATTTCTATTCGTCAAAATGTTTAAGTAGGGAGTAATTGCACAAACACTCAGGCCTAATTACACGTATATGGACCTTTTATAAATTAACACAAACATTTCCTACCATCTAACTGTTAGAGAATAATGGTCTAATTGTTAGAGAATAATGGTAAGGGTAAATTTTCTTTTACATTTTAAATTAATTAAAATAAAATAAATATTAATAAAAAAATCATCTTTATCTCTATTTTCTTCATCTTCGTCTTCTACATTTTCATCTTTATCTTCATCTTCATCAATTCAAATTCATTAAATAAATAAATAAAAAAAAATTCATTTTCATCACCCACCAAATATTCAACTTCATCTTTATCACTTAATTTTAAAAAAAAACTATCTCATCACCCATTAAAAAAAATTCATTTCACCGCCCATCAATACTCAACTTTATTTTATCATTTAAATCAAACCAAAAAAAAATTAATAAAATCTTTATCACTTATGAAATATTCAATTTCATCGTTATCACGATAAAAACAAATTCACAACCCATCAAATATCTAATTTCATCTATTAAAAAAATAAATTTAATTGAAAAGAAAATTGATTTTATTAATTATTATTAATAAATGAATAAAAAAGTAAATAATAAAATATATATTATGGGCATTTTGGACCTTTTACATGAAAAAGTGAGAAGTGAGTCAACTGTTAATTTCATTTGACATAAAAAGTAAACATTCCAGAAGAGCATCTTTCAAGTATTTATTTATGAATATCTTCAAATTTATTATATGATAATGCTGGTATCACCAATTTAGCACTGTAATATGACCTCATACATGTACATTTTATTTGCGACTCAACTCTCCTTTATTATTCAGTATTTTGTTTGAATTCCCAGGTTGCATTCCCCTGCTTGAAAGAATTAACCTTGGTTGGTTTGCCTGAGTTGTTGCATCTGTGGAAGGAAGATTCTCAACCTAGCACTGTTTTTGAAAATTTGACAAATCTAAAAGTTGTAGATTGTCAGAACTTAAAAACTCTAGTGCCATTCTCAGCGTCCCTCGAGAAACTGAAAAATCTATTAGTGTCGGGGTGCAATGGATTGACGAATTTTATGACACTATCAACAGTTAAAACTTTGGTGCAACTTAAAACAATAAATATACAGTCCTGCAAAATGCTAGAAGAAATTATAATAGACATGAGAGATGCAGAAATCATGACAGCAGAAGCGGAGAAGGATGCAGCCATTGATAAAATCACATTCTCTATGTTAAACTCCTTCCGACTTTGGTATTTGCCAAACTTGACATCTTTCTATTCAGGAAGTAATACTGTGGAATGTCCTTCCTTGACAACTATTGTGATAACAAATTGTCCAAAGATGGAGAGTTTTGTTCTCCCTAATACGAAGGACCTTAGTACCCGAAGTGCATCCCTTTTCAATGAAAAGGTCAGTTTGCTAAACATTTTCATTTTTCAGAAGTTAATATCCTTTCCTAGTTACTTTGAATTCCTTTTGTAACGGAATTGGGTTATTCCAGTAAGTTAGAATATGTTGTTCATCAAAAAAGAATACTATCTACAGGTCACATTAGCCGTCCTGGCATCCTTGAAGCTGTTTGGCATTGGTATCCAAACCATATGGCACAAACAACTGTTGGCAATGTCTTTTATGGCTGAAAGTCTTGCCCAACTCAAGGTCCTTGAGATTTCCAACTGTGAATTCATAAAAGGAGTAATAGTCACAGAAGAACTTATAAGCACCAGTCCGTTTCCTAAACTAAATCAGCTGACGCTCCAAAATCTTCCGGAACTCACTAGATTCTGCAACTTCAATGGAAATTCAATTGAACTACCATCCTTGTCTGAATTGGAGATTCAGAATTGCCCTAAAATGCAAACATTTGTATCCAGTTCTCTATTTGCAGACATGCCAGCCATCAAAGAACCTGAAGAAGTGAAAACACGGAATGAGGAGAACCTCCATTCTTTCTTTGATGAAAAGGTTATTATCCTCTGCTTCTTTCATTGTTTCTTCACTCTTTCTCCCTTCGCTGTGCTTTATATAGCTTTGTATGGTATAATGTATTGAAAATCTTATTATTATTATATTTTGCATCTAAAATTTTAATTATTTAAAAACACCTGTGTAACTAACAATCCATAATTAATGAACAGGTTCTTTTTTTAAAGCTCTAGCTACAGACTTACTATTCAATATAGAAATTATTTATAAAGTTTAGCTTTTGGATGGAAAATGATGTTGCGAAATAAATCAATAATTTCAGCTTGCGTATTTCCACTGGGAAAAAGGAGGGGGGGAGACATATATGATGATATCTGGTTAGTGTTAAAAGTTAAAATAGAACTAGATATCAATTTGGAGGTAGGGGAGGGGTTCTCAAAGCTTTATTTAGACTTTATGTCCACTTAAATTTAGCTTTAATTACAAATTATTATCGTTGACTAATTGATTGACCGTTACAGGTAATGGTTAACTAGTAGTTAGAATGGTTAATTTTTTTTTAAATTAATAAAATTAAAAAATTTAAATGGACCTCCATCATTTGATGGATAATGGAGATCACATTAAAAAGTTTTAAAAAAATCATGGTAGGATGAAGATCCAATCTCTCCATCCAACCAAAAAAAAAAAAAACATTTCTGCTAGATCTCTAGCGACGGAGATCATCTTCGTCGCCAGAGATCCAGCTATTGTCATTATTGAATCTTCAGCGATAGAGATCACCATCGCTGGATCTCCGACGATGGAGACCACCATCGGTAGAGGTCTCCAAAAATATGAAACTATTGAAGAAAAATATTGAGCCAAGCCATTTAAAAAAAAAGAATGAAGGCTACATGCCGTGTTGCTTCGTATAATTTGCAAGATAACAAAAAGCCATATAAGATGTAGGAATAATATTAATGACGTAAAAAGTAACATTCCATAAGAGCATCTTTCAAGTATTTGTTTTCCCTAACGCAAAGGACCTTAGTACCCGAAGAGCATCCCTTTTCAATGAGAAGGTCAGTTTGCTAAAAAATTTCATTTTTCAGAATTTAATATCCTTTCCTAGTTACTTTGAATTCCTTTTGTAACGGAATTGGGTTATTCCAGTAAGTTAGAATATGTTGTTCATCAAAAAAGAATACTATCTACAGGTCACATTACCCGTCCTGTCATCCTTGAAGCTGTTTGGCATTGGTATCCAAACCATATGGCACAAGCAACTGTTGGCAATGTCTTTTATGGCTGAAAGTCTTGCCCAACTCAAGGTCCTTGAGATTTCCAACTGTGAATTCATAAAAGGAGTAATAGTCACAGAAGAACTTATAAGCACCAGTCCGTTTCCTAAACTAAATCAGCTGAAGCTCGAAAATCTTCCGGAACTCACAAAAGTCTACAACTTCGCCGGAAATTTAATTGAACTCCCTTCCTTGTCCAAACTGTGGATTGAGAATTGTCCTAAAATGGATATATTTGTCTCCAATCTTCTATGTGCTGACATCACAGCAAGCAAGAAACAGGAAGAGTTGAACTTAAAAGAGAACCTCCATTGGGACATGCGACCTTTCATTGATGAAAAGGTTATTTATTCTCCTTCTTGCTTCTTTTATTCTTTCCTTCACATTTCTTTTGTTCATTCACCTCCTTTTATATAAAGTTCTGTCTTCTGCAGGCAATGTCTTTCTGTCTTCAACAATTAACGGAGTTGACCTTTGATGGTTGTGCTAATTTCAAATATTTATTTCCGTCTTCTATTCCTGAAAGTCTTGTCCATCTCGAGATCCTTAAGATCTCCAATTGTAAGTTCATGAAAGGGGTAATAATCTCTCAAGAAGAACGAAAAAGTAGCTCTCTGTTACCTAAACTAAATCAGCTGAAGCTCAAAGATCTTCCGGAACTCACAAGATTCTGCAACTTCAGTGGAAATTTAATTGAACTACCATCCTTGTCCAAACTGTGGATTGAGAATTGTCCTAAAATGTACACATTTGTCTCCAATCTTCAATGTGCTGACATCATAGCAAGCAAGAAACGTGAAGAGTTGAACTTAAAAGAGAACCTCCATTCGGACATGCTACCTTTCTTTGATGAAAAGGTTATTTATTCTCCTTCTTGCTTCTTTTATTCTTTCCTTCACATTTCTTTTCTTCATTCACCTCCTTTTAGATAAAGTTCTGTCTTCTGCAGGCAATGTCTTTCTGTCGTCAACATTTAACGGAGTTGACCTTTGATGGTTGTGATAATTTGAAATATTTATTCCCGTCTTTTATGGCTGAAAGTCTTGTCCATCTCGAGATCCTTGAGATCTCCAATTGTAAGTTCATGGAAGGGGTAATAATCTCTCAAGAAGAAAGAAAAAGTAGCTCTGTGTTACCTAAACTTTATCAGCTGACGCTCAAAGATCTTCCGGAACTCATTAGATTCTGCAACTTCAATGGAAATTCAATTGAACTACCATCCTTGTCTGAATTGGAGATCCAGAATTGCCCTAAAATGCAAACATTTGCATCTGATTCTGTATGTGCAGACATGCTAGCCATTGAAGAACATAAAGAAGCAAACACAGAGGAGAACATCCATTCTTTCTTTGATGAAAAGGTTATTTATGTTTATTCCCCTTTTTGCTTCCCTTGATATTTCTTTTCTACATTTAGTGCTCTTTATTTTTCTTTTTTAAACTCTAAATTGAAACTATTATCTCACCTTTTCCTTATCTCTAATTGTGTAGTTCAAAAATTAGTGAAAATATTTTAAAATCATTTTCTGGAAGTGACTGTGTATATGACCGGAGCACCTTGCTTTTTGTCTGTTAGGAAGTGACTGTGTATATGACTTGCATTTCTTTATTTCTTTCTTTTAAAAAGAAAATGGTACGTGGCAGTAA
The DNA here is from genome assembly GCA_003430845.1 of Xanthoceras sorbifolium. Taxonomy (NCBI): domain Eukaryota; kingdom Viridiplantae; phylum Streptophyta; class Magnoliopsida; order Sapindales; family Sapindaceae; genus Xanthoceras; species Xanthoceras sorbifolium. The sequence continues at coordinate 27,056,531 of CM010612.1, forward strand.
GAGTTTTTCATCATTTGCTATGTTCATATAATACAATTTGCTACGATTCATAGCTGTTGTCAAGTAAGAAAGGTCTGAGTTATACTTGCGACTCTTCCTCTATTTCTCATTTCCTATTTTGATTGATTTCCATCTTCTGTGGCTCAAAAGTCTTGTCCTTCTGTATATCTAAAGGATACTACAATTATTATCTTCTTCATTTTATTTGCGGCTCATCTCTCCTTCCCGATTCAGTATATTGATTGAATTTTCAGGTTGCATTCCCCTGCTTGAACAAATTGGTGTTGTGTGAACTACCCGAGCTGTTGCATCTGTGGAAGGGAAATTCTCAACCTAGCAAAGTTATTGAAAATTTGGCACATCTAAAAGTATCAGGTGGTGGCAACTTAGTAACTTTAGTGCCATCTTCGGTGTCTCTTCAAAACTTGGAGAGACTGGAAGTACAGAAGTGTGATGGATTGATAAATTTGGTGACATGTTCGATGGCTAAAACTTTGGAGAAACTGAAAATAATGAAAATAGTTGATTGCAAAACTTTAGAAGAAATTATAGTAGACATGGGAGATGAAATAAAGGATGTGATTGTTTTCAACCAACTGAAATATCTGAAACTTCGTTGTTTGCCAAGCCTTACAAACTTTTGCAATGGGAATTTCACAATTGAATTTCCATACTTGCAACGAGTACTTGTGATAGAATGCTTAAAGATGATGACTTTTTCACAAGGAGTCTTGAGCACGCCAAAGCTACGAAGAATACATTTGAAAGAAGCGGAGGATGAAATTTGGTCGGAATATATAGCGAGTAACATGGGTTGGGAAGATGAAGATAACGAGGATGGAGGATGTTGGGAAGGTGACCTTAATACCACCATACAAAAGCTTTGTAAGGACGTGGTATGTATATTCATTCATTATATTTTTCCATCTTCTTTACACGTGCTGCTTTTGTTTTGCTTTATGTTATTCTTATTATTATTTTTATTAGGGAATTTGTCTCAGATTTACTGCTACGTTCATCCTATAGAAACAATAATCCTTCTTTAGTTTAGTCCACAAAACAACAAACCTGAACGGAATAAATAATTTAAATGTAAAGAGTCATAAAGCAATCACATTTGAACACCTAATGTAGAATTTTACAAGCCAAAGAAAAATTCCTCATGGATGGATCAAGAGAAATTGCGATTATTTTAATAAAAATAAGAATTTTTGTCAGTACTCTTTTGATGCAACCATGTAGATGAAAATTGTTAGTCTGAAGCTTGGTTTTAAAATTTCTTTCATTCTATATATCATATTGTTACAAACTAAGAATCGTACTGAACCTTCACATACTAGAAGTCTAGAACCAACTTTTCCAATTTTAATAATACATTTTCAATTTTAGTCAAAGTTTTTGTGTGAAGTTTTTTCATAGTTGTATCTATCTTAAATTCTTGATCATCGTTCTTTAATATAGTCATTTTATTCGTGTATTGATTAGATTCAAATACATGATAATATCTTTCTTTAATATAGTCATTTTATTCGTGTATTGATTGGATTCAAATACATGATATTTGTGTTCAGAATTTCTGCTCTTTGTCCTCAATACATGCTATGCTTTATAATTGCAGAATGCCGAGTCTTCTAAAAAAATTGAGGGGTGATCATCTGCTGGAATAAGGCAAGGTTATGGGGTTTGTGTTGTGATACATTATGTCTTATATTCTCTAATTGAAATGTTTCTGCTACCTTCCTTGTTGGTTTTTAGTTGTTTATGTGTATTATTTTGAGTTCACGAGTTCATAAATTTTGCCAAGTAATTGAAATTCAGAAAAAAAGTGATGTTACTATTTTTATTTTCTCATGGTTATTGTGTCTATAAGCAGAGATTTTAAGCAGTCCAGCAATTCTGTTGGGTGTGTAGTTGAATTTGCCAACCCTGATTGTTCTTTTGGAAGTTACTCAGCCCATGAACTCCAAATTGTTGAAGATTTTTGGACACTTAAAAATCAGAAGCATGGGTGACAGTTGTGTATATGTTTGAGAGTTGCAACAAATAAAGAAATGCCCAAATATTTGATTGACCCATGTTTCATTTGTGCGTCACTTGGATTCATGAGGCCCATATTTATTGCAGCACCTAATTCAATTAATTTAGAGAATGAATTACCTACTGGAAGGTGACTGAGTGAGAACACAAGGCAACGTCTAGTGAAGTGAGCCATGCAGAGAATCAAAATTTTTCATTGCAGAAAGCATTTACTTTTTTTTTCTTTTTTCATCTGCAACTAACTGCATCTACTTTAATATCTCAGTGAAGCAGTGGTGGGAGTCAGTAGTGGCTCTCATGTTAAGGTAAATATAATACACACTTTCTACAATATCCTATTTATAAGTTTTGGCCTAATTAAATATATACACTTTAAATCTTTAATATGAATACAGATGGTTCTTCTAGTGGTGCTCCTGGTCGATCTAGCGGTGGTGGTATTTTCCGCAATTGTAGAGGTTTTGTCTCAAGGGGTGTTTCTCTAGTTCTTTTGAGAATTTTTATGCTTTTGAAACAGAATTGTTGGGCGTTATCAAAGCCATTGATTATGCTCACAGGTTTGGTTAGATGTCTCTTTGGATTAAATGTGACTCCATTTTCATGGTGAATCTTCTTCTAACTCGCCCTGCTTTGGTGCCACGGAAACATTTGGCTTCGTGGAGAAGATGTCTGCATTATCTTTCCTCTATGAATATTCAAGCCACCCACATGGCCATATCTATCGTGAAGGAATTCAAGTGACAGATTGTTTGGCCTCTCATGACCACTCATTGCTCAAGATGGCGGTTTACTTGCCCGAATCTTTGCTCTTCTTTTGTTACTAGAGATTTTTCTCCTTTGCCTTTTTATCATTTCTCTTGGTCTCTTTTGAGGTTGATTTGGTACTGTTCTTTTGCTGTATTGTATTTTTCATCTTATTAATAATATTGGCCGGCTTAAGGAGTTACGTGCACATGATTTAAGGTCTTGTTGGGTGCCAACTTAGTTGGGATGCTTCAAGTTTCTTTTGATGCAACACTTATTCAGTTTAACCTTATTTATATAATTTTTTTTAAAAGTCTTAACTAACTGAGGTTGAAGTGATACAAATGATTCAAATGGGTGGTTTAATTTATGCTATAATTAAAATATTAATCAAGACTTTTAAGCACTTCATTACATATGCCCAATTGATTCATGGTGGATGCGCAGTTACGACTCTTCGGGGAATGTAATAATGAAAGTTAAAGACAATTTAATTGTACTTTTAGGCCCTGTTTGGAACATGGGACTAGGAGTGGGATTGGACTATTTACTCCTAGTCCCATGTTTGGAACATGTTGGGATTGGACATATCCAATCCCAACAGTTCCACCTAATCCCATATTGGTTTCCACCAATTTAGTCCCACTTCCTTTTTTTTTTTTTTTCTTTTCTAATATAATATAATATTTAATATAAATAAAAATTAATTTTATTTTATTTAAATTAATTTTAAATATTTTTATTTATTTTAAAAAATAAATTAAATATCTCATTTAATGTTTTTAAAATAATATTCAATTTAATTTAGAAATATTTTTAAGTAAATTTAATTTAATATTTTTATTTTTATTTTATTTAAAATGATTTTATTTATTTTAAAAATAATTTAAATATTTTGTTCATTCAAAAAAATATACATTTTTAATTAAATTAAATTTAAATATATTTTTTATTTAATTTAAAATTAATCTTATTTTTTATTTAAGTTAAAATGAATGTAATTTACTTTAAAATATTTTCATTTATGTGAAAATTAATTTAATAAATTTATTTTGATTTTATCCCATCCCATCCTATACCAAACAAAAGACAGTATTATTTTTAGTCCAGACTGCACCAAACACATTACAGTAGTAATTTAGTCCAATCCAATCCCATAAAATAGTCCAATCCAATCCCGCGTACCAAACGGGGCCTTAACATATATATAACACAAGAAATATATATTAATTAAAGCAAGATATTATAAGTTAAATATAAAGCAAGAAAAAGGTCATTGTATAAACACAACGATATCTTCCTCCATCTTCTTCACCCAATTTTTATGATTTACAGAAGCCATTTGTTATATATGCACATACGGTGTTGGTCACAAAAACACATTTGAGCAGAAATGGAACAAGACAAGGGCAAGGAAATGACTAGTAACTACCTCTATGTTTAGTTTGATGCGTCGTCATATAGAATTATCAATTAGTAATGGGTCTTGACTTTGTTGGGTTGGGCTTTTTGATTCATATTTGGATAACAATCGAGGCCACTCAAAAAAGTGAAATTGTTTTGGATATTGAAAATGGCCCACTTTCCCTTTCGTCCGTCACAACCATGCCGTGCAGGTAGGTCCACATGTATCTTCACAGCAACAAAATTATATCAAATAAAGTGCTTCACTCCATAAGTTTAATTATTAATTAGGATAACTTACACCTAGCCTACTTGAGATTTGGGTTTCTACAGTTAGAAATAATTTTATTAAAAATTGACAATAAAACCCCCTACAGTTATCTTTGACCGTTAAAAAATAACGGTTGACCAAATCAAACAGTGAAAAGACGAAACTACCCCTATAAAAAGACAGGATCAGGGATAATTTTATTTTTTTAGACTTTTTAAATTTTATTTTATTAAATAAAAATTAAAAAAATTAAGAAAAAATCTCATCTCTCCATCTTTAAAATAACAGACGGCTAAGATTTATTTAAAAAAATTAAAATAATAATAATAAAAAATTAATTATAGTTATGTAAATCCATTTTTCAGATTGAATCTTAGTTGTCCATCAAGATTAATGGACGGTAGAGATACAGTCTGAAAAATGGATCTCCACAAAAAATTTTTTTTTTTTTTGGGAATCAAATGGGTTCTTCACCGGTCTGGGTTCTACGCGAAGAACCCAGGGAGGGTTCGATTCGTTCGAACCCTCCTGGGTTCGATCAAAGAACCCAGAAGGGTTCTTCGAAGAACCCATTTTCTGAGTTCTTCAATTATTTTTTTTTTCTAATACGTAGATCTGGGTTCGATTCGTTCGAATCCTCGAACCTTTCTGGGTTCTTCGAAGAACCCAAAAAATGGGTTCTTCAAAATTTTTTTTTTTTCTAATACGTAAAACCTAGAGCCTCTCTGGGTTCTTCGATTCCCAAAAAAAAATTTTTTTTTTTGTGGAGATCCATTTTTCAGATTGGATCTCCACCATCCACTAATCTTGATGGATGATTGAGATTCAATCTGAAAAATGGATTTACATAACTATAATTAATTTTTTATTTTATTATTATTTTAATTTTTTTAAATAAATCTTAACCGTCTGTTATTTTAAAGATGAAGGGATGATATTTTTTCTTAATTTTTTTAATTTTTATTTAATAAAATAAAATTTCAAAATTTCAAAAAGATGAAAATACCCTTGACCCTGTCTTTTTCTAGGGGTAGTTTCGTCTTTTCACTGTTTGATTTGGTCAACCGTTATTTTTTAACGATCAAAGATAACCGGAGGGGAATTTACTGTCAATTTTTAATAAAGTTATTTCTAGCTGCAGAAACCCAAACATCAGGTAAATTAGATGTAATTTATCCTATTAATAATATCACAATGTTTGTACATGATTACAATCATATATCTAATAGTAGATTTCTGACTCAATCGACATTAATTCTTAAAAAATGAAAAAATTAGTTCTATATTCTTGCACTTCGTGTTGTTTGTTTAAAATAAAAGTAATATTAAATTGTTTAAAAAATTTATCTAAATAATATGACTTGTGAATTATCAACGCCAAAGAGTAACAAAATGCAACAATTACACTAGTAGTATTTTGTAAAATTTTTTTTTTTTTTCTTTAGTTGGGGTTAAATGAATATTATTTTGAAACCAATTTCCTAAAAAAACAAAGTAAAATTGCTATGCTTCCATCTCCTAATTTAATAAATCAATGTAAATTTATAACTTTGAATGCATAAATAATGATAACAAGTTTATTTTTATTATCGCGTTTCAATTTCATATTTTATCACCTCACATGTACCATATGAGATTCATATAGTAATTTTAAAGTTAAATATTAATTTAATTCCCACATCTAATATTTTCGACTTTGAGTAGTTTAGTGATCAAGATTTAACATATACAGAGATTGGATATGAAATCCAACAGATGTGTATGTAGGGCATTCTTATCAAAATTATTCCTCACTTTCATCTATTTTTCCCAGGTCATCTTCTTTAAAATGCAACTAAACATCACCTTATTATACTTACAATACGTCAATCCATGCAGTGTTCCTATACAAGACTTGTACATACAGTTACTTGAGTGGTTAAATACTTATTGGATTCTATTTTAAAGGTTTTAAAAAGTGATTTTTTTACTTAAAAAAAATATAACTCTACAGTAACTATACAACTTAGTATAGTAGCAAAAATCTTCACAGTATAAATCTGTATGATATTATTTTAAGAGATCATCTGTTGCTGCAGTTATTGTATCGTAGCATTTCCATATAACCTTTATATAATTTACAAAGACCAAGAAAATAAAAGAAGCATTAACAAAAACATTTCCATATTAAATTCACATATGACCCATTGGTTATATTTACATATTAATAATTATTGGGATCTGTCGAGATTAACAATTAAATATACGGTCTGAATATCTACTCTTATAGTGTAAGAATACTATTTCCATAATAAGATGAGAAAACTATCTATATATATATATGATAAAAATTAAACCCTTTATTATTAAAATGGAGGAAAATGCACTAACCATTTTATTAAGGAAATGTGCTACTAAGTTTACTTTTTATACAGCAAGGCAAGTCTTCCACTCAAATTGACTCATGATTAAAGTTACAAGTGAAATACGGCAAGTTAATAATTGAAAAATTAATAATAAAAAATTTAAAAAAAGTTGTCACGGGATCTGCACTGGGAGATATAGAGACTTTCTTCTGCTAACAAATGCCATCCAAATTGATCATTTTGTTGTTTTTACAGAAGTAGAAACACAGCGAAAACTCTCAACACGGAAACAGTCGTCTGTCCTTGCCATCCATAAGAGGTGCACTTTACTCCAAAACCTTTCTCAACTTTCTTCTTTTAATAGTTGTTATTTGTTCTTCCATTATTGTTATTCTTAGTTGTTACTCGATTTGTAGTTTCTTTTTTAAGAAAAAATAAATTTGTTATTGTCATTCTGCCATTAGATTCACTTTGTTAAGTTGGGAAAAGAAAACGAATTTTTTTTTCTCTGTTTGCTATAAGAAAAAAGAAATTTTTTTTTGATTGTCTTCATTTTGTTGCCCTGTTTTTTAGTTATTATTTTTATCTATACTCTTGTCATTAGCTTCGCTTTGTCAAATTACTGCAAAAAAAGAAAAAGAAAATAGAGAGAGAGAGAGAGAGAGAGAGAGAGAGAGAGAGAGAGAAAGCAAGGAGTGATAAGAAACAGGAAATGGCGGAGATTGTTCTTTCTATTGTAGCAAAAGTTGCAGAGTTGTTGGTTGTTCCCATTGGAAAGCACATATGTTATCTGTTCAAGTACCAGAGCAACATGGAGGAGCTCAAGCAGCAAGTTGAGAAGCTGACACATGCAAGAGAGAGGGTGCAGCATTCTGTTGACGAGGCCAGGAGACAAGGGGATGAGATCGAAAATGATGTTGAGAAATGGCTCAATAGCGTGGATGAGTTTGCTGAAAAGGCCATCAAGCCCATCATTAATGACGAAGACAAAGCAAAGGACCTGTGTTCAATAGGCTTCTGCTCTAAATTTCTGACGCGTTACTCTCTCAGCAAGAAAGCAGTGAAGATGGCAAAGGATGGGGTCAACCTCTTGGGAGAAGAAAAATTTCAGAAAGTTTCGCACTGTCCTGCCATTGGAAGAACAAAATCCGTCTATACCAGAGGCTATGAGGACTTTGGTTCAAGAATGCTGGTTTTTGAGAAGATTATGGAGGCCTTAGTGGATGAAGATGTCAACTTGATTGGAGTGTATGGGATGGGAGGTGTGGGTAAAACCACGCTAGTCAAAAGAGCTGTTGCTCAAGCCATGGAAGACAAGTTATTTGATGTGGTGGTTATGGCGGATGTAACAGAGACCCCTAACATCAAAAGGATTCAAGGACAAATTGCTGATGAGCTTGGCCTGAAATTTCACGAAGAGAGTTTATCAGGGAGAGCTGCTCGATTACGTAACAGGTTGAAGAAAGAAAAGAGAGCCCTTATTGTATTAGATAATATTTGGGCACAACTTGACCTGGGGGTTGTTGGAATTCCTTTAGTTGAAGAGGAGAAAGGAAGCGTCACACAAGAAGTAGAGCAGGATGGAACCAATGATAATAAGAGGCAATGCAAAATATTGTTGACATCTAGAGATCTACATGTATTACGTGATGATATGAAGACTCAGAAGGATTTCTTCGTTAATGTATTGTCTCAGGAAGAAGCTGAACATTTGTTTTGGAAGATTGTAGCTGATTCAGCAAAAACATTCGATTTTGACAGTATTGCAGTTGAGATAATTCGGTGTTGTGCTGGCTTGCCTGTTGCACTTGCAACAGTTGCAAATGCACTAAAAAATAAGAGTCTTTTTGAATGGAATGACGCCTTGCTTCAGCTAAGAAAGTCTAGTTCAAGACACATCAGAGGGATGGATGCAAATGTGTACTCTGCCATAAAATTGAGTTACGATTTGTTGGAGAGTGAGGAAGCAAAATCAATATTTCTGCTTTGTAGTCTATACAATGCAAGTTTCAATATAAATATTGATTACTTGCTGAGGTATGGTATGGGTTTGAGTTTGTTTCAAGATGTTTCTACATTGGAGCAAGGAAGGAACAGGCTGCACACATTGATCAATAAGCTCAAAGCTTCATGTCTACTGTTGGATGGAAAGACAAACAAGTCCGTCAAAATGCATGATATTGTTCATGCTGTTTCCATTTCAATTGCATCCACAGAGAAGCTTATGTTTAATATTCAAGATATCACAGACTTAAAAGCAATGTTGGAGGAGAAATTGCCTAAAGATTCCACTGCCATTGCTCTGCAATATAAAGATGTCTCTGTGCTTCCTGAAAGGTTGGAATGTCCGAAACTTAAGTTGCTTATTTTGCTTATGAAAGATACCTGTTTACAACTTCCAGATTCTTTCTTTGAAGGAATGAAAGAATTGAAAGTTTTATATTTGAAAAAAATTCATATGTTATCAGGACCTTCATCACTTTGCACGCTAACAAATGTTCGAACTTTATGCTTGAACCAATGTTTGCTAAGGGATATAACATTTATCATAGCGTTAAAGAGAATAGAAATTCTTTCCTTTTGGGGATCTGATATTGAGCAGTTGCCAAGTGATATAAGACAATTGACTCGATTAAGGTTTTTAGATTTGAGGAGTTGTTCAAAATTAAAAGTGATCTCACCAAATGTCATATCAAGCTTGACGCGGTTAGAGGAGCTCTATGTGGGCAATAGTTTTGTTCAATGGGATGTTGAAGGAGGAAGTAATGCTAGTCTTTCTGAGTTGAAGCAATTGTCTCTCCTAACAACTTTAGACATACGCGTTCTTGATACCCGAATTATGCCACAAGACTTGTTGGTATTTGAGAAATTGGAAAGGTATAGAATAATAATTGGAGATGTGTGGAAGAGCCGCGATAAGTTTGAATCCTCAAGGATGTTGAAACTGCAATTGAATAATGGTAATATTTATTTGGGCAGTGGAATTAAAATTTTGTTGAACAGAACTGAAGACCTCTATCTAAATGAACTGAAGGGTGTAAAGAATGTTGTTTATCAACTTAATGGAGAAGGTTTCCCACAGCTGAAGCATCTTTATGTAGAAAATGGTCCGGAGATTCAGTATATTATTAGCACAATTGGATGGGGTCTATGGAATATCTTTCCCAAGCTAGAGTCATTGTTCCTTCATAAGTTGGTTAACTTGGAGAAGATATACCATGGTCGACTTGCAATAGAGTCTTTCAACAAATTAAGAATCATGAAAGTTGAAAAATGTGATAGATTGAAGTATCTCTTGTCATTTTCCATGGCCAAAAACCTCATGCAGCTTCAAGAAATCGAAGTAACTGATTGCAAAATGCTAGAAGAGATTGTTTTTAAGGAAAGCAAAGAACAAGTCCAACAAAATGATAGTAGGGTCGAGTTAACTAAACTGCGTACCCTAACAATACAATTCCTACCACGGCTCAGAAGTTTTGGGTTCAATTTGTTCACACCTAACACTGGATCTCAAGAAATAATTGTTGAAGATGATCCTAGCGGTAGCAGTTTCACGTCACTTTTCAGTCAAAATGTATGTTACCTCATCTTATCTTTATTTTTCGTTTTGAGTTTGTAATTTATAAGGTTAAGGGTCGTTTATAGATCTACCTTTTCAATCATTAATAAAAAATGAAATTTGTGTTAGCAGGTTGTGCTCCCAAGCTTGGAGAACCTGAAACTGTCCTCAATTAACATTGGATGCACATGGTTTGATATGCTTCCAGTGATGTCTTCTTGTTGTCAAGCTTTAACAAACTTGACTTTGAAGAGATGCGAGGGTTTGAAATTTCTGTTTTCATTTTCTATGGTTAAAAGTCTTGTGCAACTGCAAAAGCTTGAAATAAGGAACAGTAGCACGATTGAAGGAATAATCAACACGGAAGCATTGAGAGAGGAGGAAAATATGATTAAGATGGTGTTCCCTAAACTACTCACGCTGCATCTTGAAGATCTTCCGAAACTTGCAGGATTCAGCTCTGGAAATTCAGTTGAATTCCCCTCCTTGACTCTACTATACGTCCGAAGTTGCCCAAAGTTGAAGACATTCTTGTCCGATTCCATGTCTGCTGCGGACATAAGACTAAGCAAAGATGCGGAAGAAATGAACTACCGGGCTGACATGCATCCTTTGTTTGACAAAAAGGTGAGTTTGTTTTGCTTATATTCGCATGATTTATTTCTCACCCACCTCACTTAACGGTTGAATTTCAATTAATTTGATTTCATTTGGCAATGCTATAAAAAATAGTGCAACACGATAGGGATCATTAAGACATTTTGTTTTTTGCAGTTAAAATATTAAAACAACCCACTACCTAGTCATTTTTTTAACCCACTTGCAAACACTTGCAGGGTGTCCTTTCAGAAAGAAAAAAAAAAAAACACAAAAAAACCTTAGATCAACAAATTTTTATTCCTTTTCTATTCCTAAATCCCTAAGTTTATAATCAAAATGTTTAAATAATATCTTTACTTGATTCGATTGAACCAATAAAGGTAAATTATAGTAAAGTATATTGACGTTTGATCATATCGTAATGAAACTGTGAATTTAGTTTTAATTACACGTCACTACCCATGAATATTATTTGACCGTTAGAGGTAACGGTCAACTAGTGGTCAGAAGTTAATATAGTTAATTTTTCTTAATTTTTTTTAAATTAATAAAATTAAAAAATTTAAATGGATATCCACCATTTGATGGAAAGTGGAGATGATATTAAAAAAATTTAAAAAAATTGTGGTGGAATGGCAATCTCTCCGTCCAACTAAAAACAAAAAAAATAAATAAATAAATAAATAAATTTCTGCTATCAGTGATTGTCATTGTTGAATCTTCAGCAATGGATATGACCATTGCTGGATCTCTAACGATGGAGACCGACTATCGCTAGAGGTCTCCAAAAAATATGAAACTATTGAAGAAAAATATTGAGCCAAGCCATTTATAAAAAAGAATGAAGGCAAACCTGCCGTGTTGCTTCATATAATTTGCAAGATAACAAAAATCCATATAAGATGTAGGAATAATGACATTAAAAGTAACATTCCATAAGAGCATCTTTCAAGTATTTATTTACGAATCTCTTCAACTTTACTATATGATAATGCTGGTATCACCAATTCAGCGCTGTAATATGACCTCATACTTGCACATTTTATTTGCTGACTCAGCTCTCCTTTCTCATTCAGTATTTTGTTTGAATTCCCAGGTTGCATTCCCCTGCTTGAAACAATTAAGCTTGGTTGGTTTGCCTGAGTTGTTGCATCTGTGGAAGGAAGATTCTCAACGTAGCACTGTTTTTGAAAATTTGACAAATCTAGATGTCAGATATTGTAAGAACTTAAAAACTCTAGTGCCATTCTCAGTGTCCCTCGAGAAACTGAAAACTCTAACAGTGTGGGACTGCAATGGATTGACGAATTTGATGACACTATCAACAGCTAAAACTTTGGTGCAACTTAAAACAATAAATATACAGTCCTGCAAAATGCTAGAAGAAATTATAATAGACATGAGAGATGCAGAAATCATGACAGCAGAAGCAGAGAAGGATGCAGCCATTGATAAAATCACATTCTCTATGTTAAACTCCTTCCGACTTTGGTATTTGCCAAACTTGACATCTTTCTATTCAGGAAGTAATACTGTGGAATGTCCTTCCTTGACAACTATTGAGATAACAAATTGTCCAAAGATGGAGACTTTTGTTCTCCCTAATACGAAGGACCTTAGTACCCGAAGTGCATCCCTTTTCAATGAGAAGGTCAGTTTGCTAAACATTTTCATTTTTGAGAATTTAATATCCTTTCCTAGTTACTTTGAATTCCTTTTGTAACGGAATTGGGTTATTCCAGTAAGTTAGAATATGTTGTTCATAAAAAAAGAATACTATCTACAGGTCACATTAGCCGTCCTGGCATCCTTGAAGCTGTTTGGCATTGGTATCCAAACCATATGGCACAAGCAACTGTTGGCAATGTCTTTTATGGCTGAAAGTCTTGCCCAACTCAAGGTCCTTGAGATTTCCAACTGTGAATTCATAAAAGGAGTAATAGTCACAGAAGAACTTATAAGCACCAGTCCGTTTCCTAAACTAAATCAGCTGAAGCTCCAAAATCTTCCGGAACTCACTAGATTCTGCAACTTCAATGGAAATTCAATTGAACTACCATCCTTGTCTGAATTGGAGATCCAGAATTGCCCTAAAATGCAAACATTTGTATCCAGTTCTCTATTTGCAGACATGCCAGCCATCAAAGAACCTGAAGAAGTGAAAACACGGAATGAGGAGAACCTCCATTCTTTCTTTGATGAAAAGGTTATTATTCCCCTTTCTGCTTCTTTCATTGTTTCTTCACTCTCTCCCTTCGCTGTGCTTTATATAGCTTTGTATGGTATAATGTATTGAAAATCTTATTATTATTATTATATTTTGCATCTAAAATTTTAATTATTTAAAAGCACCTGTGTAACTAACAATTCATAATTAATGAACAGGTTCTTTTTTTAAAGCTCTAGCTACAGACTTACTATTCAATATAGAAATTATTTATAAAGTTTAGCTTTTGGATGGAAAATGATGTTGCGAAATAAATCAGTAATTTCAGCTTGCATATTTCCACTGGGAAAAAGGAGGGGGGAGACATATATGATGATATTTGGTTAATGTTAAAAGTAAAAATAGAACTAGATATCAATTTGGAGGTGGGGGTGGGGTTCTCAAAGCTTTATTTAGACTTTATGTCCACTTAAATTTAGCTTTAATTACAAATTAGTATCCTTGACTAACTGATTGACCGTTACAGGAAATGGTTAACTAGTAGTTAGAATGGTAACTTAATTTTTTTAAAATTAATAAAATTAAAAAATTTAAATGGACCTCCATCATTTGATGGATAATGGAGATCACATTAAAAAATTTTAAAAAAATCGTGGTAGGATGAAGATCCAATCTCTCCATCCAACCAAGAACAAAAAAAAAAAATTTCTGCTAGATCTCTAGCGACGGAGATCATCTTCGTCACCAGAGATCCGGCTATTGTCATTATTAAATCTTCAGCGATAGAGATCACCATCGCTGGATCTCCAACGATGGAGACCCACCATCAGTAGAGGTCTCCAAAAATATTAAACTATTGAAGAAAAATATTGAGCCAAGCCATTTATAAAAAAAGAATGAAGGCTACATGCCATGTTGCTTCATATAATTTGCAAGATAACAAAAAGCCATATAAGATGTAGTAATAATATTAATGACATAAAAAGTAACATTCCATAAGAGCATCTCTCAAGTATTTATTTATGAATCTCTTCAACTTTACTATATGATAATGCTGGTATCACCAATTCAGCACTGTAATATGACCTCATACTTGTACATTTTATTTGCCACTCACCTCTCCTTTCTCATTCAGTATTTTCTTTGAATTCCCAGGTTGCATTCCCCTGCTTAAAAGAATTAATATTGCGGGAGTTGCCTGAGTTGTTGCATCTGTGGAAGGAAGATTCTCAACGTAGCACTGTTTTTGAAAATTTGACCAATCTAGATGTCAGAGGTTGTAAGAACTTAAAAACTCTAGTGCCATTCTCAGTGTCCCTCGAGAAACTGAAAAATCTATTAGTGTCGGGGTGCAATGGATTGATGAATTTGATGACACTATCAACAGCTAAAACTTTGGTGCAACTTAAGACAATACATATAAGTTCCTGCGAAATGCTAGAAGAAATTATAATAGACATGAGAGATGAAGAAATCATGACAGCAGAAGTAGAGAAGGATGCAGCCATTGATAAAATCACTTTCTCTATGTTAAACTCCTTCCTACTTCGGAATTTGCCAAACTTGATATCTTTCTATTCAGGAAGTAATACTCTGGAATGTCCATCCTTGTCCAAACTGTGGATTGAGAATTGTCCTAAAATGGACACATTTGTCTCCAATCTTCTATGTGCTGACATCACAGCGAGCAAGAAACATGAAGAGTTGAACTTAAAAGAGGACCTCCATTTGGACATGCGACCTTTCATTGATGAAAAGGTTATTTATTCTCCTTCTTGCTTCTTTTATTCTTTCCTTCACATTTCTTTTCTTCATTCACCTCCTTTTATAAAGTTGTGTCTTCTGCAGGCAATATCTTTCTGTCTTCAACATTTAACGGAGTTGACCCTTGATGGTTGTGATAATTTCAAATATTTATTTCCGTCTTCTATGGCTGAAAGTTTTGTCCATCTCCAAGTCCTTAAGATATCTAATTGTAAGTTCATGGAAGGGGTAATAATCACTCAAGATAATAAAAAAAGTAGCACTCTGTTACCTAAACTAAGTCAGCTGGAGCTCAAAAATCTTCCGGAACTCACAAGATTCTGCAACTTCAATGGAAATTCAATTAAACTGCCCTCCTTGTCTGAATTGGAGATCAAGAATTGCCCTAAAATGCAAACATTTGTATCCAATTCTATATTTGCAGTCATGCCAGCCACCGAAGAACCTGAAGAAGTGAACATGCAGAATGAGAACTTCCATTCTTTCTTTGATGAAAAGGTTATTTATTCCCCTTTTTGCTTCTTTCATTCTTTCTTCACTGTTTCTCCCTTCCCTGTGCTTTATATAGCTTTGTATGGTTTAATCTGTTGATAATCCTTTTTTTTTTTTTTCATCTACAATTTTAATTATTGAAAAACATTTGTATAACTAACAATGCATTTAAATATACTATTTTGGCTTCAAATTTGTAATTTACTGAAATAAATATAAAAAATATGTGAATTAATACCATTCAAATTATTTAAAAATTAAACTTAGCAAATATTTTTTAAAGAAAATTAAAAGACAATGTTGAAATGAAAAAATAAAAAAGGGACTGGCCTGCTCTGCTCTTTAATTCTTTCCTTTTTATTTTTATTTGTTTAACTTTGTGTTCATTAATGTCAAAAAAAAAAAAAAATTGTGTTCACTAGAACAGAAAGACTAGAAAAATTGAAGAAGTTAAACCTTTATTTGGTTGCCATGCTTGCTGGTACCAGTAGTAAGATTCGTATGATGCAAAGTTGTTTTGATCTAGAAATTTTTTTTTTTTTTTCATTTTATTTGTGGTTCATCTCTTCTTTTTGATTCAATAATATTGATTGAATTTTCAGGTTACATTTCCCTGCTTGAAGGATTTAAAGTTGCGTGAACTACCTAAGTTGTTGCATCTGTGGAAGGAAGGTTCTCAACATAGCATAATTTTTGAAAATTTGACAAATCTAGATGTATCAGATTGTGAGAACTTAAAAACTCTAGTGCCGTCCTCGGTGTCCCTTCAAAAGCTGATGACTCTAACCTTACAAAGGTGCAATGGTTTGATGAATTTGTTGACGCTCTCATCAGCTAAAACATTGGTGCAACTTGAGAGTTTGGATATAGAATGCTGCAAATTGGTTGAAGAAATTATAACAGACAAGGGAGATGAAGAAACCAAGACAGCAGAAGGAGAGATAGATG
Source organism: Xanthoceras sorbifolium (assembly GCA_003430845.1). Lineage (NCBI taxonomy): Eukaryota > Viridiplantae > Streptophyta > Magnoliopsida > Sapindales > Sapindaceae > Xanthoceras > Xanthoceras sorbifolium. The sequence continues at coordinate 27,072,862 of CM010612.1, forward strand.
TATCCGTTGATAAAATTGCATTCCGTATGCTAGACTCAATTATTCTCGAGTCTTTGCCTAACTTGATAAGTTTCTATTCAGGAAGTAATATTTTGGAATGTCCTTCATTGACGATTATCAGTGTAGAAGATTGTCCAAAGATGAAGACACTTGTTTTCCCTAAGGACATTAGTATCTATAGTGCATCCTTTTTCAGTGAGCAGGTCAGTTTGTCTAAAATTTCTTGTTCCAAATTTTTTTTATCATTTTTTAGTTAATTTTAAAATTTGATGAACCTTGTGGCACAACTAATTGCAGGCAACATCTTCGTGCTTTCAAAATTTAACAGAGTTGATCATGGATGGCTATGATAGTGTGAAATATGTATTTCCATCTTCTGTTGCTGAGAGTTTTGTCCATCTCAAGGTCTTTAAGATATCCAATTGTAAGCACATGGAAGGGATAATAATCATAGAAGAAGAAAGAATAAACAGCACTTTGTTCCCTGAACTAAAGCAGCTGACACTCAAAGATCTTTCTGAACTCAAAAGATTCTGCAACTTCAAAGGAGATTCAGTTGAACTGCCCTCCTTGTCTGAATTGGAGATCCAGAATTGCCCTAAAATGAAAACATTCGCCTCCGATTCTGTATGTGGAGACATGCCAGCCATTGAAGAACCTAAAGAAGGAAACACGGAGGAGACCATCCATTCTTTCTTTGATGAAAAGGTTATTTGTGGTTATTCCCTGTTTTGCTTCCCTTGATATTTCTTTTCTACCTTCACCGCGCTTTGTTTTTCTTTTATAAACTCTAAATTGAATCTATTGTCTCACTTTTTCCTTATCTCTAATTGTTTAGTTCAAAAATTAGTGAAAATATTTTAAAACTATACAACTATATCATCTTTTTTCTGTTAGGAAGTGACTGTGTATATGACTTGCATTTCTTTCTTTCTTTCTTTTAAAAAGAAAATGGTACGTGGTAGTAATAGTTTTTCATCACTTGCTATGTTCATATATACAAGTTGCTACGATTCATAGCTGTTGACAAGTAAGAAAGGTCTGAATTATACTTGCGGCTCTTCCTCTATTTCTCATTTCATATTTTTCATTGATTTCCATCTTCTATGGCTCAAAGTGTTCTCTTTCTGTGGATCTAGAGGATACTACAATTATCTTACATTTTATTTGCGGCTCATCTCTCCTTCCCAATTCAGTATATTGATTGAATTTTCAGGTTGCATTCCCCTGCTTGAACAAATTGGTGTTGTGTGAACTACCCGAGCTGTTGCATCTGTGGAAGGGAAATTCTCAACCTAGCAAAGTTAATTGAAAATTTGGCACATCTAAAAGTATCAGGTTGTGGCAACTTAGTAACTTTAGTGCCATCTTCGGTGTCTCTTCAAAACTTGGAGAGACTGGAAGTACAAAAGTGTGATGGATTGATAAATTTGGTGACATTCTCGATGGCTAAAACTTTGGAGAAACTGAAAATAATGAAAATAGTTGATTGCAAAACTATAGAAGAAATTATAGTAGACGTGGGAGATGAAATAAAGGATGTGATTGTTTTCAACCAACTAAAATATCTAAAACTTCGTTGTTTGCCAAGCCTTACAAACTTTTGCAAGGGGAATTTCACAATTGAATTTCCATACTTGCAACGAGTACTTGTGATAGAATGCTTAAAGATGATGACTTTTTCACAAGGAGTCTTGGGCACGCCAAAGCTACAAAGAATACATCTGAAAGAAGAAGAGGTTGAATGGCATTGGGAATTGAGTGTGGGTATATATGGTTTGGAAGATAAAGTGGATGGAGGATGTTGGGAAGGTGACCTTAATACCACCATACAAAAGCTTTTTAAGGACGTGGTATGTATATTCATTCATCATATTTTTCCATCTTTCCAGTTGTGCTGCTTTTGTTTTGCTTTATTTTAGTCTTATTAATATTTTTGTTAGGGAAGTTGTCTCAGATTTACTAATTCTGTAAGCTTCTCCAGTGGACAATCATCGCACTGCGATAGATTTACAGCTATGGTCATCCTATAGAATTTAACCATACTCCTTCAGTTTCGTCCACAAAACAACAAACCTGAACCCCGATTAGGACACAAAAGGAATAAATAATCTAAATGAAAAAAGTCACAAAGCAATTACATCTGAACACCTAATGTAGAATTTTACAAGCCAAAGAAAAATTCCTCATGGATGGATCAAGATAAATTGCGATTATTTAAATAAAGATTATAATTTTTATCAGTACTCTTCTCATGCAACCATGTAGATGAAAATTGTTAGTTTGAAGCTTATTTTTAAATTTCTATCACTCTATATATCAGATTGTTACAAATTAATAATCGCGCTGAAACTTTACATACTAGAAGTCCAGAGCCAACTTTTCCAATTTTAATAATACATTATCAACTTTAGTCAAAGTTTTTGTGTGAAGTTTTTTCCTAGTTGTATCTATCTTAAATTCTTGATCATCTTTCCTTAATATAGTCTTTTGATTCGTGTATTGATTAGATTCAAACTTGCTTCTCTCCAATACATGATATCTGTGTTCAGAATTTCTGCTCTTTGTCCTCAATATATGCTATTGCTTTATAACTGCAGAATGCCGAGAGTTCTGAAAAAATTGAGGGTTGATCATCTGCTTGAATAAGGAAAGTTTATGTGGTTTGTGTTGTGATACATTATGTCTCATATTCTCTAATTGAAATGTTTCTGCTGTCTTCCTTGTTGGTTTTCAGTTGTTTATGGGTATTATTTTGAGTTCACGAGTTCATAAATTTTGCTAAGTAATTGAAATTTAGAAAAAAGTGATGTTACTATTTTTACTTTCTCATGGTTATTATGTCTATAAGCAGAGATTTTAAGCAGTCCAGCAATTCTGTTGGGTGTGTAGTTGAATTTGCCAACCCTGATTGTTCTTTTGAAAGTTACTCAGCCCATCTACTCCAAATTGTTGAAGATTTTTGGACACTTAAAAATCAGAAGCATGGGTGACAGTTGTGTATATGTTTGAAAGTTGCAACAAATAAAGAAATGCCCAAATATTTGATTTGACTCATGTTTCATTTGTTGCATATTTATTGCAGCACCTACTTCAATTAATTTAGAGAATGAATTACCTACTGGAAGGTGACTTGAGTGAGAACACAAGGCAACGTCTAGTGAAGTGAGCCATGCAGAGAATCAAATTTTTTCACTGCAGAAACCATTTACATTCTTTTTCTTTTTTCATCTGCAACTAACTGCATCTACTTTAATATCTCAGTGAAGCAGTGGTGGGAGTCAGTAGTGGCTCTCATGTTAAGGTAAATATATTTCGCACTTTGCACAATATATTCTATTTATAAGTTTTGGCCTAATTAATTTTGTCCAATATCCCTCCACCAAAATTTAATATGTATATACACTTTAAATCTTTAATATGTATACAGATGGTTCCTCTAGTGGTGCTCCTGGTCACTCTAGCGGCGGTGGTATTTTCTGCAATTGTAGAGGTTTTGTCAAAGGGTGTTTCTCGAGTTCTTTTGAAGCAGAATTGTTGGCTGTTATCAAAGCCATTAATTATGCTCACATAGTTGGTTTGATGTCTCTATGGATTGAATGTGACTCCATTTTCATGGTGAATCTTCTTCAAACTCGCTCTGCTTTGGTGCCGTGGAAACATTTGGCTTCATGGAGAAGATGTCTGCATTATCTTTCCTCTATGAATATTCAAGTCACCCACGTCTATCGTGAAGGAAATCAAGTGACAGATTGTTTAGCCTCTCATGATCACTCATTGACTCAAGATGGTGGTTTACTTGCCTGAATTTTTTCTTTTATTACTAGAGATTTTCCTCCTTTGCCTTTTTATCATTTCTCTTGATCTCTTTTGAGGTTGGTTTGATGTTCTTTTGTTGTATTGTATTTTTCATCTTATTAATATTATTGGCCGGCTTAAGAAGTTACGTGCACATAATTTAAAGTCTTGTTGGGTGCCAACTTAATTGGAATATTTCAAGTTCCTTATGATGCAACACTTCTTCAGCTTGACCTTATTTATATAATTTTTTTATTTTTATTTTAAAGTCTTAACTAACTGGGGTTGAAGTGATACAAATTATTCAACTGGGGTGGTTTAATTTATGCTATAATTAAAATATTAATCAAGACTTTTAAGCTCTTGATTACATATGCCCAATTGATTCATGGTGGGTGTGTGATTACGACTCTTTTGGTAATATAATAGTATTGAAAGTTGAAGATAATTTAATTATACTTTTAACATATATATATATATATAATACAAGAAATATATATTTTTATTAAAGCAAGATATTATAAGTTTTTTTTTTTTATTTTCTCAAATTAAACATAAAATATATACAGGAGTTGACAATTAGATATGTTGTATTATTGCTTCAAATGTATGCAATTTACGAAAGAAAAATGAAGTAATATTTTAAAATTGATTGCAGATATTTATTGTTAAATACTATTTTATTTCTGACTGTAAGACAGTGATCACATCAGCCATTAAACATAAATTGTCTTCAAATTATATGAATTGATATACTGAAAAACATTATTGTATACACAAATATATATAAAATAACAGTCATGCACTTTGTATATTGCGGCTATAAAATATACATTTACTATGTATATGTATATATATATTTTATGCATGCAACTACAACTTTCATACTCTGGCATTGAATTAATCAATAACCAAATAATAAATTAAAGATTAATCTGGAAGTAAGTGGGGTTCAAATAATAAAAAAGAAAGGTAGACTCATATCAAATAATAACATCTTATTGTAGAGTGAGGGAAGTTTTTTTTTTTTTTTTTTTTTAACTGGAAACTTTATTATAAAAGAAAAGACTACGAACCACCCGCTACATTACTAGAAATAAAACTAATGTAGAAAGACCAATCTCAAAACAAATCCCATAAACACCATATTGGTGCTTCAATGGCTATAACAAATCCCATAAACACCGGAAACTCTTAACAATTTAATAATCTCCATAATAGAAAGACCAATCTCAAAACAAGGTGGTTTAAGATTAATTCTGATGTTGCTATTGATGTTCGTAATGTTCGGACTGGTTTTGGTATTGTTGTTCGAGATGAAGAGGGGTAGGTGGTGCTTTCTTGTGCTGCTTTTGTTTAGAGGTTAGTCGCCTTAGATATTGCTGAAGTTATGGCTTTGTTGCGTGAGATCCTGCTTGCGTTGGATTCTGGTATTTATCCTTTTTATTGTGAGTCCAATGCTATTTCGGTTGTGCAGCAGATTTTTTCCAAAGTTAGCTAAAGGTCTGATGTTGACTTTGTTGTGGATGATATCCTTTCATTGGTTGGAGCTCTCCCGGAGTTCTCTGTTTAGTGAAGAGTTCACTGGCGTGCAAACTCGATGGCTCATGGTTTAGTTAAATTTGTACTTAGTTTAGTATCTGGTTGCATTTTGATTGATGATATTCATAGTTTGGTTGTTATGAATTACAAATAAAAAACAAACAAAATGATTCACTTGATAGAATTTGATACATATGACTGAATCCAATACCCTATTAAGAATGAACAACTAAAATTTCTTATCTTATAATTTTTCTTTTTTCCTTTTTTTTTTTAAAATAAAATAAAATAAAGGGCAAAAATCATTTTCATTCCTTATAACTTATTTTAAATTATTACTTTTTAATTGATGTTTCCTTTTTTAACTCGTAAGGTCTCTAACTTTTTAAAAATCAATCAATTTAGTTCTTAGTTAAATTTAATGGTGTTAAAGGTATTTCAGTCTTTAGGTATAAAAATAAAAATTAAGGTTAAAAAATAAAATAAAAATTATAAAAGTAAATTAAATTAAAAATAGAATAATAATAATTGAAAAAATAGAAAAAAATAGTTTTTAAAATAGTTAAAAATTACTTTAATTAAAATAATAATTTATAATTTATATTTTTAAATAATAATACCTCATTTCTTGATATTTTTAAAAAATATTTTTATTTTTTATTATTTTAATAAATTATTTATTTTTAATTTATTATAATTTATTTCATATATAAATATATTTTTTATATTTTAATATTAATTTGAAGTGTTATTTTAAATTATTAAATTTTTAAAAATTAATTATTATTTTACTGAATTTTTTTTATTTTTTTAATTTTTTAATGTTAGTGTTAATTAATTGATTTAATTATTTTAAATATTTAATGACTTTTTTTTATAAATTTTATTTATTTTGTAATTTTAATTTTTTTTAACAAATATTAGATTTTTATTAGATGTACAAATTAAAGTTAATTTATTAAAATTTAAAAAATAAAGGGTAAAATTATATTGTTTTAACTTAAACATTTAAAGTTAAGGGTAAAATGGTCAATTCTTATATCTGTAATGTTTTACTGTTAAAAATTTAGTCAGAAAGACTAAAATAATATATTTTTAAAAATTTTAGAACACACGGACCAAAAAAATAAACATTGGTCAAAAAATAATATTTTAATAAAAAATATAAATTGAAATAAATTTTTAATCGGTTGTCATTAAAGTTAACAGAAAACAATATCTTTAATTATCTGCATTCATATCCAATTGCTAGCTGACAATCATGTTTAATTTTGAAGGTCCACAAAAAAAATATATAGGTTTGTGTCTTTGTAAAGATTGAGTATTTTCCACGACTTCCTTTTTTTGTTTTTGCGAATGGAAAAGCTCCAGAAGTGCTTTTGCCACAGCTTTTAATTGGGGTGGCATGCCACACTTTAATGAAGATTGTACTTGCCAATATATATATATATATATATATATATATATATATATAAATGAATTTGCAACATTGTCAAACATGCAAATATTCACTGGCTTTTTAATTTTTGACGTGGGTGGGTGGGTGTTCTATTAGTGAACTCAATTTTTGCACGTAAAATATAGATATAAATGGTCACACAGTTCAATCAATATATATATATATAAATGAATTGAAGAGTTGCTTGTCACTTTCAGTTATCTATTATATGCTAGCTAGTGTAGTAATTTCCACGACATGAAGAAGAAAGCAGTTGAAGCTTTCAATTTTTGCCAGTATATTTTCCCTCATTAATAATCAAATATATTTCACCATTTATGCAAATTAATATGCTAAATATCGATTAAGAGAAATTATTTTATTATTTTTTTTTTGAAAAGAAAAACTTCAATAAAGAAATTATAAAGGTCTATAAACAACTAGGGACATCTCCCAGAATTAACTCAGAAAGCCAATCTGGAAAAGAGAATTCCCAAATAACAGAAACACCAGACAAGGCTAACTTGACTATACCATGAGCCACCTTGTTACAACAACGGGGAACAAAAGAAATAGGATCCAAGTCTGAATGGACAAAAATACCAATCTCAGCTCTAGAAAATACCATATCATCCTGTTCAAATATATATATCGTGATTGTATAATAAAATATTATTATTTACGTAAAAAAAAAAAATTCAACATGTAAATATATACCAAAATGATTAACTAACTGTAAAAATCAAGAAATATGATTCAAATATAAATTTAACACTCTCATATAATAAAATTTGTAAATTCGTGCTTGATCGAGTAATTATATACCTCTTTTTCTTCATATTGATAATATACATTCGAGTAGTCATAACTTAATTATAAAGTTTATAAAAATCTCTTATAATAAGTGTATGTATTTTGTTAATAATATTTTAAATAATATCGATGCTGTTTATTAAAAGCTTTTCAGTAATTGACATGATTAATACTGTATGATATCCAACGAAATAGGTTGTTTAAGTGAGCAGAAAGAGAATTAATTAGTAACCAATTTTTTCACCAGATTTTTTTTTTTCTATTTTTAGAGACAAATAAATGAGTTTAGTCAATTAAATTAACCAATCAGAAATATGATAGCAATTGCATTTAATACTCAGAAAAAATCATAAAAAATATCTAAACCTATGCGTGGGACCAAAGTGTCTGTATACTTTTATACAAGTTTTAAATTAGATTAGTTGGTTCGAGTCTATATTTATTTTTTTATTTTTACTCATTTTAGAATATGCAATAACATGTACAAATTCTCTTCATATCCAAATTAGTTTAATATTTAATAAATTTTGATCTATGACTATTAAGTTTATGTGTATATAGAGTGTATTTTTATTTTTTGTGTTGTATTTATTAAAAAATTGTAGTATTTCAAGTTACTATTTCTTGAAAATAAATTATTTTCTGGAATTTCAATATTGATAAAATAAAATTCAGAGAAATTCGAAACTAATCAGATTTAATAAAAAGTATATAATTATAAAGGGTAATAATCCCATTAAAAAAAAAAAACAGATGGTCGTGGTTCCATTAGTTGTTACAGTAATTAATTACTAGTATGAGAATATTTTATTTTATTGGACAGGTCAAAACCAGGCTGGTCTCTGATCAATTTATTAATTAATTATTACGACATCTTAGTTATTAATATTTATATTTAACAATATATTTTCAGATTTTGTCTCATTATTATATATAGTATACGGTACATAATTAAAACGACGAAATAGTCATTAACTGACTGTTATTGAATAATTAAGAATTAAATATCTCTATATATTTGAATTAACTTGTATATAATCAACAAATTGTTTGCAACTGGATGCTTACGTTTGTGACCAATCTTATTAAAAATAAATAAATAAGTTTTGCTTACTCAATATTATAAGTACTTCTATTAGAATTCAGCAACTACTTATATATATTGTCACAACTAATAGTATTTAGGTCATAGGTTGATGGACTTTATAGTATATTAACACGACTCCTCACGTATAATGTGTGCATGAACAAGAAATCAAGAGAAAATAGGAAAAAGAGGGTTTGAACCCGAAAACTTCTCGCTCTAATACCATATCATTAATCATTAGGTCTAAAAGTTTAAGCTCATAAAAAATGACACAACTATAATATTTAGGTCATAGGTTGATGAATTTTATAATACGTTAAATATATTCTAACTTGGAATATAAAATCTAACTTGGTTAATATATCCAATAATTAGTATTTCTAATCAATTTCTACATGTAATTATATTGAAAGAATATAATTAATTTTGATAATAATTCATTTAAATTTAGTATTGTAACATAACCCAAGTTGAGGCAAGTTGATAGCATCATGCAGGTTACATGTCAAAAGACAGTTAATGGTCAATTATTATTACAATTAAAAAATAAACAAAAACAAACTGATCATGTTTAACAGCATAACAAAAGCTAGCAGGCAATACAACAATTATATTGCCTCTAACTTCATGAACAAGGGCACCTTCAAATCAATCAAATTATATTATAATCAACCATTAATTTAACTTGTCAATAATAATAATTATTAATTAAAAAATGGAGGCAGATAGATATATAACGTATCTTTTTAAAAATCCTGCATTTAGTTTTTGTAGTTTTAATTGTTTGGTTGACACTAGTATCACTATCTGCTCTCTCTTCATCAAAATTCGGTCACTCATCATCTCCACGTGTTCTCTCTCTCTCTCTCTCTCTCTCTCTCTCTCTCTCTCTCTCTCTCTCTGATTTCTTCATTTATAATTCACTTTCTTTCCATAAAATTTAATATCCAATAATATTCAAATTCCCTACAAATTATTATTTGTATGTATATATGCACGCACACTGCAGTCTGCATGTAACATCCCAGATTTCGGGTAATTAATGTTATATATGTGAAAATACATTTTACTATTTGAGGGGTGAAAATGTAATTAAATGTATGAAAAATTGAAAATTGAACCAGAGAGTATCGCGACCTGGTCACCGCGACCACAGGTCACGATGGCTCGCTCGCGGTGAAAAACACAATTTTTGGCAGTGAGCATCGCGACCAGCCACTGCGACCACAGGTCGCGATGGACTGCTCGCGATGAAATTGTCAAAGTTTGGCAGAGAGCAACGCGACCCCGAGCGCGACCAAGGCGCGCTCGCGATGAAGGCGGTGCGCGCACTCCAGTGAGCATCGCGACCTGGTGGCGCGATCACAGGTCGCGACGGCGGTCGCGGTAGCGAAAAAAATATATAAAAAAAGAAGTGGCTTCTCGAGGAAGCCAGAAATCACAGAACACTGAAAAGAGAGAGAAAAGGTCGAGAAAAAGAAAGAAAGGAGAGAAAGAAGAAGAAAGAGAAGGAAGAAGGAAAGAGAAGAGAAAAGGAAAGGAAAAGGGAAAGAAATCGTGGAACCGCGGTTTGTCGAACGAAAACACGGATTTCAGGTTGGTGTACGTTTGTTTTCGGTATCGTTACGAAAAGTCTTTCGTTATTGTTTTGTTTTTAGTTTTTGTTTTCGTTTTCGTTTCCGATTGTGTTGAAAGTTTTCGTTTTCGTTTTCGTTTCTGTTTTCGTTTTTGATTTCGTTGGAAGATATCGTTTACGATTATTAGTATGGAAATTGTATATTGTATATGAAAAATCGATGTTTGATGTCTTTATTGTTGGTTTTGGACTGATTTTGTGATAGATCGTATTTCGATTTCGATTTCGTTTTCGTTTTCGAACATTTCGATTTCGTTCAAAATTATAACTGATGGAGATTTTCGAAAAATTATTGAGTATGATGCCTGAAGATTACTATGTGACTTATATGTTATTGAGCAACTATTGTTTACTGAGTAACTGAGTAACTATTGTGAAATTTATTGCGAATATCGTTTATCGGAAACGGCCCTAGGATATGTAGACATAGAAATGGATATAGGAGGTTGGTATACCAGCTGGGTTTTACTGAGCAGTACTGCGCCGATACTGATTGATTGATATTGATGATTCTGATGTACCTCCTCTTGGATTCGTCCAGAGGCTGGGAGATACGTACCTCCTCAGGATTCGTCCTGGGGGTTGGGAGCCATGTACCTTCCTAAGGATTCGTTCCTGGGATAGGGAGTTATGTACCTCTCTAGGTTCCGTACCCACGGTCCTAGAGTAGGGAGACACGTACCTCCTCAGGATTCGTCCTGGGGATTGGGAGTTTGACCCATATTCCAGTCCGTATATGTTTAGTATTCTAGCGGGTCAGAATTGATTGGAATTGAAAGGTGAACTGAATGATTTTATTGATTGCATTCATATGTTGACCTCATTATTGAAATTAAAGTGATTGAATTTGTTTAAATGCTCTGATTTTGAAATTTATTTGATTTTGAAATTGATTCGAAATAAATTATATATATATATTGTGGTTTATTTATTCTTAAAAGATATTTATATTGTGATTTATTTAATTGAGTTTATAGTACACCCACTAAGCTATATGCTTAGCGCGTTAGTTTGTTTCTAACGCGTAGGTACCAGGGATCCGGAAGAGGCTAAGGACTGAAGAGATAAAGAGTTGCGGACAGAGTCCCAGAGATTTGTACAGTTGGGTAGCTATATTGTGCTATGTATATCTATATTCTGAAAGCATGCATATATAGGGGATTTGTAAATACATTTTGTAATATGTTTTGCAATTAATTATTCTATGATTTGTTTTATTTTATAAATTGTGATGGTAAGGCGCACTAAACGGCAGAGTGCGCAACTGTTTGAAAGTGTTATAGAAGTGTTTGTGAAAAATGTAAATTTTGGATTGATTTGTGTAAAAGCAGGTTTTTGGAAAATCCGAAAAACAAACGGTACTCTGTCGAATTTTCGTAAAAAGTTTATTTATTGCTATGGGCTCACTTGAAAAGGATTTCTAAACTGTTTTATGGGCTCACAATGATTTTGAAATGTAAAATGAAGTTTTGAAAAATTTTAAAAGTCCGTGTAGCGCTCCCTGGGTCGGTCCGGCCGGGTCCGGTCGGGGGGGGGGGGGGGGGGGGGGGGGGGGGGTGTTACACTGCAGTTCCATATCAGTTTAACCAAGCCCTTCTTGCTAAGCAAGGTTGGAGGCTTGTTTGCTATCCTCATTCTCTGGTAGGCCATGTTCTGAAAAGTTTATATTTTCCTTCGTGTAGTTTTTTGTAGGTTAGATCGTTGGGGACCTTTTCGGCAGTGTGGCGCAGCGTTCTCTGGGGCCGCTCCTTGCTTGAGAAAGGCCTTCGTTGGCGGGTGGGAGGAAGGGATTCAGTGTCCATTTATTATGATCGATGGATCCCGTGCCTGTTCTCTTTTCGGGCCAGTCCCCCCCCCCCCCCCCCCCCCCCCCCCCCCCCCCCCCCCATATTCTTCCGCAGGACGCGATGGTGAACTCTTTGAAAGGGGCCTCGGGTGACTGGAATGTGGAGCTTGTGTGAGCTTTGTTCTCTCCCGACGATGCGGACTCCATCCTGGCCATCCCTCCCTCTTCGCGGCAAGACTCTCTCTGTTGACATTTTGAAAATTTTGGTACATTCTCAGTGAAAAATGCGTATTGGCTTGCCTTTCAAGATCCATCCCTGGCCAGCAGCTCCACTTAAGCTCTTATGACTTCCCAGTGGTGCTACATCTGGTGGCTGAACCTCCCTCTGAAAGTCAGGGTTTTTCTGTGGCGTGCCTATAATAAGTGGCTTCCTTCTACGTGCAATCTGGCTAGGCATCGTATTGCTTCTTTAGGGAATTGCCAGCTTTGCTTATATGGGTTTGAATCCACTGTCCATGTAGTGTGGGGCTATCCACTTTTCATGCCTGTTCGAAATTCCAGACCCTTCTTCGCGGCTTTACCTGGTGATTTTTCAGGCTCCATGCTGGACTTTCTTTCCTTGTGCATAGTCTCCATGTTAAGTTCTAAGTTTGATGAGCTGTGTATTATCCTTTGGCGTTCGTGGTACTATTACAATTGCACTATCTTCTCAGACAAGAGGCTGCTAGTTTCAGAGATCGTTCCTTGGGATTTCTCTTTTCTTTCAGATTTCCCGAAGGCCAACTTGCCACCCTCTCCTTCTTCTGTGCAGAGTAGGGTCCGGCCTAAGTGGGAAGCCCTTTCTTCGAGTTGGTTTAAGATAACATCCGAATGCCGCTTTGGATTTGATTAATAAGTGAGTTGGTTTAAGTGTAGTTATTCGGGACTCTCAGGGTCGAGTCATGGCGGCTCTTTCTTAGCCCTACCCTCTGCTTATCTCGATTGATGTGGCAGAAGCTATGGCTATTCATCCGGGCATTCAGTTGGCTGTGGAGTTAGGTAACTCGTCGGTGTATGTAGATTCAGATGCTTCATCTTTGGTTTCCTTTATTGTTAGCAAGGACCCTTCTCGTTTTGATGTTGGGCTTGTTATTGCTGATATTATTCAATTGGTTTCTTCTCTTTCCATTTTGCAAGTTAGTTTTATTTCTCGTTCTTGTAACGGTGTTGCTTAACGTTTAGCTAGGTTTGGTTTTTTCGTTTTTGACTTTTTGGTTTGGGTTGAGGACGTTCCTCCATATGTGGAGGAGTTGACTCTTGGTGAATCTTCTTTATAGTTTTGGTTGTTTTATTTATTGTCCCATTGTCAAAAAAATAAAAAAGTGTACGTATTATGTTAGTAATATTTTAAATAGGGCGAATTGCACTAAGCTACCCCGAGTTTATGTATAATTACACGTATAATGCCAGTTTACCGTTTATTACACTCAAATACCCTTGACTATGTTGACTTCGTTAAAAGTAACCGTTGACCAACTTTTTATTTTAAATGATAGAAATACCCTTCTTAATAAATATTAAAATAACATTAAAAAATATTAATTAATAAAATAATAATAATTCATTCAATTCATTTACCCTTTTCACTATCTCCATTATCTCTACTACCATCATCATCATCTCCACCATTATCATCTTCCTCAAAATGACATACCAGTGGGTAAAGCATTTCAACTACAGCAATCCAAGAATAAAACCACAATTTTATTCATAAAAATAAAAACCATTTCTTTTATATATGGATACCCATTACCCAGAAAATATCAAAGTTAAAATATTCAACTTGATGAATGTGATAATAAAACTAATAAAAGTAGTACAAGAACTTAACAAGTATGGAATAGATCTGAAAAAAACTACTCATATCTGGAAATGGAAAATACCCATATCTAGAAATGGAAGAGATCTGGGTATTTTCTTCCTTAACATTAAAAAAAAGAAAAGAAAAAAGAATCAACTCATTGTCTTCTCTATCGTAGACGAAGAAAACTCCATCTGTGATGGAGTGCCGACCATTGCTGCATGGAGCGGCGCTCCATTTGCAGGTGAAGCGATACTCCCTCACTGGTGGTTATTTTTATATTTATCAAGAAGGGTATTTATATCATTTAAAAATAAAAAGTTGATCAACAGTTACTTTTAACGAAATCAATATGATTAAGGGTGTAATAAATGGTAAATTAATATTATACGTATAATTATATATAAATTTAGGGTAATTTAGTGCAATTCGCCCTTTTAAATAACATCAATGCTTTTTATTAAAAGCTTTTCAATAATTGACATGATAGCCAACGAAATTGGTTGTTTAAGTGAGCAGAAAGAGAATTAATTAGAACCAATTTTTTCACCAGAATTTTTTCTATTTTTGGAGGCAAATAAATGAGTTTAGTCAATTAAATTAACCAATCAGAAATATGATAGCAATTGCATTTAATACTCAAAAAAATCATAAAAGCACATCCACTTATAGTAAAGTGGTTAGTACAACTCCCTCCCATTTCAGTAGTAAGTATTCAATTTTCATCATGTATATTTAATACTGTATGTGGTTAATTTTCTCTCTTTAATATTGTAATTGTAACTCTTTAAAAAAAATTATAAAAAAATCTAAACCTGTGGGTGGGACCAAAGTGTATGTGTACTTTTATACAAATTTTAAATTAGTTTGGTTGGTTCGAGTCTATGTATATTTTTTTTAAGTCATTTTAGAATATGCAATAACGTGTACAAATTCTCGTCACCCAAATTACTTTAATATTTAATAAAATTTGGTCTATTAGTCATTTTATAAACTGTATTAGTTCTACGCACAGGATTCCTCCTAATAAATTAGTCTTTTAAATTTGATATCCATTCAGTACTACCAAAGTTTATGCGTATATAGAGTGTATTTTTTTTATGTGTTGTATTTATTCCAAATTGTAGTATTTCAAGTTAGTATTTCTTGAAAATAAATTGCAGTTATTTTCTGAAATTTCAATATTGATAAAATAAAATTCAGTCAAATAATTCGAAACCAATCAAATTTAATAAAAAGTAAATAATTATAAAGGGTAATAATCCCATTAAAAAAAAAAATAATACAGATGCTCGTGGTTCCATTAGTTGTTACAGTAATTAATTACGAGTTAATTACACTCAACCTCCCTGAGGTTTGGCTAATTACATTCGGAATCAAAGTTTGCATTAATGAACACTAACCCCCCTCACGTTAACGTTGACCGTTAAAATGACCGTTGACTTTTTCCAAATTTTTTAAATGACCAAAATACCCCTCTAACAAAGTTTTTACTGTTCATCTAAAAAATTTTACTGTTCATTTTCACAAAATTAATGGTGGAGATCCAATCTGGATCTCCACCAAGAAAAAAAAAAAAAAAAAATTTTTTTTTTGAAGTTCGAAGATGAACTTCATCTTCGAAGTTCATCTTCGAAAAACGACGAACCCTCTGGGTTCGAGATCGAACCCAGAGGGTTCGAAGATCGAACCCCTCTGGGTTCGATCTCGAACCCAGACGGGTTCGAAGATCGAACCCTTCTGGGTTCGTGTCTTCGAACCCAGAAGGGTTCATGTCTTCGAACCCAGAGGGTTCGATCTTCGAACCCTCTGGGTTCCACGAACCCAGAGGGTTCGTTCTTCGAACCCTCTGGGTTCCACGAACCCAGAAGGGTTCGTATCTTCGAACCCTTCTGGGTTCGAGATCGAACCCAGAAGGGTTCGTATCTTAGAACCCCTCTGGGTTCGAGATCGAACCCAGAGGGTTCGATCTTCGAACCCAGAGGGTTCGATCTTCGAACCCTCTGGGTTCCACGAACCCAGAGGGTTCGTTCTTCGAACCCAGAGGGTTCGAGATCGAACCCTTCTGGGTTCGAAGATCGAACCCTCTGGGTTCGATCTCGAACCCAGAAGGGTTCGATCTAGAACCCAGAGGGTTCGTGGTTCTTCGAAGATGAAGTTCATCTTTGAAGAACGAAGATGAACTTCAAAAAAATTTTTTTTTTTTTTTTTTTTCTTGGTGGAGATCCAGATTGGATCTCCACCGTCCAATGATGGACGGTGGAGATCCAATCTGGATCTCCACCATTAATTTTGTGAAAATGAACAGTAAAATTTTTTTTAATGAACAGTAAAAAACTTTGTTAGAGGGGTATTTTGGTCATTTAAAAAATTTGGAAAAAGTCAACGGTCATTTTAACGGTCAACGTTAACGTGAGGGGAGGTTAGTGTTCATTAATGCAAACTTTGATTCCGAATGTAATTAGCCAAACCTCAGAGAGGTTGAGTGTAATTAACTCAATTAATTACTAGTATGAGAATATTTTATTTTATTGGACTGGTCAAAACCAGGCTGGTTAATAGTTATATTTAACAATATATTTTCAGATTTTGTCTCATTATTACATATAGTAAACAGTAGATGATTAAAACGACGAGATAGTCATTAGCTGACTTTTATTAAACAATTAAAAATCAAATATCTCTATATAATTAATTCTGGCGAGTAGATGCTTACGTTTGTGACCAATCTATATATTTTAATTTGGAATATGAAATCTAACTTAATTAATACATCCAAATAGTATTTCTAATCATTTCTACATGTAATTATATTGAAAGAATATAATTAATTTTGATAATAATTCATTTTATATTATAAATGAAAAATAGGAAAAAAAAAATTACTGAATTTCATTGGAATAAATATTAGTGACCATGTAACTAGCTTGTAATTAAACAAATGTAGTATTGTAACATAACCCAAGTTGAGGCAAGTTGATAGCATCATGCAGGTTACATTGTCAAAAGACAGTTAATGGTCTATTATTATTACAATTAAAAAATAAACAAAAACAAAACGACGATGTTTAACAGCAAAACAAAAACTAGCAGACAATACAATTGCCTCTAACTTCATGAACTGGGGCACCTTCAAATCAGTAAAATTATATTATAATCAACCATTAATTTAATAATAAAAAAATGGAGGCAGATAGATAGATACACTGAGCCTATACATATATAACGTATCGTTTTAAACAACACATACTAATCCTGCAATTAATTTTTGTAGTTTTAATTGTTTGGTTGACACTTGACACTAGTATTACTATCTGCTCTCTCTTCATCAAATTCGGTCACTCATCATCTCCACGTGTTCTCTTCTCTCTCTCTCTCTCTCTGATTTCTTCATTTATAATTCACTTTCTTTCCATAAAATTTAATATCTAATAATTTTCAAATTCCCCACAAATAATTATTTGTACGTATTTATACACGCACACTGCAGTCTGCAGTCCCATATCAGTTTACTTTGCTGCGTCAGAATGATAAACATGGAGGAAGAGACAGTGATCGAGTTGGGAAATATCGGGAAGGAGAGTCTGCTCTGGGGAGAAAACAACACTGCCACGGAGGCGGCAGGCATGACGTTCTACGTGAACTCACTTTCTGGCCGTGAAATGGAGTCACTTACGGCTATTTCCGACACCTTCTTGCCGTCAGTCACCGTGGACGGCGGCGAGTTAGATGGAGACACCGCCGCTTTCTTTCGATGCTCGGCTTCCATGGCCGGAACCCCTGAACGTGTAGGTATTTTAGTAGTAGGGAAAATTCAAAGGTTTCAACTTTTTTGAAGAAGAAAACGTGGCATGCATGACCTTTTTCTTCCTTTTTTTTTTTTTTCAGTGTGTCACACCAATAAACAAAAAAAATGTATTTATTTGGTAGTTTTTTTAATACCATTTTTTATAGATTTTTTTTATTTATATCTGAAAAGGATTCGATATTAAAAAAAAAACTCACAAATGTTCAAAACAATATTAAAAAAATATATACAATATATAATTTATTTTCTTCCCTTCGTAATTTTTCTAATGCATTGATTACTTCATTGTCTCTCCATTAACAAACGTAATCTATTTATAATAAGAATTATTATATATACATGTTGTATATATGCATGCAGCTAGGTGGGTTGATGAGTGAGAGACTTGAACACCCAAAAAAATGGTTGATGAGATTGACACTCTGGTTACTATCAACATGGATTGGAAGTTTGATACTTTGTGGAAGAGCCTGTTTTTCAAGAAATTTCCCTTACTTTCACACTTTCTCGCAATTGTCTCAAGAAAAAAGAGAATCCATTTTGGTTTCATGGTCTCTCAGTTACTTTTATCATCTCAGAATGCTCTACAACTCCCTCAAACTTCTTACTCTTCTTGTCTTCTTTACTCAGGTAACCTTCTTTTTCTTTTGTTTTTGGTGAAACTTTTTTTTTATTTTATTTAGAGCTAATTGGATGACCTCTCCTGAGATTTTGCTATCTACAAGCGGAGTCAACTTTATCGTTTATTGACAAACACTTCCTCTACCCTTAGTAAAATTTAGTCAAATATAACAGTTAACTAGAGGATATTTTTATTAAAAAACTGAAGAGTTGGTTAAAAGTTGACTCTGATTATAATTGAGTATACCCAAAAGGAGAGAGATTTTTATCAATAAACCTAAAAGTTTACTCCGTTTATAATTAAACAAACCTTAGAGTAGTTTGACATTATTTACTCTTTTATTTATTCATTATTTGTTTGTATTATTGTATATTTAGCTTTTGATTTGTATCATATGCATGCATGTGTTTGTTTTCCTGTCAAATCAGAAGAGATTTTATATAAATCATTTTGTTATTCAAGATCTTTCTGTTGAATTAATATTATTGTTAGTTTTTTTTTTCTTTTTATATTATTATTTTTCATATGCTTTTTAAATTTTAATGTATTTTAATAATAATGCAAAATTAATGCAGTCGAATTAAACATATATAGAATTATTTACATTTACAGTTGAAATCCAACAGAGATGGATTTGTGGATAAGATAAGAAGTTGCTTAGTTTGACGATACGTTGTTGTTTGATTACATGAAACTTGTCAAAAACTTTTAACGTGTAGAGTTATGATGTTAGCTAATAACAGAAACCTGAAACTATAATGAAGTGGGTCGACAGAGCAATAAATTTAATTGGGTTGGTGATTTGTTAGAGTTCATCTATTGGCTGCTCATTGAATGCCAACTTACAACAACTATAACTATTTATTTAAATCAAAGAAAATACCAAGTAAAGAAAAAGATATATAACCAATATAACCAATACATCCACATTTGCAACTTATATAGAATATGTTAAAGGGACTTTTGTTTTGTAATTTAAAATGGGTTCTCAAAAACTGAAACATCATTTAATTCTTCTTTATATTTTGATAAAATTTTAATTTATATAGTAAAATTTTATGTCCCAAATGATGTGATTAAATATAGTTTTTATTTTATTATGAGATGATTTAGTAAATAAAGTGATAACTATGGGTTAGTTGTGGTTAATAAAAATATTGATATTAAATTATTTTTTTTTGAAGAGGATATTAAATATTTCTTAGGAGGTGTTATATTACTTTTTATTATCATATTTATATTAAAAAATTACTTTTAGATACAATTAAAATACATTTTTTTAAAAGTATATCCATTCATAATTCAATGCACCTCCCTCGTACCTTAGTGGTGACTAGTGAGAATTCAATTCTCACCATGCACATTTATCAATATATGTAAGTAATTCTATCCGTACAATATGTTTAGTGATTGATCTCGATAGATCTCAATAATTATTAATTTTGTAATTGTGTCCCCTTTAAAAGGAAAAAAAAAACACACACATTTTTCAAGTTTGGATTTGTAAACTTGAAATTTCTGGCAAACCAAGCCCAACAAATTGAGTCAGGCTTGGTCCTTTACTATTAATCTTAGCCCAAAAAGTTTTTCTTTATTGTTTTAATATTTTTATTATTTTAATAAAAATTATACTTTGGTATTTCGATTTCAAATTATGTGACAATAATTTCTTTATAATTAAATTTAGGCAGATGAGAAGAATGAGAATGTGTCATGGAAAGCAATAGGCTACAAGGGACCAGACCCTTATTTCAAAGAACAATCCAAGACAATGAAACAAACATCAAAAGATGATCAACAACAACACAAAGAAGATGTTCATGAGGAAGAAGCAGATCTCTATGGACCTCTCTACAAGGGCCTGATAGATATGCAACTCCCCAGAGACATAGTTGCTGATAGTTTGAGAAAAGTTGGGTTTCCTGTCACTCTCAAACACAAGAAAACTGGTGCTTCCAGCTTGTCCTCTCCTTCTTTGGTAGTCAAATGTGATGCTGTGGTTGTTGGTTCTGGTTCTGGTGGTGGTGTCATCGCCGGCGTTCTGGCCAAAGCCGGTTACAAAGTGCTTGTCTTGGAGAAAGGGAGCTATATTGCTAGAAGAAACCTGTCACTTCTTGAAGGTCGTACAATGGATCAAATGTACTTATCTGGGGGCATGTTAGCAACTGATGATATGGGTATGGTGGTACTTGCAGGCTCCACCGTTGGTGGAGGCTCCACAATTAACTGGTCAGCTTCGATTCGGACTCCGAAACATGTTGTTAATGAATGGTCTGGTCAGTATGAACTGGAACTGTTCGATAGTAAATTGTACAATGAAGCCATGGATGCGGTCTGTGAGAGAATGGGAGTTCAATCAGAGATTTCTGTAGAAGGATTCACCAATGCAGTTCTGAGACAAGGTTGTCAGGAATTGGGTTATCCTGTCAAAAACATACCAAGAAATTCACCTCCTGATCATTATTGTGGTTGGTGTTGTATGGGCTGCAAAGATGGAAGAAAAAAGGCTACTTCAGAGACATGGCTGGTAGACTTGGTGGATTCAGGAAACAGTGCAATTCTTCCTGGATGTGAGGCCATAAAAGTTCTACACAGGAAAGGAAGGAATCGGAAGATTGCAACTGGGGTTGCTTTCGAATTCGAATATAAAGGAGTGAAAGACATCTGCATAGTTGAATCCAAGGTGACTATTGTGGCATCAGGGGCTCTTTGTACTCCTCACTTGTTGAAAAGAAGTGGCCTGAAGAACGCCAACATTGGAAAAAACTTGCACCTCCATCCTGTGACAATGGCTTGGGGTTATTTTCCGGATACGAATGCTGCTTCGGATGGATGGCCCGAGGAAGAGAAGAAGAGCTACGAAGGAGGGATAATGACTGCTATGTCTACTGTTGTTGCAGATTTCAACAAATCCGGTTATGGAGCAGTGATACAGACACCAGCATTGCACCCTGGAATGTTCTCATGTTTGATGCCCTGGATTTCAGGGACAGACATAAAAATCCGGATGTGCAAGTTCTCCAGGACTGCACATATATTTGCATTGGCAAGGGACAAAGGATCAGGCACCGTGAATTCACCAAACTCAATAAGCTATCAAATGGAAGCTGAAGATGAACACAATCTTCAAAAAGCAATAGAAAAAGTACTGAGAATACTAGCTGCAGCCGGGGCGGAAGAAATTGGAACACACCACTGTAAAGGGAAGAGCATAAATGTGAAGAAAGTGAGTTCTCATGAGTTTGAAAGGTTTGTGAAGGAGGAGAGTTCAAGGCCATTGAGGGACCTGTCGACACGGATGTGTTCAGCTCACCAGATGGGGAGCTGCAGGATGGGAATTGATCCAAAAACATCAGTGGTGAATCAAATGGGGGAGACTTGGGAAGTGGAGGGACTGTATTTGGCAGATACAAGTGTGTTTCCAACTGCATTGGGGGTGAATCCTATGGTCACTGTCCAGGCCATTGCCTATTGCACTGCTCAATCTGTTGTGGAAATTCTTAGGAGGAAGAAGAGTAACTATTAGAATTATAACCTGGTTGTGTTAATGTCTTATTGTAGGTGTAATTTCTCAATATCAGAAACTTCATCAGAATAAAGTTTCTCTGACACTTCAAAGTGTTATTCAAAGTTTATGAATTTGTTTAGGTAAAAATTCATATTGAGGTAAGGATAATAGCATTATGCGATTAGATAAGAGAGAATGTCGTAATTTTAAAATGATTTGATAGAAAGCACGTAAACTCTTAGTAGAATGGTTGTAATCAATTTTTAAGATATAAAATTGAACGCTACGTCAACTCTTGATTGAATGGTTGTGTATCTCTCCCTCTATATTGAAAACGAGATTCGAATACCACCTTGCTTATTAAAAAAATATATGTGAAAATTCTCTATTAAAAACCATCCATGTATGAGAATTTCTTTTCTTATATAAATTCTCAAGTGAAACCCTCTATTTTGATTTTATAAAATAAACCTCCAAAAAGAGAGAAGGGCAGGAACACCATGTTAAAGGTGGAGAGAGAGTCCTCAGACTTGGAATTTGAGAGGTCAAAGCCGTTAATCAAGGCCATGAAACCAAGACTATCAAATGGAAGCGAAGATCGATCACATGTTACCAAATTAATATCAATAAAACTACAGTATATAGAAAAATCAAAAAGCTCAGCTTTAAGGAAATTTCTAAGAAGTAACAACATTAAAGAAGCATCAAATTCTCAAACAACCAACCACACCATATCAATGACTCTGATTAAGTTCTTTAGTGTTATTTGTTATTGTAAAATAAAAAAAATAAAAAAAAATTATGATAGGGAATCCAGTTCCAGCACTCTGTTTCTGTACTCGTGTTAAAAGAGGTGCCTTTTATTTTTCTTCATGTCAGAGTCAAGTGGACAACTTGTTCCACAATATTCTAACTCCCCCCAACAAGCCAAAATTGTAAGTTTAAAAACATATCCATCTCAGTATATAATTCCAATTCAGTTCCCATCTTGTAGGATCAAAAACCATTAAAGCATTTTATTTGATCCTATTAAACCATTTACCATATATGAGATTATTAAGTTAATAACCCACTAACCATACATGACCTAAAAAAGTTAAAAAAATGAAGGTGGTATTTGTTTGGTGGAAAGAAAGTGAGCAAAAAAGGTCCCTTTGATTATTTAATTTCCAATAATAAGTCATCTCCAAAGTCCAAATACATCATAGAACTTGGTAATTTAATCAACCCTTTTCTTTCTCTCCCTCTACCAGAAAAGTCTTGGCAACTCTCTCATTAGGGAAGTTGACTGAAGACAAACTTACTGCTTACAAATATTCCAAAGCTGTCTACATACAATTAGGAGAAGAATGGTATCTCTCCTTCAAAGCAATGGAAACAATTAAAGCACCAAGACTCAACCATCACATACCTACACTAACATATCCATTACTTTCTCAATATACCTTCTTCTATGCTTTGAGTGAGCTTCAAGACTCTTGCCTTCTTCTTTCTCTCTTAATTGTTTCTCTTCTTCCAACCTCCATCATCAAACCAAACCAAACCAAACCAAACCGACACAAGCCTAGCTAGTTAGTTTGTTAGTTAGGCCTCACATGGAACAGAAACATCATCGATACGGGTTCGTGTTCATCTTCTCAGTGATCATCTCCCTTGGCCTTGTCTCCTTCGTTTCTTGTGTTGTTGCTGAGACCAAGAAAGCGAAGGTAAGAGATCATTCTAATATGTTTTGGTTTTATACTTTTATTGAATAAACCAGTTTCGAAAACGTTTATATCAGAGAATGATTGTATGTATATACAAGTTTTTGTAAAAATATTATCAAGAAAGTAGTTGTTTTGGGGTTTTTTGCAGAGGAAAGATCTGAAAGTGGATGGGAAACTGTGTTATTTGCCAGGAAGTCCAGCGTATGGATTCGGAATTGCAGCTTTAATATGTCTGAGTGTTGCTCAGGTTATTGGAAACTTGTTAGTCTGCAGAAATCTGTGTTCTTCAAGAAAGGAGAGAAACAGTTGGAAGTCGAAAAAACCAATTGCTGTTACAACTCTTCTGGTGTTCTCTTGGTAAGTGGTAGTCATCAATCTCATCAATTGATGTTATTCTGACAGATAAATTAGAACATTATTGTCAAAATTGATGGCACCCCACCATCAAATGCCAAAACTTTGTACTCAACAAAGAAAACAAAAATGTCAGTTTCGAATCAATTTTTACTTGTACCTAGATGTAAAAAATTTATTATAGTTTAATAAAACTTGTGACAAAAATATCATTTTTTAATCAATTTTACTTATACCCAGATAAAAAAAATTGTGAATGTTTCAATGAATTTGATGATCTCTTCCATGATATATAGAACATGGACAGCTGGAGATGTTTCCAATTCTTAAATTGGATATGGAATTCAAGGCCTATAAAGTGATAATTAATTGGATTTAATATGATCAGTGAATTTATGAGTTGGGATTTTGATGTGGGCAGGATCAGCTTTGGAGTTGCTGTTAGTTTAATAGGTGCAGCCACAAGTATGAGCAGGAGGCAGCCATATGGAAGAGGATGGTTGGACCGAGAATGTTATCTGGTCAAGGATGGTGTGTATGTTGGTTCGGGGGTTCTAGCCCTTCTCACCATTGGCTCCACCCTTGGTTCAGCCATTATCTCCACGAGGAAAAGCCAAGTTGAACAAGGTCGAAGAGTACATGCTCAAATTGGTTAAATTTTCTTCTCATTTTTTTAATATGAGGGAAAAAAAAAAAGGAGATAGAAGAACAATTATCTGCGGAAGAATCGTAGATGCAACTCCACCAAGAACCAGCTGCACCAGGTGAAGATATACAAGGTTTTTCAAAAGCAATACAATTTTTTATTAATTTTTTTGTATTTGAATATTAGGATTTGGATGATGATGATAAATGGGCAATGAAAGCAAACAAAAAAAGACAGACACAGATCATTTGTATATTTTCCCACAAAGTTTGTAGTTGATGTCGATACAACTTCCACCGTGGATCCCATCACAATTATATTATATTGATCAGTATTATTCTATCTATACATTCAATTACTGAACTAAATACTAAATACTAAATAGAGTTGTTAACGTCCACGGAATCATTACTTGACCAAAAGAGAGTCACAGCTAAATTGCCGGTGGAAATGGTGTTGACAGAAGAAGTCTGAGAAGGACTCAGAAATAATCCTCTTAGGACGAAAATTGTCATTAAAACTATATTAGATGAAAATTATTATGTGAATGTAAACAAAATTTTGATTTTTATCTTTTCATGAATTCCTCGCAGAATTAATAAAGAGAGAATAATTCATCTCACAAATATAATACTAAACTGAGATTTGATATTTCTGATGAAAATTATGCGCTTATTTCCTTATTAGATATGGAAAAACTCTCCACCGACGTCTAATTTTTCAAAGTAGGTAAATATCAAAAGCTTCAAATTCCTTTCAAGTCCCATCAAGGAAACATGTAATGTTGACAAAATTGACTAGTGAAAACCAGCATTCAACCTACCAAAAGCCTTTGAAGCCCAAACCAAATAAGTGCATGCTATAAAAAACACAAAACATGTTCCACACATTCACTTCAATAAGCTTCCAAAAGTACATCATTATCAACATAAAGCATCCTTATATCCCTTCCTCAATGCTAGCAGGGACAGCACCCTGCCTGTATCAACACAATCAGAGCGGACCTAAATGCATTAGAGGAACATCGGCGAGATTAGCCTACTCTCTCGCCTACTTCCGCAGGAGGGGAAGAAAACAGGGGAAGCAGAATTAAAAGGTCTAACTGAGAATCTACATCACAGGTCACAGAGACTGGTCTAACAAAACTACAACTGGACAATAATCCCTTTAACTATAAGGCCAGCTCATGAGCCAAAAAAACATGAACTTGCCATAACTGGTAACTCCTATTGTTCCTACCAAACATCTCAGTATCCAAAAATCCCAATGAAACTTGCACCGTTTACCTTGAGATCGGTTCTTCACAGAGATAAGGTTGAAAAAAAAGGGGAAACAGTGAAGAAGGTAGAACTCTGACAGACATGGACCTTTGTTGAATACTAAAATTTACAAAACATCAGATGTTCATATTCCTACCACGTCCCCTCCCACCGTAACCATATCCCCTTCCCCCAGCATATGATCCCCTGTAATTCTGGCCTCGTCCAGTGCCATAGCCACCATAACCTAGATGAGGTCTCTGTCTGAATTTGCCAAAAGTCTGTAAAAGAAATCAGTAACAGCAAATGAAAACAATTATGCAACTATGGTAACTCTTGGCTCAATTTAGTATTCACTTGTCGGGTGTGAAAAATATATAAAGGTCAACAAACCTCAGTATCCAGCTTCATTCGCTCAGAGAAGCGGTTTTGTCCATCCCTTGCTCCACGAGTGAGTGAATTACAAGAAATCGTATCAAAGAAATCATCCTTCTCATATGCAGGCTGCACATAGAAGCAACAAAAGCACACATCTAAACAAGGCTAACACAATGACCGTAAATCTAATTATTATTTTTTTTGAGTTAGAAAAAAATGACTCATGTATAGAAACATTTTTTTAACCTACCTTTGGATCAAGATTATTTACCAAGCCACGAGCCTCTTTATCCCTTGAACTCTGATGCGTTGCATTGTCGTCAGCATCCTCAACTTTATCCTTTTGCTTTTCCTTTCCAAGATAACCCCATACCTCATCCTTTTTAAACTTCTCATTCATTGCTTCAAAATCAAATTCTTCAGTGAACTGAGCAGTAGAGGATTGAGACTGCAAAACCAACAATAATTTAATTAGAAACTTTACTCAGACTTCAAGACTCTCTCTCCCCCCTTTCTCTCTGATAATTGTTTTATGACTCTCTCTCTAAGTTCTTTCCATCCTCTTTCATGAAAAAAAATGACCAACTCATATAGCTATTCGGATATTTAATTAAATTTATTTTACAGCAATTTCTAGTTTCAAAAGCGTAATTTCACCTTTAATTCTTATGTTGACTAGATTTCATTTTAAAAGCTTTATTCTTACCTGGGGCGTGGTACAGAGTTTCATGCTAGGTTAATTCACTGCAACAGCATTAATTAGTGTAAGATTGGTTTGTTTTTCACTTTTCCAATCAGATCCAAAAATGGTGAATTGTACATTCCTATAAAGCCTTCAAACTTCTAATTGTTATGCACAACTATTCCTCAAATTGGCATTATACATGGATGTAAAACAGATCAGAATAAAGATCCTACTAAAGAAATTCAGAATAAAATTGTTAAAATCCAACCTGTAGTGCAGGAATTGGCAATGGCAACAATGGTGCTTGAGTTGCTTGAGTAGACACTGCAGATGGAGAATTATATGATGTAGGAGGGACAACACCCATATCCTTCTTATCAGGATACATTTTCTGCATGGAAGGCAGAACCGGTGGTATGGCTGGTGCTAACTGATTCGGAGTCAGTAAGGATAAATGTGGTGTTAACAAGGGACCAGAAGCAGAACCCATCAAAGGTGACACAGTAAAAGGCATGGTCTGGGCAGGATGAACTGGTACAGGATCAGAAACAGCTTTGCCTGAAATTTGAGCTTCAGTGGTTCTAGTGTCTTGGCAAATGGAAGGAATTGAGGACATATTTAGATTATTATCAGTCATATATGCAGGCGCAGATGGGGGAATGTACTTAAAGGGTACGGAAAATAACATATCCGGAGTTAAAGATTGTACTGGAGTAAGAGAGGACGGAATATTTGGAAGTACAGAATTAGATCCAATTGAAGAAGGCACATTAGTAGCAGATCCGGACGCATTAGTCAATCCCGAGATTGGAGAAGCGTGAAGATTATAAGTCTGTACACCATTCTGCGATGTCAATTGAGGGGATACCATGGATGGGAACTGGAAAGGAATAGGAAGCTGTGGAGACTGGGAAACATTGATCGACGTTCCAGTATATCCCTGCGGATATATTGGTGTGGAAAATGCTGGTGAACCAGCACTTGGTGTAGCTTGGGTATAATTCAACGGACCCAACGTTACAGGTTGATATGAAGGCAAAGCACCTGGATTGGTTCTGCTGGTCAAAGCAGGAGTATCCTGCCACGTACTCGTTTCTGTCGGAGTTTTACCACCAACTGATGTTAATGGTGGAGAATTCGTAGACACGCCAGCATAGTGTGACTGGAAAGGAAAAGCCAAAAAAAGGGAAACAAAATACAATTAAATATTGCTTATTTGACCCCAAGTAACCGATAATTCCTTAGAAATTTGCATACGTCAATACCTGAATGATAGCAGGATCTTCGAATATCTGCTCCTCTCTTTGCAGTGGGGGAGAGGACTTAACTTCCAAATCCTGAAACGAATACCAAATAATGAACGTGCAATACATAAACTTAACAAACAAATATATAGACAGTCACCAAAAAGATACTTGTATACATAGTTATTTAAGGCGCAAGGCACACCGAGGCTCCAAGGTCATCCTGGAGCCTAGACGCAAGGCACAAGGCGAGGTGTGCGCCTCATCAAAGTGAGGTGCACCCACCCCGCACTTTTTTTAAAAAAGAAGTCTGAATCAATAATGTTGCACTATGCAAACGTAATACGGGGATCGACAGTTTTACACTAAGGGCTCTAGTATGTATATACTATTTCGTTTAGGGTTTTAAACCTGTTATTAATTTAGGATTTTTCCTAAACCTAGTTTGTGTCTACAACAGAAAAAAATATGAAAAGCAGAGAAGAAATATCAAAGAGGCATGCCCAGGCGCCGGAGCCGCAGCGCATGGCCCTCTAATAACTATGTTTGTATGTACCTGCGTAGTTTCTACATTAGAATGTCTACGTACATTTGAGAATCCCACAAGCCTACCCATGACATTAACATGAAAAGATCGTACTCAATGCAACTGAGAAACAATCGCCATCCATTCCTTAAATTGAACTTAATATTAACCCGTTTCTATAACTGACATCATGTAATAGATCTAGCTAATAGACAAAACATATCAATAAACCTTATCAAAGAGATAATTGCATGCGACAAACACACAATCAATAATCTCACTTACCTTAATGTCACTTCCGCGGAATAGAATATATTCATAAACCTTCTCAGAAGCCGGAACCTGCGGCCCATCTTTCTTCCTCCCCTCCGTACCATACGACCTTACTGCAAACATCATTCGAAAACAGAACACTGTAAAACAATAGCACGAAAACTCAAAACATCTATCCACCAATCCACACACTAACTATAATTTAATTAATGCAGCATATTGTTTTTTCATATTAATCGTACACTCAAAAAATCACCAATTCATCTCCAAAAGCATCCTCAACCTACACAACTTTGCAATTTCAACAAACTAGCAATATAATTAATTATAAACAGAGGTGACAAAATTGATCAAACCCTAGCTGAATTTTTACACGCATTTTCAAGTGAGAATATAATCGACAAACGTAACAGCAA
Source organism: Xanthoceras sorbifolium (assembly GCA_003430845.1). NCBI lineage: Eukaryota > Viridiplantae > Streptophyta > Magnoliopsida > Sapindales > Sapindaceae > Xanthoceras > Xanthoceras sorbifolium. The sequence goes on from CM010612.1 coordinate 27,102,227, forward strand.
CAGAGAAAAAAAAGCGAGCACCGTTTTTGAGGCCGATGGTGGAGTCGTGGACGTTGAGGAGATAGAGAACTCCCTCGTAGCGAATCTCGTACTTGGAAATCAAACTGATGAAGCTTCCTATGTACGACTCCGCGGCGGTTCTCGCATTCGAACTCGCCATCTCTCTCTCTCTCTCTTGTGTCGCAGAACTCGAACGCTCGAAAATTTATCAGAACGCAAAAGTTGAACGTGAACAAAAAGTGAAAGGGAAAATGTTTTCTGAGTTATAGGGTTTTGTTTTCTCTATAAAATTCGAATAACCGCCTTCGTTTGATTTAATTTGATACAAAATTTTCAGGCATACGTAGCAAGCCGAAGAAAGGAATATCAAATATGTGGCGCATCATTTTAATGCTTTATATATATACCTTTATGTTGTTATTTGTTTCTAACTTATTTTTCATTCTTGGGCTTGGGCCTGGGCCTGGGCCTGGTCATGTTTAATTAGATACAATTTTGTTAAATAATTCAAATCGCTTAGAGTTAATTCTTAATTTGAAATTTAAGATTTTTTTTATTTAAATCTTAAATGGTTGTCTTAATTCATTTTACTCTAGTTTTGATAATGTATTATAGTTTCTTTTAGTTTAAATACTCAAGAAATTTGTATAGTTTTAATGCTAAACAGTGTGGTAGATTTTATAGTTTTAGGTCCTTTTTAGTGAAAAGATAAATTTGTAAATAATGGAAATAATTAATATGGGGTCCTTATACAAAATAAGAGGGGTGCAAATACAACACTATAGTATAAGCCCAATAGCTTTTACCACAACTAAGCCGTTTTGTTTGGGCTCTCGCGGCAGACCACCCATGAAGAAGAAACTGCGATTTTTTTCTAGTGGGTCTATTGTTTATAAAAACACAATTGTATAAATAGATATCTCTCCCGTATTGAGAGTAAACTATTCTCGTAGTTAGGAGTAGATATCCTGACCGTTAGTCTCGATAGTTCTCGTCTCCTATTGGTAGAGTATTTATATGATTTAATCTCAGTTGATTCCAGTATTCTTCTGACCCGTAAGATTAAATTTTTTAAAAAAAAAAATCATTTACAAGTGTAATTATCATTAGATATCCATTTGTGCATAATTGATGGGTTATTGTTATGTTTTTTCAGGTGTTGACACGTTGGATTAATTATTGATTTATTCCACATCAATTCATATTAGTAAAAATGAAGAAAATAATTTACTTGAAATAACTAAGTGATATAAAAATGGCACATAATTTTATATTTTTTACTTTGAACTAATATAATAACAAAATATTTTAAAAAAAATTAAAAATTTGAGACAAAACTTTTTCTCATATATCTAGTTTATAAAGATTTATGATTAAAGAAAAACAAGGCCGGTTCGTTAATGTTCTACAAACTTGTTTTTCCAATTTTACTCATTTTTCACTTATATCAATACTGCATCTGGGAAACACTTTTTAAGAATAAAAATATTTTAAAAACAAAACCAAACAAATCTCAATTGATTGTCTTCTTTCAAACCACAAAAACACAGCCAAACCAAAGCTCTCTTTCTTCTCATCTCTCATCTCTCCTCTCTCGCTCGCTCTCGCACACACGCACAGACACAGATGTTTCAGATCTAAAACTTCTAATTACAAACTGAACCCCCCAACAAAAACAAAAACCCCCCTTTTTTTTTTTATTACAAAAATCACACACATTAAACTTCCGCAGAATTCACTCTTGTTTTATATTACAAAAAACCAGAGTGAATTCTCAAAATCCTCCAAATCAAAACCAATAATTTATCGAGTGAAGAAGTAAAAAAAGCTGGAGCAGTTGAAGACAATTGGGAGGGAGCTCGCAATGGGCTCCCAAGGCGGGTTCGGTCAGTCGAAGGAGTTCCTCGACCTAGTGAAGTCGATCGGCGAGGCCCGATCCAAGGCCGAGGAGGACCGAATCGTCCTCCACGAGATCGAGACTCTCAAGCGCCGCATCTCCGAGCCCGACACCCCCAAGCGAAAGATGAAGGAGTACATCATCCGCCTCGTCTACGTCGAGATGCTCGGTCACGACGCCTCCTTCGGATACATCCATGCCGTCAAAATGACCCACGACGATAGTCTGGTACTCAAGCGAACTGGATATTTGGCCGTCACGCTGTTCTTGAATGAGGACCACGATTTGATCATTTTGATCGTCAATACGATACAGAAGGACTTGAAGTCCGACAACTATCTGGTGGTCTGCGCAGCGCTAAATGCTGTTTGCAGGTTGATTAACGAGGAGACGATCCCTGCCGTGCTGCCCCAGGTGGTGGAGCTTCTGGGCCATTCGAAAGAGGCTGTCCGGAAGAAGGCTATAATGGCACTCCACCGGTTTTATCAGAAGTCCCCTTCCTCCGTCCAGCATCTAGTCTCGAATTTTCGCAAGGTGGGTTATTGGTAGTTTTCAGTGTTGTATTCGAAAATGTCTTATGGTTTAATGTTAAATGAGAATATGATAATTTGTATGGTTATTGATGTGAGTACTGGTATAATGGATGATAAGTTAAAATAGTTATGTAGCTGTTTTTTTGTAATTTTTAATCTATAAAGCTGTGTATATTTGATTATGGAAATTAGCTAGTGCTCGCCATTTATTTTGTGCTAGTTTTGCTGCTCGAGGGGTAGCTACACCCATGCTTGTGCAAAACATTTTTGTGTTATCTAATATGGTTTAATTGTGTTGCTCACATTTCGATTAGATGCATGAAGCAGTAAATAATCAAACTAAGTATCAGGCTTTGTGGGATACCGGATATATGAGTATTCATATGTTTATGAGGAACAATGTGTTTTATCTGGAGAAAGTGGTTAAAGTAAACCATATTTGTGGATGTCCAATTAGATAATAAAGTTGACATTCTTATGCTCTAAGCATTTTGTTACCTGCTATAATCTAGAGAAAAGAAAGAGAAAAAAGGCTAATCTCTTTGGTTCCCTTTTACTTTTTGTTTTATGCACATATGCTTTGTATGCATTTTCTCCTATGTTATGATATGGTTTCCTTTGTTGCAGAGACTTTGTGATAACGATCCAGGGGTCATGGGTGCAACGCTTTGCCCACTTTTTGATCTTATAACTATCGATGTAAATTCTTATAAGGATTTAGTCATCAGCTTTGTAAGCATTTTGAAACAAGTAGCTGAACGTAGATTGCCAAAGAGTTATGATTACCACCAGATGCCAGCTCCATTCATTCAGGTTTGGTTCATATATTTATTTTTTGTTTTAATTTTTTTTATTTTCTTTTGAGAAAGATGGACACTTTAAACATTAATTCTTAGTGCATAAGACATCTTATTGGTTATTATCTTTCTGTAAAATGGATAATTGATAGCTGCAACATTCTGGATTTTATTAATTTGTTTTTCACTTCTAGTAAACTAGGGAAATTATACCCTGAGTTGTGTTGTTTCAGGTTATGAAACTGGCTTACTCAACTTAATACGTAATTCTATATTATCTTTACCATTGTTTTTTTACAAGCCTCTAATATAGCTTTCTCGGTTAGTTCTTTTCTTTTCTAATGGAGATGTGGTTAATTCAAAACATAGTTTAATAATGCAGATCAGGTTGCTGAAAATTCTGGCATTGCTAGGAAGTGGTGACAAGCAAGCAAGTGAGAACATGTATACTGTTGTAGGTGACATTTTCAGGAAGTGTGATTCATCGAGTAATATTGGAAACGCTATTCTGTATGAGTGCATATGCTGTGTTTCTTCGATTTATCCCAATTCTAAGTTGATAGAATCTGCAGCTGATGTTATTGCCAGATTTTTGAAGGTTTTCCCCAACTTTTTTAGTGCACTATTATTTCTTAGAAACTTTGGTTTTTTATTTGTGGTGACTCATTAAAATATTACTATCTTGTTGGCAGAGTGATAGTCATAATCTAAAATATATGGGTATTGATGCGCTTGGTCGACTGATAAAGACAAGTCCAGAGATTGCTGAACAACACCAACTGGCTGTAATTGATTGCCTCGAGGTGAGGAGATTATCTTTCAGATGCTTATGAGATGAATGTTTTCTGGTAACAAATAAAGCTATTGGAGTTGTTAATGGTCTATGTTGTGTTCCTTTTTGTTTCCATCCACTGTTTACTTATTTTTTGTTCGCGTAGCTATAATGTCATACCCCTGTTGTCTCAGCTCTTGGGGAAATGTAAATCTAAGTGTAGATATGCAAATTGATAAATGCATGTCCTTTTTACACGGTGATGCTTGTGGTGGCTTGGTTTGGCTATTTCCTTCAGGAAGATAAATGAGGTTCTCAAGCCTCTTTATTAAGGAACAGGGAGGTGGTGAGAGAAATCATTTTGTGGGCTTTTCTTAAATAGAATGCATCATTGTATACTTATATATGTGTGTATACTCATTGGATGCGGTTGTCTATGTGTGTATACATCGTGTGGTGGGATTGGGGGTATGTATTGGAGGTACTAATTTGTATTATTGTATATGAAACTTGTCACCAATAGAGGGAGTGAGGGAAAGAAACTCTTGAACAAAATTGTTCAGTTCTTCTTTGGTATACTATTGGCTTTATAAAGTTTGAAATGGGAATATCAAGTTCTAAAATTGTTGTAAATGGAATGCTTCAGTGTATGTTCAAATGATCTATATTAGTATTACTTATCAATCAGAAAAAGAGAAGGTGTGTGATGTGGTTGTGTATAAATGTGTGCATGCATGGGGCAGGGGACTATATTAAAATCATTAGATTTAGAGAGGAATTTTCTCACTACATGCCATTATGGTTTCCCTTGCCAATTTTTTGTAGTTTAAGGATTCCTTCTAAATTTCTTGTGCATGTCACAGGACCCGGATGATACTTTAAAACGAAAAACCTTTGAACTGCTGTATAAAATGACAAAGTCCTCCAATGTGGAAGTGATTGTTGACCGCATGATTGATTACATGATTAGCATTAATGATAATCATTACAAAACCGAAATAGCATCTCGATGTGTCGAGCTGGCAGAGCAATTTGCACCAAGTAACCACTGGTTTATCCAGGTAATTATTATTGCCTTTTTTTCTAAATTGTTTATTTAAGCATTTGTATCTTTTTATATGAATATTCATTTAATGTTAGCTATGTTTACTCTACAGACAATGAACAAGGTCTTCGAGCATGCAGGAGACCTGGTTAATATTAAGGTGTCACATAACTTGATGCGGTTGATTGCTGAGGGGTTTGGAGAAGATGATGATGATGCAGATAGTCAGCTGAGATCATCTGCTGTATGTTTCTTTTCTGTCAAACCACAGACACTGTTGCACAAACATATTTAATAAAATATTAGTACTCTTCTGAAGCTGAAATAGCTACTTGAGTATCCTAGTAGCGTTAAAAAATCTTTCATTTTGAGAAATGTAAATTATGAAACTTTTCATATTAGCATGTCTAAAATAGGCACATAAATGTCGAAACCTCTAAATCCTACAACAACAACGTGGTATCTTAGGATTTTTTTTTAATTATGTGCAATAAACAATGTATAAATATAAGTTTGTTGAACATATATATCAATGAACAGTTATGATGGTTCAAAGACTGTTGGTCATTGAAACTAGTATTACATCCCCACCAGAAAAAGAAAAATCTAGATCAGAAATAGAACTAAATAAATAAATATATAAACATGCAGCACGAAAGTAGTCAGCTCCTAATGCTTTGAACTCTAAATATCTGAAGCACTATATTGGGATGTACCGTGATGAGAAGAGTGCCAAAATATATAGGTAATTGATCAAATGGTGACAAGTTATCTTGAAATCAAAATAATCTATTGTTCAATTGATATGAATAAGTTACACTAATATGCATACGAAGAATATTCCAAATTTTTTCTACTTAGTTGATGCATTTACAGTATCATGTATTATTACAATCTTGCAAAAAACTCTTTAAATTGGAGTTTTTTTGCGTATACAAATGTTGTTAGGCCTGCCAATGAAATCACAGGATAACGAGACAGACATGAGATTTAATTGTTTATATCCTCTAACTTCCCACCTTTTTCTGGTTCTTATAATCAGTTACTAGAATGTGACTTTTTTCTGGTCGGTAGGTGGAATCATATCTGCGCCTTACTGGAGAACCAAAGCTTCCGTCTGTATTTCTTCAAGTATGTGCTGTTCTATATAGGTCTTCTTTTCTTTGATTTGTATTCCTACATTTGTTTTTTTTGCTGTAAAAAGAAAAAAGAAAGAAAAATCAATCTTCTTTTTTACCATTGAAATTGTTGTTTTTTGTTACAGGTCATTTGTTGGGTCTTAGGGGAGTATGGCACTGCTGATGGAAAGTTTTCTGCTTCCTATATTACTGGAAAATTATGTGATGTGGCTGAGGCATATTCTAATGATGAAACTGTTAAGGTATCAGTAATGTCTTAGAAAGTTTGTTCTGTAATATAAACGTTATATCTGTGCTTGCTGGCTCATATTAATTCAATTGCTATTCTATATTTTTATGATATCCCTGTGTCAGCTTTAAAGCTTCATGTGATGGTAATACTAGTGTTTCTTCAAATTTTGGACTGGGTACCTTCACTTTTGAGATTGTTTCTACTCATTCTGTATCTAAAAGCTGCCTTCCATTACTATATGAATTTTAGAAAGCGGACATGTTATTTTGTACATACTGTTATATTTAATTGCATTGCCATTGCACCACATAGGGTTATGCGTACATATCTGTCTATATCTCAAATTTTTGAATTAGGAATGACCCTTTGCTTATCTTTGAAGGCATATGCGATTACAGCACTAATGAAGATATATGCATTTGAAATAGCTGCTGGGAGGAAAGTGGATATGCTGCCTGAGGTATGTTTTATCCTTATATATTTGATTGATTCATATATTTGATCTGATCAATGGATTTGAACCCTCATCTGAACCATAATTAGTCCCTTTTTTTTTCCGAATTTTTGAACTCCATTACTGGAAAATTTATCTATAGTTTGCATGTTTAACTGTTACCATAGCTTATTGTTAGTGATGCACTTATCTCTTGCTTATTGTCTTCCCTGCTTATGATCTATGTGTATTTATGTCAGAATTTTGTCAGAATAATGGATTTTTTGTTGTATAATATGCAGTAATTGTTTCTTCTTCTCTCGTTGCAGTGTCAGTCTTTGATCGAGGAATTATCAGCTTCCCACTCAACAGACTTGCAGCAGCGTGCCTATGAACTCCAAGCAGTCACAGGATTAGATGCTCGTGCTGTTGAGATTATAATGCCTTCAGATGCAAGTTGCGAAGACATTGAGGTCACTTTAAATTTTTAATTGCAGAATCTGATTATTTATATTTATTTCTTGTAGGGATTTAATAATTTTGGCTTTGCTAGTCAGAGACTTCTCTTATACCATCTATGCTTGTTTTTGCCATACTTGTAGTTTTTCAGTTGTATTGTATCGACACTGTTTTCAAATTCTTTACATTATTTTAATTTTTAGTCAAAAAATAATACCTTTATATTGTCTTGCAGATTGATAAGAACCTTTCATTTCTCGACGGCTATGTACAACAGGCAATAGAGAAAGGGGCACAGCCCTATATTTCCGAGAATGAACGTTCTGGGATGTTAAATATAAGCAACTTTAGAAACCAAGACCAGCATGAAGCTTCAATGCATGGTCTTAGGTTTGAGGCATATGAGCTTCCCAAACCTTCGCTGCCATCAAGGATTCCTCCAGTTTCCCTTGTGTCGACTACTGAACTTGTTCCAGTACCTGAGCCATCGTATCTTAGGGAGACCCAGAAGGTAGCATCACTGCCATCTGTATCCAATGCAGATCCATCAGAACTCAAGCTACGTCTTGATGGGGTTCAGAAGAAGTGGGGTAGACCTACTTATTCATCTTCTGAAACATCTACTTCAAGTTCAACTTCCCAGAAAACAGTAAATGGGATATCAAAAGTAGATGCAACGGGCACAGTAAACTCAAAACCCCATGACAACCCTTACAGTTCACGGAAACCACAAGTTGAAATTTCTCCAGAGAAGCAGAAACTTGCTGCATCATTATTTGGGGGTTCATCGAAAACTGATAAGAGAGGATCTACAGTTGGCCATAAAGCCGGAAAGGCAAGCAGCCATGCTGTGGAGAAGCCTCAATCAACAAAAGCACCAGTTAAAACTGCAGAGGAGAAGATAGTTGTTCAACCACCTCCGGACTTGCTTGACTTGGGTGAACCAACTGTGGTTGGCAGTCCACCATCTGTGGATCCATTTAAGCAATTGGAAGGGCTTCTTGAAACAACCCAAGTTACTTCAAGTGTAAATGATGGTGCAGTAGGTGCTAATAAAGCACCTGATATCATGGGATTATATGCAGAGACGACAGCTGGGAGCGGGCCAAGTACAGATGATGTCAATCCTTTATCCGGGTTGACAGATTCAGCTGCCAAAAACACTCTTGGAGGAACTACAACTACACAGCCAACACAATCGAGCAAGGGTCCAAATACTAAAGATTCTCTGGAAAAGGATGCACTCGTGAGGCAGATGGGAGTGACACCATCTAGTCATAATCCCAACTTATTCAAAGATTTGCTGGGCTGAATTGCCAAGGCTGCAAGGGTTTAAAAATCTGTAATTTTCAAGGTAAATTGCTTTGTATTCCATTTTCGGACTTCCAGAGTGCTGCCTATCTCATAATAGGCAAATGGGTTACAAGGAGAACGCACATGAGCAAGAATGCAGAGATACGATCTCCTGTAACATTGTTACAATCAGGTAGAGGATTGTAATTGTGAGTGGACAATATAGGTTTTTGTAGGAATGTAGGAACAATTAAGTTGATGTAAATGGGGTGTCCCCTTGAGAAAAATAAGTGCAAAGCTCTGTTACGGCCCTCCATTGTGGGTTTTAGAGCATCCAAAGATCTAAGTACTAAAAATTTGTTTGATTTTGCACTGCTTTTGCTTGCTTGATATTGAGAATCATATTGTTATTAATTGTGTATCAGTGAGTTTCTTTACGGAATTTTCATTTTCTTTTTAATATAATTTTGCTTTTATGAATTAGCTTCATGTTGGTCATATCTCTTCAATATAATATAATTTAACGTGGTAAACAGCAATACTTCATATTCAGACTTTTTGGAGATACTCAAGTTTTGCTTTGATTTATTTTAATAATTATTATATATTATTAATCAAATTCAAGTCCCTGAAATAAAGAATTATACTTGGTTGGTCTTTCTTAAAAGTGCTCTGATTTATTATTTAAAATTTTGCTTTAGTAGTAAAAGTCCATCAAAATTTACTATAATAGTAAAATCTAATTGTTGAGACATTTTTAATCCAAAATTATTATAAAAAAAATTCACTTTCTTATCTATCATAATTTTGTTGAGAAGAAATTCCACTGTAATTAAAATATAACCTTCTGAGATTTAATAATATGAATTTTTTTTATGAGCAAACCTCGACAGTACGAGAAAAATTTATTAATTAAAATAAAATAGATACACCTAATGAGGGGTCGTAATAAGCCCTACCCCTAATAAAATGTATAAAACTATTACAAAATCTTAAAGAAAGTGAAAAAAAAAAAAAAAAAAAAAAATGCATGGAAAATGCAATACAAAAGGAAAAATCAACTTACATCAAAATTGGAAAAAAACCATTAGTGACTAAGAAACCTGCCAAAATCAGGATCAATAAGATGATTTAATCATGTAGTAGGAAAACAAACCAGAAATTTAAAACTACATAGTACAAATGAAGCGTAAATGCACAAGTTCACACACACCATTTTTCAGCAACAAATGATGAATAACACCAGTCACTCAAATCTCTTCAAATGGAGGAAAATGAGCTTCATTGTTCACAAACCACAACACATATTTGCTTTGTTAATTCCAGCTGGTATTTGAAAGGATGATCTCAATCTTCTTCAGAACTCTGCCGATTCTGTAATTATAAAGAATTATATTAGCAGTAAATAATTCTTTAACCGGAAACATCATTCTTTAATAAAAATCTTACTTCCAAAATATGGAGAAAACAATGCTTATAAACTATCCTCAGATACATGAAAGTGAAAATGCTTTATTTTACTATATTCTTAATTGGATTTAGTTGGACGCATAATATTACCACATGCTATTTAATTCCATGCACGAAACATACCAAAATCCGGTGAATGATCAATACATACCATGTCTTTGAACAATTGTTTTATGGTGGTATTAAGACTGCCTTCCCAAAATCCTTCCTCTGCTTCTCCTGTTTGCAATTTGTGCAGCCTTGGTGTGCTTAAGGCACCCTGCGAAAAATACTCCATGTTCGGACATTGTCTCACAACTACTTGATGTAAAGATGGAAATTCAATAGCATAATTTCCAAAGTAGAAGCTTGTAAGCATTGGTAGACAATGAAGTTCCAAATACTTCAGTTTGTTGAAAATGATACGGTCTTCCTCTATATCTTCCCTGTGTAATATGATTTCTTCAATCATTTTGCATTCGGTTATTTTCAATCTCGTAAGTTCAACGAGACTTTTAGCCGCTGAGACCGCCATCAAATTCAACAATCCATTGCACTCTGACACTTCTAAAGTTGTCAAATTTTGAAATGACGTAAAGGATGACGCTAAAGTTTGTAATTTGGCACAGCTTGTTACCCCAAGGGTTGTCAGAACTTGAAATAATTTACGAAATAGAGAATTCTCCTCACATAGATTCAACGAGTCATTTAATCCCTCAAGGATTAAGCTGTTCAATTTAATAGGAGCCTCTCCATATTTTTCCCTGCAACCAAGTCCTTCACACATGAACATTTCCCCGAGAACACCATCAGTAACAATTAGTTGCTCAAGATTGGGTAATGTGTAAAGCAAAAAGCATGGACAAATAGCAGTCTCTTTACTAGTATCTATCAACTCAAGCTCTTTTATCTTACACGAGTACCATGAAAATTTTCCATTCAGCATCTCTTTTACAATGCAATTCCACTCCAATGACAATTCTTCTAAATTGGGGAATGCAACCTGAAATATGAATAAAAGTTTAGTTGCTGGCGTGGTCTATGAAGAAAAGTTTAATTGGTGTATGATATAATAGAGTGATTTAAGTGTTAAGAGTATTCACTGTGAAGATAGAAGAAGTGAAGTGTGAATGTAACTAAAATGAAGTGTACATACAATAATTAATAGACTTTTGCAAGATATACATGCTTCTACAATGGTGCATAACCTATGGACTTCTAGATTTTTTTACATGTAACTTACACACGCTTTCTTTATAAGTACGAATGGATGTATAGTTTCTAGTAGGTTTCTTTCGAATACTCCATCATCTATATTCTAAATCGATGTTTAAATGGTACCAATCTTCTTAACGTTGTATTGTCAGAAGTAATATTGTTATATTTCTTATTCTTTACCGTCATTAAAGTTTTGACGAAACTATGATATTAAGGAACTTTAATGTTTTAGATTTTAACTGATGTATGAAGATTACAATAATTTTTAAATATGTTTGGCTTCAATTCATATGTATGATGGTGAATTAGGTTAGGTTACATGCTGAAGATAATAAAAATTAAGACTTGTAGTTTTTGGTGAATATAAGGAGAAAGTCTTGAGTGCATCTAATACATTATCCATATTCATGCAAATTATGGTATCGGTACCTAATCACATTTAATCTTATATCACAGAAGTACGATTTAAGTGGAAGATGTACAAAAGTTTCTCTCCTATTAATTGTTCTCCTTTATATTTTTTTTACTCACTTTTATTAATACTTAAAAGCATATACATATTTTATTTAAATCATATTATGTGACATTATATACATTCAAGACTTCATTTATAGAGAGGGACCCACGTTCATAAAGAAGAAAAGATTGAGGTTAGCAATTCAATTATGGATTGGGTGATAATACTTAAGGCTGATGATATTTCCCAAAAAAATATACATATAATTTAGACATACTCTACTTAAGATTTAGAAATTCTATATTTGCCATGAGGTTTTCTATTACAAACGAATATAATCTTTTAATACTCCTAATTTAAAGATGACATCGACGAGATTTAATTTTGTAAAATATTCCAAGATTATCCTTACATCATTGTCTATACATAAAAGGAAAAAAAGATAAGAAAAAACACTATAATGTTCAATCAGATGTTTTCGAAATAAAATTTGAATTTCAGTGAAAGGGCTTTGAATCAAATAAAGAGAAATTTTAGTAGAAACAAAATTGAAGTAATGGCAAAAGTACTTGCGTATTCATACTCATTTTAAAGACCAGCACTAAGATATTACCACTTTTTTTATCATTCGGTTTGATATTAATTTTGGATTTCTCTTTACCTTTCACATTTATGCTTCTAAAAACATATCTGTGAGAATCTTTAGAATATTTAAGTACTTTTCATTGAGGATAAATCCATCATTAAAAGATAGTTCTAAAATACATTGTGTGGTTTGTCAATAGCACCTCTCTTTACTATTACAAGTACCTACTAATATGCGGACGGTAACCTTATGAATTTTAATAATTGTTTTTATTTATTTACACGATCTTACCGATAACTCTAGAGAAAACAAATAAATAAAAATAATAATTTTTTTAGGGCTCGTACCTTGTCAACAAAAAACAGGGGCCGTTGAATTGAATTCTCATGTTGAGTCTCCCCATGGGAATCTTGGAGGCGAAATTCAGAAGTAAGTGTCTCCACTTTCTCACAACCCCACATACTCAAGGTCTTTAACATTGGCCACTCTGAGATGTATAATCCTGGATAGAATATTCTAAGTCTTGGTAGATCGGCTAGTTTCAGAAACGTTAATTGAGGAAACACTAGTCTAGGGACTGCTTCTACATCTTCCTCTGCAACATTTTTCTCCACCATGCCAGATGATATTTTAGGCTCTTCAAATATCATTTCCATTGACTTACAGTTTGATACTTCCAAAATGTCTAATTGTTGGAGTTTTCCAAGCATATTAGATGGAAAAACATTCAATAGACTATGACAGTCCAATACTGAGACACCAGATAATTTCCAAAACGAATCCGGATCATGCTGATGGTGCAATATTCTTCTCATGTTGTCCATCCTATGTATGTTCAAAAGCTTCAAATTTGGTAGTCGTACCTGAATAATTCATTTGATTATATATAAGACACAAAGAATAGATGAGATAACAAGTTAGATTTAGAATTTAAACAACAATGGAATCAAAACAAGAAACGTAGAAAAGGGAGGAAAAAAATGTGACGGAAAGAATTTCAGATGATATTGAAAGGTGAAAACAACCCATGATGGATAACCAAACACATAAAAAATAACACATCAAGAATCTATGGGATGATTGATTAGATTTAGAAGCAAAAAAATTAAACAAAGCTCTACCATAGGGAGTTCAAAAATATTAAGGAAATTGAAATGAACAAACGAAAAGGTTTTTTTTTTTTTTTTTTCTCTTCTATGTGAGAAAAAAAAGGAAACAAGAGGGAGGAATGAAACACTACATTTTCATAAAAAAGATGTTGTATGTGTGAATACATTTGGCCTTAACGAAGAATTTTAACGTTCATGTGATATTGCAGAAACGTGAAAAAAGAAGAAGAAAAAGAATACCTTTTCATCAAAGAGAGGTTGTATGTCCTTACTTGTTGACCTGTCTGCACTCGTAAAATTGGAGATAAATGTTTGCATGTTGGGGCATTTCTCGATCCACAATGTGGCCAAGGAGGGCAGTTCAATTGCATTTTCGGCAAAGTCGTAGAAACTCATGAGTTTCGGAAGATCTATGAGCTTCAATCCATTTAGATTGGGAAACAAAGTATTCCTTATAGTTTCTTCTTCTGTGAATATTATTGCTTCCAAAATTGCACAGTTTTTTATTTCCAATTCCTGGAGTTGCAGTAAGGCCCAAGGCCACAGATGGAGTAAACATATATCTCAAACTGAAACAATTATCATCCACCACCAAAGATTTTAAATTGCTGAAGTAGCTGACCGGAATTTGTTTGTGCCATACTTCTACCAAATGGGGAAAGTCAGAGACTGTAAAATTTTCTATATCACGGAGTCCAACCTGTTAAATCGAAATAAATTATTTAAATTCTTTCAGAATAATGAAAAAAAATGATGATATTTTACTTCTCTGAAATTACAATTAGCCTTATTGAGAAAAAGAAAATGGTAAAACCACTACAAAATAAATCAATAAGCATTAATAGTGCACGAAACATACCAAAATCCAGTGAATGATCAATACATACCATGTCTTTGAACAATTTTTGTATGGTGGTATTAAGACTGCCTTCCCAAAATCTTTCCTCTGCTTCTTCAGTTTGCAATTTGTGGAGCCTGGGTGTGCTTAAGGCACCCTGGGAAAAGTACTTCATGTTCGGACATTGGCTCACAATAATTTGTTGTAAAGATGGAAATTCAATAGCACAATTTCCAAAGTAGAAGCTTGTCAGCCTTGGTAGACAATGAAGTTCCAAATAGTTCAGTTTGTTGAAAATGATACGGTCTTCCTCTATATCTTCCCCGTGTAATATGATTTCTTCAATAATTTTGCATTCGGTTATTTTCAATTTTGTAAGTTGAATCAGACTTTTAGCCGCTGAGACCGCCATCAAATTCAACAATCCATTGCACTTTGACACTTCTAGAGTTGTCAAATTTTGAAATGACGTAAAGGATGACACTAAAGTTTGTAATTTCCCACAGCTTGATACTTCAAGGGTTGTCAGAACTTGAAATAATTTACAAAGGAGAGAATTCTTCTCCCATATATTTAATGAGTCATTTAATCCCCTGAGGATTAAGCTGTTTAATTTAATGGGAGCCTCTCCATATTTTTCTTTGCAACCAAGTCCTTCACACATGAACATTTCCCCGAGAACACCATTAGTAACATGAAGTCGCTCAAGATTGGGTAATGTATAAAGCAAAAAGCATGGACAAATAGCAGTCTCTTTACGAGCATATATCAACTGAAGATCTTTTATCTTGCACGAGTACCATGAAAATTTTCCATTCAGCATCTCCTTAACAATGCAATTCCACTCCAATGACACTACTTCTAAATTGGGGAATGCAACCTGAAATATGAATAAATTTTTAGTTGGTGTAGGGATAAAATATGGTGCGATAAGAGGTGGACTTTGTGTTTGACAATTCTTTGAAGTTGGGGAATGCTGGCCTGGACTATGAATAAGAGTTTAATTGGTGTAGGATATAATAGAGTGAATTCGGTGTTAGAAAATTCATACATGAAGATAAAAGAAGTGAAGTGTGTATATAACTAAAATGAAGTGTACATACAAGAATTAATAGACTTTTGCAAGATATTAATGCTTCCACAATGGTGCATAAACTATGGACTTCTAGATTTTTACATGTATCTTACACGCTTTCCTTGTAAGTACAGATGAATGTATAGTTTCTAGTAGGTTTCTCTCAGACACTCCGTCATCTATATTCTAAATCGAGTTTAAATGTTGCCAATCTTCTTAACGTTGTATTGTCAGAAATTTTGTTATATTTCTTACTCTTTACCATCTTAAAGTTTTGACGAAACTTTGATATTAATGAACTTTAATATTTTACATTTTAACTTATGTATGAAATTACAATAATTTTTTAATAGTTCATTAATTTGGCTTCAATTCATATATATGATAGTGAATCAGGTTACATGTTGAAAATAAGAAAAATTAAGACTTGTAGTTTTTGGTGAATATAAGGAGAAAGTCTTGATCGCATCTAATACATTATCCATCTTCATGCAAATCGTGGTATCAGTACCTAATCACATTTAATCTTATGTCACAAAGTATGATTTAAACGGAAGATGCATAGAAGTTTCTCTCCTATTTGTTCTCTATATTTTTTGACTCACTTTTATTAATACTTAAAAGCATATTTAAGTATTATACATTAGAAGCCTTCTTGCATCCCATACACTATACATATTTTATTTAAATCATGTCATGTGATATCATATACATCCAAGACTTTCTTTATAGAGAGAGACCCACACGCAAAAAGAAGAAAAGATTGAGGTTAGCAATTCAATTATGGTTTGGGTGAAAGTACTTAAGGCTGATGATATTGCCAAAAAATAAAAATAAAAATCTCTTTGCCTTTCACATTATGGTTTGGGTGATAGTATTTAAGTACTTGCGTATTCGTACTCATATGCAAAAGATCAGCACTAAGATATTACCTTTTTTTATAATTCGATTTGATATTAATTGTTGATTTCTCTTTTACCTTTCACATTTATGCTTTCAGTGAGTATCTTTAGAATATTTAAAGTAATTTTCATTGAGGATAAATCCATCATTAAAATAAAGTTCTATAATTACCTAGTAATATGTGGACGACAACCTTATGAATTTTCTTTGATTTTTTATTTATTTACATGATCTTATCGACAACACCAGAGAAAACAAATAAATAAAAGAAAATTTTTAGAGCTCATACCTTGTCAACCAAAAACAGGGGTTGCTGAATTGAATTCTCATGTGAAGTCTCCCCATGGATCTCTTGGAGGCTCTGAAATTCAGAAGTAAGTCTCTCCACTTTCTCACAATCACACATCCTCAAAGTTTTTAACATTGGCCACTCAGAGATGTATAATCCTGGATAGAATATTCTGAGCCTTGGTAAATACACTAGTTTCAGCAATGTTAATTGAGGAAACACTAGCCTAGGGACTGCTTCTACATCTTCCTCTGCAACATTTTTCTCCACCATGCCAGATGATATTTTAGGCTCTTCAAATATCATTTCCAGTGACTTACAGTTTGATACTATCAACATGTCTAGTTTTTGGAGTTTTCCAAGCATATTAGATGGAAAAACATTCAATAGACTATGACAGTCTAATACCACGATATAATCTAATTTCCAAAAGGAATCCGGATCATGCTGATGGTGCAATATTCTTCTCACGCTGTCTATCTTGTATATGTCCAAAGACTTCAAATTTGGAAGTCTTACCTGAATAATTCACTTGATTATATATAAGACACAAAGAATAGATGAGATAACAAGTTAGATTTAGAATTTAACCAACAATGAAATCGGAAAGAATTTCAGATGATGCTGCAAAAAGGTGAAAACAACCCATGATGGATAACCAAACACAAACAGAAATAACACACCAAGAATATATGGGATAGATTAGACTTAGAAACTAAAGATTGCGAAATGCTCTACCATTGGGAGTTCAAAAAAAAAAAAAAAAAGGAAATAAAATAAACATCCGAAACTATTTTTACTTTTTTTAAGAAACAATACCTTTTCATCAAAAAGAGGTTGTATGTGTGAATGGAGGTTCTCCTCTGATTTCATTTGGTCTTCCTTGCTTGCTGGCATATCTAAAGGTGGAGAATTAGAGACAAAGGTATGCATTTTGGGGCAATTCTCAATCCACAATTGGGCCAAGGAGGGCCATTCAATTGAATTTCCAGGGAAGTTGCAGAATATTGTGAGTTCTGGAAGATGTTTGAGGTGTAGCTTGTACAATTTAGGGAACAAAGTGTTACTTATTCTTTCTCCTGTAGTGATTATCACCAATTCCATAAACTTACAATTGGAAATCTCAAGGCCCTCAAGGTGGATGAGACTTTTAGCTATAGAAAATGAAAATACATATTTCAAAGTATCACAGCCATCTATGATAATTTCTTTTAATCTTTGAAAGTATGAAGACATTGGCTGAAGTTGGTTGTGCCATATGGTTGGGATAGGAATGGAGGACAGGTTCAAGGATGCCAGTGTGGATAATACAACCTGCATACACAAAAAGTTGTTTAATCAACTTGTTTTTGTGCCCTGTCTTGTACTTATTAAAAATTAACAATAATTATTCTACATACACAAATCTTAATAAAAATAAAAATATTTTTAAAAAAAGTTAAAATGTAAACTAAAAACTAAATAAAACTAAAATAAAGGAACTAATTACCTCTACAGTACCTCCTCATTTATTTTTATTTATTTATGTCTTTTTGTTTATTTTTAATGTTTTTATCTGAACTTTTATTTTCAGTTAATTAAGAAAATTTTCCTAATTTTCTGGCACACATACTGTGTTGAAAGTCACATTTTTCTTATATTTTATTAATATTTTAATATGACAGAATAAGTTCAAGCGAATTAATTTGTAGTAATAATGTGAATAATTAATGTGAATATAAAATAAAGATTTCTATTGATTGCATTTTAGAATAAAGCAGAGTTACCTTTTGGTCGAACAAAGGATGAATATCATCGTGCCAGTTCATTTCTTCAACTTGTTTGCTCTGTTTGATGTCCCCAGACGTAAGAGCTGAGGAGAAGGAGAATGTCTTCAACTTTGGGCAATCCTCGATGGATAGTTGAGTCATGGAGGAGAATTCAACTGAAATTCTGGAGCCAAATTGTGTAAGATTTGGAAGACCCTTGAGCTGCAGTTTGATTAATTTAGGGAAAACCATTTTTCCCTCTCCTCTTAATTCTTCTGTGTTGATTATCCCTTCAATCGACTTACAATTTCGTATCTCAAGCATTTGTAGTACCACGAGGCTTTTAACCATAGAATACGAAAACAGAAACTTCAAACCATTACATTCCTCCAAAGTCAAGTTTGTTAAAGCTTGACAACAAGAAGCTATTACTGGAAGTTGATCGAGCCTTGTGCATCCAATGTTAATTGAGGACAGTTTCAGGTTCTGCAAGCTTGGGAGCACAACCTGTAGACACAAATTTTACATTTTATTAGTGATTGAAAAGCTAGATCTATAAACACTTAATAATATAATACCATTTTATGTTACCAACTCAAACCGAAAAACAAAAATACGAAGAAACATACATTTTCACTGAAAAGTGACATGGAAACACCATACTCATCTTCAGCAAGGATTTCTTGAGATCCAATATTTGGTGTGAAAGCATTAAAGCCAAAATCTGTGAGTCGTGGTAAGCATTGTAGTGTTAGAGCGCACAATTGAGTGAACTCAATTCTCCTATTACTTCCATTTTGGTGGACTTGTTCCTCGCTTTCCACAAAAATAATCTCTTCTAGCCTTTTACAGCCAATCACTTCGATTTCTTGAAGCTGCAAAAGGTTTTTGGCCATGGAAAATGAGAATAGATGCCTCAATCTATCACATTTTCCAACTTTTATGATTCTTAATTTGCTGAAAGACTCCGTTACAAGTTGGCCATGACATATCTGCTCCAAGTTAATCAAATTATTAAGAAACAATGATTCTAGCTTGGGGAAGACATTGCATAGACCCCATTCAATTGAATTCACAATATATTGAAGCTCAGGGCCATTTTGAACATGAAGATGTTTCAATTGTTGGAACCCTTCCCCATTAAGTTGATAAAGAACATTCTTGACACCCTTCAGTTCATCTAGATAGAGATCTTCAGTTCTATGCAATAAACTTTTAACCCAATTTCCCAAATAAATGCTATTATTCAGCTTCAATTTTAACGTCCTTGAAGTTTCATATTTACCGGACCAGTCCCACACATCTCCAATAAATATTTTATATCTTTCCAACTTATCAAAGATCAACAAGTCGTGTGGTATAATCTGGGCATCAAGAACATGTAACTCTAAAGTTGTTAGACTGGACAATTGCTTCAACTCAGAAAGACTAGCATTACTTTGCCCTTTAACTTCCCACTGGACAAAACTATTACCCATATAGAGTTCTTCTAACTGAGTCAAGCCTGATATCACATTTGGGGTGATAACTTTAAGTTTTGAACAACTGTCCAAATCTAACAACTTTAACTGTGTCAAATGTTGAATTTCTGCTGGCAACCGTTCCAAATCAGATCTTGCAAAGCTAAGAACTTCTAATTTCTTTAGGTCCCCAATAATTGCTATATCTCCCAACAGGCACTCATCCATACATAATGTTTGAAGTTTCGTTAGCCCGTGCAGCGACGAAGGTAGTGACAGCAAATCGATATTACCCAAATCTAAAACTTTGAGTTCTTTCATCCCTTCAAAAAAGGCCTCTGGAATTTGTAAAGAGATGTCCGTCATAAACAAAAAAAATAAATTGAGTTTCGAACATTCCAACCTTTCAGGAAGCAAAGAGATATCTTTGTAAGGCAGAGAAATAGCTGTTGCATCTTTGGGCAATCTTTCTTCCAACATTTCTTTTAGGCTGGTGACATTCTGAATATTAAACATGAGCTTGTTTGTGGATGCAATTGAAACGGCAACAGCATGAACAATGTCATGCATTTTAACAAATCTTTTCTCGAAACCGTCCAACAATAGACAACGAGCTTTTAGATTATTGATTAGCATTTGCACCCTATTCCTTCCTTCTTCCAAAGTAGTAACATTTTCAAACAAACCCAAACCCATACCGTATCTCAACAAGTAATCACTAGATACACTGCCACCTGCATGATATAGACCACAAAGCAGAAATAATGATTTCGCTTCCTCACTTTCCAAAAGATTGTAACTCAATTCTATGGCAGAGTACACTTTTGTATCCATTCCTTTGATGTGTCTTGGATTAGACCTTCTTAGCTGGTCCAAGGCATCCTTCCAATCAGAGAGAATTTTATTTTTCAGTGCATTTGCAGTTGTTGCAATTGCAATAGGCAAGCCAGCACAATACCGAATGATCTCAATTGCAATAAGATTAAAATCAGATTGTTTTGCCGGATCAGCCACAATCTTCCAGAACAAATTTCCTGCTTCTTCCTCACACAAAATTTCAACCGAGAACTCCTTTTGAGTATTCATATCATCGCGTAATACATCAAGATTTCTAGATGTCAACAATATTTTGCATTGCCTCTGTTCATCATTTCTTCCTTTCTGATCTTCTTCTTGCCGGACACTTCTCTTCTCCTGTTCCCCCAAAGGAATTCCAACGGCTTCAAGGTCAAGTTGTGCCCAAATGTTATCTAACACTACAAGGACTCTCTTTTCTTTCTTCAACCTGTCTCGTAATCGAGCAGCTCTTCCTGTTAAGCTCTCCTCATGAAATTTCAGTCCTAGTTCATCAGCAATTTGACCTTGAATTTTTCTAATGTCCGGGGTGTCTGTTACCTCAGCCATAACCACCACATCAAATAACTTGTCTTCAATGACTTGCCCAACGATTCTTTTCACAAGAGTGGTTTTACCCACTCCGCCCATGCCATACACCCCAATAAAGTTGACATCAGCCTCTTTTAATGCCTCCATAAGATCATTGAAAATTGGCTTTCTTGAATCAAAGTCATCATAACCTCTTGTGTAGATGGAAGGTGTTTTTCGAAGGAGAGGATGGTACGAAACTTTCTGGAATGTTCCTTCTCCCAAGAGATCAATGCCATCCTTAGCAATCTTGGTTGCTTTCTTACTGAGAAAGTAACGTGTCATCAGATTGGGGAAGAAGCCGATTGAACACAGCTTCCCTGCTTTGTCTTCTTCACCAATGATGGGTTTGACAACCTCTTTAGTGAACTCGTCCACATTATTAAGCCATTGCTCAACAAACTTTTCAATCTCATCCCCTTGTGCCTTTGCCTCGTCAACATTATGCTGCACCATCTCTCTTACACCAGTCAGCTTCTGGACTTGTTTCTTAAGCTCCTCCATGTTGCTCTTGTATTTGAAAGGATAACATATGTGCTTTCCAATGGGAACAACCAGCAACTCTGCAACTTTTGATGCGATGGAAATAACTATATCCGTCATTTCCTGTTTCCTGTACTGTCTCTCTTTCTCTCTTTTTTTCTCTGAAAAAAAAAATAACAAAGTGAAGCTAAAAGGAAGAGTAGCAATAACAATTTTTTTTTCTTTTCTTTTTTTTGGGATAACAAACAGAGTAACAAAAATAATATTTCAGAGGAGAAGTAAACAAAAATGAAGGGAAGACAACCAGCTAATAAAAATCTCTGTTCTTGAATACAGATATTGATAAGAAGAAGTTCAATAAGCGAAATGATAAAATTCTAAGAAGCAGGATAGATAGTGAACAAGGCAGATGAAAGTAACACTAGATGTTTCTTTTTTTTGTTTCTTTTTTTTATTTCAGTTATTTGGCAAAAGTTATAAACTCAAATGACTGAAAAATTAAAGATCAGTAAGTGAAAGCAAAAGTGAGATTTTGGAAAATGAAGGAAAAACAATGACGAGAAGTTGTAAAAACACTATTAATTCAGGTTTTTTTTGTTTGCTACTCTTCTGTTTTAGTTAGAACAACAATAAATGAGTGAAGAATGAGAATATTGATAGGGAAGAAGAAAGTGTAGGGAGCATGGCACACTATTTTAGATTAATTTAATACAAATTGATTTTATTATAATCTTACAAATTTATTCAAAATAAAAAAACCAATTAACAAGATGTCATGAGTATTCACAGGGACAAGGAGCATGTGCATGTGCCTTGATTCTCATTAGACTTTATGGACGACTAATATGGACCCAATCGAGAGAAACACAAGTATTGACGTTGTCCCTTTTTCACGGGATTTGAATAAAATATTAATTAGTTGATAACTTTTACAAGAAAATGATGGAGATAATGTTGTGAATCATGCACCGCCTGTAACACTGTAATTGTTAGAGTGGTTGTTTAGTAAACGTAATTATCTTAGTCATAATTTAATTTCAATTAATTTTGATAATCCTTCAACACTTTAGGTGTTTTTAAAAATATAAATAAAAATAAAAAATTAAACTATTTTTTATAAAATATAATAAAATTTAATTAGATTAAATTTAGTACAGTATAAATTAAATTAAAAAACATTTAAAAAAAATAGGTTAAAAATAATACTATTTTTTATTTACTGTCATTTACGATTTTATAGAAAATACCTCATTTTGAAACAGAACAAAGTGTTTTTAGATATTTTAAATTTCTAAATTGAAATGCATTAAAAAAAAAAAAGGTAACGTGAAAAGATGAAAACTGATTTTTATATAGAAAATCTCAAAATTAACTAATGAAGTGCGTCGCTGACATTGTCGATTGTTCTTCTTCTTATTAGAATTTATAATATAATTTAAGGAAGGTAGTACATAGTTGATAGCACATACCATCATACCGTGTGCCTAGGCTCTGATATTTGTGAAATTAAAGAATAAGCATATTTCAAAAAGAGGTTGTAAAGAGTTTTTTATTTTTTTTGGCTTTCAATGAATACATCAAAAATCTATCAGGGTGCGTTTGGTACGTGGACGGGACAGAACAGGGTGGGACGGGACGGGACAGAACAGGACAGCTGTTCCATATTGTGTTTGGTATATCTGGGACAGAACTGTGTACTGTACTGTTATGCGTTTGGTAAAGCTGGAACAGGACAGTATAAGATGTTTAAATGACCAGAGTACCCTTCTTGTCCTGTCTAATGTTTGTTACAACATATTAGTGATAAATGGGATAGGACAGAACAAAATTTGAATGTTTTTATTAAATATAATCCATACCAAAAGAATATGGAATTCCATAAATAAAAATAGATGGATGGAGATTGTATTGAAAATAAAATAAAAAAAAATGAATTTTTTATAAAATAACCAATTTAAAAAATTAAAATTTTTTATTTTGTATTTTTATGTTCTTGGTGGATCTCCACACCAAGAACTCATAAACACAAAAAAATATAATAATAATAATAAAAAAATTTCAAAAGCATATATATATATATATATATATATATAAAATTTTATGATTCCTTCCATTTTTATTTTTTTGATTTTTTCTATGATTTCTTCATTTTTGTTTTTCTGGGTTTGCTGCAAAAAAAATGCATTTTTTATTCTTAAAAACTTGATGTGGGTCTTGATGGGAGGATAGGAAGAGAGAGAGGATTGAGTAGAGAGAGAGAGAATAGAGGTGCAAGAGAGGAGATGATTATGTTTTTTTTTTTTATATGTGATGGTTTATTTGTAATTTTTAAAATAAATAAGGGTATATCAGTCATTTTAGACCTTGTCCCATGTTATGCTACAGTTTGTCCTAGAGTCTAGCATGGGACAAGATTTTGGGTTTTTTGTCCCATGTTGTCCAACGTTGTCCAACGCCCATGTCGCACCAAACATGGGACAGGAGCAACTTGTCCCATATTATCCTGTCCTGTCCCATGTACCAAACGCACCCTGAAGTTGCGAGACGAAAAACATTTGAATTCTCCAAGGGAAGGTCGCATGCGCGAGTTTTGAAGGAACCCACGCATTAAAAGCCAAGAGAAACAAAAACAACAGTCAAACAACAACAATAGTAATTTAATCAACTAGTGCATTTGCATGTGTACGCGCATGATTCTTATTTGACTATGATGCATAACAATAGCCTGAAATAATATTAGAAAAAAATAAAACTAGAAGAGGATCCTTATTTCTATCTCAAGAAATAGAATTTGTGAAGAGTAAATTTATAAATTAATTGTAAACTATAAGTATGAAAGTGTGGGAGACGAAAAAAATTTATGTGGGACAGTCTCACCATAACTTCAATAGTAACATTCATTTATATTATTTCTCATGTTATTCACATTAATACTTGATTTCATTTTATTTTTTTAATATAGAGTTAATTACAGTCACCTCCCCTGAGGTTTTACCAACTATAAGTGGAATCAACTTTATCGTTTATTGACAATGACCTCCCCTGTCGTTGGTTGACTTTAGTCAAACTTAACAGGTAGAGGGGTATTTTGGTCTTTTTTCCTTCTTTAATTTTATTTTATTAAATACAAAATTTAAAAAAATCTCAACCTTCCATCTTTAAGATAATGGACGGTTAAGATTTATTTAAAAAATATATATTTTAACATTATAAAAAAAATTCAAATTAGATCTCCATCAAAAACCACAAAAAAAATAAAAAATTGAAGGGCTAGAGATCCAGCCAGCTGGGTTCGCCTTCAAAGGCGAACCAAGTATCTGGGTTCTGGGTTCGCCTTCGAAGGCGAACCCAGCTGGAGGCTGGATCTCCAGCAAACTTCAACCTTTTTTTTTTTAAATTTTGGTGAAGATCCAATCTGGATCTCCACAATTTCAAACTCAAAATTTTAAAAAAAAAATTCAAAAAACATTTATTTTTGAAAAAAATTTAAAAGGAAAAAATATCTCTACCGTCCATCTCACCTGATATGGACGGTGGAGATCTAATCTTTTTTTTAATTTAAATAAAAAGAAAATATTGTTTTAGGGGTATTTTAGTCATTTTAACGTTTAAAGTTGGTCAACTGTTAAGTCTAATGGAAGTCAACTAACGGCAGGGGAGGTCATTGTCAATAAATGATAAAGTTGATTCCGCTTGTAGTTGGCAAAACTTTAGGGGAGGTGGCTATAATTAACTCTTTAATATAAATAGTGAAACACGGTATTTCACAGTTTCACTATAGTGGTTCAAAATTTTGCACTTCTTATTGCTCTGTGTAACCCATCAGCAATCACACAAGATACTTGTATGATCTCAATACAAATCCAGTTGCATCATGAATGAATTCATGCATGCTTTAAAATTTTTAATTTCTCTCTATGAATATCATATTTAGTCCTTCTCTTGTTGAAATGTTGAAGGATTATCAAGCACATAAAGCAAAGAGTGAGGTTCCATTAGTGGCAATATCAGCTCCCATACCAACATCGTATCCATTACCAATGTATTTGAATTCATTGCTCACTGACATTCCACAATATACCGTGGCTCCAGTGTTGTATGACCACAAAACTTTTCCGGTTTTGGCATTCATGGTTGTTATGCTTGGAGCAAGATCAAATAGTACATATATTTAAAATGGAAGATAAAATTAAAAATATCAGAAAATAAATTACACAAGAATTTACGTAGTTCGGCTAAAATATAAACCTACATCCACGGATCAAGAGGAGCGATTCCACTTTATCATAAAGTTTTATGGTGTGTACACAATTAAAGATCACACTCTAATACCCCAAGAGGATAACTTCCAAAACCCCTTACAATATTTCACGCCCCAAAATTTTCTTACAAAATTCTCTTTTTCTTTTCTCTCTCTATATTTTTCTCACACTCACTAATTGTTGTTGTGTTGTTGTTCTGCCAAGACATGCCTATTACTTTATAAGCAAATAGGGAAGAAAAAACCAAATAAACTTTCGGCTATGTGGCAAACACCTTTAAAAAAAAATTCAAGCCACCTAATTCATGGCCACACTAGTTAGGATGCTTTCGGTGCAAGGCAAAAAGCAACAAATTTCCACCTTGAATTGAATTTTGATCAATATCAGTATTGGTCCACCTTGGCAAAATATTTGATCAGTTTGAAATACCAATAAAGTTACATTTGGAAGAGATTTCGTCAGTAAATCTGCAGGATTATCATGAGTACTTATCTTCTTCACGGTAACTCGTCCTTGGACAATGATATCACGAACAAAATGAAATTTGATATCAATATGCTTAGTTCTTTCATAAAACATCTGGTCTTTAGTTAAATGAATTGCACTTTGACTATCATAGAAAATAGTAGTGACATCGGAACAAGAACTAAACTCCTCATACAATCCTCGAAGCCAGAGTGCTTCCTTTATCACCTCTGTAATAACAATGCATTCTGCCTCTGTTGTTGATAATGCTACAACAGATATATATATATATATATATATATTTTTTTTTTTTTTTATTTTTTTTTTGAGCTATTATAATTCATTCGGAATTTATGAGGGGGGGACACTACTTGAACTCACAACATTGAAGTGTAAGTATGAAGAGCATACTACTGGCTAAACCTCATATTATCACATTTATATTTTTATTAATATTTAAAAATATATTTTTAATAATATTTTATATATAAAAATTTTTTTAAAAAAAAAAAAGCTTGGGACAATTTTGTCCCAAGCTTTGAGTTGTCCCGCCTCACCAACTTAAAAAAGTTGGATGGGACTGGATTTTTCCAGTCGCATCCAACAACCAATCATAGGATTGGATTGTGAATAGTTCAGTCTAATCCCATACTCCAAATAAGGCCTAAGAGTAAATAACACTCGGATCCCATGATATTTATTTTTATACAAGCGGAAATAACTTTTAGGTTATTGGTAAAGACCTCCCTGTCGTTAGTCAAATTCCATCCAATTTAACAGTTAACTAAGTTTGACTCTAAAAAAACAAAATACCCCCAGAATAATATAAAATATTACTAAATTTATTAAATAAAAAATAGTTAAGATGGATGGTAGAGATCTTAACTACTTTTTTTTTATTTAATAAATTTTAATAATTTTATATATTATTTTGAGGATATTTTAATTTTTTTCACACTCAAACCTGGTCAACCGTTAAATTAGATGTAATTTGACTAACATTAGGGGAGTATTTGCCAATAAACTTAAATATTATTTCCGCTTGTATAAGAGTAAACCTCAAAGGGTCTGGGTATTATTTACTCATAAATTAATTAGTTGATAACTTTTACTAGAAAACTGGGATTTAATTTCCATTATGTCAATAAATAAACATAAATTGATAATTTTTTTTTAATAAGGAGATAATGTTGCTAAAGGGAGTGTGTAGGTGTCATATGTGTTGGGATTGAAGAGTTTGAATTTGGGTTAGGATGTGTAACATTACTGTAGTTTTTTATATGGAAGTTATTTTAGTCTAACCATCCAACAAAGCTTGCAAACTTCAGGTACGTTTGATGCTTGAGATTGAATTAGACTATTTTTATGGGATAAGATTAGATTAAATAGAATTATATTAGTACTGTGATGTATTTAGTAAAGTATGGATTAAACAAAAAATAATATTGTTTTTTTGTTTGGTGTAGCGTGTTATTTAAAAGAAATTAGTATGAAATTAGTTTAAATTAATTTTTAAGTAAAATAAAATTATTTTAAATTAATTTGCTTAAAAAATATTTAAATAATTTTTGAATTAAATAAATTTTTTTAATTATTTTGGTTAAAAAAATATTGAAATTAAATAAAACTATTTAAAATTAAATATGAAATAATATTTATTTTTTAGTTAATATTGAAAAATATAAAATTTTATAAAAAAATAGTTTGGACTTTGAATCCCAACACAATAGGACTATTTGTCCACATGGGATTGGAGAAATCTAATATTGTGTGGATAATAAACAAAGGATTGGATCAGAAATATGGGTTGTTTGTTTTTTCCGCTTATAATTTAATAGGTATGAATTAGACTTATTAAATTATTTTGTTTGTTTTTTAAGTAGTCAAATAATTTGAAAATACTAAAAAACAACTTAAAAAAAGTAAAAAAAATCCTGACTTTTTAATTTTATATTATATAATTTTATTTCTTTTACCTTATTTCTTTTCACATATAATTTTATCACTTCTCATCCTCAAAGTTTATGAATCGAAAGATTGAATTATCTTCGAGCAAAATTCCGGTAAAAAATCATTTTTTTTATCTTCTGTTCTATATAAATTTATTGTTTGTAATAAAAAAGTTATAATTTTATTTGTGATGTATACATTAATTCTAGTATTACCGTAGTAGCAAACTATATACATATATATATATATATATATATTATTGTTTATAATTGTGATTGAATGACATAATTATTTTACAATTTGAGACTTTATATATATCTTGGTCTCGGTTCCTAAGATAAAAACTATAAAATCTTATTACAATTGTAATAATCTCCGAGCTGTTCAGGGTTCAAGATTGAGTGTTTTTGCTACTCTTCAGAGTTCAGACTTCAGCTTCAGTGAGAACAAGAAACAGTGAGTGAAGAATTGGAATTTGGCAAGTGAAAAAGAATGGCGTCACTACAAGAAAAGTGATCTGTAGTGACAAAAAATATTTGCCACTAAAAAAGAAAATTTTGTCACAATATCAATATTGTGACATAAAAAGTGTTACTATAAAATTGTCACATTTAATCCCGTCACTAAAAGTACTAGTGACGGTTAAAGTCATCTCGTCACTATGGTTAGTGACATAATTTTTGCATGTCACAAATCATGACTTTTAATGATACATTATTAGGGAACCTTAATGAGTGAAGAAATAACATTTTTGTCACTATGCTCAAATTTAGTGACAGTTAATTATTTAAAAATTTGTCACTATATACATATTTACTAACGATTTATTGTTTAAATATTATGTCACTATCTACAAATATAATGACGGTTAATCATTAGAACAATTTGTCACTATATACAAACTTAGCGATATTTAATCATCTGAAAATTGTGTCACTGTATACAAACTTAGTGACAGTTAATCGTATAAAACTTAGGTCACTATATACAAACTTAGTCATTGTTAGTCATATGCAATTTGTATCACTAGCGAAACTTTTTGTCCCACCAGTGTGATGCACTGTCAGTTTGCCATAATCTATTTTATTAGTCTCCACACGATCCTTGCTAGGTTGATGCAATTATTTAATTCTTCTAGCCCCTTGAACCTCCTCTACTAATCCCTCCACATCCTTCAGTATGGAAAATCGAGTACAAAGTAATGAGTATTACAACAAATAAATGACACAAAACCAAAATTATATGAGATAAGAAGAATAGCTCTGCTAGTTTTTTGTAATTGGAACCTGTTTCAGGTCCTTTAGTGTCCATGCCATGGCTCCCTGCATAGTATAGCTCTGCTAGTTTCACAAAGTTGTATACTTGTACTCATTAATGTACCAAATTCGAATCTGCTAAGTAAATAAAGATAACAAATATAAATATAATCACGTTTATTTAACACAGATAAAAAATACAAATATAATCACGTGAGGAGGCTTGTAACCTCAAAAACGTAATATACCTTATCTCTTCACCTGCCACAAACTATGGCAGTTGGAAAACATGTGGCGAGCTTCTTGACTATTTTCCTCGTCTGGGTTTGGCGAAGAAAAAGAAAAATAGTTAATTAGTACAAACCCTGTGTAGTTATTAGTAATATATAAAGCAAAAGAAACCAAACCAATTAAACTTGTTGGACATAAAAGCTTGGTCTGGGTCATCAACTATTGGCGAGAGAGTGCCATCATAGTCCAAAAACATGACTATTTGCTTCCCTTTTGAGGCATCTGTTATTTGCTCAAACATGTCCGGAGCTGATGGGTTGTGTAGCTGTTATTTCATAAAATGATTTCAAATCAGTTGGAGATTCATTAAATTTTTGCATCGCAGAAAAAGGTGTAGTGAATTTGATGACTCTACCTTGGCATTTAATCAAATAGTTAGTGTGCAATTAGCATATATCAGACTATAAAGATTGTATACGCAGACTACAAACACTATCAACAATAGACTACAATATGAAGATGGGAGAAGAAAAAAAATTATAGAAGGTCTAAATTAAAAAAAAAAAAAAAATAGAGAAAGTTTACATACATATATTCCTCTGCAACTGCTTTGGTTAATTTCTTCTTACTTTCCTTCACTTTATTAAACTTTCTCGGGAAAGTGATAAATTAATAATATGATAATGGTGGAAAAGTAGAGTTTGAGATAAAATTTTTATTTGAAATTAATAATAATCGGGTAAAGGATAAAGAAAACATGGTGGCTGAGTTGTGGTGAAACAAAGAATTGCTTTGGCGGGTAGGTTTGAGACCGAAAAGAAAAATTTGGCGATATTAAATTTAATCCCAAGTATGATAACCAAATCCTAATTCTTGTAAATCTAGTCAAGTTAAAAAAAAAGAAGATATGAGTTTGTACCTTATATGAATAGAGGTTGTTGTATAAGATTTTCTTAGATATTAAATGAATTCGAAATAAATAACTCTATTTTGTTTTAGGAGTTTTTTTTTTTGGTCTCAAATTAATTAAATGTTTTTTTTATAATTTAATTTTCTGACTAAAATGGTATTGATTGTCACAAATTATCTATTTTTTATTTTTTTCGTGTCAAATTATAATATTACAAAATCTCTCACAAAATTGATCATCTAATTTATATTAATTTTGTGACTAATTTTATTAATTGTCACAACTTACTTAAGTTTTACTCAATTGTGACAAATTATTAGAAAAAATCTCAATTGAACCAGAGTTTTTAACATACAATTTGGGAGGGAAATTTTGGTCCATAAACATAATGACAAATAATTAAATCTGTTACAAAATAATACCTACAGTGATACATTTAAAATATGTCACTAAAAAATATGTCACTACAGATCACTAAAGAAGACACCATACCAAACCAGAAATTTATTTATTTAATAGAAATTTATTTTATCTGTTATTAAAGAAGACACCATACCAAACCAGGAGAAAAACCTTATAATTTAATAAACAACAAATATGGAAAATTTAGTAAAGGTATTAAATATCATAATTAAAGATTTTAAATCATGAAAAATTAAGAAATCAGAAGCAATACTGCTAATACAAATAGTTGAAGAATTTTTATTCACAAGTTATTTTTAAATTTATTGTTAGAGACAATTTTATCTTTTAAAAGAATTAGTTTAAAAGATCTTTTAAAAGAATTAGTTTAAAAGATCTTATTTGTTTTTAAATTTATTGTTAGAGACAATTTATTTGTATTAGCAATACTACTAATGCAAATAGCTGTGTAACTAATTTATTTTTACATATGGACAAAACATCTTATTTTGTTATTATTTAATGACAATGAGCGCTGAGAAAACATAGAGGGACCTTCCCACAAAGAAAAAGAGAGGAAGTTGTCCCTACAATTGCTATTTGTTGGCATAATTCATCTTTTGTGTCACTCGTTTTTCATATCAAATACAAATGAATGTTCAGGCCTTTGATTTAATACAAATTGATTTATAAGAACTAAGATATAAGAGTTGCATATTTATTCGTATTTTAAATGGTTAATATATTTTTTCTTTACATATATGATAGATATTTGAATCTCATTATTATAAATAAATAAATAATATGTAAGGAGATCTCTTCCCCTTAATAGGAGTTATTTTACACCGTATTTATAATGATTGATTTTATTGACCAAGTATTTTTCAATATTATCTAATTATATGGTCTGTTTGTGACGAAAATAATTAAGAACGACCTGTATAAATAAATAAATCAAATTTCAAACATTTGAACTAGTACTTTATTTGCTTACATCCAATTCATTTGCCGGACTATCTCAAACCCAACCTAGTCATAAGATTAATTAAATGCAAATTGATTATAAAAATATACTAGAATTGAACATATATAATTAAGAATCATTGAGCATAATTAAAACAATAAAATCCAAACTTTAGAGTAGACTTGAAATTTTCTCTCAAAGAGCAATTGCCAATTGCTTTAGTAAATTAACTACTAAAATGTCGACGATTTATTGATTCATAAAGTATGTCCTCAGTTTCTGCCAGCCTTATTGTTTCTAACCGGACTTAACTAATTGGTTTTGTTTTTAAATCCTGACAGCATTTTATATTTTAAGTCAATTTATACATAAAACACCTTATAAATTATTGTTTAGCCACCTAACATTGGATTTAATTTAATACAAGTTGCAGTATGACTAATTATTTTAACTTTGTAGCCACCTAACATAGGATTTAATTTATACAAATTTTTATATGAAAATGGACTGTATCTACCAAATTATAATTATTTTTTTTTAGAGAAACCAACCAAATTATAATTAACAATGATCAAAACACTTAAAAACGAAAATATCACAATAGATTAAATTAGAAACGTCCAAATCTTTAAAAAAAAAAAAGAAATTGAAAAAAGCATCAAAGAAGATGCAGTCTAATTCACAGTACCAAATGAAGCTAGAGTGCGTTCAATAGTAATTTCACACAATGTGGAATTGCTAAACAAAGACCAAGACACATAAATTACGATTAGCCACCTAGCATTGGATTAATTTAATACAAAATTAATTGACAAAGAAAAGGGACTTCACCTCACCAAATATTTATAATTAAGAATCACACTAACACTTAAAACGAGAATATTATAATAGAAAACTCATATCCAAATTGAGGAAAAAATAAGAAGAAAGTTTTAGAGAATTCATTTTGCAATTAGCCTTATAAAACGAAGTTATATTACATTGAGCTTCTATAACTCAAGTATATAAAATTGAGTTTCTATAACTCAGTTTGTAAAATTCAGTTTATATAACTCAGAGTATATAATTGAGCTTATAAAATTTGTGTATAGAATTGAGATTATATAACTCAACTTGTAAAATTCAGTTTATAAATTTCAGCTTGTAAATTTCAGTGTGTAAAAATTGTTGGGAATCAAAATTGAGTTTCGATCTTCATCAAAGTGCTTTATTCTCTAAATTCTAACTCTCTCTCTTTCCATTCTTTCAACAACTTTCTCTCTTTAACTTCTCACTTTTAAATCTTTGAAACTTTCTTTCTCTTCCATTCTCTTTTTAACTTCTAACTTTCTCTTTAATTTTTTCTAAAACTTTCACTTTCTAGCATTCTCTCTGTTTCCATCTCACCCACTATTAAAAACTGGCTTAAAATGTTTTCAAAAGTTTTCTCAAAACATTCAAACTAGTTGTTCATGGGGCATTTTTATCCAAAACGTGTAAAATTTGACAAAAACAAATCAACTTTTTAAAAACTGTTAAATATAATAAATACTCATAATTTAAGACTATTTATGCATTTGTCCCTTAATACAAATTGTTTTATAAGAATTAGATAGAATAGTTACACATCTGTTCATAACTCAAATGGTTTGTATATTTTTTCTTTACATATATGATAGAGATTCGAATCTTATTATTATCATAAAATAAATAATGTGTGGGAAGATCTCTCCTCCATAATAAGAGTTGCTTTCCGCCGTATTTGTAATGGTTGATTTCATTGCAAGAGTTGTTACCAAGTTGTTTTCAATGTTGTCTAATTATATGGTCAATTTGTGATAAATATAATTAAGAATGACCGTATATACACAAATGAATCAAATTTCAAACATTTGACCTAGTACCCTATTTGCTTGCATTCATTTTGCGAAGTCTATCTCAAACCAACCTAATCATTACATTAATTTAATGCAAACTGAGTCATAAAAATAAACTGGAATTGACAGTATATAATTAAAAATGACCATGCACAAATAAATAAATCAAATCTTAAACGTTTGACCTAGTACTCCGTTTACTTGCATCCAATTAATTTGCGAAGTCTATATCACACCAACCTAATCATTATAGTAATTTAGTGTAAATTGATCTATAAAAATAGACTAGATTGACCATATATGATTAAGAATGACGATGCATAACAATAAAATTAAAATAAATGGTAAATTATAATAGAATACTATGACATTTAGTTATATTTTAATAAAACTGAATTTTTATTTAAACTATAATTTAGCATTTTGAATAATTATTAATTTGGTTCCTAACTTATTTAAAAATATTACTTTTTAATCTGTTTTTACTTTTTTAACTTATATGATTTATAACTTTTTCAAAATATATCAATTTAGTCCCTATAACTAAAATTTTGACGGTCAAACTTGATATATAGTGTAAATTGACTATTTTATCCTTTTTTTTACTAAATTATTAAATTATAAAGACGATTTTTACCCTTTAACTCTTTACATTTTTAAAATTTTACCTATTTAAATAATCAAATAAGAAATTAATGGGTTATAAAAACTTATTTTTTTTAAAAAAAACACTTAAAAAGGATTAAATAAAATAAATAAATATAATAGAATTCATGAAAATTAAAAAAAGAAAAAAGTAATATTATTTATTAAAAATAAAAATAAAATTCAAGATTGGATACTTATAAAACTCAAAATTTAGTTAAAAAAACTAAAATATTAAAATATTATACACACATATTTTAGAATATATTATATAGTATATATACATTATATATATATATATATTATAAAAATAAAATATAATAATAAAATTACAATACATATATACATTTATTATTATATTATTATAAAAATAAAAATGTAATAATAAAATTGTAATATATAAATTTATTATATATATATATTAAATTACTAAATTTTGAGTTTTATAAGTATTCAATCTTGAATTTTATTTTATTTTTAATAAATGATATTACTTTTAAACTTTTTTAATTTTTATAATATTTTACATTACTTTTTATTTTTTAATAAATTTTATTATATTTATTTTATTATTTTATTATTTTTAAGTGTTTTTAAAAAAATAAATTTGTTGTAATATATATTAATTTTTTTTATTGGACTATTCAAATAAATAAAGTTGTTAAAAAGTTAAAGGGTAAAAGCGTCATTCTAATTTAATAATTTAATAAAAAAATGTAGAATGACCAATTTATATTTTATGTCAAGTTTGACTATCAAAATTTTGACCATAGGGATTAAATTGATGTATTGGAAAAGTTAGGACTATATAAGTTAAAAAAAGTCAAAATAAGTCAAAAAATGATATTTTTAAATACATTATAGACTAAATTAATAATTTTTCAAGATAATTAGTTATAATTTAAGAAAAATATAATTTTATTATAATATAACTAAATATCAGTGTATTCCATTACAATTTACCCTTAAAACAATAAAATCCAACTTTGGAGTAGACATGAAATTTTCTCCCGTAGAGCAATTGCCAATTCATATGGTAAATTAACCGTATTGTTTCTAATTGGACTTAACTAATTGGTTTTGTTTTCAAATCCTGACATCATTTTATATTTTAAGCCATTTCAAAAGTAAAACATCTTGTAAATTATTGTTTAGCCACCTAACATTGGATTTAATTTAATACAAGTTGCATAATGACTTATTATTTTAACTGTTGTAGCCACCTAACATAGGATTTAATTTATACAAATTTTTAGATGAAAATGGCTGTACCTACCAAATTATAATTAACAATGATCAAAACACTTAAAAACGAAAATATCACAATAGATTAAATTAGAAACGTCCAAATCTAAAATATATATTTTTTTAAAAAAGCATCAAAGAAGATGCAGTCTAATTCCCATTACCAAACGAAGCTACAGTGCATTCAATAGTAATTTCACCTAATGTGGAATTGCTAAACAAAGACTAAGACACATTAAATTATGATTAGCCACCTAACATGGGATTAATTTAATACAAAATTAATTAACAAAGAAAAGGGACTTCAGCTCACCAAATATTTATAATTAAGAATCATGATAATACTTAAATCGAGAATATTATAATCCAAAACTCACAAACTTCCAAATTTGAGGAAAAAATAAAAAAAAGTATCAGAGCATTTGTTGTGTAATTCATATTATGAAACGAAGCTATATTGCATTGAATTGTAAGTTCATCTGAATGTAGTAATCCTAGTACTTCTATCAAATTAAGCTACCAAATTATAAGCTTCATAAAGTATTCATTCACAATATTTGTTGATTATAATGGGGATTACTCTTTAATTATTGAAAGCAAGAGATAATAATTATCTTCTACAAACTTTAACTGTTTTGTTTTCTTTTTGTAGTTAATTGTAAACATTTTTTTTTTAATTGTAAACTTGAACACGGCTTAACAAATATACATTTCAACATCTAAATTATAAAACGTAAAATAATTATTAATCTAAAAAATATGATTATATTATGACCTCTTTAAAATAGTTAAACATATATGGCCCAATAACATCCATTATAATTGGGTTAGCCCATTTTGATAAAATCCCGTATTCAGGTCCATAGAAAGAATAATAATCTCAAAGTAATGAGCGCAACGACGTCATTTTATCTTGATATACATTACAGTTTTCCACAAATGCACAATTGTGCAAACACACTATTTTGAATTATTATTTTAAATTTTGTTTTAGTAAAATGTCCATAAAATTGTTTAGACATCATATTTTCAGAGTTATTATATATATAAAAAAACTTATTTTCGTATTATTCACTATTATGCTAAACAGAAATTTTTGAAAGTAAATAAAGCTTGAACTTCTCAAATTCAATAAGATGATTTATTATTAATATTTTTTTTAGCAAACCTCGACGGTACTTGAATTAAGGCCCATGCTATTGTCCAGCAGTTAACTAGTGAGTGATGAGAACTTGTAGGCTTTATTGACTGCATCGATCAAGCAGCAGGAACTTAGGAAGATTAAACATTTTTAATTAACAACAATAAAAATTAAAACTATTGTGCATTGATCTACATGTAAATTAATGTTCTTATTCTCAGGACATGCATTACAACAGAGTTCTTCAAATTTCTTAAATTGTCTTTGCATAAATTTGCCTAGATGTGCTTAGTTTGTGAGTGTCTCTCTTTTTTGGTATATATACAAATAACATCCAAATTATAAAATGCAATAAAATTATTAATCATAAAAGTAAATGATTATATTATAATCTCTTTAAAAATTAAACATACATAGCCTAATAAACATCCATTATTATTGGGTTAGCCCATTTGCACAAAATCATGTAATCAAGCCTATAGAGAGAAAAATAACCTATAAAAATAGTAACCGCAACCTATTCAATTTTATAAAGTTGCGCTAGAATTTTAGCCATTTGTCACTAAATTGAAAAATACATTACAATTTGACACTTTCAAGCCGCTGCTAGAATGAGCAATCCATTACAAGAGTGGTTCAATTTTGAAATGAAATTGAGGATGACACTAAATATTTTAAGTTGTCACAATAGACTACTTCTATGTCTTCCGATATTATAATGATGATATTCAGTAAACGCTTATTACATGCAAAAGGCAAAGAGTGAGGTTCCTACTATAAAGGAAAAAATAGGTCCAATACTAACATTATATCCATTACCGATGTATATGCATCCATTGCTAACTGACATTTCACCATACACAGACAGTACCTATAGTGATAGTACTTTATATTCATCCCGACCTTTAAAGCGGTTTGCCACTGGCTGTAGTCATGCTAGTACTTAATCAAATTAAGCTACCCAATCACAAGCTTCACAAAATATTTATTCACAATATTTGTTGATTATAATGGGGATTCTCTTTAATTATTGAAAGGAAGAGCAATAATTATCTTCTATGAAATTTAACTTTTTTGTTTTCCTTTTGTAGTTAATTGTAAACTTTGTTTATCACATTAATGATGCATTATCAATTTTTTTTTTTTTTTTTAGTTGAATATATCGTCAACTTGAAGATGGCTTAACAAATATACATTTAAACATCTAAATTATAAAATGTAAAATAATTACTAATCTTAGAAGTATGATTAACATACATGTGCCGGATAAACATCCATTATTATGAATTAGCCCATTTTGACAAAATCCTGTAGTCAGGCCCAATAGAAAGAACAATAATCCATCAAAATAGTAAGAGCAAACCTTAAATACATTACAGAATCCAATGGTTTTCCACAAAGTATACACACACCATTTTGGCAATATAGATCCTCTGGGCCACACCTAGTAGTAGCAACGGGCACAGTAAACTCAAAACCTCATGACAACCCTTAAAATTCACGGAAACCACAAGTTGAAATTTCTCCAGAGAAGCAGAAGCTTGTTGCATCATTATTCGGGGGTTCATCAAAAACTGATAAGAGAGGATCTACAGTTGGCCATAAAGCCGGAAAGGCAAGCAGCCATGCTGTGGAGAAGCCTCAAACAACAAAAGCACCAGTTAAAACTGCAGTAGAGAAGATAGTTGTTCAACCATCTCCGGACTTGCTTGACTTGGGTGAACCAACTGTGGTTGGCAGTCCACCATCCGTGGATCCATTTAAGCATGGGACTGTATGCGGAGACGACAGGTGGGAGCGGGCCAAGTACAGATGATGTCAATCCTTTATCCGGGTTGACAGATTCAGCTGTCTAAAACACTCTCAGAGGAACTACAAGTACACAGCCAACACAATCGAGCTAGGGTCCAAATACTAAAACTTCTCTTTAATCCAATATTTCATATTCAAAAATTTTGGAGACATTCAATTTTTGTGTTGATCTCTTCTTGAAAGAAACATTTTCCTTTTTTATAATTATTATATATTAATCAATCAAATTCAAATCCCAGAAATAAAAAATTATGTTTGCTTGGTCTTTCTTAATAGTGCTCTTATTTATTATTTAAAATTGGGTAATAATCATTTTGGTCCCTAACTTATCATAAAATATTACATTTTGACCATTATTTTAATTTTTAGCTTTCATGGTCCCTAACTTTTCAAAAATCCATCCATTTAGTCCTTTTGACCAATTTTTTGACAGTCAAACATGACAAAATGTGTACATTGACCATTTTACCCTTAGTTTTAATTTATTAAATTGAAAATTCAATTTTTTTCCCTTATTAAAATTAAAAACCTTTAAAAAAATTATTACACTAAATAAAAAAATTTAATAATTTAAAATAATACATTAAATTTAATAATCTAAATAATTATTTATTATAAAAAAATTTAAAAAAATTAGGAAACCCATAAATTTGGGTTTAATTTATTAAATTGAAAATTTGATTTTTTTTTCCTTTATTAAAATTAAAAACCTTTAAAAAAAATTATTACTCTAAATAAAAATTTTAAAAAAAAAACCATTTGCTTTTTTTTGTTAATTTTTTAATTAAATTTTTATTTAATAAGTTTTTATTAATTTTTTAATATAAATTATTATTTTTATATAAAAAGACTAAAATACCCCTGTGATTATTGAATTTGACTGACTAACAAAATGACTAAAAAAATGATTAAATTGATAGATTTTTAAAAAGTTATGGAATACAAGAGTTAAAAATTGAAACAGTGGTCAAAATATAATATTTTATAATAAGTTGGGGACCTAAATAATTTTTGCCCTTTAAAATTTTGCTTTAGTAGTAAAAGTCCATCAAAATTTACTACATAGTAAAATATAATTGTTGAGACATCTTTGTTCCAAAATTATTAAAAATAAATCTACTTTCTCATCAATTATAATTTTACTGAGGAGAAATCGTTTAATAATTAAAGTATCACCTACTGAGATTTAATAATATGGTTTTTTTTTTTATGAGCAAACCTCGACGGTATTAAAATAAAATAGGTACACCTAATAGGGGGAACGTAATGAGCCTTACCCCTCATAAAATACATGAAACTATTACAAAATCTCAAAGAAAGTGAAATAAAAAAAGCATGGAAAATGCAATACAAAAGGAAAAATCAACTTACATCAAAATTGGAAAAAACCATTAGCATCGTGACTAAGAAACCTGCCAAAATCTGCCGCAGGATCAATAAGATGATTTAATCATGCAGTAGGAAAACAAACCAGAATTTTAAAACTACATGGTACAAATGAAGCTTAAATGCACAAGTTCACATACACCATTTTTCAACAACAAATGATGAATAACACCAGTCACTCAAATCTCTTCAAATGGAGGAAAATGAGCTTCATTGTTCACACACCACAACATAAACTTGCTTTGTTCCAGCTTGTATGCGAAAGGATGGTCTCAATCTTCTTTGGAACTCTGGCCATTCTGTAATTATAAAGAATTATATTAGCAGTAAATAATTCTTTAACTAAACATAAATTGATCGATCAGACCGGAAACATCATTCTTTAACAAATATTTTACTTCTAAAATATGGAGAAAAAAATGCTAATAAACGGTCCCCCAATACATGAAAATGAAAATGCTTTCTTTTACTATATTCTTAGTTCGATTCAGTTGAAGCATAATATTACTATATGTTCTTTAATTCAATTATTTAATATTCAACATGGAGATTTGACCATATGGTGGGAAAAATAGACAAACAAAAGAATAAGTTCATGTTCTCTTTACAACTCCTAGACATTTTATAACTATAAAGCATATAGCATAACGGAGACAAAAGCGAAAGTTTTAGAAACTACTATTGATTGGGAAAAATAAAAATAAGATAGTATTCAGTATTTAGTCAATTAAGCAATTCAATATTCATTTGGTAAATAAAAAACTGAAACAATAAATAATAACTTTGAGCTTCTAACAATTCGATTAGTTCATTTCAAGTGGGCGAACGTATTTCAATGCCATGGAGAGAATTTGAGAAATAAATAAATAAAGTATAAGGCAAATGAGAAACTTTGGTAAATTCAGGCTTACCTCTATGAATAGATGTTGTATGGTAGTATTAAGGTTGCCTTTCCAAAATCCAGCACCCTCTGCATCTGTTGTTTGAATTCTGTGCAGCCTTGGTGTCCTTAAGACTCCTCCAGAAAAAATCTTTATATTCGGACATTCTCTCACAGTTACTTGTTCCAAAGATGGAAATTCAAACGTATCATTTCTAGAGTAGAAGCTTGTAAGGCTTGGTAAAAACTGGAGTTCCAAATATCTCAGCTTTTTGAATATAATCCGATCTTCCTCTTCATCTCCCTCAAGTGTTATGATTTCTTCTATTAATTTGCAGTTAGTTACACTCATTTTTGTAAGCTGCACAAAACTTTTAGCCGTTGAAAGTGCAACTAAATTGAATAAAGCATCACAATTGTACACTTCTAAAGTTGTCAGATTCTGGAAAGACACCAAGGATGGTACTAAACTTTTTATGCTGCCACAACAGATTACTTCTAGAGTTGCCAGATTTTGAAAAACTTTACTAGTCAGACCATTTTCCTCCCACAGATGCAAGGAATCAGACACATCATACAGCCTTAAGTAGCTTAATTTACTAGGTGCTTCAACATGATTGTCCTCACAACCAAGTCCTCCACATAAGAATATTTCCTTGAAAAAGCCTTGATGAACTCTTAAGTTTCTCAAGATTGGGTAGTTTGTGAAGGAGACATGATAGACAAACATCAGTCCCCTTATGAAAGCCTCTCAGTCCAAGGACTTTTAATTTACATGAG
This sequence comes from Xanthoceras sorbifolium, assembly GCA_003430845.1. Lineage (NCBI taxonomy): Eukaryota > Viridiplantae > Streptophyta > Magnoliopsida > Sapindales > Sapindaceae > Xanthoceras > Xanthoceras sorbifolium. Next base: position 27,144,052 of record CM010612.1, read on the forward strand.
TACTCTGGAAGTTTTTCATGCAACAATTCTTTCACATTTAAATTCCATTCCAGCAACAAACTTTCCAGGTTGGTGAATGGAACCTGAAAAATGAACCAAAGTATTATTTGTAGGCGCAGGCATTGAATGTAGGTGGGTATAGCTAAAAAAAAGAGTACAAGAATTAGCAGGCTTTTAATTTGCTTGTAGTATATACTTATCACAATGTTGCATAACCTATGAATTTCTAGTGCATTCTTGTAAGTACTTTACAAACTGTGGAATTATGCTGGAGGTTAGAACTCTGATATTTGTGCAGAATTTTCATAATGTACTTGGGCCCGTACCTTGTCAACAAAGAACAGGTGTTGTCTCATTGGCATCTCATGTTGGCTCTCCCCATGGATAACTTGAAAGCTCGAAAATTCTGATGAAAAAGTCTCAACTTTGTCACATTTCCACACTTGCAAATTCGTTAACACTGGCCATTCTGAAATATGTGATCCTGGGTAAAAACTTTCGAGGCTTGATAGTTGAAATAGTTCCAGACATGTTAATTGAGGAAACAAGAACCTAGGCACTGCTTCATCTAACTGCTCCTCCTCAACAACAATTTCCTCCAACATGCAGCACTCCTTTATCTTAAGCTCTTGAAGTTGAAGAAGACTTTTAGATACAGAGGCTGGAAAGATGCTTTTCAGACTGTCACAACCTATAACTTGAATTGAGAGTAGATTCTGACAGGTTAGAAGACCTTGTGAGTTCACATCCCATATGTGCTTCAGCTTTGGCAAATAATATAACACCAATTTTGTCAACTGAGTGGCTGTTATAGCTTGTGTTTTCCCACAACTGGAAGCTTGAAGTTCAAATATCTCATCCAGTGAGTTACAATTTGTTAGCCACAACTCGTCTAGTTTTTGAAGTCTTCCAAGCATATTTGAAGGAAAAACATTCAACACATTATGACAGTTATTTACCCCGAAAGAATTTAATTTGTAGAAGGAATCCGGAGTGAGCTGATGATGCCATATTTTTCTCAATTTATCCATTCCGTCTAGTCGTAAAAACTTTAAATTAGGGAGTCGTACCTAAACAATTCAGTTGATTGCATTTATTAATAAAACAATAATCAAACAAAGTGACAGATAACAAAAGGAGGAAAGAATGAAGAATTTTAGGTGATATTGCAGAAACGTGAAAAAAGAAGAAGAAACATAATACCTTTTCATCAAAGAGAGGTTGTATGTCCTTGCTTGTTGACATGTCTGCACTTGTAAAATTAGAGATAAATGTTTGCATGTTGGGGCAATCCTCGACCCATAATGAGGCCAAGGAGGGCAGTTCAATTGCATTTTCGGCGAAGTCACAAAAACTCTTGAATTCCGGAAGATTTATGAGCTTCAGTTCATTCAGATTGGGAAACAGAGTGTTCCTTATCGTTTCTTCTTCTATAATTATTATCGCTTCCAAAATAGCACAGTTTATTATTTTCAATTCCTGGAGTTGCACAAGGCCCAAGGCCACAGATGGAGTAAATATATATCTCAAACTGAAACATTTATCATCCACCACCAGAGATTTTAAATTGCTGAAGTAGCAAACCAGAATTTCTTTGTGCCATACTTCTTTCAAATGGGGAAAGTCTAGGACTGTAAAGTTTTCTATATTACGAAATCCAACCTGTCAAACCCAAATAAAATAGTTTAATTTGTTTTAGAATAAAGAAAAAGAATGATGATAGTTTACTTCTCTTAAATTACAACTGGCCTTATTGAGAAAAAGAAAATGGTAAAACCACACAAAATAAATCAATAAGCATTAATAGTGCACGAAATATGCCAAAATCTGGTGAACGGTCAATACATACCATGTCTTTGAACAATTTTTGTATGGTGGTATTAAGACTGCCTTCCCAAAGTCCTTGCTCTGCTTCTTCTGTTTTCAATTTGTGCAGCCTTGGTGTACTTAAGGCACCCTGGGAAAAGTACCTCATGTTCGGGCATTGTCTCACAACTACTTGTTGCAAAGATGGAAATTCAATAGCACAATTCCCAAAGTAGAAGCTTGTAAGCCTTGGTAGACAATGAAGTTCCAAATACTTCAGTTTGTTGAAAATGATACGGTCTTCCTCTATATCTTCCTTGTGTAATATGATTTTTTCAATCATTTTGCATTCGGTTATTTTCAATCTCGTAAGTTCAACGAGACTTTTAGCCGCTGAGACCGCCATCAAATTCAATAATCCATTGCACTTTGACACTTCTAGAGTTGTCAAATTTTGAAATGACGTAAAGGATGATACTAAAATTTGTAATTTGCCACAGCTTGATACCTCAAGGGTTGTCAGAACTTGAAATAATTTACAAAGGAGAGAATTCTCCTCCCATAGATTCAACGAGTCATTTAATGCCTCGAGGATTAAGTTGTTTAATTTAATGGGAGCCTCTCCATATTTTTCTTTGCAACCAAGTCCTTCACACATGAACATTTCCCCGAGAACACCATAAGTAACATCAAGTTGCTCAAGATTGGGTAACGTATAAAGCAAAAAGCATGGACAAATAGCAGTCTCTTTACTAGCATCTATCAACTGAAGATCTTTTATCTTGCACGAGTACCACGAAAATTTTCCATTCAGCATCTCTTTTACAATGCAATTCCACTCCAACGACAATACTTCTAAACTGGGGAATGCAACCTGAAATATGAATAAAAGTTTAGTTGGTTCAGGGATAAAATATGCTGCGATAAAAAGGTGGACTTTGTGTTGACAATTCTTCAAAGTTGGGGAATGCTGGCGTGGTCTATGAAGAAAAGTTTAATTGGTGTATGATATAATAGAGTGATTTAAGTGTTAAGAGTATTCACATGTGAAGATAGAAGAAGTGAAGTGTGAATGTAACTAAATGAAGTGTACATACAATAATTAATAGACTTTTGCAAGATATTAATGCTTCTACAATGGTGCATAAACTATGGACTTCTAGATTTTTACATGTATCTTACACGCTTTCTTTGTAGTACAGATGAATGTATAGTTTCTAGTAGGTTTCTCTCGGACACTCCGTCATCAATATTCTAAATCGAGTTTAAATGTTGCCAATCTTCTTGACGTTGTATTGTTAGAAGTTTTATTATATTTCTTATTCTTTACCATGTTAAAGTTTTGATGAAACTTTGATATTAATGAACTTTAATATTTTAGATTTTAACTAATGTATGAAATTACAATAATTTTTTTAATAGGTTTGGCTTCAATTCATATGTATGATGGCAAATTAGGTTACATGTTGAAAATAAGAAATATTAAGACTTGTAGTTCTTAGTGAATATAGGGAGAAAGTCTAGAGTGCATCCAATACATTATCCATCTTTATGCAAAACATGGTATCGTTACCTAATCACATTTAATCTTATACCACAAAGTATGATTTAAATGGAAGATGCATAGAACTTTCTCTCCTATCTGTTATTCTCTATATTTTTTTGACTCACTTTTATTAATACTTAAAAGTATATTAAATATTATACATTAGAAGCCTTCTTACATCCGGTACACTATACATATTTTTTTTAAATCATGTCATGTGACATTATATACATCCAAGAATTTCTTTAGAGAGAGAGACCCACGCTCAAAAAGAAGAAAAGATTGAAGTTAGCAATTCAATTATGGTTTGGGTGACAGTACATAAGGCAGGTGATATTGCCAAAAAAAAAAAAAATTCTCTTTGCCTTTCACATTATGGTTTGGGTGTAGTATTTAAGTACTTGCGTATTCGTACTCATATGCAAACGACCAGCACTAAGATATTACTTTTTTTTTTATAATTCGACTTGATATTAATTGTGGATTTCTCTTTTACCTTTCACATTTATGCATCTAAAAACATATATGTGAGTATCTTCAGAATATTTAAAGTAATTTTCATTGAGGATAAATCCATCATTAAAAGAAAGTTCCATAATTACCTAGTAATATGTGGACGATAACCTTATGAATTTTTTTTTATTGTTTTTATTTATTTACCCGATCTTACCGACAACTCCAGAGAAAACAAATTAATAAAAGAATAAGTTTTTAGGGCTCGTACCTTGTCAACCAAAAACAGGGGTTGCTGAATTGAATTCTCATGTGGAGTCTCCCCGTGGATCTCTTGAAGGCTCTGAAATTCAGAAGTAAGTCTCTCCACTTTCTTACATCCGCACATCCTCAAAGTCTTTAACATTGGCCATTCTGAGATGTATAATCCTGGATAGAATATTCTGAGTCTTGGTAGATCCACTAGTCTCAGGGAAGTTAATTGAGGAAACACTAGCCTAGGGACTGCTTCTACATCTTCCTCTGCAACATTTTTCTCCACCATGCGAGATGATATTTTAGGCTCTTCAAATATCATTTCCAGTGACTTACAGTTTGATACTATCAACATGTCTAGTTTTTGGAGTTTTCCAAGCATATTAGATGGAAAAACATTCAATAGATTATGACAGTCCAATACACAGATATAATCTAATTTCCAAAAGGAATTCGGATCATGCTGATGGTGCAATATTCTTCTTACGCTGTCCATCCTGCGTATGTCCAAAGACTTCAAATTTGGAAGTCGTACCTAAATAATTCATTTGATTGTATTAATAAACTACCAAAAGATTAGTATCAATACACAATTATTATTCATAAGGCACAAGGAATAAATGAGATAAAAATTAGATTTTGAAATTTAAACAACAATCGAATCTAAACAAGAAAAGTTCAAAAAAGGAGGAAAGAATTTCAAATGATGTTACATAAAGGTGAAAACAACCCATGATGGATAACCAAACACAAACAGAAATAAATGGGGCCAGTTCCAATTAAAATCGATGGCTGTGCCCTTGTCAGCCTTTGGGCCTTAAGTAGAAGAACTTCAAGGAGGATAACCAAACACAAACAGAAATAACACACCAAGAATATATGGGATGATAGATAAGACTTATAAACTAAAGATTACAAAATGTTCTACCATTGGGAGTTCAAAAAAATAAGGAAATAAAATGAAAATCCGAAACTATTTGTACTTTTTTTTAGAAACAATACCTTTTCATCAAAAAGAGGCTGTATGTGTGAATGGAGGTTCTCCTCTGAGTTCATTTGGTCTTCCTTGCTTGCTGGCATATCTATAGGTGGAGAATTAGACTCAAAGGTATGCATTTTGGGGCAATTCTCAATCCACAATTGGGCCAAGGAGGGCCATTCAATTGAATTTCCAGGGAAGTTGCAGAATATTTTGAGTTCTGGAAGGTGTTTGAGGTGTAGCTTGTACAATTTAGGGAACAAAGTGTTACTTATTCTTTCTCCTGCAGTGATTATCACCAATTCCATAATCTTACAATTGAAAATCTCAAGGGTCTCAAGGTGGATGAGACTTTTAGCCATAGAAGATGAAAATACATATTTCAAAGTATCACAGCCATCTATGATAATTTCTTTTAAGCTTTGAAAGTATGAAGACATTGGCTGAAGTTGGTTGTGCCATATAGTTGGGATAGGAATGGAGGATAGGTTCAAGGATGTCAGAGTGGGTACTACAACCTGCATGCCCAAAAAAGTTGTTATTTAATCAAACTCAACTTATTTTTGTGACCCTATCTTGTACTTATTAAAAATTAACAACAATTATTCTACTTACATAAATTTTAACTAAAAGAAAAAAAAATTTTGAATTAAAATAAAATTTTCAAATCCTAATTAAAAAATAAAATAAATACAACCATCAATAAACTTAACTAAAAACTAAATAAAACTAAAATACCGGAACCAATTACCTCCATCATTTATTTTTATTTCTTTATTTCTTTTGTTTTATGATTTTTTTTTAGCTTATCTTCTATTTTCAATTAATTAAGATAAAATTTCTTTATTCTTTAGCACCCATATTGTGTTCAAAGTCACTTTTTTTCTTTTATTTAATTAATATTTTAATTTGACAAAACAACTTAGTTTGTACTAATAATGTAAATATAAAACAAAGATTTTCTATTGATAGCACTTTAGAACAAAGCAGAGTTACCTTTTGATTGAACAACGGATGAATATCATCTTGCCAGTTTATTTCTTCAACTTGTTCGCCTTGTTTTATATCCCCAGACGTAAGGGCTGAGGAGAATGAGAATGTCTTCAACTTTGGACAATCCTCGATGGATAGTTGAGTCATGGAGGAGAATTCAACTGAAATTCTGGAGCCAAATTTTATGAGATTTGGAAGACCTTTGAGCTGCAATTTAATTAGTTTAGGGAAAACCACTTTTCCCTCTCCTCTTAATTCTTCTGTGTTGATTATCCCTTCAATCGACTTACTATTTCGTATCTCAAGCATTTCTAGTACCACGAGACTTTTAACCATAGAATAAGAAAACAAAAACTTCAAACCATTACATTCCTCCAAAGTCAAGTTTGTTAAAGCTTGACAACAAGAAGATATTCCTGGAAGTTGATCAAGCCATGTGCATCCAATGTTAATTGAGGACAGTTTCAGCTTCTGCAAGCTTGGAAGCACAACCTGTAGACACAAATTTTACCTTTTATTAGTGATTGAAAAGCTAGATCTATAAACACTTAATAATATAATACTATTTTTATGTTACCAACTCAAACCGAAAAACAAAAATAGGAAGAAACATACGTTTTGACTGAAAAGTGACATGGAAACACCATACTCATCTTCAGCAAGTATTTCTTGAGATCCAATATTTGGTGTGAAAGCATTAAAGCTAAAATCTGTGAGTCGTGGTAAGCATTGTAGTGTTAGAGCGCACAATTGAGTGAACTCAATCCTCCTAGTACTTTCATTTTGGTCGACGTGTTCCTCGCTTTCCACAAAAATAATCTCTTCTAGATTTCTGCAGCCAATCACTTCGATTTCTTGAAGCAGCAAAAGGTTTTTGGCCATGGAAAATGAGAATAGATGCCTCAATCTATCACATTTTCCAACTTTTATGATTCTCAATTTGCTGAAAGACTCCTTTACATGCCGGCCATGGCATATCTGCTTCAAGTTAATCAAATTATGAAGAAACAATGATTCTAGCTTGGGGAAGACATTGCATAGACCCCATTCAATTGAATTCACAAGATATTGAAGCTCAGGGCCATTTTGAACATGAAGATGATTCAATTGTTGGAACCCTTCCCCATTAAGTTGATAAAGAACATTCTTGACACCCTTCAGTTCATCTAGATAGAGATCTTCAGTTCTATGCAACAAACTTTTAACCCAATTTCCCAAATAAATGCTATTATTCAGCTTCAATTTCAACGTCCTTGAAGTTTCATATTTACCGGACCAGTCCCACACATCTCCAATAAATATTTTATATCTTTCCAACTTATCAAAGATCAACAAGTCGTGTGGTATAATCTGGGCATCAAGAACATGTAACTCTAAAGTTGTTAGACTAGACAATTGCTTCAACTCAGAAAGACTAGCATTACTTTGCCCTTTAACCTCCCACTGGACAAAACTATTACCCATATAGAGCTCTTCTAACTGAGTCAAGCTTGATATCACATTTGGGGTGATAACTTTAAGTTTTGAACAACTATCCAAATCTAACAACTTTAACTGTGTCAAATGTTGAATTTCTGCTGGCAACCGTTCCAAATCAGATCTTGCAAAGCTAAGAACTTCTAATTTCTTTAGGTCCCCAATAGTTGCTATATCTCCCAACAGGCACTTATCCATACATAATGTTTGAAGTTTCGTTAGCCCGTGCAGCGACGAAGGTAGTGACAGCAAATCGATATTACCCAAATCTAAAACTTTGAGTTCTTTCATCCCTTCAAAAAAGGCCTCTGGAATTTGTAAAGAGATGTCCGTCATAAACAAAAAAAATAAATTGAGTTTCGAATATTCCAACCTTTCAGGAAGCAAAGAGATATCTTTGTAAGGCAGAGAAATAGCTGTTGCATCTTTGGGCAATCTTTCCTCCAACATTTCTTTTAGGTTGGTGACATTCTGAATATTAAACATGAGCTTGTTTGTGGATGCAATTGAAACGGCAACAGCATGAACAATGTCATGCATTTTAACAAATCTTTTCTCGAAACCGTCCAACAATAGACAACGAGCTTTGAGATTATTGATTAGCATTTGCACCCTATTCCTTCCTTCTTCCAAAGTAGTAACATTTTCAAACAAACCCAAACCCGTACCGTATCTCAACAAGTAATCACTAGATACACTGCCACCTGCATGAACTAGACCACAAAGCAGAAATAATGATTTTGCTTCCTCACTTTCCAAAAGATTGTAACTCAATTCTATGGCAGAGTACACTTTTGTATCCATTCCTTTGATGTGTCTTGGATTAGACCTTCTTAGCTGGTCCAAGGCATCCTTCCAATCAGAGAGAATTTTATTTTTCAGTGCATTTGCAGTTGTTGCAATTGCAATAGGCAAGCCAGCACAATACCGAATGATCTCAATTGCAATAAGATTAAAATCAGATTGTTTTGCCGGATCAGCCACAATCTTCCAGAACAAATTTCCTGCTTCTTCCTCACACAAAATTTCAACCGAGAACTCCTTTTGAGTATTCATATCATCGCGTAATACATCAAGATTTCTAGATGTCAACAATATTTTGCATTGCCTCTGTTCATCATTTCTTCCTTTCTGATCTTCTTCTTGCCGGACACTTCTCTTCTCCTGTTCCCCCAAAGGAATTCCAACGGCTTCAAGGTCAAGTTGTGCCCAAATGTTATCTAACACTACAAGGACTCTCTTTTCTTTCTTCAACCTGTCTCGTAATCGAGCAGCTCTTCCTGTTAAGCTCTCCTCATGAAATTTCAGTCCTAGTTCATCAGCAATTTGACCTTGAATTTTTCTAATGTCCGGGATCTCTGTTATCTCAGCCATAACCACCACATCAAATAACTTGTCTTCAATGACTTGCCCAACGATTCTTTTCACAAGAGTGGTTTTACCCACTCCGCCCATGCCACACACCCCAATAAAGTTGACATCAGCCTCTTTTAATGCCTCCATAAGATCATTGAAAATTCGTTTTCTTGAATCAAAGTCATCATAGCCTCTAGTATAGATGGAAGTTGTTTTTCGAAGGAGAGAACGGTACGAAACTTTCTGGAATGTCCCTCCTCCCAAGAGATTGACCCCATCCTTAGCCGTCTTGGCTGCTTTCTTGCTGAGCGAGTAACGCACCATCATATTGGAGATGAAGCCGATTGAACACAGCTTCCCTGCTTTGTTTTCATCATCAATGATGGGTTTGACAACCCCTTTAGTGAAGTCATCCACGTTATTAAGCCATTGCTCAACAACCTTTTCTATCTCATCCCCTTGTGTCTTTGCCTCGTCAACATTATGCTGCACCGTCTCCCTTGCACCATTCAGCTTCTCGACTTGTTGCTTGAGCTCCTCCATGTTGTTCTTGTATTTGAAAGGATAACATATGTGCTTTGCAATGGGAACAACCAGCATCTCTGCAATTGTTGATGCGATGGAAATAACTATATCCGCCATTTCCTGTTTCCTGTACTCTCTCTCTCTCTCTCTCTGTGTGGAAAAATAACAAAGTGAAGCTAAAGGAAGAGTAGCAATAACGATTTTTTTTCTTTTTTCTTTTTTTGGGATAAGATACAGAGTAATAAAAACGATATTTCAGAGGAAAAGTAAATAAAAATGAAGGGAAGACAACCAGCTAATAAAAGCAGTGTTTTTATAAGAAATAAAAATTTATGTTCTTGAATAAACGATATTTCAGAGGAAAAGTAAATAAAAATGAAGGGAAGACAACCAGCTAATAAAAGCAGTGTTCAATAAGAAGCAAAATGATACAATTATAAGAAGCAGGGCAAATAGTGAATAAGACAGACGAAAGTAACAAAAGATTTTTTTTTTTTTTTTAATTTCAATTATTTGGCAAAAATTATAAACTCGAATGACTGAAAAACTAAAGATCTGTAATTGAAAGAAAAAGTGATATTTTGGAAAGTGGAAGCAAAGCCAATAAAATGAAGGAAAAACAACGACAAAAAGTAGTAAAAAAGTAAAATGGCAACTGACAACACTATTAATTCAGGGTTTTCCGTTTTTTTGTTTGCTAGTCTTCTGCTTTAGTTAGAACAACAACAAACGAGTGAAGAATGAGAATATTGGTAGGGAAGAAGAAAGAGTAGGGAGCATGGTACACTATTTTAGATTAATTTAATACAAATTGATTTTAAATAAAAAACCAATTAACAAGATGTGTGTCTGCTAGTCCAGGGACAAGGAGCATGTGCATGTCCCTGAAGCTCGGCCATTTAAGGTCGCGTGCATGGGAGTTGAATGTAACCAATGCATCAAAGTACGAACCATAAATTATAAATGAATGGACCGGGTTTTGATAGAAATTTATTTTATCTATTATTAAAGAAGACACCATACCAAACCAGGGAAAAAACCTAATAATTTAATAAACAATGAATATGGAAAATTTAGTAGAGGAATTGAATATCATAATTAAAGATTTTAAATCATGAAAATTAAGAAATCAGAAGCAATACTTCTAATACAAATAATTGAAGAATTTTTTATTCACAGGTTATTTTTAAATTTATTTTTGGTGACCAAATTTATCTTTAAATAAAATTAGTTAAAAAGATAAAGTTCTAATACACACGCATTTATTGTTTATGCACTGATGTTTTGTTGTATTAGAGTGTAATGAGGTATGAGATTTTATCAAAATTATTAAAGGTAATTCTAAAATAATATAGAGGAATTTTTTGTTTTAATGTAAATGTCTTTAGAAAAGGTGTGAAAAATTAAAATTGATAGTTTTGGAACAAAATGTACTGCGTTTTTGGATGTTTTAAAATTTTAAATTAATTCTAAAATAAAGTGTATTAAAAAACTTATTCTAAAAAGATTAAAACACTAATAATTTGATACGAATTGATTTATAAGAACTACGTAAAAGAGTTCTATATCCATAACTCAACTAGTTAATGCATTTTTACTTTATATATGTGATAAAAGTTTGAATGCTACAATTATCAATAAATAAATAACGTGTGAGAATTACATTTTCACATAATATGAGTTACTTTCCATCGTACTTATAATGGTTGATTTCGTTATAAGAATTGTTGTCTGAATCTTTGTTAATGCTATCTAATTATGTGGTCAATTTTTGATAAAAATAATTAAGAATAACCATATATAAATAAATTAATTAAATTTGAAACATTTGACCTAGTACTCCATCTGTTTGCATCCAATTCATTGCCAAGTCTATATCAAACCAACCTAATCATTAGATTAATTTAATGCAAATTGATTCATAAAAATAGACTAGAATTTACAATATATAATTAAAAATAAACTTAACTAATGACTATGTTTTCAAATCCTGACATCATTTTATATTTTAAGTTAATTTATACATAAAACGCCTTATAAATTATTGTTTACCCACCCAACATTCTATTTAATTTAATACAAGTTGCAATATAAAAACAACCCTTATTATTTTAACTATTATAGCCACCTAATACAGGATTTAGTTTAATACAAGTTGCAATATAAAAACAACCCTTATTATTTTAACAGATATAGCCACCTAACACAGGATTTAATTTGAACAAATTGTTATATGAAAATGGACTACACCTACCAAATTACAATTAACAATGACCAAAACACTTAAAAACGAAAATATTACAATTAGAAACGTCCAAATATAGAAAATTTTTTTAAAAAAAAAGCATCAAAGTCTAATAATTCACATTACCAAATGAAGCTACAGTGCATTCTTTTATATTTTAATCACTGTTACTTGTATTTTCTCCTTGTACTAAAGTAGAATTGCCAAACAATGACCAAGACAAATTAAATTATGATTAGCCACCTAACATGGGATTAATTTAATACAAAATTAATTAATGAAAAATAAACTTTACCCGACAAAATATTTATAATTAATAATCATGACGACACCTAAAACAAGAATATTACAATAGAAAACTCATAAGCTTCCAAATTGAGGAAAAAATAAAAAGGTATCAAAGAATTTATTGTGTGATATTTATAATTAATAATCATGACGACATCTAAATTTTTTTTTTTTTTTTTAAATTCAATAGCAAAAGAGAACCGGAAACGGTTACAAAGGAGAAGGAGTTTTCTCCCTCACCAAGGCCTCAATACAGGATGGATATACTCCTCCATCCAAATTAATTCCTCATCAAAAGTAAGATCAAATTTGGCTAAAGCATCAGCAGATTTATTAGCAGATTAACACACCATGAACAACAATGTTCTTCAAAAGATGCAAGATAGAATCCACAAGCAAGCCAACCTCTGATAACTAACTTGAACGAGAAGCTAGGACATCCACCAGAACTTTAGCATCAGACTCAACCAAAATAGGAGAGAAGCCAGAAATACAAAATAATTATTAATTATTTCAAAAGTATGATTATATATAATCTCTTTAATAGTTAAACATATATTGTCCTAATAAACATCCATAATTATTGGATTAGACCATTTGACAAAATCTTGTAGTCAAGTCCCATTGAAAGAACAATAATCCATCAAATCTGTAAGAGTAACAACAACGCCCTTTCACCTTGATATACATTATGGAATCCAACCGTCTTCCACAAGTATACAATTGTACAAACACACCATTTTGCATATAGATCCTCCGGGCCGCACCTAGTACTATATCAAAAACCGATATTCAACATCTCACCAAAACTGGACTCGAATAATATAATTACATCTTTTGAAACTTTATAATATGTATTACGTCCACATTGACATTGTGTAACTAATTTGTGTTCACAAATGGTGACAAAATGTCTCATTTTGTTATTATTTGATGAAAATGAGCACTGAGAAGACATTGTGGGATCTCCACACAGCCAGTCCACATATTCTGCTAACTGAGTGAGGATTTTCTGCGGAGAGTACTCTCAACTATTTGATTGGCCCATAAAGCCTCCAAAGAATTTCTGTGACTGAAAAAGCATGCAAAAGACACTTCTGCTGATGCCTTTAAACTTGTTGTTGGACTTGGATATTAGCTACAACAGAGTACAGACACATAAATATTAACTTATCAACCTTGATCATAAAATAGTTTGATTTAAAATCTGAAAATTATAATTGGACGATTTTGAGATTTTATAAATAATTTGAATTTTGTAGCACGAAAAACAGAACAATATATATATATTTTTTAAATTAAATTTCAAGAAATTAAATTTGCTAAGAGATAGTTTTGTATTCTTTATTTCCAGAAATAATTTTAAAAAAATTGCATTGCAGTGCACTAACCAGTTCTCTTAAACATTACATTACATTAATATTAGAATGGAATAGTGCGCACTAAAATCTACTAAATTTATAATATATACATGAAAGAAAAAATAGAATTTAGAATTGAGAGTCATTTGAAGTACAATTCACTCCTTTTAATTTTTAATAACAATTATATATGAATAAAAGTATTGTAATATTTAGGGAGAATTACAATAACTCCCCATATATATATATAGATATAATTACATAAAAATCTAAAAATATTATTACATTATGATTTTATGAATTAATAAAACTTTGAGCTCAGAAAAAGAAATAGGAACAGTAGCCCAGTCCATGAAATTAAATTATCTATCAGCAGGCCAATTTAATCTCTTAGCTTCTAAGAGCCTAGCATCTTTCCCTGTGTATTATTTAAAAATTTATTTAAATAATATGGCAAATTAATTTGTATTATTATTTAAGTAAAATTTTGGATAGTATAGCATTAATTTTATTATTATCATCTGTTGTTTTCATTGTCCTTTTCAATTGCTTATAACTCCACTAAATTTCTGTTTTCTTCCAATTAACACTTTTTTTTTCCTTTTTATATTATAATCTAAAATCGATTGATACTCAAAACCATTGAACCAAAATTTCAGTTATTTCGGTTGCCAACCGAAACTACAGAAACCAGTTTTGGTTACCGGGTAACAACAACAGTGCAATTCGACACCTTTCACTACATTAGATTTTCCAAATTAATCATAAATATTGAAGCATGAAACTTACTCTGAAAATACATAGGTGAATCTTAAGCAAATATATTTCAATTTATAATATTACATGCATGACGCAAACATAACCCAACTCCCACTGATCTTCACATGTTCCGGTGTACAAGGCTACGAGCACAAAAGATGACAATTACCAAGCCATATATTATACTTGAGGACTTTGTTCTTATTACCCACCAACTTATATACAAACCATACGATGCATACCAAGTGTAAATGATGGTGTGGTAGGTGCTAATAAAGCACCTGATTTCATGGGACTATGCAGAGACGACAGCTGGGAGCGGGCCAAGTACAGATGATGTCAATCCTTTATCCGGGTTGACAAATTCAGCTGTCAAAAACGCTCTCGGAGGAACTACAACTACACAGCCAACACAATCGAGCAAGGGTCCAAATACTAAAGATTCTCTGGAAAAGGATGCACTTGTGAGGCAGATGGGAGTGACACCATCTAGTCATACTCCCAACTTATTCAAAAATTTGCTGGGCTGAATTGCCAAGGCTGCAAGGGTTTAAAAATCTGTAATTTTCAAGGTAAATTGCTTTGTGTTCCATTTTCGGACTTCCAAGTGCTGCCTATCTCATAATAGGCAAATGAGTTACAAGGAGATCAACGCGCACAAGAAAGAATGCAAAGATACGATCTCCTGTAACATCGTTACAATCAGGTAGAGGATTGTAATTGTGAGTGGACAATATAGGTACATAAACTATAATTTTGCTGAGGAGAATTTCTTCGGTAAATAAAATATAACCTTTTGAGATACAATACTATGAATTTTTTTTATGAGCAAACCTCGACGGTACGAGGAAAATTTATTAATTAAAATAAAATTGGTACACCTAATAGGGGGGGACATAATGAGCCTTACCCCTAATAAAATGTATGAAACTATTACAAAATTTCAAAGAAAAGAGGAAAAAAAAAAAAAGAAGAAGAAAATGCATGGAAAATGCAATACACAAGGCATAATCAACTACATCTATAATTGGAAAAAAAAAACCATTAGCATCGTGAATAAGAAACAGAAACCTGCCAAAATCTGCCGCAGGATCAATAAGATGATTTAACCGTGCAATCGGAAAAACAAACCAGAAATTTAAAACTACATCTTACAAATGAAGCATAAATGCACAAGTTCAGATACACCATTTTTCAACAAATGATGAATAACACCAGTCACTCAAATCTCTTCAAATGGAGGAAAATGAGCTTCATTGTTCACAAATCACAACACAGACTTGCTTTGTTCCACCTTGTATGTGAAAGGATGGTCTCAATCTTCTTTAGAACTCTGCCCATTCTGTAAGTATAAATAAATATTTTTTTAACAGTAAATATTGTTTTAATATTAGCAGTAAATATGTTTTTAACTAAACATAAATTGAACGATTAGACCGGAAATATCATTCTTCAACAAAAATCTTACTTCTAAAATATGGAGAAAAACAGATAAAGAAAAGAATAAGCTCATGTTCTCTTTACAACTCCTAGACATTTTATAATATAAAGCATATAGCATAACATAGCCAAAAGCGAAAGTTTTAGAAACTACTATTAATTGAGAAAAATAAAAAAGATAGTATTCAGTAGTTAGTCAACTAAGTAATTCAATATTCATTTGACAAACAAAAAACTGAAACAATAAATAATAACTTTGAGCTTCTAACAATTCAATTAGTTCATTTCAAGTAGCGAACATATTTCAATGCCATGGAGAGAATTAGAGAAATAAATAAATGAAGTGCAAGGCAGATGAGGAACTTTGGTGAATTCAGGCTTACCTCTATGAATAGATGTTGTATGGTAGTATTAAGGTTGCCTTTCCAAAATACATCACCATTTGCTTTTGTTGTTTGAATATTGGGGAGCCTTGGTGTGCTTAAGACTCCTCCAGAAAAAATCTTCATATTCGGGCATTCCCTCACAATTACTTGTTCTAAAGATGGAAATTCAATCGTATCATTTCTAGAATAGAAGCTTGTAAGGCTTGGTAAACACTGGAGTCCCAAATATCTCAGCTTTTTGAATATAATCCGATCTTCCACTTCATCTCCCTCAAGTGTTATGATTTCTTCTATCAATTTGCAGTTAGTTACACTCATTTTTGTAAGTTGCACAAAACTTTTAGCTGTTGAAAGTGTAACTAAATTGAATAATGCATCACAATAGTCCACTTCTAAAGTAGTCAAATTCTGGAAAGACACCAAGGATGGCACTAAACTTTTTATGCTGCCACAACAGATTACTTCTAGAGTTGCCAGATTTTGAAAAACTTTAGTAGTCAGAGAATTTTCCTCCCACAGATGCAAGGAATCAGACACACCATACAGCCTTAAGTAGCTTAATTTACTAGGTACTTCAACATGATTGTCCTCACAGCCAAGTTCTCCACATAAGAATATTTCCTTGAAAAAGCCTTGGTGAACTCTAAGTTTCTCAAGATTGGGTAGTTTGTGAAGGAAACATGATAGACAAACATCAGTCTCCTTATGAAAGCCTCTCAGTCCAAGGACTTTTAATTTACATGAGTACCCTAGAAGCTTTTCACGTAAAACTACTTTCACAGCTATCCATTCCAGCGCCAAACTTTCCAGGTTGGGAAATGGAACCTGGAAATGGACCAAAGTATTATTAGTAGGTGCAGGCATTTAATGTAGCGGTTATAGCTAAAATGAAGCGTATAAAAATTACCAGACTTTAATTTGCATGTAGTATTTACTTATCACAATGTTGCATAACCTATGAATTTCTAGTGCATTCTTGTAAGTACTTTACAAACTAAGGAATGATGCTGGAGGTTAGAACTCGGATATTTGTGCAGAATTTTGATAATGTACTTGGGCTCATACCTTGTCAACTAAGAACAGATGTTGTCTCATTGGCATTTCATGTTGGCTCTCCCATTGGGTAACTTGAAAGCTCGAAAATTCTGACGAAAATGTCTCTACTTTGTCACATTTCCACACTTCCAAATTCGTTAACGCTGGCCATTCTGAAATATGTGACCCCGGGTAAAAACTTTTGAGGCTTGATAGTTGAAATAGTTCCAGACATGTTAATTGAGGAAACAAGAACCTAGGCACTGCTTCATCTAATTGCTCCTCCTCAGCAACAATTTCCTCCAACATGCAGCACAAGTTTATCTTAAGCTCTTGAAGTTGAAGAAGACTTCTAGCTACTGAGGCTGGAAAGATGCTTTTCAGACTCTCACAACCTGCAACTTGAATTGAGAGTAGATTCTGACAGGTTAAAAGACCTTGTGAGTTCATATCCCATATGTGCTTCAGCTTTGGCAAATAATTTAACACCAATTTTGTCAACTGAGTGGATGTTATAGCTTGTGTTTTCCCACAACCGGAAGCTTGAATTTCAATTATCTCATCTAGTGAGCTACAATTTGTTAGCCACAACTCGTCTAGTTTTTGGAGTCTTCCAAGCATATTTGAAGGAAAAACATTCAACACATTATGGCAGTTATGTACCCCAAAAGAATCTAATTTGTAGAAGGAATCCGGAGTGAGCTGATAATGCCATATTTTTCTCAATTTATCCATTCCATCTAGTCGTAAAAACTTTAAATTAGGGAGTTGTACCTAAACAATTCAGTTGATTGTATTTATTAATTAAACAATAATCAAACAAAGTTACAGATAACAAAAGGAGGAAAGAATGAAAAATTTTAGGTGCTATTGCATAAACGTGAAAAAAAAAAAAAAAAAAAACAGAATACCTTTTCATCAAAGAGAGGTTGTATGTCCATGCTTGTCAACATGTCTGCACTTGTAAAATTGGAGATGAATGTTTGCATGTTGGGGCAATCCTCAATCCATAATGCGGCCAAGGAGGGCAGTTCAATTGCATTTTCAGCTAAGTTACAAAAACTCTTGAGTTCCGGAAGATCTATGAGCTTCAGTTCATTTAGATTGGGAAATAGTGTGTTCCTTATAGTTTCTTCTTCAGTGAATATTATAGCTTCCAAAATAGCACAGTTTATTATTTCCAATTCCTGGAGTTGCACAAGGCCCAAGGCCACAGATGGAGTAAATATATATCTCAAACTGAAACATTTATCATCCACCACCAGAGATTTTAAATTGCTGAAGTAGCTGACCGGAATTTGTTTGTGCCATACTTCTTTCAAATGGGGAAAGTCAGAGACTGTAAAATTTTTTATATCACGGAGTCCAACCTGTCAAACCCAAATAAAATAGTTTAATTTGTTTTAGAATAAAGAAAAAGAATGATGATAGTTTACTTCTCTTAAATTACAACTGGCCTTATTGAGAAAAAGAAAATGGTAAAACCACACAAAATAAATCAATAAGCATTAATAGTGCACGAAATATGCCAAAATCCGGTGAATGGTCAATACATACCATGTCTTCGAACAATTTTTGTATGGTGGTATTAAGATTGCCTTCCCAAAATCTTTCCTCAGCTTCTTCAGTTTGCAATTTGTGGAGCCTTGGTGTGCTTAAAGCACCCTGGGAAAAGTACCTCATGTTTGGGCATTGTCTCAAAACTACTTGTTGCAAAGATGGAAATTCAATAACACAATTCCCAAAGTAGAAGCTTGTTAGCCTTGGTAGACAATGAAGTTCCAAATACTTCAGTTTGTTGAAAATGATACGGTCTTCCTCTATATCTTCCCCGTGTAATATGATTTCTTCAATCATTTTGCATTCGGTTATTTTCAATCTTGTAAGTTGAACCAAACTTTTAGCCGCTGAGACCTCCATCAAATTCAACAATCCATTGCACTTTGAAACTTCTAGAGTTGTCAAATTTTGAAATGATGTAAAGGATGACACTAGAGATTGTAATTTGCCATAGTTTGATACTTCGATGGTTGTCAGAATTTGAAATAATTTACAAAGTAGAGAATTATCCTTCCATAGATTCAACGAGTCATTTAATCCCTTGAGAATTAAGCGGTTCAATTTACTAGGAACCTCTCCATATTTTTCTCTGCAACCAAGTCCTTCACATGTGAACATTTCCTCGAGAACACCATCAGTAACAGTTAGTTCCTCAATATTGGGTAATGTGTAAAGCAAAAAACATGGACAAATAGTCTCTTTAGTAGTATCTATCAACTGGAGAATTTTTATTTTGCATGAGTACCCTGAAAAGTTCCCATTCAGCATCTCATTTACAATGCAATTCCACTCCAATGACAATTCTTCTAAATTGGGGAATGCAACCTGAAATATGAATAAAAGTTTAGTTGGTGTAGGGATAAAATATGGTGCGATAAAAAGGCAGACTCTGTATTTGACAATTCTTCTTAGTTGTTGGGCTGGACTATGAACAAGCTAGAGTTTAATTAGTGTAGGCATGGAGTGAATTAGGTGTTATTGAACTCACATGTAAAGATAGAATAAGTGAAGTGTATATATAACTAGAATTAATAGACTTTAGCAAGATATACATGCTTCTACAATGGTACATAACCTATGGATAGATTCTTACATGTATCTGACGCGGTTTCTTTATAAGGACAAGTGAATGTATAGTTCCTAGTAGATTTCACTCGGACACTCCATAATGTATATTATAAATCTACACTTAAATAGTGCCAATCTTCTTAACGTTGTATTGTCAGACATATTGTTATATTTCTTATTATTTACCATCTTTAAGTCTTGATGAAACTTTGATAATAATGAACTTTAATATTTTAGATTTTAACTGATGTATGAAATTACTATAATTTTTAAATATGTTTGGCTTCAATTCATATGTATGATGGTGAATTAGGTAATGTATTGAAACGAAGAAATAGTAAGACTTGTAGTTGTTGGTGAATATAAGGAGAAAGTCTTGAGTGCATCTAATACATTATCCATCTTCATGTAAATCATGGTATCAGTACCTAATCACATTTAATCTTAAACCACAAAGTATGATAATTTCTTTTTTCTCTTTTTTTTTTATAATTCGGTTTGATATTAATTGTGAATTTCCCTTTACCTTTCACATTTATGCTTCTAAAAACATATATGCGAGTATCTTTAGA
Source organism: Xanthoceras sorbifolium (assembly GCA_003430845.1). Taxonomy (NCBI): domain Eukaryota; kingdom Viridiplantae; phylum Streptophyta; class Magnoliopsida; order Sapindales; family Sapindaceae; genus Xanthoceras; species Xanthoceras sorbifolium. Next base: position 27,164,155 of record CM010612.1, read on the forward strand.
ATATTTAAGTAATTTTCATTGAGGATAAATCCATAATTAAAATATAGTTTTTAAATACAGTGCTAAAACATGTGTGGTTTGTCAATAGGACCTATCTTTACTATAAGCACCTACTAATATGTCCGCGATAAAACAGAATAAATAAATAAATAACTTCTTAGGGCTCGTACCTTGTCAACCAAAAACAGGGGTTGTTGAATTGAATTCTCATGTGGAGTCTCCCCATGGGTCTCTTGGAGGCTTTGAAATTCAGAAGTAAGTCTCTCCACTTTCTTACAACCCCATATCCTCAAAGTCTTTAACATTGGCCACTCTGAGATGTATAATCCTGGATAGAATATTCTGAGTCTTGGTAGATCCACTAGTCTCAGCGACGTTAATTGAGGGAACACTAGCCTAGGGACTACTTCTACATCTTCCTCGGCAACATTTTTCTCCTCCATGCAAGATGATATTTTAAGCTCTTCAAATATCATTTCCAGTGATATACAATTTGATACTAGTAACATGCCTAGTTTTTGGAGTTTTCCAAGCATATTAGATGGAAAAACATTTAATAGATTATGACAGTCCAATACACAGATCTGATCTAATTTCCAAAAGGAATTCGGATCATGCTGATGGTGCAATATTCTTCTTATGTTGTCCATATTGCGTATGTCCAAAACCTTCAAATTTGGAAGTTGTACCTAAATAATTCATTTGATTGTATTAATAAACTACCAAAAGATTAGTATCAATACACAATTATTATTCAAATGATTAGATTTAGAAATTTAAACAACAATGGAATCTAAACAAGAAAGTATAAAAGAGGAGGAAAGAATTTCAAATGATGTTACATCAAGGGGAAAACAACCCATGATGGATAACCAAACACAAACAGAAATAACACACCAAGAATATATGGGGTGATAGATAAGACTTATTCTACCATTGGGAGTTCAAAAAAATAAGGAAATAAAATGAAAATCCGAAACTATTTTTACTTTTTTTAAGAAATAATACCTTTTCATCAAAAAGAGGTTGTATGCGTGAATGGAGGTTCTCCTCTGAGTTCATTTGGTCTTCCTTGCTTGCTGGCATATCTATAGGTGGAGAATTAGACACAAAGGTATGCATTTTGGGGCAATTCTCAATCCACAATTGGGCCAAGGAGGGCCATTCAATTGAAGTTCCAGCGAAGTTGCAGAATATTGTGAGTTCTGGAAGGTGTTTGAGATGCAGCTTGTACAATTTAGGGAACAAAGTGTTACTTATTATTTCTCGTGCAATGCTTATCACCGCTTCTATGAACTTACAATTGGAAATCTCAAGGGTCTCAAGGTGGTTGAGACTTTTAGCCATAAAAGATGAAAATACATATTTCAAAGTCTCACAACTATCTATGATAATTTCTTTTAAGTTTTGAAAGTTAGAAGACATTGGCTGAAGTTGGTTGTGCCATATAGTTTGGATATGAATGGAGGACAGGTTCAAGGATGTCAGAGTGGATAATACAACCTGCATGCACAAAAAGTAGTTATTTAATCAAACTCAACTTGTTCTTGTACTTCCTAAAAATTAACAATAATTATTCTACTTACACAAATTTTAATTAAAATAAAAAATATATATTTTTAAATTAAAATAACATTTTCAAATCCTAATTAAAAATTAAAATAAATAAAACCATCAATAAACTTAACTAAAAACTAAATAAAACTAAAATACAGGAACCAATTACCTCCATCATTTATTTTTATTTCTTTATTTCTTTTGTTTTATGATTTTTTTTTTTTAGTTTATCTTCTATTTTCAATTAATTAAGATAAAATTTCTTTATTCTTTAGCACCCATATTGTGTTCAAAGTCACTTTTTTTCTTCTATTTAATTAATATTTTAATTTGACAAAACAACTTAGTTTCATAGTTTCTACTAATAATGTAAATATAAAACAAAGATTTTCTATTGATTGAACAAAGATTTTGTCAAATTTCTTTATTCTTTACCTTTTGATTGAACAAAGGATGAATGTCATCTTGCCAGTTTATTTCTTCAACTTGTTCACCTTGTTTTATATCCCCAGACGTAAGGGCTGAGGAGAATGAGAATGTCTTCAACTTTGGACAATCCTCGATGGATAGTTGAGTCATAGAGGAGAATTCAACTGAAATTTTGGAGCCAAATTGTGTGAGATTTGGAAGACCTTTGATCTGTAGTTTAATTAGTTTAGGGAAAACCATTTTTCCCTCTCCTCGTAATTCTTCTGTGTTGATTATCCCTTCAATCGACTTACAATTTCGTATCTCAAGCATTTGTAGTACCACAAGACTTTTAACCATAGAATACGAAAACAGAAACTTCAAACCATTACATTCCTCCAAAGTCAAGCTTGTTAAAGCTTGACAACAAGAAGATATTACTGGAAGTTGATCAAGCCATGTGCATCCAATGTTAATTGAGGACAGTTTCAGGTTCTGCAAGCTTGGGAGCACAACCTGTAGACACAAATTTTACCTTTTAAAAACTTAATATTATAATACAAATTTTTATGTTACCAACTCAAATCTAAAAACAAAAATACGAAGAAACATACATTTTGACTTAAAAGTGACATGGAAACACCGTACTCATCTTCAGCAAGGATTTCTTGAGATCCAATATTTGGTTTGAAAGCACTGAAGCTAAAATCTGTAAGTCGTGGTAGGCATTGTAGTGTTAGGGAGCCCAATTGAGTGAACTCAATCCTCCTAGTACTTTCATTTTGGTCGACGTGTTCCTCGCTTTCCACAAAAATAATCTCTTCTAGATTTCTGCAGCCAATCACTTCGATTTCTTGAAGCAGCAAAAGGTTTTTGGCCATGGAAAATGAGAATAGATGCCTCAATCTATCACATTTTCCAACTTTTATGATTCTCAATTTGCTGAAAGACTCCTTTACATGCCGGCCATGGCATATCTGCTTCAAGTTAATCAAATTTTGAAGTAACAACGATTCTAGCTTGGGGAAGACATTGCATAGACCCCTTTCAATTGAATTCACAATATATTGAAGCTCAGGGCCATTTTGAACATGAAGATGCTTCAATTGTTGGAACCCTTCCCCATTAAGTTGATAAAGAACATTCTTGACACCCTTCAGTTGATCTAGAGAGAGATATTCAGTTCTGTTCAACAAACCTTTAACCCCATTTCCCAAATAAATGCTATAATTCAGCTTCAATTTCAACGTCCTTGAGTTTTCATATTTATCAGACCAGTCCCACACATCTCCAATAAATATTCTATATCTCTCTAACTTCTCAAAGATCAACAAGTCTTGTGGCATATCTTGGGCATGAAGAATTGTATCTCTAAAGTTGTTAAACGAGACAGGTGCTTCAACTCAGAAAGACTAGCATTAGATTTCCCTTCAACCTGCCACTGGACAAAACTATTGCCCATATAGAGTTCTTCTAATTTCGTCAAGCTTGATATAACACCTGCTGAGATCACTTTAAGTTCTGAACAATGACTCAAATCTAACAACCTTAACTGAGTTAACTGTCCAATTTGACTTGGCAGTTGTACAATATCAGACCCCCAAAAGCAAAGAATTTCTAATTTCTTTAGCTCTCCCGTAATTGCTACATTTTTTAGGTGGCATTGGTCCAAACACAATGTTTGAAGGTTTGTTAGCTTGCTAATCGATGCAGGAAGTGATGACATATGAATTTTGGTCATATCTAAAACTTTAAGTTCTTTTATCCCTTCAAAAAAAGCTTCAGGAATTCCTAAAGAGAATTCATCCATAAACAAAAAAAGTAACTTGAGTTTCGGATATTCCAACCTTTCAGGAAGCATGGAAACATCTTTATAAGGTAGAGAAATAGCAATTGAATCTTTGGGTAATTTCTCCTCCAATGTGTTAGTGTCATCTTGTACATTAAACATGAACTTATCAGTGGATGCAATTGAAACTGCAACAGCATGAATAATGTCATGCATTTTAACACTTTCGTCTGAGTTACCATCCAACAATAGTGATGAAGCTTTGAGATTATTGATTAATGTGCACAGCCTATTCCTTCCTTGTTCCAACGTAGAAACATTTTGAAACAAACACAATCCCATGCCATACCTCAACAAGTAATTAATACTTATATTGGAACTTGCATTGTAGAGACTACAAAGCAAAAAAAGTGATTTTGCTTCCTCACTCTCCAAAAAATCGTAACTCAATTTTATGGCAGAGTATACATTTGCATTCATCCCTTTAATGTGCCTTGGATTAGACCTTCTTAGCTGATCCAAGGCATCTTTCCAATCAGAAAGACTCTTTTTTTTCAATGCACCTGCTACTGTTGCAATTGCAACAGGCAATCCAGCACAATACCCAACTATCTCAGCTCCAATAGAATCAAAATCACAATTTTTGGCTGAATCACCCACAATCCTCCAAAATAAATTTCCTGCTTCTTCGTTGGATAACATTTCAACCAAGAAATTCCTCTCAACATCCATTTCGTTGCTTAATACAACTTCACTTCTAGATGTCAGCAATATTTTGCATTGCCTCTGTTCATCGTTTCTTCCTTTTCGATCTTCTTCTTGGAGAGCACTTCTCTTCTCCTCTCCCCCCAAAGGAATTCCAACAGCCTCAAGGTCAAGTTTTGCCCAAATGTTATCTAACACTACAAGGACTCTTTTTTCTTTCTTCAACCTATCTCGCAGTCGAGCAGCTCTTCCAGTTAAGCTCTCCTCATGAAATTTCAGGCCTAAATCATCAGCAATTTTACCTTGAATATTCTTAATCTCTGGGGTCTCTGTTACCTCAGCCATTACCACCCTATCAAATAACTTGTCTTCAATGGCTTGCCCAACGACTCTTTTCACCAGAGTGGTTTTACCCACTCCCCCCATGCCATACACCCCAATGAAGTTGACATCGGCCTCCTTTAATGCCTCCATAAGATTATTGAAAATTGGCTTCCTTGAATCAAAGTCATCATAGCCTTTGGTATAAATGGAAGTTGTTTTTTGAAGGAGAGGACGGTACGAAATTTTTTGAAATGTTCCATCTCTCAGGAGATCGACCCCATCCTTAGCCGTCTTGGCTGCTTTGGCGACTGAACACAGCTTCCCTGCTTTGCCTTCATCATCAATGATGGGTTTGACAGCCCCTTTAGTGAAGTAATCCACGTTATTAAGCCATTTCTCAACAGCCTTTTCAATCTCATCCCCTTGTGTCTTTGCCTCGTCAACATTATGCTGCACCATCTCTCTTACACCAGTTAGCTTCTCGACTTGTTTCTTGAGCTCCTCCATGTTGCTCTTGTATTTGAAAGGATAACGTATGTGCTTTCCAATGGGAACAACCAGCAATTCTGCAACTTTTGATGCGATGGAAATAACTATATCCGTCATTTCCTGTTTCCTGTACTGTCTCTCTTTCTCTCTCTTTTCTCTGAAAAAAGAAAAATAACAAAGTGAAGCTGAAGGAAGAGTAGCAATAACGATTTTTTTTTTCTTTTCCTTTTTTGGGATAAGAAACAGAGTAACAAAAACTATATTTCAGATGAGAAGAAAACAAAAATAAAGGGACAACAAGCAACTAATAAAAGCAGTGTTTTTAGAAATAAACAGCCTTGTTCTTAGATACAGATACAGATACAGAAACAGTTTCTTTTTTTTTTTTTCAATTATTTGGCAAAAGTTATAAACTCAAATGACTGAAAAACTGAAGATCTGCAAGTGAAAGAAAAAGTGAGATTTTGGAGAGTGGAAGCAAAGCCAATAAAATGAAGGAAAAACAATGTGAAAAAGTTGCAAAAAAGTAAAATGGCAACCAACAACTCTATTAATTCAGGTTTTTTTTTTTTTTTTTGCTACTCTTCTGCTTTAGTTAGAACAACAATGAGTGAGTGAAGAATGAGAATATTGCTAGGGAAGAAGAAAGAGTAGGGAGCATGGTACACTATTTTAGATTAATTTAATACAAATTGATTTTATTATAATCTTTCAAATTTATTCAAAATAAAATACCAATTAACAAGATGTCATGATTATTCACAGCGACAAGGAGCATGTGCGTGAGCCTTGATTCCCATTAGACTTTAGGGAGGACTAATCGAGAGAAACACAAGTATTGATGTTGTCACTTTTTAACGGGATTTGAATAAAATATTAATTATGAACTTTTACTAGAAAATGATGGAGATAATGTTGTTGAAAGGGAGTGTGGTCTCCAAAAATTCTAACACCAAAGTGAATCATGTACCACTTTCGGCTAGATTTTTGAAAAGCTAGTTTTTAATGAGTATGTGTGTGGTGTACATAATTAAATTAGATCATTTTTTATAGAATATAATTAAATTAAATTAAATTCGACTCTATTAATATTGTATTATATTTAGTGTCATATAAATTAAATTAAAAAATTTTAAAAAAAATAGACTAAAAATAATACTATTTTTTATTTATTATCACTTGCGATTTTATAAAAAATACTTCATTTTGAAACAGAACAAAGTGTTTTTAGATATTTTAAAATTTTAAATTTCTAAATTGAAGTGCCTTAAAAAAAGAAGTAACTATGAAAACTGATTTTAATATAAAAAATCTCAAAATTAACCAATGAAGTGCATCACAGACTTATGAAGTGTTTTTCTTCTTAGTACATACCATCATACCGTGTGCCTAGACTCTGATATTTGCGAAATTAAAGAATAAGCATATTTCAAAAAGAGGTTGTAAAGAGTTTTTTATTTTTTTTGGTTTTCAATGAATACATCCGAAATCTATGAAGGCGCATGCGTGAGTTTTGACGGAACCCATGCATTAAAAGCCAAAAGAAAAAAAACAACAGTCAAACAACAACAATAGTAATTTAATCAACTAGTGCATAACAATAGCCTGAAATAATATTAGAAAAAGATAAAACCAGAAGAGGATCCTAATTTCTATCTCAAGAAATAGAATTTGTGAAGAGTAAATTTATAAATTAATTGTAAACTATAAGTACAAAAGTGTGCGAGACCAAAAAATTTATGTGGGACAGTCTCACCATAACTTCAATAATAACATTTATTTATATTATTTCTCATGTTATTTACATTAATTAATACTTAATTTCATTTTATTTTTTTAATATATAGTTAATTACAGTCATTTTCTTTGAGGTTTTACCAACTACAACTAGAATCAACTTTATCGTTTATTGACAATAATCTCTTCTGCCGTTAGTTGACTTTAGTCAAACTTAACAGATAGAGGGGTATTTTGGTTTTTTTCCCTTCTTTAATTTTATTTTATTAAATAAAAAATTAAAAAAAATCTCAATCTTCCATCTTTAAGATAATTGACGGTTAAAATTTATTTAAAAAATATATTTTTTAACATTATAAAAAAAATTCAAGTTGGATCTCCATCAAGAACCACCAAAAAAAAAAATTGAAGGGTTAGAGATCTAGCCATGGCTAAGATCTCTAGCTGGGTTCGCCTTCAAAGGCGAACCGAGTATCTGGGTTCTGGGTTCGCCTTCGAAGGCAAACCCAGCTGGAGGCTGGATCTCCAGCAAACTTCAACCTTCTTTTTTTTTTTTTTTTTTTGGTGAAGATCCAATCTAGATCTCCACATTTTTAAACTCAAAAATTTTAAAAAACAATTCAAAAAACATTTATTTTTGAAAAAAATTTAAAAGGAAAAAAAATCTCTACTGTCCATCTCACCTGAGATGGACGGTGGAGATCTAATCTTATTTTTTTAATTTAAATAAAAAGAAAATATTGTTTTAGAGGTATTTTGGTCATTTTAACGTTTAAAGTTGGTCAACTGTTAAGTCTAACGGAAGTCAACTAACAGCAGAGGAGGTCATTGTCAATAAATGATAAAGTTAATTCCGTTTATAATTGGCAAAACCTTAGGAAAGATAGCTATAATTAACTCTTTAATATAAATAGTGAAACACGGTATAATACAGTTAGACACTGGTGAGACTTTTTAATTATTGAAAGTAAAAGACAATAATTATCTTCTATTACCGTTAACTTTTTTATTTTCTTTTTTTAGTTAATTCTAAACTTATTTTATCTTACTAATAATGTATCATCAACTCTTTTTTTTTTTTTTTTCGTTGTTTAATATATAATCAACTTGATGGCTTAAATAAATATACATTTCAACATCTAAATTATAAAAAAATAATTATTAATCTCAAAAGTATGGTTAAATTATAAAAATAATTAATATATATATATATGATTTTAGTCTAATCAACACTACAAAAAGTTAAAATCGTAGGATCATTCATGCCTTTAATTTTAAAATCCTTTTGTGGCTTTCTTTATTTTCTTGAGTCTTGTGTCATTATATATATATAATAATTATTTTTTAAACTACTACAAATAATAAAAATAGATATTCAATTCGGTTTTAATAAGAACCAATAAAAATTGATAATAAATTTAACTATAAAATTTAATCTCGGTATATTTTGGAAGTTCTCCAACCAATCAAGTATTAAATTTTTTTTAAAAGATATATTATAAATTTAATTAATTTAATTTTTATTTAAGTTTAAATATTAAAATTGTGATAATATGAATTAAATTAATAAATTTATAATAATTTAATAGTTATATAAATTAAAAATATAAATATGCAGAATTTAAATAAAATTCATTATAAAATAAATAAATCAATCAATCAAAACAAAACACCATTGGTTGCTCCACTAGGACTAGGTCTAGGAGTGACTGACTAGCAGCAATCACCTAAGGCCACTGAGGCGTTTCCTGCTAGCACATATTATATGATTCTAGTGGAGGACTGGAAGTCGTCTAATCAACACTATAAAAAGTTAAAGTTGTAGAATGTAGGGTCATTCATGCCTTTAATTTAGAAATCCTTTTGTGGCTGTCTTTACTTTCTCGGGCCTTTGTTTTATTAACATGAGAATAGCATTAAAAAAACTTGGACTCAAATGATGTAGTCACATCCTTTCAAACTTTAGTTGGTGTGCATGTATTATGTTCATATTGGCACTCTTGTAAGTAATTTGTGTTCACACGAGATAAAACGAGTCTCATTTTATTATTATTTAATGAGAATGAGATTACTGCTTTTAATTGGATTCTCTTGCTCTGCAATATATTTTTTTACGACTTTTCTTGCTGTTTTTGCTCTGCATTTTGGTCACTGCTTCCTTGCACTAATGTGGAATTGCTGAACAAAGAACAAGACAAATTAAATTATGATTAGCCACCTAATATAAAATTAATTTAATACAAAATTAATTGACAAAGAAAAGAGAATTCACCCTCATCAAATATTTATAATTAAGAAGCACAATAATACTTAAAACAAGAATATTGTAATAGAACACTCATACGCTACTAAATTAAAAAAAAAATAAAGAAAGTATTAGAAAATTTATTTTGTAAATCACGTTATAAAATGAAGTTATATTACATTAAATTGTAATTTCGTATAACTGTAATCATGCTAATACAGGTAGATTATTAAGCTAAGCTATCTAATCACAAGCTTCACAAAGTATTCATTCAAAGGGAATTACTTTTTAATTATTGAAAATAAGAGACAATAATTATCTTCTATTAACTTTAACTTTTTTATTTTCTTTTTCTAGTTAATTCTAAACTTATTTTATCATATATACTAATGATGTATCATCAACTTGAAGATTGATTGACAAATATACATTTCAACATTTAAATTTTTGTTTTGTTTTTGATATTCAATAGCAAAAGATAACCCAAAAACGGTTACAAAGGAGAAGGAGTTTCCTCCGTCAATAAGGCCTCGATACAGGATGAACATCAACCAGCACAAAGTAAAGTAATGGTCTTTCAGAACTCAACAAATACAAATAAGTTTGAATGATTAAAAATCACTTTATAATAGTAAAATTGGATTTTATAAAAAAATATTATTATTTTTTAAATATTTAATAATTTAGTATTATTCTCACAAAATAAATTGATTTTTATACTATTTTTAACCAATTTCTCGATATAAAAATATATATAATGTATATAGATAAATTGATCAAATACAGCACAAAATCCAACTGATTTTGTAATAGTAATACCAAGTTAATAAAAGTTTAAGAAATATCACAATTTTTTTTATAAAAAAACCTAATTTTACCCATGTAAAATAATTATTATCTCATTAAACTCATTTAATGTCTCACTCAAATTCATTTGTGTTGGTTGAGTTTTGAGAGTTAATTTTATTATCTCTCATTGAAGAATTGTTTGTTTGAACGAACACTTCTTTTCTCTCTATATTTTTATAAATTTCTCATCAATTTCTCTTTAAATTTTTTTTTAAAAAAAGTGAAAACTATACAAATAAAAAAAATTATTTTTTTAAAATTTTTTATTTGGTCGTAATTTAATTTTTTTAACGTGATTAAATTATCTTTTATTCATAAGAATAGATCACACTTAAATGAGAGTTTACTTGACCTTAATTTAATAATTTGCCAAGTGAAAAAAAATGTAAGAATAGATTAAAGCCAAGTAAGAGCTCACTTAACTATGATCTAATTTATCAAGTTAAAGAAAATTATGTAAAAATAGATCACCCTTAAATAAGAGTTCACTTGACAGTGATTTAATTTCTAAATAAAAAAATTATGTAAAAAATAGATGACGAACAAATGAGAGCTCACTTTACGCGATAGAATGGTTTTTGGTGGAAACAAGTGAATGGGTTTTTCCCTGAGCTAATTGCACTCACAACCCCTGAGGTTTGGCCAACTACAGTTAAAATCAACTTTATCGTTTATTAACAATGACACCCCCTTGACTTTAGTCAAAGTAAATAGTATCAGGGGTATTTTCGTCTTTTTCAATTTTTAATTTTATTTTATTAAATAATAAATCAAAAAATTAAAATAAAATAATAAAATTATTTAAAAATTAATAAAAAATAAAAAATTAATTAATTTAAATCCATTTTCCAGATCGAATCTCAACCGTCCATCAAGATTAATGAAGGGTTGAGATTCAATCTGAAAAAAAAAAAAAAAAAAAAAAATTTTTGGGATCTTCGAAGAACCCAGACCTTCGAAGAACCCAATCTGGGTTCTTCGAAGAACCCAACGAAGAACCCAGAGAGGGTTCTTCGATCTGAACCCAGATCGAAGAACCCTCTGGGTTCTTCGATCGAACCCAGAGGGTTCTTCAAAGAAGAACCCAATTGGGTTCTCCGTTCGAACCCAGATGGGTTCGATCGAAGAACCCTCTGGGTTCTTCGAACGAAGAACCATGGTTCGATGGTTCTTCGTTCGAAGAACCCAGAGGGTTCTTCGATCGAACCCATCTGGGTTCGAACGAAGAACCCAACTGGGTTCTTCGAAGAACCCAGATGGGTTCGATCGAAGAACCCTCTGGGTTCGAACGAAGAACCCAGAGGGTTCTTCGATCTGGGTTCAGATCGAAGAACCCTCTCTGGGTTCTTCGTTGGGTTCTTCGAAGATCCCAAAAATTTTTTTTTATTAATTAATTTTTTATTTTTATTTTTTATTAATTTTTAAATAATTTTATTATTTTATTTTAATTTTTTGATTTATTATTTAATAAAATAAAATTAAAAATTGAAAAAGACGAAAATACCCCTGATACTGTTCACTTTGACTAAAGTCAAGGGGGTGTCATTGTTAATAAATGATAAAGTTGATTTTACCTGTAGTTGGTCAAACCTCAGGGGGTGTGAGTGCAATTAGCTCGTTTTTCCCTTGTAAAAGTGGTTTTCGGTTTTGATTGGAAAAGCAAATAGTTTTGCTTTGTAAAAATGCAAATTTGTTTTGCTTTTGTCAGAGTCAAACCAACTTCTTAACTTTTTACTTGTAAAATTTGTCGTTTCTTTCCAGAGTATTATTTTCCTCATTCTTATTTTCATATTATTTTTACTCAATTTACTATTTTAATGTTATTTTTATAAATTAAATCCTATTTAGTACTATAAAAAAAAAAAAACTCTTTTATATAAGTACATTGTACTGTAGCATGTGATCTCTTAAGCTAATACCTTATATTTGATGAAAATGTCCTTCTATTTGTTTTTTTAAACGTATAATTATAAAATTAATAATTATTAAAATTTAATAAAATTAATTATTAAATATAAGATTTGAATATTTATTTTTATAATAAAAAAAATTATATATACATACTAATAAATATACGTATTAAAACCTAAACTTTTACTATTAAAATGAAAATAAAGTAGACTAAATACTTAAATAATAAATAGTTATGTGTCCTATAGTATTTTTCCTTCGATCTTATAATATTTTTTAGAAATTCTTTTTATAAAAGTTATGATTCTTTCTATAAAAATTATGACTCTGTTTAGTTGGATTTTTATTTTTAATTTTTAATTTTTTTAAAATTTTTTTTATAAAAATTATATATTTTAATTTTATTTGAAATAATTTTTAAATTTAAACTTTATAAATAAACTTTAAAACACTTTTAAAAAGATTTTTAAACTTAATAAATTAAAAATAGATTTTGAAAAATTCTACCTAATACCTTTTTTTAAAAAAAAAAAAAAACTAGCAAATAGGCTGATTGTGATTGAGGGGACCTCCACACAAATAAAAAGAGAGGAAGCTGTCCCTACAATCAGTATTTGTTGGACTAATTCATTTTCCATATCAAAACACAAGGGAAATGAATGTTCAGCCCTTTAATTTTTTTCTGCAAAAGTAAACAATCCTTCTATAGTCTTTCATATATAGAGTATAGGCAGAAGAAGCACAGGCTTTTACACAGCATAATTGCACAGGCTTTAATGATCAAATTAAAAAGTAAAAACATTAAGCTTAATCTAAATTTCCAGTGATTAAATTCAAATTATGTATAAATCCCACTTTGGAAGCATTTTTACTTAATTTCCTCTTAAAGAATAATTATTAACTTCAACATTCGAGTCATTTCAAGCAGAGCATCCAATAAATATATGTATATATTTATTTTAAATAAAATTATAAAATTAATAACTATAAAAATCTGCTTTATTTTTTTTTATTTTTTATTTTCTACTCTTCTTCTGCTTGAGTTAGAACAACAACAAATGAGTGCAGAATGAGAATATTGCTAGTATTGTTTATGAGTCAATTTTAGTGGAAGACTTGAAGTCGTCTCATCACTACAAAAGGGCAAAGTTGCAGCGTCATTCTCATTCATGCCTTTAATTTGGAAATCGTTATGTCGCTTTTCTTTATTTTCTTGGACCTCCACACAGAAAAAACAATTTTTGTCCAAAAATAATTTAGAGGATAAGATATAAAGAGAGATGAGTATTTGTCCAAAAATAATTTTTGTCTCATTAAACTCATTTAATTTCTCGTTTAAATTTATTTATATTGGTTGAATTTTTATAATTATTTTTCTTCTTTCTTATTGAAAAATTATTTACATATGAATAAATGCTATGCTTTCTCTCTATATCTCCCTAAATTTCTCATCAATCGCGGTTAAGTGAGAACTCTTCTAATTTGTTATGTTAAAAAAAAAAATTATATGAGAATAAATCAAGGTTAAAGTGTTTTGGTAAATTTTTCCTTTGTAAAAGTGTCAAATTTGATTTGCTTTTCTCAGAGTCAAACATTCTTAACTTTTTACTTTTAAAATTTCTTGTTTCTTTCTATTGCTTTCCGGGGCATTATTGTCCTAATAATTATTTTGTTATTTTTACAAATTAAATCCTATTTAGTACAATAAAAAAGAACTCTTGTATATAATGTACATTGCATTGTAGCATATGATCTCTTAAACTAATATCTTATATTTTATGAACATGTCCCTACAATCATTATTTGTTGGACTAATTCATTTTCCACATCAAAACACAAGGGAAATGAATGTTCAGTCCTTTAATTTTTAATTTTTAATTTTTTTCTGCAAAAGTAAACAATCCCACCCACTATAGTCATATAAAGAGTATAGGCAGAAGAAACACAGGCTTTTACAGAGAGCATAATTGCAGCAGGAAATGAAGTGACAAGTTTGGACGTTTCAACAATCCTGCCCCACCAACTGATGCAGACGTGTCACAAATACATGAAAGATTGGAAGTTTCACCAATCCTGCCCCCACCAATTGATGCAGACGTCCCACAAATAAATGCAAGATTGGACGTTTTCCAGCAAATCTGGCCCACCATAATATTGTTATTTTCAACAATCAACCATGGTGTTCTTGATTCTTGAACCAGAGAAGGTAGAAGTCTATGTTAATAGAAAATTTGAAACCAAAAATGCTGTCAGTTTTTGCTTTTCTTGCTTTCATGATCAAATTAAAAAGTAAAACATTAAGCTTAATCTGAATTTCCAACATTAGAGTCATTTCAAGCAGAGCATCCAATCAATATATAAATATATATATATATATATATATATATATATATCTTAAAAAAAATTATAGATCAATTATTAAATATAAGACTCCAACATTCCAGTCATTGTAAGTACAACATTATATTGATTTTAAAATGGAAATGCTGTGCACTAAAATCTACTACATCTATATAAAATATAGTGAAAAAAAAAGAAAAAAAAAAAAGAGAAATTAGAATTGAGAGTCATTTGAAGTACAATCCACACCTTTTATTTTTAACAACAATTATATATCAATAAAGTATTATTATTATTACATTAATGATTTTATGAAATAAAGAAAGATTTAAAATCCTAAATAAATAAAACTTTCAGCCTGTAAAGAAATAGGAACAGAAGCCTAGTCCATGAAATTAAATAATTTATCAGGAGTATACAACAGGCCCAATTTGATCTCTCAGCTTCTAAGAGCCCGGCATCCATAATTCGACTGTTTATTGTCCAAAAATTTATTTAAATGACATAATAAATTAATTTGATTAAATAATATCTTCAAAGATTATATTTACTCAAATTGTTTAATCAAATTTGATTAATTTGGTTTAAAAATCTGTAATTTTCAAGGTAAATTGATTTGTGTTCCGTCTTCGGTCTTCCAGAGTGCTGCCTATCATATAATAGGCAAATGGGTTACAAGGAGAACACACACGAGCAAAGAATGCAGATATACGACCTATATATTATATATTTTTTTTGTAGGAATGTAATTGTGAGTGGACAATATAGGTTTTTTTTGTAGGAATTTAGGAACAATTAAGTTGATGTAAATGGGGTGTCCCCTTGAGAAAAATAAGTGCAAAGATCTAAGGACTAAAAATTTGTTTGATTTTGCACTGCTTTTGCTTGCTTGAGGTTGAGAATCATATTGTTATAATTGTGTATCAGCGAGTTTCTCTACGGAATTTTAATTTTCTTTTTAATATAATTTTTACTTTTATGAATTAGTTTCATGTTGGTAATATCTCTTTAATATAATATAATTTTACGTGGTAACACCAATACTTCATATTCAGACATTTTGGAGACATTCAATTTTTGTTATGATCTCTTCTTCTTTCGTTTTAATTATTATATATTATCAATCAAATTCAAATATCAGAAATAAAGAATTATACTTGCTTGTTCTTTCTTAAAAGTGCTCTGATTTATTATTTAAAATTTTGCTTTAGTAGTAAAAATCCATTAAAATTTACTAAAATAGTAAATCTAATTGTTGAGACGTCTTTGTTTTAAAATTATTATAAAAATCAATCTACTTTCTTATCAATTATAATTATAATTTTGTTGAGGAGAAATTTTTCAGTAATTAAAGTATGACATTCTGAGATTCAATAATATGAATTTTTTTTTATACGAGCAAACCTCGACGATACGAGGAAAATTTATTAATTAAAATAAAATAGGTACACCTAATAGGGGGGGACGTAATGAGCCTTATCCCTAATAAAATATATGATACTATTACAAAATCTCAAAGAAAAGTGAAAAAAAAAAATGCATGGAAAATGCAATACAAAAGGCATATTCAACTACAGCTAAAATTGGAACAAACCATTAGCATTTAGCATCGTGACTAAGAAACCTGTCAAAATCTGTAGGAAAACAAACCAGAAATTTAAAACTACATAGTACAAATGAAGCGTAAATGCACAAGTTCACATACACCATTTTTCAACAACAAATGATG
This sequence comes from Xanthoceras sorbifolium, assembly GCA_003430845.1. NCBI lineage: Eukaryota > Viridiplantae > Streptophyta > Magnoliopsida > Sapindales > Sapindaceae > Xanthoceras > Xanthoceras sorbifolium. The sequence continues at coordinate 27,180,238 of CM010612.1, forward strand.
AATAACACCGGTCACTCAAATCTCTTCAAATGGAGGAAAATGAGCTTTATTGTTCACAAACCACAACACAGACTTGCTTCGTACGTTCCACTTTGGGATGGTCTCAATCTTCTTTACAACTCTGTTCATTCTATAATTATAAAAAATTATATTAGCAGTAAATAATTATGTAACTAAACATAAATTGAACGATCACATTAACAAAAATCTTACTTCTAAAATATGGAGAAAAAAAAAATGCTAATAAACCGTCCTCCAATACATGAAAGTGAAAATGCTTTCTTTTACTATATTCTTAGTTGGATTCAGTTGAAGCATAATATTACTATATGTTCTTTAATTCAATTATTTGATATTCAACATGGAGATTTGACCATATAGTGGGAAAAATAGATAAACAAAAGAATAAGCTCATGTTCTCTTTACAACTCTTAGACATTTTATAACTATAAAGCATAGCATAACGGAGACAAAAGTGAAAGTTTTACAAACAACCATTGATTAGGAAAAATAAAAAAAGATAGTACATTCAATATTCAGTCAATTAAGTAATTCAATATTCATTTGGCAAACAAAAAACTGAAACAACGAATAATAACTTTGAACTTCTAACAATTCAATTTGTTCATTTCATGTAGCGAACGCATTTCCATGCCATGGAGAGATTTAGAGAAATAAATAAATAAAGTGTAAGGCGGATGATAAACTATGGTAAATTCAGGCTTACCTCTATGAACAAATGTTGTATGGTAGTATTAAGGTTGGCTTTCCAAAATCCATCACCCTCTACTTTTGTTGTTTGAATTCTGCGCAGCCATGGTGTGTTTAAGACTCCTCTAGAAAAAATCTTCATATTCGGGCATTCCCTCACAACTACTTGTTGTAAAGATGGAAAATCAATAGCATAATTCTCAGAGCAAAAGCTTGTAAGGCTTGGTAAACAATGGAGTTCCAAATATATCAATTTCTTGAAAATGATCCGATCTTCCACTTCATCCCCCTCACGTGTTATGATTTCTTCTATCATTTTGCATTTAGTTACACTCATTTTTGTAAGTTGCATGAAACTTTTAGCTGTTGAAAGTGTAACTAAATTGAATAATGCATCACAATCATCCACTTTTAAAGTTGTCAAATTCTGGAAACACACCAAGGATGGCACTAAACTTTTTATGCTGCCGCAACGCATTACTTGTAGAGTTGCCAGATTTTGAAAAACTTTACTAGTCAGAGAATTTTCCTCCCACAGATGCAAGGAATCAGACACATCATTCAGCCTTAAGTAGCTTAATTTACTAGGTGCTTCAACATGATTGTCCTCACAACCAAGTCCTCCACATAAGAATAATTCCTTGGAAAAGCCTTGATAAACTCGAAGTTTCTCAAGATTGGGTAGTTTGTGAAGGAAACATGATAGACAAACATTAGTCTCCTTATGAAAGCCACTCAGTCCAAGGACTTTTAATTTACATGAGTACCCTTGAAGTTTTTCACGTAAAACTTCTTTCACAGTTATCCATTCCAGTGCCAAACTTTCCAGGTTGGGGAATGGAACCTGGAAATGGACCAAAGTATTATTAGTAGGTGCAGGCATTTAATGTAGCGGTTATAGCTAAAATGAAGAGTATAAATGTAGTATTTGCATAACCTATGAATTTCTAGTGCATTCTTGTAAGTAGTTTACAAACTAAGGAATGATGCTGGAGGTTAGAACTCGGATATTTGTGCAGAATTTTGATAATGTACTTGGGCTCATACCTTGTCAACTAAGAACAGATGTTGTTTCATTGGCATTTCATGTTGGCTCTCCCATTGGGTAACTTGAAAGCTCGAAAATTCTGACGAAAATGTCTCTACTTTGTCACATTTCCACACTTCCAAATTCGTTAACGCTGGCCATTCTGAAATATGTGACCCCGGGTAAAAACTTTTGAGGCTGGATAGTTGAAATAGTTCCAGACATGTTAATTGAGGAAACAAGAACCTAGGCACTGCTTCATCTAATTGCTCCTCCTTAGCAACAATTTCCTCCAACATGCAGCACTCGTATATCTTAAGCTCTTGAAGTTGAAGAAGACTTCTAGCTACTGAGGCTGGAAAGATGCTTTTCAGACTGTCACAACCTATAACTTCTATTGAGAGTAGATTCTGACAGGTTAGAAGACCTTGTGAGTTCACATCCCATATGTGCTTCAGCTTTGGCAAATAATTTAACACCAAATTTGTCAACTGAGTGGCTGTTGTAGCTTGTGTTTTCCCACAACTGGAAGCTTGAAGTTCAAATATCTCATCCAGTGAGTTACAATTTGTTAGCCACAACTCGTCTAGTTTTTGAAGTCTTCCAAGCATATTTGAAGGAAAAACATTCAACACATTATGGCAGTTATTTACCCCGAAGGAATTTAATTTGTAGAAGGAATCCGGAGTAAGCTGATGATGCCATATTTTTCTCAATTTATCCATTCCGTCTAGTCGTAAAAACTTTAAATTAGGGAGTCGTACCTAAACAATTCAGTTGATTGCATTTATTAATAAAACAATAATCAAACAAAGTGACAGATAACAAAAGGAGGAAAGAATGAAGAATTTTAGGTGATATTGCAGAAACGTGAAAAAAGAAGAAGAAACATAATACCTTTTCATCAAAGAGAGGTTGTATGTCCTTGCTTGTTGACATGTCTGCACTTGTAAAATTAGAGATAAATGTTTGCATGTTGGGGCAATCCTCGACCCATAATGTGGCCAAGGAGGGCAGTTCAATTGCATTTTCGGCGAAGTCACAAAAACTCTTGAATTCCGGAAGATTTATGAGCTTCAGTTCATTCAGATTGGGAAACAGAGTGTTCCTTATCGTTTCTTCTTCTATAATTATTATCGCTTCCAAAATAGCACAGTTTATTATTTTCAATTCCTGGAGTTGCACAAGGCCCAAGGCCACAGATGGAGTAAATATATATCTCAAACTGAAACATTTATCATCCACCACCAGAGATTTTAAATTGCTGAAGTAGCAAACCAGAATTTGTTTGTGCCATACTTCTTTCAAATGGGGAAAGTCTAGGACTGTAAAGTTTTCTATATTACGAAATCCAACCTGTCAAACAAAAATAAAATAGTTTAATTTGTTTTAGAATAAAGAAAAAGAATGATGATAGTTTACTTCTCTTAAATTACAACTGGCCTTATTGAGAAAAAGAAAATGGTAAAACCACACAAAATAAATCAATAAGCATTAATAGTGCACGAAATATGCCAAAATCTGGTGAACGGTCAATACATACCATGTCTTTGAACAATTTTTGTATGGTGGTATTAAGACTGGCTTCCCAAAATCTTTCCTCTGCTTCTTCAGTTTGCAATTTGTGGAGCCTGGGTGTGCTTAAGGCACCCGGCGAAAAATACTCCATGTTCGGACATTGTCTCACAACTACTTGTTGTAAAGATGGAAATTCAATAGCATAATTCCCAAAGCAGAAGCTTGTAAGCATTGGTAGACAATGAAGTTCCAAATACTTCAGTTTGTTGAAAATGATACGGTCTTCCTCTATATCTTCCATGTGTAATATGATTTCTTCAATCATTTTGCATTCGGTTATTTTCAATCTTGTAAGTTGAACCAGACTTTTAGCCACTGAGACCGCCATCAAATTCAACAATCCATTGCATTTTGACACTTCTAGAGTTGTCAAATTTTGAAATGACGTAAAGGATGACGCTAAAGTTTGTAATTTGCCACAGCCTTTTACCTCAAGGGTTGTCAGAACTTGAAATAATTTACAAAGGAGAGAATTCTCCTCCCATAGATTCAACGAGTCATTTAATCCCCCGAGGATTAAGTTGTTTAATTTAATGGGAGCCTCTCCATATTTTTCTTTGCAACCAAGTTCTTCACACATGAACATTTCCCCGAGAACACCAATAGTAACATTAAGTCGGTCAAGATTGGGTAATGTATAAAGCAAAAAGCATGGACAAATAGCAGTCTCTTTACGAGCATTTATCAACTGAAGATTCTTTATCTTGCACGAGTACCATGAAAATTTTCCATTCAGCATCTCCTTAACAATGCAATTCCACTCCAATGACAATACTTCTAAATTGGGGAATGCAACCTGAAATATGAATAAATTTTTAGTTGTAGGGATAAAATATGGTGCGATAAGAGGTGGACTTTGTGTTTGACAATTCTTTGAAGTTGGGGAATGCTGGCCTGGACTATGAATAAGACTATAAGGGTTTAATTGGTGTAGGATATAATAGACTGAAATCGGTGTTAGAAAATTCACACGTAAAGATAAAAGAAGTGAAGTGTGTATATAACTAAAATGAAGTGTGCATACAAGAATTAATAGACTTTTGCAAGATATTAATGCTTCTACAATGGTGCATCAACTATGGACTTCTAGATTTTTACATGTATCTTACACGCTTTCCTTGTAAGTACAGATGAATGTATAGTTTCTAGTAGGTTTCTCTCAGACACTCCGTCATCTATATTCTAAATCGAGTTTAAATGTTGCCAATCTTCTTAACGTTGTATTGTCAGAAATTTTGTTATATTTCTTATTCTTTACCATCTTAAAGTTTTGACGAAACTTTGATATTAATGAACTTTAATATTTTACATTTTAACTTATGTATGAAATTACAATAATTTTTTAATATGTTCATTAATTTGGCTTCAATTCATATATATGATGGTGAATTAGGTTACATGTTGAAAATAAGAAAAATTAAGACTTGTAGTTTTTGGTGAATATTAGGAGAAAGTCTAGAGCGCATCTAATACATTATCCATCTTCATGCAAATCGTGGTATCGGTACCTAATCACATTTAATCTTATATCATAAAGTATGATTTAAACGGAAAATGCATAGAAGTTTCTCTCCTATTTGTTCTCTATATTTTTTGACTCACTTTTATTAATACTTAAAAGCATATTTAAGTATTATACATTAGAAGCCTTCTTGCATCCGATACACTATACATATTTTATTTAAATTATGTCATGTGACATCATATACATCCAAGACTTTCTTTATAGAGAGAGACCCACACTCAAAAAGAAGAAAAGATTGAGGTTAGCAATTCAATTATGGTTTGGGTGAAAGTACTTAAGGCTGATGATATTGCCAAAAAATAAAAATAAAAATCTCTTTGCCTTTCACATTATGGTTTGGGTGATAGTATTTAAGTACTTGCGTATTCGTACTCATATGCAAAAGATCAGCACTAAGATATTACCTTTTTTTATAATTCGATTTGATATTAATTGTTGATTTCTCTTTTACCTTTCACATTTATGCTTTCAGTGAGTATCTTTAGAATATTTAAAGTAATTTTCATTGAGGATAAATCCATCATTAAAATAAAGTTCTATAATTACCTAGTAATATGTGGACGACAACCTTATGAATTTTCTTTGATTTTTTATTTATTTACATAATCTTATCGACAACTCCAGAGAAAACAAATAAATAAAAGAAAATTTTTTAGAGCTCATACCTTGTCAACCAAAAACAGGGGTTGCTGAATTGAATTCTCATGTGAAGTCTCCCCATGGATCTCTTGGAGGCTCTGAAATTCAGAAGTAAGTCTCTCCACTTTCTCACAATCACACATCCTCAAAGTTTTTAACATTGGCCACTCAGAGATGTATAATCCTGGATAGAATATTCTGAGCCTTGGTAAATACACTAGTTTCAGCAATGTTAATTGAGGAAACACTAGCCTAGGGACTGCTTCTACATCTTCCTCTGCAACATTTTTCTCCACCATGCCAGATGATATTTTAGGCTCTTCAAATATCATTTCCAATGACTTACAGTTTGATACTATCAACATGTCTAGTTTTTGGAGTTTTCCAAGCATATTAGATGGAAAAACATTCAATAGACTATGACAGTCTAATACCACGATATAATCTAATTTCCAAAAGGAATCCGGATCATGCTGATGGTGCAATATTCTTCTCACGCTGTCCATCTTGTATATGGACAAAGACTTCAAATTTGGAAGTCTTACCTGAATAATTCATTTGATTATATATAAGACACAAAGAATAGATGAGATAACAAGTTAGATTTAGAATTTAACCAACAATGAAATCGGAAAGAATTTCAGATGATGCTGCAAAAAGGTGAAAACAACCCATGATGGATAACCAAACACAAACAGAAATAACACACCAAGAATATATGGGATAGATTAGACTTAGAAACTAAAGATTGCGAAATGCTCTACCATTGGGAGTTCAAAAAAAAAAAAAAAAGGAAATAAAATAAACATCCGAAACTATTTTTACTTTTTTTAAGAAACAATACCTTTTCATCAAAAAGAGGTTGTATGTGTGAATGGAGGTTCTCTTCTGATTTCATTTGGTCTTCCTTGCTTGCTGGCATATCTAAAGGTGGAGAATTAGAGACAAAGGTATGCATTTTGGGGCAATTCTCAATCCACAATTGGGCCAAGGAGGGCCATTCAATTGAATTTCCAGGGAAGTTGCAGAATATTGTGAGTTCTGGAAGATGTTTGAGGTGTAGCTTGTACAATTTAGGGAACAAAGTGTTACTTATTCTTTCTCCTGTAGTGATTATCACCAATTCCATAAACTTACAATTGGAAATCTCAAGGCCCTCAAGGTGGATGAGACTTTTAGCTATAGAAAATGAAAATACATATTTCAAAGTATCACAGCCATCTATGATAATTTCTTTTAATCTTTGAAAGTATGAAGATATTGGCTGAAGTTGGTTGTGCCATATGGTTGGGATAGGAATGGAGGACAGGTTCAAGGATGCCAGTGTGGGTAATACAACCTGCATACACAAAAAGTTATTTAATCAACTTGTTTTTGTGCCCTGTCTTGTACTTATTAAAAATTAACAATAATTATTCTACATACACAAATCTTAATTAAAATAAAAATATTTTTAAAAAAAGTTAAAATGTAAACTAAAAACTAAATAAAACTAAAATAAAGGAACTAATTACCTCTACGGTACCTCCTCATTTATTTTTATTTATTTATGTCTTTTTGTTTATTTTTAATGTTTTTATCTGAACTTTTATTTTCAGTTAATTAAGAAAATTTTCCTAATTTTCTGGCACACATACTGTGTTGAAAGTCACATTTTTCTTATATTTTATTAATATTTTAATATGACAGAATAAGTTCAAGCGAATTAATTTGTAGTAATAATGTGAATAATTAATGTGAATATAAAATAAAGATTTCTATTGATTGCATTTTAGAATAAAGCAGAGTTACCTTTTGGTCGAACAAAGGATGAATATCATCGTGCCAGTTCATTTCTTCAACTTGTTTGCTCTGTTTGATGTCCCCAGACGTAAGAGCTGAGGAGAAGGAGAATGTCTTCAACTTTGGGCAATCCTCGATGGATAGTTGAGTCATGGAGGAGAATTCAACTGAAATTCTGGAGCCAAATTGTGTAAGATTTGGAAGACCCTTGAGCTGCAGTTTGATTAATTTAGGGAAAACCATTTTTCCCTCTCCTCTTAATTCTTCTGTGTTGATTATCCCTTCAATCGACTTACAATTTCGTATTTCAAGCATTTGTAGTACCACGAGGCTTTTAACCATAGAATACGAAAACAGAAACTTCAAACCATTACATTCCTCCAAAGTCAAGTTTGTTAAAGCTTGACAACAAGAAGATATTACTGGAAGTTGGTCAAGCCATGTGCATCCAATGTTAATTGAGGACAGTTTCAGCTTCTGCAAGCTTGGAAGCACAACCTGTAGACACAAATTTTACCTTTTATTAGTGATTGAAAAGCTAGATCTATAAACACTTAATAATATAATACTATTTTTATGTTACCAACTCAAACCGAAAAACAAAAATAGGAAGAAACATACATTTTGACTGAAAAGTGACATGGAAACACCATACTCATCTTCAGCAAGGATTTCTTGAGATCCAATATTTGGTGTGAAAGCATTAAAGCCAAAATCTGTGAGTCGTGGTAAGCATTGTAGTGTTAGAGCGCACAATTGAGTGAACTCAATTCTCCTATTACTTCCATTTTGGTGGACTTGTTCCTCGCTTTCCACAAAAATAATCTCTTCTAGCCTTTTACAGCCAATCACTTCGATTTCTTGAAGCTGCAAAAGGTTTTTGGCCATGGAAAATGAGAATAGATGCCTCAATCTATCACATTTTCCAACTTTTATGATTCTTAATTTGCTGAAAGACTCCTGTTACAAGTTGGCCATGACATATCTGCTCCAAGTTAATCAAATTATTAAGAAACAATGATTCTAGCTTGGGGAAGACATTGCATAGACCCCATTCAATTGAATTCACAATATATTGAAGCTCAGGGCCATTTTGAACATGAAGATGTTTCAATTGTTGGAACCCTTCCCCATTAAGTTGATAAAGAACATTCTTGACACCCTTCAGTTCATCTAGATAGAGATCTTCAGTTCTATGCAACAAACTTTTAACCCAATTTCCCAAATAAATGCTATTATTCAGCTTCAATTTCAACGTCCTTGAAGTTTCATATTTACCGGACCAGTCCCACACATCTCCAATAAATATTTTATATCTTTCCAACTTATCAAAGATCAACAAGTCGTGTGGTATAATCTGGGCATCAAGAACATGTAACTCTAAAGTTGTTAGACTGGACAATTGCTTCAACTCAGAAAGACTAGCATTACTTTGCCCTTTAACTTCCCACTGGACAAAACTATTACCCATATAGAGTTCTTCTAACTGAGTCAAGCTTGATATCACATTTGGGGTGATAACTTTAAGTTTTGAACAACTGTCCAAATCTAACAACTTTAACTGTGTCAAATGTTGAATTTCTGCTGGCAACCGTTCCAAATCAGATCTTGCAAAGCTAAGAACTTCTAATTTCTTTAGGTCCCCAATAATTGCTATATCTCCCAACAGGCACTCATCCATACATAATGTTTGAAGTTTCGTTAGCCCGTGCAGCGACGAAGGTAGTGACAGCAAATCGATATTACCCAAATCTAAAACTTTGAGTTCTTTCATCCCTTCAAAAAAGGCCTCTGGAATTTGTAAAGAGATGTCCGTCATAAACAAAAAAAATAAATTGAGTTTCGAACATTCCAACCTTTCAGGAAGCAAAGAGATATCTTTGTAAGGCAGAGAAATAGCTGTTGCATCTTTGGGCAATCTTTCTTCCAACATTTCTTTTAGGTTGGTGACATTCTGAATATTAAACATGAGCTTGTTTGTGGATGCAATTGAAACGGCAACAGCATGAACAATGTCATGCATTTTAACAAATCTTTTCTCGAAACCGTCCAACAATAGACAACGAGCTTTTAGATTATTGATTAGCATTTGCACCCTATTCCTTCCTTCTTCCAAAGTAGTAACATTTTCAAACAAACCCAAACCCATACCGTATCTCAACAAGTAATCACTAGATACACTGCCACCTGCATGATATAGACCACAAAGCAGAAATAATGATTTCGCTTCCTCACTTTCCAAAAGATTGTAACTCAATTCTATGGCAGAGTACACTTTTGTATCCATTCCTTTGATGTGTCTTGGATTAGACCTTCTTAGCTGGTCCAAGGCATCCTTCCAATCAGAGAGAATTTTATTTTTCAGTGCATTTGCAGTTGTTGCAATTGCAATAGGCAAGCCAGCACAATACCGAATGATCTCAATTGCAATAAGATTAAAATCAGATTGTTTTGCCGGATCAGCCACAATCTTCCAGAACAAATTTCCTGCTTCTTCCTCACACAAAATTTCAACCGAGAACTCCTTTTGAGTATTCATATCATCGCGTAATACATCAAGATTTCTAGATGTCAACAATATTTTGCATTGCCTCTGTTCATCATTTCTTGCTTTCTGATCTTCTTCTTGCCGGACACTTCTCTTCTCCTGTTCCCCCAAAGGAATTCCAACGGCTTCAAGGTCAAGTTGTGCCCAAATGTTATCTAACACTACAAGGACTCTCTTTTCTTTCTTCAACCTGTCTCGTAATCGAGCAGCTCTTCCTGTTAAGCTCTCCTCATGAAATTTCAGTCCTAGTTCATCAGCAATTTGACCTTGAATTTTTCTAATGTCCGGGGTGTCTGTTACCTCAGCCATAACCACCACATCAAATAACTTGTCTTCAATGACTTGCCCAACGATTCTTTTCACAAGAGTGGTTTTACCCACTCCGCCCATGCCATACACCCCAATAAAGTTGACATCAGCCTCTTTTAATGCCTCCATAAGATCATTGAAAATTGGCTTTCTTGAATCAAAGTCATCATAACCTCTTGTGTAGATGGAAGGTGTTTTTCGAAGGAGAGGATGGTACGAAACTTTCTGGAATGTTCCTTCTCCCAAGAGATCAATGCCATCCTTAGCAATCTTGGTTGCTTTCTTACTGAGAAAGTAACGTGTCATCAGATTGGGGAAGAAGCCGATTGAACACACCTTCCCTGCTTTGTCTTCTTCACCAATGATGGGTTTGACAACCTCTTTAGTGAACTCGTCCACATTATTAAGCCATTGCTCAACAAACTTTTCAATCTCATCCCCTTGTGCCTTTGCCTCGTCAACATTATGCTGCACCATCTCTCTTACACCAGTCAGCTTCTGGACTTGTTTCTTGAGCTCCTCCATGTTGCTCTTGTATTTGAAAGGATAACATATGTGCTTTCCAATGGGAACAACCAGCAACTCTGCAACTTTTGATGCGATGGAAATAACTATATCCGTCATTTCCTGTTTCCTGTACTGTCTCTCTTTCTCTCTTTTTTTCTCTGAAAAAAAAAATAACAAAGTGAAGCTAAAAGGAAGAGTAGCAATAACAATTTTTTTTTCTTTTCTTTTTTTTGGGATAACAAACAGAGTAACAAAAATAATATTTCAGAGGAGAAGTAAACAAAAATGAAGGGAAGACAACCAGCTAATAAAAATCTCTGTTCTTGAATACAGATATCGATAAGAAGAAGTTCAATAAGCAAAATGATAAAATTCTAAGAAGCAGGATAGATAGTGAACAAGGCAGTGAAAGTAACACTAGATGTTTCTTTTTTTTGTTTCTTTTTTTGATTTCAGTTATTTGGCAAAAGTTATAAACTTAAATGACTGAAAAATTAAAGATCAGTAAGTGAAAGCAAAAGTGAGATTTTGGAAAATGAAGGAAAAACAATGACGAGAAGTTGTAAAAACACTATTAATTCAGGTTTTTTTTGTTTGCTACTCTTCTGTTTTAGTTAGAACAACAATAAATGAGTGAAGAATGAGAATATTGGTAGGGAAGAAGAAAGTGTAGGGAGCATGGCACACTATTTTAGATTAATTTAATACAAATTGATTTTATTATAATCTTACAAATTTATTAAAAATAAAAGACCAATTAACAAGATGTCATGATTATTCACAGGGACAAGGAGCTTGTGCATGTGCCTTGGTTCTAATTAGACTTTATGGACGACTAATATGGACCCAATCGAGAGAAACACAAGTATAAAGTATTGACGTTGTCCCTCTTTCACGGGATTTGAATAAAATATTAATTAGTTGATAACTTTTATTAGAAAATGATGGAGATAATGTTGTGAATCATGTATCCTGCAACACTGCAATTGTGGCACTTATATAATTTAATCTAAATTAGTTTTAGTAGTTCTCTAACTATTTAGTTATCTTTAAAAATATAAATAAAAATAAAAATTAGAATATTTTTTATAAGATGTAATAAAATTTAATTAGATTAGATTCAATTATATTAATATTGTATTATATTTAGTACAGTATAAACTAAATTAAAAATTTATAAAAAAAAGTATGCTAAAAATAATACTATTTTTTATTTACTGTCATCTACGATTTTATTGAAAATACTTCATTTTGAAACAGAACAAAGTGTTTTTAGATATTTTAAAATTTTAAATTTCTAAATTGAAGTGCATTAAAAAAAAAGTAACGTGAAAAGATGAAAACTGATTTTTATATAGAAAATCTCAAAATTAACTAATGAAGTGCGTCGCTGACACTGTGGGTTGTTCTTCTTCTTATTAGGATTTATAATATAATTTAAAGAAGGTAGTACATACCATCATACCGTGTGCCTAGGCTCTTATATTTGTGAAATTAAAGAATAAGCATATTTCAAAAAGAGGTTGTAAAGAGTTTTTTATTTTTTTTGGTTTTTAATGAAAAAAATCTATGAAGGTGCGAGACGAAAAACATTTGAGTCCTCCAAGGGAAGGTCGCATGCGCGAGTTTTGAAGGAACCCATGCATTAAAAGCCAAGAGAAACAAAAACAACAGTCAAACAACAACGATAGTAATTTAATCAACTAGTGCATTTGCATGTGTACGCGCATTGATTCTTATTTGACTATGATGCATAACAATAGCCTGAAATAATATTAGAAAAAAATAAAACCAGAAGAGGATCCTGATTTCTATCTCAAGAAATAGAATTTGTGAATAGTAAATTTATAAATTAATTGTAAACTATAAGTATGAAAGTGTGCGAGACCAAAAAAATTTATGTGGGACAGTCTCACCATAACTTCAATAGTAACATTCATTTATATTATTTCTCATGTTATTTACATTAATTAATACTTGATTTCATTTTATTTTTTTAATATAGAATTAATTACAGTCACCTTCCCTGGGGTTTTACCAACTACAAGTAGAATCAACTTTATCGTTTATTGACAATGACCTCCCCTGCCGTTGGTTGACTTTAGTCAAACTTAACAGGTAGAGGGGTATTTTGGTCTTTTTCCCTTCTTTAATTTTATTTTATTAAATAAAAAATTTAAAAAAATCTCAACCTTCCATCTTTAAGATAATGGACGGTTAAAATTTATTTAAAAAATATATTTTTTAACATTATAAAAAAAATTCAGATTGGATCTCCATCAAGAACCACCAAAAAAAAAATTTGAAGGGTTAGAGATCTAGCCATGGCTGGATCTCCAGCTGGGTTCGCCTTCAAAGGCGAACCGAGCATTTGGGTTCTGGGTTCGCCTTTGAAGGCAAACCCAGTTGGAGGCTGGATCTCCAGCAAACTTTAACCTTCTTTTTTTTTTTTTTATGATTTTGGTGAAGATCCAATCTGAATCTCCACATTTTCAAACTCAAAATTTTAAAAAAAAAATTCAAAAAACATTTATTTTTAAAAAAAAAATTAATGAGATGGACGGTGGAGATCTAATCTTATTTTTTTTAATTTAAATAAAAAGAAATATTGTTTTAAGGGTATTTTGATCATTTTAACGTTTAAAGTTGGTCAACTGTTAAGTCTAACGGAAGTCAACTAACGGCAGGGGAGGTCATTGTCAATAAATAATAAAGTTAATTTCGTTTGTAGTTGGCAAAACCTTAGGGGAGGTAGCTATAATTAACTCTTTAATATTAATAGTGAAACACGGTATAATACAGTTAGACAGTGGTGAGACTTTTTAATTATTGAAAGTAAAAGACAATAATTATCTTCTATTAACGTTAACTTTTTTGTTTTCTTTTTCTAGTTAATTCTAAACTTATTTTATCATACTAATGATGTATCATCAACTTCTTCTTTTTTTTTTCTTTTTTTTTTTGTTGTTTAATATATAATCAACTTGATAGCTTAAACAAATATACATTTCAACATCTAAATTATAAAAAAATAATTATTAATCACAAAAGTATGGTTAAATTATAAAAATAATTAATATATATATGATTTTAGTCTAATTAACACTACAAAAAGTTAAAATTGTAGGATCATTCATGCCTTTAATTTTAAAATCCTTTTGTGGCTCTCTTTATTTTCTTGAGTCTTGTGTCATTATATATATATATATATATATATATATATATATATATATATATATATTATTTTTTAAATTACTACAGGTAATAGGGATAGGTGTTCGGTTCGGTTTTAATAATAACCAATAAAAATCGATAATAAATTTAACTATAGAATTTGATCTCGATACATTTTGGCAGTTCTTCAATTAATTAAGTATTAAATTTTTTTAAAAAAATATATTATAAATTTAATTAATTTAATTTTTATTTAAGTTCGAATATTAAAATTGTGATAATATAAATTAAATTAATAAATTTATAATAATTTAATAGTTATATAAATTAAAAATATAAATATGTGGGATTTAAATAAAATTAATTATAAAATAAATAAATAAATAAAACAAAACAAAACACCATTGGTTGCTCCACCAGGAGTGACTGACTTACAGCAATCACCTAAGGCAACTGAGGCGTTTCCTGCTAGCATATATTATATGATTCTAGTGGAGGACTGGAAGTCGTCTAATCAACACTATAAAAAGTTAAAAGTTGTAGAATGTAGGATCATTCACGCCTTTAATTTAGAAATCCTTTTGTGGCTGCCTTTACTTTCTTGGGCCTCGTGTTATTAACATGTGAATAGCATTAAAAAACTTGGACTCAGATAATGTAGTCACATCCTTTCAAACTTTAGTTGGTATGTATGTATTATGTTCATACTGACACTCTGTACTTAATTTGTGTTCACACAAGATAAAACGCGTCTCATTTTATTATTATTTAATGAGAATGAGATTACTGCTTTTAATTGGATTCTCTTGCTCTGCAATATATTTTTTTACGACTTTTCTTGCTGTTTTTGCTCTGCATTTTGGTCACTGTTTCCTTGCACTAATGTGGAATTGCTGAACAAAGAACAAGACAAATTAAATTAAAATTTAGTAATGATTGAATATCATAATTAAAGATTTTAAATAATGAGAATTAAGAAATCAGAAGCAATACTGCTAATACAAATAATTGAAGAATCTTTTATTCACACATTATTTTTAAATTTATTTTTGGTGACAATTTTATCTTTAAATAAAATTAGTTAAAAATATGAAAAGTTCTAATACACACGTATATATTGTTTATGCGCTGATGTTTTGTTGTATTAGAGTGTAATGAGGTATGAGATTTTGTCAAAATTATTAAAGGTAATTCTAAAATAATATAGAGTATTTTTAGACAGAAATTTTTTTTTTAATGAAAGTGTCTTTAGAAAAGGTGTGAAAAATTAACAATCATAGTTTTGGAACAAAATGTAATGTGTTTTTAGATGTTTTAAAATTTTAAATTTCTAAAATAAATTGTATTAAAAAAAAAGTATTGTGAAAAGATGAAAACATGAATAATTTGATACAAATTAATTTATAAGAACTACATAAAAGAGTTGCATATCTGAAATTCAAATTATTAGTGTATTTTTTCTTCATATATGTAATAGAAATTTAAATGCTACTCTTATCAATATAATAATCTATGAGAATACATTTTTTCATAGTGTGAGTACATTTTCTTATAGTGTGAGTTATTTTCTATCGTGTTTGTAATTGTTGATTTCGTTACAAGAATAGTCGTTTAAATCTTTATCAATACTATCTAATTATATGATCCATTTGTGATAAAAATAATTAAGAATAATTATATATAAATAAATTAATTAAATTTTAAACATTTGACTTACTACAATATTTGTTTGCATCCAATTCACTGACAAGTTATATCAAAACAACCTAATCATTAGATTAATTTAATGCAAATTGATTCATAAAAATAGACTAGAATTTACTATATATAATTAAAAATGAACTTAACTAATGACTATGTTTTCAAATCCTGACATCATTTTATATTTTAAGTTATAAAACACCTTATAAATTATTGTTTAGCCACCCAACATTCTATTTAATTTAATACAAGTTGCAATACAAAATAACACTTATTATTTTAACTATTGTAGCCACCTAATACAGGATTTAGTTTAATACAAGTTGCAATATAAAAACAACCCTCATTATTTTAACATTTATGGCCACCTAAAGCAGGATTTAAATTTATAGTACTAGTTCCATGAAAAAGATACTCATTGAATTGCCAGCACCATAAATAATATATAAAAAAAAGCAAATAATTTAATTTGAACAAATTATTATATGAAAGTGGACTACACCTACCAAATTACAATTAACAATGACCAAAACACTTAAAAACTAAAATATTACAATAAAATAAATTAGAAACGTCCAAATATAGAAAAAAAATTGAAAAAAAAAAAGCATCAAAGTCTAATAATTCACATTACCAACTGAAGCTACAGTGCATTCTATTATATTTTAATCACAGTTACTCGTTTTTTCTCCTTGTACTAAAGTGAAATTGCTAAACAATGACCAAGACAAATTAAATTATGATTAGCCACCTAACACGGGATTAATTTAATACTAAATTAATTGCCAAAAAAAAAGATTTCACCTCATTAAATATTTTTAATTAATAATCAAGATAACACTAGAAACAAGAATATTGTAATAGAAAACTCATAAGCTTCCAAACTAAGGAAAAAAATAAAAAAAAGTATCAAAGAATATATTGCATTGAATTGTAGTGGGTGTATTCAATATCAACTTTTAATAACTTTTAATAGTTAATTATACTCAACCTCCTTGAGGTTTGGCTAATTATATTCGAAATCAAAGTTTACATTAATGGACACTAACTTCCCCTCACGTTAACGTTAACCGTTAAAATGACCGTTGACTTTTTCAAATTTTTTAAATGACCAAAATACCCCTGTCACAATTGTTTTACTGTTTATTAAAAAAAATTAATGGTGAGATCCAATCTGGATCTCCACCAAGAAAAAAAAAAAAAATTTTGAATCTTCATCTTCGAACCCAGAGGGTTCGACGAACCTAGAGGGTTCGTTCTTCGAACCCTCTGGGTTCGACGAACCCAGAGGGTTCGAGATCGAACCCAGAAGGGTTCGATCTTCTGGGTTCGAAGATGAAGATTCAAAAAAATTTTTTTTTTTTTTTCTTGGTGGAGATCCAATTGATGGACGGTGGAGATCCAATCTGGATCTCACCATTATTTTTTTTAATGAACAGTAAAATAATTGTGACAGGGGTATTTTGATCATTTAAAAAAATTGAAAAAAGTCAACGGTCATTTTAACGGTCAACGTTAACGTGAGGGGAGGTTAGTGTCCATTAATGCAAACTTTGATTCCGAATGTAATTAGCCAAACCTCAGGGAGGTTGAGTGTAATTAACTTAACTTTTAATGACTTATGTGGATTTTAAAAATTTAGTTGTATTCAATATGGATTTTTAAAGACTCCATAAAAGTCAATAGGTATTCAATATGGATTTTTATATACTTTTTAAAAGTCTACAAAAGTTTTGAGGTATTCAATATGGACTTTTTGAAAGTCTATAAAAGTCATGGGGTATTGAATATAGACTTTTATGAAGTATAAAAAAGTTAGGGAGTATTCAAAAAGTTCATAACTTTTATGGACTTATAAAAAATCTAGACTTTTGTTGTAAACTATAAATACTTTAATCTCACAATTTCTCCACCATTCACCCCACAAACTTTTGTAGACTTTCAAGTTGAGAAGTAACAACGTACGGGGGGTGTATTTAATTTTGACTCTTAATGACTTTTACATATTTTTTTTAAGTGATAGATTTTTATAGACCCCCCCTACGATTCAAGTTCTGGGTAAACAAATTGTTTTTCTTATTTTTATATTATTATTATTTTTAAAATAATTATTTTTGATTTGTTGATTTTGATCTTATAACTTTTTCATACTGCTCTCTTCTTTTGTTAATTTTGATTTTTTTGTTTTAAATAAAAAAATTAACAATGTAGGTAGGACATAAGTTTAAGTTTGGTTATCAATATTTGCACATTGGTTTACATTCCATTTGGATGCATTGAAAACATATGTAGGAAAAAAATTTTAATTTGTATCTCCTTCTCCTCCACTATTTTTACCTTAATTTGCCTAAATTTATATGTTTATTATTATCAGCTAGTCTAAAAATAAATTAACTTGAGTGATTTGAAAATATAAGGATCAAGAAACAGCCTATATAGAAAATGACACTCATTCGACCTAACAATGTTTCAATTTCGAATTGTTAGACCACATAGCAATAGTTCTTCTTAAAATGATTTACTTGGTTGGACTGAACATACAAATTATGTTTTTTTTTTTTTTTGTAAAATCCCACTGAAGCTTTTTATTGTAAATTATAGTAAGGAGAGTGCAACAATTGATATAATAAATTTACAACAAATGAGTCCGAAAATAAATATAATTTAGACAATTAATATATTATTGACATGCGTAATCAGAATAATATGAACTTATGCAAACAATTAGTAACAAAAGAAAAACAAAATTAAAAAACCAAAGAATTTTATGTCCATATGACATCGAAATACATGCTTATTAAAAAGAAAAAAAAAATCACCATGATAGAATAAAATCAAAATATCATATCTTATTGTTACTCAAAATTTAGTGCAATTCCATAAAAATAATAAATATAAAGAGGGATATATATCTCATTTCACTTTGTTCTTTACCTGATTGTTTTCTTTTTATCGAATTCTTTTTTTCGTTGTTTATCATTTGGATTTGGAGAAATATGGTTCATGAAGCTTGAAATTGTTAGGGTTTTTTAGGTTTTAATTCTCATTGCGGTATTTATTTTATTTTAGATTAAAGATATTATATTAATGAATAATTAAATTATTTAAAAAACTTATTATTTTGGTTGTCAAATCATCGACGGGTATGTATTATTTATCTAAAAAATATATCATATTTTTTTACATTATGTATTTGATTTTAATACACCATCCAACAAATTTTGATATAATATGCACTTGTTTTAAAATGAAAGTCTATAAAAGTCTATAAAAAGTAATTTATAAAATTTCTTTCAACTCTATCAAAGTCAATAAAAATATATTAATGTTAATAAAAAAATTTTAAAATGAAAGTACATAAAAGTCTATAAAAATCTGTTAAAATTTTGTAAACTATATAAAAGTTAATAAAAGTCAATAAAGTCTATAAAAATCTATCACTTAAAAAAAGTCTGTAAAAATTATTAAAAGTCAAAATTGAATACAACCGTAATTTCATACTTATTTTCTTTTTAACTTTTTTATTTTCTTTTTCTAGTTAATTCTAAACTTATTTTATCATACTAATAATGTATTTTTTTTGTCCTTGTTTAATATATAATCAACTTGATGGCTTAAACAAATATACATTTCAACATCTAAATTATAAAAAAATAATTATTAATCTCAAAAGTATGGTTAAATTATAAAAATAATTAATATATATATATATGATTTTAGTCTAATCAACACTACAAAAAGTTAAAGTTGTAGGATCATTCATGCCTTTAATTTTAAAATCCTTTTGTGGCTTTCTTTATTTTCTTGAGTCTTGTGTCATTATATATATATTATTTTTTAAACTAATACAGGTAACAGAGATGGGTGTTCGGTTCGATTTTAATAACAACCAATAAAAATTAATAATTGATCACGCTATAGAGTTTGATCTCAGTATATTTTGAAAGTTCTTTAATTAATAAGATATTAAATATTTTTTTAAAATATATTATAAATTTTTAGTTTTATTTTAATTTTAATTTTCATTTAAATTCGAACATTAAAATTATAATCTTATAAATTAAATTAATAAATTTATAATAATTTAATAATTATATAAATTAAAAATATAAGTATGAGGAATTAAAATAAAATTAATTATAATATAAATAAATAAAAACAAAACAAAACACCATTGGTTGCTCCACTAGGAGTGGCTGACTATCAGCAATCACCTAAGGCCACTGAGGCGTTTCCTGCTAGCACATATTATATGATTCTAGTGGAGGACTTGAAGTTGTCTAATCAACACTATAAAAAGTTAAAGTTGTAGAATGTAGGGTCATTCTCATTCACGCCTTTAATTTAGAAATCCTTTTGTGGCTGTCCTTTACTTTCTTGGCCTTGTGTTATTAACATGTGAATAGCATTAAACCTAATGATGTAGTCACATCCTTTGAAACTTTAATTAGTATGTCTGTATTATGTTCATATTGGCATACTGTAACTAATTTGTGTTCACACAATATAAAACAAAACGTGTCTCATTTTATTATTATTTAATGAGAATGAGATTCCTGCTTTTAATTGGATTCTCTTACTCTGCAATATATTTTTTAGGGTTATTATTAAAATTTTTATCGTAGTTTAATATATTTATTAAAATTTTCCCTTTAATTTTATTAATAATTAAAATTCTCTTATAATTTAATTTATTCATCAAAATATCCTATACCATCCGTTTTAATTACTAAAATACTATTGACCGATAATTTTTCAGTTAGTAATATTATTAAAATATTCTTCTAATTTGACATATTAGTCAAAAAAAATTCATAGCTTTATTTATGATTAAAATCATCCCTATAATTTTATTTTATAGTCAATTTTTCCATTACCTCAATTTTAATTGTAAAAATACTTTTAACTATTAATTTTATGCCAAAAATTTTAGGATATTAAATATATAAAGGTAAATATCTGTGTAGATTAAATTAAAATATTTTAATTTATAATATTTATAAATCTCTAAGATCCATAATATGATGACATAAGAGATCAAATATAAAATTTTAAAAATTTAAAAAATGCTGGATCTTCACAGTCCATAACACAATTTTTTTCTAAAAAATTTAAAATAATAAAAAATAATTAAAAATAAAAAGATGAATCTCCACCGTTTATTTTCATATTATTATGGATATTAGAGATCAAATTTAAAATATTAAATTTTTTAAAAAAATTGGATCTCCACCGTGCATAGATGACGGTGGAGATCATAAATACAATTTGTTTAAAAAAATTACTAAATTTTTTAAAAAAATTAAAAATTTAAAAATAAAAATATTAATCTCTACCATCCATCTCTATATTACTATAGATATTAAAGATCAAATTTAAAATATTAAAAAATTAAAAATTTATAAAATAAAAAAATTAAATCTCTATTGTCCATTAAAATTAAAAAAATTAAAAAAGTTAGATCTACACCGTCCATATAACATCAACAAATGAGTGAAGAATGGGAATATTGCTAGGGAAGAAGAAAGTACAGGTTTTATATAAAACAAGAAGAAATTCAGGTTTTATATATTGATATGGTCATTCTCATCGATTCTCACTTATTTATTATTATTGTTATGACTCATTTTTAGTGGAAGACTCGAAGTCGTCTCATCACTACAAAAGGGAAAGTTGTAGGGTCATTAACATATGGGACATATAAATCCTCCATCCACACCCACTACTATATCAAAGATCAATATTCAACATCGATCTCACCAAAACTTTAATTAGTATGTACGGATAAAACTGTCTCATTTTGTTATTATTTGATGAGAATGAGCATTGATAAGGGGAGCCTAATCTATCACACTAAATAATATACTATTTTGGTGTTAAAAAGGTATTTTTATAAAATATATTTATACTTTTTTTTTCACTCTAATATTATTAACACTAAATTAGTGTAAAGAACATTTTTAAAGAATATTCTTTATATAATATTATTAATTTTTATTTAATAACTTATATAAAATTAATTAATTTATTTAATATATTTAAATAATTAATTATATAATATTAAAAAATAATTATTCACATAATAAATCACATATTTTTTTTTAAAGTTAATCAAATCATACTTTAACTTAAACATACTTTAAAACATAAACGTTAAGATAATAAACACATTTTATTCAAATTTTCACTAAAATTCATAAACATTTTCACATCTAATTTTCTGAATTACTATATTGCTCCCACAAATGTTCAATTAATACATTATGAAGTGCAAGGTGAGCCTCCTTTTCTTTGATTTGTCTATGTTGAGCAAGGAACTCCTATGTTATTATTTTTATTATATTACTGTATTTTTATATTATAATTATTACAAATTTAATTTTAAATAAAAAATTTAGAAATGAGATAAAAATTGGATTAAATAAATTAAATATATAATATTGGGTTCATTTTGAAGATCTCGACGAGATCTTTTCAACGGTATATTTTTATAATATTTTAATTTATAAATTTTATTATTTATTAAATTTTATAAATATATTAAATTGATAAAAAGATATAAAGAGAATAAAATTTATTTACACTAATTAAACAAAAATAAAATAAAAAATTTATAAAAGTTAAAAAAATTTATGGTACTATTTACTATACCAATTTATTTTTTAGAAAGTGGAGCACCAAATCATATTATTTTAATATTTTTACACTAAAATAGCGCTACATTCACCTTTCTCTAAAAAGAACATAGGGGACCTCCGCACAAAGAAAAAAGAAAGAAAGCTGTCCCTACCATTTTTATTTGTTGCAAAAATTAACCTTTTATGTCGCTCATTTTTCACGTCAAGACAAATGAATGTTCAAAAGTAGAGATTCCCTCTTTAGTCGTATGTAGAGACGGAAGAAGCACACCTTTTTAGGTACAAGATAAATACGAATATAATTTTATAAAAATATAATTATAATAAAATACTCTAATATTTAATTATATTATAATAAAATTATAAGTTTAATCTTAATTATATATTAGTACGTCAATTGACCAGTCAAATTTTAAAAACGGCTTGATGGACGGTGAAAATACATTTTTTTATAAAATATTTAATCATATAATTAAAAAAGTTAAAAAAATAAATTATATTAAAAAAAATTTTAGTGTTCTTGGTGGAGATCCAACAAAAACAAAACAGCAAAAAAAAAAAAAAAAAGGTTCTAAGAACACCAAATCCAATCTCTATCTCGAACCTTTCTGGGTTCGATCTTCGAACCATCTGGGTTCGAGATTCATCAAACACAGAAGAGTTCGAGAAATGAATTCAAAATTTTTTTTATTTTTTGTTTGGTTTTTTGGTTGTGTTCTTGGTGAAGAACACAAAAAACATAAATTTTTTTATTATTTATTTTAATTTTAAGTTTTTTTTAATTGTTTTTGTCAATATAATCTCAACCGTACATCAATTTTGATGGACGGTAGAGATTTATTTAACTTTTTTTATAATTTATAATTTTTTTATTTTTTAAAAATAAATTAAGGTCAAAAAGACTAAAATACTCTTTGACTATTAGTTGACTGTTAGAGTTAACGGTCCACCAGTTAGTCAAGGTACTAATATGCAGTTAATTAATTAATTAAGGGTATTAACCCTTTTAATAAATCACATAGTTTGAGGAAACTAAATAAGAAAAATGTTTATGCTGATGTTTTATTGTACTATAGTGTAATGGGATATGAGATTTTATCAAAATTATTAAAGATAGTTCTATAAAAATAAAAAAATAAAATATTTTTTAGAAAGAAAAATATTAAAAAATAGTGTCTTTAGAAAAGGTGCAAAAAATTAAAAATAATAGTTTGTTTTTAGATATTTTAAAGTTTTAATTTTCTAAAATGAAGTGTATTAAAAGAAAGAAAGTATTGTCAAAAAGAAAAAAATAACTGATTTTCTTAATATAAAATATAAAATATAAATAATTATAATTTAAGTAATTAGTGTTTTTTCATTTCACTTTAATAGCGAGAATTTAAATTTTATTATATACATTTATTAATATATGTTAATAGTATTTTCTGTTATGACATAATAGATATTTAAATTGTATATTTTTCGTTAATAATTATTAATTATATGATTATACTTTAAAAAAAAATGTCAAAAACAAGTATTAAATGCACAGCTCTGTCTATTGTTTTTGTTCTACTATTTATAAAAAAATTTAAAGAAAGTAGTACCGCCGTATCATGTGCATGGGCTATGATATTAATGAAGCTGAAGAAGAAATCATATTTCAAAATACAGTTATATATTATAATTGAGAGTAAATAATATCTACTTTTTTTTTTAAATTTGCTCAATTATAATTTAACTCACTTCACTTGGCAAATAATAATAATAATTTAGTGATTTAGATCATGGCTAAGTGACATCACTTCCCTTGATCGTGATCTGTATAGATCACAGTTAAAATAATTTTGTAAAAGAAAATTACATCTTAATAAAATATAAAAAGAGATTTGTGAGAAACTTAGAGGGAGATATATAGAGAGAGATGAGTATTCGCCCAAAGTAAATAACTCTTGAATGAGGAAAAAGAAAAATAACTCTATTCAACTAATTTCTCTTTCAGAAATATGAACTCAGAGTCCTTAAGCTTCAACTGAGATTCCAACTTCTTCCCCATAATCTCATACGTCTTTGAAAGACTTTTAAGCTTATGAATTTCAGCTGAAACCATCGTATTCAGAACTCAACCAATACAAATGAGTTTAAATGACTAAAAATCACTTTATAATAGTAAAATTGGATTCTACAAAAAAAAAATATATTGTTATTTCTCAAACATTTAGTAACTTAGTGTTACTCTCACAAAATGAATTGATTTTTGTGTTATTTTTTACCAATTTTTCGATATAAAAATATATATAATGTATATAGATAAATTGGTCAAATGCATCATAAAATCTAACTAATTTTGTGAGAGTAGTACCAAGTTAATAAAAGTTTGAGAAATAGCATAATTTTTTTTTTTATAAAAAAGCCTAATTTTATACTTGTAAAATAATTCTTATCTCATTAAACTCATTTAATGTCTTACTCAAACTCATTTGTGTTGGTTGAGTTCTCAGAGTTATTTTTATTCTCTCTCATTGAAGAATTGTTTACTTTGAACGAACACTCCTCTTCTCTCTATATTTCTATAAGTTTCTCACCAATCTTTCTTTGAAAAAATTAAAAAAGAAGTGAGAACAATAGAAATAAAAAATTATTATTTTTTTTATAAATTTTTATTTGGCCGTGATCTAATTTTTTTTATTCATAATTATTTTTTTATTTGTAATCTAATTTTTTTTTACCGTAAAAAAAAGTAATATGAGAATAGATTACGATTAAATGAGAGTTTACTTGACCGTAATTTAATAATTTGTCCAAGTGAAAATAAATATAAGAATAGATTACGGCCAAATAAGAGCTCACTTAACTATGATCTAATTTATCAAGTTTAAAAAAAAATTATGGAAAAATAGATCACCATTAAATAAGAGTTCACTCGACAGTGATTAAATTTCTAAATAAAAAAATTATGTAAAAAATAGATTACGCCCATGAGAGCTCACTTTACGCGATATCATAGGATGGTTTTTGGTGGAAACATGTGAATGGGTTTTTCCCTTGTAAAAGTGGTTTTCGGTTTTGATTGATAAAGCAAATGGTTTTGCTTTGTAAAAAATCAATTTACTATTTTAGTGTTATTTTTATAAATTAAATCCTATTTAGTACTATATATATAAAAAAAAAACTCTTGTATTTAAGTACATTTTATTGTAGCATGTGATCTCTTAAGCTAATACCTTATATTTGATGAAAATGTCCCTCTATTTGTTTTTTAATGTATAATTATAAAATTAATAATTATTAGAATTTGATAAAATTAATTATTAAATGTACGGTTCGAATATCTACTCTCATAATAAAAGAAAAATTTTATCCATGCATACTAATAAATATATATGGTAAAACTTAAATACTTACTACTAAGATAAGAAGGAAATATACTAAATATTTTCATAATAACCAGTTATGTGTCCTTATATTTGTAGGATTCTTCCTTTAGATCCTTCAAATTAAAATGAAACATTGACAATTGAATAGCATTAATTCTAATTGACTCCATAAAAATCTGGAGCATTCATCTTCGTCTCTATACCTAGCACTATATCAAAAGCCAATATTCAACATCTGACAAAAACTTGGACTCAAATAATGTAAAATCACATTCTTTAAAACTTTAATTAGTATGTACGATATTATATTCACAGTGATATTGTGCAACTAATTTGTATTAAGGTATGTACAAAATGTCTCAGGCCTTATTTGATTAAAATTTTACATTGTACTCTGGCTTTTTAAAAACTTTTCCAATTAAAGTCCTTACAAAAAGAGCTTTTATTAAAAACTCTTCTATGCGAAAATACAAACACTTCTAAAAGAGTTTTTGGATATAAAAAATTAAAAACAGAATTTTAAAAAATCTGCCAGAAATGCTATAATTTTGCTATTATTAGTTGAATTTTTACTTTTAGCTTTTTAACAAAAGATGTAGCCTGTTTAATTGTACTTTTATTTTAAATTTTAAATTTTTTAATTTTTTTTATAAAAATTATATATTTTAATTTTATCCAAATTTTTTAAAAAAATTTAAAAACTTTTATATATAAATATCAAAACACTTTTAAAAGGATTTTTAAACTTAATAAATTAAAAATAGATTTTTAAAAACCCTACCTAATACCTTAAAAAAAAAAAAAAAAACTAGCAAATAGGCTGATTGTCATTGAGGGACCTCCACACAAATAAAAAGAGAGGAAGTTGTCCCTACAATCAGTATTTGTTGGACTAGTTCAATAGAGCAACGACGGAGCGTTGCTCCATCGCAGAGAGCGATAGACTCCATCGCAGATGGAGCCGAAGCTTCATCTGCGATGGAGCTGCTCCTTCGCCGATGGAGCAGCGCTCTGTCACTGCTCCATCGACGACGGAGCAACTGCTCTAACAACGAAAGCAAATCTGCTCCCGTTGATGGAGTAAATTTGGTTTCAGCAAATTTTGTTTGTTTGTTTGTTGTTTTGTTCTTGGAGTTCTTGGTGGAGATCCAGATTGGATCTGGATCTCCACCGTCTATCAACATTGATGGACGGTGGAGATCCAACCAAGAACACCAAAATTTTTTTTAATATAAAATATTTTTTTTAACTTTTTTTAATTGTATGATTTTTAAAATTTCTTTTTTTAAAATGTATCTCCACCGTCCATCAAGATTGATGGAGGTGGAGATCCATTTTTAAAAATTTTAATTTTTTAATTTTTTATATTTTTTATTTAATTTATTTTTTTAAACTAGGGGCAATTATGTCATTTTATATAAAAGTCAAAGTTAAACCGTTATATTTAACTGGTCAACTGACGGTAGGGTATTAACATGCAATTAAGGCTAAACTTACGATTTTATTATAATATAACAAAACGTCAGGGTACTTTATTGCAATTAGCTATGAGCGCTCCCGTAATTGCCACATTTTTTAGCTGGCATTGGTCCAAACATAATGTGCGATGTAGGAAGTGATGACATATGAATTTTGGTCATATCTAAAACTTTAAGTTCTTTTATCCCTTAAAAAAAAGTGTCAGGAATTCGTAAAGAGAATTCATTCATAAACAAAAAAAGTAACTTAAGTTTCGGATATTCCAACCTTTTAGGAAGCACGGAAACATCTTTATAAGGTAGAGAAATAGCAATTGAATCTTTGGGTAATTTCTCCTCCAATGCGTTAGTGTCATATTGAATATTAAACATGAACTTATCAGTGGATGAAATTGAAACTGCAACATCATGAATAATGTCATGCATTTTGACACTTTCGTCTGAGTTACCATCCAACAATAGTGATGAAGCTTTGAGATTATTGATTAATGTATGCAGCCTATTCCTTCCTTGTTCCAATGTAGAAACATTTTGAAACAAACACAATCCCATACCATATCTCAACAAGTAATCAATAGTTATATTGTAACTTGCATTATATAGACTACAAAGCAAAAAAGTGATTTTGCTTCCTCACTCTCCAAAAAATCGTAACTCACTCACTTTTATGGCAGAGTATACATTTGCTTCCATCCCTTTAATGTGTCTTGGATTAGACCTTCTTTAGCTGATCCAAGGCTTCCTTCCAATCAAAAAGACTCTTTTTTGTCAATGCACTTGCAACTGTTGCAATTGCAACAGGTAATCCAGCACAATACCCAACTATCTCAGCTCCAATAGAATTAAAATCACAATTTTTGGCTGAATCACCCACAATGCTCCAAAATAAATTTCCTGCTTCTTTGTTGGATAACATTTCAACCAAGAAATTCTTATCAACATCCATTTCGTTGCTTAATACAACTTCACTTCTAGATGTCAGCATTATTTTGCACTGCCTCTGTTCATCATTTCTTCCTTTTTGATCTTCTTCTTGGAGAGCACTTCTCTTCTCCCCTCTCCCCAGAGGAATTCCAACAGCCTCAAGGTCAAGTTTTGCCCAAATGTTATCTAACACTACAAGGACTCTCTTTTCTTTCTTCAACCTATCTCGTAGTCGAGCAGCTCTTCCTGTTAAGCTCTCCTCATGAAATTTCAGGCTTAAATTATCAGCAATTTTATCTTGAATATTCTTAATCTCTGGGGTCTTTGTTACCTCAGCCATTACCACCACATCAAATAACTTGTCTTCAATGGCTTGCCCAACGACTCTTTTCACCAGAGTGGTTTTGCCCACTCCCCCATGTCATACACCCCAATGAAGTTGACATCAGCCTCCTTTAATGCCTCCATAAAATCATTAAAAATTTACTTTCTTAAATCAAAGTCATCATAGCCTTTGGTATAAATGGAAGTTGTTTTCCGAAGGAGAGGCGGTACGAAACTTTCTGGAATGTTCCATCTCCCAATAGATCGACCTCATCCTTAGCTATCTTGGCTGCTTTCTTGCTGAGTGAATAACGCGTCATCAGATTGGGGAAGAAGCCGACTGAGCACAGCTTCCCTGCTTTGTCTTCATCATCAATGATGGGTTTTACAACCCCTTTAGTGAACTCATCCACGTTATTAAGCCATTGCTCAACAAACTTTTCAACCTCATCCCCTTGTGTTTTTGCCTCCTCCACAGAATGCTGCACCATCTCTCTTGCATTTGTCAGCTTCGCGAATTGTTTCTTGAGCTCGTCCATGTTGCTCTTGTATTTGAAAGGATAACATATGTGCTTTCCAATGGGAACAACCAGCAACTCTGCAACTTTTGATGCGATGGAAATAACTATATCCGCCATTTTCTGTTTCCTGTACTGTCTTTCTTTCTCTGAAAAAAAAAAAAACAAAGTAAAGCTAAAGGAAGAGTAGCAATAACGATTTTTTTTTCTTTTCTTTTTTTTGAGATAAGAAACAGAGTAACAAAAACTATATTTCAGAGGAGAAGTAAACAAAAATGAAGGGATGACAACCAGTAATAAAAGCAGTGTTTTTAGAAATAAAGAGCCCTGTTCTTGAATACAGATATAGAAACAGTTTTTTTTCTTCTTTTTTTGATTTCAATTATTTGGCAAAAGTTATAAACGCAAATGAGTGGAAAACAAAAGATCAGTAAGTGAAAGAAAAAGTGAGATCTAGGAAAGTGGAAGCAAAGCCGATAAAATGAAGGAAAAACAATGACAAAAAGTTGTAAAAATGTAAAATGGCAACCAACAACACTATTAATTCAAGGTTTTTTTTTTTTTTTTGGGCTACTCTTCTGCTTTAGTTAGAACAAGAACAAATGAGTGAAGAATGGGAATACTGCGAGGGAAGAAGAAAGAGTAGGGAGCATGGTACACTATTTTAGATTAATTTAATACAAATTGACTTTATTATAATCTTACAAATTTATTCAAAATAAAATACCAATTAACAAGATGTCAGTCTGCTACTCCAGAGACAAGGAGCATGAGCATGTACATGTACCTTGATTCTCAGTAGACAGTGTGCTCCAACTGAAGGTCTGCCATTTGAGGCATCAAAATCCGAACCATTCAGACTTTATGGAGGACTAATATGGACCGAATCGAGAGAAACACAAGTATTGATGTTGTCCCTTTTTCATGGGATTTGAATAAAATATTAATTAGTTGATAACTTTTACTAGAAAATGATGGAGATAATGTTGTTGAAGGGAGTGTGGTCTCCAAGAATTCTAACACCAAAGTGAATCATGTACCTCTTGGGCCAGATTTTTGAAAAGCATGGGTTCATTTAGTTTTTAATGTGGAAGTTATTTTAGTCGGACCATCCAATGATCTAATTAAACTTACACATTTAAGTTGTGTTTAGTATACATGATTGAATTAGACTATTTTTATAAGATATGATAGGTTGAATTAGATTCGATTATATTAATATTGTGTTATATTTAGTGCAGTATGAATTAGACTAAAAATAATACTGTTTTTTATTTACTGTTATTTGCCATTTCACAAAAAATACTTCATTTTAAAACAAAATAAGGTGTTTTTAAAAATTTTAAAATTGAAGTGTGAAAAGATGAAAACAGATTTTTATAAAGAAAATCTCAAAATTAACTAATAAATTCAACACCGTTTATTGTTGTTGTTCTTATTAGGATTTATAATATAATATAAAGAAAGTAGTACATAGCACCCCCCTATCATGTGCCTAGGATATTTGTGAAATTAAAAAATAAGCAGATTTCAAGAAACGTTGTAAAGAGTTTTTATTTTTTATTTATTTTTTTCGTTTTCAATGAATACATCAAAAATCTATGAAGGCATGAGACAAAAAGTTTTGAGTCGTCCAAGGATAGGTCGGCCATTTGAGGTCGCATGCGCCAGTGTTGAACGGAACCCATGCATCAAAAGCCAAAAGAAACAAAAACAACAGTCTGCTACTCCAGTAATCAACTGGTGCATGTTCACGTGCCTTCAAAATATTCATGAATTAAGCACAAATACAACTACTTTGAAAATATTGGTACCAAATAAATATCTAGAAAACAATTACACGGATACATTAATTTAAAAGGTTGTACCACTAATTAAAACTAATTAGAGTACTATCTCCCAGGACGACTTTATTATTATTATTATTATTATTTGATTTTTCAAATTCGGTGTGAACTCAATTTTCTTCTATAAATCAATATATTCATCACTGCAGTCCATTCAAACGACCAAATCAAATTTGGGACCAAATACTCTAAATTTTGCATTGCTACACCAAGGTCCAACAAATCTTTCTCCCTACACCAGGCAACATTATCTTAATTTCTTACTTCCGGTTCTATTAAAAACATTTTGCCTCTCATTTATTATTGTCGTTAAATAAAAATCTCTCCAGCTTAAATTCCGTAGGATCTTCCTACAAATTCGGATCTCACTCCATTATCCAATATCTAGAAGTACATAGGAATACCTTTCAGAATTATATAATTAGCCAACTCCACATCCTCTGTCACCATCAGTAATTAAAATTCAAATTATATAGAAATTACACTTTGGAGGCATTTACTTAATTTCCTCTCAGAGAATAATTATTGACTCCAACATTCCAGTCATTTTAAGTATAAAATATTATATTGATATTAGAATGGAAATGCTGTGCACTAAAATCTACTACATCTATATAATAAATACTTGAGCCCAGAAAAAGAAATTGGAACAGCAGCCCAGTCCATGAAATTAAATGATATATCAGAAGGCCCAATTTAATCTCTTAGGGCTCGTTTGTTTCATAGGATTGGATTGGACTATTTTTATAGGATTGGATTGGATTGGATTGGATTGGATTGGATTGGATAGGATTGGACTAATTAGTACTGTCATGTGTTTGGTGCAGTACGGATTGGATTAAAAATAGTACTATATTTTGTTTGGTGTAGTATGGGATTGGATAAAAAATTTTATTATATTTTATATGTTTTATATAGTTTGAAATTGATTAATTATTAGATTAAATTAATTTTAAAGTAAAAAATTGTTTTAAATCAATAATAAAAATTAAATATGGTTAATATTTTTAAATAAAATATTTATACTACTTTTAAAAAAATAAATACAACTATTTATAATTAATTTTTAAAAAAACTAACTTTTATATATATATATATATATATATATTATATATATTAAGCTATTATATTTTATTTGTAATTTAGGGGAGAGGGACACTAATCGAATGGATTGAATTGGATTGGACATGATTAAATTAATAATGTAATGTGTTTGGTGCAATATGTATTGGATTAAATTATTACTGTAATGTGTTTGATGTAGTATGAGATTGGATAAAATCAGACTGAATTAAATTAATTTTTACATATAATAAAATTATTTTAAATTAAATAAAAATAAAATTACTTAAATTAAATTGAGTTTAAAATTATTCTATTAATAAAATAAATTTAATAAAAATAATAAAACTATTTAAAAGTAATTTTAAATAAAATAAATAATAAAATTATTTAAATTAAAAAATATTTTAAATAAAATAAATTATTTAAATTATTTTTTAAAAATATATAAACTATTAAAAATATTAATTGAATTAGAATGGAATGCGGGCACTAAAATCTACTACATCTATATAATAAAAATAACTTGGCCAGGAAAAAGAAATTGGAACAGAAGACCCAGTCCTGAAATAACATGATATATCAGAAGGCCAATTTAATCTCTTAGTTCTAATATTTTGGATAGTGTAATAGTCTTTTTTATTACATCGGGTTTTCTCATTTTTTCAACTGCTTATAACTTCATTAAACTTACTCTGAAAATTTACATAGGTGGAATCTTAAAGCAAAATATTTCAAATTTATAATATTATATGCAAACACAACCATAACCCAAATCCCCCTGATCTTCACATGATCTGGTGTACAAGGCTACAAGCACAAAAGATGACAATTACCAAGCCATAGATTATACTTGAGGACTTTGTTCTTATTTATCCACCAACTTATATACAAACCATACGAGGCATATGTAGTTTCTTATTATTCTTAACATCTATTTCGATGAACAAGATCCTCAAAAGTATACCCCGAGCATTGGATGGAGAAACTTTAATGAAGTCTCGGAGATATGCGAGCACGTAATGGATTTTTCATTTCCATCATGAATCCTATCTTCTCCGATAAATCGATATTATTCTCCCCATTTATAGCGGTCCATTCGAAACACCAAACCAAATTTGCCACAAAATACTCTAGATTTAGAGTTGCTAAACCAAGGCCAGGACAAATCCTTCTTCCAGCACCAAATGGCAACATCGTAATTTCTTTTCTTCCCGTTATATCGAAACTATTTTCCCTCCCAATTTCATTATCATTGTTGAACATAAACCTCTCCGGCTTAAACTCCATCGGATCTTTCCACACATTAGGATCGTGCCCCATATCCGGTATCATGAAGCACACAGGAACACCTTTAGGAACAAGGTATCCACCCAATTCTACGTCCTCCGTCGCTATACGAGGCACGGCCACTACATTCACCGGCGGGTGACGTCTCAAACCTTCAAGAATCACTGCTTTTAAGTAAGGCAATTTTTGTAGATCATCCTCCTTGATCCTTTCTTGTCCTTGCTCAATAACTTGATTCATTTCAGCAATAATCTTTTCTTGAACTCTTGGATGCTTCACGATATTTGCCATGATCCAATTCAACGTTGTTGCTGTTGTATCAGTACCAGGGCTTATAAACTCGGTGGTTAAGCACAACAGATCAACTTCTCCAAGATTTTGGGTCTGGCCCTTATCATCTCCAACTTGTAGCTCCATTAAGGTGTCAATATACGTGACAGTTGATTCAACATCATTTGTTCCCTCATTTTCTTGCCTAGTTTTCTTCCTTGATCGAATCAAAGATATGATCAAATCATCTCTATTTTTGACAATCTTCTGAAACTCATTCCAAATATGCCTGAACACAATCTTCCAAAATTTTGGCAGGATAACAAACACTTTGATCACTCCAGGTAAGAAAGCATTGAGTCGATCTTGTGCAGCATCGAGCACCTGAATCTTGTCATCCTCAATGTTATCTCCATAACACATGAGAACTAACATAGAAAAGATGGCGTATCTGAAATGGTTTTTCACGTAAACATGACCTTGGCCGCGTTCACCGTCTTGTTTTAGTTTAGCAACCAGATTGTTCAAGGCACGTAGACGGATGTGTGAGTAAGATTTGAGGCGAGAAGGGTAGAGAACACCCTCCGTTCCTATGAGATTGCGGCGTAGAATACGCCAAGTCGATCCATACGAAGACAGTGCAATGCTTGCATGCGTGTAGTGGTCAGGAAATATTTTCTTGAATAAGTTTGAATCTGGGCGGTCAGCAAAGACTGCACCTTGCTGAATAAGGGCTTGGTATGCTAGGGTTTGGTCTGCAACGAAAATGGTGGGTGAGGATCCGACATGTACAGTCATAATCGGACCGTATTTTTGGCGCATGAGAGTGATGAGAGGACCAAGTTCATAGAAAGGTTTGCGATGCCATATGAAGTTGGCTATGAGATGGAAAGTAGAGGGTCCTGGTGGAAGTTTTGTTTTAGTGTTGTTGGTGGTGGTTTTTGATGAAGAGGATGAGGAAAACAGAAGACTGAAAATGAAGCTAAGCAGAAGACAGATGCATAGAGTGAAGGAGATGATGATGATCATCATATTGGTTGTTTGCATCTCCATGTGTGATTGTGAGAGGCTTCCAATATTGATGGTTGATGCAACTTAATCAAGTGATCCATGCCTTTTATAGACTTCAATTTGGAAACATGGATGTCATTCTGATCTCCCTTATGGTTCAGTCATATGGACCAAGTGGTTTTCAAATATACATTTTTCAATTTATGGGACGAACACGTCCTAATCTATTCAATAAACTTTAATTTTCACGCATTTAATAGTTCACATAATTAAGAAATGAGATTTAAATATAAGTTCATATAACAACATATATACACTTAAATTTATATCTCCATTTAACTATTATATAAGAGCTATATAGTAGTTAATGAGTAATTATGAGATAGACTACCAAAGGTCCCTTGTATTTGTGGTTGAAGGAGTTTCAAACTCTTTTAAACCACCAAGGTTCCAAGATGGAAGTACATATCTGAGCAGTGCTTGTATGATTTAATCTCGGTAGTTTCTGGTAGTTCTCTGATTTGCAAGGTGTTAAATTCTTATTTTATATATGCTGATTAGAATGAGGATCCCATACAAAAACCGTTCAAAATCCCGTACTTGAAACTTATTATTTAAGTAATAGTAGTATACCCCTTTCTATTTCATGTTGGAAATTATTATGCAACACTAAGAAACAAATTGAGAAATGGTAGCTTATTTGATTAATTAACTAGTTTCAAGAGTACTGATAAGCAAGAAACATCTCATTGTGCTCGTACTTGTAAGCTGAGCTAAACTGTTGAAGATATTCAGTCTCTAAATAAACAAATGCTAACTGCGTAAATATTCAAACAGCAATTGATTAAATTAGGATATTGTCGGTATCAAATTCAAAGTAACACCCCCGAATTTTATAACATTTTAAAGAGATGTCATTATAAAAGAGGTATTAAAATATTTTTATAAAAAAAATCATTAGTCAACAAACTAATTACCAATTTTCTTATAGTGTACGTGATGCAAGATTATCTATAAAAAAAAAAAAAAAAAAAAGATAAGATAAGATCCCAGCAGTATGTCCTAATATCCCTCACACCCATCTCGATAAAATTATGAATTCAAATCATGTTCGGTCCTCTTAAATCTGCAACTTACCAATTATAAAATATGCATAATTGATAGTTAAAAATGATACAAATTTAACTTTTTTTTCTTTTAATTAGTTTTTTTTTTTTAAAAAAAGAAAAGCAATAAGAAGAAAGAGTATAATCTTATTTTTGTTAAACATGAGTACTAATTAATAAAGTCGTATTAATAGTTTTTTCTAAAGAGTATGGGTAAGAAAAAGAGTTACAATTTTTCTTATAAAATGGAGAATACTCCAAATTAGAGGGGAAAAATTGATTATAAAATTGTAACTCCAAACTAGAGGAAGAGAATGATTATAAAATGAACAAATTAATTATATTTAGATTTCCATTATTTTTTTTTTAAAATGTTTTTATTTTGGTGGGGATTCTTTTTTTAAAATTTTTTTATATTTAAAATATTTAATTATTATTTAAAAAACTTGAGGGTAAAATAGTTCTTTTGATTGAAATATTAATATATGTTATAATAATGGGATAAAAGAGAAAAAATAAAATTTATGGGTGAAAAATAAAAAATACTTTAAATTATAGGGAAAAATGATAATATCCCTAACTAATATTACTAAAAGATTACATAGTCAAAGTTCATATATTTTCTTTGAATAAAGTCAGTAAAAAGAGTGACATAATCATGATAAGTGAAAACTTAATTCACTTTAATAAACATAAATGGTCTGGTTTTCAAGTTCAAATTAATATTATAAATATAATTTTTAATGAAAACTAAAGTTTTGATTTTGATGGATAGGACAAACTTGATCAATGGTCTGTCGACCGTAACATGGGCGCTAATGGACAGTCGATAACTGGGCACTTGGCAGCTGAATTGAATCCCTGTCAATGCCAAATGGATTTTTTTGTTTTTTAATTTTATTTATGGTATCTTAGTAATAAATTCGGTCAAATTCGAACAAAAAATCATTCAATAATGGATACTCATGCACGTCAGCATTCCTTCTATAGACTTTAATTTGGAAAGATGTCTAGTTGCAGATGAACCAAATACGTCTTTTTTTAAGCCATCGCAGGCGCACTTCCCGTTATCGTTCAAAATGATATATCTGATAAATAAAACTCTAATTTTAACATATCGTATATAACTTTTAAAATAGAAATAAATGTTCAAACCGTATTCATATAATTTAATTTTAATAGGTCTTAATAATTCTCTAATTATAAATTGTTAGATTAAAAAAAAAAAGAAATTATAGGATAGATTAAATTGTTCGAAATTAATAATTATTTTTATAATTATACTAATTATGTATGGGAATATACCCTTTCCTGTTGCTGTTTAAATTATGAGTAAATAATGCTTATTTTCTCTGAGTTTTACTTAATTACAGGTAGAGTAAATTTTTAGGTTTATTAACAATGATCTCCTCTCTTTTGAGTTTACTCAATTATAAGCAGAGTCAACTTTTAGCCAACTCTTTAATTTTTTGACAAAGACCTCCCCTGACCAACTATTATATTTGACCAAATTTTACTATCAGCAGAAAAGATATTTGTCAATAAAAAATAAAGTTGACTTCGCTTATAATTGATAATATATCAGAAGACGTCTATGCAATTAACTCTTAAATTATTATGCAAAACTACTTATTATTTAATTAACTAGTTTCAAGAATGATTAACAAGAACACATCACTTAAGCTCTTACTTGTACGCTGAAAATTGTTAATTATCTTAGAGAAGCCAAGTTTGACTAGACTCTAATAAATAATTTTAAATAGAATAAATATAATATATATAATATAACATATAATAAGCCAAAGTTGAAGAAAGATGATCGAGGGAGAGAGTGAAAAGAATAGTACCTCACAAATGTCCAACATCGAACTAACACTTTCAATTTTTGGAAAGGTACAAGTGGGTTTTTTCTACAAACAAACACATGTTATATATATAGGTCATATGACTTTTCACATTGGCCAATCAGAATAAAGCAAGCCACCCCGTTAGGCTATTAAAATTGTCATCATCCTAGTCAAATAGAATTGCCATCCTAATAACCAATTACTTGCCAACACATAAGTAATTATTTAAATGGTGGAGATCCATACTATTTACAACATTTATTTTAGAGCTAATTGCACCCACACCCTCTGAGGTTTGGCCAACTACAGGTAGAATCAACTTTATTATTTATTAACAATGACACCCCCTACCGATAGTTGACTTTAGTCAAACTTAACAGTATCAGGAGTATTTTTGTCTTTTCAAATTTTTTATTTTATTAAATAACAAATTAAAATAAAATAATAAAATAATTTAAAAATTAAAATAATAAAATTAATAAAAAAGAAAAAATTAATTAATTTAGATCTCTGAAAAATGGATCTAAAAAAAATAAAAAAAATTTAGGAAGAGTTTTCGAAGAACCCATCTGGGTTCGATCGAACCTAGTTTCTAGGTTCTTCGAAGAACCCATCTGGGTTCAATCGAAGAACCCAGATCTGGGTTCTTCGATTTTTTTTTTTTTTTTTGTAATGGCTGGATCTCCAGCAAGTTTATCTTCTTTTTTTTTTTTGGTGGAGATTCAATCTCCAGATTGGATCAGATTGGATCTCCACCGTCCATCAAGGACGGTGGAGATTCAATCATTCAAACTTTAATTTTTTATTTTTTAAAAAAAATTAAAAAATTTATAATAATTTTTTTTTATTTAATAAAAAGAAAATATTGTTTTTGGGGTAGTTTGGTCATTTTAAGGGTAACAGTTGGTCAACCATTAAATCTAACGGAAGTCAACTAACGGTAGGGGGTGTCATTGTCAATAAATGATAAAGTTGATTCTACCTGTAGTTGGCCAAACCTCATGGGATGTGGGTGCAATTAGCTCTTTATTTTATTATTAATATTTTTGACTTACCAATTTATTAAAGTGGTATTATTGTTGGATTAAGATCCTCTCCTAACCTAAACTTTTCCTAAATTTTTATACAAAATCCTAACCATTAAATTGATTATATGGCACGTGTCATCAGATGTGTAAAAACTTTTTAAGAAGAAAGAGAATATAACATAAAATCCTAACATTAAATCCACGTGTCTTTAGATTTGTAAAAGTTTAGGAAAAGCTTAGGTTAGGAGAGGATCATCATCCACTATTGTTTGGTATCAAATCAAACATGCAAATCTTGCATCACATTTTAACATAAATGGTACTTAATTTATTGACTGATTATTAAAAAAAAACACACACAAGAAGATATCCTAATACCTTTTACATTCATTATAAAAGATGGGAAGAAAGTCCTCCCTCTTTTTTTTTTTTTTAGGGATACATTTACAATATTAATAACCGTCGGGACCTGTAGAGATCAATCACTGAACGTACAGTCCGAATATTTACTCCCATAACGGGAGACATCTACTCTCATGATAAGAGAAGAAAACTATCCATACATACTGATAAATGTAAACGGTAAGAATTGAATCCCCACTACTAAGATAAAAGAGAAATACATTAATTACTTTACTATAAGTGAATGTACTTCTTTCTCCTTTTTTTAAAGGTACACTCATTTAGTAAAATTCGAACACTTGAAAATTGAATTGGCAAATATTTAGATTACATTATAAAATAATTGCATTCACTAACAGCCAGTGATCAGCTAGAAAATGCCGCCAATAGACTCTTTATTATTATTATTATTATTTATTTAAATTAAATTAAATATTTATTTATGTATTTAAATTAAATATTTAAATATCTAATATTTAATTGTTATTAGGCAGTTGATGTTACTTTTATTTCAATATATGAAAGTTTATTTTTTATTTTATTTTATAATTTGATAATATAATAAAAAAATATATAGTGCAAACTGACGTCCTCTTCAATTGAAGACATGAATATTATGGTAATTTATTTATTTTTGTCTCAACTCGGAGAAGAGCTATAAAAAAGTATAATATTATGGTAATTTAATTATTGTTCGAGGACAAGTTTAAAAATAAGGTGTAAAAATACGTCTTACATAAATTCAACTCAAGTGTTTTTAATTTTAGATATTTTTATTATAATTTTTAAAAAATTTATTTTTTTATCTATTATAATTAATTTAAAATTTAAAAATAAAAATATAATTTGAACTCATAATGTCAAGATGTAAGTGTAAGAGGTACACAGTGAGTTTAGATCACATATTTAAATGAAATGTTTACAAACCCATTTAGACTTTAGATTAAATAAATAATTTGTGTACAAATTTTTTTTAAAAAAATAAGAAAAATATACATAATTTTGATTGGAGTATTGAATAAATAAATAAATAAATGGGCCTAAATATCCATGCCTATTTCCATAAACAGTGTGCCCATCAAAGTAATAAACTTTTTTTAGGTGGATTTGTAAGTTTTTTGTGCACACACATATTAAGTTTTTGGATTCACATAGTATTCCCTTTTTTTCTCTCATACTGTTCAGAGGTATTATTAAAATTCTTCTGTAGTTTAATGTATTCATCAAAATTTCCCCGTTAATTTTATTAATGGCCAAAATTCTCCTGTAGTTTAGTATATTCGTCAAAATCCCCCCTGACGTCAGTTTTAATTATTAAAATGCCATTGACCGTTAACTTTTCAGTTAGTAATATTATTAAAATACCTTTCTAATTTGATATATTAGTCAAAAACTCCCCATAATTTTATTTATGATCAAAATCACTCCCATAATTTTATTTTATAGTCAATTTTCCCCTTACCTCAGTTTTAATTGTAAAAATATTTTTAACTATTAATTTTATGTTAAAAATTTTAGGGCATCAAGGATATAAAAGTAAATATCTATATATATATATATATTAAATTAAACTATTTTAATTTATAATATTAATGAAACTTTAAGGTCCATAATATGATGACATAAGAGATCAAATATAAAAATTTAAAAATTTAAAAAACGTTGGATCTTCGCAGTCCATAACACAATTTTTTTTAAAAAAAAATTCCAAAAAATTAAAATAATTAAAAATAAAAAGATAAATCTCCACCGTCCATTTCCCTACTATAATGGATATTAGAAATCAAATTTAAAATATTAAAAATTTAAAAATTAAAAAAAAATTGGATTTCCACCGTGCATAGATGGACGGTGGAGATCACAAATACAATTTGTTTAAAAAAATTAAAAAGTTAAAAATAAAAATATTAATCTCTACCATCCATCTCTATATTATGATGGACATTAGAGATCAAATATAAAATATTAAAAAATTAAAAATTAATAAATTAAAAAAGTTGGATTTCCACCATCCATCAAAATTAAAAATTTAAAAATTAATAAAGTTGGATCTCCACCGTCCATAGATGAGCGGTGGAGAAATTTATATTAAAAAATTATAAAAAAATTAAAAATAAAAAGATGGATCTCTATCGTCCTCGATATTATAATGAACATTAGAGATCAAATTTTATAAACTTAAAAATTTAAAATTTTTAAAAAAAATTAATTCTCCATCGTCCATAAATGGACGGTGGATATCATAAATATAAAATTTTTGAAAAAACAATTACCAAATTTTTTAAAAAAAAAATTAAAAAAACGAAGGATCTCCACTGTCCATCTCCATAGATGGATAGTAGAGAGTATAAACACAAAATATTTTTTTAAAGAATAAAAATTATAAAAATTAAAAAATAGACCTCCACGTCCATTTCCATAAATTTTAAAATTTAAAATTATTAATATTTTATATTTGATATCTAATATCATCATATGATGGACCGTAGATATTTATTAATATTATACATTAAAATATTTTAATTTAATCTATATAGATATTTACCTTTATACCCTTGGTGTTCTAAAATTTTTAACGTAAAGTTAATGGTTAAACATATTTTGGTAATTAAAATTGATGGTAGGAGAAAAATTGACTATAAAATAAAATTATTTGGGGATTTTGATCATAAATAAAACTGTGGGGAGATTTTGACTAATGCATTAAATTATAAGGGTATTTTAATAATATTATTAACTGAAAAGTTAATGGTTAATGACATTTTAGTAATTAAAACTGACAGTAAGGAGGATTTTGATGAATATACTAAATTATAGGGAAATTTTGGCTATTAATAAAATTAGAGATGAGATGTTGATGAATACATTAAACTATAGAGGAAATTTTAATAATATTCCTACTATTTATAAATACTCTAAAGTTGCGTTTTTGTGAATATCACTTATAGTAGGTTCTTCCTCTGACATTTTACGAATTCGAACGTAAATGTGTTCAATTTTCTTTCTATTTTTTAAATTTCTTATTTTTTTAGAGAAATTTAAATAAAATCAGTACAAATTTAAT
Source organism: Xanthoceras sorbifolium (assembly GCA_003430845.1). Taxonomy (NCBI): domain Eukaryota; kingdom Viridiplantae; phylum Streptophyta; class Magnoliopsida; order Sapindales; family Sapindaceae; genus Xanthoceras; species Xanthoceras sorbifolium. The sequence continues at coordinate 27,221,907 of CM010612.1, forward strand.
CAGATTTAGCTGCGCCATGCACATAAATATTGAGATCTGTGATTAACTATCACCTGTAGAAGTACAAGAACACATCACTTAAGCTCTTACTTGTATGCTGAAATCTGTTAATTATCTTGACCAAAAAGTAGAGAAGCCAAGTTTGACTAGACTCTAATAAATAATTTATTTTATTATTTTTTTGACTCACCAATTTATTAAAGGGTATTGTTGGTATCAACTCAAACACCCTTAATTTTTTTTTTTTTATGCAAATCTTGCATCACATTTTAACAGAAATGGTACTTAGTTTATTGACTGATTATTATTTTTAACACCTCTTTAAAAATTATTACATGTAGGGTCAATGCATAAGGTCCATTATTTTAGTGGTTAGAGGCTTCAAAATTCTCTAAGCCACCAAGGTTCAAATCCTTATAATTATATGGGTAGATCTCTTCTATTGCTGTATTTGTATGATTTAATCTCGATCTGATCCTTGCGTGTTAGATTTAAAAAAAAAAAAAAAAACACACACACAAGAAGAGATCCTAATAGTATATCCTAATACCCTTTACATTCATTATAAAAGATGAGATGAAAGTCTTCTTCTTTTCTTTTTTAAAGGATATAATTATAATATTAATAATTATCGGAACACTTTGAGATCAATTACTAAACGCGTAATCTGGATAAGAAGAAAAAACTACCTACACATATTCGTGAATGTTCATGGTGAGAATTAAACTCCATTACTAAAATAGGAGGGCGATGCACTAATTATTAATTATTTTACAACTATAAGTGAATGTGTCTCCCTCTCCTGTTTTTTTAAAAGGTACACTCATTTAGTAAAATTCAAACTCTTGAAAGTTGAATTGGCAAATATTATAAAATAATTGCATTCACTAACAGTCAGTTATCAGCTGAAAAAATACCTCCAATGGACTTTATTTTATTATTATTAATTTTTTTTTACATAAGTTATAAAATTAAATATTTAATTTATTTTCTGTACGTGGTCTCCACCTGCTCCCTTATATATATAATTTTTTTTTACACGTTTTTGCAGCCAATTGTTATTAGGCAGTTGATATTGATGTTACTTTTATTTTAATATATGAAAGATTTTCTCGTTGAATTTTTATTTTATTTTATAATTTGATATCATAATAAAAAAATATATAGTGCAAACTGTCGTCCTCTTCAATTGAAGACAAGAGCCACCATGTAGAATAATATTATGGGTAATTTATTTATTTTTGTCTCAACTTGGGGAAGAGCTATAAAAAGTATAATATTATGGTAATTTAATTATTGTTCGAGGACAATTTTAAAAATAAGGTTTAAAAATACGTCTTACATAAATTTAAGTCGAGTTTTTTTAATTTTAGATACTTAATTATAATTTTTAGGAGTCTCTTTTTTTTTAGATATTATAGCTAATTTAAAATTTAAAAATAAATATATAATTCAAAAACTCATAATATTAAGATGTAAGTGTGGTATATTACTAGATCGATCTCATTTGTCATTTTTTAAGAGTTTGGATCACATATTTAAATGAAATGTTTTCAAACTGATTTAGATTTTAGATCAAAAACTAATCTGCGAACAATTTTTTTTGTTTAAAAAAAGAAAAATATACATAATTTTGATTGGAGTATTGAATCAATAGATAAATAAATGGGCCTTAATATCCATGCCTATTTCCATAAACAGTGTGCCCATCAAAGTAATGAAACTTTTTTTGATTAAAGTTGAGATGGTTGATTAGTAACTTCCTCGCACACACATATTAAGGTTATTGATTCAGATCGTATTTTCTTTTTTCTCTCGCACTACTTATAAATACTCTAAAGTTGCATTTTTGTGAATGTCACTTATAGTTATCTGTATCATTTGGGTGGTTTTTGCTTTTACATTTTACAAATTCGAACGTAAACTTGTTGAATTTCCTTTCTGTTTCTTTAATTTCTAATTTTTTTTAGAGAAATTTAAATAAAATTCAGAATTTGTAGTACAAATTTAGTCAGATTTAGCTGAGCTATGCACATAAACATTGAGATCTGTGATTAACTGTCACGTTTAGAGACAAGGTCACCTATCTCGGTGGTTGGAGGTCTTAAAATCCTCCAAGCCACCAAGGGCTCAAATCGTTATATATAAATGTAAATATATTTTCCCACTATTACCCATAAAAATACAATTATGTGGGTAGACATCTCCCCTGTATTGGGAGTAGACCCCTCCCGTTGTTAGGAGTAGTTGTCCGGACCGTTGGTCCCGGTAGTTATTGTCTCCCGTTGCCGAGAGTAGTTGTCCGGGCCGTATTTGTATAATTTAATCTCAGTTAGTCCCGGTAGTCCTCTGACCCGTAAAGGTGTCAGATTTAAAAAAAAAAAAAAAACTATCATTTTAGAGCTATGCACCTACGTTTGAAGTTTGAGATCTTTGATAATATTATCAATCACGTATACCTATTATACATGAACTATTAATTTTATCAACAAAATACATGTCTTGTTGTTTAAGTTCTGCAATGGAGATCTTATGTAATGGAGTACTTGACATTAACGTCTTCCGTGCTAGAAACTCCTGAGACACGTATTTCATTGAAGGTCGGCACTTCGGATCAGAATGCAAGCATGCAAATGCTATAGCTGAAGCAAGAATAATGTCCTGCACAACCATTTTATCCGTTGGAGGTGCTGGCCGACTATCTAATATATCGATTAGCATTATATTATGATTAGACGAGGAGGAGGAGGACGATGATAAAAAAGAGAGGAGCTCTCCAGGATGTCTTCCCATTAGTATCTCTAAAGCCACCACTCCAAAACTATAAACATCACATTTTTCGGTCACAACCATAGTGTAAGCAAGTTCTGCCACAAGAAAATTGAAATAAGACATGTCTTAGTTTGGAAAGAAATATATATATAAAAAACTAATCAAGGAATTAATAGCATCCAACTATAAATAGTATTTTTAGAAATTTAATAGATATTTCATTAATCATACTAAAAAATTGAAAATAAATATGATTAAAATGAATAAAATTATTTTACCTGGAGCAATATATCCACGAGTGCCTGCTAATAAAGTTATGTTAGATGAGTCGGGATCTAAAAATTTGGCTATGCCAAAGTCAGCAAGAAATGCCTTGAATTCTAGGTTTAGTAGAATGTTGTTGCTTGAAATATCACGGTGAACAATTGATGGTGTGCAGCTATAATGTAGATATGACAAGGCATGTGCCACACTCTTGACGATGTTCACCCTCTTACTCCAATCCAGCTTAACAGCTTGATTATGATAACGTAGAACACAAAATAAGCTTCCCCTCGCCATGTACTCGTAGATCAGAAACATGCATTTCTTATGCAAACAATAACCATGAAGCTTTACAATGTTTCGATGACGTATCTTGGATAGCACACGAGCCTCATTTTCAAAACTCTTCATGAAAACTGACTCCTCCATTTCTGAACGGTGAAGCTTCTTCAAAGCAAAAACTTCGCCATTAGACAGCCGTGCTTTGTAGACGCTGCCATAAGCTCCGGTTCCAATACAGTATTTAATATCGAAATCCTCTGTGGCTTCAATGATGTCTTCAAATGCAATTCTACCGTCATAATTCCATATAGAGAACGTATCTCCACCCTTAGTTGCTTTCGCATTGAGCTTAGTTTTTCCATCCTTGCATTTTTTCAGGAGAAAGAAGAATCCAAAAAATATTAAGGGAGTAAGTGTGCTAATTGGAAGAAATATTGTAAAGAAGAGGAGGACATGAGATGATGTTGTATCAGATGAGGTAGGAGGAAATACAAAGAACACCATGTTCCACTTGTTTTAGTTGATTTTTTCTGCTAAGTGCAGCAAATTTATGTCAACGATCAACCTAAAATTAAAAGTATGCATGCCTTTTTTTTTCCAGGCAAACGCGGAGTTTCAATTTCCTTGGAAATTAAGAGGCATGTAACCTGACATTTTGTCTTAGTGGACCAACCTATCCGAAAAAGCAATGTGATCAGCTGTGGAAAAGTATCCACCGTGATTCTCACGAGTCAAGGTCTATTGGCAATTATATTCCAAACACTTTTGACTTGGTCGAAATGACTAATCTATGTAATGACCAGAGAGAGTAGACTTATGCACAGTGAGTTGAGGTCTTCTGGGTCTCTAGCCTTACTCAAGACTAATCTGCTTGATTGGCATCCAACATGAAAGATCAATCCATGAAGCAAATGGAGATTGGTGTTGTGTATTTCTGCTTGATTTTATCATTTCTTTGTCTATAATTATGTTTTGGATGCGGATTTTCGTATATAGTTTGTATCCCTTATTCTCAATATATCTACCATATTCATGTAACACTCCAAATTCGACACATCGCCCAATTGTCAAACTAAAGTGATACAGAATTCGGTCATTGCAAAAAACCTCAAAACTCAATATTTACAAATGATACAAATCGCTGCTTATTTAATTTCTAAACTTCAAGAACTCAATTCCTTACAATAACGGACATCGATCGGTAATGTATCTTCTTGAGATGCTATTGTCAATTGATTCGTTCTATACTGAGAGATCTCAATTGATCCTCAAGACTTATGTGCACGACTGAGTCTGAAAAGAAGAAGAGTACTACACCTAGTCTAGTGATATGAAACTACAGAGCTTTTTCCTCAAGACTTGCACACAGCAGCCACAAAGCACTGTGATTATAGGAAATAAGGCAATAAGAATTAAGTGTTCAAAATCTTTAATTATTTTGTTATCAAGTATAAATAAAGGAGGTGATGTTGTTTAGATTCTGATACACAAATGCAGCCTTCCAGTGGAAATTGGGGAGGAGACCGCGGCTGCTTTAAGAAATAGGACTCATCTCGAATTCATCTTTCTTGTTACGATTTTAGAGCCATTCAAAGTAGTGACTCAATTAGAGTTATGCTTTTCCAGTGGTGAAAAAAAAAAAAGATGATGAAATGCAATATTGAACAAGATACATTCAATTCATTTACAAATAGATATAGCAAACTTGTTGAAAAATAATAGTTTTGACGAAAAATGGACTGATTGAAATAGATTGACTTGAAATGAGGTACTAACCTTACAGTTACATCATGTATAATTAATTATCTGCTTATGTCTTTCAGATGCAGTTGTAAGACTTTCACCAGGACAGAAATCTTCTTTGACATCATATTTGCAAAAGCCATGAACAAATTTCACGTTTGGATATATAATCTTGGCTCTTCAATTCTCAACAATGAATTCTTGAATTTCTATTCCTGTATGTCGAGCTGCTCCTTGTACTCTCAGCAAAACTTCATCCCCCACTTTCACCGAGGTCACAGGGATAGCTGTTTTCTGCACTCCATTTCCTGCAGAAGATAAGTGGACAAGGTTCATATCTCTGAAATGGGGGAGAAATTAAAAAAAAAATCAATCAAGAACTTCCACAACTGAAATTGACAATAATAATAAACCTTGGCAGGGACCGATTAAGGCAACTGTTTCTGCATTCTGAAGAATTATGCTGTAAACAGTTTCATTATCGGAATCTCTCTGCACCAGCAAGTATTCAAAGATTAGAACCTAATAAATAGAATGACTGGCATCAGTCAGTAGATCAGGAAAACTGATCTAATATTGGGGTGTTTGATACAGAATGCTTTAAGGAAATAAAGATGAACCAACTTGCAAGACTATCAAACAGAGGAAACTCGATCTTTTTCAGCAATGGAATGTAAAAAACAAACCTTTGCCTCTACTAGAATAAGAGGTCTAGACTCTATCTTCACACGGCCAACAATTGCTGTTCGCTGATGGCCTCTCTGATCAACCGCAACAACTTCTTTACCTGATTTTAACTCCGAAAGGTAGCAAGTTTTTCCTCCTGGAACTAGTACATAGGCATGTACTGGCCCCTGCAAATTACCATACAGTTTGACAAGAACATTACAGAGCAATAACATTATTTACAGTTTGACTCGTTGCAACATCCATCATTCTTATTCGTGGAAAATCACAATATTTACTTAAAACCTTTAATGATCATATGGAAAACGAGTTTTCCTATATCTTTTTTTTCCTAGGAAATGAGCCTGCATTGCATGTATGTGCCTCATTCACCATATAGAGATTGCAAACCACCAAAACTTTGGTTATGTGATGTGATACTTGACCCATCTTCACAGAAATCATTATGCAGGACTTAGAAGAAAATGCCATCAGAGAGCAACTTCAATGCCAAAACTCACCGCATTGACTCGAAAAGGTCTGCTGGCAATGTAATTTGACTCCAAGCATTCAGAGTGAACAAGGAATAGTCCCCTAGCAAAGGATCCAACCTATCAAACAGTACTCAAGAATTGAGAACGAAGCATCATATATGATCAGATTATAAACAAACCACAAGTGCCATTGAATAGTAAAAGAGAGGCCAGAAGCATACTAGAAGTCCTTCACCGGGTCTCATTAGGCTACAGAGATCCACACAGACTCGATCGCCCATTCCCGCTACATCAACTCGAGTAACAGTGGCTTTTGTCAAGCTCAATAGATTACTCACTTCATTCCTTCTGTCAAAATATTCCTGATAATTTCAACAGAGATAAGGAGCAACACCTTACTGCTGAAGAAGCTCAACCTGAGAACAAATTACCTTTAGCTCAAAAACAGCTTTGACTTCCTCAACTTTCAGAACAACTCCACCCAGACCTTGCTCCAAGGCCTGCATTCATAAACAATTGATTATAAATTTGAAGCAGCAGATTATCAACATAATGAATCCAAGCACTTGAAACAAAATGTTTCTGGTTTTTGATGTAGAGATCACGAGATACCTCAAGAAACGTTTGTGCTTCACAAGGAGTCCTTGAGATGGCAAACACAGTCTTTTTACTGCCTTGAAATGCTGCAACTATATTTTCCGCAGATATCACCTACAAAATACAAAACCAGATCTTGAGGGAGTAATACAGTTGGACAATTTTTAAGAAAATACACGATCACATATTTCCAAAAGATAAACCATATTAGGCTTTTCTTATTTAAAAATTGAAACGGTAATGACAGCAATTAGCAAGAGCGGTTGATTGGGTCCTCATAGTAACAAGTATAGATTTATGGATTATGTTACTAGTCCAGACATCAATAAATTTGATCACAAAGAACGCAAATTTTAAGATAAATGTACAATGGAACGATTAAAACAAGACCAAAAAAACTTCCAGATGCTAAAATAAAAGGTAAAGCTACAATAGAAGCCACAGAAGGAACATTATAGCTGAAAAGAAATCATACACGGAAGATAGTGACATGTAAGAGGATATCACTAGCTTCACTAAATATAAGGAATCAATTGGAATGATTTATACCAAGTTCGAGGGAAAACATCTGCGTTTCAAAACAGCCGCAACTACACATTTTATACAAAATTAACTACATCATCTTAAATAGCATCTAATTCAATATGTGGTGGTCACTTGACAGTAATAAATCCCCATGATTTCAAAATCTTAATCTTGAAGTCTCACATTCAAGTTGATTTTATCCGACACAAAACAATAATTAACACACCTGCCAATCCAGAAAATCAATAACAATATTTTCTGCCTGCTCATCCGCTGGTTGAAGTTGCTGCAATTCTTGTGGAGTGGAAACCTCAAAAACAGTAGCAACCCTTCTTTCCACTTTATCAAAAACCTCTCCTTCTTTGATGAACAGAGGATCTATCAAAGCCATTGCTGCACATTCAACACCAAAATTCTCAAAATTAAAAACTTCAAACACAAAAATTCTAATATGGGAATTCACAAGAAACTATAAATAACCTCACATGACCAATCATTGGCAAGTTGTTGAATCTGGGGTGAGAAAATGAAAGTGTTCCATCCTCTCTCCACTGCAGCACACATTACTTGCTTGCTCTTTGTCCATATCCACACCCTCTTCGATTTCTCATACGGAGCCGAAACATTTGAAGAAGATGAAGTAGAAACAGAACACATTTTCACAGAAAAATCCTTGTATAATTGAGTTGCCTTGTTAGTGCCAATTCTATATGAGTAAATGTTCCATATATCTGCATTATGATTGAAATGAAAACGAAGTTGCATGTGAGCTTCATCATAAAAGAACACATAAATGCAATGAATCAGTATGAATTGAAAATGAACCTGTTTTGAAAGAGAAGTACGAGAGTTGTTGTCTGGAGATTCCATTGACGGAAGACAGCAGAGCCATGTCTTGTGTTTCTTCATTTCTTCTATATGATGGACTGTTTTGGTAGTTACAGTGATGTCTGATTTGGACTTGGATAATCTCAAATGGGCTTTTCCCTATTTCGTCCATTGGGCTGTAAATATTAAAACTATTACTAAATACACCCTCTCTATTAGATGCGACCTCACAAAAGTTACTTGTGTTGTATTTTGATTACAACATGAAAAAAATCCACTTCAAGGAAAACTACGCACTTTTTTTGGAGTGTGTTTCATTTTTTAAATTCTGCATTTCTGTTTCCTTTGCTGTTTAAATGAAGGTTCTGTTTGCTTGAATTGGGAAATTTGTGAAGAAAAATAAAAACAAAAGAAAAACGTACTTGAAAATTTTCATAAAACCAGCACTCAGGATATAGCAACCAATAATTAACAAAAGAGTTTCTGCAGAACTTAACCAGAGACTAGAACCATTATTGCTATGGCAAGTGCTCAATAGTACACCAGAGAATGGCTGGAAAAGAATACAATCTCAGTTTCGTTACGAAAAAGGCCGAAAATGCCAGATACCGGATCGTTAACATATGACTAACAAGATGCAGCAGTAACTGAAAACTTAAACAGCATCTTATGCTTGTAAGTCTGCCCTGGAGTCACAATAGTTGAAGGGAAGTTTGGGTGGTTCACCGAGTCAGGGAAGGCTTGAGTTTCCAAACACAGCGCAGCATGAGGTTGATACACAAACCCATCTTTCCCTGTCACATTCATTACATAGTTAGCTGTGTAAAACTGTACACCAGGTGCAGTTGTCCACAGCTCCATCACTCTTCCAGTCTTCTTATCGTGCACAATGGCTACCGGCTTCATTTTCTTTCCAGCACCCCCGTCAAGCACGTAGTTTAGATCGTAACCATGAGGAAGCTTGTTGATGCTGCTGCCAACTGTGTAAGGCTTGAGGAAATCATAGGGGGTTCCTTTCACAGACGCAATTTCTCCGGTGGGAATTAGTTGGCTATCGACAGGAGTGTAGTGGGAAGCAAAGATCTGGATTTCTTCGGAGAGGATATCGCCACTGTCGTGCCCTCCTAGGTTCCAGTAGGTATGCTGTGCTAGATTCACCGGAGTAGCCTTGTTTAGAGCTTTGGCTCTCATTCTCACACTCAATTGCATGTCTCCAACGAGAGTGTAAGCCACAGTGACAAAAAGATCACCAGGAAATCCTGCAACAGATTAGAAACAAATATAAACACACGAGAGTAATGATACAACTATAGTATTTAAGACATTGATTAATAACATTTATGATGCAAACTAACCTTCTTCGCCGTCACAGCTATGATAGGCAAAGACAACGCGAGGAGCATGACCGTCAGTCTTATATGTCCTAACTTTCCAGACAACATCACTAAAACCCTTGAGGCCACCTATGTGTAATATGAAGAATTCATTATGATAACATCAGATAGATATAAACAGAGAAATGAAAAGGCAATTGTAAACCAAGAAAGAAGATTGTACCATGAAGCATGTTTTTCCCTTCATTTGCGACCAATTTATAATGGGTTCCATCTAACGTAAATTGAGCACCTCCGATTCTGTTAGCAAAGCGTCCAACAATGGAACCAAAGTAACCTGAATCGTTCTGCACATTGTTGACAATTGTGTAAGTGCAAGAACACTGTGCATGCACCGCAAAATTGCGATTATATGTGATGGATCATGAATGGTCTTTTTTCATTGATAAATTCAGCAGAAAATGATCTTCATCCCATAAACCAAAAGATGAATAAAATTTTATATATAGATATCTGAAAATTCATTGAGAAAAACATTTTTGAACATTATGGTCCGTCTACTTTATTCACGACCAGGAAGCAACACTGCGGATCATACATTAATTTTACAATGGTATGAATTTCAACAATTCAACAACGTAATCATTTCAGTAAACAAGACTAACTGCCTATATATTTATAATGGACGTATATAAAATATTATTGTTTCTTATCGCAGAGAGAAATAATAACAGGAATTCTTCACATGATGTTACAGGAAATTTATAGATTATAACAAAGCAGAAAGAATATAACAGATCAGCTACTTCATATAATTAGCCCACGAATCTAAATTATGTATTACGATCAATAATGCAAATTTTCTTATAGCTTCTTGTAAATGTCACTTGTCAAAGAAAATTTGTAGATAAGAGTGAAAGCAGAAACAATGTAAAAGTTGAGTCCCTTTGGAAAACTAACTCACCAACCTCAATCATGTGTTGCAATAAATATATATATATATATATCTGTAAATTTCAAAGGTAGCATTGACAATTCAAGTCAATGCCATGAAATTTAAAAAATCAAACAGCTGTTTAATTCTGGTTTCCAGTTCCACGAGCTTATTATTTTATTACATCAGCCTGCTTTTAGAAATAGTCAACTTGTCTCACGTAATTCAAGACTTAAGCTAATATAATATTTACCAAAATTTACAAAAAAGGTTGGGACAAATTTCATGCATTGAAGTTCGCTGGCCAATACATTAAAACGAAAAGTAAAATCATTATAATATTTCAGATTCGCTATAACTTTAATAATATAAAAAAAGAAAAGAGAAATGATTAAGAGGCTGCTGGTTTTTTATATAAGAAATTATCACCATCTAAAAAATTCAATTTAATTTTTTTTTTTTTTTGAAATGGCAAAAAATTCAATTTAATAAGATTGATTCTGTTCTGCCTAGCTAATTGGCTTAAACAAATTTGGTTTTCTTCTTTAAAAGTAAGAAAACGATGAGAAAAACAAAACACCCTTCTAATTTAACATTAAAAGTTTGTTAAGTTCAAAGCTCAGGTCCCAACCTATCAGATGCATAAGGCAAATAATGCAGCAAACTTAGCTTATACCATTTTCTGTCTCATATGGCATTACAATACTATTTTGTTACTTTTTTCAATCTCTCTCTTTGTTTTGTGTGTGTGAGAGAGAGAGCAATCAACCTCTCTAATGGAATGTGAAATCTTCCTATGAATGCTAAAACAACAGAAGAAGAAAATCTAACTAACTCACCTTGTAGGCCTCAACTGAGTCGTATCCAAGAACAACATCGGCGAGCTTTCCTGAAGAGTAAACATAGGAACAATGGATGACACATAAGAACAACTTTCTTGACAGAGAAATTTGAAAGTAATTAGAGATAAACAAAGTGAAACTTGCAAAGGAGATAAACAAATTAGACACACCATCCTTATCAGGAAGAACAACAGAGACAATAGTAGCACCCCAGTTGGTGAACTTCACAGAGAAATTCCCTTTCTTGAGTTCATAAACTCCAACCTGATCTTCTCTAGCTATGGAGCCATAAACAAACCCAAAAGCAAGAAGACACAACAACAAAGACACCTTCACCATTTTTTTTTTTCCTCACAGAAAGAGATGGAAGTTAAAGAGAATTAATGCTTTAATGCTCTATGTACAGGTTATCACATACATACATACTTATATATATAATGTAGAAGAGAGATTGATCATTTGAATATTGATAATGGAGAATCAATAAGTTAAAGGGTCATCCAGAATTGACATGCACATGTGCGGCAGATTAGTATCTTTTGGTCATTTTATAATGGTTTTAGCCGGTCCATAGTTGACTCGGCAAAGGCTATAGCTGGAGTGAGATGCTTCATTGTCTCTTCATGACCGTATTATGCTTATTTTATACTCGATCCAATAAATACAACAATGAATGAGATAGATAGAATTGAGTACTGCTAGAATCTATCAAGATCAATCATTAAACGTGCGATCTGAATATCTACAGATATAAGAGAAAAAAAGTAACCACACACAAGGGCGGACCGTAGTGGAGGCGGGGGACCACGGCCCCCCCCCCTCCCCCCAAATTTTTGAAAAAAAAAATTTAATATATAAAAAATTTATATATTTAATTTAAATATAAAAAAATAAATTATATATAATAATAAATTAAAGATTTTGACCCCGGCTCCCCCAAATTCTCTTTTTTTGATTTGCCCCTGCCCACACATACTGGTATTTATACATGGTAGGAATAGAATCCTCACCACTAAGATAAGAGAGAAATACATTAACTAGTTGAACTAAAAATGGACGTGCCATAACAACTAACTACACTCTAAAAGAAAGAATGCATATTATGAAATGATTGGCAAAATGAAATTACTCAAAAGATTAGTTTAAAAGCACTTTGGAACTTGGATATCTTTAGGTGGGCTTTCAACGAATTTGGTGGGCTATAAAAATAAACGCAATATAATTTCATACAATTTTTAAAGACGTTATAATTTATTTTTGATATATTCAAGATTATCTGTATTTTATTCCTCTGAAAATGCAAAACAAACTAAGATATCCAAACCACAGAACATTTTGAGTCAAGTATGGCAACGGGAAGAGCTCAATAAGCCATACTATACATTTATTCTGTGATGGAGCTTGACCATACAAATGCCTCAACTTGGAGAGACAATTGTATTCTACAATCAGTTATGTGTAGACCGCAGTTAGAATTTAGATACTAAATATGTATAGTTTATATACATCTACGAAGATGGAGCTGCAGTTGAAAACTTATACAGCATATGATGCTTGTAAGTCTTTCCTGGATTCACAATCGTTGAAGGGAAGTTCGGGTGATTCACCGAGTCAGGGAAGGCTTGAGTCTCCAAACACAGCCCTGCATGTTTGCGATACACGAATCCACCTTTCCCCTTCACCTCCTTTAGAAGGCCACTAGAGTAGAACTGCAAACCGGGTGCACTTGTTAGCAGCTCCATCGTTCTTCCCGTCTTCTTGTCATGCACTACTGCTGCCCGCTTCAGTTTGTTTCCAGCACTGCCATCCAGCACATAGTTAATGTCATAACCGTTAACAAGCTTGTTGATGTTGCTGCTGATGGGGTGGGACTTAAGGAAATCATAGGGGGTTCCTTTCACGGGCACAATTTTGCCAGTGGGAATCAGTTGGCTATCGACAGGTGTGTAGTTGGAAGCAAAAATCCGAATTTCTTCGGACAGGATATCGCCACTGTTATGCCCTCCTAGATTCCAGTAGGTGTGTTGCGCTAGATTTACTGGAGTAGCCTTGTTTAGAGCTTTGGCTTTCATCCTTACACTTAGTTGATTTTCTCCAATGAGAGTGTAAGCGACAGTGACAAAGAGATCACCAGGGAATCCTACGAAAAATTAGAGAAATATAAACTTCATAACATACTATCAACTGCCTAGAGCAAAAATAGAGAAAGAGAAAAATCACACCAACCTTCTTCGCCATCGAAGCTTTTATAAGCAAAGAGAATGTGAGGAGCACGACCTTTATCCATGTACTTCTTCACTGTCCAGACAAGATCACTAAAGCCTCTGGGGCCACCTAATATTCATATGAAGAATTCATAAAATGCACTATAAGATATACATATTGAAAAGTAAAAATAAAAGATAAGAAATAAAATAAAACCAACTGACAAGCAATTTATCTCTTTGCCAGGTACATAAAGAAAATGAGAGTTAAAAAAGAAGTATACCATGAAGCATGTTCTTCCCTTCATTAGCAACTACTTTATAATGCTTTCCGTCCAAAGTAAACTGAGCACCTCCAATTCTGTTCGCAACCCGTCCAACAATGGCACCGAAGTAAGTTGTATCATTCTGCACATTGTCAAAAATTTTGTGTATTGCAATCAACAACTACCTATTAAGAATCCTCCTGCACCGCAGACTCATGTCCAAAACAATGTGCAAGCACTAGAAAAGGGTGATTATATGTAATGGATGGTCCCTTTACATAAAATTACTCACAGGAAATGAAACTAATACCAGTGAAACCAGGAGATAAAGAAATTTCATATGTTCCTTGACTAATATAAGAAAATTGAAACTTATCTTCTTTGGGATCAATATGTGAAAATTTACCAGGAAAAACATCATAGCTTATTATGATCCACATTATACACGATCAGGAAGCTAAGACTCTGAAACATATTTCCTATCATCACAGTATGAAGCCAAAAATAAGCATCATAAGTTTTTCCAGTAAAAAATTACTACTTGCATATGCATCTGTCATAGAATACATATTGTAACAACAAACATTTTGTATTTTGAACCCTCCATACCACATGACATTTTTAAGCAGCTTTATGAAAATTTAAGGTTGTAGTAATTAGAAAAGCATAAAGAATAAAACAGATCAACTGCTTCATAGAACTAGCCCATTAATCTAAATCATGTGCTACAGTCAACACTCAACAATGCAAATTCCAAATACAAGAACGACATTTCAAGAAAATATGAAGAAATGTAAAAGGAATCACAAAGTATAGCTCTAAGTAATACTCCTTGAGTTTATTACATGACCTAACCTGTTTTTAATTAGTAATCTTGAGAAACATAAGTTTCTCTTTGTACAATTCCACCATAATTACCCAAAATTCAAGACTTTAGCTAATCTAAGATTCACCAAAAGTTAGAAATTGGTAGAGAGAGATGTGTATCTCACCAACACAGAGTCTGTGATCTTCCTTTCAAAAGCTAAAACAATAACCATGAAGAAAATTACAGAAACCCAAAAAAAGAAAATAAAAAATCACCTTGTAGTCATTGACTGAATCATATCCAAGAACAACATCAGCCAGCTTTCCTGAAAAATAAACACAAAAAACAATTGACAACATAAGAACAACATTCTTCACATAGAAAAAATAAATAAATAAACAAAACCAACCCAGAAAAACAGAAGAGAAGCACAATAAAAAAAAAAAATTGAAATTAACAAAGGAAACAATGAATTAAACCAAATTACCATTCTTGTCAGGAACAACAACAGAGACTATAGTGGCACCCCAGTTGGTGAGCTTGACAGAGAAATTCCCTTTCCTGAGCTCAAAAGTTGCAATCTTTTCAGCAGCTAAGGAGCCATGAACGAACCCAAAAGCAACCAAGCCAAGAAAACACAGCAACAGAGAGACCTTCACCATTTCCCTTCCACAAATTGATGAAAACAATCTGGTCTTGCGAGTATGTCTAAAATCTTCATGTGGGTTCTTACATATATACACAATTCTTCTAACCCCGCAAGTGTATATATGGTAAAACACAGATTTAAAGGTGGTCATCGAAAAATCTATAATGGAAAGTTAAAAATTAACAAAAGTTAAAAAGGTAATCTAAGAAAAAATTAGCATAATGCGGCACAGGCACTTGTGTCTCTTTCGGTCATTTTATTATTGTTTTAGACAACTTTTTCTTGACTTGTTAAGTACTTCATTGAGTGGAAAAATTAGGATAATGCGGCACGGCACTTCCATTTATAGACGGATGGACCCGTTATTAGTTATTTTTATATATAAAAAAACACTTGTAAAGAATTTATTGGAATATTACTAGATCAATCACTGAATAACTATTCCCCTAACATATATATTGTGATTCGATGGGGTTTAACTAATATATTAAAACCTTATGTTTAGTACTGCTCAATGTGAATGAGTGGTACTGGTAACTTGCAAGACAATACCACTTGTAGAATGACATAAAAATAGATTTTCAATTACTGCTTTGATGGGCTGTTCATTTTATGGGCTTGATTGCAGAATTTTGTCAAAATGGGCTAACCCAATAATAATGGATTAATATTGGGCCCATATACGTTTTCATTTCATACGTGCAATGATCACCGGACAATGTTAGGTGCCTGTGGAACATAATGAAACATCTTACAATTCCACAACCTGCCAATTCTCTAATGTTGAACAACCCCATGATTGTTCTTGATTCAACGTGGGATGTCTGCCAATTCTCTTTGGAACAGACATGGATTTCTCTCTTGATTCAATGGAAATCGATCTGATTTTATTGTATACAACCCCATGATTGTTCTTTCAAAACTCCACCTAAAATCAGAAAATGCAACAAAAATGGGAATGAAGATTGAATAGACAAGTAAATGTAGTACTAACAGAAGGTATTGAGTGGGTCGGGAGTAGAACATACTATGCACCTTCGCCGTCCAAACACATTAATGTATAATATGCCCGCAAAAATATTATGCAGCTTGTTTAGGTCAAGAACGGATCAAGGAGGATGATCTACAAAACCTGCCATAATTAAAAGCAATGATTTTCAAAGGTTTGAGATGTCGGCCGCCTGTTATCCCAGTGACCGCACCACATATATGGTGATAGAAGAGGTAGAGTTGGCTGGCTATATAATTATGAAAGGTACTCAAATATCGAATATTGAGGCGAGATCCAAATTTATGGGAAAATGTTATGAAATTTAAATCGGAGGGGTTTTTATTTAGTGACAATAATAAAAATGGGAGGTAAAATGTTTTTGATGGAACGGAAAGTAAAGAAGTTAAAGATGATGTTGCCTGGTGCAGGGAGAACGAATTGTCTAGGCTTGGGTGCAAAATCTAGAATTGTATTTGGTTGCAAATTTGATTTGGTGGTTTGAATGGACCGTAGTGAATGGTTAGTGTAGTTTATATGTTAGTTAAGTCCTCTAGGCTCTATCCACTGCCTAGAATTGTTCATAATAAGAAAGTTAGTGTAGTTTACATGTTTTTTTTTTTTTGACATACCACAGTGATGGTGGTGACTCGAATCTGAATTATTATCAGATTGAATGAGCGTTTTTACCACCGAAACACATTGGGCGATAACTGTGTAATTTACATGTTAGTTAATGTGAAATAATAATAATAATAATAAAGTCGCTTATGGGAGATAGTACTACTCTAATTAGGGGTATAACATTTTAAATTAATCTATCTATGTAATTGTTCTCAAGATACTTGTTTGATACTCACCGAACAATATTTTCAAAGTAGTTAGAAAGATGTGTAACTGCACTATTTTCTGTAAAATCCCATATGACAGCAAACAAAAAAGACATTATTTTTAATTTAATTTTTACTGCACTAGATACATCATAGTATTATAATTGAATACAATTTAAATAAATTATATTATATTTTATAAAAATAGTTTAATCTAATCGATTCGGTCCATCTTAATCCTCCATAAAATCTTAATAGTTTTGGTCTACTAAAACGACGAAGAAACGTTGTAATTCATCCTATAAATTATTAATAAATATATAACAATAGCTTTGATATTGTAACTAAATTGAAGTCACATGCAACCGCAAAATAGAAAAATTATTCATTTATAATTTATGGTTCGTACTTTGATGCATTGGTTACATAACTTACATTCAATCCGCGGACGACCTCAAATGGCTGACATTCAGCTGGAGCACTCTTGTCCCAAGAAAAACTCACGTGAGAAAGTTCTCACCATAGCTAACTGTATAAAGCGTGTTTCATTATTTAAATTAGAAAATTAAAATTGAATCAATTTCTCAATATATAAATAACAGGAGAAATAATGCAATTGGACATTATTATTGGTGTTATGGTGAGACCGACCTGTATAAATTTTTAGTCTCGCACACTTTCATACTTATAATTTATAATTAATTTATAAATTTAATCTTCACAACTTTTATTTCTTGGGATAGGAATTATTATTATTTCTTTTTTTAAAGGGATTAATAATTGTCAAGATCAATCATTTAACGTGTGGTCCAGATATCTACTTCCATAACGATAGATATTTACTTTCATAATAATGGTAGAAAACTACTCACACATGCTAATAAATATGTATGGTGGGAATTGAACCCTCATCATAAAGATGAAAAAGAGATATAATAACCAGCTGAGTTATGAGTGGATGTGCTATTGAGATAGGAATTAGGATCCTTTTCTTGTTTTATTTTTTCCTAATATTATTTCAGGCTATTGCTATGTATCATAGTTGCATAAGAATCACGCGCCAGTTGATTAATTTTATGGTCGAGATTCACGCTCCTTATTCCTGGAGTAGCAGACTGAAATTTTGTTAATTTAAAATGAATTTGTATTAAATTAATCGAAAACAGTGTCCCATGCTCCCTACACTTTCTTCTTCCCTTGCAAAAAAAACCCTAAATTAATATTGTTGTTTGACTCTTTTTTTTTTTTTTTTGAGAAACAAGATCTATCATAAAAGAGAAACTAAACTACAACAAGCCACGCGAATCATCAACAACAAGGAGGGCCAAAGAACTCGGCACATCCCCAAACTGAACACCAACAGGCTGGTGCCACAAGGCAAGCTTAGCAAGACCGTGCGCAACTTTATTAGCGCAGCGACGAACAGATGAAAAGGAAATACTCGACAAATTAACAGCAAGGGAGAGAATATTATCTAAAATAAGGCCAATATCAGAACAAGGGGAGTCTCTAGAAGACAACTGCTTCACAATAGACGCAGCATCAGATTCAACACAAACAGAAGACAAACCCAAGTCAACCGCAAGACGGAGACCATAACGAATAGCCAAAGCTTCACCAATATCCGAAGAGAAAAGCCTAAGAAGCAGAGACGTATAAGACATCAACACCTTACCCGCAAAGTCACGGAAAACCACACCAAAGCCCAAACGACGACCCCGGACATCTACAGCCACATCTGAGTTGTTAATTTTGACCCAGCCTGGGCTAGGAGCCAGCCACCTCTCAGCAACCAGACCGCAGCGCACACTAGGAACAGCAACTGCAGCTTGAAAATCTGCTAAGAACATCTTCGACCAATCAACCGTATCCTCCACAGACAGCAACGGGGCACTATGGACAGCGCGATTCCTACGGAACCAAAATCGCCACAGAAGGACCAACAGCAATTCCATCTCGTGCACCAACAGACGACTAAAACAAGCCAGAATAAAATCAAAAAACGAACCAGCTTGACTCTTGTTTTTGATTCTTTTGGCTTTTGATGCATGGCAGCATGGATTCCATTCAACACTCGCGCATGCGACCTCAAATGGCCGACCTTTCCTTGGACGACTCAAAACTTTTTGTCTCGCACCTTCATAGATTTTTGATGTATTCATTGAAAACCAAAAAATAAAAATAAAAATAAAAAGAAACTCTTTACAACGTCTCTTGAAATCTGTTTATTTTTTAATTTCTCGAATATCAGAGCCTAGCCACATGATACTGTGGTATGTACCACTTTCTTTAAATTATATTATAAATCCCAATAAGAAGAAGACATCAATAGACACTGTTGGCACAAGGTCACTTACCTTGTGGTGTGAGACCTTAAATTTATCCATACCGTTAAGGTTCAATTTATCCATACCGTTAAGGTTCAACAACTTATATAGTAATGTAATAATGTAAATATCATATTATTTTTTTAAAATATACTTTAATTTAGAAAATTAAAATTAAAATATCTAAAACACTCCATTTTATTTGAAAACTATCATTTTTGTTTTTGCAGCTTTTCTAAAGACACTTATTTTTAATGGTAAAAATATTAATTTATAGGAAAAAATTAGGCTTACAATGAATTTGAAAAACTCATTACATGTATTAATTAGTGGTATAACCTTTTAAATTTAATGTATCTATGTAATTGTTCTGTATATCCAAAGTAGTTGTATCATGCTTCAATAATGAATATTAATTTGGAAATTCAACATGAGAAAAATGTGGAACTGCACTATTATATGAATTAAATTATGATATTAAATATTAAATATTGAATTACATATTATTTTTTTTTATTGATTTAACTCATTTTTATCCATCATAGATAAACTCTTACTTTGAATATACAGAACTTTGAGTCATGTTCATTGAAAGTTGTAGAAGACTAGACCTTCATAAGTTCATGATCTTAATTATAATAATTATATACCATCAAAAAGCAAAAACATTAAAACGACAAACTAATGGGTAATTCATCTTATAAATTAGCACTCATCTTTTTTGTTTGTCGCCCACACAAGATTAGGTTTCTTCAACCCCGTGTGGAAAACGGCAATAGTTGCATGTGTTTCTCTCTATTAGTCTATATTAATTCTCCATAAAGTATTAATGGTTTTGGTCTACTAAAACGACAAAGTAACGGCTAATTCATCTTATAAATTATTAATGAATACGATTAATTAAGTATACAATAATAGCTTTTATATGGAAACTGAATTAAAGTCACATGCAACCGCAAAATCCGGCCCATTCGTTTATAATTTATGGTTCGTAGTTTGATGCAACGCCCGCGAGCTCAAATGGCCGACCTCCAGTTGGAGCACTATGAGTCTATGTCTCCTTGTCCCTGGAGTAGCAGACTTACATCTTGTTAATTGGGTTTTTTATTTTGAATAAATTTGTAAGATTATAATAATATCAATTTGTATTAAATTAATCTAAATTAGTGTACCATGCTCCTTACGCTTTCTTCTTCCCTAGCAATATTCTCATCTCCACTCATTGTTGTTGTTCTAACTAAAGCAGAAGAGTAGCAAAAAAAAAAAACCTGAATTAATAGTGTTGTTGGTTGCCATTTTACTTTTTTACAACTTTTTGTCACTGTTTTTCCTTCAATTTATTTGCTTTGCTTCCACTTTCCAAAATCTCACTTTTTCTTTCACTTACTGATCTTTAGTTTTTCAGTCATTTGAGTTTATAACTTTTGCCAAATAACTGAATTCAAAAAAAGAAACAAAAAAAGAAAAATCTAGTGTTACTTTCCTCTGCCTTATTCACTATCTATCCTGCTTCTTAGAATTTTATCATTTTGCTTATTGAACTTCTTCTTATCAATATCTGTCTTCAAGAACAGAGATTTTTATTTCAAAAAACACTGCTTTTATTAGCTGGTTGTCTTCCCTTCATTTTTGTTTACTTCTCCTCTGAAATATCGTTTTTGTTACTCTGTTTCTTATCCCAAAAAAAGAAAAAAAAAATCGTTATTGCTACTCTTCCTTTAGCTTCACTTTGTTTTTTTGTTTTTCAGAGAGAGAGAGAGAGAGAGAGAGAGAGTACAGAAATCAGGAAATGGCGGATATAGTTATTTCCATCGCATCAAAAGTTGCAGAGTTGCTGGTTGTTCCCATTGGAAAGCACATATGTTATCCTTTCAAATACAAGAGCAACATGGAGGAGCTCAAGAAACAAGTCGAGAAGCTGACTGGTGTAAGAGAGATGGTGCAGCATAATGTTGACGAGGCAAAGACACAAGGGGATGAGATTGAAAAGGTTGTTGAGAAATGGCTTAATAACGTGGATTACTTCACTAAAGGGGCTGTCAAACCCATCATTGATGATGAAGACAAAGCAGGGAAGCTGTGTTCAATCGGCTTCTTCCCCAATCTAATGACGCGTTACTCGCTCAGCAAAAAAGCAGCCAAGACGGCTAAGGATGGTATCGATCTCTTGGGAGGAGGAACATTCCAAAAAGTTTCGTACCGTCCTCTCCTTCGAAAAACAACTTCCATTTATACCAAAGGCTATGATGACTTTGATTCAAGAAAGCCAATTTTCAATAATCTTATGAAGGCATTAAAGGAGGCTGATGTCAACTTTATTGGGGTGTATGGCATGGGGGGAGTGGGTAAAACCACTTTGGTGAAAAGAGTCGTTGGGCAAGCCATTGAAGACAAGTTGTTTGATGTAGTGGTTATGGTTGAAGTAACAGAGACCCCTGAGATTAGGAATATTCAGGGAGAAATTGCTGACGAGCTAGGCCTAAAATTTCATGAGGAGAGCTTGCCAGGAAGAGCTGCTCGATTACGGGATAGGTTGAAGAAAGAAAAGAGAGTCCTTGTAGTGTTAGATAACATTTGGGCAAAACTTGACCTTGATGCTGTTGGAATTCCTTTGTGGGGAGAGGAGAAGAGAAGTGCCCCGCAAGAAGAAGATCAGAAAGGAAGAAATGATGAACAGAGGCAAAGCAAAATATTGTTGACATCTAGAAATCTAGACATATTACGTCATGGTATGAATACTCAAAATAATTTTTTGGTTGAACATCTATCGAAGGAAGAAGCAGAAAATTTATTTTGGAAGACTGCGGGTCATTCAGAAGAAAAAGCTGATTTAGAGCCTGTTGCAGTTGAGATTGTAAAAAAGTGTGGTGGCCTGCCAGTTGCAATTGCAACAATTGCAAGTGCTCTAAAAAAAAAGAGTCTTTCTGTTTGGAAGAATGCCCTAGAACAACTGAGAACATCTAATCCAAGAAATATCAAAGGAATGGATGCAAATGTCTACTCTACCATTAAACTTAGTTACGACTTCTTGGAAAGTGAGGAAGCCAAGTCACTATTTCTTCTTTTTGCTGTAGTAAGTGCAAGTGGCTCTAGTTTGATTATGGATTTGCTGAAATATGCTACAGGTTGTGGTTTGTTTCAAGATGTTTACACGATGGAACATAGAAGGGACAGGTTGCACACATTAATCGATATTCTAAAAGCTTCATGTTTGTTGTTAGACGATGACAGCATTAATCGGATCAAAATGCATGACATTATTCATGCTGTTGCTATTTCAATAGCATCCACTGATAAGCTTATGTTTAATATTCAAACTGTCACTGGCTTGAAAGAAATGTTGGAGGAGAAATTGCCCAAAGATGCAGCTGTTGTTTCTATGCGTTACAGAGATATATGCGAGCTTCCTGAAAGGTTGGAACTTCCTAAACTCAAGTTCCTTCATTTGTGTAAGGATGATCTAAATCTCTTAGGAATTTCAGACACTTTTTTTGAAGGGGCAAAAGAACTTAAAGTATTAGATTTGACAAGATTCCATTTTTTGTCACTGCCTTCGTCTATTCAATTGCTAACGAAACTTCAAACATTATGTTTGGACCAGTGCATGCTAGGAGATGTATCAGTCATTGGAACTCTAGCAAAATTAGAAGTTCTCAGCTTTTTGAGCTCTGATATTGAATATTTGCCTGGAGAAATTGGACAATTAACTCGATTAAGGTTGTTAGATATGAGCAATTGTTCAAAACTTAAAACAATCACACCAGGTGTCATATCAAGCTTGACCCGATTAGAAGAACTCTATATGGACAGTTTTGTTCAGTGGGACATTGATGGACGGACTAATGCTAGTCTTGCTGAGTTGAAGCAATTGTCTCAACTAACAAGTTTGAAAATACATGTTCTGGATGCCCAGATTATACCAGAAGACTTGTTGATCTTTGAGAAGTTGGAAAGATATAGGATACTTATTGGAGATGTGTGGGAGTGGTCTCGCAAGTTTGAAGTCTCAAGGATGCTGAAGCTGAAACTGAGTAATAGAAATTATTTGGACAATGGGATTAAAATTTTGTTGAATAGAACTGAGGATCTTTATTTAGATGAATTGAAGGGTGTTAAGAATGTCCTTTATCAACTTGATGAGGAAGGTTTTCCACAATTGAAGCACCTTCATGTACAAAATGGTCCTAAGATTCAATACCTTATTAACTCATTTGGATTCGGTCCATCAAATTTCTTTCCCAAGCTGGAGTCATTGTTGCTTCATAATTTGATTAACTTGGAGAAGATGTGTCATGGCCAGCTTGCAACAGAGTCTTTCAGCAAATTAAGAATCATAAAGGTTGGAAAATGTGATAGATTGAAGTGTCTCTTCTCATTTTCCATGGCCAATAACTTTTTGCAGATTCAAGAAATTGAAGTGAGTAATTGTAAGAAGCTAGAGGAGCTTATTTGTATGGAAAGGAATAGTGGGATTGAGTTCTCTCAACTGCGCACCTTAACACTGGAATGCCTACCACAGCTCACAAGTTTTCGCTTCAATGCTTTCACACCTGATATTGGATCTCACGAAATCCTTGCTGAAGATGAGCTTGGCGGTTTCATGCCATCATTCGGTCAAAATGTATGTTTTTGTCCTCTTCTTCTTGTTCTCCTCTCTTTTTTCGTTTTGAATTGGAGGTTGGTTGATTGTTGATTGTTAATAAAAATAAAATAAATTTGTATTCGCAGGTTCTGCTCCCATGCTTGGAGAACTTGAAGCTGTCTTCAATTAACATTGAATGTATGTGGCTTGATCAACTTCCGGCGATGTCTTCTTGTTGTCAAACTCTAACAAGCTTGATTTTGGAGGAGTGTAGTGGTACTCTAAAATTCTTGTTTTCGTATTCTATGGTTAAAAGTCTAGTGCGACTACAAAAACTTGAAATACGGAATTGTAAGTCGATTGAAGGGATAATCAACACGGAAGAATTAATAGGAGAGGGAATACTACTGGTTTTCCCTAATCTAATCAAAGTGCAGCTCAAAGGTCTTCCAAACCTCAGACAATTTGGATCAGGAAATTCAGTTGAATTCCCCTCCATGACTCAACTATCCATCGAGGATTGCCCAAAGTTGAAAACATTCTCCTCTACCTTTAAGTCTGTGGACATAATGCAGAGCAAAGAAGTTGAAATGAATTGCCAAGAAGATCACATTCATCTTTTATTTGACCAAATGGTAACTCTGATATATTTTAAATTGCAATTAGTAGAAATTCTTCCTTTTATATTTATATTGTTAGTACTAATTAAGTCGCTTTAACTTGTTTTGTTAAATTAAAATATTAATAAAATATAAGAAAAAAGTTAATTAATTAATTGAAAATAGAAGCTAAGATAAAAAAAAATTCATGAAAAGAACAAAAATAAATAAAAATAAATGAGGAGGTGGAGATAATTTGTTCCAGTATTTTAGTTTTTAGCTAAGTTTATTGGTTTTTGTATTTATTTTAACTTTTAAGTAGGATTTTAAAATTTTATTTTAATTTAAAAATAATTTTTATTTTAATTTAGATTTGTGTATGTAGAATAATTGTTGTTATTTAATAAGTACACTGATACGGTCAGAAAAACAAGTTGAGTTGATTAATCAACAACACTTTGTGTGTGCAGGTTGTATTACCCACTCTCGCATCCTTGAACCTGTCCTCCATTGGTATTGAAACTATATGGCAAAACCAATTTCAGCCAATGTCTTCGTGCTTTCAAAATTTAACGAATATCATTATGGATGGTTGTGATACTGTAAAATATGCATTTTCATCGTCTATGGTTGAAAGTCTCATCCAACTCAAGGTCCTTGAGATTTCCAATTGCAAGTTCATGGAAGTGGTTACAATCACTGCAGGAGAAAGAATAAATAGCCCTTTGTTCCCTAAATTGTACCGGCTGCATGTCAAACACCTTCCAAAACTCACAAGCTTCTGCAAATTTGCCGGAAGTTCTTTTGAATTGCCCTCCTTGGCCCGATTGTGGATTGAGAATTGCCCTAAAATGCTTACATTTGTCTCTAATTATCCACATTCAGATATGCCAGCAAGCATGGAAGAATACATGAATGTAGAGGAGAATCTCCATTCACACGTACAACCTTTTTTTGATGAAAAGGTATTGTCTCTTTTATCTCTCTTTATTTTATTTTTTTCATCTTTTCGCGTCTTCATATTCTTTCCTCATTTTTTTAACTCATTTGTAGAATTTGTTTAATCTTTAGATCTAAATCTTATCTGTCTTCTCATCTCTTCTTGATATCTTATACCTAATTTTGTTTGATTATTAATCATGAGTTTTTTTATTTTATTTTTTGTTTGATTATCAATCATGAGTATTTTATTAATTACTGCAACCAATTGAATTGTTCAGGTACAAGTTCGTGATCTGAAGTTCTTGAGAATTGATAAAATGGATAATATGAGACAAATATGGAACTATCAACTCCCTGCGAACTCCTTCTCCAAAATGGATTCTCTCGGGATATGTAATTGTCATAACGTGTTGAATATTTTTCCATCTAATATGCTTGGAAGGCTACAAAAACTAGAAGAGCTGTGTGTAGGAAGTTGTGATTCACTAGAAGAGATAATTGGAGAGCTTAAAATATCGAGTTGCATGGTGGAAGAAATTGTTGCCAAGGAAGAAGATATTTGTAGGATTGTCTTTCCACAATTAACAACGCTGGAATTAACACATCTACCGAGCATTAAAAGATTCTATCCAGGATTATATATTTCAGAGTGGCCAAAATTAAAGAAGTTAAGGATGTGGGTATGCAACAAAGTGAACATACTTACTTCTGAATTTTTGAGCCTCCAAGAGATTCATGAGGAGAGTCAACTTGAGAAGTCAATTCAAGAACCGTTGTTCATTATTGATAAGGTATGAGTACTAAGCATATCATTCATCTTTAATATTGAACTAGAGTAATATAAAAAATGCCATTAAAATTAAAAATTAAAAGTAATTTTTTTTTCAAAGAACGTTAATGAGTTAAAAAAAAAGAGATTTAAAGTACAATAAAAAAAAGAATTAAATAAATGTAGTGTTGTGAGACAATCAAAGATTAATCCAAAAATTCCAAATTGAAAGCAAGTCCATTCCCAAAAAGAGGTTGTATATATTCAATTTAATGTTTAAAAATGACATTAACCGATAAATGATCAATATCGATTATGTTTCAATTTCACCAAATCTAAAGTTCAAATTGTTGTTAGGTTGCTTGTGATGTTTAGGTTGTGCGTATTAAAAGAAGTATTGATTTAAAGTTTTATTTTAAATACTTTTCAACAACACAATATTTAAAATGCATTATGAAAATTGAGGGATTAAATCCACTAAGATGTTAAACCCACTAAAACATGGAGTTGAATTCATGGGCGGCCGTTGTTTTGCATAGTAACTTTTTTTTTAAAAACATTTTGGGGAATCTTACTTCTGGTTTGCATGTACGATCTGCTTTCATGTTTGAGCTTGGAATGTTATTGCCGTGCAAGAATTTCAACTGTTTGAACATGACATGGCTTGTTCTTCTTTCAAATTAGTGTTCTGTTTTTAGTTCTTACTTATGGTATTGGACTTTCTGTTTTTAGTTTGTGTATTGATTAGAGTCTTCAATAAGTTTGTTGTCCTTCAAGCTAAGTAACAGAGGAAGTGTCTATAATTGATATCTTCAATCACATTTTCAAAAATATTTTTAAAAATTTTTTATTACTTTAATAATTTATTTTATTTTTTATTTTTAATTTATTATAATTTAGTATTAACTATTTATATATAAATTCATTTTATATTTTAATATTAATTAGAATTAGTGAATTTTCATAAATTAGTTATTTATTGTAATAATTTGTTTAAGATAACTTATCTATTACATATAAATATAGTCTTTCGAGTCTTTTTCTATTTTTTATATATTTATTTTTTTGGCTATTTAGTATCAAATAACACTCTCATAATGGTGGATCAAAACATAATAAGAAACCATTGTGAGAGCCATGTGTATACGTACACATTGTTTTAGCTATATCCACTACTGATTTTTATTTAATTACAACAAGTCCATCTTACCTGTACCAACTAAGCTTTTATTTATATTTCAGGTTCCGTTTCCCAAAGTTGAACAATTGGCATTGGAGTGGAATTGGATTGTGGAAGAGATATTGCACGAAAAATTTTCAAAGTATTCGTACAATTTAAAAGTTCTTGAGTTGATGAGGACCAATAGACAAAGTGCTATCTGTCCGTGTTGTTTTCTATGCACATTGCCCAATCTTGAGAAACTTGATGTTTATGATGGCTTTTTTGAGGAAATATTCATATGTGATGGACATGATTGCAAGGAAAAACATGTAGAGGGACTTAGTAAATTGAATTACTTAAGGCTCGGTGAATTGGAAGACTCGTTACATCTATGGGAGGAGAATTCTCTACCATTTAAAGTTTTTCAAAATTTGACTACTCTAGAAGTGTCAAACTGTAACAACTTGAAAAGCTTGGTTCCATCGTTTGTGTCTTTCCAAAATTTGACGGCACTGGAAGTATCAGAGTGCAGTGGATTGGTCCATTTATTGGCGGTCTCGGTAGCCAAGAGTCTGGTGCAGCTTACAAGATTGAAAATAACCGAATGCAAAATGATAGAAAATATCATAGCACCTGGCCGGGTTGATGAAATGGAACATCGGATCCTATTTGACCAGCTGATATATTTGGAGTTTTATTGCTTACCGAGACTTACAAGCTTCTGCTCTGGGAATTATACTGTTGAATTTCCATCTCTACAACAAGTAGTTGTGAGACAATGTCCAAATATGAAGGTTTTTTCGAAGGGAGCCTTATGCACACCTAGCTTGCACAAAATACAAATATCAGAAGCAGAGAAGGAAGGCATTTGGGAAGGCAGTCTTAATACCACCATGCATAAAATGTTCGAAGAGATGGTATATATCTCTTCCTTAACACTATTATTATCAAAAAGTGGTACTATTCATGCTAATCCGAAAAAACTTTGTTTTCTAATGTAACAATGTCACTTTTTTCTTTGTTGTAAAACAGTTAAAATGAAATATTTTGTCTTGGCAGGTTGGATTTGGTGGTATGGAAAAGTTGACACTCTCTGAATTTCCCTTTCTGAAAGAAGTATGGCACAATCAATTTCCTATCAGTTTCTTCAGCAGTTTAAAATCGCTAGTGGTGGATATTGACTGCAGCAACTTGAAATACATATTTACTCCATCTGTGGCCCTGGGCTTAGTGCAACTCCAGGAATTAGAAGTAAAAAACTGCGCTATTCTGGAAGCAATAATAGTTGTTGAGGAAGAAATGATAGATAACGCTCTGTTTCCTAATCTAAATAGATTGGATGTCAAACATCTGCCAAAACTCTCAACATTCTGCAACTATGCCGGAGATTCAATAGAACTGCCCTCCTTAGCTGAACTGTGTATTGAAAATTGCCCCAACATGGAAATATTTATCTCCGGTTGTAAAGAAGCAGACATGCCAGCAAGCAAGGAGAACCACCACACAGACATGCAACCTTTCTTTGGTGAAAAGGTATTCTTTCTTCTTCATATTATTCTTTCCTCCCCTGCTTTTGAGACATTCTCCTCTGCTGCCCTTACATCTGCGGATATAAATCAAAGTAAACTAGTTGAAGAAATGAACTGTCAAGATGACATTCATCCTTTGTTCGATCAAATGGTAACTTTGATATATTCTAAAGTGCAATTAGTAGAAATTCTTCCTTTTATATTTATATTGTTAGTACTAATTAAGCCGCTTTAACTTATTTTGTTAAATTAAAATATTAATAAAATATAAAAAAAAAGTGACTTTGAACAATGTACGTGTGTTAGAATATCAAGAAATTTTATCTTAATTAATTGAAAATGGAAGCTAAGATAAAAAAATTCATAAAAAGAACAAAAATAAATAAAAATAAATGAGGAGGTGGAAGTAATTTGCTCCAGTATTTTAGTTTTTAGCTAAGTTTTATTGGTTTTTGTATTTATTTAAACTTTTAAGTAAGATTTTAAAATTTTATTTTATTCTAATTAAGATTTGTGTATGTAGAATAATTGTTGTTATTTAATAAGTACACTGATACGGTTAGAAAAACAAGTTAAGTTGATTAATCAACAACACTTTGTGTATGCAGGTTGTATTACCCACTCTCGCATCCTTGAACCTGTCCTCCATTCGTATTGAAACTATATGGCATAACCAATTTCAGCCAATGTCTTCGTGCTTTCAAAATTTAACGAATATCATTATGGATGGTTGTGATACTGTAAATATGTATTTTCATCTTCTATGGTTGAAAGTCTTATCCAACTCAAGGTCCTTGAGATTTCTAATTGCAAGTTCATGGAAGTAGTGACAATCACTGCAGGAGAAAGAATAAGTAGCACTTTGTTCCCTAAATTGTACCGGCTGCATGTCAAACACCTTCCAAAACTCACAAGCTTCTGCAAATTTGCCGGAAATTCTTTTGAATTGCCCTCCTTGGCCCAATTGTCGATTGAGAATTGCCCTAAAATGCTTACATTTGTCTCTAATTATCCACATTCAGATATGCCAGCAAGCATGGAAGAATACATGAATGTAGAAGAGAATCTCCATTCACACATACAACCTTTTTTTGATGAAAAGGTATTGTCTATTTTATCTCTCTTTATTTATTTTTTTTTCATTTTTTCGCGTCTTCATATTCTTCCCTCATTTTTTTAACTCAGTTGTAGAATTTGTTTAATCTTTAGATCTAAATCTTATCTGTCTTCTCATCTCTTATTGATATCTTATACCTAATTTTGTTTGATTATTAATCATAAGTTTTTTTTATTTATTTTTTGTTTGATTATCAATCATCAGTATTTAGTAATTACTGCAACCAATTGAATTGTTCAGGTACAAGTTCGTGATCTGAAGTTCTTGAGAATAGATAAAATGGATAATATGAGACAAATATGGCACTATCAACTCCCTGCGAACTCCTTCTCCAAAATGGATTCTCTCAAGTTATATGATTGTCATAACCTAGTGAATGTTTTTCCATCTAATATGCTTGGAAGGCTACAAAACTAGAAGAGTTGTCAGTAGGAAGGTGTAATTCACTAGAAGAGATAATTGGAGAGCTTAAAATATCGAGTTGCAGGGTGGAAGAAATTGTTGGCAAGGAAGAAGATATTTGTAGGATTGTCTTTTCACAATTAACATGGCTGGAATTAACACATCTACCGAGCATTAAAAGATTCTATCCAGGATTATATATTTCAGAGTGGCCAAAATTAAAGAAGTTAAGGATGTGGGTATGCAACAAAGTGAAGATACTTACTTCTGAATTTTTGAGCCTCCAAGAGATTCATGAGGAGAGTCAACTTGAGAAGTCAATTCAAGAACCGTTATTCATTATTGATAAGGTATGGCACTAAGCTTATCATTCATCTTTAATATTGAACTAGAGTAATATCAAAAATGCCATTAAAATTAAAAATTAAAAGTAATTTTTTTTTAAAGAACATTAATGAGTTAAAAAAAAAGAGATTTAAAGTACAATAAAAAAAAAGAATTAAATAAATGTAGTGTTGTGAGACAATCAAAGATTAATCCAAAAATTCCAAATTGAAAGCAAGTCCATTCCCAAAAAGAGGTTGTATATATTCAATTTAATGTTTAAAAATGACATTAACCGATAAATGATCAATATCGATTATGTTTCAATTTCACCAAATCTAAAGTTCAAATTGTTGTTAGGTTGCTTGTG
The DNA here is from genome assembly GCA_003430845.1 of Xanthoceras sorbifolium. NCBI lineage: Eukaryota > Viridiplantae > Streptophyta > Magnoliopsida > Sapindales > Sapindaceae > Xanthoceras > Xanthoceras sorbifolium. The sequence continues at coordinate 27,253,056 of CM010612.1, forward strand.
ATGTTTAGGTTGTGCGTATTAAAAGAAGTATTGATTTAAAGTTTTATTTTAAATACTTTTCAACAACACAATATTTAAAATGCATTATGAAAATTGAGGGATTAAATCCACTAAGATGTTAAACCCACTAAAATATTAATCATAACTCAAAACTTATCTATTTACATATAAAATATAGTCTTTCGAGTCTTTTTCTATTTTTTATATATTTATTTTTTTGGCTATTTAGTATCAAATAACACTCTCATAATGGTGGATCAAAACATAATAAGAAACCATTGTGAGAGCCATGTGTATACGTACACATTGTTTTAGCTATATCCACTACTGATTTTTATTTAATTACAACAAGTCCATCTTACCTGTACCAACTAAGCTTTTATTTATATTTCAGGTTCCGTTTCCCAAAGTTGAACAATTGGCATTGGAGTGGAATTGGATTGTGGAAGAGATATTGCACGAAAAATTTTCAAAGTATTCGTACAATTTAAAATTTCTTGAGTTGATGAGGACCAATAGACAAAGTGCTATCTGTCCGTGTTGTTTTCTATGCACATTGCCCAATCTTGAGAAACTTGATGTTTATGATGGCTTTTTTTGAGGAAATATTCATATGTGATGGACATGATTGCAAGGAAAAACATGTAGAGGGACTTAGTAAATTGAATTACTTAAGGCTCGGTGAATTGGAAGACTCGTTACATCTATGGGAGGAGAATTCTCTACCATTTAAAGTTTTTCAAAATTTGACAACTCTAGAAGTGTCAAACTGTAACAACTTGAAAAGCTTGGTTCCATCGTTTGTGTCTTTCCAAAATTTGACGGCACTGGAAGTATCAGAGTGCAATGGATTGGTCAATTTATTGGCGGTCCTCGGTAGCCAAGAGTCTGGTGCAGCTTACAAGATTGAAAATAACCGAATGCAAAATGATAGAAAATATCATAGTACCTGGCTGGGTTGATGAAATGGAACATCGGATCCTATTCGACCAGCTGATATATTTGGAGCTTTATTGCTTACCGAGACTTACAAGCTTCTGCTCTGGGAATTATACTGTTGAATTTCCATCTCTACAACAAGTAGTTGTGAGACAATGTCCAAATATGAAGGTTTTTTTCGAAGGAAGCCTTATGCACACCTAGCTTGCACAAAATACAAATATCAGAAGTAGAGAAGGAAGGCATTTGGGAAGGCAGTCTTAATACCACCATACATAAAATGTTCGAAGAGATGGTATATATCTCTTCCTTAACACTATTATTATCAAAAAGTGGTACTATTCATGCTAATCCGAAAAAACTTTGTTTTCTAATGTAACAATGTCACTTTTTTCTTTGTTGTAAAACAGTTAAAATGAAATATTTTGTCTTGGCAGGTTGGATTTGGTGGTATGGAAAGTTGACACTCTCCGAATTTCCCTTTCTGAAAGAAGTATGGCACAATCAATTTCCTATCAGTTTCTTCAGCAGTTTAAAATCGCTAGTGGTGGATATTGACTGCAGCAACTTGAAATACATATTTACGCCATCTGTGGTCCTGGGCTTAGTGCAACTCCAGGAATTGGAAGTAAAAAACTGCGCTATTGTGGAAGCAATAATTGTCATTGAGGAAGAAATGATAGATGAGTACACTCTGTTTCCTAATCTAAATAGATTGGATCTCAAACATCTGCCAAAACTCTCAACATTCTGCAACTATGCCGGAAATTCAATAGAACTGCCCTCCTTAGCCGAACTGTGTATTGAAAATTGCCCCAACATGGAAATATTTGTCTCCAGCTGTAAAGATGCAGACATGCCACCAAGCAAGAAGAACCACTACACAGACATGCAGCCTTTCTTTGGTGAAAAGGTATTCTTTCTTCTTCATATTATTCTTTCCTCCCCTGCTTTTGAGACATTCTCCTCTGCTGCCCTTACATCTGCGGATATAAATCAAAGCAAACAAGTTGAAGAAATGAACTGTCAAGATGACATTCATCCTTTGTTCGATCAAATGGTAACTTTGATATATTCTAAAGTGCAATTAGTAGAAATTCTTCCTTTTATATTTATATTGTTAGTACTAATTAAGCCGCTTTAACTTGTTTTGTTAAATTAAAATATTAAAATATACGTGTGTTAGAATATCAAGAAATTTTATCTTAATTAATTGAAAATGGAAGCTAAGATAAAAAAATTCATAAAAAGAACAAAAATAAATAAAAATAAATGAGGAGGTGGAGGTAATTTGCTCCAGTATTTTAGTTTTTAGCTAAGTTTATTGGTTTTTGTATTTATTTAAACTTTTAAGTAAGATTTTAAAATTTTATTTTAATTAAGATTTGTGTATGTAGAATAATTGTTGTTATTTAATAAGTACACTGATACGGTTAGAAAAACAAGTTTAGTTGATTAATCAACAACACTTTGTGTATGCAGGTTGTATCATCTTCATATTCTTTCCTCATTTTTTAACTAAGTTGTAGAATTTGTTCAATCTTTAGTTCTAAATCTTTTTTGTCTTCTCATCTCTTCTTGATATATTATACCTAATTTTGTTTGTTTATTAATTATGAGTATTTTCTTAATTACTTTTTGTTTGATTATTAATCATCAGTATTTTATTAATTACTCCAATTAAATTATTTAGGTGCAAATTTCTAATCTAAAGGTTTTGGGAATACACAAAATGGATAATATAAGACAAATATAACACCATCAACTCGCTCCGAAATCTTTCTCCAAAATAGATTCTTTCAAATATATGATTGTCATAATTTTTTGAATGTTTTCCAATCGAATATGATTGGAAGGCTCCAAAAATTGGAAGTGTTGTCAGTAGGAAGGTGTAATTCACTAGAAGAGATATTTGGAGAGCTTAAAATATCGAGTTGCAAGGTGGAAGAAATTGTTGGCAAGGAAGAAGGTATTTGTAGGATTGTCTTTCCACAATTAACAAGGCTGGAATTAGCAGATCTATCAAGCATTAGAAGATTCTATCCGGGATTGTATATTTCAGAGTGGCCAAAATTAAAGAAGTTAAGGATGTGGGGATGCAACCAAGTGAAGATACTTACTTCTGAATTTTTGAGCCTCCAAGAGATTCATGAAGAGAGTCAATTTAAGAAGCCAATTCAAGAACCGTTGTTCATTATTGATAAGGTATGAGCGCTAAGCATATCATTCATCTTTAATATTGAACTAGAGTAATATCAAAAATGCCATTAAAATTAAAAATTAAAAGTAATTTTTTTTTTTGAAAAAACGTTAATGAGTTTTGAAAAAAAAGATTTAAATCACAATAAAAAAAGAATTAAATAAATGAGGTTTTTCCAAAAGGAAGAAGTATATATTCAATGTAGTGTTTAAAGATGACATTAACCAATAAATGATCAATATCGATTATGTTTCAATTTCACCAAATCGAAATTTCAAATTGTTGTTAGGTAGCTTGTGATGTTTAGGTTGTGCGTATTAAAGAAGTATTGGTTTAAAGTTTTATTTTAAACACTTTTCAACGACACAATATTTAAAATGCATTATGAAAATTGAGGGATTAAATCCTTGTGTCAATATCTCTTATCATTTATTCTCTCCTTACTTTGTTTTACTGTTGGATATTAAGTTTGTATTTCATTATTCCGCATCTTACAAACTAAGCGAAAAATTAGGCATAACCTATTCACCATATTTAGGTTATTGCTACATGTTTTCCTTTCAAAAATGGAGTTTTTCGGTTTTGGTGATCTATGAGCGTTCTTGTTTAATTTGTGTAAAAGTTAACATGGAGTTGAATTCATGGGCGGCTGTTGTTTTGCATAGTAACTTTTTTTTAAAAAAACATTTTGGGGGATCTTACTTCTGGGTTTGCATGTACGATTTGCTTTCATGTTTGAGCTTGGCATGTTATTGCCGTGCAAGAATTTCAACTGTTTGAACATGACATGGGCTTGTTCTTCTTTCAAATTTAGTGTTCTGTTTTTAGTTCTTACTTATGGTATTGGACTTTCTGTTTTTAGTTTGTGTATTGATTAGAGTCTTCAATAAGTTTGTCCTTCAAGCTAAGTAACAGAGGAAGTGTCTATAATTGATATCTTCAATCACATTTTCAAAAATATTTTTTAAAAATTTTTTATTACTTTAATAATTTATTTTATTTTTTATTTTTAATTTATTATAATTTAGTATTTAACTATTTATATATAAATTCATTTTATATTTTAATATTAATTAGAATTAGTGAATTTTCATAAATTAGTTATTTATTGTAATAATTTGTTAAAGATTTTAAATTTTGCTGTTAATTTTTAAGTGTTATTATTATTATTATTATTTTTAATATTTAAGGGTTTTTTATTTATTTATAAATTTGTGTATTTTATAGTTTTTTTTTAAAAAATAAATTATGAAACATGTTAAATTCTTATTAAATGTACAAGTTAATATTAATTTGATAAATTTTAAAAATAAAGGGTAAAATCGTATTTTCAACCCAATAATTAAAGTTAAGGGCAAAATGGTCAATATACATATTTTGTCAAGTTTGACTGTCGGTCATAAGGACTAAGTGATATATTCTTGAAAAGTGAAGGACCACGTGAGTCAAAATAAGAAATATTGATCAAAAAGTAATAATTTTAAAAAAAAAGAAAAGGACCAAAATAATTTTTATCTTTTTTTAAATTTAAAAACATTTAAAGCGTTTTATTTTTTTAGGCAAATTGTATTGGAATGCCCTGATATTTAGTCATATTGCAATAGAATGCTCTGACATTTAGTTATATTGCAACTAAGATATTACGTTACCTAGAGAATGAGAACGTTAATCATAACTCAAAACTTATCTATTTAAATATAAAATATAGTCTTTCGAGTCTCTTTCTATTTTCTATTTTTTTTTTTTTTGGTTATTTACTACCAAATAATACTCTCAGAATGGTGGATCAAAACATAATAAGAAACCATTGCGAGAGCTATGTGTATATGTCCACATTGTTTTAGCTATAGATCCACTAATGATTTTCATTTAATTACAAGAAGTCCACCTTGCCTGTACCAACTAAGCGTTTATTTATATTTCAGGTTCCGTTTCCCAAAGTTGAACAATTGGCATTGGAGTGGAATTGGATCGTGGAAGAGATATTGCACGAAAATTTTTCAAAGTATTCGTACAATTTAAAAGTTCTTGAGTTGATAAGGGCCAATAAACAAAGTGCTATGTGTCCGTGTTGTTTTCTTTGCACATTGCCCAATCTTGAGAGACTTGATGTTTATTTTGGTTTTTTTGAGGAAATATTCATATGTGAAGGACTTGATTGTAAGGAGAAACATCTAGAGGCACCTAGTAAATTGAATCAATTGAAGCTCTCTAACTTGGAAGACTCGTTACATCTATGGGAGGAGAATTCTCTACCATTTAAAGTTTTTCAAAATTTGACAACTCTAGAAGTGTCAAACTGTAACAACTTGAAAAGCTTGGTTCCATCGTTTGTGTCTTTCCAAAATTTGACAGCACTGGAAGTATCAGAGTGCAGTGGATTGGTCCATTTATTAGCGGTCTCGGTAGCCAAGAGTCTGGTGCAGCTTACAAGATTGAAAATAACCGAATGCAAAATGATAGAAAATATCATAGCACCTGGCCTGGTTGATGAAATGGAACATCAGATCCTATTCGACCAGCTGATATATTTGGAGCTTCATTGCTTACCGAGACTTACAAGCTTCTGCTCTAGGAATTATACTGTTGAATTTCCATCTTTGCAAAAAGTAGTTGTGAGACAATGTCCAAATATGAAGGTTTTTTCGAAGGGAGCCTTAAGCACACCGAGGTTGCACAAAATACAAATAACAGAAGCAGAGAAGGAAGGCATTTGGGAAGGTGGTCCTAATACCACCATACAGAAAATGTTCACGGAGATGGTATATATCTCATCCTTTACACTATTATTATCAAAAAGTGGTACTATTCATGCTTATCCCAAAAACAACTTTATTTTCTAATGTAACAATGTCACTTTTTTCTTTGTTGTAAAACAGTTAAACTGAAATATTTTGTTTTGGCAGGTTGGATTTGGTGGTATGGAAAAGTTGACTCTCTCTGAATTTCCCCATCTGAAAGAAGTATCGCACAATCAATTTCCTATCAGTTTTTTCAGCAGTTTAAAATCGCTAGTGGTAGATGTTGACTGCAGCAACTTGAAATACATATTTACGCCATCTGTGGTCCTAGGCTTAGTGCAACTCCAAGAATTGGAAGTAAAAAACTGCGCTATTGTGGAAGCAATAATTGTCATTGAGGAAGAAATGATAGATGAGTACACTCTGTTTCCTAATCTAAATAGATTGGATCTCAAACATCTGCCAAAACTCTCAACATTCTGCAACTATGCCGGAAATTCAATAGAACTGCCCTCCTTAGCCGAACTGTGTATTGAAAATTGCCCCAACATGGAAATATTTGTCTCCAGCTGTAAAGATGCAGACATGCCACCAAGCAAGAAGAACCACTACACAGACATGCAACCTTTCTTTGGTGAAAAGGTATTCTTTATTTCTTTTCTTTTCCATATTATATTCTTTCCTCCCCTGCTTTTGAGATTTGAATATTATTCTTTGATGAAAAGGCATCTAATCAATTCCTTGTTATAATTTGTAATTAGTATAAAATCTTTATTTTTATATTCAAATTACTTATTCTTCGCCTATCTCATATATGACAGTTGACTGTCAATTTATTTGATTCATTTGGCGATGGTAAAGAATAGTGCAAAGGTAAAAAAAAAAAAAAAAATGTTAAATAAGACATTTTTGCTTAGTCAAATTAAAATAAAAGAGAATATATGCTAAATGCAATGAACTGAAGAGGTGGAGCTTATTTGTTCTTTTTTAGTTAAACTAATTCTTTTGTTATCTGAAATTCTTCACACTTCTTTCCTCCTGTTATCTCATCTATATCCATTCCCAGTGTTTTATTTGTAACTTTTGTTTGATTATTTTTTTTATCAATGAATGCAATCAATTAAATATTTTAGGTACAACTCCCTGATTTAAAAGTATTACAACTACACAATATGGAAAAACTGAGAAAAACATGGCACCATCAGCTTGCTTCGGATTCCTTCTGCAAATTAGAGTTTTTCGAGCTATATAAATGCCATAATGTGTTGAATGTCTTCCCATCAAATATGCTTGGAAGACTCCAAAACCTAGAAGAGTTGTGGCTAAACAATTGTAGCTCACTAGATGAGATATTTGAACTTCAAGCTTCTAGTTGTGAGAAAACACAAGCAATAACAGCAACTCAGTTGAGAAAATTGGGGTTATATAATTTGCCAAAGCTGAAGCATGTGTGGGATATGGACTCACAAGGTCTTCTAACCTGTCAGAATCTACTCTCAATAGAAGTTACAAGGTGTGACACTCTGAAAAGCATCCTTCCAGCCTCAGTAGGTAGAAACCTTCTTCATCTTGAAGAACTTTGGATAGAAAACTGTAGTATGGTGGAGGAAATTTTTGCCAAGGAAGAAGAATTAGATGAAGCAGTGCCCAGGTTTCCTCAATTAACATTTTTGAGACTAGCAGACCTATCAACACTCCGAAGTTTCTACCCAGGGGTAAATGTTTTAGAATGGCCAATGTTAAAGAGATTGCAAGTTTGGAATTGTAACAGAGTAGAGATATCTGCTTCGAAGTTTTTGAGCTTTCAAGTGATCGACGTGGAGAACCAACATGAGATGCCAATGGGTCAACCCCCGCTCTTACTTGACAAGGTACGACCCCAAGTACTTAATCACATTTCTACACCAAAATCAGAGTTTTTATAGTTTTTATGTTATTACATTTAAGAACACACTTAAGAATCTGCTAGAAATTCATGTGTTGCAATATTGTGAGAGCTATATACGACACAAAAATTAATTAAAATCGGTTAATTCTTATACATTTGGTTTTACCTATAATCACTTATTATTTCTTATTTAATTACACCGTTCCACCCTTGTTGCACCAAATTCAATGGCTACACCTACTAATACTTTGGTTCATTTTTCAGGTTCCATTGACCAACCTGGAAAGTTTGGGGTTGGATTGGAAGTGGTTTGAGAAAGAAGCTTTGCATGAAAAACTTCCAGAATACTCTTGCAAATTAAAGTTTCTTACAGTCAGAGGCTTTCATAAGACAGCTGATATTTGTGTATTTTGTTTCCTTCACAAATTACCCAATCTTGAGAAACTTCAAGTTTCTCAAGGCTTTTTCAAGGAAGTATTCTTATGTGAAGGACTTATTTGTGAGGAAGAACATGTTGAAGCACCTAGTAAATTAAGTCATTTAAGGCTTTTTAATTTGTTTGACTCATTGCATCTAGTGGGAGGAAAATTCTTTATCTAGGTAATGTTTTTCAAAATCTGGCAATTCTAGAAGTAGTTTAGTGTGGCAACTTACAAAGTTTAGTGCCATCCTCCGTGTCTTTCCAAAATTTGACGAACACTAGAAGTATTAGAGTGTAACGAATTGCTCAATTTAGTGGCGGTCCCGACGGCTAAAAGTCTGGTGCAACTTACAAAGTTGATTGTATCCAAATGCAAAATGATTGAAGAAATCATAACACATGAGGGGGATGAAGTGGAAGATCGAATCATTTTTAAGAATCTGAGTTATTTGGAACTCCAATGTTTACCAAGCCTTACAAGCTTTTACTCCGGAAATTATACTATTGAATTTCCATCTTTGACACAAGTAAGTGTGAGAGAATGCCCGAATATGAAGATTTTTTCTCGAGGAGTCTTAAGCGCACCAAGGCTGTGCAGAATTCAAACATCAGAAGCAGAGGGAGATGGATTTTGGGAGGGCAACCTTAATACTACCATACAACATATGTTCACTGAGGTAAGCCTAAATTAATTTTTTGTTACAATTTTTTTGTTTGCAAAATGAATTTGAGACTCTTGGGTATAGCAATAAGTGTTGAGATTTTGTAATTGCAAAAATATTCATAAAAATCCAAATGAACATTAATTAATCAATTCAATTAATTTTGGATTCTGTAATTGAAATATTGATAGTTGCTTAATTGACTGAATAATGGATATTGGCTTCTTTTAGTTTGCCCAATATTTTAAAACTTTCGCTTTTGTCTTTGTTATGATATGTTTTATAGTTATAAAATGTGCGAGAGTTGTAAAGGAAACATGAGTTTATTATTTTATTTATCTAATTTTCCCACAATATGGTTAAATCTCCATGTTGAATATCAAGTAATTGAATCCAAATTCTTTATAATTATAGAATGGGCAGAGTTCTAAAAAAGATTGAGACCATCCTTTCAAATACAAGATGGAACAAGGCAAGTCTGTGCTGTGGTTTTTGAACAATGAAGCTCAGAATGGGCAGATTTTTGTTAAATTATGATGTTTTCGGTAATGATCGATCAATTTATGTTTAGTTAAAGAATTTCTTACTGCTAATATAATTCTTTATAATTACAGAATGGGCAGAGTTCCAAAGAAGATGATTGAGACAATCCTTTCAAATACAAGATGGAACAAGGCAAGTCTGTGCTGTGGGTTTGTGAACAATGAAGCTCATTTGAATAAAGGCTTTTGTTTCCTTGGGCATGCCACTATTGTTTCAAGAGAGTTGTGTCACTGCTGTGTTGTTTTACATCATTTGTGGTTGGAAAAATGGTGTATGTGAACTTTTGCAGTTAATTTTCTTTTTCTTTTATAAATGTCTGATTAAATCAACCATACGGTATTGTTCCTTAGTCATGATACTAAAGATTTTCCCAATTATAGGTTTAGTTGATGATGCATTTTGTATTGCATTTTTTCATACATTTTTCATGCATTTTACTTAATTTTTGAGACTTTGTAATAGTTTCATACATTTTGTTAGGGGTAAGGCTCATTACGTCCCCCTCTAATTAGGTGTACCTATTTTATTTTCATTAAATAAAATTTTCCTCGTACCGTCGAGGTTTGCTAAAAAATAAAATAATAAAATCATCTTATTAAATTTTAGAATACCATATTTAGACTATTTTCAGAAGGTTTTTTTTTTTTTTTTAGCAGAACGATGAATGATATGAAAATACGTTTTTTATAATGATTCTGAAAAGAAGATTTATAAACAATTAGATTTTACTAGTGTAATAAAATTTGATGGGATTTTTTTCTAAACCAAAATTTAAAATACTTCATAATGGTGTATTTGTGCAATTGTGTAATTATGGAAGAGGAGTGGATTCTGTAATGTATATTAAGAGGAAACCGCGTCACTGCTTTTAATGAGTTATACATTGTTCTTTCTATGGGTCTAATTACAAGATTTTGTGAAAATGAGCTAACCCAATAATAATGGATGTTTGTTCGGCCATATGTTTATTTATTTATTTTTTTAGTTTCTTCCATGTATGTTTAATTTTAGAGAGATTATAATATAATCATATTTTATGATTAATAATTTTATTGCATTTATAATTTATGATTAAAATGGGCTAACCCAACCTCTTATCTTGGTGGTTGGAGCTTTACAAGTTCCTTTAACCCAATAAAATTATTTTGGTATTATAAATATTGTCTCATTATTATTCATAAAATCATAATATATTAATGGAGACTTCTTTCGATTTGAAAATAGATATTCGGATTGTGTTATAAGATTTTAATTTTAGTAGGTATAGGTGTCACATTAAAGAAAAAATTGTATATTTGTTAAGCTATCTTCAAGTTAATTATCTAAAAGAAAATATGATTTGCAAGATATGATTGAATAATTGGGTTGAAATCAAATGCAGGCGGTGCAGTTGGTTTATTGAGTGGGACATAGGGTACATATATAGCCATGAGAACGTTGGTTGACTTGCTTCAACTATCATCCAAATTTCCCTTCTCATGTATAATTGAAAAAAACAGACGCACGTTCCCAGATTCTGAATATTAAAAACGCACAAATATTTGATAATAAACTAAAGGGATATATCGATTCCCCACACGTAGTGTTTGGAGTATTTTTTTTATTTTTTATTCTTTAATTTTATAAAATTATCTAAAAATTTTTATCATATTAAATTTATATTTAACTTTTAAGTTTAATAATTAAATTTTAAAAAATATAAAGGTAATTATAATATAATAAATATTTAAAATACTTTTAAATTAAAAAAAATTATTTAAGATAAAAATTAAAAATATTTTTCTCTCTCCTCTCAACTCTCTCTTCATCTTCTTCTACTCTTACATTTTCTCTCTCTCTCTCTCTCTCTCTCTCTTTCATATCACTTTTTTTTTATTATTATTTATAGTATGGTGTGAGATTTTTTTTATTTTGTTTATTCATATTTTTAAAAAAAATATTTGATTAAAGATTTGTTGGAGACCAATTTTCACCGTTCATCTTTTAAAGATGGACAGTTAGATCTCCATCAGATCTAAAAATATTTAAAAAAAAATTATTTTTAGTTTTATTAATGTGTTTTTAAATTTTAATATTTTTTATTAAATTTATCTTTTTATTAAATTATTTTTATATATCTTTAATTTTTTATATATAAAAATATTTAAATATTATTTTATTTAAAATTTTAAGAATAAAATAGTCTTTTTATTATAAAATTAATAAATTTTAATAAAAGAGGTAAAAAAAAGAAAAATAAAATTAAAGAATGATAAATAGAGAATATTTCAAACTTTAGGGACCTAAACTAAAATGAAAATCTTCAAAATAACAGATCAAGCAACTTCCACGTGAGTGCCACTTAACTGTCTGTTGGGTAAGAGTTTAGACATGTTTTGTCTCCCGATCATGAAGTGATCTCCCGCCCCTCCCTATCATAGAACGGTAGCTGCAGATTTCCATAAGTTTGACTTTGCAGCTGCTCCATAAAACAGGTACAGTACAGTCAGTACCAGCACTCACTTTTATTCATCTACTACTATCGAGTATCAACACTAACAATCTCATCATGTCTCCATTTTATGGGGCTCTATCTAGTCTAGTCTAGTTTGGTTTCATGTGAAAGTTTCACTACTATGGACTGCAATTCCATGATCAGCAGCTGGTGGAAAAGCCACGTCACTTTACAAACTCTCTACCTCCTGCTTCTGGGTCAGCTCGTTTCTTTGATACTTGCATCCATGAGCTTCACTTCTTCTCTGATTGCAAGTCTTGGTATGATTTTGGACTCACCCTTTTAAGGTTTCATGGTTCTAGTTATGCTTGTGTTTTTCTTTCTATTACTGGTGATTTTGTTTTAGGTGTCGATGCTCCTATTACTCAGACAACCTTAACTTACGCTTCCTTAGCTTTGGTTTATGGTGGTATATTGGTGTATAGGCGTCAAAGGCTACGGGTAATTTCTCATCTTTTCACTTATCGGATACACTAATTGAAACTCTGTTGATGGAATATGCTGAAAAAAAGGAATGAAAATAGGCCTAATTCAATTGTTTGGTTCTGCTAATATTTCATTTCCATGAAATTATGGATGATGTATAGCATAACATTCAACATTTAGTTGCAACCGAATTGGTGGTGGTGTGTGGAGTTAGAATATTAATGGTGGAATTTGTGTTTTAAACGATGTCAAATTGTTTGTATTTAGTTTGTTTTTTGCTGTTTGAGGATGTGCAATATATATCTTCCATGGTCTGCAGGTTGCTTGGTATTGGTATCTACTCTTAGGCTTTGTTGATGTTCAAGGGAATTATCTTGGTAAGCAACTGATTAATAATAGTTTGATTTTTCACACTACTCATCATACAAAGACTAAAACGGGCCAGCGCCTTAGACATGAGAGGCTAGAGTTCTCTGTTTTGAACATTGATTTTCCATTGGAAGATAAAAGCGGTATTCGTGTGATGTCAGATTTTCGAACTGTAAACAATACAAAGCTTGAATAATTTGGAAATAGTATACTGAAAATATGAAATTCAGGGCTGTTCAAATATGTTGAGTACTATTAGGGAAATAATCCTAGAGTGAATAAAACAGGTTCAAATACCATTTGTACATACACAAAAAAAGAGAAACTGTCAAACTAAGCACATCTAGACAAATTTATGCAAAACTTCAGACAATTTCAGAAATTTGAAGAACTCTGTTGTATTGCATGTCCTGAGAATATGAATATTAATTTACATGTAGATCAAACCACAATGTAGTTTTAATCTCTCTTTCTCGTGGTTGATGCAGTCAATAAAGCCTACCAGTACTCATCACTCACTAGTGTGACACTACTGGACTGCTGGACAATAGCATGGGCCTTAATTCTCACATGGTTCTTCCTTGGCACTCGATATTCCCTATGGCAGTTATTTGGTGCAGCCCTCTGTGTGTTAGGCCTCGGTTTAGTACTGCTCTCAGATGCTGGGATCGGAGGTGGAGGTCAGATTTTCTTTTCGAAAGTGGTACTATATCTATTAACAGGGTTACATTCATAATTAATATATTGTATTGTTATCATCCATCTTTCAGGCGGTTCAAGACCTCTCCTGGGTGATGTGCTTGTTGTGGTTGGGACAGTTTTCTTTGCCATGAGCAACGTTGGTGAGGTTTGTAAATCCAAAAATCCCTCTCACACTTTCTGTATCTGTCCTTATATACTTTGTAGAAGATATCAATTTTATTGTATGTCACTACTTGAGTGAGACATTAGATGTGAAGTTTGATTTTTATGACTATTTCTTGTCCCTCTCTTATTCTCAATTGCAGGAATTTTTTGTGAAGAAAAAAGATCGAGTTGAAGTGATCTCCATGATTGGTGTTTTTGGATTCCTAGTGAGTGTGGTTCAGTTGTATCCTTTTCATTAGACATTGTGGACATCCATGTATATTTTAAATAAACGTTGTTCTCATTCCTTAACTTATCTTAGATCTATTCTGGAGCGAAAGAGTGTAGAATCAATCAAATGGTCAACAGATATTGTGAGTAATCTAGTCCAATACAGTCCTTGAATTATTAAACTGCTTGCACGAGGTTTATCGATCTTTGCCTTCTCTATTTGAACAATCAATCTCTCTAATTCATATTGCTACCCGTTTTTTGACGAATGGCTTCATTAACTTGTCAAACTGAATTCTATATTTTCTGTTTTCAGATATTGGCATTCGCGGGCTATATTCTATCTAGCTTTATGTTTTACACACTAGTTCCTTTTGTTCTAAAGGTCAATTTTCTTCTCACCAACAATTATTAAAGACTGCATTCTCTTTGAAAAATATAGGTGGTAACTGTTGCCAATAAGTATATTTTGAATACAGTTGAGTGGAGCAACAATGTTCAATCTCTCATTGCTTACGTCTGATATGTGGGCAGTCATCATTCGTACTTTTTTCTACCGCCAGCAGGTATACTTTTCAAGGCTATGAATTTATTTGATAGAATGTGACCAATTTTCAATCTGATGCTAACATAAACGATTTTCCGACCAACTTTGAGCTGGTTTCGTCTATTTGTTTAGAACCTGCATCCCTAAATGCAAAACTGACCAGATAGTTCCATTGTATTGCAGGTTGACTGGTTATACTACGTTGCATTTGCAGTTGTGGTAATTGGACTTGTCATTTATTCAACGACGTATGCTCTACTTCTTGTCAATTTAAAACTTCTGTTTCTATTTTCTTAAACAGTTTCAACATTTGTGTCGTGCAACACTCGTGCTTGTATATTTGTACATTCCTACGATCTCTCTCTTTATAGTTTAGTACCAGTGTGTTATTTCATCAGAGGAGTTGAGGAAATTTGTATCCATCAAATGTTGTCTGAAATAACCAACGTTAAATCCTACGTGGGCTAGTAGCCATTGCTCGAGTGTAGCTTTTGCTGTTGCTTCTTTCTTTTTTTTCTTTTAAAACCTTATAGGAAGTTGGAGGAATTGAGCTTCTGTTATTAAATTCTGCAATAACCAGTGCTTATATTGCTTACTGCTTTTTATAACAGCAACAAGGATCCCATTCCTGTTCCACCTCTTGAAAATGGAAACTCCAATGTACAGTATCAAATTCTCAACGATGAAAATGCAGTGGCACCAACAACACACTAGCCATTCAATTTCATTGAAGAGGCAGAGCAAAGGTCCTGGTTAGTCTGTAAGTTTTTTTCTCTTTTGGAATATCTATTTTCCATTGACCGCGAAAGCCTGACAATGATCAAAACCGCGCTTTGCAGCTACAGGGATCAATCTTTTATTCTACACGAAACAAGAAAGTATCGCAACGTTTTCTCTGTGCCGCATCAAACTCACTTCTTTCCAGCAACAATGTCCTGGAGAAGCTCTAATTTGGAAAAATGGCTTCAAATTAATGCAGTAAGCAGACCAATGTAAAATGGACTGTATTGTATGTTGTATTTGGTGGAAGGGTGATGTATTAGCTATTCATCCAAATTGTTGAAAGTTTTGAATCACCTTGGAGGCTTGGAGTATCTATGTTCCATTTTATCCCACTGTTGATTAAACTGTTTGAAAATTTAATTTTATTTAATTTTTTAAGTAAATAATGCCTACCTTCCCTGAAGTTTGTTTAATTACAGGCGGAGTCAACTTTTGGGTTTATTGACAAAAACCTCCCCTCCCGTTAGCAACTTTTGGCAAAAAACTTTCCCGATAAACTGTTATATTTAACCAAATTTTACTAAAGGCATGGGAGGTGTTTGTCAATAAACGATAAAGTTGACTCCGCTTGTAGTTGAAAAAACTTCATGGGAGATCGATGCAGCTAGTTCTAATTTTTTTATTTTTTTTTAAACTACGAGCCTTTGTAATTTTTTTTCCATGTTTTTTTTAAATAAATAAATTGTTTGGTTATTTAATTTTAAAAAAATTTCATATAGTTAATTTATTAAAAAAAATTTAAGAAATAAGGTTGAATTGTTTTATTTTTTTTTAATTTTTTTTTATATACCACGTGCGATGCTGGTGATTCGAATCTGGAACATTGTCAGACTGAATGAGCGCTTTTACCATTGAGTCACATTGGGCGGTGGTAGGTTGAATTGTTTTATTAAGGTTTAAGAATTTTTTTTTATTTTAATAATCCAGTCAAACCTTTTATTTGTTGTTAATTTTTAAACAAAAAAAGAATATAATGTAATTAATAAATACTTTAGAGTCAATTTTGGCATTCTATCTCAAAATTTAAGCTTTTTATTAAAAAAAAAAAAAGTTTCTAATGGTTCAAAATTTTTACTAGAATAGTAATTAAAAATACAAAAAGATTTGGAAAAAAAAATTGAATTGAAGAAGACTATTTTAGTAAGAGAATTTAAACAAATTTATATCTTTATTCATTTTATATAACGAAATTAAAATAATTAGAATTAATTATTTTATAACACTAAGCACATGGTTTGTATTTAAGTAATATACTGCGCATCAACCGAGGCCTCACATCACACCAAAAATAAAAAGAAGTTGCAAATAAACAAACTCTCCCGCCCTCGAATCAAACTAGAAAAAATTGGGTGTGGCAGGCGCACCGTGTGATGTGGTGTGTGCGTCCTCCCACCCCTCCATCGACTGTCAAGACAACCTATGTATTGTTGCCATATTTAAAAAAACAAAATTTTATTATTATTTCACGTTCTCTCTCACTTTCCAAGTCTAATATTTGTCTTCGTCCACCATTTCTATATGTACATGCATTTCACATCATTCCATTTTCTAACCATTTTTAGAACAACACCATCTTCACCGTTCAATCAATCCAACTACACACGAGCTGCAGTAATATTAGAGAGAACTAAAGTTTACAAAGCAAAAAAGAGACACAATAGTAGTCAGTCAGTCAGTCAGTAGAGTATGGATTCGTCTCTGTATTTGAAGGTGGATAAAACCGGAGGTGAGAACATGTCATCATGGTGGTGAGCTTGTTGCATTCTCACCGTAGAATCGTAGCTGCAGATTTAACAACTCATTTCAAAGTTTCACAATGGAAATCAACAGCTGGTGCAGAATCCATCTGAATTTAAGAAGTTTCCACATCCTGTTTCTGGGTCAGGTCGTTTCTCTTATAGTGGCAATGGGGGGCTTCTCTTCTTCTCTAATCGCAAATCTTGGTATGGTTTGGACTCACCCTTTCAATATTCCATGGTTTTTTTTTTTTTTCTCTTTTTGGTGGGATTTTTGTAAAACATACTCTTGTGATTTTGTTTAGGTGTTGATGCTCCTATTACTCAGACAACCTTCACTTATGCTTCCTTAGCTTTGGTTTATGGTGTTATATTGCTGTATAGGCGTCAAAGACTACAGGTAATGTTCCATCTTTTCACTCATAGGATACACTAGTTGACTTTATAATTTTCTTTTTTATGTAAAAACTGTGGAACAAAGAGAATGAAATAAGGCGATGCATAGTACAACATAAAATTTAGTTGGATTTGGTTTTTCTTTACTTAACATGACAAGCAAATTGGTGGTGTGTGGAGTTAGAATCTTACTGTGTGCTGTTTGTATTTGAACTGATATCAATATAAGTTACTGTTTTTGGGGTTTGAAGATCTGAAATATATCTTCTGTGATTGCAGGTTGCTTGGTATTGGTATCTACTCTTAGGCTTTGTTGATGTTCAAGGGAATTATCTTGGTAAGCAAATGGCTAATACACTTTCACACACGCAGCACAGGCACACACATACAGAGATTAGGGGCTCGCGCCATGTGTCTTAGACATGAGAGTCTAGATATCTCTGTTTTTAAGATTGAATTTCTAGTAGAACATAAAAGCTGTGTTTATATGATGTTGGATTTCAGACTAAAGAGTTTAATTTAGGCACATTGAAGATGAATTATTTCCATTTCACAGTCAATGATCTTATAGTTTCTGAAATCTTTTGTTTTCCTCGGGGTTGATTGATGCAGCCAATAAAGCCTTCCAGTTCTCATCGCTTACTAGTGTGACGCTACTGGACTGCTGGACAGTAGCATGGGTAATAATCCTCACATGGTTCTTCCTTGGCACTCGATATTCCCTATGGCAGTTATTTGGTGCAGCCATCTGTGTGCTGGGCCTTGGTTTAGTGCTGCTTTCTGATGCTGGAGTCGGTGGTGGAGGTGAGATTTTCTTTTTTCCCTTATACTCTCATACAACTACCCTATTAGTTTTCCAGACAGCTGTACTATATGTCAACCATTATGTTGTTAATGAGTATTTACTAGTTGATATATCATCGACAGAGTTCTCAGTTAGTGGACTTAAACTACCTGCCCTGCAATTGATTAGATGTTTCGAATCATTCATTTTTCAGGTGGTTCAAGACCTCTTCTAGGTGATATGCTTGTTATTGCTGGTACACTTTTCTTATCCATGAGCAACGTTGGTGAGGTTGGTAAATCCTAAAAATCTCTCTCACTTCTAGTATCTGTCATTACTTCTCTATAAGAGATCAATTGTATTGTGTGTGGCTACTACGGTGAGACATTAGAGTTTATAACTATTGCATGAAGTTTGATTGTTTTAATAGATAATTACTTGCCTGTTTTGAGCCACTTCTCTCTCTGTGTCTTACACCCAATTGCAGGAATATTTTGTAAAGAAAATAGATCGTGTTGAAGTGGTCTTCATGATTGGTGTTTGTGGGTTCATAGTAAGCATGGTTCAATTGTATCCTTTTAACTAAGAATTCTAGTTATTAATGTATGTTGGATTATGCTGCTTTCATTCCATAACTTCTCTTAGATCCGCACTAGAACTCAAGAATGTAGAATCAATCGAATGGTCAACAGATACTGTGAGTATCCTATTCCAGTACAGTCCTTGAATTTGCTAACTGCTTACATAGGCTTATCTCTGCCTTCTCTGTTGAAAACCATTTGTACATTAAATCATTAAACCGAGTTCTTTATTCTTTTTTTTTTTTTTAAGATATTGAGCTTTGCTGGCTATGTCGTATCAGGCTTTATGTTCTACACCGTCACTCCTTTTGTTCTAAAGGTCAGTTCTCACCAACAATCATTAAACAGAGTTCCTTTTAGATGAAAATTCACCCACTTGTATGCAAATCTCTGCACAACAGCATCTATTTAGATATGTTAGGAAATAGTTACTGATTTGGATAATTGACCCGTTAGAAACATTAGTTGATCAAAATCTAGCAGTCCCATAAGTTTTGTTAAATTTCTACTCTTGCAAATTTTAAAGATAGCATTTCTTTAACTTTATTAGCTAGACGAACTAGTTATGCGAACAGAACGTAGCAGAGGTAAAATGACTCTCCTATAGTGAAGCTTTTCTTCGAGAAATTTATGTGGTCATTGTCTCTGATAAGGATGTTTCAAATACAGTTGAGTGGAGCCACAATGTTCAGTCTCTCACTGCTTACATCTGATATGTGGGCAGTTGTCTTTCGTATTTTTTTCTACCATGAGCAGGTAATTTCTGTTTTTAAGTTAAGATTTATAACTTTATCAAATGTGTCATGGATAATTTGATAGAATGTAACCAACTTTAGTCTGATGTTTAACATATACTGTTTTTTGAATAACTTCGAGTGAACTTATTTGCAGGTCGACTGGTTATACTATCTTGCTTTTGCTGTTGTGGTTATTGGTCTCATCATTTATTCGACAACGTATGCTCTAACTCTTGTTTCTCGCTTTAACTTTTGTGTCATGAAACACCCATGCTTTAGATGCAACCTTAAATGGAAACTTAAATCTATAGTTTGGTTGGAATCTTAAATTAGTAAATGTTCATGTAGACAAAGGAGACACCTCCTGGTTGTGTTTTTAGTTCTATCAAGTGTAGTTAGTTCATCAGAGGAGCTGAAGAAATTTATAGCCATGAATGCTTGACAATATAATCGACAAAGAAAACTTGATTTGGGCTAGTTGCCATTGTTTTAAAGTATATTTGCTGCCATTGAAAGGTTGGCCTAGTGTAAACGTCTGCTTCCGAGAGGCCAATGATAATTGTAGATAATCCATGACCATATCGTGAGGCTTGACTTGTTAATGGGATGCGAATAATGCTATATTTTTCTTTTCAATCTTATACGAGCTCTGTAGGTATTAAATTCTGCAATAACCAGTGTTCATGTCGCTTACTGCTTTCTCATAACAGCGAGAAGGATCACATTCTCGTACCACTGTCAGTTCCTGAAAACAGAAACCACCATGTACAATATCGAATTCTTGACTATGAAAATGTTGCGTCAAGATACGTGTCATCAGATTCATGAAGGGTAGAACAGCTCCTCAGTTGTCCAGACATTTTTCTGATTGATGTGTAATATAATGACAGAAGCCTGATTAGGATTTTAATCCTTTGCAGGGATCAATCTTTTGTGACCCACATGCAGACAACAAAGTGTAAAGTTGTTCTCTTCAGTCTCCCTTGTAACCTCAAGCTCATTGTATCTGGTTGACATTCTAGAGAAGTTCTTAATTTGGAAAAATGTCTTCAAATGAAGTAGCGAGACTGATCTTACTAAACTATGATGTTACTTTAATTACTGTTGTGCTAGTCATGCAAAATGTTAAACTTATCTTTGACTTACGAGGAGGGGATTCGAACTTCGACACCTCAATTTCACTAAGAGGTGTGATTACTACTAGGCTATCTTACATCAACCTAAAATGATAAACTTTGAAGCACCTCTTAAGCATCTATTCACTGTTTATTTAGGAACATTCAACGGTTTTTGAAATATTTTTTATTTTAAAACTTTCAATCCTTATAAACTTTCCTTGTATTTTGTTTTTCTTTTTCCACTCAAATATAACTTTTACTTGAACGGTCAAGAACTCTAAGAACGAATTATTAATTTTTGTAATTAAACCTATTATAGTAATCATCAAAATTTTGAAATAATCTTAATTCAATTTTCATACAATAAGTTATTATTATTATTAAATATCAGTAAAAATATCACTAAATATTAATTCATCATATTTTTAAATTATTTTTCATACTAAATTATCTCATTACCCTTACATTTAACGGTCAAACAAATCATGTTGACTTTTTGGATGATAAAAGCAACTATAGGAGGGTTTTTTTGACAAATACAGAAACTATGAGAGGTAAAACAATGTATTTGAATTTATTAGGATCATTTTTGGTAATATCCCTTATTATTATTATTATTTATTTATTTTGACATAACTATTATTATTATTGTTATTAATAATACATTTACATAAAAAAAATTGAGCGTTCTTTTTTCAAATTAGAAAAAACGATGGGGAGAAGAGTATATTAGCAAATGAGGAAAAACAAAAATAAAATTCTGTAAAATTAGTAAAAAGAGGGGGACAAAACGAATTGAAAATCGACAAAGCCGAAGCCCGAATGCGAATCTCAGCAATATAAATTGGTGGCAGCCAAACCAAAATTGTAAAATCCTCAAATTTGATCCCAATTTTCCCTCCTTGGAACCATGGAACAGCATCCACCACCAACGCAAACCCCTACGCCTCCCGCCACCCCTACGACGGCAACTGAACCACCACCACCACAGCCACAGCCGCAGCCACCGCCACCGCCTCAACCACTGCAACAAGAACAATCAGCACCGCCCTCCGCAGCAACAACCCCTACTACCACCTCCACCCCGACTCCAAACCCTAACCCCAATACACCCCAACCCTCCAAACCCACACTCGCTCCCCCGCAACCCAGACCCTCCTCATTTTCCAGACCATGGCAACAACAACAACACTCTCACTTCGCTCACTTCTCTTCCCTTCCTTCTTCGTCTCCGTCATCCTCATCCATTACGCCTCCGATACCTGCATCGCAGAGGGGCGGCATTGCCATTGGTGTTCCGGCGCCGCGCCCTACTGCTTCTACTCCGCAGCCCGCTGCACCCTTTTCCTCTTCTTTTGGCCAACAGTTTGGTGGGTTGGGCCGGACTGGAGTTAACACGCCGGATTCGGTCTCTCCTTCGCAGGTTATTTTATTATTGTTATTATCTAATTATTTAGTAAATGGAATATGAATTAACAAGGTTGTGTTTTGGTAGTTATTACTTGTTCTAGTAATTTAGTGCTTTCAGCAGTTTCTATGTACTTGAGGCTTATATTAATTTTTTTTTTCTCTTCAGTTTCCTTGTCAATTAATTAATGGTGTTGTGTCTCTCTGGGTTCTTCTAGTTTTTATATTCAATGTGTTTTTGTTTGTCTGCTTTGTTGGTTGTTGTATTTTATTTAAGTTGGTTATCTGGAGAGTGAGTAGGCTTAATGTGCATGGTTTCGTCATTTGAATTTGTAGTTGAGGCCGCAAGTGCAAGGAATGCAGGGAATGGGGATGATGGGATCTATAGGTTCAAGTTCACAAATGCGGCCAGGTGGAATTTCTGTACAACACCATCAACCGAGGCCTTTACAACAATCATCCCTTAGACCACCACCATCTTCCCCAAATAACCAATCCTCTGCTACCCAAGTTAGTGCTTATATTTATTATTATTATTTTTTTTTTTTTGCATGTTGGTGTCTTATTGTGTTTAAGTTTTGTATAACGTAATATTCCATCGAATACTAATTGCTGAGAAAATCAGTTGAAGTGGTAACAGGGTGGGTTGGGTGTTACTTCATGTTAGATTCAAATTTTATTGAGCAAAGACGGGAGATTGTTGTCAATGAATGACCCACGCATCTGCTTAGAATACGAAAACCTTTATTTTTACATTTTATTTAAATAAGAGACACAAAATATGTCAATGTCACTGGAACTAATTTGATAGTACATTTAAATAGTGGCTGCAAATGGTACTTAAAACAAGTTAGGATTGTGGCTTTGAGAGAAAAAAATAATGAAAGAGGATGAAGAAATAGAATAAGAAATACCTTCTCTGAATATGTACTGGAAACTGAAATTAGAATGTTAAAAAATAGCCATTCTCTATGTTACACTTGTGAAGTAAGCATATTGGATGAAGGGAAATGTGCTTACATAATCATATTTGAGGTTCATAAGATTGTTTCCGCAGGTGAATTTTTAGCACTTGCAGTTAATTAGGGGGTTAACCTGCGAGTATTACTTAATAAGAAGTTTTGGACTTGGTTGGTCGTAAGGAGAATTGTGGATGGCATTTAATTTTCATGTTTGATGCAGTGGCACCTCCTTTATTTAGTTCGGCTTTTATATACTTGTGACCAGATATTTGTTTTCTAGTCATAGATCTCCCATAAATTTGAGAAAACTAGCTTCCCTGGTCATTGAACCTGGGATGCAAACGTAGTAATTTGAGAGTAACGTTGAGATGATTTCTTCTTCTGCTGCAAGGTCTTGAAATAGTAATAGTGAGATTTGGGTTTCTGGCCTTTTCTTTTAGCATGTCATTGCTGATTTCTCCTTTGTGTTTTTGGTTTTCTGCAGAATTTCCAGGGGCAAAGTCTTATGAGAGTCTCATCTGTGGGTTCTCCTGGTTCTCCATCTCCTAGTACATCACAGAGTACGCATAATCAGCCATGGTTGTCATCTGGACCACAAGGGAAACCTCCTTTGCCACCCCCCACTTCATATAGACCGCAGATGAACTCACCATCCATGCAGCAAAGATCTCATATTCCCCAGCCACATATTCCCTTGTCAACAGCTGCACAGCAACAACATGTGCCATCTCTGCAGCCACAACCGAAAACATCACATCAGCTGCAAGAGCATCACGGGCAGCAATTTCCCTCATCAAGGGTCTCACAATCTTTACCTCATCAACAACAAATTACAAGGACCCTGGGCTCCGCAATTCAGAAGCCTTCCTCTCTTGGAATGGTACAACCTACTGCAGTCCAGGCAGGGAACCAAACTAGAATAGTTAGTGCAGAAAGTGATGAATCTTGTAATCGGATTCTCAGTAAAAGAAGCATCAATGAGATAGTTAACCAGGTGAGCCATATGGCCCGCTCTTAGCAATTCTAGGTCAAATTAAATCCGCTGGTACTGCCTACTTTATATAAATATATGGTCATGTTTATTGGTTTGTCACTAAGTCTAGAATTATAGGCTTTAAATATTTTATTATTGCAAACCATAAAATGTTACCAAGTCTAGAATTGTAGACTTTGTTGCATGTTGTATCTGAATTTCAGCTGCCAACCATTAATTGCTAACTAAGATCTTTGTAGAGAGAATATAACATTAATCTGCAAATAAATCGTTTTTGTTCTTCGAATAGTTGTCTTTTATTAGTGAAGGGGGTGAGTATTTGGAATATAATTCAACAAATCTGTAGGTTTAAGATATATGCAGTTTGAAGATTGAAGATATTAGTTGGTGATTGTGTCAATATTTAAAGTATAACTAATGTAATCAAAGTTGAATATTATTTGTCTCCAAGGCATTATCCAATCCATGCTTCTTGTGCTTCTTGGACAGATTGAACCTTCAGAGAGGTTGGATCCTGAAGTTGAAGATATTCTTGTGGATATTGCGGAAGATTTTGTGGATTCTGTGAGTAGTAGCATTTACTCTTCCTTGAACATAGACAGCACTCAGACAATGGGCAATTTTGATGATTTCAATGTTCCATAACTTTATAATTTTTCTTCCAACCTGATTTGGACTTTTTTGTTTTTCTTTAGTTATAGTTCTTCATTTTTTCTTTTGGAAGCAGGAGCATTTCTTGGGTTAATAATATCAAAACATATATATCATCATCTTATGCTCTACTTCATAGGATGTTTTAAAAAAATAAATGGAACTGTTTTAATTGATCTACAAAAGGAATACCTTTGAAAGTCCATATAATACATAATTTTTAATATAGGCATCCATACCTTATGTCTTGGGTTTTGTTGCACTAGTGATGGCTCGAGGCATGAAGAATGTCCGTAGACAATATTTTTTTCAGTCAACCACATTTTAGTTGATATTTATTTCTAATTGCAGCCTTTTTAAACTTTAATTTTTCCTTCACCAGATTACAACATTTGGTTGCTCATTAGCTAAGCATCGGAAATCCGATACATTGGAAGCAAAAGACATACTTCTACATCTTGGTTAGTTTTGTACTGTTCTACATGTTTTTATTTCTCTTTATGAACATCTTGGGCTTCTTTACTATCTTATGTCTTAATGTAGAGAGAAATTGGAATATGACTCTTCCTGGGTTTGGTGGTGATGAGATTAAGACCTACAGAAAACCAGTAAGAACTCCACTATTCTGGTTACTGTTATCAGGAATTGGTCTATGACACAATAATACAGCTAACAAGATACGTTCTCCTTAATTATCTTACCTTCTATAATTGCTTTTTGTGATGGCTTTTTCAGCATACAAATGATATCCACAAGGAGAGGCTTGCAGTGGTAAGTTTTGGCCTTGATATCTTTCTTCTTCTGTTGTGATACATTAAAGATGCATGCGTGTGTCATTCTCTAGCCACATTAAAACAAAGAAAAAAACTAACTAGAAGCAGAGAAAAATCTGCTAGAAGCAAGGCTTCTAAAGTCATCTAAAAAAGGAAAAAATAAAAGAGGGGGGCTCCTCAAACAAAACAATCCCAATATCCAAATTCTGTCCCAAAGCAGCAAGGCCATCAGCAACTTTGTTGGCTTCCCTAAAAGCAAAGACAGCAACACAATCCCAGCTTTGTTTCATCAACTTCTTACATCTGTTGATAAGGCTAAAGAGAGGGTGGCTGAAATAATCCTCTCTACAAAAAAAACCTTTGGAATCACTTTCCAGAACAACCTTTCTGAATCCCCAAGACCAAGCCTGTTGCAGCCCTTCCAGGATGCCCTAAAGCTCGGCTTCCATCACATTACCCAGCCCTTTCTTTGGTTTTTTACTAGCATATATCATGTCCTTTGCTTTTGGGCAGATAAAGAAATCAATCATGGCAACCGAGGTGGCAAATACGAAGACCTCTGTTGGACAAGCTGCTGCAACTGCTAAGGGCAACCTGGGAAAGGTACCTGCTAACATCTTAGGCTCTACATGAGGGAGTTTCCAACGTGCTGATGCTAGAAGTTTCTGACCTAAAGAAGGTATGTAAAATATTAGTGCATGTATGATGCAGTGTTCGTGTGCATAGACATGTATTTGCACATAGGAATAGTACTTATAGTAGGCTTCTTAGTGAATTATAATTAGGGCAAAACTGAAAAGTAGATATTATAGTATCTTTTTTTCAGGAAAGTTAATTTAAGTCTAATTTGTACTTTTCCCTTTGCTTATTTATTTCATCTTTACTTATGGATGCTCTTTTATCACGTTAAAAGTATCAACAGCTTTGAATGATCAATTTTTTAGCAATGAACCAGTATTATAACTATCAAGTTGGCTTATTTAACTATCCAAAAACCGTAAGAACAGTCAATCTAAGCAGCCCAGAAAGACATCATTATATTGAAACTTGAAAGAGAATCTAATGTTTGCATTATGTGCAGCTTTCTTTTTATATAATTATATGACAATACAATTCATATAAACACCAAATCTTTCCGAATCTTGTGGGATTCAATTGGAGGATTCTTATCTATAAGTTACTGATACCTACAAGACAGGAGTTTTTTTATTTGAAAAACGTGAATTATGTTATTGCATATGTGTCCATGGAAGAGCCAGTTTTGGAATTTATTCTAAGTAGGTTGCTCATCGTTTGAGTTCCTAGTAGTTGGTCAACCTCCTCAAAGTTCAGAACCTTGCCAAATTTAGAGGGTTTAAACAATTGACAGGCTGAATTACCCTTCAATGAACAAAAACTTATCAACAAAACCCTCCGGTTGGGGATTGACTCCGGTGAGAGCCCCTGTTAGATGATGAGGCGTGGATTGTCGCATGTCTAGAGGATTGTGATTTATTACAAAGCATCAAGTTTAGTGCTAACTTGTGTTTGCAAATGGTTCCTTCATCTCTGGAAAGTCTTAGTTTTATGCTTCTGTGCAGGCTAAACTTTGAGATAAAGATCGGTTGATGTTACGGTGAGAATGAAACTCCACTCTGGAGCAAGGAGAAATCGTAAAAATTCAGAAACTATATCGTCTTCAATATGCTAGGCCTGCCACCATTCTCATACAGAGTTTCCGCCTTTCAAGCAATGAGGTTCATTTTAAATAGCTATGGCAAACCTACAAAAAATTTCTCTCTGTATCTATGCTTGTGGTGCAAATGACTCAAACCAATGTCTTACAAATATGAAAAAGGAAAAAGTCAAATAGAGAAAAAGAAAAGCAAATGTTGGAAGAAGCTTTGAGAACACAACATTTTCATGATCTTGTTATCACAACTTCTCTTATTAAGTTTGTGAAGTTAATTATTTTCCAAGTTATTTACCACACAAGAACTTGCTATTACTCAAACTGCATTGCACCAATTTGATATATTTTTTGTTGCTCAAGTTGGTTTGGTAAACAATGTTGGCTTAAAATTATTGTTAATAATATTATCATATATATATATATATATATCCACATGCATTGCTTTTGCATAATTGGTGGTATTATATTAAGATAACGTGGGTCCTGGTGAACATACATGTGCATTTCTTCTTTTCCTTTTTATTAAAAAAAATGCTTTTCTATTTTGTTGCTTCACTTTGTAAAATTTTCAGATCTATCCTTCAAATTTAACAAAAATCAAGAAAAATGAAAAATATTTTTGTATTTTTAATTTGGTTTTTGTTTCAATTCTTTATATTTTATAAAACTACTCCAATTACACCGCCCCATTAATTCATGTACTTAAAACTGTTTTCAAATAATTTGACCAAATATAATAAAAGTATATATTCATTTGAGCAAATAACAACACTGATTCTATTATGGATATTAATTATAAATTTTAATTATGAATATAATTTATCAATCAATTTAAAAAAACGTGAACTGGAAAATGTTTTTGTGAATTTATATGATCTGGAATTGGACCAACGTCAACAACCACACCATCTAATCAATACTTTTCTCGATCCTTTTTATTTATACCAAAACAACTTTATCTGATATCTCGCTAGTATCGTACAGGAATCACTTTCCTGTTAAAATACGCCACGTTGCACACTCCTATTGGTACCAACCTTTTCGTCTTATTTTTTCCACCAAACCCACTTACGCCCAGTTTGAACATATAATTCAGAGAAAACCATAAAAAAAAAAAAAAAAAAAGTCTCTGAGAGGGAGAGGGTGCAAGCTCAGCTTTGCACCACCGCCCGACAAACGCACACACAATCTTCTTATTTTTTTATATTTATAATAATAATCGTTTGACAATTCACAATACGAGGCTTGCTTGATTTCTTCATTTCAAAAGAAGATCTCGTATTTGGTATTCCAATCGATTGTTATGGATTGTGTGATGTCGAATAGCAACTCTCACGGTGGATCATCTGCTCACCCTTCCAAGCTCATTATCGATACTGATCCTGGAATCGGTTTGTTTCCTCAAAACTTCATATTTCAAAATGTTTTCAATTCTTCTGTTTTTGTTGTGAATAATAATAAAAACATTGATTATCTTTGTTTGTGGAATGTGGCGTTCTGGGTTCTGATAGCTGGAAAAAAAGATTCTTTATTTTCATTGAAAGGGACATGGGTATCTTGTAGCAGTTCTCAGCGGCATAATTACGTACTATTTTTTTTATAAAAAAAAACACTGTATGAGACTTTTATGTACAGTTAGGTACAGTTCGGGTTCAATAATAAGAGTTATGTTATATAATTCTAGTGGATAATTCTTTTGATTTGGAGAAGATTCATATAGTTAAAAACCGTGACGAAAAATAGTTATGATAAGGTGATTGAAAGGGATAGGAGGGTTGGTGGTTTTTCAATTTTGTTTCTTGCAAAGTATGTGAGAATTTTGTTTCTTGCAAAGTATGTGATGATTCCTACTTGATCTTTATATTTGTTAAGGAAATGTTTCTCTTAAACGTTATAGTTATGTAGATCCGACTTTTGGCTTAAATGGTTGGATTCATCGTATTTTGTATATATTTGCTGAATGACGATGCTATTCTGTGAGAGAACGGTTGTGTTGTGGATGAGATGTGATTGGCTTTCTGTGATTAACAGATGATAGCATGGCAATCTTCATGGCATTTCAAAGTCCAGAGTTGGAGATCTTAGGCTTGACAACAATCTTTGGTAATGTTACGACAGAAGACGCCACTCGCAATGCCTTGCTTCTGGTAAGTATTTTGTATCAGCGGACTTTGTTCTCTTATTCTTGGGTTTTAATGTTAACATATTTCAGGGTTTGTCTTTTTTTTTGGAACATATTCATGATCAATGACTGTTATTGATGTGCAAAAGGATAGTGTGAGATTGCAGGATGTCCAGATGTTCCTGTGGCAGAGGGTAGTCCTGAACCTTTGAAGGTAAATGACTAGAAAAAAACTTCAGCTTATTTTGTGTTAGATAACTTCAACAAAGTTGAGATTGTAACTAAGATGATGTACGTAATTTGCTTTTACTTGACATTACTTGATGTGTGATGTGTGTCAATGGGAGGATCTACATATTTCTGGGTAACTTGCTTTTGTTCTTAGGTAAATGGACTTTTCATTTATTTGGACTGTTTATCACATTGTTATCTTGCCAGGTTAAATACTTTTTGGTGGGTTACCAGCATTTTCTGTATATAGATTTGTACCTTGTCACCTTTCCTATTTATATTGCTTTTAGTAGTTTTAGCTTCTGTATTCCTTTTCTTCTCAAGGTGAATGATATCCTTATCTCACTGTGGCCTAACCAACCCATTATTTCTCTGGAAAAGGGAGGAAGACCACGTGTTGCTGACTATGTCCATGGTTCTGATGGACTGGGAAATATATTTTTCCCTCCTCCAAAAGCAAAGAAATCTGATAAGGGTGCATCTGAATTTCTAGTTGATAAGGTCACAGAATTTCCAGGTGAAGTGTCTGTACTTGCACTTGGACCGTTAACAAACTTGGCTCTGGTAAGTAGTACCTTTTTCGTGCTCTGATTTTCTTACTTAATATTAATAGTTCCTGAATTCACTAAGTCATGCCCATTGTTGTTATAATACCAGGCAATAAAAAGGGACTCTTGTTTTGCGAGCAAGGTGAAAAATATTGTTGTACTTGGCGGTGCTTTCTTTGCATTGGGAAACGTATCTCCTGCCGCTGAAGCAAATGTAAGTGCTAGCTTTTCCGACAATTATGATTTATATACCAAGGGATATTGCAGGCCTATCTGGATTAGACAGTTGCTTTTATGTTGGAAGTTTTAAGAACTTTGCTAGTATATTATGTTCTGCTGTCAACTCCTTGTAAATTAATATATCATTACGGAACTAAGATTTGATAAAAAAAATTCTTTAGTATTAAAAATTTTTACTTTAGAAAGATATTTGTCACTTTTCTAAGTTATTTTGTAAGATGCTTACTGTTGCCTAGTTTGAACTAAATACTTAACAATCACTGTTTCTTGGTTCAACTGTTTTTGTATATTCTTTTAGTATTCAAAGGTTTCGTTGCAGCAAAAAACCCTTTGTATAGTCAGGAAGTTCCTTTATAAATGATAGCGATCTGTAGTTGTGAAGAAAATTAGTTATAGAGTTTAAGCTTACTTGAAGAAATATCACACAAATCAAGTGCCCACAGAGAGACCATTAATTCTTCCAACTTGCAGATTTATGGAGACCCAGAAGCAGCAGATATTGTGTTCACCTCTGGGGCAAACATTGTTGTTGTTGGAATTAACATTACAACCCAAGTCAAAATGGCAGGTAGCACGTCTTTTTTCAGTTCACCTCCAGGGTGGATGCTTCCTTGTAATGTTTGGAAAATGACTTTCTGATAGTTATCGTTATCTTATGCCTTAGATTCTGACCTGCTTGAATTGAGACAATCCAAAGGAAAGTATGCTCAACTATTGAGTGACATGTGCAAATTTTATAGAGATTTTCATGTGAAATCTGATGGTGTCTACGGTAATCTTCCATTTATTGATGAATCTACTATTTTCATATTTTGGAACATGAACATCTTTTTTCTCATCTTTCTCATTTTTTGAAATTTTTTCATTGATTAACTTTTTGAAGTCTGGTTTCAGGAGTTTTTCTTCACGACCCTATTAGTTTTATGGCACTAGTTCGGCCTGATCTCTTTACATACAAGAAGGGAGTTGTGAGGGTCGAAACACAGGGCATGAGTGTTGGGCATACACTAATGGATCAAGGACTCAAAAAGTGTGTTTATAGTAGCATGCTCTTTTCTGCATATAGAACTGTTTCCCATTTGTTATTTACTTGTAACAGATAATGACATTGTAATTTGCTACAGATGGAACGGAAGCAACCCATGGACTGGCTACTCCCCTGTTTCAGTTGCGTGGACGGTCAATGTGGATGAAGTGCTTAGTAATATCAAAAGACTGTTGATGAAGCCTTGAAACCTACTGTAATTTGTGTTCCACTTCTCACCAAATGTCAAAGCCGAAAATGAAGGTTTTGGTTGGCTTTAAGGTCTACCAGAAGCCCTAAATGATCTTTTCTCTTCTTGTCTTTGGAAACGGGTTTGAGAGCTCATATATGGTGTTATATTTATGAAATTCTTGTCAGAATTTATATGAATTCGTAAAAGTATACCCCAAACGTTGCTCAACTAATAAGAATTTCTTTGGCAACTTAATTATTAGTGTTTCCTGATGCACATAATCTTGGATTTGTTAAATCTCAGTACTCAATAATGATATGATCCCAGAGTAACCGTAATAGGGGATTACGTGAAATCCATTAACGAGACGTACACAACAGATATTTGTAGATCTAAACTAGATTCACCCTTCTCAATTGAAACTGTGAGAAGAATATTGGTGTAGGCTGGATAATTGTTGACTGTTTCCAATCAGGAAGAGGAAATCTTCTTTATTTCTCAGTTAATAATATGAACTCTAGGGTTTATCTGGCTAGTTGTGAACTCCGAAGAAGCAATGACTTACCAATAAAATGTAGAGCCTCAGGTTGGACAAATCTTGGGTAATGTTGATCAGTTGATGGGTCTTTTTCACATAACTGTTTGGGCATATGCCCTTGCAATGAGGGAAAAAAAAACATGTTTAGGTTATCCATTTTTGAAAAAAAATTCTAATGAACATGGACATTGTGATCTGTATATGATTGAACTTATCTTATAGCAACTACTAATATTATTGAGACTTCCAATTGTGTATAATTACAAGCATTTGCGTAGTCTTAACATTATTGTAAACTCTACTAGAATTCAGTGACTACTAATCACCTTGTAACTATAAAATATCGAACTAATTGCATCGACCTCCCTTGAGGTTTTATCAACTATAAGTAGAGTCAACTTTATTATTTATTGACAAACACTTCCTCTGCCCTTAATAAAATTTAGTAAAATGTAATAGTTGACCAGGCGGGATTTTTATAAAAAAATCCAAAAATTGACTTACGGGAGAGGAGGTCTTTGTCAATAAACTCAAAAGTTAATTACACTTGTAATTGAGCAAATTTTAAAGGAGGTAGGCGTTATTTACTTATAAAATACTTTTAAATGTTTGACAACGTTATCTTACCCACCAAACCCTACTTCCCAAACTGCATGTTGACTTGCCTAAATTCTCCTCTCAATTATACCACTCAATGAATAAACCAGCGAACTCCTCTTAACTTTTAAGATCATATATACATCCGAAATAGATAATTCTATATAAGCTCGTTAGACACATTGTATTGTATTGGATTGTATTATTCGTATACAATCTTGTTTGATAATATTTTATATCGTTCCTCTCTTTTTTGAATTATCTAATATAATATTCATTGTATGAGATGAATTAAAATGAATTAGCTAATAGACATTGTATTATATAATTCTAATACATTTTAAACTCTTAATAAGATAGAATCCAATACAAGCCACCAAACATGGCCTATATGGATTATACTATAATTTGATTGGTGTTATTATTATTTTTATTATTATTCTTTTAAATCAAAATTCCTGTAATTTCTCACTATTTTTGATGCATGCACTTGAAGTCTTGGAACCACGTGCAGTTTGACATAATCTCACAAGACTTGTGCATGAGACGTCGAATTATGGTTTACACACATGTAGTGGAAGAAGCATGTTGTAATACAGTTACTTAAATTGAAACAAACCTCATCACAAAAAATAAAATATAAAAAAAAAAAAAAAAACAAGTCAAATTCAATTACCAACCCAGCCGTATATTTCTCACACTTACACTTAGAGGTGTGAGTTGGAGTCTTATCCTCTTTTCTAAATCCCAAATTAAATGACCAAAGTCATTCAATAAAAGCAGTTAAACTAACTCTTTCTTCGAATTTATTTATGAATATATAGACAGTTACCTAACACATTGAGGGAACCGTTTCAACTCCCGCCAGAAAAACTATACACACCCACTCCAACAACCACATGAAAAATACAAAACCTCTCTTTTCTGCTTATAAAAACTCAATGTCTTCTCATAAAAAATAAAAAATAAAAACCTAAGTTTAAAGCATGGTGGGTGTATCTTCGTCTACTGCAACGGCAGAGAAGATTTCTTGGTACTGTGCTTTGTTCATGGCGATTATGCTAGTTCTGAGCTGCTGTGAATCATCGAGCGAAGGAGAATTCATGGTTCGAATGACGCAGCAGCAGCAGCAGCTGAGGAATATCGTTGTTAAAAAGCCATGCGACGAAATCTATGTGGTTAGAGAAGGAGAAACTTTGCATACAATTAGTGAAAAATGTGGGGATCCTTACATTGTTGAAGAGAATCCACATATTCATGACCCAGATGATGTTTTTCCTGGCCTTGTCATCAAGATTACTCCTTTCAAATATTATATATAGTTAGACCTCAATATCTATACATATATATATATATATATATATATATCCAATTTCTTGTGAAGAACTTCATGTTGTTGTTGTTGTTTTTTTTTTTTTTTTCAGTTATTGTACATGAAGAAGAAACTTTGTTTAGTGTAAAATGAAAGGAATGTGAGAGCCTGATCATATGCTAGCTTTATATGTATTGTTCACTGTATAATTGAATTTTTCAAAAGAAATTAGATTGTCATTAATTTCTTACTTTGATGACATTAATTACCACCCGATTAATTATTGTATGGAAAAAAAAAAAAAAGATACCGTTGCATTTGTCAAGTTTCAAAATGTTTTTCATGTTCTATATTTTATTAATGGATTTTTATATGATATGTTTCATAGAAGTATAGTGTTTATTCTAAGCAAAGTTTGGCTGCACAGCAATTAACTTAACATAATTTAGATTTGGTTTATATTGAAGTACGAAATCCATTTGATGACATTGAGCTAATTATTAATTAGAACACAAATGTCAATCTCAAATAATATTATGTTAAGTAATTTAAGTTTTGTATCCACCATATATATCGATCATATTATCGCAGATGTATATCGTAGTTACACATTATTCACTTGACAGATTATTTAATTAAAATAATTTTTACATAAAATTTGGAGTTTGGATCAAATACATTATTATAATGGCCAAAATAAAAATCAGGCCCAAAGATAAGGCCCAACTCATATAATATTTAAACAGTAGCATAAGTCCATAAATCTAAAAAGGCATCAAATGGGCTCAGGCCCAACCTTTTATATGAACTTTCTTTTTTAGAAATACAAATGCCTAAGGTTTATAAGGGTTCAATTTAGAAATAATCACATGATCCAAATCCAATTTGACATCAAACCAGGTGTAAGAAGCGATCAGAATATTTGAAAATAATACCCAATTAAAGTGGATGTTGGAGATCCCAAGAAGCTTGCCTAGAAATGGGGGCACGTAGCCTCTCCCCAACAGGCAGCACAGAAACGATATAAAAGGGAGAGCGGTGAAAGGGGTTATGAATTTTGACTCTTAGAAGCTCTGACTTAATTTTCATTGTTTACGATCAATACTTACTTTAGTACTCCAAATTGCTCCGTCTACCATTCACTTACGATTTCGATCACCTTTAGCTCCAATCATCATTACTTCACAGTCTCGATCACCAATAGTTATGTCGGAGTGTATTGGATTAGCACCACCCTATGTCTTAAGCTTCCTATTAATTATTCTCTTTTTAGTTTTACATGTTATAATGCTCGTATCACCATCTTATGTATTCTACGTTCTATAATTACTGTTATCATAAAATTTAATTTAAGGCAATAATTGATTGTAATTTGGAGTTCTTTAATAGCTTAAAACAAGAGGTGAAATTAATTAGTTAGGTTATAAAATTTGAAATTTATAAAATATAGTGTTAATAGCACTATAATATTTTAGACAATTTAACTTATTCATAATACTCTTCTCTCACTTCAATACGACTCTCAGCAGATAAGGACACTCATTTAATATTTTAATATTTTATGTTGAATTCGTTGCCAAAAAAAAAAAAAAAAATCTTCTGAGGCCAGAACACATGCCCATACGTAGCTGCGTTAGTGTGTGAACAGACGAAAGAAAAGCGATCCATGAGTCAATGTGAACGGATAATTGAGTTTAAAAAAACCCAATTGGAGGGCAAGGAGGCTGATTGTGATGTTATATTCGCTTTTCTCTACAATGATTAATGCCCCATTTCCCACTTCTCTACCGTATAGAAACGCGTTTGAAATTCATTTCTCGAACACCCTACTCTTCTTTTCTCACTTTACTCTCTCTCTCTCTCTGCGTCTCTCATTTCACATCTCGTGAATAGTTATGGACACAAAACAGTTCCTCTTCTACTCCTCCTTCTTCTTCTCCTACTTGCTGCTCCTCTCAGGTTCATTTCCAACAACAATTATATGTCTCTCTGCTGCAAGCCTTTTTTTACGATAGCTAATAATAATAATAATAATACTAATATTGATTTGATTATGTACAGGAATCAGACAAGTGTTGGGCTCGGATCTGTTCGATTTCAAGCCAACGAAGCTGTTTGTGTTTGGCGATTCGTATACAGATACAGGAAACACCGGGAAAGCTCTGTCGTATTCCTGGAAACCGCCATATGGAAGGACATTTCCTGGTAAACCAGACGGTCGCTTCTCCGATGGTCTTGTCTTGACTGATTTCTTAGGTAATTGTTCACTTCTCTCTCTCTCACTCTCTCTCACACACACACACACACACAAGTTTTTTTTATTAATGCGGGTGTCAACTATCAACTCCCATATGATCAGGGTGTTGTCGTTAAGTTAAAATTTTTGTTACTTGTTTAAAAACGCAGCCGAGTATCTTGGAATAGAGACTCCAATTCCATACAAATTTAGGAGAATTGGGAGCAAATACTGTAGGCGTGGGATGAGCTTCGCGTATGGTGGTGCGGGGGTGTTCAACACATGGTTTCCTTTGCCAAATATGACCAAACAGATCAATTTCTTTGAACAAGTACTCAACAAAGACAGAGTCTACACCCAAAGCGATCTACACTCTTCTGCGGCCCTCGTCTCCCTGTGTGGAAATGATTACTTTGTTTATAGTCTCAGAAATGGCTCCATGCAGGTATTTTTTTT
The DNA here is from genome assembly GCA_003430845.1 of Xanthoceras sorbifolium. Classification (NCBI taxonomy): domain Eukaryota; kingdom Viridiplantae; phylum Streptophyta; class Magnoliopsida; order Sapindales; family Sapindaceae; genus Xanthoceras; species Xanthoceras sorbifolium. Next base: position 27,289,454 of record CM010612.1, read on the forward strand.
TTTTTTTTTTTTGTAGATCTCCATTCAGGTATTTTATACACAAATGAACATATATACATGTTTTGTGCATATATATACATATTATTATCTCTTTGAAAATATTTACGAAAAAGAAAAGATATATACGAAAAGGACAATCGCCCATAGAACTTCTGATCTCACTGTCGGGAAGTTTGGAAAAAGAAAAATTAACACAATCTAGGTTTGGCCTTGCCACAAAGAATCAACACCTGACTCGATGAGGCACCCGGACTTGATGAGTCTCACTTACTCGATAAGTCTTCATGACTCGACGAGTCAACGTGACTCAACCAGTCTCTGACTCGACTTTTGACTCGACGTGGGTCCCTATCTCGATGAGTCGTCCTAACTCGACCAAACACCTTTGCTCATTAAGACAGTCGAGTCATACTGGCTCGAAGTTATAAATACTCTTGTAACCGACCAAACACCTTTGCTCATCAAGACAGTCGAGTCATACTGGCTCGAAGTTATAAATACTCTTGTAACTTTAACATGTTTATCGTGAAATAGAATTTAATAGTTTGTTACTAATTACATAACATGAGGGTCTTGATTCATGAATGGTTGTTTAAATAAGCTATCATGGTTATAATCGAGTCCACTCATGTCACGAACCGGGGCAGAACAAGACCAAATAATTTGAGGCATCCATATATATTTAAATTTAATATTAAAAAAAATTATATACAATTTTCTTTTTTCCAAAAATCTTGTGAGTATTAGGGTCCCCAGGCCCTCAAAAGGGTTCGCCCCCGTTCACGACCATATTCTTATAAAGATTTACACGTTAAGATACAAAAATAAGTAAATAACTCTTTTTTTCTTACACTAATTAAAACGCTCTCAATTACCATAATAGGGTTGGAAATCCCACATTATCCATGTAGTCAATCAGCTTACTTTGAACTTGAAAAGAATTCACGGCTTGGGAGTGAGAAAAGTAGCAGTGACACTAATGCAACCCCTAGGCTGTCTCCCGAAGAGCTCCGCGGCCTATTCCTACCATAAGTGCAACGAAACAGAGAACTCGTACGTGAAATTTCACAACCACTTGTTGCGGCAAGCTGTAGCAGAGCTGAACAAGCAGACAATGGATTCTCCCTTTGTCATTCTTGATCTTAATCGCGCTTTCGAGACTGTTTTCGCCAACAAAGGTGACCATCTACGTTTACTATATATTTCTTTCTCTATATCTTGATTTTCCTTTTCAAAAAACAAAATTATAAGTTATCTAAATTATCCTGGTTATACACAGGAAGTAGGAAGTTTGAGAACCCATTCAAGCCGTGTTGTGTTGGTATAAGCAAAGGATATTCATGTGGAAGTGTAGATGAGAGAGGTATGAAGAAGTACAGAGTTTGTGAGAATCCTGGATCTGCATTCTTTTGGGACTTTGGTCATCCTACACAGGCGGCATGGCATGCTGTCTATTTAGCTCTGCGTGAACAGTTTTGATTGAATTTTGCCATTAGAGGAAAATTAATGTTCTCATGTTTGGCATTGTTATTGTTGGTCTCTACATGCTTTTATACGTAGTTATTAATAGCTCCGGTGGTTCACTATTCTACCATCCATACATATCACCACTTGTCCAAACCTAAATTATATTATTTTGTCTCTTAAAAAAAACCCCAATCGGCCCTTATATGAAAATCCCAATTTGGCTTTTGCACACAATGAATATGTGGAGGGAGCCATCAGGAATAGTGTTTGTATCTTTTTTCACAATACAATGAAGCAAAATGAGACTCTGTAATCGACAATGAAATGATAAGATTTGTTCAATGATAATGGTGTTTGGCTTGGTGATGTTGAAAAATAATTGAAGTTATAAAAGTGCATATTTCATAATTTTATTTTGATATAGGCGTTATTGTTTATTGAATTGATCACATTTTTTTTTTAAAATATTCTCCTTGGTTTTAACAGAAGAAATCTTCTACATGGATTTTTTGCAATTTTATTGGTACACTAATGACGATTAAATAACGACCAAACTCCAATCATCCTCGTTTAAAATTTATTAATTAATTTAAAAAAAATGTTCTTATAACAATTGGGTCGAATTGCACTAAATGTCCTAAGTTTATGCATAATTATACGCGTAATACCAGTTTACTATTTATTACACTCAACTACACTTGACCATGTTAACTTTATTAAAATTAACTATTGATCAACCATTTTTTTTAAAAAAATAACATAAATACCCTTATTGATAAATATTAAAATATAATATTAAAAATAGTAATTAATGAAAAAATAATAATAATAATTAAAAAATACTTAGATCTTTTTTTTTTTTTGAGAAAAAATTAAAAAAAAAAACTCAGATCTGAAAATGGAAAAAATTTCCATATCTGGATTCCTTAACAGTTAAAAAAAATAAAAACAAAAACAAAAACTCAATTCCAATGCAGATGGAGGAATACTCAGATCTTTTTTTAAAAAATAAAATTAAAAAAATACTCAGATCTGGAATTGAAAAAAATTTCCAGATCTAGATCCTTAAGAGTTAAAAAAAAATAATAATAATAACTCAACTCCATCGTAGATGGAGAAGACTATTTATCTTCTCCATCGCAGATGGAGAAACTCCATCTGCAATGGAACGACGGCTTCATCTACACGATGGAGCTGCGCTCCACTTGCAAATGGAGCGTCGCTCCATCACACAGATGGAGCACCGCTCCACCTGCATATGGAGCGTCGCTCCATCTGCAGGTGGAGCAGCGCTCCCTCGCCGATGGAGCAGATCCGCTCCACCTGCAAGTGGAGCGGGGCTCCCTCGCTTGTGGAGCACTGCTCCAGTTGCAGGTGGAGCGGATCTTCTCAACCTTGTACTTTTCCATTTTTTTTTTATTTTTTTTTTAGATGTGGTGTTTGATTTTTGGGTGAATGGATGATAGATTAATTGTTATGGGTGGTGGTGATGAATATGAAAAGTTAAATGAAGATGATGATGGTGGAGATGGTGATGATGGTAGAAATGGTCAACAATTAATTTTAACAAAGTCAACATGGTCAAGGGTATTTGAGTGTAATAAATAATAAATTGATATTATGCGTGTAATTATACATAAATTCAAGATAGTTTAGTGCAATTCGCCCTAACAATTGGGACAAAAAAGGTAAAATAAACTTAAAACTATATTAGTATATATACAATTTTTATTTTTTATTAAACTATACATACTATTGTTGATTGAATAGAATTAAACCCAATTTTTCACTGCATTTTTTAGTTTCATTACAAAAAATATATATATTACATTAGTTGTAAATTTTTTACCACTGAATTGAGATAAATATTAAATTTTTTGGATTTTTTTTTTGCCGAAAGTACTCAGCGGTAAAAATATTTTTACAACAATTTACTCGTATTAAAATTTTTTACCACGATAATATTTACAACACTTTTTATTTTACATAAAAGTCACTTTTAAAATATATATATAAATTTATTCGAAATTTTTTACCTTTATTTAAGTTATTAAATATGTCATGGGAGACCTCTTCTATATGGAGTTTATATTTTTTATTGTACATTTATGAAAATCAACAATCACCATGTGTTGATTTCAAAAAAAAGAAAAACAATCACCATGACAATGGACAATTTTGACATTGCCTTCACTACACGCTGATAAAATTAAAATAATAAGGCTCGTGTTTAGAAAAAAGTTTTAAAATATTTAATTACCAAAATTAGAGTATACTATCTTGTAATATTTAAATAAAAATAGACAAAAATTTCTTGAATAATATTATATACCCACGTGAGAATATTATCAATGCAAGTTCTATTAAATTTCGAACTGCTAACTGTGTTGGTGTAGGAGAATCTGTTAGACATCAGGTTAGGTGGTCTGCTCCTCCTATTAATTTCTTCAAAATTAATACTGATGCTAGTGTTTGCAGTCAAAGTGGTAAGGCAGGGGCAGGGGTTGTGATTCGTAATCATTTGGATAAGGTTCTGGCTTCCCAATCCATTGTTTTGGCTGCAGGCTCGTCTGTCCTTATTGCTGAATCCTTGGCTCTTTATCATGGACTGCACTTTGCTAAGCAAGTTGGTTTAATACCTGCTATTCTTGAGACTGATTGTTTGGTTGCTGTCAATGCTTTAAAAGCTGGTGATATTGTTTGTTCTAAAGCTGGGCTGGTTTTGTTTGACATTCTTGAGCTGTTGAAGGATTGTCCTGGATCCTTTGTTCAATTTGTTCCTCGCTCTGCGAATGGTGCTGCCCATGTATTAGCTCAATTCTCTTTTAGCTTGAATGTCGATTGTTGTTGGTTTGAAGACTTTCCTGTGGGTCTTCGTGATGTTATTTCTTCAGATAACCAGGTTTCTAGTTAATCTTTGTTTTGTTGTTATCTGTATTAAAAAAAAAAAGTTCTATTAAATATAAGTTTGTATAATTAATGCAATTTTTTTTTATAAAAATAAATAATAAAGGGAAAATCTCTATAAATTAACACAAAATTTATGACCACCATCTAATATAATTAGATAACAAATAGAATTCATTTAACTCGATAATATTTAGTAGCCGCATATAGGGTGGTATATTTAAAAAAATAACACAATTTGTGAATAACTAAAATATAAAATCGTCTAGCAAAACCTAGCTTAATTGGGTAAAAGTATGAACACAAAATACCATTTGATGTCACGCATTTACCATGTCCTTCAAGAATTCAATATTTTGATCATTCAACATAAGACGCCGAGATTGACCTAGCTAGGTCAATTGTGGATGAACACATCACCACTTTTAGAATTAAGGAAATAAAAATGAGTCGACCACTTATTCTACGGTATGCTTATAAATCATAATTAAAGCCCCACTAATTATGGATTGTGATTATTTCTCAAAAACTATTTATTTTACCTTCCTATATTGTACCGTAACTTTTAGTATTTCATATCAATAAAAACTATAACCTAGTTGACGGAGAGGGGACCATTTATATTTATTTTTACTCAAACCTTTCATCAGAATCCGTTTAACAAAAAAGAAAGTTTGTTTTATATATAATAACCTAAAAAAATTTCAAAATAATAATTTTAATTATAAAATTTAGTAAAATGGAGGTCTGCGCGCGCCTCCTCATTTACGATTAATTGCACATGAAGAGGGCTCGTTCCAGTCTCCTCCATCATATTGCGGGCGGGAAGATTTTGTGTTAGCTACCCATGGTTGTGGTGTGGGGGACACTTTGCACTTGCACAAAGCCCCCTCTCTACGGTCATGGAGGACATCTCCATCTTGCTATAGAGATGGAGCATGTAGAGAGCATCTCCAGTAGGATTTTTTGAATTTTTTATTAAAAGATTTTATTCTATGTTGAATATTGAACATTTGTGGGTCATTATAGATTTTGTTTAAATTTATTAGTCAAAGTCAAAGTCATTATATATAGATATATGTATATGTATGCCTCCACGTCTACTATATAAACCATAGAGCTTTGCATATTGTCCTTCAACACCTCTCTCTCTCTCTCACTGCATAGGTGTCTTCTATACATCATTGTCTTTTGTTCTCTCTGATCCCCTGTTATGGACACAAAAAAGCTCCTCTCCTCCTTGTTCTACTTCTTTCTCGTCTCCCTTCTCTCAGGTTCATTTAAACAACCATTCCTTCAAGCAAACGCAACAATTTTCTCAATCTTTTTGTGTTACTAGTTAATTAATCTTAATTTCTGTGTTTTGATTATATATGTAACAGGAAACCAACAAGTGCAGGGTGATCACCACCACCACCATAATCATCGCCATCTCTTCGATTTCAGACCATCAAAACTGTTCGTGTTTGGAGACTCATATGCTGACACAGGAAACATCGGGAAATCAGTCCCCGATTCCTGGAAAAAACCTTATGGCATCACCTTTCCCGGTAAACCCGCCGGCCGTTTCTCCGATGGCCGCGTCTTGACTGATTACTTGGGTACGATTCACTTCTCTCTCTCTTTCTCACTGATCAACTCCTTTAATTATCATTTTCTTTGTATGTACAAGTAATGATGTTCCTTCTTTAATATTCTTCAGCTGAGTTGCATAGTTGCTGCTTTTTGCCTGTATAAGTTGCATTATTGGCTCAACTTTTTATTTTTTTTTAGGGATAATTGTAATAATGAAATCGTAAGTTTAGCCTTAATTGCATGTTAGTACTCTTAACTAAATTGACCGATCAAATATGGTGGGTTGACTTTGACTTTTTATGTAAAAAGACATAATTACCCCTGGTTTAAAAAAAATAAATTAAATAAAAATTGAAAAAAATTAAAAAAATTAAAATTTTTAAAAATAAATCTCCACCGTCCATCAAGATTGATGGATCTTGATGGACGGTGGAGATACATTTTAAAAAACAAAAAAAAATTAAAATCATATAAAAATTTAAAAAAATTTTATATTAAAAAAAATTTTGGTGTTCTTGGTGGAGATTCAAAAGAACAAACAAAAAAAAAATTCAAAACTCGATCTGCTCTGCTCCCGTTGATGGAGCAGATCGTGTTTTGAACTCTTTTTTTAAACTCGATTTCCACCAAGAACACCAAAAAAAATTTTAATATAATTTTTTTTTAATTATATGATTTTAAAATTTTTTTTGTTTTTTAAAATGTATCTCCACCGTCCATCAAGATTGATGGACGGTGGAGATCTATTTTTAAAATTTTTAATTTGTTTAATTTTTTTCAATTTTTATTTAATTTATTTTTTTAAATCAACCCACCATATTTGACCGGTCCACTTAGTTAAGGGTACTAATATGCAATTAAAACTAAATTCACGATTTCATTACAATATAATCAAACGTTAGAGTACTCTATTGCAATTATCCCTATTTTTTATGTCAGATTAGCAATTGAGCATCCTTTCTTTTCTCTACTAGTCTCACTTTCTCACGTGATTAAAAGATTGCACATTTTTTATCTTCGTATATTATATTTATTTATTTATTTTTAGGATAATTACAATAACTCCCCCTATATATATAGTTATAATTATATAAAAATCTGAGAATAATTGATAGTAACAATAACTCCCCTTTAACTGGTTGATTAACCGTGACCACAGTTAATCACTAACGGTCAAAGAAGTAAAATCGTTTTTTAAAAAATTTATAAAAAATATAGAAGAAGAAGAAGAAGAAGACGACAATAACTCCCTTTAACTGGTTGATTAACCGTTGACCACAGTTAGTCACTAATGGTCAAAGAGGTAAAATTGTTTTTTAAAAAATTTATAAAAAATATAGAAGAAGAACAACAACAATAACTCTCATTTAACTGGTTGACTAACCGTTGATTACAGTTAGTCACTAACGGTTAAAGAGGTAAAATTATTTTTTTAAAAATTTATAAAAAATATAAAAGAAGAAGAAGAAGACAATAACTTCCCTTTAACTGGTTGACTAACCGTTGACCACAGTTAGTCACTAACGATCAAAGAGGTAAAATCGTTTTTTTAAAAATTTATAAAAGAAGAAAAAGAAGAAGAAAGAAGAGGAAGAACAAAAATAAAATAAAAAATTGGAAAAAAAAAAGAAAAGAAGAAGAAGAATAAAGAAATCTGGAAAAAAAAATAAGAGAAGAAGAAGAATAAAAAGAAGAAGAAGAAGAAGATGGAGGAAAAGGGAAAAAAATGATGAAAAAAGAAATTAAAAAAAGAAAAAAAAATTGGAAGAAGAAGAGATCTGGTGACAGAACAAAAAAATTTGAAAAAAAAATGAATTTTTTTTTTTTTTGGCAATAGACCAGATGCTCTAGTCTATTAGATGAAGATATTTTTATCTCATCTAATGGATCAGATCTCATCTGGTTCATTTTTTAAATTATTTTTTAAAAAGATAATTTTACCCTTTTAATCGTTAGTGATTAACTGTGATCAACGGTTAGTCAACAGGTTAAAATGAGAGTTATGTTATTATTAATTATTCTTATATTTTGTATATATATATATATATATAGGAGTGATTGTAATCACCCTTTTATTTATCATAATTCTAAGAGTTTCTCTTTTTTTTTTTTTTTTTTTTTTTTTTTTAGCTATTTTCAGTGCATGTTCTCTGTTTTAGTGGCCCACAAACAAAAAAACCTTGAATTATTCTCCATCTCGGTGTGTGAAAAAAAAAATTACTGAAAAAAGCTTCTTTATAAAGAAAGGTGAGGTGGCGACATCTCCTTGTAAAGTAACTACTACCAATAAATTCAATTTATTAATTTAAAGTGCCTTTAATTGGTTGATTTTTTTTAACAACTGTACTTCACACTGACTCGAAAATGGACCGACGCTATTATTTTATCTATTAAATTATTAAAATGCTGATTAATTGTTGTTTAATTAATTGCAGCAAAGTTTATGGGAATCAAGTCGCCGATACCGTACAAGTTCAGGAGAGTTGGTGGAAAACGCTTGAGAAATGGAATGAACTTCGCGCATGGAGGATCGGGCGTGTTCGAGACGTTGCCAGCGGTGCCAAACATGACTACACAGATCGATTTCTTCCAACAACTCATCAAGGAAGGAGTCTACCACCCACTGGAACTGCACCGGTCCTCTGTCGCCCTCGTCGTCCTCTCTGGAAATGACTACTCTATTTATAGTGCCAGAAACGGCTCTGATCAGGTACGTGTACAGTATATGTACGTGCATATATATAAAATTATATTAAGTGTAACTTTAATTTCTAAAAATTATTTTTTTTTTCTATTTTTTTTTTAATTTACGTGGTCACTTGTATTTTTTAAATAGATTAAATTAGTATTTTTTACTGATTTTTTAATAGTTAATTATATAAAAAAAATTAAAAGATAATTTTACTCTTAAAAAAATTTAATTAATTAAATTATAATTTTACTTTTTAATTAAATATTATAAAATAATTAAATAAAAAATTAATAAATATTTTATTTTATTTTATTAAAAAAATTAATATTTATAAAATTAAAAAATATTTAAATTAAATTATTTTATTAAAAAAATTAACATTTAAAAAATTAAAGAATAAAATTTAATTTAAATGAACATATATACATGTTTTGTGCATATATTTACATATTATTATCTCTTTGAAATTATTAAAAAAAAAAAAGAAAGAAGATATATACGAAAAGGAGAATTGCCCATAGAACTATTGATCTCACTGTCGGGAAGTTTGAAAAAGGAAAAATTAACACAATCTAGGTATAGCCTTGGTACAAAAAATCAACACCTGACTCGACAAGACACCCGGAGTCGATAAGTCTCACTTACTTGACTAGTCTTCCTAACTCATCAGACTCGACGAGTCTTCCTGACTCGACTTTGACTCGATGTAGGTTCCTGTCTGGACGAGTCGTCCTGACTCGACCAGACACTTTTGCTCATCAAGACAGTCGAGTCATACTGGCTTGAAATTATAAATACTCTGGTAACTTTAACATGTTTATTGTGAAACAGATTTTAATAGTTTGTTACTAATTACATGAGGGTCTTGATTCATTAATGGTTGTTTAAATAAGCTATCATGGTTATAATCGAGTCCACTCATATCACAAACCAGGGGCGAAACAAGACCAAACAATTTGGGGCATTCATATATATTTCATTTTTATATATTTAAATTTAATATTAAAAAAAATTATCTACAATTTTTCTTTCCAAAAATCTTGTGAGGATTAGGGTCCCTAGGCCCTCAAAAGGGTTCGCCCCGTTCATAACAATATTCTCATAAAGATTTACACGTTAAGACACAAAAATAAGTAAATAACTCTTTTTTTCTTACACTAATTAAAACGCTCTCAATTACCATAACAGGGTTGGAAATCCCTCATTATCCATGTAGTCAATCAGCATACTTTGAACTTAAAAAGAATTCACGGCTTGGGAGTGAGAAAAGTAGCAGTGACACTAATGCAACCCTTAGGCTGTCTCCCGAAGAGCTCCGCGGCCTATTCCTACCAGAAGTGCAACGAAACAGAGAACTCGTACGTGAAATTTCACAACCACTTATTGGGGCAAGCTGTAGCAGAGCTGAACAAGCAAACAATGGATTATCCCTTTGTCATTCTTGATCTTAATCGCGCTTTCGAGACTGTTTTCGCCAACAAAGGTGACCATCTACGTTTACTATATATTTCTTTCTCTATATCTTGATTTTCCTTTTCAAAAACAAAATTGTAAGTTATCTAAATTATCCTGGTTATACACAGGAAGTAGGAAGTTTGAGAACCCATTCAAGCCGTGTTGTGTTGGTATAAGCAAAGAATATTCATGTGGAAGTGTAGATGAGAGAGGTGTGAAGAAGTACACAGTTTGTGAGAATCCTGGATCTGCATTCTTTTGGGACTTTGGTCATCCTACACAGGCGGCATGGCATGCTGTCTATTTAGCTCTGCGTGAACAGTTTTGATTGAATTTTGCCATTAGAGGAAAATTAATGTTCTCAAGTTTGGCCTTGTTATTGTTGGTCTCTACATGCTTTTATTAATCAAAAAGAATTACTCTAATAATAAATGCGATTGAAGCAGAAAGTTCTATCCACCTGAGACGAAGAGGGGAGTCTATTTATTTTATTTAGTTAGTCAGTTAAACCAATAATTTATTATTGTAAGAGATAGTATCAACTATTTCATCGGATATGTATATTTTTAATTTTTTTAATAAATTTACATCTTTATCTTACATTAATAAAATTTTTTTGATATAGTTAGTAATAGCACCTGTGGTTTTCTGTTAACAATTCTTATTTAACTAGATAATACCATCCATACATAACACCATTTATCTAAACGTAAATTATATTCGCGTCTTCAAAAAACCCTAATCACCCTTATCTAAAAATCCCAATTTGGCTTTTGCACATATTGAATATATGGAGGGAGACATCAGGCAGGCATAGTGTTTGTATTTTATTTTTATTCTTTTTACCAATACAATGAAGCAAAGACAAATTGAAGAAGATTTAACTACAATCAACCAAAATGTGATTCTGTAATCTACAATGAAATAATAAGGTTTGTTCATTGATCATGGTGTTTGGTTGGTGATGTTGAAAAATAATTGAACTTACGAAAGTCAATATTTTATAATTTTATTGATCACATTTTGAAAATATTTTCCTTGGTTTTTAACAGGAGAAATCTTCTACATGGATTTTTGCTATCTTTTTGTATACTAATAAAACAATTAACAAATAACAACAAAACTCCAATCGTCTGATAAAAACCGTCCACTTGTCATGTCATCGTTGTTTTAAATTTATAATTAATTTTTTTAAAAAAATGTTATTATAACAACTGCAACAAAACAATTAAAATAAATTTATTAATATATATGTACTATTGTTTTTTTTTAAACGATATATTTAGAGCATCTTCAATACTATTATGTATTTGAAGAAAATTGAGTATCATATAAGATTTATATTGAAAAAAATTAAAAAATACATCTCTAATACAATTATCTAACTTTAATATTAATATAATGTGATAAAAAAAAGTTAAAAAATATCAAGTAGAGTTTCTAATTGTAGATATTCTCCTTGATATGTTAACTTAGATTTCTAACTTTTCCTATGAAAATAATTTTAATATTTTTTTAATACATTTAATTGTCATATTAAATTGGAGAGAGAATATCATAAATGTCTTATGGTGATTGGTTTGAAATTACTATTTAGATACTTACATTAGAGAAATGAATATGCATTTCTATAATTTTTTTGGTAAGTTAGATCCATATTATTTATAAATACTGATGTGACACTATTTAGATATTTAAAAATATATATTTGCATTGGAGATACTCTTAATGTTGTTGATGGAATAGAATTAAACACAATTTTTCACTATTTTTTTATTTTGATTAAAATAAATAAATGTTATATTTACTATAACTAGATGATCTTTTATATCTTTTGTTATAAATTTTAAATCTTTTGTTATGAATGTATGTGATGAAAATATTTTGTAACAATTTTTATTTATAATAAAATATTCCAATATTTTCAACCTCTTTTATTACGAATTATACTATATTTTCTCTAACGGATAAATTGTCACTTTTTATAATGGGGATATGAATTTGTTCAAAGATTGCAAGTTTTTGACCTCAATTTAATTAAATTTGTCACGAAGACCTCTTCTATATGGATTTTGATATTTTTTTTATGTACATATATTAAAATCAACAATTACGACGTGTTGAATTTATTATATAAATTATATTTTTTATTAAAAAAAAAAAAAAACTCATCTTGGCCGCCCTCAGGACAATGGACTATTTCGACATTGCCTACACTACACGTTGATAAAATTAAAATATTAAGGCTCGTGTTTAGAAAAAAGTTGTAAATATTTAATCAAAAATTTATGGAAACAATATTATATACCCATGTGGGAATGTTATCAATGCAAGTTCTATTAAATATAAGTTTGTATAATTCAAGCAGGTTTTTTTTATAGGAGAAAAATGAAGAGAAAATTTGTATAAATTAATAGGAAATTTATAACCGCCGTCCAATGTAATTCGTTGATAAATAGAATTCATTCAACCTGATAATATTTAGTGGCCGCACATAAAGTGATATATTAAAAAAAACACAATTTGTGAATAATTAAAACATAAAATTGTCTAGCAAAACCTAGTTTAATTGGGTAAAAGTGTGAACACAAAATACCATTTGATGTCACGCATTTACCATGTTCTATTGCCCTTCAAGGATTCAATATTTTGATCATTCAATATAAGACACCGAGATTGACCTAGCTAGGTCACTTGTGGATGATCTCATCACCACTTGTTGAATTAAGGAAATAAAATAGAGCCAACAACTTATTCTAGTGTATGCTCATAAATCATAATCAAAGCCCCACTAATTATACATCGTGATTATTTCTCCAGGACTATTTATTTGACCTTCATATATTGTGCTGTAATTTTTAGTATTTTGTATCAATAAAAATTTAGCCTAATTGATGGAGAGGGGACAATTTAGATTTATTTTTACTCAAACCTTTCATATGTTATTGGAATCCATTTATCAAAAAAGAGAGTTCGTTTTATAAATAATAACAAAAAAAAATTCAAAATAATAGTTTTAATTATAAAATTTAATAAATAGAGGTTTGTACGCATCTTCTCACTTATGATTGAATGCACGTGAAGGGGGTTTATTCCAGTCTCCTCCATCATGTTGCAGACTGGGAAGGTTTTGTGTTAGCTACCCATGGTTGTGGTGTGGAGGACACTTGCACTTGCACAAGCCTCCTCTCTATGGTCATGGAGGACATCTCCGTCTTGCTATAGAGATGGAGCATGTAGAGAGCATCTCCAGTAGGAATTTTTGAATTTTTTATTAAAAGATTTTATTCTATGTTGAATATTGAACTTTTGTGGGTCATTATAGATTTTGTTTAAATTTGTTAGTCAAAGTCAACTTGCCTCAATGGATACTAGTGTAATTTTCCCCATATAAATAAATATATATATATATAAAAGCCCCCACGTCTACTATATAAACCGTAGAGATTATTGTCCTTCAACACCTCTCTCTCTCTCTCTCTCTCTGCATAGGTATCTGTACATCACAGTCTTTTGTTCTCTCTGATCCCCTGTTATGGACAGAAAGAAGCTCCTCTCCTCCTTGTTCTACTTCTTTCTCGTCTCCCTTCTCTCAGGTTCATTTCAACAACCACCCCTTCAAGCAAACGCAACAATTTTCTCAATCTTTTTGGGTTACTAATTAATTAATCCTTAATTTCTGTGTTTTGATTATATATGTAACAGGAAACCAACAAGTGCAGGGTGATCACCACCACCACCACCACAATCATCGCCATCTCTTCGATTTCAGACCAACTAAACTGTTCGTGTTTGGGGACTCATATGCTGACACAGGAAACATCGGGAAATCAGTCTCCGATTCCTGGAAAGAACCTTATGGCATCACCTTTCCCGGTAAACCCGCCGGCCGTTTCTCCGATGGCCGCGTCTTGACTGATTACTTAGGTACAATTCACCTCTCTCTCTCTATGATCAGCTCCTTTAATTATCATTTTCTTTTTTTTCGCTTTCTTTTTTCTTTGTACATTCAAGTAATGATGTTCCTTCTTTAATATTCTTCAGCTGAGTTTGCATAGTTGCTGCTTTTTGCCTGTATAAGTTGCATTATTGGCTCAACTTTTTATTTTTTTTGTCAGATTAGCAATTGAGCATCCTATCTTTTCTCTACTGGTCTCACTTTCTCACGTGATTAAAAGATTGTACATTTTGTTCTTCCTATATTATATTTATTTATTTTTCATAATTCTCAGAGTTTCATTTTTTGTATTTTTTTTTTAAATAATCATCTCTTCAGCTATTTTCAGTGCATGTTCTCCGTTTAGTGGCCCAAAAAAAAAAAACTTGAACAATTCTCCATCTGGGTCTGTGTGAAAAAAAAAAAAAATACTGAAAAAAGCTTCTTTATAAAGAAGGTGAGGTGGCGACATCTCCTTGTAAAGTAGCTACTACCACTAAATTCAATTAATTAATTTAAAGTGCCTTTAATAGTTTAATTGGTTGATTTTCTTTAACATCTGTACTTCACTGACTCGAAAATGGACCGACACTATTATTTTATCTATTAAATTATTAAAATTGTTGTTTAATTAATTGCAGCAAAGTTTATGGGAATCAAGTCGCCGATACCATACAAGTTTAGGAGAGTTGGTGGAAAACACTTGAGAAATGGAATGAACTTCGCGTATGGAGGATCGGGCGTGTTCGAGACGTTGTCTCCGATGCCAAACATGACTACACAGATTGATTTTTTCCAACAACTCATCAAGGAAGGAGTCTACCTCCCACTTGAACTGCAACGGTCCTCTGTCGCCCTCGTCGTCCTCTCTGGAAATGACTACTCTGCTTATATTGCCAGAAACGGCTCTGATCAGGTACGTGTACAGTATATGTATGTGCATATATGTTTAATTATATAAGGATAACTTTAATTTAGTTTTTATTTTTTAAAGAAATATCTTTTTTTTTCTACTTATATTTATTTTAGTTTGTATATTTTTAATATTTTTTAAATAAATTAAATTAGTCTTTCTTACCGATTTTAATGGTCAATTATTACCAAAATAAAATAAAATAAAAGATAATTTTATTTTTAAAAATTTAATTAATTGAATTATATTTTAATTTTTAATTAAAATATTATAAAATAATTAAATAAGAAAATTAATAAATTAATATTAAATTAAATTATAAAAACTTAAAAATATAAAATTTATTAAAAAATATTTAAATTAAGTTATTTTATTAAAAAAATTAATATTTACAAAATTAAAGAATAAAATTAACAAAATTAACAAAATATTTAAATTAAGTTATTTTATTAAAAAAATTAAAGAATAAAATTTAATTTTAATTTAATTTAATTTTTAATAAATTTTAATCTTTTTTATTCTTTATTTTAAATACTAATTTTTCTAATAATATAATATAATTTAATTATTTTTATTAAGTTTTATATTTTTTAAATTTTTATAATTTAATTTAATATTATTTTTTTATTATATTTTAATTGAATATTTTTTTAATAATAAAACTGTTAAATAGTAGTAGTTAAAGGATTAAATATCAGGAATTATATGAATTAAAATAAAAAATGTAAGTAAAAATTGATATTTTATTAAAAAGTAAAAGATTAAATTAAATTTTTATTATATAATTTGGGTGAAAGAATACGTCGAGAATTAGCGGGATGATTAAAGTCGGAAAAGTAAGTAATTGTACATAAGTATACATCATACATATATAATTATATTACTCGATCGATCTGTCGGGACGAAATTACTCGGAAAGTAACTCCCACTTTATATATAGAGTTCTATTTGACACCCATCGAAATCCATTATTATGAGCACCACTACAAAAGTAGCTCCTAAACGTTAAAAGAAAATAGTCGGGGTGAAAATTGCTGGTTAAAATCCATTAGTGGCGGGACCCCTAAGGCCTGAGGGATCATTGGCCGACATGATGATCATGTTTCTACCGTTGATCATAGCAGGCTGGTGTGGTACAATTGTGACAGCCACGCTCTCCACCATTGATCATCAACTTGTTCTGTCACTTTGTGTTTGTCCTTTAGTTTGCATGCCCGGTCAAAAATCTACCGGACGGCGACAATACTTGGCTAGAATTTAAATCCACACTACATATCACGGGACCCACGCCACGTATGCAATCTTATAATTAAATTACCTATTGATCAAGTCCCTTTTGATCCGTCGGATCTCTTAGATAGTCATCACATTGTTCACATCATCACAACATTATTTTTTTTTTTTAACTCAGCGTAAGCCTACCCATATATATATATATATATATGTCTTGCACAACCAATGAATAAATGATTGTATTTTGTGAGGATCATGTCATCAATTTTGGGTTGTATATAGGTTAGGTTGATATCTTCCACTCAGATAATGTAGTTTTGCCGTCTCATTCTTCATTATATATGTAATGTAGGGTCACAAAAAATGAGTATATGACGAATTGATTATGTTCCAAGTTATCATAAGGACCATAAGCATACGGGTGTGTATATATATATATATATAGTTAGGTGATTATATTTGTCGTAGGATATGTCTATGTATACATTATATTATTAAAATGGTTAAATTTTGATGTTTTCGTGTTTACTTTCTTTTCGATGTGAATAATTATGAATCGTAAAACAAGTAAGGTAGCGTGGTTTGCCATTTATCAATATTGATCTCTTTTACAATTCTAGGGTTTTCCATCCTTCATTACCCAAGTGGTGAATCAATTGACTTTGAATTTGAAAACCATTCAAAGCTTGGGGCTGAAAAAGGTAGCAGTGACAGCTCTGCAACCCTTAGGTTGTCTTCCCCGGAGCACCTTCGCCTCATCTTTCCAACAGTGCAACGGAACACAAAACGCGCTCGTGAATTTCCACAACAGCTTGCTGCAGCAAGCTGTGGCAAAACTCAACAACGAAACGATAAAAGATCATTCCACTTTCGTCATTCTTGATCTTTATAGCGCTTTCATGACTGTTTTCGCCAACAAAGGCGACCCCCTAGGTTAATAATTCTCTCTCTCTCTCTCTTTTTCTCTTAATTTTTCTTATTCTTTTGTGTTGATTCTAGATACATCCTCTTGTTGTTATACAGGAAGCTCCAAGTTTGAGAATCCATTGAAGCTATGTTGCGTTGGTACAAGCATTGAAGATTCATGTGGTAGTGTAGATGAGAGTGGAGCGAAGAAGTACACAGTTTGTGATAATCCTGAAGCTACATTCTTTTGGGACACAGTCCATCCTACACAAGAGGGATGGCGTGCCGTCTACTCAGCTTTGCAAGCCAATCTTGAACAGCTTTAATGGAATTCCCAGTAGACTAAATTGTTCTCGTGTATTTGCTCTTTGTTTTTTTTTTTCTTTTTTCTTTTTTTAATCTCTTTTTTTGTGTGTTAAATTGTTAGCCAATGCTTCCAATCTCTTAATTCATTTGTATCAAAGTCCTGTTTGTTGTTAGTCACATGCATGTATTCAAGAAATAATAAATTTTGTTTCGAGTAATTTCTAATAAAAAACTATCATTGTGAGTGGAAAGTAAGGATTTTTACATCTGACTAAATATCTCCTAATCATGAGAGTAGATATAACGATTAAGAGTGCCGATAGATTTTTGAACATTTTATGTTGACTTTAAAAAAAAAAAAAAAAATTGTATTATGTATATATGTGCTTAAACATATGGTTGGAATAGATGTTATTCTGTGTTATATTAATTGGTAATCTATTATTCCTACATGTAAATATAATTGGATAGCTATGATTCAATAGATAGAAAGTCAATTTTCATGAGCAACAATTTGTTACTAATCACTACAACTTTTTTTCTTTTAACCATAATAAGTGGAAATGTTTTATTATGGTCTCAAATTCTAAAACTAAAATGAAAACCGATAATTTCCAAGGGTCACTTGGCTAGATAGTTGTAGAAGTCTCACATGCTCCTTCAATCCGGTCAAAACCTAATATATATATATATATATATATATATATATATATATATATATATATATATATATATATTTATCTCATTATTGTGCATAAAAGCACAATTAGTGTGGGTAAACCTCTCATGTTTTAGGAGTATACAGCTCTCCGTGTTAGGAGTGGACGGTTTCCGCTATGAAAGTAGATATTCTAACTGTACTACTAAGGGTTAATTTCAGTAGATTCCGGTAATCTTTGACCCGTAATGTATCTGATCTTATATTTATATATATAATTTGAAAACAAGAAGCAAGAACCGGTATTTTGTTTCCTTGAAACCTTATATTACTAAAGGACAGCCCATTGAAGAAGTCAATGATAATGGGCCTTGAGTCCAATGATTGCGAGTAAATGGACCCAAAAATGATGGGCCAGAACCCACATTTAATTGTTGAGAAAGCCCAATAGAGCAAATTCTTCCACAATGGAAGTTCATCAAAGGAATAGTAGGATTTACTTTCAAGTAAAGACGCCATCTAAATTTGGTGTAAATCCTAATTAATGATTTTAATTCCATAAACCTACCATAAGGGTTCAAATCCTCAAACCCAAGTTAGAAATTTGATATATTGTTTTCAAAATACTTTTTTTTTTTTTTGCCGTACCACCAATAGTGGTAGCGATTCGAACCTAAAATATTGTCAGACTAAATGAGCACTCTTATCACCGAAATATATTGGGCGATAATATTGTTTTTAAAATGTTAAACCGCAATTTGATTGTATTGATAATTACTAAAAAATATAAATTTTATATTTTTGATATATATATATATATATATATATATATATATAAAGTAATTGACATATGATGATAATTTAGGAGTTTAATTTCTTCATAGTAGCCACTAACTACATATTTAAAGAAGATGTCGATTAACCACAAGAAGATGAAAATAATGTTTATAAATTACAGATTTTTTAATGATGCGGATTCCTTACATCATCGACATCTATGAAGATTTGATAATATGAAGTTGGTACAGTAGTAAGCATTTTACACTTACACATACGTTGTGTGTTCAAGTTTTGTCCAACTCTCTCAAATTCCAAATTTAATTTTATTGATTGGCGGGGTAATATATATTATATAGAAAATGAGAGACCCAGGTAATGAGAACATGACTTGTAACTGTGAAGCTATAAGAGCATTCACAATGCAAGACCCAAATAACAAGATCTATTGTGTGCCACATTATCAATTTTAGGTTTCATTTTTAAAAAATGAGTCTTCCCATTTGGATCATATTTTAGTAGGTCTATTTTTTCCATAATGCAATTAAATTGAAAAAAATAAATTGTATCCACTTTTTAACTTTTTTTCCAAACAATCATTACTCTTCATTAAAATATAATATATATTATAAATTATATAATATATTTTAAATATCAATAATTATTTAACAAATTATAATTAATTTATAAAAAAAATTAATATTATCATTCAAATTATTTAATTTTATTAAAATAATTTTTTATTATATATAATTATTTAAATTTATAATTATATATTATAATTAATATATAATATATATAATTATTTATTATAGAATCATTGGCCCAATAATTATTTACGACCCAAATGGGGTTCCACATTTAAAACCCCATTTAGGTCTAAATATGTGGACTCCACTAATCGGACTTGAACAGCAAGGCTCATTGTGGGGTTTATGGGTTTGATTTGTACTGCATTGTGAGTGCTCTAAGGTATCATACCCTGAAGATTGTCATATGTCGATCTATTTCAATAATTATACGTGAAATAAATTATTGAGAATATAAGCATTTTCAGTTTATACAACTTACTTGATCGCTGCTAAATTTAAAAGAATTGCAACTTAAATTATAAAATAAGGAAGATTTTTCTTTATATATAAAAATTAAAAAATAAACCATAAGGTTTGATTTTTTATATTAAAATATTCATTTTAGTTTTAAATTTAGATAAAACCTTCCCTGTAATGGGGTTTTTGATACACAATCAGATTTTTTTTTAATTAAAAATTGAAATGATAAAGTGGTTTTGATTATTATTTTACTTTATTAATTTTTTTAAAAAAATATAACACCTTACAGGTTAAAGGACTATCGGGACCAACCGAGATTAAATTATATAAGTACGGCCCGAACAATTACTCGCAGCAACGGAAAACAACCAATGGCTCGGACAACTACTCCCAACGACGGGAGGGGTCTACTCTTAACGCGGCGGATAGGTCTACCTACACAATTGCGGTTTTTTTTATTTTTAAAAATGTGTCAAACCAAGAGTTTTATACTTCTGCCTATAAAATAATTAGTCATTAATTAGTTAGTCTCCAATTAAGCAAATCTTGCTTGAATTAAAAAGTGGTCGCTGCTAGAATATATATATATATATATATATATATATATATATATATATATATATATATATATATATTTGTGAAAAAAATCTATATACGAGTCACGTTATCATAAAGGTTTAGTATAGTAAATTTTCATAGGATTGGAATCTAATGATAATTTGCTTAGATCACTGACTTGATATTCTAACTAATTCACAAGACCATATTACAAAATGTGACAAACACAATTTTCTGGACATTTCCAACTAACATTTTAACCAACTTTTCTTTTTTTTCCCTTTTGTTTTTCCTTTTCTGGTAGGGAAATGTCACATGTCTCTTCAACAATGAGCAAACAGGTTTCTTCTTTTGTTTTCTTTCTTTTTATATGTCATATGCTATATATGTTTACCAATATCATTTGCAATAAAACTTTAATTTTATAATCTCAGTGGGAGATTAACATATTTCCATTATGCTTTGGACTTTGACTATGATTTTAACACACACATCCAATATATATATATATTGGATGGGTATCAAACACCATCTAATTAATTAATTAATTAAGTCAAGCTTATCAAAATCTAGTGAGAAATTATTAATTAATTACTATATCAACTTCCAAAGTACTATGGTAATTAAGAGAATGCAATTAATACACACACATAAACATTTGCTTACTCTTAGATTTTGAACTAAACTATTGAGATTGAACCATCGCTTAATGTGGCTTGGTGGTAATATCGTTCAGATTCGAGTTTTTACCGCCGCAAATAGTATGTCAAAGAAAAAAACTATTGAGATTGAATCCAAAAAAATAAATGGATACAACTTAAGAAAAAAATTTCATGTCAAACTTTTTGTGTAAATTGTTTCTAAAAATTTAATAATTGTATTTAGATAAGAAATCAGAAATCAAATGCCTCCTTAAGATTTTTTTTTTTTTTTTTTTTTTATGGCATCCAAGTGTTTTTGAGTAGTCCACATTAAAACAAATAGTGACAAAAAAAAAAGAAATGATATTTGGGTTGTCTGTATAAATATAATTCTCTACAACATACATCCTATCATATACTCTTTTTTTTCTCTCCAATTTCTGGTGCTAAATCTGAAGTGACTAGAATGATTTAGAATTCAGACTTCAATAACCTTAGATGGTACTAATAAAGTGCTATATATTGAACCCAAAATATTGGAAAAAAAAGAAGAAGAAAAAGAAGAAAATATAATAAGAAGCCCATTATAATGAAATCATGAATTTCTTCTTTTTTCTTTCTTTTTTTAAAGGAAGAATTATATTAAGAATCGGCTCGAATAATTCCAAGAACAAAATAAACTAACCTGAACTATTGTTTAGGGTCATATTCTCCACATAAAAAGTTCAATCTTCTAACCAAACAAAATTATTAATAAAAGAAATACTAAACTTCGCAAGACGTTGAGCCAACTGATTAGCCAACTTAGGAATAAAACTCAAAGAAAAACCATGATAAAGCTCGAGCAACTTTCATATAGCGGAACAGTTTTAGTCATAATAAGATTAACAATAACCTCCGTATTAGACTCCAAATAAGCAGGAAAAAGACCAGTTTCAATAGCTAATTTAAAACCACGAAGAATCACAATAGTTCATGAATTCATTCTTGAATGTAAACACAATAAGAATTACATTATATATGCATGATAGTTCCTTTTTCACTCAAAATACTATAAACAAGGAAAACAAAAAATAAACAAAAACAAAGAAAAGACTTATATGTTTGGTGTGCAATGCACTGAAGTGACTAGCAGAAAGAAGGATTTCACCCACAAATATCTATATAACTGCACAGAGATAAAGAAA
Source organism: Xanthoceras sorbifolium (assembly GCA_003430845.1). Classification (NCBI taxonomy): domain Eukaryota; kingdom Viridiplantae; phylum Streptophyta; class Magnoliopsida; order Sapindales; family Sapindaceae; genus Xanthoceras; species Xanthoceras sorbifolium. The sequence goes on from CM010612.1 coordinate 27,311,718, forward strand.
AACCAGCTACCAATCATTTGTCTTCAAGTAGCTAGTAGCCTAAATATATACTGCCGACACCAGATCATGTTGGCCATTAATCCACATGTCTTTTATCGCATGATCCATGCCTGTGTTGTTTGATTGGCACCAGGGTGCGGCGCCGCTGTATCGGTGGCTACCTATATACTAATTTATATGATTTATGCACACTTGATTGCAACTAAAAATTAATAAAGAGGGTTTGATATAATTAAATATATACTTTTGAAATTATTATTGAAAAGAAATCATCACGATAAAGACGATACTCTTTCTCGTACCGAAACCGGCAAGCCACCGCGAAAGGTTGCGGTGAGACCGGGAGAGAATCGTGGGACGTCGTGATCATGGGGTGTCGTCACCACCACCAGTTCGATTTCAAACAGTCTGACGAGTGAAAGCGCGACGCTTTTCAGCTCCACCAAGGCCATTTCTTTGCCCAAACACACCCGAAGTCCGGCCTGGAAAACCGGGTACTTGAAAGGGTTTTCTGGGAAGAACACACCGTCTCTCAACCACCTGTCTGGCTTGAACTCCAAGCAATCCGGACCCCATATTTCGCTGATCCGACCCATCGCGTAAGGATGGTATGTAACCCTAGTTCCTCTCTTCACGGAAGTCCCGTCAGGCAAGACATCGTCTTCTTCGCAAAATTTTGAATCGAATTGGATCGGAGGATAGAGTCTCATGCTCTCATAAACCGCTGCTTGTAGATAGTGAAGTTCTCGGAGTTGTTCAAAGGTTTTGAGGTCATGGTTTGGTCCAATGATTCTGTCTGCCTCAGACCGAATAGCAGAGACAACGTGTGGATGTTTTGCCAATAACCAGACAAAGCTTGTTAAAGCAGATGCAACCGTGTCACGGCCAGCTAACAAGAAACTTATAACGATGTCTCTCAGGTACGAGTCGTCATTCACAGTACTCATGAAACGAGACAAGAGATCTTTATGTGTTGAAAATCCCATTTTGCGCCTTGTCTTTATAACATCTAGGGCTAAAATATCTATAATCTTGATAGCTTCTTTTAGCTGCCTCTCGCTACCCATATTCAACTTGCGTTTGATTTTCCAAATCAAAGGGGACACAGTCATGGCTCTCTCGGCTGACAATTTCGATGCTAGGTCAAACGCTACAGCGAATTCAGACAAGGGAAGAGACAGCTCCAGGCATCTGGGGTCAAGACCAAAAGAGAATCGGCACATGCTATCAAAAGAAAATCGACGAAACACGTCCTGTAAATCCAAAACCCCACCACCATGTTGATGATCTTCCTTGGCTGCAGCTGCAACAGATGATAATAGCGGGACAAGCCGGTTTTTGATCTCATGATTGACGATTCCCAAAGCGTACGATCGTATCGAAGATCTATCAAGCTCTAGACTGGCCATCTTCTTCTGGAACCTCCACGACTCACCGTCCACGTTGAATATCCCACGACCGAGCAAGTCGCCGAGGATTGTAGAGAAGGGTTTCCCTTTTGGGAAATTGTCGAATCTTGTTTTGAGCATGTATTCAACGTTGGCCGGGTTGGCCGTGATGGTGTTGCCGAGGACATGAATATGGATGGTGTTGGTCGGAGATTCCTTCAGGAGATGAGCGAACCAGTCACATAGATTGTCAAACTGCTTCGACCAACTCAACGTGAGATAAGCATCGCAAATCTCACAGTTGCACCACAGCTTCAACTTGAGTAAGTGGAGCAAAAAAAAGAAAATAGAGACGATGATGATCGTGAACATGATGAGGAACAAAAACGAAGCATGGAGAGTATGCAAGAACCACCACGAAGCTTCTCCAAACTCCATTAATGGATAAAGATAACAGATGCTATATGATTGATGATAGATAAAGAAGAAATTAAAATTTGAAGAGACCCAATGAGAGAGACTAGAGCGTAATTGAAGGTTTTTGTGTATCGGATCCTCCAATTTTATATTGTCGCTGGCTCACTGCACAGTTGTTTTATATATTTTCTATTACATTTTTTTGTTGTTTTCTATTACTCTTTACTATGCTTAGTGCCATCCTCTGTTTGCACTGATGCACATAAATTATAAATTATTCAAAAGTATGATAAAATATGGACATGGAAACCCCGTGTGGAATAGAACAAAAAAGTGAACTACTTATAGAGTCTAGTGCCTAGATAGGCATCTGATCTGCTTACTTCACTTAATGTAATTTTTACATATCCACTCACGTGCTTTTATTCTTATTCGTACCAACTAGTTTTTTTCTTTATAAATACAAAATCAGTGGCAGATATTTGGGTTACAGTTTTTTATATAAGAAAAATCATGAGAAAATATTTGGGCAATCAGAGGTTTACAAAAAGCAAGACAGAGTCACATAGCTGAGTATATATTGCCATTAAAACACATTAAAATATTAGAGGAACTAGCTGGTTTGTTGCTTCTTTCTAGATTCAGTTTCTTTACCTTTTTCAGGGGTTTACTTCCACCATTAATTCTTGCTTTTTTGAGTTATATTCAAGAGGTTTGAGTTTGACCAACAGTTGTATGTCATTATCCATATTTACTTGGTAAAAAATTAGCAAATTTGATATCCACAAAAATATATGTTTGTGTGTGGCAATTTCCACTGCCTTGTAAAAGAAGATGTTTGATTAATAGAATTCAAGTAGTTACTAATTGCTAAAAATTTAAGCAATCTAAAATAATTAGTATCGGTACATTTTTTGTAATATAATCTTAGAGTATTTTGCTATAATTTTTTAAAAAATTTATATGATGTTATGATTATAAGACACATTTGTGTTTTATTTTTTTTTTTACATATACCACTTGCGCCAATAACAACTCGAACTTGAGATATTATCAAGTAGAATGAATATCCTTCCTATCAGACGATATTGAGTGGTGAGGACAAATTTGTGTTAAAGAGCATTTTTTTTTTATCATACTATATATATTTACAATAGATTTGAGATTAATAATGGCTAGTGCGACATTGTTGTCGAATTAGTTGATATCTTAATAATCTTCTATATGCATTATACATCTCATGAGTTGAAAAATGTAAAAATTTAATTGTGAGAGCGAAATGCTAAAGTCGAACAATTAAGTAAGATCTCTCTATAGTGATACTTTATATAGAATTAATCTTCATTTAGTAATAAAAAATTCTAGTTTTAATTTGGGCCAGTTATAAATACCACATTGTTAAGTTATAATATTTTATCTTAAGGAACTTAAATCCATATAATAATAATTATCTGTATATTATAAAAATACATGTTATATTATGTTAAAGGTTTAAGATGAAATAAAATATTTTTCTAAAGTTATTTGGGACTATGATTTATTTTTTAAAATTGTTACCACATCTTTGAACTTACAGGTACGGAATAACTCGCTACTATGGACACCTTCGTGTTGAAGCCAATAATTTTTGTAACTACAACTCTATTAAGTTGTAACCTCCTCATAGTAAGAAAATTAATTTGGTCACAACATTATGACTACATAGAAATTTACTGTATAAATAATTTAAACAGTTAGAATGTTTTAATTAATCTTTATAAATCAAATATTAACACTATCTTTTATAAATTAACGAACTCATTGCTCAAATGTTGAAACATTAATTCTAGTGTGTGTGTGTGTGTGTGAGGGTTATTCAACTTATTCGTTTCATTTGTGATCGATCTTTCATTTCTTCATTCATGCATGTTCGTCATTCAGCCAACAGAGTAACTCACCAGTTATCTAAGATTGCTCTTACTGTAGATCAATAGGTTGCTTGGATGGAGGATTATCCCTCATTTGTTGGGAGTTTTACTATTTTTGACTCTCCCAATAATCTATAATTGGTCTCGTTGGCTTATGAAATTTCATCTTTAAAAAAAAAAAATAATAATAATAATATAAGGGTTATTCAACTTATTATATAAACTATATAGTACTATGGGAGAGATAACAAGCTAGTACCTAAAATATTGAAACAAATGTAAATTACCAAAAATATAAATTGATCAACATAACTTATGCAATTTGTCAAAGATTCGTGAACACTTTAAAAATAAATATATAGATGAGGACCTTGTAATAATATATACACAACTTTATAGCTAAATTGAAGTGAAAACAAATAAGAAAAAAGGTGGACAGAGATGGACGTGAGTCGGGACCCTAGAGAAAAAAATAAAAAGACAGCTGCTACCATGATTGTTGACGTTGATGGAGGGAATTTTTTTTATTAGTATACCGCACCGGTCGCACGCACCTTAAGTGTTATGGTGACTTGTATATAAAATATTGTCAAATTATATGAGCGTTTTTTATCAATAACTTATATTATACGGTGACACCGTAAATGGTATGGTAACTTGAATATAAAATATTGTTAAACTGCATGAGCGTTCTTTAACAACAATCACATTGGACGGTGACACCGTAGTTGGTATAGTGATTTAAATATAGAAGATTATCAAATTGAATAAGCCTTTTTTTATTAACAAACTGCATTGAACGGTGGTAATGGAGGAAACTTTAGAGAGTAAACAAAATAACATAAACAATAAGCAAGTAAAAATTTATAGATATTGCACATTTACTTGTAGTAAAGTGGTTAATGTATCTCCCTCCCACCTTAGTAATAAGGAGTTCAATTCCTATCATACACAGTATGCGTGGTTAGTTTTCTCCCCTTGTTGTGGGGTAGATGTCTCCCCTTATTGTGGGAGTAGATGTCTCCCGTTATGGTAGTAGATATCCGGACTACGCATTTAGTAATTAATCTCGACAGGTCCCGACAGTTATTAATATTTTACTTGTACCCCTCTAAAAAAAAATTATAGATATTTTAAAATTTTATAGATTTTGTATTAAATCTCATCTAAAATCCATAAAATATATATCCTTATTAGGAATTTTTGTTAGAAATATCTCTAAAAATTTATAAAATAAAGTTTTTTAAAATTTGTTTTTCTGTTAATTATAATTATATAAACCAATTAGACACATGTCTATTTTAATAAAATACATGCTAGCTATTGATAATGCCACTCACCTAATTGTAATACAACCAATCTTGTCTTTCAAAGTTTGTTTCATGAAATGTCATTAAGATGACTATTAATATGATTATTGTATTTAATTAACATTAATCATACGTACGTGTGACTTACGATTTGGCGACACGTAAGCCATGTTTTTCTGTGATTGGTAATTGTGGTGCTTATCATTTTTGGAGTCAAATGTGAGGCTCACAATTCTCACCGTCTGTTGATATTTTCGACTCCTGTGGGCACTCTGTCAACTAAATTGACCTTCTAGGCACATGCTTTTTGACAAAATTTCGCGAATCACATTGTAATTGGTCCACAATTGACTGGCATTGCAATTAGCTTTTATCAAAATTTTCATTTCCATGTTTAACCATTAATTAAACTGAAAAATCTAATGATTTTTAACTATTTCAAATAGGAATATATTACTCAAATTTTTTTACTATCATAAACCAAAAATAAGATGGATACAGAACCTTAGTTGTGATAGGGACGTCATAATACTATATATATTTTTTTATTAAAGGGAGGGAGATTCGAACTCATAACTTTAATTTCGTTGAGAAACGTAAGTTACTGAAAACTTATAGAAAATCAAAGAAATCAGTATATTAAAGTAAGAAGTAAGGTGTTTGATCAAATGCCGGAAGAGAAGATTCTGATCTTCTCGAATTCCATTAATGGAGGTCTGTTGATGAACATTTTCTGATCATTTTGGAGGAAAATTTATAACCATTTTATCATTAATTTGTTAGCTGAACCATCAGCTATATATTATATATACAAGAATAAGAAAGAAACCCTAGTTGTTGATGTCTAACAAACTCACCATTAAATCAAAACATAATTTCCTGACAGCTGTATCTGTCTTCCTTGTACAAGCAATACTCAAGTGAGTTTATCCTCACAATAATAATAGCTGGACCTTCTTAGCTTGATGATTGATCAGCTGATCAACATTACTTCCACTTGATCATCATAATGGCCATCTCACTAGTTTAAGTTGAGCTCTCAATTTCGCTGAAGGTTGAACTTTAGCTAACAAGGTACTAGTTACCACCAGAACCTATAGTAGTAGATTGATCATTCATTACAGTTATCACCATGATATACTTACGACCGTATCAGTCATAATACTATATTGATTTAGTATATATAATTACATGCATTAATTCTACAAACAAAGAGTACTAGTTAATGATTAATCTTTTATATTTAATTTTAAATTAAATATTAATATAAATTGTTATATAAGTCCATGTGGTTGGTAATTTGTTGGTATGGTGGCATTTAGCAATTTCTTTTTATATGAGAAAATACTTTCCAGACTCTTGCATTTTTATTTTTTAAAATAAGTTTGGAGGATAAGGGAAAATGACCCGTTAGGCATGATTCAGGAGGATAACAAAATGATGAGAAGAGAAGTGGTATTATTTAAAAGCTGGTTCGTACGAAAATGTGATTCAAAAATTTTTTTTTAAATACTCCTCAATCAATGGGTGGCCAGAAATTAGTACTCATTTTGTAATTGGTCTCTAATAGCTCACAAGTTTTTTTTTTTTTTTTTTAATTCAAGTAATTCCAATAAAGGAACATTATTTATGATAGACGAACATACCACGTCATTCATTTGTGTATGGATCCGCTCAAAGCATGTGAAATGCAAAGAAAAATACTAATAAAAACACTAATTATGATTGGATATTGCAATTGTTCGATAGCACACAATTGTCCGTAATGAAAAATGCTTCAGTTTGCTTAATGGGTACGTTTTCCACTTAAAAAAATCATGTAGTGTATATGAATAATTAATCAAATAAATTATATATTTAAGATAATACCAAATAATTGAATTAATCGTATATATCTAGACGTATTACGTTGTGTGCTCGCACGCCACAATCAAGTTTCTCTAGTGTAAAGGATTTGGATTCTCTATGCAATGAAACTCCTATCTTCTATCGTCCATGGATTATGAAGTAGACAAGTCAATACTATATACACTAACTATATATTAAGAGACCTTATAGTGAGATAAAAATTTATAAAGTTCTTTTGAATTTTTGCAACTTTTGACTAACCCATACTTCCAGAACCTATATTTGATCACGTGCTATATATATATATATATATAAATATCCAAATAATATTCTCTGTATCCAATCGGCTGTAGTGATGCCTTATCTTTAGAGAAAAGCCTGGGTGCGCTATTAATATATTTTAAAGGTAATTACATCAATATCCCTTAAGATTTTTCTAACTATAAACGGAGTAAATTTTATCGTTTATTGACAAATATAATTCTTGTTCTTAGTAAAATTTGATCAAATATAACAAATGATCAGGAAAGGTCTTTGTTAAAAAATTCAAAATTTAACTAATGGGAGGGAAGGTATTTATCAATAAACCCAAAAATTGACTCCGTCTATAATTGAGCAAACTTCAGGGGAGATAGACATTATTTAATCAATATTTTACGTTATATGGTTTAAATATTGAATAGGATTAGTTACTCACTCATGAAATAATTTGAACCTGGCAACTAGGGCACCGGACCCGAACATGGCTCTTGATTGTGGAGATGGGAAGTGCTAGAGATGGCCAAGGTTTCGGAATTGGCGGTTCCGATTTTAGAACCGTCGGTTCCGGTTACATTTTTATAACAACCGGAACCGGGACCGTGGAGGTCCCGGTTCCGGTTCTTTCCTGGTTCTATAACCGGAACCGGATTGCTAATAAAAAAAAAAAAATTTAAAAATTCTTCACTACCCCATGAGTGGGGGCAGTGCACACTGCACTAGCAGTGCGCTGCAGCAGTCTGCTGTAGCCTACAGCTGTATAAATGTTAAATTTTTTTTTTTTCAAAATACAAAAAAAAAAAATTTTAACGGTTTGAATTGGAACCGCCCGAATCGGGCGGTTTCATGAATCGCCGGTTCTTAACCAGCGGTTCCGGATTTTTTTTAAGGCCAACCGGAATCGGGACCGATTGTCCCGGTTTTAGTGACCTGTTCCGAAAGGTTTCGGTTCAAAACTGCCGGTTCGGTTCGAACCGGTGCCATGACTAAGAAGTGTATTATTTGGATGGTCCATATAGGAGTTGACATATGTCAGCTAAGTGCTAGCTTTGACCTGTTGAAGCATGAGATTTCGCAGAAGGTGGGGTTTTCACGACTTTTTGATGAACTCCACGTGTACTTGCATGTCTGATTGTCAGCCGCCAGCTAGCCCGTCATTCCATGCAAAAAAAGCTATGCTAGTTGCGCACTTGCACTTGCATGTGTGGCATTGGCAGGGGAGAAAGTGAGCAGATCGGTAGACCATTTTTATCAAACACATGGTATAACCTCCGTTTTGGATAAGATCTATGTCAAATCTTTCTCTGACATAAACCGAGAGGAAATGGACACAGTAAGATGGGCTTGAAAAGACATTGCAAAGCAGTTAGTGTTCACACATTACCATATATATCTAGCTATCTGCATGAGATGAGATTATATATTATGCTTGTAAGATCAGCAGAAGATATATATAGATATATCCCTCTCATTTCTGATTTCTCTACCGCAGAACCAGACATCTCTATCTTATATACAAGTTGAGATAATAATTAATAAAACCAAGCTAGCTCGCAAGTCCAAGTGGCCAATAAGCACCCTACCAATTTGTTTTCTTTCTATTTAAACAACTAGATTTTGGTTGGTAACATTGTACCATTCAATATATAAGTGTAATTTGGAGAAGGATATACCATGTGTCTGAAGCATCTAATTTTTTTTTTCCTTTTTGGAGAGGCCCCTTGTCATGTCTTGTCGTTGCTGCACATTATTGATTAGATTTTTTTTTCCCTTTATTTTCTGATGTATATAATCATGTATATCTTAAACAATTATGTTAACCAATGTTCTAATAACATACGTTAAATCACCATGTAATCTCAATTATGTAACATTTGGCAGTCATAATTATTTTTATTTTTTTTCCAAATCTAGGAGTCTTGTCAGTTAAGTGTTATATAGTCACATATTCAATTGCCTTAAATGTTAACAGGCCACATAATTGAATATGTCACGAGTTTGTAAATTAGGTGATAGCTGTCAAGAGGATATTGATGACACGGGAAAGTAACAGTGAAATGACACCAACCATGCATGCAAGCAAAGCCAGCCAGAGCCAGTATATATATATATATATGTAAATGGGATTGAATGGAAGCTATAGGATAGGGAATGGCCGATGGCGAACACATGCATGAGATGAGAGTAAAGACATCACATATAATTACAAGATAGTAAGGAAAAAAAAACATGTTGATCGATGGGATAGCAACGCGGCTGATCTGATCAGTCGGGGATACAATTAAAACCGAACACGGCTGTCCTCGATCTTTTCTGTATTTTTGGTCCACATATTCCACATGAACTCACTCCTTCGTTCTCATCTGCCAAACATTTACGAGAAAGCCATTTCATTTTGTGGGTCTTTATCGTCTATATGGCTATGAATTCAAAAGGAACTTAATTGTAATAGCAATTACTGCTATTACAATAATTGCAAATTCTTATAAAACACCCTAAAATTCTGCAAGAACTTATAGTTGGACAATTAAAGAGTAGAGTTTCTTTTCGCAAAACAATTGATTAACTTAGCTCATTCTTTTCATCATAAATGTGCCGCTTACCCCCCCAAAATGTCATTATATTCTAGAAAATTGATATTAAAAATAATAATAAAAATAGAAAGAAGTGGAGGACTTTTTTGCAAAAGTTATCGGTTCAGCATAAAAAAAAGTTAAACAATTGATGGATGACATATAGAATTATGTTAACACGTGTATTTATAGATACTGTAAATTAACCTGACAACAATAAAATAATTGAATGATAAATCTAATTATTATGATAAGTCTAATACTAATTAATAAAAGACTAATCTAAATATAAAATAAAGATAATCATAATACTTGGTTTAATTTTAATCCAACATGGAATATCAGTAGCCACTAGATCAAAGAAGGTGGGATCTCTAAGTTGTTATTGACATTTGAATTCGTCTTCTACAGATATTTTTCTACTTTCTTATCACATCAAAATGGAGTTTGGTAAGCACGAGGCTTGTTTTCAAACTCACGATCTAGTGGAGAAAGAATGCTTCCAATACAGAAGGTTCCAGCCTTCCAGGCACTAAGGATAAGTGTTTGGCGACTTTGAACTAAGCAAATGAACATAAACCCACACAATTTTATAACCAAAACAATATTTATATAACGAGACATCAAGCGCATATATATATATAGTTGCTTGCTTATCTTAATTTCTTTAAATTAAAAGCAACTCATCAACTGCATATGTTGTGTTGGTGACAGCATTATTATCATCCTTTCCGTCACATGGAAGCTTTTACACTTATCAACTTTCTTGTAATGAGGGATTTGGGTTAACTTAGGTCAAGTACAGTGTATGTGTATATAATCACAGAGTCATATCTATGTCGGCCACTCTTCGTGCATTGGTAGGCACTCACTCAGTAGTGGTGTAATATCTCTTCCCATTCTCATCAAAATTAAAGTTCATCCATTAAACAACTTTTATATAGGCACGTGTGTATATATATATATATATAGAGAGAGAGAGAGAGAGAGAAAAGAGGAGAGAGAGAACAACATGGTTAGAACATAGAACTTAGAAATACATGCAAGTGTGTGTGTATATATATTACTCTAGTACTGTACGTATATTATAAAATTGTTTTGATGTAATATAAAGAAAGAGAGGCATTTTCTGCATGATCCCTCAAAAGTGATGATATCTGAAACCATCTTGAATACAACAAAAAATGAGTTTCCATCACACACATATATATTTATAGAGAGAGAGAGAGAGAGAGATTTTTAAGACAAAAAGGAACCCAGAAAAAATTGGAGCCATGTGTTGAAATTAATGGAAACCAGTTAATATATAACATGAAAGGCCAGTATTTGTCATCTAGGTAGTGGTTAGAACTGAGTCCTGACCCACTCAATATCGATCGATCTTAATATGTATTGGGTTATACATAGGTACATGTTTTGCTTGAACATGCATGATCATGAGACAATTTCAATCACATGATATTCATTATTGGACCTTGATTTCCTATTAAAATGTGACTCTTCAATGTACTCTCTAAATTTTTTCACCTCACGAAGGAAAAGTAAGGTAATTAACGTGTAAATATATGCATTATGCATGCACCTTAATTTCTTCTTCATTTTATTAACTGTTCAAAAACTGATTTAAATTTTATTTTCATTTAATATTTTGATGTGTTGTGATTGATAGCGAACTAATTAAATGTAAATTTCGATGACACAAGTTTAAAAACTGCAATCGCCATTTTATGAAACTAATTTCCCCACTCTATCAATATTGTACCGTCAATTTCTATCGGCTAATGAAATTAAACCTGTAATAAAATAGAGCGATTTAATTTCACATAATTACTTCGGAAGAAATACCCCACTTGATATTTGTAATTCTTTTTTCTTTATCAATAACTAAAATGTAGTCTTAGAATATTTTTATTAACTCAAAATCTCTCTTGCACAACAAGAGACCAATTCTAAACCTCACCTTCCAAGTTCTACGATAAGAAAAAATCTTACCAGTTATGTTAGGTATGCTGAAGCATACCCTATCAAAAATAATTTAAAAATGAATAGTATATTATTATACCCATTATATTTATCCATCCATATTTATATTTTAGCTAATTAAAAACTCAACTCAGTTAATATTTTTATTTCATGAAGGTTCAATTTACAGCATTATTAACTCGGTTCAATTAATATTTTTATTTTTAGAGAATCCAATTTACAATATTGTTAACTCATAGCTCTAGATCAGGAACAGACTAAGCAGCTCTTATAATTTTTTTCTTTCTCTGCACAACTCACAATTCACAATTCCTTAATTTTTTTTTCTTATCATAAGAACTCACAACAATTCAATATTTCTTTGTCTCTTCACAATCCAGATTTCTCTGTCTCTTCAGTCTTTACAACTCTTCTGGTAACAACACGAACCCAGATTTCTTTGTCTCTTCACAACTCTTTGTCTTGGTAAGTAGTTTATTTTAATATTGTTCGCTAATTTTTTGTTGAATCTGGATTCGTGTTCGAATCGAACCCAAAAACTGGGTTCCAGTTCCAACCTAGTTTTTGGGTTCTATAGAACCCAGATTTTTGGGTTCATGTTCGTTGTTTATTTAATTTTTTTTATAAGTGATTAATTTAATTTAGTGTTAACTTAATTTTATTAGTAATTAATTTAGTGAGATTAGTTAGTTGTTCATTTAAATTTATACTAATTAAATATTTCTTCATAATTATGAATATGTAATGTGATTTTTATTCTAATTATTTTTTTATGTCAAAATGGAAAGAAAAAATATCTTTCATTATTTCAATAAAAAACAAAATGATGGTCAATTCTCAAGTAGGTCAAATACTCCAAGTGATATGTATACTTTAAGTTCAAAGTCTCCTTCCAAGAGTAAAAAGACTAAATTTGAGAACGATGATACATTTTAAGGTATTTGGTATTTTATTTTTATATTGGATATTTATTTAATACTTTATTTTTTGTCTTTTCTTTTTATTAAAATTGTGTATTTACTGTTTATATAATACATTTTGAAGAGTGTGGCTCAATATATTTTAGCCCACCTTAACTTACGATGCTGGTTACGTCCCTGTCCCTATCCCTAACGACAATAGATATTTGTGGTAGAAACTTTATACATGGATCACGAGAAATTACTTGCTTAAAAGTTGATTGACAAGAATCAAATAACGTTGATATGATATAATATAAGATTGAAAGTGAATATCCTATCAATGTGTATAATTTTTTTTCCAAAATTTACACATTTTCAACGTGTATGAAAACATTGTTGAGGACCTCCTTTGCAAATAATAAATTCTGTGACGTAGCATCCAAACAACATACAAGACATTTGGTGGCCGGCCTACATCGATCGCAGGCTGTCAGCAACTCCCATGTTTTTCTTTTGAGATATTTGGACCCGTTCATGTTTTCCAACCACTCCTTTTTAATCGATTTTTCAGATCAACTGATATATACACACAAACACACACACACAAAAATGCTTTAATTTCCATTATATGATGACAACATACCAGACAATAACTACATATAGTTTTCACAAACATCCACTGATTTGATCACAAGATTTCTCCAAGATTTAGTGAACGCACTTTGCATACTTTGCATAAATAATATCAGAAATTCTCTATTCAGTATCGCTTTGATATATTTTTTTACGGATAGATAGAGTAATAGACAACTATATCGTATTAACTAGATATTTATATGTTCTGTCTAATATAATTTAATAATAAAGATATTCATTAAATTTAATAATATTTTAAATTTAAATTACTAACCGCGTATATTAAAAAAAATAAAAAATCTATATACGCAACCAAGACAATCGGGCTAAGTAGCTTATAAATTGAAAAGAAGTTAAAAATATCATTCACCCCATCCTGCAGCAATGGAGAAAAGTTGTGTGGGACAGGAACGTACGAGCGCTGGCAAGCATGCACACGTGAACATGGGTCCAAAAATATATATAAATCAACATCACAGTTAGGCTGTTAGAGGTGTAGTCAGATATTTATCTTAGGACTAAACTGGTCTTTCTTTTCCATTAAAAATATATATTTTAATAATAAATTATAATAGTATAAGTAAATATATATATATATATATATTTTTAAAGAGGATATAATTAGAATATTAATAACGGTCGGAATCTGTTGAGATTAATTACTAAAAGGTATGGTTTAAATATTTACTCTAATAATAAGAAATATCTACTCCCATAATAAAAAGAGTAAAATTTTGCTTTTAGTAATAAATAAATAAATAAATATATATATTGTTAAATAAATTACTAGTGCGATGTGTATAAGATAAAATGTATTTTTTTTTTCCATTTATGGTGGAAACGATTGAAATTTATAATGCTATCACGTACTCTTATCACTCAACTATATTAGACATAACAGGGATAAAGTGTGCTTTTAGTTTAGATATTAATATATTTATGTGTTTTATTTTAAAATTTAAAGTAAAAGTATTTAATTTTATTTAAATAAAACAAACCTAAAATGTATTTTAATTATATAATTTTTTTTAAATACATACCTCTATCGCTGGTCACAGTCACGTAACGTATTGTGAGTTGGGATATGTGCACTCATCGATCCAACCGAAGATTTAATCTCTCTGCAAATGACATGTATATTGCGTAATGGATGACGCAAATACATGCTTGCTGTTTGTTTTAAGGCGTGCAGCGATGTCATTGCAACATCACCAATTTGTTAGAAAGGGTCACTCTTACTTTTTTTTTTTTTTTTTTTTTTTTAGCGGCTCGTTTGTCACTGATCATGGATCTATAAAAAGACAAAGCTTAATTATCTTTGTTTAGACTTGAAAGCGATTTTGACGGCATTAATTAATTTCAACATTTCTATATATATATGACCGTTATTAGATAATACAGATAAATAGTATTAAAAAAGTAACTTGTACACATTAGGAATTATTTTCAAGGATTACATTACTTATCGAATATAATAATTTAAGATTTTATACGGAAAAAAAAATACCAATATTAAGTGTATCCATCGAAATATATGTACGCGATATTTACAACACATGGCATGTTGGTTCGTGCCGGAACATGCGGGTGATAAGATGCTCCTGTACAACCCAACATTTTTCACCCATTTTATGATGAGCAGCTTTAGATTAAGACTAATGATAATTGAGTAGTCCTAATATTAGGTAAAATTTTGTCATCAACCAACCAACCAACAATTATATATGCAATCAGGAGAAAAAGCATCAGTTAATTGCTGACAAGATTACAGTGTATGTATAATATATTAACATGCACGAATACAATTAATCAAACATCTAATCGACAATTATTTATAAACTAAAATTGAAAACATTATCTCATGTGATGCAATTCTTATGTGATTGCTTATCAATCAGAGGTGACATCAATAATCTCAATGCTTATAAAAATCATAATCATTGTGACTATTAAAGCAATAATAATTTGGCATAGAGACATTGATTAGTAAATAAAGTGAATTTCATGATCAATTATTCAATTATTAAAGCTACATTTGTCGCGTTGTCATAAACAATTTAGTTTTTTTTTTAAAAGCTAATTTTCTTTCCCATTTTATTAAGTTATGTCAGATTATCATTATAATTAATTTAGGATTTGTAAAAGATACGTGTTACAAGAATCCACAACTTCAAGAATGTAGGTGTAAGAGGCATAATATAACTTGGATTAACCTCAACCTCATCACGTAACAGTGATTATGAAAACTCCAAACAATAGTTTTAAATCGTACAATTGTCAGCTTAACTAAAACTCACATGTGTTTGTAGGTTTGATCATAAGTCATAACCTATGATCACAGGATGTTTTATCTCTCCTCTAACACAATATTTCAATATTGATCATTTAACAATAAATTAAAATAATTATAAATCACAACCTACACTATTGAAATTATCAGTTTGAATTATGTCTCCCACCTTGAGAATCCGAAGTTTAATCCATACTAAATCATCAATGGAAAATAAATTATAAGATATTAAGCTTAACCATTTTCAATTTTGTATGACTATGTCTCTTTCTATTACACCTATGACAATCTCTTAAAAAAAAAAAAAAAAAATCATATTTTTGGTACTCCCAAATCACTCCAAATTATAATAACCTTAAATTCCTTCAATATATATAAACGGGCCATCAGCCCAAACTGCCCCGATGGCTCTCCCGCGCCCAAGCCCACCGTTTTTAGAGAAGCAAGTCCAGGATGTTCAGCCCAGACTACTATTAGTAACTAGCGTACTAAAAAAAACCGCGAAAGGACTCCCTCCCAAACAGTACCGTCGTCGTCTCCACAACCCGTCCGTTTCCACTCTCCGGCGTCTGCAACAATTAGTCTATCATAGCTCGCCTCCCGCGGCCACAGTCGCCGCTGTAAAGGTAGAGAATTGTAGTTTGCGGCTGTTATTTGACAGAATTTTTTTTTTTTAAAAAAAATACAATGGAAGAAGAGTTGTTAGGAAGCAGCAATGGAGAAGTTAGTGTGTCAAAATTTGATCACTCAGTTGAGAATCATTTTGAAGCAATTGACACCATTTCTAAGCTCTGTGAAGAGCCAGAGAGTGACGGTCTCGACGAAGCCGATATTCAACGTTTATCATCCTCGATTACATTCTTGAGGTGACTAATCGTACTTGTATGTTAACTAATGTTTATGTTAATTTGTTGTTACTTGTTATGTCAATAAATAAGTGAGAATGGCGTGTGCGTTCAGAGAATGGAGATATTTCAATTACGGACCAAGAATTATCAGGTTTGCTAATGAGACTGGAAGCAGTCCCGAAAAAGACGTTTCGAGTGAGATTAATTTGCCTCAATTTTCATCAGCAGCGGTGCCTAAGGTACATCATGTAAATCGTTTTATTTTCTTTTAAATAGTTTGTGATATTAACTTGTTTTTTATTGATTTTGTTTGCATATTGTTGTAATAGGAGGGATTACGCTGCAGTGCAACTGGTCTAGAATCCAGGTATGGTTTGATATCTTGTTTTTAAATTTGACCAATGTAGATTTCCGCTATGCTCGAGGTGTGGTTATTTTAAAGAGTTTCCTTCTGTATTTTACTTGTCTTTTGATACACAGTTAATATATATTTTTGAAGTGATTATTATCACGTTACATCATTGAAGTAAAACAACAGTTGTCCAGGCTTTTTCTTTCTTGACAATTTTTATATAGCTCAACTTTAAATTTTCTGCTACATTGTGATATTACTTTCTAGAGCCCCATTGGATGAATCTTTTTTCACACAAACATTTTCAATTGATTCCTGTTATATCTTGTTGCAGCAAAGACTTTGTGATGTACGTTGGAGGGTCGGTTTGGGCACTGGATTGGTGTCCTAGAGTTCATGACAGGTTTGACCATCATACCAAGTGTGAGGTACTTGTTTTCTTATCACGTAGAAGACTAAGATAGGTTTTGGGATGTTGTAATTTTTTTGACTGTATGTTGTCACCCAAACCTAGTCAATTGATATAGATGTGAATTCTACATGAAAGTCTATTTACAAATGCTTCAATGCGTAATATATATATCTTATGGGTAGAAGTGTTCAGTCAATGGTTTGCTTTTAGGCATTTGCTTGTGATAATGTGGGTCACATCCATCGAATTTTGGATATGGATCGATAGTTGGATTTTTCATAGTCTTGCCCTTTTAATATTTTGGGGAAAACTGTATAAAACTCTCATTTCCCCTGAGAAAAAAAAAGATCAGCTTTAATCTTTATTAATTGCATGAATTGTTGTCAAGTGTCTTTACATTTATATGAACGATAGTTGGATTTTTATGGCAATATATTGCAATATCTATTCTGAGGTTGTATGTGACAGCTTCCTTTCTTTTTTCTCTTTTCTAATTTTGGCAATTCTTTTTCCCCAGTTTATTGCTGTTGCTGCTCATCCACCAGAATCGTATTATCACAGGTTAGGTGTTCCACTTACTGGTAGAGGTGTCGTTCAGATATGGTGTGTGCTAAATGTAGGGGTTTATGAAGAAGTGACGCCTCCTGTAAAGAAGAGTTCAAAACAAGGACCACAGAGCAATGAAAACATAGAGGACAAACCAAAGAAACCAAGAGGAAGACCCAGAAAGAAGCCAATAGATGAATCTTTTGATGGTGTAGCCACAAAGAAGTCTACTCAATTGAAGAGGCCCAGAGGAAGACCTAGAAAGAAACCGATAAGTGAATCTTCTGATGATTTGGATGGCAATGACCAGTTTGTCCATGCTCTTACTACTCAATATCCAGAAGACTCAGATGAGTTGCTAGCTATAGAAAGAGTTTCTGAGTGTACCCAAGAGGATACTGTACAAAAGAATTGTGGTAAAAAGCAAAAGGTTCCTAAAAAAGAGGCATTACCATCAAATTCAGCTGTTGAAATTCCCAGGAGCAGTAGAAAACTGACGAGTAAGGATGCTGCACAAAAGAACCGTGGTAAAAAGCTAAAAGTTTCTAAAACAGAGGCATTGCCGTCAAATTCAGCTGTTGAAATTCCCATAACTAGAAAACTGACAAGTAAGGAAAGTGCTGGGAAATCTACTGATGATATATGTCTATCACCAATGACTCAAAACAAAGATCAAGGATCTTCTATAACAAATCATCAAATAGAAAATAACTCTGCAAAGGATTTTTCAGAATGTAACAACATTTTAGGAGATGCTATCTCGGACATAACCTTGGCTTCTTGTTCTGTTCCAAAGGACATTGCCCTTCCAAGACTTGTACTTTGCCTAGCTCACAATGGAAAAGTTGCGTGGGATGTCAAATGGCGTCCATATAATGCAAAAGACTCCAAATCCAAGCAACGGATGGGGTATCTTGCTGTCTTGCTGGGAAATGGATCATTGGAAGTGTAAGAAATCTGCTTCAATTGTTTAGACTTCTAAATTCATTTCCGTTTTCTGTCTTTATTTCTTTTTATTAGTTTTCTTGATTAGCTAGCAATTTCTTCTTTCACTTATTAATGTGGAAAGATATGAAGCTATCACATGTGTGTGGTCTATGATCTGGATGCCAGGTGTGGGACAAAGACTGAGTATTTCAGTATGGTCGAGGTTTAATTGTTATTATACCGGAGGAGACACTTATTAGCTATCATAATCATTTAAAGTTACGTGTGAAAAGTTGTAGAACATAAATCATAGGATTAATGTCGTAGAGATAATTAAAATTGACACCTTCAATGCTGCATTAAGTATATAGATGGCACGCAAGTGGAGTAGGGATGCTAGTCTTGGATGTTGAAAAATTGGCCTTTCATTATATCGAGCTATTGTTTTGGATTTTAAACTGTGAAGTATTGATGTAAAAAAATCTTAGCCATTGTTCTTCTCCATTTAAGTTACTCTTGTTTCATTGTTATGCATTTATGAGCCTTGTCCTTTTTATATTATCTATCATTTGCTTAAGATTTAGATGTTTCTGCCTCTCTACAATGTATTAGAAGCAATCATTCTGTTTGGTTTTGGCTCATTATCACATTTATCAAATGCAGGTGGGAGGTTCCTCTTCCTCGTACAATGAAATTTATGTATTTGTCTTCACTTAAGGAGGGCACTGATCCCCGCTTTGTAAAGTTGGAGCCAGTATTCAGGTGTTCAAAGTTGAAATGTGGTGGCATACAGAGGTAATTTGCATGTCAGTCTGCTTCTATCTTCTTCAGATAAAATTTTTTAAATGTAACTGGAATAAGAGTAAAGAAGTTTCTGGCCGAAGTAATATAAAGACCAGATTTTTACAATTTGCATTTATGCTGTTAAACAGATATTTGACATCTTTACATCCAAGAATTCCCCCAGCCTACTACAAATTCTATTAAGAGTTTCTGAAACATAATTGAGGCATTTCAGAAGATTAGAAATATAGAAATATACTTTTGTTTATTCTTAGCTGTGATATAGAAATTTTAATGGGATATGTCAACATGCTGAGACACATTATATGCCCCAGGGCATGGTAGTTTTAAGGCCTAGCTACTGCATCCACTTCAGCGGAGAGGGAAACAGAATAATATTTTGGGTTAGACAGAACTGATGGAAGATCAGAAAGACTGCATTTCTTGTTCCCAGTTGCTAGATATTATGATCTGACCTGTCTAGGATAGGCCTGCGCCAAATTTTCTTGTAACATTGCTCCTCCATTAACTATATAATCAATAAATTTCTCATCTTCTGAATGGTTTTGTATATTTTTCTCACTGGATTCTCGGCTTCAACAAGACTTTTGAAAAAGGGAAATTTTGCTTGGTTTGATATATCTCTTTAGTCATTATCAATGCCTTCTCTGGAAAGGCTGCACATAACTGCACAGAATAAATTAAGAAGAATTACTGTAATGAACTTTGTTTGTTTGCAATATTAAGTGGAATTTGAGGTACGGCTAATTTATGTCCACGGTGTTCTATACAGCATTCCTTTAACAATGGAGTGGTCAAGTTCAGATCCACATGATTTTTTACTTGCTGGTTGCCATGATGGAATGGTAATACACTGGTTTTGTTCTTTTTTGTGCTTCAGTTGGCATACTAGGTTGAGGATGTAGTCAATGATTTTTTATTTCTTTTCCATAAATACCGTTCTTCATTAACTCTTTCTAACTACGGATATTTTCTTCAGAGTTTGTTATCCAAGCAAATATCTGTTGATTGAACTTATGCTGACTTTTGCGATCTTATTCATCGTTTGTATTTGTTAGATAGGTCTCTGATTTACCATTTTTAAATTACTATGGTGTCAGAACTAAAGAGTTGTTACATGCGTTCAGGTTGCTTTGTGGAAATTCTCTGCAAGTGATTCGTCTAAAGGTAATAGCAATATGTCTTTCACTTTTTTCTTTTTTAATGTTAACCTTTTTTCTCTTAATAAATTATTCTCCAATAAAGAGATTGGACTCATCATGTGCAATTAATGGAGTTCAACTTTACTTTCATTGTGCAATTTGCAGATACAAGGCCCTTACTTTGTTTCAGTGCAGATACAGTTCCTGTTAGAGCAGTTGCATGGGCCCCAGTTGAAAGGTCAGTACGTCAGAGGATTGACTTTCATTGCTGTTTTTCTAGTGATTTTCAGTACTTCTACATCTCTTTATGATTTTTTTTTTTTTTTTTTTTTTGCATAAACTGATAGTATTTTTTTTTCCCCCTCTTTTGGGGAATAGATAAAAGTCTTATTTTTTACTTTTAGCAATTTGTTCTAAAGTACAGTTCATATATAAATAGTAATTAGGGATTTGGATATGATTCTATTTTAGGTACTTTTGGGGGTTCTTTTTGAGTAAGACTTAGTTTACTTGTTTGAGTTGGATATATTTCTCTTTGCTTTTGGTTACACCACTATCAATGGCACTTTTGTTTAAGGTAGAAAATTTCTAAAATCCTAACTTTTCCTCTTTCTCTGTCTTTTCTATTTATTTTATTTCATTTTTCTCTTTTGTCTCTCTTCTACTTTTCTGTTCATAAAGTTCCAAATCTAATATGTCTATTCTAATAGTAGTGGAATGCTTGCCAATCAATCTCTGCATATCATCTTAATGAATGAAGAAAAGACATCTAAGATATGTACAAAGATGCAAGATTGAATGAGAAAACTTGGTTACTTGATGAATGCCACTTCTAGTTTTATTGTGGCCTATTTTAATTAGAGTGCATTATATTCATTGTATATTTTAAGTTGAATCACAGATGTCAGCAAATCACTCGTCCAAGCTTATGACTAGAATGGCCCAATGGCTACAATCTTTTGGTCAAACTATCTTTTGCTTGTTGATTTGAGATATATAAACTGCTCTTATTAACAATTTTCAGTGATCTGAAGAGTGCAAACGTAATACTCACTGCTGGACATGGAGGTCTAAAGTTTTGGGACATACGGTCAGTATGATGTCTTCTTTTGGTTCATTTCTCGTATACATGCCTTTTCTATTCATTTTGAAATTATTATTGTTTTTTATCCAATGTCTTCTTATTTGTACTTCAAACACTCAGTGACATCTGCTTAATTTACCATTATATAGAACTTTAGTGAAAATTCTTGTAGGACAGTTACTTATCCTTTATCTGTGTTGTGCATGGTCTACTATGAAACAGATTGTAATTCATAGCTTTGATAAAGTAAAACGAATTATTAAATATGATACCCGTTCTGCAATGATTAAAGATTTAACCTAGTTCTGAATTTACAAACCACACACACAATTTTCTTGATCTTTTATTTTATTTTTCTCGTTTATTTCACAAATTCTTTTATATAATAAGCTCTTGGATGTAGAAACACTTCAGCTGAAGTCAACACTTTCTGTATCTTGAGCAGCTATTAACTTTTTTTTTTTCATGTCCGTAATTTTATTACCATCTTTTGTGTCTCTATAGTGGTCATTTAGCATTGTCACAGGCTCACAGCTACAGTCTTCAGCAACTTACGCTCTATCATTGAAATCTCTATATGAATGATGAAATTTAGAGTGGCAAGCATAAATAAGATGAGCATATTTGAGGCATTCAATGTTATGTGTTGTAACCTTATGAAATATCCTAATTTGTATTTACTTTGGCTCTCTGTTTCTGTTGTCTAATGTTCATCTCAAAACCCTCATTGTATCGTGAGTTTCTATTCTTTCAATTTTAAACCGTTTTTTCTTCATGTTGCAATTTTTATCCATTATCATGAATTCTACAAGTACTTGAAACAAAAAAGTTATTTTCTAAGCATAGACTGTCTATTGAATATTTCCTTTCAGAAATCTAGTCTTACTTTTGTTAGACTTAAAAATCTGTACTAGTGCTTCAGGTAGAGGATGCATTTTTTGTCTGCACCAGCACATTAAATGTTGTATAGATTTCATTGATTATTAAGGAGAGGCAGTGCGGTATTGTATGTCTTCATTAAGTAGAAGTTTTGAAGATATGGTCTCTCAATTTAATGTATGAATCTTGAGAGATAGTAAGCATATATATATATATATATATATATATATATATATATATATACGAGTTTTACTTTGTTTAAGTTGTGGGCAGTAGCATGATTGCATGCTCACTCAAGATTTTTTGGCTTTATGCAGTGACCCATTCCGTCCATTGTGGGACCTCCATCCAGCACCAAGGTTCATATATGCTGTGGATTGGTTGTCAGATCCAAGGTATCTACATGATCTATTCCATTGGATGAAATATAAACTACATACACTCATCGTATTGATTGTGTTTGGTCTTTATGTTTATAGATGTGTTATTTTAACCTTTGATGATGGAGCAATCAGAATCCTCAGCTTGGTGAAGGCTGCATATGATGTCCCAGCCACTGGAAAGTCTTTTGCTGAAACGAAACCTCGGTTCCATCTTTTAAATTGTTCATCATCATTTGCTGTCTGGAGCATACATGTGTCACGATTAACGGGTATCTCTATTGCTTTAGTTTTCATTTGCAAGATGTCTTGTTATTAACTATGTGATCCTTGCCCCAGTTATGCTGTTTGATTTTGAGCTACATATTGCAAGATATGTAGTTATTTAAAAGGTAAAACTTTTATCTTTATATTTTCTGGACGAACAATTATATGGGGCAGACAGTCATGAATTATCTCCTGAAAATTGAAGTTAGTTTTTATACCCACTATCTTTTCAATGTTAGGCATGGTTGCATATTGCAGTGCAGATGGTACCATTCTTCGATTCCAAGTGAGTTTAACTTGTCATTCTCTAGAATGTTTGGCAGTTTTTACTGTATTCTATGCTTAATATTCGTTCCTGATGCATAATTTTAACTCAATACATTCTTCTATTAAATTTAGTTTTCATTCGCACCTTGTAATGAAGATATATTTTAAGCGTCGGGACCTACATTGTGACTTCTCCTTCAGAAAACATCTTAATGTTGAAATGTTATATACAATTATATTTTCCGAACTAGCCATCAAATTAGATGGCCGGTTATGATGGATGTCTGTTAGAGTGCTTTAGACAGACATTTAGTTTCCTGCTCGGTAGTTCTGTGGATTATCTACTACTTTGTTTATGGTGCATATTTTTAATTGAAAATGAGAAGAATTTATTGGTACATCATGGCCTTTTTGAGTTGCTTTAAATCATTTTACATATACTCAATCCGGTTGGTCTTTTCTTGACAATAGCTCACAACAAAAGCAGTCGAGAAAAATCCAATACGAAACCGGGCCCAACATTTTCTGTGCGGTTCTCTCACTGAGGACAAATCAGCTATTGCAGTGAACACTCCGTTACTAGATACTCCTGTAACATTGAAGAAGCCAGTTTATGACGGAGAAAAATCCATGCGTAGCCTCATGATCGAGTCAAATTCAGCCAAAAGTGCAAAAGACAAGAAAGGGAAAATTTTGAATAATCAAACTCCAGGTAAAGTTAGCAACTCGGTTACTTCTTACACATTACCTGTTCTTTCCATTCGTTTTTTAAAAAATTTATAGGAGTTTCCAAATTGTCAATCTGTTTGCAGCCATTTGTTATGGAAATGATCCAGAATCTGAATCAGATTTACCGTTGGCAACTGTGAAGAGCAGAAAAGAGCTGAAATCTAGAAATAGCAACAGAAAAAAGGCGGATGATGATCATCAAGCATTGGTATTTACAGATGAAGAAGCAAGTAATATACATGGGAAAAGAAACGAAAAAGGAGAAAATGGGAACGAAGTTGAAGTTCTTCCTCCGAAAATGGTAGCATTGCATAGAGTGAGATGGAATATGAACAGAGGTAGTGAGAGATGGTTGTGCTACGGTGGAGCAGCTGGAATTGTACGGTGTCAAGAGATTACGATGGTGCCTTACGCTGATAAGAGATCAGGCAAGAACAGGTAGAATTTGTCTTAGAACTAATAATAGTTGTAATTCTAGTAATCTGAATCCTTTCACTTGCAATAATTTTACCTTACTTTAACTATGGTTTTTAATTACATTGCTAACAAAATTCAATACTGTTGTTTGGGGGTAAAATGGTAATCCTAAAATAATGTGAAATATTTAACCTTAACAAAGTCAATAGTAATAAACCACAAACGTATTAACAGACCCATTTTCAAAGGGGATCCAAAGGGAACAGACCAAAGGGGGATCGCATGGACCTTTGGAGGTTCCCCCGTACCTTAGAAGACCCCTTCGCTCACCTGGTGATGGAACCAACCTAGGGCGATGAACTATCCCTAGAGTTGCCGAAATATCCCCTAGGGTGGAGGAAGAGAAGACTTAGAGGACATCCAAGCGTGAGCTATAACCCATAATAGCACAAAGCCTAAGACAGCTGATGTAGTCAGACATGATGGTGACTTGACACAATCTGACCAAGGTCAGAACAACATCTTTGGACTGGAAAAGCTGAGCTAACAGCTATCATGCACCTTTTACTATAAGCCTGCATGGAAAACGACTCTGCATCCTAGGCCCTGGGTTCCACAGACTTGGTTGTACTGATCGAATTAGAAGAAGCCCTTTGGAGGGAGCGTCAGTCGAAATCTCTAACCACCGAAGGGGAGTGCGCCACGTGTCGCAAGACTTCGGAAAAATGATGAATAATTCCTACCCGACAACATGCGAAGGGAGGTTGACCGAAGGAAGCACGCTGGAGCTAGGAAGAGGAGAATCCAACAGTCTATATAAACCTCATCAAGAGAACTCAAGGGGGTAAGCAATTCTTTGGTCTAGAAAGCCCTTAGTGTGCAGAGGAAAACCCAAGTGGTGTTCTTCTAAAAATACTAGAGTGTATGCCTTCTATGACCACTCTTTACACCAATTTCACTTCTACATACCCTGTTTCCACCTTAGAACTTCCTTTTGACTTGGGCGTCGGAGGGTTTTCACCGGTGACCCCTGACCTCCGTTTCCTTATTTTCTCTCAGGAAAATAGCGTCAAACGGGCATACTAAGGTCAGGATGTGTTGGAAGGAACGTTATCCCCGAGGGTAGGCATCTAGGCAGTACCTTCGCTGGACCTTCGCCACTCATCCGAAGGTCCATATACCATCACAGATACACTGTCACCGAGGGAAAATATCTTTGCACGATTTTTATTAGTTAGCCCAAGGTCCTGGTATTCTAAATAGTCTGTTATCTTCGAAGGAAAGTACCTTCGCAAGACTTTTGTTTGTAATCAACTTTTAGAATATTCAAAAATATTTCGTGTTAGTGTAAAACCACTTTCTTACATCAACAACGGCTTATGTTGCAATATAAATAAGTAAAAGTTGATTATATGATGTTTATTATTCGAATTTGTACTTTTGCTGAACAAATATGGTTCATTAAGATATATGATATTTGAGTCAGTTGTATCACGGAATATTTCATTGTAATAGATTAAAAATGGTTACTTAAAACCTAAATGAAGAACAAATAAGAAAATCCGAACGGTTGTTATAATTAATAAATAACATTAAATCTATCTGAGATTTGTTAAATTATACTCGAAATTAATATTTATAGAAACTTACACTGAACTTCCCTAATATTAAGTTTGACCATTAAAAAATAGGTTCAAGTCTCCCATAATTCGCGATCTATGGTGGATCAACCGTGGATTCCTTCTTTCTTCTTTACTTTTTTCTTTTTTTTTAACGGTTAACCAGGAAAATTCAGTGTGAGTTTTTATAAATTTTAATTTCGAGTGTAATTCAGCAAACCTACTTGAGGTTTGTTATTTGTTCATTGTTATAATATTATATAAAATGTACCAAGGAAGATGAAAATGAAACAGTTAAAAGAAAAGAACAATTTTTTTTTATTTGCACATCTACTAACAGTAAAGTGGTTGAGCACTTCCCCCTTAACTTATATTATAAGGGTTCGAGTCTCACATTTATCTATTAAATCGTAAAGTGTGGCAAGACTCTTCCCATATAGTGGGAGTTGTCATTTCAGGTCAAACTTGTAGCGTTTAACATCAATATGTGCTGGTAGACTCCTGATCCAATTGGTATCAAATTTTTTTAAAAAAATAATTTTTTTTCTATTTAAATGGGAATATTATAAATTTATAGCCAATAAATATATAGATCACATCCAATAACCTGCCCGAGATCATCACTATGAAATATATCATCAGGCTTAATCTCAGCCATCAATTTGTTATGATTATATTGATGTAAATTAAATTAATTAACAAAAAAAAAAAAAAAAAAGTGGGTGGTCAATACTAAATATTGAACGCGACATAAATGGTTAATGACAATTATTACTATTAATTATAACAGAGGAGCGATGAACAAGTCTGCTGTTTTGGTTCCTAACTTGTTGCATTTGATGGATCTAGTCAGTCACTGACTCTAATTGGGATCCAAAATCCAAGCCACTCAACTCTCTGTTTCTCCAACAGATTTCTATGTCAATATATCATCCCTTCCTCTTTATATTAAACCACCAAACTTTTCACTTGATAGACAAAAAACAAAGAAGAAGAAAAAAAAAAAAAGAGAGAGAGAGAAACAATATGGATATTAAACAGAATAATATACTAGCATTTGTCTTCCATGTCATTCTTGTAGCTACATTGATCAATTGTTCCACTGACCATGAAAGAAAGGTACCTCGTTACATTTTCCATTTGTTTAAAGCAATCATTGAACTCCATCAATGGTGATGATCATCAATGTACACTTACTAACACGGTTTCTTATATACTTATGTGTGCAACACTACACAACAGCCCTATATTGTGTACATGGGAGCGCTGTCAGACGGCGCCGGCATTTCTGTCATGGAGGAGCATCAGGGTCTGCTTTCGAGAGCAATTGGAGAGTAATACACATAATCTTAATAAACATTTATTTTAAATCAATGAAATTTTTATTTATTTTCAAATAATTTTAACGTTTTGCCATATTTTTTCAGTGAAAAAATAGCCAGAGAATCCAGAGTGTATAGTTATGGAAAGAGTTTCAATGGATTTGTTGCAAGGCTATTGCCACAAGAAGCACAGAGATTATCAGGTAATTAATATTCAATTCTCAAAATTTAAAGGCATTTTTTTTTTTTTTTTTTGGTGTATATTTAATTTATAGTTATTTTTCCATTTGATATGCAGAGGACGAGAGTGTAGTGTCTGTGTTTCCAAACACTCGACGCAAACTTCACACAACAAGAACGTGGGATTTTCTAGGCATGACAAAGACATTAAAGCGAAGACAAACAGAGAGCAACATCGTAGTGGCTGTGTTAGATACAGGTTGGTGGTGGAATCTGTCTCATTTTCCATGCAAATATGACAATTCTTTTCTATTTTTTTTTGTTTTAATTTGTTTGACAATTTTTGCAGGTATTTATATTAAATCTCCAAGTTTTAATGATAAAGGCTTTGGTCCTCCTCCTGCTAAATGGAAGGGAAAATGCGTTACAGGCCGCAACTTCACTGGCTGCAACAAGTACATTCTCTCTCTCTCTCTCTCAACTTCCATGCAAAATTAAACAAATTACTAGAAAATTATATTTAAAAACTAAAATGAATATCTAGAAATATATTTTATCTTAACAGCGCCGTCATTGATTGTAAACTAGAATTATCATTTATAATTTTTGAATTTTTGAATTTTATATATATATATATATATATATGTATGTATACACACTTGATATGACATGAGTTTTTAACATTGGCAGCAAAGTGATTGGTGCAAAATACTACAATCTAGACAACGCCGGGGATCCTGAGAGGGACGATATAAGTCCGGCAGACACCGACGGGCACGGAACCCACACATCCTCGACCGCCGCGGGCGTCGCGGTGAGAGGCGCGAGCTTGTATGGGTTAGCAAAAGGGACAGCTCGAGGGGGCGTGCCGTCTGCGCGCATAGCGATGTACAAAGTATGCTGGAACGGTGGCGGTTGCAGCGACATGGACTTACTGGCGGCGTTCGACGACGCCATCCAAGATGGGGTAGACCTGATATCCGTTTCGATAGGCGGGGCGTCCAGGTCTTTCCTGGACGATCCGATTGCAATCGGGTCGTTCCACGCCATGAAGAAGGGTATTTTGACCTCCTGCTCCGCAGGTAACGACGGGCCTTACGCAGGAACCGTCGAAAACGTCGCGCCCTGGATTTTCACGGTTGCCGCCACCGGTGTTGACCGGAAGTTTGAGACCGCCGTTAAGCTTGGTAATGGCGCCGCTGTCTCTGTAAGTTTATATGCTCCTCATCACACCATCACATGCATGTCTTGTGCAAGAAAACAAAATTTCATGCAAACCAAACTTCA
Source organism: Xanthoceras sorbifolium (assembly GCA_003430845.1). Taxonomy (NCBI): domain Eukaryota; kingdom Viridiplantae; phylum Streptophyta; class Magnoliopsida; order Sapindales; family Sapindaceae; genus Xanthoceras; species Xanthoceras sorbifolium. The sequence goes on from CM010612.1 coordinate 27,340,692, forward strand.
ACACAAGTTAATTTTATTCATTAGTTGACGCAAAACACAAAACTTCAACAATTTAATCAGAATTCTGATGCGTTTCTTTTTGTTTTGATTGTGGGTGTGATTAGGGGATTTCTGTTAACACATTTACACCAAGAAAAAAGATGTATCCTCTCACTAATGGAGTACATGCAGCCAATGCCACTGGTTACAACTATGGAAATGTTAGGTATGTAAAATATTTCAAGAACAGTAAATAGCAAAAACCCTTTTAATAATAATATAGAAATTGAGAGCAATTCTAATAGCATGCAGTTAAATGATAAAAAATGATGGCAGTGCTTGTGATTATGGAACTCTAAGTGAAGATAAAGTGAAGGGAAAGATTGTGTACTGCCTGGGAAGTGCTACCCAGGACTACACCATCAAATTTCTAGGCGGAGCAGGGACGATCATGGCCCTTGATGCACCATCAGATATTGCTTTCACTACTTTTCTTCCTGCCACCTCTGTCGTCGCCAAAGATGGCATCAGCATTGATCGTTACATCAACTCTACCAAGTATATATATATACATTTCATGCCATTTACACAATGTTATTGTCATATATAGCTCTTTGCACATTACAGATTATTGGCTATATGATTACAGGAATCCTCAGGCAGTTATATACAAGACCAGAACTGCTAATACCACTGCACCATTTGTAGCTTCGTTTTCGTCTAGGGGGCCTCAATCCATCAACCTCAACATCCTCAAACCTGATATTGCTGCACCAGGTCTGGACATATTGGCTGCATATTCACAATTGGTTTCCATAACAGGGGATATAACCGACAAACGGATTGCACCATTCAACATAATATCAGGCACATCCATGGCTTGCCCTCATGTTGCAGCTGCCGCCGCCTATGTCAAGTCCTTCCACCCGGACTGGTCTCCGGCCGCAATCAAGTCTGCTCTCATGACCACTGGTAAACACCCGCTATAGAACCAGACAGTCTTTCAAATTTGAGTAAAATACGGCTCGTGAAAAGAAATTGAACAACCTTAGTTTCACGTTGTGAAACACATAACATTGTAGAACCATTTTAGAACTTTTTGCACGGCATTGTAAAACTAAGGTTCTGACTAAAAAATTATCCGTCTAGTTATATAATTATCAACCCCAATATAAAATTAAGTTATATAGTCTGATAAAAATCTTTCTTCTAACCAGAATGTCATTTGTTTTGTGTCAGCCATACCAATGAAGATCAAACCTGAAGACGCAGAGTTGGGATCAGGATCAGGCCAAATCAATCCGAGGAAGGCAATTCACCCAGGCCTCGTCTATGATATTTCTCTGAGCTCCTATCTTAGTTTCCTATGCAAGGAAGGCTACAATGGCACAGACATTGGTAGACTTATTGGTGGAAAGAACAAACACGATTGCTCTAGCTTTAGCCCTGCACGAGGCACAGATGGCCTTAACTATCCTTCTATGCACATGCAACTCAACGAAACAGCCTCTAGAATCTCAGCAGTCTTTTACAGGACAGTGACTAATGTGGGGTACGGAGATTCAGTGTATAAGGCGACCGTAGCGTCGCCGAAAGGCCTCTCGGTTCAGGTTGTCCCAAGCACTTTGAAATTTGACAGGCTGCACAAAAAGCAGTCTTTCAAGGTGGTGGTGAAAGGTCGTCCGATGAAAAAAGGGACTTCAATCCTGTCAGCTTTGCTGGAGTGGAGTGACTCCAAACACAGTGTCAAGAGCCCCATTCTTGTCTATAAGCTATTACCTCTGAGTGGTTAAAACTTGTGTTTTGTTTCAATTCGACCCGATTTCCAGTTCTATAAGCTACTAACCATATCTGCAAAGTAGTGATCAACTTGCTGGTCTGGTTTCCATACTTTTTGTACATCAATATCTGAATACTCAAGAAGAGGTCGCTTCTGGTTTCAAAGCTGCCACAGGCTCCTGTTTGGTTCTTCATAGATGGACTCCGAGTTGCCTTTCGTGTTTTGGGTGGTAGCAAAAATGAAAAAAAAAAATAATACCAGCTTCCACCTTCGTGATATGATATTTACAGAAATGATTAACCTGCTACTATGAACTACTATTTCAATATATTTACAATTGATGTTAAATAAAAAATGAAAAAAAATTGTGTTTGATTTGATCAAGAAGTCCATTTCTTTACAATTGATGTTAAAACTGTTATTTTTTCTGCAATAACATATTAACAATTGATACATGACCGGAGCTAATTAATTGATCACTAAAAATGAAAAGAGAGCTCATTAGAACACTGAAATTACTAGAAAGTCCTCCTTATAGTAAAATGAAATGTTTGTTTAACAGAGAAAGTCTAACCAAACTGGAAATTTGGTTCCCTGGAAACCTATACTTATACACTTCACTTGTTTAAGAAAGGTATAAAAACTCTACATAAAGTTACAAAAACATCAGTTTAATTCGTGTCGTTCTTCAACTCTTCTTTAGCCGCCCCTTTTTCGTCGAAGTCCATCAAAATGGCAGCAATTTTTTTGTAAGTACTCGTCCTCCCCACCAAAATGTCCCAAAATTAGTAAAACCTTTGGTATCTCTATAATCCGACTCAGCCCCAACAATAACTAGGCTGTCTACATTTACCTAACTTTTCAGCTCCACCTTCCAAACAACCTTTGTTGAAATAGAAAGTGCCTCCAACCACCCATTTGTTTTGCTCCCTTAAAAGAACTATGCTTCTAGATTTCCGCACTATGCTCAAACTCTAGAGTACTTCTAATCCCAGTACGAAACCAGTCTTGGCGGATAAGCTCAACATTGCATCCGACATTGACGCCCATGGATATTCTTCAGCTTTGTAAGTTCCTTCCTCCTCTTTCTTGCCTCAGCTGCATCCACTAGCTTCTTACTCGGACAACTAACTGGTTCTTGCTTCTTGTCTGGCAAAACATTAACAATATTTTCAGCGTTGCCTGCATGGAGTACATTTTCATGTTTAACAATAAACGCACCTCCAACAGAACACAGTGGTGCAGGTGTGAGTTTTGCTTCTCTTGGGCGAGGTCCAGTGTGCAGACCACCTCCATCCGGAGGGCATCCAACAGGGATGCCGTTGAGATCATTATTAGTTCTAGCTTCCGTCGAACCAAAAGCTTCGTCTTTAATTTTTATAGGAAGAGAGAAATGATGATTCTCCACATGTGTGATGCTTCTTGAAGATGAACTAGCACCATCTCCATTATGCATTGAAGTTTCATTTTGTGTGTTCTTTAGGCTATAGGAGGGTTGAGCATGTAATCCACTCCCATTGTCCTGAAGAGGGAAGAACCATGGGCAAGGCACCAGATATAAAGGAGTTCCTGTTGAATTAATATTTATGTGATTTTCTTGCTCCTTAGATGAGTCGAGGTTACCAGTATTCGGAATGATTGGCGGAATAGTGATGGCATTTTGCGTCCCATGTTGTGAGTGGACTGGATGTGAAGACTGAATGTTGGAAGGCCAGCCTAGCGGTGAAAAAGGATGGTGGTTATACAAGAGCAATGGAAAATTTGCAGGTTGAGAGGTAGATTTCTCAATATTCACCGATCTCAGCTCTCCTGGATTTTCACCGACCTCAGTTTTTATTGCTTTAGCCACCTGTAAAAAGGGGAAAGCACGTCAGATGTATCACAATACATTTTAAAGCTAAAAAAAATAGTCATATTCTAACCTGATGCTTCAAGTGCTTATTTATGGTCTCCAGAGATTGATAGTCTTTAAGAGCCAACTCCTTCTCCTTCTCAGAAGAAATGTCACCAAATGTGAAATAAGTCAATATCACAATTCAATTGCCAGTTGAAGCAAATATACACAAGCACGAGAAATATAGTTATAAACTACAAAAGAAGATGTATATCTTCAGTCCAGTGCTAGCAAGGAAGACATTTCTAAATTTAGGAAAGAGAGTACGGCCCACCCTCTTTAAATATTCGTTCTCCTGTGCTAGCTCGGCAGCCTTCCTGGTTAACTCCTCACACAGAGCCTGGTCAAAAGTGAAAAACGATGTGATCAATCGAAGTTAGACATGAATCATGCACTTAAAAGATAAGAAAGCATCTCCATACCTGAGATATGTATGGTTATAAAGTTAAGCAATCAAAGTTACGTGACACTTGATTTCTACACAGAAAATGCAAGTTCTCGTGTATCTTTCCAAGTGAGAAACCAATAAACACTAAAACACGTTGTCTATAGTACTTCAAATATGATACTAATATATGCATTCAATTACAGCGTCAAGGTTTTCTTCAAGACTTTTACAATCTAGGAATTTTTCCAGTTACAAATATATACAATAGTTTTCAATTCACAACTAGCATATTCGAATTATTCTCTCCACATGGAAAATTTATTGCAACTGGCAAAATTAGCTGATCTATTTCCTGATTTTAAGGAACCGACTCCTCAAAAGAAAGAAAACTATCGATAGGGAAAATAAGCATTAAGCTATTCAGCGGTTACCAGTATAACCCTCATTTTTGTGAATATCCACTGAGATGACAGATAAACTAGGAAGAATTTTTACCCTATTCAAAAAAACTTCCTAACATAAAGAATCTATTTTCCGGCTTACTAATTCATTTGCTTCCTATACTGTTCAACAATAGAAATTTATTGGTCTGCATAAGGATGAAGGTGCTGGCTGCTTGCAAGCTCGAAGATATATACAGATATCCATCACCATCACAATGATACATTTACTTATAATATCACATATAAGCTTAAATTGCATATGAGAAATTTGATTGAAGTGTAATATGTCTTTCTCCATTGGAACAACAATGGTGCCAATAAGATATGATCAATAGGTGAAGACGGGATAAAGGTTGTTCCTAGACATTTTCATAATACTAAACGAAATCCACAGTGAAAGTATGACCAAAATAAATGTGAATTTATTAAGAAAATTCACAATTCAGCAGTGTTGGGCATGTAAAACCCGAACCTGAAGGTTATATGCCATGGGTATTTAATAAATTGAGAACAAACAGCTTACCTGTCTGCGACGAATTGTCTGCCTAGCTGATTCTCTGTTTGCTAATATTCTACGTATTCTCCGCTCTTCCTTTTCAACCTGATTGGTAAATCTTCAGTTACAAGTAAAGAGGATTAACTGAGAGAAATTACTGAATAATATGCTTGAAGTACCTCGGTTAAATTTTGTCTTGACCTGCCACCACTCATAGATGTGTATCTTGGGTTACACGTAGGACTTGGTTTAAGTGATTCAGCATCTTGTTCAGCTTTTACACATTTAATTATTGCATCAAAACTCATTGTTTGATCCTGCTGCTGATCCATTATTGTTTGATCCTGCTATAAACAAAAATATTGCTCTAAGTCCTGCACAAAATAGTGACTTGGTGACAGACCGCTATGAGTGTCAAACTAGACATACTAGTTTGGCTAGCCAAGTTCACATTTTCTCAACGGTTAACATTCTTGAAATTCAACGGAAGACATAGGAACAAAATGACATATTAAAAATATGAAACAGAGGATGAAACTAAAAGTTGTCTTAAATGAAGCACTCAAGACTTATCATCTGTTCCCATTCCATCCTTGACTTTTATAGCATAATTTTCTCATATTTTTAGAAGGAAAGAGAAGCATTGAAAATCAAAGCAAGAGAACAAATGAAACTAATCCGGAATGCATTTTCACATATGATAACACCAGAGTTGTGCAATATTTTGAATCTTTTAAGTTTGGGAAAAGCAGTACAATAAACTCAATATCCCAAAAAATGCTTTTCTTTAGGCACCTCAAGGTTCTTCAGATTAAATAATCTGGCAAAGTTTAGATGCAACAAATACTACACAGCATACTAGCAATTTCAAAACTAATTTGGAGCATCTCCACCTAGGCTTCCAAGATAGTTATAACGACAACAGGGCGCTACAAGGGAAGTTCTTTTATAAACATAAGAGAAGGATATGACAATTTTTTTACATAGAAATAATTGAAGTAGTTATCCATCATACAACGTTATTCGTAGAACCAACCAATATGTATCAATCATATTACAGGCCTGGCTCATTACTTACGCCTACCAGGTGAGCAAAACGCCAAAACAACATAAAAGAGACACAAGGCAAGTACACATTGGCTAGTCGTAAGGATGAAATGGAAGGAGTGTCCTACCTACTAACACTCTTTTTTTTTTTACAGTAACTGCCAAAAGTACATCCTTGAATTGCAATGCATGTTTCAAGGCCGTTGAGTTCAATCTCATGGAAAAAAAATCAAAGCTAAGTACCATATTTCCTCAAACAGGATTTACCTAAAACACTGTGAACTTATCAACTGGTTAATTATATTGCAAGAATGTATTTTGCAATCCTTATGCAAACCGATCGCCAATTACACACAATAATTTAAGGATGTTTACTCATTAGGAAAAAAATCGAAAGCAAAACAACATACTTTCACTGAATTTATGACACTGTACTTTAACTGCAAGTCCAGTTTCTCCTAAACATTCTACCATCAAAGCACACTCTTTACATTTTCAATAATCATTGCAAATCTTAGAATTAAAAATCACTATAATCTATGATTGTCATTCTCTTAAAACTATCCTTAAAAAGATAAGAGTCTTTTAGCAATATTAACAGTACGATACGCTCACCAAATTAATATTTTGACTTCCAAATTAGGACCTACAAGTGCAACAAATTCAATATTTTGACTTACTAATTTTGAAAAGATTAAAAACCAACATCAAATTTGCAAAACAGAAAGCTATCACCTAATATATATATATATGTGTGTGTGTGTGTGTGTGTGTGTGTGTGTGAGTGTGTGTACTGAAAAATAAATATATAAAAAAAAACTGCTAAAATAGATAACAGAGGTTGATTTTCCAAAAAAACTAACATCAGCGGGATCTGGAGAGCGCGCCGCCGGGTCAAGTAAGTTCAAGTCCAACCCGGATTGACTTGACGGTGACTCGCTCTTGACTCGCTTCCTGTCTCGTTTCCCTTTACTTCCCCAATTGGTTGACGTCTCCGGAGCGCCGGTCTCTCTCATCGCTAAATGCGCCAAATCAGCCAACGCCTCCGCCGCCTCCAGCTCCATCTCCACCATCCGATCCTCCGCAACATCCGCCAACGACGACGTGGAGGCACCCGACACCGAACAGTCCTCTGAGTCCATACTAGAAAAATGGAGGAAAAATAAATAAATCAATATGAATTATTTATCCTTCTCTGCAAAGAAAGGGTTTGTACTAACTACTAACTGGGCTTTGCTAGCTAGCACACAGATTGTGTCTGGTTGCCACGTGTCGTGCCAACTCAATACTAAACATCTATGCTAAATCGCACCCATGTATCTGTGCTCGCCACGTATTGCGTTGCAGCCACATCGACTGGATTCCCACGTGCAACTGTCTCACGTACGGGACCTGGGAGCTTCAGTTCGGGGAACATAACTGGGATGCGTGGTCGCAGGAGCTAGAGACACGTGGGGTTTTAGTTCACAGTGGCCTTCTTTTTTTTTTTTTTTTTTTTTTTGAAACTTTCCTTTGGTGTTGGGTTTGTGTTTTGGAATAACTGGAAACAGAAGGACCAGAAAGAATAGTAAAATTTTAAAAAATTGAGCTTTCTTGGACTTGTTCTGGTTTTGGATACATGTTGGGCCTAATTGGAACCAGCTTTTGAAAGTGTTGGGTCTTGCTGGAAGAACCAAGGATTGGAACCATGAGTCCATGACCACCCTCTAATGCTCCACTTATATTGTGTACAAGGATATGATAAGACATTGCAATCTTTTCTTTCTTTCTATTTTTTTTTTTTAATTTACAAAATAGTTTCCTTATACATTAATATAAAACTAATTTTCGCTCGGTCATAGAGATCAATAATGGCCTGACTACAGGTATACTCTATCAATATGAAAATTGTGTTCACTCAAATATCCATTTAGTGTGCAGTGACCAACCACACTATAAAATAAGGCTAAAAAAATGTTTCAAATTTTAGATTAATACATAATAATCATGTTTATTTTCTCCAAATAATATTTCTACTTTTTTTTTTTTGAAAGGAAATAATATTTCTATTTTTGTTGAAGAAGTGTTTGGCATTTGACATCAAAGAATCTGATCTGCTATAAAAGGCAATCTTTTTACATTTCCTCTTTTGTGCCTACACGTTTTCTCTCTCAAAGTCATCTTCTCCATGGGTAAATAATAATCAGTGCTATTAGGGTTTAACACAGTCTCCAGTCAAGAAAATGGCCACACCACACCTCACCAGCTTTGTTCAATCCATGTTTGACGAGGTAAATTCCTATCTTCTTTCTTTTTCTTTTCCATGGTAAACTTTCTCTGCTCTTTTAAGGTATTTTGACATCTGATTTTGATTGAAAATAATATCACTTGTATCGTTTTTATACACACACACACACACACACATGTATCTCAGGCCTTGACATGCATGGCTGTCTTCAGGTTCAAACTCTGTTAATTAAGTTGCTATAATATACAGTAAAATTTTGTTGATATAAACAAAAACTTTTAAAAAAAAATTGTTTTCTTTTTTATATTGGATAGCGATGATGCAGGGAATATTGGACAGCCAATTTGCTCAAATTCAAGCTCTGCAAGATTCAAGCAATCCTAATTTTGTTCATGAAGTGATCACTCTTTTCTGCAATGATGCTGAGAGGATCATAACAGAAATGAACAACTATCTGTATACATTTTTGCTTTGTCACAGTTTATATTTTACTAATTTAGTGTCAAACTCTATGTGGATTTTGGTATATCTAATTGTTGGTATACAATTTACAGGAGTCATTCAAATGTTGATTTTAGCACGTTGGATTCCCGCGTTCATCAGCTGAAAGGAAGTAGCTCCAGGTATTATTCTGATTAATTTCTTTTTCCCCATGTCGATTTCTAATTATAAATCGTATGTTTAAGTCATATTATGTTTGTTTTCCTGTGTATACAATCTATCAGCATAGGTGCAAAAAGATTGAAACTTGCCTGTGTGGAACTTCATCAGGCTTCTGATGACAAAAACAAAGATAGGTGAGAAAGGAGCATGATCCTTTTGTGCACTGCAAGACTGTTACGATATTTCATTTCGGCCAAGCTTTTGTTTCGAGTAATTCTGGGAGAGTTCTTGAGCGGTTCCCTTCCTTCCGTTGCATCACCTTTCGTGTAAACTTTGTTTATTTATATCCTTCAATGAGTTCATTGTTCTTGCAGATGCCTGCAAGCTTTGAATATAATCGCACAAGAATATTTTCTTTTACGAAACAAATTTCAGACCCTAATTCAGGTAATATATTTCTTCAAATGCCTGTTTTTGATAGTTTGGATTTCATGTGCACTCAAAATGAAGTACTGGTTTTGGTGGGTGCAGCTAGAGAAGGGTATTTCTGGTGTGGAGACCGACAACAACCAACGATAACTGTGACAGGATACCCAGAATTGGTACTCGATCAACCTATATTTTTTTGAAGAACGGTTGCTGCTAATATTAGTTCATTTTCAATAAATGAGTATGTGGTTGTTGGATTGTTAGTGTAGTTTTCTTGTACAATACAGATAATTTTCTATGGAATAAATCAATAGATGGCTTTTTCTTTTCCAATTTATGTTCGAAAAGCTTAATACATCTAACTTATATGTGCAATCTACTTGTATTATGTCATGTGATTAATTTTTAATGTCATGTGACATAATTTGAATGGATTTAGCATACCTGTCAAGTGCATTTTAAAAGGTGGAACACATGGTTTCTCCGGTCTGATCAAGATACGCCCTTTTTAGGATAAGGACATATATATCAATAGCTATGAAAAATATCTACTTCAACTTCTTGGTGGTATGACAGAAAATCTTAGTGGCAGTGGCTTAATGAGCACAATTAGATGGAAATTTCATAATGCTATCGGCATTTTAAAAGGCTGAAATGACATGAAGAGTAGATTTTTAGCTATATAAACATTCACTAAAGTGTCCGCTAGGCACAAAACATCAAGACAGAGAGAATACATGAAACTCAATAACCAAAGGCCCATCACCATTGACTTACATTCTATGTCGATGTGGGATGAGCTGTAGGTGATGCACGATCAGTGACTCGCCTATAGGCCCCATGGTCTGGGAGGTGTACCGCGAATTCTTGGCAGCTAACAAACTCCAATGCCTGTACTCAGTTATTGGAAATAGGTGTAGCAGAAGTTCTTGGAGTAGAATCCGATGTGGGATTAGCTGTAGGTGATGCAAGACCAGTGACTCGCTTGTAGGCCCATGGTGAGCAAGGTGTAGGAGGAGTTCTTGGAGATAAGTTAACAAATTCCAATGCCTGCATTCTCAATTCCGCAGGATAGTCAGCAACACAACCAATTCTTGGGCCGACTCCAGTTGTCCACTTAAGTGAGAGCTGATTCCCTAATTGATATGATTTTACCGCCGTCTTCGAATTGATTCTATGCAATATAGCTTTTTTAGGCACCTCAGCTCTTGGGCTCTGGAGACCACCAGATAAAGTCCTTTCATAATTAATTTTGGTCTGCGTTTGTTCAACTTCCATTGATTCCATGGACGGTTGCTCCTCCTCTTCCTTGGGCACATCAGGCTCAGGCAGCTCTGAATTTGTTGGCAGTTCAACTGCATTTGCATCTCGAATAGATGTGCTGTCATTGTAGCTATCAGAATAATCTTCAGTCGGCTTGCGTATCTGGACAAGGAGGGACACGTTTCAACTATTAATTACCAGATTACACATAAATAATGCTAGCAGGAAATGATAAATTCATTTGATTTTCAATGAAAATGACTGCCAAGTTTCATCAAAAGCTCTCAGGATCAATACAACATACCAAATTTACCAGATTTTGCAGATTGAACATAGCTACTGTCATAAAATTTGGACTGAATTCTCTGTTCTACAATCCGGATTCTCTGATTGGCAAATAAACATCTAGGTTTTTGGATTCACAAATTTGTTGGATATCTATGGTGAGATAGAAGTATTACCTCAACTTCATCAAGGTTGACTCCATTTTCCTTGAGAAAGGATAAAAAGCTGTCAAGCCTGTCATCTGTTGGCCGGTAATGCCCACTATATGCAGATATGGACTGCAAAATCATGATAATCAAGGATCAGATGCCAATCATAACGATGGTATACAATAACTTCAATAAGGCAGAGCCAATGTCTTTTTGTTTGTTAAGGACAAGGAAAGGCCCCTATTATATCTCGTATACATCAGTAACAACCTTCAAATCTAAACAACAATGAGGGTGAAGAAAGATAACCATATATCACAGAAAACATTAACGGCTAAAACATGATGAGGCTACCTATAAACTGTTTTAAGGGTCAGTTGTATAACAGGTCTTCCAGAGGTATTCCCTGAGTAGGTGATATTACGGAACTTAAACAATAATACTTCTGCATAAATTTTCTATCTACCACAATAACTATCCCAATTTCATAGAAACCATACCTTGAGAATTCCCTGCTCTGCCTCAAGTCTTCCGGCAGCTATTGTAGCTCCTCCAGCCAAGAAACTTGAATGATGGAATACTCCTTTTTGCTTCTGGAAGTTACAAAAAGTGAATCCACTTATTTTGGAACAGTTAAGACCATTTAAAAGAATAAAAGTGTCAAAAAAAGTTGTTTATAAATTTGTTGCAACTCTTACCTCACCGGCATACAAATTCTTTGAGGTGCTCACAGCGAATATCCACTTGGCCCCTGCTGATCCTTTATTTGTGTCAAAGAGATCTCCAGTTTGTTTGTGGAAAATCTTTCCATTGACAACAATGTACTCATAATCTTCCCTCTCTTGCTAATTTCAGCAAACAAGGGGAGGCAGGGACACACAGCAAAAAGTTTGTTAGTGTTGCCATAACTGGACTATGTCACACGTAATTTAACAAAATGCATTTTCCATAACATCAAATACAGATAAATTTAAAAATGGATTATAAAAGCACATACAGGTCCCAGATATTTAATGCATTGTTTTCGAAGCTTGAACCTGCGGCATTCTTTGAGATCAAGCTCTTTGCCATCTCCTACATCCAACCTGCAGAAAATAAAAAACAACAAAGGATTTAGCAGTCAACCACTTTACCTTTGCAGAATTGAGGTTGTAAGGTCGACAGGAAAAAAACTGTGTATCCAGTCGTTTGCTTTCTTTCTCTTGTTTCTTTTACACTTCCCATTCTCCATGTCATTAAAATAAAACTCAGCGATCATCTTTGGCATCTAAAGCTAAGATGAAGCTATTTAAGGTGCAACGGCATGGATTGATGCAGTTATTGATGGTGTTTCTACAATCAAAGAAGAATTGCCAACATCTGTCAAATTTACACCATTCTTTCTAACACAAAATCATTACACCGTCATGCAACAAATTTGATTTTAGAGGCATATTTGAGGGTCTTGCCAATTCAGCAGCGTAAATCAGAAACAAACCCGGCCAGCAACCTAAAACTGTCACCTATAACTACTTTGAGCAAATATAAAATCTTGAACTTATGTCGGAGCATCTAGGCAACATAAAGCTTCTAAATCCTCAGTTCATGCTACAAATTCCTTTTCTTCAATTTATCTTTTCGTCGGTTAAATATGCACTGTTCTTTGGAGTAATAAACTAGTATTTCTCTTAGCGTTAAATACCAACTTCAAATTCATAGAATCAAAAACAAAATTTGCTCACCAGTAGAAAAATGGTTGACCAGATTCAGTTTTACACCATTCTTCATAATACTTATGCAAATTGTGTCCATAACGGTGCCGAGGATCAATCTACATCCAAGAAATAATATTTAAAAAAATACAAATTAACTCAGATTCAACTCATCACAAAAAAAAACTAAGTAAATAGAAACACTGTAGAGTGTAGACCACTTAAATTCGACATGGCACAGAAAAAAAAAAGAGTAAAAGTGAAATTACAGCTTCAATCCAATGCTGAAAAGCCAATTTTTGTGCTTTGGAGTCTTTGGACAAACCCTTACCAACCTGCAAAAAAAACCATACCAGATTTTAATCCTTCAAAAATTGAACCAAGAAATTCGAAATGAGTTTTATTTTTATTTTTATTTTTTTTTTGAAAAAAAGGAAAAAGAAAAGCAACCTTAGAAGCATTGAGAATAACACGATTCCACTTAGAAGCCGGAGTTTCTGGTTTCGAGAAATTAAAGAAAGAAATCGTACTGTGATTCAATCTAGCATAATCTATCGCTTGCCACCTGTAATATTCACCATTTTCATTTTCACTTCAAAATAATATAAAATAAAAGCAAATAGCACAAAACAAAAAGACACAGTGCACCCTACCACAGCTCTTCGGCGACGACAGCCGAATCCGCCAACCTACGCCGGGTGCGATAGCTCCTGTACACCTTCTGTACCTTCACGGCCGCCGTCGCCTCACAACGCGCTGCCTCCTGCGCGTTGACCTTCCCGGTCGCATCCTCGCCGGATAACTCGGAGCTCCGAGTAGAACGGAACTCCGCGGAGGAAATGGCCGCCGTGTAAGAGAACGGAGACTTCGACTGGAGGTCGAAGCTCGAGTGAGGTTGTGTTTCAACGACCTCCATTGATCACAAACAAGACTCGTTCAACGAAAACAAAAAACCACACCACCAGAGAGTCTCGATATCAGGAAACGAATATTAAACAAGTGAGAGTGTTTATGCGTGCTTGTGAGAAAAAACGAAAGGAGTGGAGGATTTATATAGGAGTGGCTCGTTTTGGTTTGTTTTTCCCGGGGAAATCAAATCTGTTTACCTACCTGTCAATTTTTGCGCAACGCGCTGGTGTAGAATAAGAGAGTACTAGTCGCTCCTTTTTTTTTTTTTTTACTGCGTCAATGGAGTCAAAAGTGAATAGTGTTTGGTAGCTGGAAAATATATTCAGAGAGAAGCTCGGAATCCGAGACATTTGTGCTTCACGTGGAACAAAATACACTGTTCACGGCGACATTTGTGTGACGTGGAGTCAACTGAGAAATGAGAAATCTATTGAATTTTAGTGTTCCAATTTTCAATATATTTCAAGTTTATCTACAATATTTATGACGGATAAATATAGTATACCATAATTATAGATTATATTAGATTTATCAAATTTATTAAATTTTATTTTATATGATATTGATAATTTATAAAAATAATAATATTAAATTATCTAAAATTGTATTTAAATGATACATTAGTAATTTATTAAAACAGTATAAATAACGAGATTATATGAAAAGTACACATATTTTATTATTTAGATATTAATTTAAATAAATAAAGTAGACAATTCTAGAATATTTATTTATATTAATAAATTCCTTAAAAATAAATTAAATTAGAATTTTTAACATCTATAAAGTTGGTAATCATCTTCATAGTACAGCAGCTTAATTGTTTCAATAAATCATATTAATTTTTCTTCTTAAACTGGAAAAATTAAACAATAATTACGTGTGACAAAACGGAATATTATCAGTTCAAATTAAATACATATATTGTGATAAAATGCCATTAAAACTTAATCAAAGTCAAATGTGTAGTTGGTCATTAATAAAAATAGAAGCGTATTTTTGTCGTTTTATTTGAAATTTAAAAAGAAAAAAAATTAGCAACAAGTTACCAAACCTCAAGTGAATCAGTGACAACTGACAACTATCCAACACTTCGAAGCAGCTTATACACGACGCACCGGTATGCGCGTAGATTACCATATCGGGAACAAATCGCAACTTACGTGGAGTATCTGATGTGCGTCTCTCCCACGCTCTTGTAGGAGATTCACGTAGACTTGACGATCAATAAAAAAGTAAAACATTTATTTAATTTCGATTTAAAAAAAAAAAAAACTAAATACAAAATCCAAAGACAGCGAATTTTGGTGGATGCTGCTTGCTACTCATTTTTTGGTTCTTTGCTATCTGGTCGTCACACATGCAAGAACTTTTGTTACAACTTAGCCTTGTGGGTGCATTTAAATTACCTAAAATCCGTGGACCAAAATTAAAGTGACATCACTTACATGTCCTTGTCTTGGCCACTAGAGAATTCTTTTTAACAATCCTTGTCATCACTAGAAAAAATCCACGATGCGTTTATATTTTATTTTTTCAATAACTAAATTTTTATATTACTTTTTTGTCCTTTTTCAACTTTCGGTTGTTTTTAAATTTTGAAGTATTACTAAGGTTCACGGTAAAATGATTTGTATATTTTTTCTCACTTTAATGATAAAGATTTAATTTTTATTATATATATTTATTAATATGTATGAATAGATTTTTCTTTTTATTGTGAAAGTAGATATCTCCTGTTATGCGAATATATATTTGTGTCGCGCGTTTAGTAATTGATATCAGCAGTTTCTGACATTATTAATATTATAATTGTACCCTTTTTAAAAAAAAAATTGGAGTACCACGGTCCACATATGCATAATAAAAAAATGATAAATTATAATGAAGTATCCTAAGTTTGACTATATTATAATAAAATCGTAAATTTAGTTTTAATTATACATTAGTACACCTGACTGGCTAGTTGACAGTCAACCAGTAGTTAAAAAGTAATAAAGTTATTTTACCTTAATTTTTTTAAAAATAAAAAAATTGTTAAAAATTGTAAAAAAAATAAATAAATGAATCTCCACCGTCCATTTGAAGATCCATTTTTTAAAAAATTAGTTTTTTTAAATTGTTTTTATTTAATTTAATTTTTTTAACCAGAGGTAGTTGTATCATTTCACACATAAATTATGATCAAACTGTTATATTTGACTAGGTTAACTAACGGTATGGTACTAAAGTATAATTAAAACTACACTCATAATTTTATTACAATATAATTAAATATTAAGATATTTAATTATAATTCACACATAGAAAAACGTGTGTATAAAACAAAAACTACTATTAAAAATAATGGGAAATTTAATGTGATTAACATATACAATCACTGTGTATAAATATGTTGAATTCTTTATTATTTTTAACCATAATTAGGTTTAAACAATTTTAAAAATTATAATTAGTGTAGTTAAGTAATTGGCACGCCAACTTTTACTTGCTTAAAAGAAGACAAAAAGGCCATCACATTTCTAGGTTTCAATAGGATTCTTGCTCCGTTTGTTGGGTCATTGTGTACAAGTTTCTCGACGAAAACGAAAAAAAAAAATGTGTGAATTTCTTTTGACTCTTGTGAGATGTAGAAATTCATTGGTCAAATTTGGTAGCATCTGATTTTAGCGTCAACGATGCAATCATCAAAGTCTAATCTATGGAAATGTGTCACATTCATCACTATCTAGGAAACAAATTAACTAATGCTTCGCATGAGTTTGTATTAGATTTGTTCAAGCACCGACCACGAAAGTGTCTACTGCTTTTTCAAAACGGTGAGTACTATAAATACGTTTTGAAAATTAGATAAGAGATTTATGCATATATATACTTCTGTGTTTGTATAATTTTAAAATTTAACTCAAACTTTTGTTATTTATCATATCGTCTCGTGATTTATATTCTATAGTTATAAGATAATTATATATAAATACAATTTAAATTTTATAATGTTGCTATTAACAGTTATACATTTACTGTTTTACATTTTAAAACAGACTATATTAATAAATTTTATTTTTGGATGAGATCTTATTTATATGAATAAATTTCGACACCTAAATGCTATAATAATTTAAAGTAAAATTCAACAAATAGGTTGTAATTTGTACATACTCAATTGAATCCAATTAGGTAGCAGCAGGCCAGGTGTGTATAGATATAATTAAATTGAATTTATTGCACTAAACTACCACAACAATTACTAGCTGCAATACTGCAAGTCTGCAATTAATGGCTTGAAGGACATATGTGGTGGGGAGGACTGAGGAGATAGGGATTTGATCATTTTGTACTATAAAGGGACCATATCAATTATTGAATCTATCATCATGGCATTTAATTATGTATTTTTTTTAAAATACAAATTTAAGATTTTAAAGAGAATAATACGATTTGAATTTATATTTTAAACGAAGAGGGTTTGTATGCTTAAATTAAATTTTAGTTATTCAAATTTAAAACTTCTAATAAGGATCTAACGATGATTTTAAGAAGCATCACATATTCCCATGTAGAAGGTGAGTATTTTTGTGTTTTTCGCGTATGTTGATGTATATATAAACCTATTTTTGTTGTGCAATTGTGAAGAATTTGAACTTAGTACCATCATGTGAAATTAAGAAAATAAAAAGAAAATAAATATCGATTTTAATAAAAATATGGAGAGTTCAAAATTTTAGTACTTTTAATAGAAATATCAAAATTCCTCAAAATATCGAGTATATTAAGGATATATTTTATATGAATCCCCTCAAAATGTGAAAAAATTATTAAAAAAATTTTATTTAAGGTATAGATATTTATTTTTTAAAATAAATTAACTTGTAGTAGAATGGGGTAAGTACTATAAAGAGAATGTAAAATGGTTACTTTAATAGTTATGTGAATGTAAAAATAAGATGGGTGTTGTCTGGTCGTTTTTGATGGCCATGCATGCACTGTGCACCTGCTTCTTATTGCTAGTCCCTTTCTTCTATCTTTTTGTTCAACTTTAAACATAATGATTTCGTTCTACATGTCAAGGACACAAAAATCCAAAGACATGTGATATGGCATTCATCAAAATAAATGTAAATTAAACACATACATTTAAAAGTACGAAGAACAATGAAAACGATATGAAATTTTTATATAGTTCAGTGATTAATATAATTCACATATCTACGGAGCGTACCAACGTACTCAATTTTGTTATTAAACAGTGTTTACAATGCACACAGAGCTCGACCTCCAAATACATAAGCGAAGCACAATAATATTGATTCAGACTTCACAATATCTAAAAATGCACGAGCGCACATCGTGATTCACTTTCTCATACAATTAAAAAGTCACATAAATATTCCACCACTTACATTTTAATTGAAGTAATATTTTCAAGAGACTGATTATGAGTTCAACTAGCAAATGAAGACCTTAAAACAAATATTTGCGAGCAAATAACCATCCCAACACAGCATGACGAACACCGTGGTCAAATTGTGAAGAAGGAGAAAATTAGGATCAAATATTTCAGCTACCAATTGAATCGCCATTTTTCTTATTTCTTACGCATCTAATCATAACTCAGGAGGTGTAAATGTGGTAGGGGTTTAAGTCTGATACTCTGATCAGTGTTTTTAGGAGTAGATATTATCAGATTACGAGAGTAAACACGACTTATAAATGTATGTTTATTTTATGGTGTCCAGGTGGACCAGAGGAACGGTTCAGAAATGATGCATGAAGAGTGAAAAACTGTGACAGTGAGTACCGCGACCACAGGTCGCGATGAAAAAAATGAAATTCGGGCAGTGAGCATGGTGACCACCAGCGCGACCAGAGCACCGCGATATGTGATCGCGATGAAGGCGGTAGAGTGCTCCAGTGAGCAACGCGACCTGGTGGCAAGACCACAGGTCGCGACGACGGTCGCGATGATCGAAATATAAAAAAAAAAGTTAGCTTCTCACAGAAGCCAACGAAACAGAACAGAAAAGAGAGAGGGAGACACGAGAGAAAGAAAGAAGAGAGAAGAAGAAGGAAGAAGAAGAAGAAGAAGAGAAAAGGAAAAAGAAAAGGAAAAGAGAAAGAGAAGGGAGAGGAAAAAGAAAACCTAGAAACGCGATTTGTCGAAAAGGAAACGGTATTCAGGTTGGTGTACACCCGTTTCGAATTCTTTACAAAAAGTATTAAGTATTTTTAGTTTGAATATGCGATTTATTTGAAGAATTTTGTTATTATGTGTTATATATTTTCTTTGGAATGATTTTATATTTGATCGTATTTCGATTATTACGATTTTATTGAAATTACTCGTGTTAGAATATTGTCTGAATACTGTTTACTTTTCATGAAATCATATATGTATATTTTGAGAATATCGTTTGAATTGTTTATTATTGAGGTGGACCGTTAATTTGTAAATTACGGTAAAATTTGAAAATGTTTTATCAAAACGGCCCTAGATAATTAGACATAGAAATGGATATAGGAGGTTGGTATACCAGCTGGGTTCAGTGAGCAGTACTACACCGACATTGACATTGCTATTGATGATTTATTATGTACCTCCTCATAGATCGCGAGGGATAGGGAAACACGTACCTCCTCACGGATTCGATGGGGTAGGGAGGACCGTACCTTCCTAAGGATTCGTTCCTGGGATAGGAGATATGTACCTCTCTAGGGTCTGAACCCTCGGTCCTAGGGTAGGGAGATACGTACCGCTCTTAGGATTCGTCCTAAGGTGGGAGTTATGTTCGACAGATAGCCACTGTGGTCGAACGACTCATATTCCAGTCCTGGTTATGTTGGGTATCTTAGAGGGTCAGAATTGAAATGAATTGATATAATAGTTTAGAAGTGAAGTATAAATTAATGTATTATATGTGTACTATAGTAAGTGAAATTGATTGTAAAAGAAAGTTTTCATAATGTAAAAGAAAATGAGTTAGTAGTTTTTTACATAGATTTCATATGATTTAAATTCATAATTGAATTGAATAGGGTATTGTTTTCTAAATTACATTGCGATTTTAGAGTATGTCAATTATATTTATGATTTTATACATGAGTTTAGTATACACCCACTAAGCTATATGCTTAGCACGTTCGGTTTTTATCGCGTGTAGGTCACTGGGATACCGAGGCAGATAAGGAGTAGAGAGGAGTTCCTACAGCTTGGAGTTCAGAGTCACTGTATTTATTGGGTAGGATATAGTTTTGTATGTTATATTTTGTAAGCATGCATATACAAAAGTCTGTAATTCGATGATTGTATATGCTTTGTAAATAATTATGATTCTGTCTGTTTTTATTGTATAAGGTTTGTAACTATTGAATTCTGAATTATTTTATTTTAAAACTGTTTGGAAGTCGCACTAAACGGCAGAGTGCGCATTTAAATGAAATGAGATTTGAAGTGTTGTTATGGAATTTATTGGAATTGAGTGTGATTTGAAACAGGTTTTGGGAATCAGAAAAACAGAGGGAACTCTACTGAAATTTTTAAAAGTGTTTTTCGATGGGCTTACTAGAAAAAATTTTTGAATTACAAATTGATACGATTTTCTATGGTTTGAAATGTATAAAATGAATTTAGAAAGTTTTGAAAACCCGGTAATGCTCCCGGAGTCGATCCAGTCAGGTCGGATCAGGAGTTGTTACAGTAAACATCCGAACGCTCATATAATACTAAATATCAATAGTTCCAGATAAACTACTCACCCATTCAGTGTCTCATTCCAAACAAACAAAATATAATTTCCTTGTCAGTTTCTTCAACTACCTCCTGAGTTATACCATAATGTGCTGGCAATGTATTACTAGCAACTTGGTTTTTCGTGAATGCATTACTTCACATGCATGCACACGTAGACGACCTTATCTTTTTGATCTGTGTCAAACCTTTCTTTTACCAGAATCTTACATATTATATTAATTTAATAACACGTTAATTATGTTTAATTTATACATATATATATAGGCCCTTTTTGATCCCACCAATTAATATCACTGAAAAAAATAATATTAATGGAGCCACGAGAATCTCTTTTCTGGCTTTTGTCTTCGTTCTCTTTTACATTATCATAAATCATAATATATATATATATATTATTAATTGATATGTTTTGGTAAAACATCTTTTTTGTTCATATTTAATATACAAACCTACCCGTAGCAGGAGAGAAGAAGACGTACAGCATTTTTTGCATTGAATAATTAATACTTTAATTATATGGGACTCTTCTTTGGTCACTACTGGATAAGACGAACCATTGTACATCAATCAAACCATGCACACGGTGTAATTCTACAGGAATATGAGACTTTGTATTTAAAAATACTTGTTAGAAAAACAATTTTTTTTTATCAAGAAGACGATATTTTAGTTAAAAATATCATAAATTTGAGAGAATTAAAGATGATTACTCAACATATTAATCATTTAAAATTTCACAGTCTCTTTAAGATAAAGTTAAATTCAAACGAGTATCACCCTTCTTGTTTGGTTTGTTATAGGGTGAAAAGACAAGAAATCGTCGGTTGATGGGAAGGATAATAGATATTAATATAATCCTCGTGGTCATTGACATTGACTCAGTGTTGATGTTGAAACTTGCTGTGCACCATTATTTTTATTTTTTATTTTTAAAAGCTAGTGTAAATATTGAATTGAAGTGGTGGAGTTGGTAACATTATTATTTTAAATATAAACATGCATATCTCTTCTATGTATTGGTTAGAGAGTTTTAATAGTTCTCTATATTTATGGTTGGAGTTCGAGTTCTCTTGTTTATATTTTAAAATTCAGTGCTTACGTTAGTTATTATTGTATTATTTTAAACCAAATTTTATAAGTAAAATTTATTGGGTAATTCGATCGACTCTTGGGCTAATTTGTGTTGTTATAAAATTCAAACTTTATATGTTGATCCCTTTATTTACAATTCAAAATCACTCATTTGATATATATAATTTTTTTTAAAAGTTTTATGACACATCTCATTAATAGTGGATGGTTAGAATTTTTTTATTTATTTTTTAATATATCAATTCGATACGACAATTCAAATATAAAATATTATTCGACTGAATAAAATTTTATATTGTTTGATTTTTATATTTTTGAAAAATGGTTCATGTGTCAGAGTTGATAGTCTTACAACCTAGTATGCTATAATATTCATTACATTTTTTGAGTTTCTTTGTCTCATTTATTTTTATCTTTTAAGTTTATAGATTTTTTTTAAAACTATTTCAATTAATTAGAAATTTAAAAGAGAGAAGATACAATTCGAACTCATAAAATATAAGTGTGAGGGACATATCACTCGAACAATCTCATATTGTCTTTTAAATTTAGGAATTTAACTCCTATAAATAAATGATTAATATAGTTCTAGTGGTAGTTATAAGAATATTTTAGTTTATTTTTAATTCTTAATTTTTGTGGAACTTTAAATTCGATTTATTCTGCTACGGGCCGAAACCACCCGAAACAAAAACCCAGGCCCAATCTTTCATTTAAGGTTACATATATTTTTGGACTGGGCTGGTTTCGAGCTTAACAAAAAAAAAAAAAAATACCCAACTAAAACGGTGGTAAATGAGTGCGTTTTGAATCTCCGAGTCCAACTAAAACCCTAGCTCGCTCGCTCTCAAAATCTCGTGTTCTCATTATCTATATAAATAACCTCCATTTTCTGCAACCTCCGTCTTTGTTTGCACTGAAGGCGTACTCTTCTCTAACAGCTGTAGATCCAGAGCCCCCCTTCCTGGTACTCTCTCTTTCTCTCTATCTATTGTGTCTCTTCTCTTATATTTTATTTTTTATTCTGTTTGATAATATATTGAAACTTGAAATTTGATTGTATATGAACAGTTGACAAAGAAAAAAAAAAAAAAATGAAGGTGGTCGCAGCGTATTTGTTGGCTGTTTTGGGAGGAAAAGCAAGTCCTTCCGCTGATGACATCAAGGGCATTCTTGGCTCTGGTACTTTGTCTTTCTTTATCGTTTCATGTTTATTATATGGATTGATTGATGTTCCGTAGAGTAGTCTATTAGATGATTATGATGCTGTTACTCTAATAATTTTTAATTTTCTTATAATATTATGAAAGAACAATTGTAATTTGTGATTTTGATTTCTGTTGTATTATATTTTGCTGTGATGTTTGTATTGTCAACACAAAATATGGAAGTTATGTGTCAATGCCCTAGATAGATCGCTGATTATGCATAGCTACTCCCGAGTATTTTGATGTAATCACATTGTTGTGAGTGTCGAAACTGTAAACTAGATGATAGTGTCATCAGAGTTCTGTTCAATATGGAATACTATGAGCTACTTTGTAAAAGCTGCAGTTTATAAGTATTTTCGCCGACTGTGAATTACTGTGCTTCTATTTATTTGGAGAAAATATTGAATATTGATAGTGGACTGTTGTTATGTTCTTTGAGATTTTCTATTCTTTTGTAAAGGAGTGTAATGTCCAATTGTTACTGAGGAATTGAATTCTTCATTTGTGTGTAGTTGGAGCTGAATGTGAAAATGATAGGATTGATCTTCTCCTATCGGAAATCAGTGGTAAGGATATAACAGAGCTTATTGCATCTGGGCGGGAAAAATTGGCCTCAGTGCCTTCTGGTGGTGGTGGTGCAGTTGCAATGGCTGCATCTGCTGGTGCCGGTGGTGCCGCTGCTGCTCCTGCTGCTGCTGAATCAAAGAAAGAGGAGAAAGTTGAGGAGAAAGAGGAGTCAGATGATGTGAGTTTCGCTGACACCTCTGTCTTTAGACTAATAATCTTTTAATTGCTATTCATTTCTAATCTTACTCATAATTTATCTCGGTTTTACCGAGTTGTGTCAGTTCAGTTTCTATGTTATAACACTGCATGATTGTCCTTTTGGTAAATAAAAGGTGCTTGGGCAGTTCTTTTTTAGGATATTCATGTTAAATTGTCTTGATGGTATCGGCATAGTGAAAAATTGTAAAGCTGCTTATCTCCTCTACATTGCAATAAATTAAAGAATTGCATAGTAAATTGTGTTGGTCCATGTACAAGTTTCATGTCTGTTTAAGTAAGCTACATCTGGTGGGTTTATAGCTGTGAACCGTATTCAACAAGTTTTCATTCTCCTTTTCATTGTATCTAATTGGCTTTTTCTTTTACTTGTTGCAGGATATGGGCTTCAGTCTCTTTGACTAAACGGTTCTTCAGTTCTTTTGTACGAAACCTTTTTCTTCTCAATTTGGAGCTTCTACCTGGACATTAAAATTTTGATTTTCAGATTTATGTAGTTCTTGGATTACACATTTGGTAGATGAAACTTTTGACAAGCTAGAGATGTTATTGCCCAATTGGCGATATGTTGGAATTGAATTTCTGTTATGACTTCAATTAATGGTGTGCTCTATTGGGCGTGAGCAGTTCATTTTTTTCATTTTAATATTGGTTATTTGTACCGGTGAATGATTTTTCTACTTTGAAGTATAGATGCATTGCTTGCCGCATGAGTTGTAACATGTGCAATTATACCGGCAAAATCATATATGGTACATATAATCTGGAAGAAATAAATAGAGTTCGTTCTAGCGTTTGTCTTTTAGATGAATATAAGCTATTGAACATGCGATTTCATGTGAAATAAGTAAATGCTTTTAAAAAAACGTACAGCTAGGTTGTACAAAAGTTACGAAAATGTCTGTTGATTGTTTAGAGTATTAGTGGTGGGGTTTGAGCTCTGTAATGGATGTATTTATGCATTCTTCTTTTTCTGATTCTGCTTTAGGTGGTACATCTAGAGTTATGATCAATTGACAGATTTTTTATAAGTGACATATTCACCTATTGTATCTTTCTTTTTTTATTAATGATTTTTGTTTTTTATACAAAATAAAATAAATATGCTTAACAAGAAGATAAGATTGCTAGTAATTTGTCTCTTATACTTACACCCTTAAATTTTTGAGTTCAAATTGTATTCCTGAATTATAAGTTAATCATAATTGTTCAATATATATATATATATATGTTTAACATGTTGATGGAAGTGGATTGAAACCGGTATGTGTTTATGTATTTCCATGAGATATTTTTTCTGACACTGATAAACAGCCCTGCAATAGAAGAGTTAGACCATAGGTGAATTTATGTTTTGAGTGAAGAAATTTAAAAGATGATTCGGAATTCTAAAATGGTGAATCGTGATCATTTCTTAAATTAAAGGTGAGATTTTTGAAAAATCAATGTTAATATTAAATCATCCTGAATAAACCAGTCTTGCTGAGCACTGTGTTCTGGCGTGTAAAGGCTAAGCAACCTGAGTACACGAGTTACGTTGGATTGGGTTGATTAGGTAGGTTGAACTCTCAATCAAACCATCCTGAGAAATCAAATTTTACAAGTCGGGCCTGAATCGTGATCTAAATTAAGGAATTTCAGCAGAAACTGCTAGGCACAGAAAACTAGCAACCCGCTTGTTTCCTGTGCTTAGTTTGCTCATGGATGGTATGATAGGTTAATTAATTGCACCAGAATCCATATTCGGAGTTTGGATTCTCTACTGCTCTGATTTTTTTTTTTCAATCTAGTGACACCAATACATAAGTAACATCACATTGTCAAAATTTGTTCCTTTTTTTCTCTAATGTAGGCAAATGTTTCATTCAAAATCAAGTATTCAATCAGAAAATGATCCAAACTCTTGGAATCTTTAGTTTATCTGAAAGATAAACATGACCAACTTAAACAGAATCTTCGGATCATCAACATCACATCACTTTTAATGATGGAAGCATTAACAACTTCACAAAGAAAATTTTCTTTGGGTAAAAAAGATGAAGGTCGTAGCTGAAGATCCCAAAAAAGATAATCTCAGAATTTATTTGATGAAATCCAAAGTACAAAACAACCAGAAGAAAGCAATTAGAGAATTTACGTAATCACAACCATGAGAAAAATCCGAATACAGATCTCATACAATCTACAGAACCTGGAATGAAGCAGTTGTATATATTTTTCAACATGGGCATATTATTATATCTTACCTCTATTCGAAGTATGAGTCTCATATCTTGCTGGCAAATGCAAGACCCTCCTTTGTCAGCAGATCCAAATTATCAACTGGAGGCTGGACCCTGGCAACTTTGGCAATGGCCTTGTTTTCCTCTGGAGTCCCGCTTTCGAGGAAAGCTCCGATAACCTTCCCATCTTTGATCCAGTACGAACCAAATTTATGGGTTGGTGATGTCACATCACTGTCTCCAAATAGCACCGTGTCGCCGACATTGTCACCATAAAACTGCCATGACAGGTCAAAGGAGCGAGAATAGAAGAATGGAAGGTAGTCATACGCGTCAATTGTTTTCCCTTGCTCACTTGCCTTAATGGCCTGCAAAACCAAGAATTTGTCACTCTCATACCATTTCACTAAAAGTCTCATCGAAGCTACGTTAAAGAAACGCCAACTCAGTGCTATCAAGGGTACACAGCCCAGTCCAGGAAGAAAAGGGTCATTGCTTGTAAAAGATTATAAAGAATCAAGTTGTTGCATACCTTTACAGCATGCTCAGCTGATTTACGAGCATGGTCAACATGTTCAACCCTTCTGATTTCATTGTACAATTTCATAGGGAAGGTAGCCACATCACCTACGGCATAGACATCAGGAACGCTTGTCTTGAAAAACTCATCAGTCTGCAATTAGAATGTCAAGTCATATATAATCATATCGTCTAGATGTGCGTCAAGAGAAAAAAAAAATACTAATACCCATGACTCATGAGACTTATATGACTGATGTATAATGTCTGATGTATCCAAAAGGTTAAATGGGACCCCTATTTAAGAATGCCAAGCTAGAAAATTCAACGTATATCTTCAGTCACTGACCTTTATTCCACCTTTCTCCTCTTCAACCTGCCCTTTAAATAAAGAGGTAAGTGGTCTGCCTCCAACACCAACAACAACAATGTCAGCCTCCAGCACCCTGCCATCCTTCAATTTGACTTCCTTTACCTGAATCATAACAAAAAACACCATAAAAAATGAATTCAATCCCCAAATATTTGGCATCAACCAATACCAGCTATGCAAATGGTTGACTGATTACCTCTCCATTAGCGTCAGCAGTAAACCCAACTGCAACTGTTCCCTTAATAATTTTGACTCCTTTATTAGCATAATAGCCCTCATAGAAAGCAGCTATACCCGCAGTAAAGAGCCTAGGCACTGCAACAACGGGGTGGTATTAGAAAACCAAGAGTGCACTGAAGATATGATTATATTTTGCTTATCCTATGTCCATTTTAATACAAGCATACAGAAAACAGTGTTTAAATTAGTAAGTCTTCACTTACTGCACCATGGTTCAGGATAAACCATGCTAACATCTATGTCATTCATTCTCAAAGCTGCACTAAGCTCAAGACCGATGTATCCTCCTCCAACGATCACAGCCTTCCCATTCTTCTTTGCTTTTATTGCTTCAACCAGCTTATCGGCATCATCAATTTCTCTCAAGTATAAGATATTCTTTGCCTCAGCTCCTTGTACACCAAAATCTGTCAACCTTATAACCTGAAACGAATTGTAATTGACATTTCAATGTTCACAGAGAACAGGCCAACTGTACAATGATTTTTCTGTAAATTGTTAAGAGTTAGTATACTTACTGTGGAACCAGTTGCAATGACCAAAATCTGATACTTAAAGACTTCCCCAGCTGCACTAACGAGAGACTTGGAAGCAAGATCTGCTTTGACTATTTCTGTGTTAAGGATCAATTCTATTCCTGCAAACCATGAGAAGCATGTTAGATAGGAAACTATCCAGTTGAAATTGCAAATTAACTCGATCAAAATTGAGATATATTGAATGAGCAATGACCGCTCACTTGAAAGTCATACACTGCTTTTAGCATCAGCATATCCATTATTTTAGTTCAAAATACCCTTACACATAAACTAGTGAAGAAGAGGCAAATAGTGGGTGGTAAAAACAGCAAGGCTCACCTTTCTCCTTGTACCACTCAGGAAGAAGTCTCTCTCCTCCACTTCCAACGCAGACATGGAAACCAGGAAGTCTTGCAGTTCCTGAGAAAAAATAAGAGATGAAATTCACCAAGTTGCACACTATAGATCGTAGCACATAAGCCAAAGTTAAATATCCATTACATGTTTACAATTCAAAGCCAAGGGTGAAACATCTACAATTTAGGTACAACTCCGAATCAATAATGAGTATATACACATAACATGACTCACCTTGAGGGAAAAGATAGGCCTTGCTAAGTGCGGGACGTTCATATGGAGCCACCTAGGAGTGCAAAAAAAGCATAAATCAGTGTGCATACAATAGATGCTAAATGAAAAAAAAAAAAGGATTCAAAAGTAATGTGAGCATTACAGTAAACAATGTGTCACATGGCCAGAGTTTCATGAGCATGAAGCAGCCCAAAACTATGAATTCATTATGCATCAAAATCAAGTGTGACCTTGACATGATTACAAGTATCTAAATGAAAAATAAAGTGCAATAAAGATCACCCAGAACAAGACTACCCCTCTTGCCATAACAAATATATTAATTGAAATACACCAGAATATGACTGTATATTCATATAAAACAATTCTGAATCCTAGATAACTGAGTAGTTTTGAGGGAGTAGAAATCATACCGCCTCTTTGGAGATAACAGCCAGCTCCCCTGGCTTAACACCCTGCTTTTCGAACTCCCTAGCTGCATATCCCTACAATGCCAAATATCAAACTTCAGGTAAAGAAAAAAGTAATTAAAAGAAATGAAAACAATAAACGGTATCCTTATTAATGCATTATATCCAGCCTGCTTTTGTATTTATATAACGCCATCGGAAATCAGATTGCATTTCAAAATGCTAGGCCAAATGGCAAAATGACAAAATATCCATACCTACATCAACCATCATCAAATCAAATAATATTACTTCCATCTTTTGTCCAATGAAAGTTCACTCAACACACTGTTTGACTTTTAATATGCGCTTAACAGTAAAAAAAATATGTATTTGTTCAAGCAAGACACTAGACTAAATAAATTCTTATTGTCCAGGTAATAGAAAACAGAACAAAAATGAACCAAGACAAGTAACTTTATCGATTAATTTCATGAAGAAAAAAAAAAAGTTGCAAACTCGTCCAGAATTACACCAAAGCAACATAAAAATGCATACAGTAACCAGCTTTTAGTCAATCACACTCCAACTCACAAGTACTCTTATGTTAATCAAAGTCTTCTTTGTAATTTAATTTAATCACAGTAATATGTAGATCTGCGACAGTATTATTCAAGCGCTCATTTCAAGCTAACCCTTTGAAGTTAAATATCAATTCAAAAATTACAGAAATCTACAGATAATATATATCAACATCATCAAGAGAAAAACAAAACGATTGAAGAAAATAATCATAATTGCGGATAAAAATAATAGAATCGATTGAAGAGGACT
Source organism: Xanthoceras sorbifolium (assembly GCA_003430845.1). Lineage (NCBI taxonomy): Eukaryota > Viridiplantae > Streptophyta > Magnoliopsida > Sapindales > Sapindaceae > Xanthoceras > Xanthoceras sorbifolium. The sequence goes on from CM010612.1 coordinate 27,369,795, forward strand.
CACAGCAGACACGCCACCACCAACGATCACGTACTTGAAACTCTTCTCCACCATTGTTGTTCGATCCAGAAAACGCTCTGCTCCGTGACTTTATTGTTTTTGGTCTAGAAATGAGACGATGAGGACTGAAAGTGCGTGATTGGTCAGATATTTAAAGAGCCGAGTTGGCTCCTTATTGGCTGACCTGATAGACGAAGTTGCCTTCCACGTGGCCAGTTTAGAACCGTCAATCTCTGCTGTCTGTGCATCTGCCACGACCGCAACCGGATGATTTTTGTTGATCAAATTTCCAAAAGTCGACAACACATATTGTTAATTTCTAGAACCAACCACCGGATTATTCTTTATCCGATAAGTATAGAAAATTTTCTAATTAAAACTAGTGATTATGTATATACCGTAATGAATATACGGATACATTTACGAATCGAAAATAAATTAAAGAAAGGAAGTTTAATCTTTTATATAGGAGGAAAAATTAATTTCTTAAGTTTCCTTTCAAATAAAATTTAATGTTTAATTAAATGTCAGATTTATGTGATTAAATTTTTAATAAATTTTAATAAATAATATATATTTTTATTAAATTTAAAATTAAAAATGTTATTTTATTGTTTATAAAGACTCTTTATTAGTAAATGCACATAAAAATGAAAATGTATATAGAAATCGTATACTTTCTATATATTTCTTCTTATTCAGTACGAATATGAACGGAATCATAAACTTTGACCTGAAAAGGAGACAAAATGAATTTAGTTATATTTTGTTAGTTTCTTATTTAGTAATTGACCAAAATGTCCCCGTCTGATCAATGTGAACAGAAAGGAATAGAATCGATGCCTGATGCCACGTGACGTGAGAGACGAAGAAGCAGTCCGGAATGTTGACGTCATTGATGATGGCAGGGACAGAAATATCATACATAATACAGCTCTCAGCAAACGGAGGCCCACGGCCACGAGTCTGGCCAAATCATGCTTTGGCCGCCGCCGCGTTTGATTTTTCCGTGCCATGTAATGAGAGCTTTTCGAATGGTGTGTCGTATTAGTCAACTTGAGGGCCCATGGTAGGAGGTCTGGGTCTCGTGTTTTGGGCTTAAAAGGCCATTTGAAACTTGAAATTCGAGAAGTTAAGAGGTTGGCCAAAACTCAAATTTGAGTATTTATTCACATACATTAACTAACATATAAAATACATTATCTTCTCGTGATTTATACTCTGATTACAACTCCCAAATCACATCGTTTGGTATAGTTTTGGATAAATTTTTTAACAGTTTAATATGTCCTAAACAATACAAGTTGGAAAAGACTTTGCTCAATTCAACATCTGGTGCTTTGTTATCTAGTGAAGACTGATTGGAAAAGACTTTGCTCAATTCAACAACCGGTGCTTTGTTGTCCGGTTGCTTTATTTTGACCTAAAGATGGGAGATTATATAGATTGGAACGTCAACATCAATTACTGAGATGATTGAAAAATGTAATTATTATCAAATTGTATGAGTGACCATATCAATTATTTATATTGAAATTATCCATTAGGACTTTAAATAGAGGAAATAAAACTTGATAAATAAAATTGAGAAGGGTTATTTTAATCTAAATTACTTTTGTCCAAATATTGGGAAATGCCACATAACTACATTTTTTTTTTTTAAACATATCACATAGACATTACTAAATTGAATGAACACTTTTACTACCGAATCATAGTGGACTAATGGTCGAAATTATACGAATTTTTTTTTTTTTAAGGACGAAAAATGGTGAGATGAATATCGGGGCACTACAACCTGCAAAACCAGATTCAAGAGGTCCACCGGAGTGCTTGGACACTAAGGCGGTGCCAGCCAAATACACTTCGACCATCAAGTTAGTCCAGCTGTAATAAATTGAGTAGAAATAGCTAATGAACAGTAAAATATATTTCCTTAATATGAATCCATGATGGTAGAAAGTACGAACTAGAGGTGGTCGGAATCATGTATGAACAGTGTATGCCGGTGGCTGGAATTTACTTGGGAACGGTAATTCTTGGGAATCGTGCATCTTGGAAAGTCAAGAATGCTAGATTAATTGTTCTGAATGCCTGTGAATGAGTAGAATTTTATAAACCCTCACTTTGAGTGGGGGTTGGGTTTTATATGGGCTGATCCACCCGTTGATGGGTGGATCAACCTTCTTGATTTTTTGGCTTAAATCAAGGAGGATCTGATAGCCTCTTTCACTTGATCTACTAGACTTTGAATTCAAAGTCTGATAGTTGTAGTTTGACTTAGCAGTCAAGGTCGAGGTACTACTTATGAAGTAGATGGCTTTGATGAATCGGTCAAAAGTGCTATGACGATGTTCCATGATGGTCATGTTCAGATTAAGGGTCTATAGTCGAACGACATAGTCAAGCTATATCTTTTATGGTCGAATAAACATCGTCGATGTGCTGAACCTGGGTTTGAACATATGGTCGATCTGTGGCTCTACGGTCGAACGATAGGGTCGAACCATGTTTACCACAGTTGAGCAACACCATCATTGTGCAATGTGTCTCTTGGGCTTTAGATGTAATTTATTTGTCTTAGTGTTGAGTTCATGTGTCTTATAATCTTGGGTTTGGGCTGGGCCTCGATGCAGGCTTTGGCATTTTTGGGCTTCGACTATTTTTTATCACTACAATGAGGTCAAACCACGAGCCTTTGGTCGACCGACATAGTCGAGTTATGATCCTTTAGTTGACTAATGGTCAAATGATAACCTATAAACGAATGACATAGTCGAGCCATGACCTTATGGTCAAGTGACATGGTCGAGCCATGATATTTTGGTTGACTGACATGGTCGAGCCATAACCTTTGGTCGAGTGACATGGTCGAGCCATGACCCTATAGTCGAATGACATGATAGAGTGATATGGTCGAGCCATGACATTTTGGTCGAGTGACATGGTCGAGCCATGACCCTTTAGTCGAGTGACATGGTCGAGTCGTGACACCTGGATCAACCGGTAATGATGAGGTATAACACTTGGGTCGACCGTCGAGGTTACTAATTGACATATAGACCTTGCTTTTGGGTCTTGGATATGGATTGTAGTATGCTGCTTGGGGCCTTTTATTTAATAGACTAATGATTGGGCTCAAATAAGTGTTTAACAATAGAGATTAGTGATCTATTTATTTTGCGCTTTAGGCCCATATTGCTTCAAACTTTAAATATAGCCTAACTTGGACTATACTATGTTTCGGGCTTTGATATCTTGGGCATGACCAAATTTGGTCACTACAACTGTCGGAACCTGCCGAGATCAATCACTAAACGTGCGGTCGGGATATCTATTCCCATAACGGAGACATCTATTCTCACAATAAGGAGAGAAAACTACCCACACATACTAGTAAATGTGCATAGTGGGAATTGAACCCTTACCACTAAGGTATGAGAGAGGTACACTAACCACTTGAGTTATAAGTGAATGTGTAATATATTTCTTATTTTTGGAGACCTATTTATCATATCTTTAATAGTTATAGATCAAATGAGTTAATAGTTTAATACAGCAAAGATATATAAAAACATCGCAGCTAACATAAAAATTATGGATTAAAGAGTTAATTACAATCAACCCTCCCTGAGTTTGGCTAATTACATCGGAATCAAGTTTGCATTAATGAACACTAACCTCCCCTCACTTACGTTGACCGTTAAAATGACCGTTGACTTTTTCCAAAATTTTTAAATGATCAAAATACCCTCTAACAAATTTTTACGTTCATTAAAAAAATTTTTACTGTTCATTTTCACAAAATTAATGGTGTTGAGATCCAGATCAAGAAAAAAAAAAAAATTTTTGAAGTTCGAAGATGAACTTCATCTTCGTTCTTCGAAGATGAAGTTCATCTTCGAAGAACGACGAACACCTCTGGGTTCGAGGTCGACATGAGCCTTTGATCGACCGACATAGTCAGTTATGTCCTCTAGTCGACTAATATCGAATGATAACCTATAAACGAATGACATAGTCGAGCCATGACCTTATGGTCAAGTGACATGGTCAAGCCATGGCCCAGTGGTCGAGCCATGACCCTATGGTCAAGTGACATGATAGAGTGATATGGTCGAGCTATGACATTTTGGTCGAGTGACATGGTCGAGTCATAACCCTTTGGACGAGTGATATGGTCGAGCCATAACCCTTTGGACGAGTCACATGATCAAGTCATGACCCTTTAGTCGAGTGACATGGTCGAGTCGTGACACCCGGATCGACCGGTAATGATGAGGTAATCAACACTTGGGTCTGAACCGTCGAGGTTACTAATTGACATATAGACCTTGCTTTGGGTCTTGGATATGGATTGTAGTATGCTGCTTGGGGCCTTTTATTTAATAGACTAATGATTGGGCTTAAATAAGTGTTTAGCCATAGAGATTAGTGATATATTTGTTTTGGACTTTGGGCGCATATTGCTTCAAACTTTAAATATAGTCTAACTTGGACTATACTATGTTTCGGGCTTTGACATCTTGGGCATGACCAAATTTAGTCACTACAATTCGGAACTGCGAGATCAATAACCAAAGGCGGTGGGATATCTATCCAACCATCTATTCTCACCAAAGGAAGAAAAAACACCACACCATAGTAAATGTGCATAGTGGAATTGAACCTCACCACTAGGTATGGAGGGTACACTAACCAATATAAGGAAATATGTTTCTTATTTTGGAGACCTATTATTTATTTAATAGTATAGATCAAATGAGTTAATAGTTTAATACAGCAAAGATATATAAAAACATCGCAGCTAACATAAAAATTATGGATTAAAAGTTAAAAAGTAAAGTAAAGATAATGAAAGTCAAATATAATTAGAAACGCAACCATTGCGTTACTACCATTACGTGGGCCTAAATAGGCCTATTGATGCTGTTGGATCAATTAGCTTGGCATTTATGCGCCAAAGCCTCAGAAATTCTTAGAAATTAGAAGCCCACGCCTCACTTTCGCTAAAGTGCGGGTCTATATGGTAGTTTAATGGTAAACGACGCGTATTTGATTTAACAATATTTTAATTTTAAATCATCTCATTATATATAATAAGTTAAAAAATATTTAATATAGTAAAAATTGTGAGTTCAAAATGTATTTTTTTTTATAAAATTTAAATTAATTATGATAACTAAAAAAAACATAATAAAGATAAGAGTGACACGACATCCAGTGAGTTGGTTTCCCTTTTTCAAACACAAATTGATGGTTTGTATAACGATAGGACATAAATTTAACATCTTTTGAACCATCGCCATACCTCAACACGTATGGATTCTTTTTGTTATGTCACCATCAACCTAACAATACGTGTTATTTTAACTTGGTTGGCCCCTACCTGTACTACCATAATTACAACTATCCCTTTCTTACCACGATCGAAACTAATATTCCAATAAATATGTCATGTGAAATTTGAATTTCCTGATATGAATAAAAAAGTGTATACCGTATTCTAAGTTGTAATTTTTCAAGGAACGTGTTTTCTTACTGTCCACTGAATCTATCGTGAAATAATTCAAAGCTATAATTTTAGCTTGAGAATTAATACCACAAAAATGCATCAAATATAAATATAGATGTTTCAAGAAAAGTGTTGAAAGAGGACCAGACATGAATAAGTAGGGGTTGAATTGAACAATCCCAAAAATGTTTTTATCGTCGACAGAGCAGAGCCAGAGAGAACGCAGCATTGAATTGCAACTGGCAACAAACAGAGAAAACAGAGAATACAGAGCCAGAGAGGCAGAAACTATGAATGGGGCTTGTCAAACTTATTAATATTCGCCCACCTCTTCCAAAATTGGCACTCTCGAGATTAAAGAAATATAATTGATTTTTTTTTTATATTTTATATTTTCAAAATTGATATAAAAAATTGAGTAAATAATATCTACTTCCCCTTAGATTTGTTCAATTACAGAGTAAGTTAACTTTTGAATTTATTGACAATGACCTCTCCTATCATTAGTCAACTTTTGGGTTTATTAATAAAGATCTCCCATTTCATTAATCAACTTTTAGATTTTATAATAAAAATCTCCCTGATCAACTGTTATATTTAATTAAATTTTACTAAGGGTAGGGAAGGTGTTTGTCAATAAACGATAAATTGATTCCACTTATAATTGACAAAATCTTAGGGGAGGTCGATGCAATTAGCTCTAAAAAATTTCCTTAAATATTTATTAGAGAATTCATTTATAAAGTTAGAAATTGTGGAAATAAATCCTACATTAAAAATATACAGGAGAATAATATATATACTAATGGATATCACCACTCAATTGAATTAACGAGTATTTTTTAAATCGCAAGGTTATTATTAATATATATATATATATATATAACTTTTTATAAATATAAAAATATTAGAAATGATGAAAGTTTATGACATTCTCGATATTTTTACTGAATTTTTTTTTATACTTTTATTGACAATCGACGTTTACTTCCTTAATACGACACAATTTAGGTTATGGTGGCATATTGATTGTATTATTTGTTATACTTCTACACCAACCCTTCTTCGACTCCCCACATGAAACTCCACATGGACCACGTGCTAGTTCTGCTTTGGTTTTGAAATGGACGGATATCCACCAAAGTAGCAAAGGATAATGCCCAAAGGTTCAAATCTACTCACAATTAACTAATTAAGCCTAATATTAAATAAATTGATTTTTTAAAATTGTTTATTTTGTTATCTATGTAAAATGGGAGTATAGGGAAGATGCTAGATACAGTGGACACGTGTTCGATATTTTTTTTTTTGAAAATTGATTAGGCAAAAAAGACAAATTATAGAAAAGGTCTAGAGTCGAAAGCAACAGGACTCCTAACATATGGAGGAGCATCCTCCATCCAAATAATCTGTTGATCTATAAAAAAAAAACAAATTTAACTAAGAGATGAGCTATATCAAATTTTATATAAAATGGAAATTTTCGTACCACTAATATATTTGTTACAAGTTGTGACTATCACAGCAGGTAGTATATTAAAAATAAAATAATATTTTAGCTATAGCAAATTAAAATAACAACCAAATATGATAAGTTGTTGAATAATTATAAATCCAAAGAGAAATAAATTTTAAAATAAAATAAATATTTTCTAGGTGTAACCAAACCACTAATACCAACCAAAATTATTTGAAAAGCTGTGCCAATTTGTCAAATATAAGGCGAGAAAAAAAGTGATATGCTTAGGAGAGGTACAATTTATGGGCCTGCTTTTGATATTTTTCCCTTTTTTAATACCTTAGCTTGAGAGCCAAGACAAAACACCAACCATCCTTTTCAAGGAAAAGCGACCCGGCTATATGATAATGATGTTGTGATGATATTTTATTGCAATTGATGAAACACCACTTTACGTCTATTTTTGGTACCCTATTCAAACCCCTAACGACCGAGAAGAAATTTAATGTCTTTATCCACGGTACGTTTTCCTTTCATAATACATATAGTAGTATAGATAAATAATTATATTTTATTTTATTAAAAATAATATGATATTATTATAAGGCACACTATATACCATGTACACCGAAACTTTTTTATGTGTCCGGCTTCCCATTATTATCGTTCTATGGAAGGTGACATGTTTTAAAATTTTTATCTATTAGTTTTCTTTTTTGATTGAGTACTTCTCCTTTTTTACTTATATATTAGGGTTCGAGTTATACATTTACTTATTAAATCGTAAAGTATGAAAGACTCTCTCCCACAGTGGAAGTTGTAATTTCTAATTTAATTAGTATTACATTTTTTTTAAAAAGTAGATAAATAATCTAAGATCAAATCTTAATTATTTTTAATATAAAAACAGATTATTTTGGTCAATGGATCCAAAGACTTAAATCGAATAAAATACGATGCCCATTACTTATGCTGCCAGGTCATTTGAGTACAAAAATATATCATAAAAAGAAAAAGATAAATACATTGATATTAAATAAATAGTTATAAATCATAGGATCCGATACCATATAAATGTACATAAAAATTAAAATTAAAATAAACAAAGTTTGTTAACGTCAGGGCATCATTGCAGAATTTTCTTATTAAAAAATTATGCTTTAATTTTTTTTTTTTTTTTATATTTCTAAAATATATGCTCACCCTAGGCCACACAAAAGACATGCATACTATTATTTTATCTCCTACCAACCATAGGTAAAGGTAAAAGACGTATATTGATATGTACCGTCTTTGTTTTAATATAATAATTTAAATTCAAGACTTTAATTTTGAGTTATAATATAGTTATTATTAAATTATGTTTATAACATAAAATTTTTATTGAGAAAATTTTTTTAACGTATTTTTTACTGTGTAATACTAATAACAATGTATGGTGCTGTAGTATCAGAAGCTGCATCATTGTCTAGTGATTTATTGAATGTCTTTCAAGTTCCAAGACAAAAACTGACCATCAAATATTCAAAATCATTCAATTACTTTAGATAAGAGCTCAATATTGTTGACGGTCAAAAGGGAGATTCTAAGAAATATCATCTATTAACATTAATTTAGTCTCGTAATATTTTAATTTTAAATTTGTATTATAGATAATATATATAAATACCGACATACAAGTTAATAATAAATACTATATTTATATTAAAAAAATAAAAAAAAAATATCAAAACTTGTGGTTGATTGCAGGAAAAGGCCAAAAACAGATAAAATTCGACATTGAAAGTGTGTGCTCCTCAATTGATACGACGGATCTAGAAGTCTTGTTTACTCTGACAAATGTTTTTTATCTTTCAATTATTAAAAGGTAAATTTGTATAAAAGCACAGTTCCAAAATAATTACTCAATTTGGGTCCACTAGATGATTGCTAGTGTGGTGAAATTTAAGTCTTTTTTATTGAGATAGTTGGAAGTATCAATGTGACATGATTTATTTCTTGTTTGGACCAACTGATATTAGCATGTGGTCTGGTAATAATAGACACTAATTTTACTTGGCATGTTGTTGGGTGTATTTGAAAATGTATTTTTTAAATTTTTAAAGAAATTTTTTTAATAATAACATAATATTTTAGTGCCAAAAATAAAAAAATAAAAAAATAAAAAAATTTGGATCCAAAATTTTCTTTATGTCAAGTGAAAAATAGTTTGTTTTGTTCAAATATTTAAAAATATTCCCAAATTTTACAAATTCATTTTTATTTATCTTAAATTAAAATAAAATGTATGTTAAGATTTATAAATTTAAATTATATCTTTTTCGATATAAAAATGGCAATAGTTAAAAAATACAAACAATATTTACGAAAGTTGAAGTAACTTAATATTAAACCTTTTTATATCTAAAATAATGAAATTATTTACCATAATTGACAAAATAAGAACGTTAATATAATACTATGGTATGTTTTGATATTTTAGGAATCGTTAAAAGATAAATAAAATTTATAATTAAAAAGAAATTAATAAGAATATATATATATTTTTAAAATAAAAATTAAGTGACTTAATAGTAAATTTTAATAGCCTATACGTGGAGGTTATGAGTTTTCTATTGTGTTCACTTCTTAAATTATAAAATGGGTGATGTTTATATAATTTATATATATATATATATATATTATAGTTTTTTCGAAAAAATAAAATAAAATGGGTGATGTTTTTGTTGAATTTATATTGTGTCGTTTTCTGGTCATTAATTATTCTCTCTCACACACAAATCTCACTCCTGCCTTTGTACTGATTTTATAGGGGCTAATGCAAAAACGTAATTAATAAAAAAGTTGTCGACACGTTAATTGTCTACATGAGACCCACAACATATACTGTGGGCCCTCGATCTTCAAAATAATCAGAGCCAGGATGGAAAAATGAGCAACACTGTAGTTCTTTGTAATCTCTCTCTCTCTCTCTCTCTCTCTCTCTCTCTCTCTCTCTCTCTATCTTAGTTCTAGGGTTTTTCAATCCTGAATCTGATTCATTTCACCTTTCCCATTTCGAAATCTGCCTGCATCTTCGCTCGACCTCGTCTTTTTTCAGGTACCGTCTCTTTCTTCGATCTCATTTCACTTTCCTTTTCTGTATTCACTTGATGCTTCTGCGGCTTGGCTTGTAATGCTTTACTACCGCACTTGCACGCATTTGTGTATAACTTTGCATTTCTTTCCTCGGATTTGGATGCTCGATTTTGGGTTCTCGTCATTTTTTGCTATTATTGTATCATTTATCTAAAGTTTTTTTTTTTTTTTTTGTTTGTGATTTGAAGTGGTGAAGTTGTTTGTTACGTTTAAATCCAGCTGAGACAAAACAACTGAGAAGTAGCAGTTGTGTTTTAATAACATATTCTTATGTTACACCAAAAGGTATGTAAATTCATTTCGCGTTTAAGTTTCTTCATGGAAGTTGCTGTTTTTGTTATAGTTGAATCTGGAGTCTTTTTGTCAAGAAATAGTTGGTGATGCTGCAGCTAAGTGCCTCCCGTACTTGTTGATATTGTGATTGAAAGATTTGGAGATTGCAATTAAAATACCATAATCTTATTTTAAATAAGATTTCTTTTAAACTAGTTTTTTTTTTTCATATAAGTTTTAATTAGATTTTAGATATATTGTAAGGTTTTTTTTTAATGTCCTACGCTGTTATATATTGTTAGATACTTGCAAGTGTAAATTTGAGACATTCAAGCAATTGTGCAATTGAGTGATGGATAGAATTTGCCGCGCATGCATGTGCCTGGAATTCTAGAAGTAATCGCCATATAACTTTTAACTTGTCAGTATGCTCTTTGAGGGCATTCTATTGCTTGCACCCTTGCCTAGACAGTTTCTGCTGTGAACATAAATGAATCAAATCTAACGTACGTTCTTTCAATAGTTTTTTCATCAATTTTACTGATGGTCTTGAAAATTTGCAATCATGTCAGGTCAGGTATTGCAATTTTGGCATGCATGAAAGACTTGACGGACAATAGGAGCTTCGAAATTTCTGCATGGGAGATCTAGAGAACATGTGTCCTAAACTCAGATGTCTGAATTTTGTATATATGAAATTCCTGAGGAATGGATTAGTTTAAACCACACTGTATATCCGACAGTTTCTTCTTGTGCTACGTCTTAGTGAATTCAGCGGGGTGTGACTAATCTCAGTAATGGGTTCATTTTCTGGTACTTGTGAAATTGTGGAAGCAGGGGAAGAGGTGAATTCAATTCCTCATTCTCGAAGAACTTACCGGCCAAATTCTGGATCAAGTATGGCTGACAAGGATTGCAAGCTTCCTATGCTGAAATTGGGATACAAGGATTGTCTAGAAGATGATATTAATCAGCTTTTTGAGGCTGTAAGTCTTAGAACTTCATCTAAAAGTTTGGGTCTTTTGCATGAAGTAGGCACCAGTTCAAGCCCATTAAGAAAAAATGCTTTGAAAAAACCAATTAGCGTGCCCCATTCACCACGCATTGGAACTTCTGAGACAGTCTCTCTGAAGCAGGCATTCAGGGAACTTTCTATCAGTAAGGCATCGGAAATGGCTGCTTTGAAACGACTATCAAAGCCGATTGGTTCACCAAGGGTGTCAGAAGCTTCCAGGATAAAGAGTTTATACAATGCAAAGGTGATTGATCCTGCTAGTGGATCAGCGCTGTTTGTAGATGAAGGTAAAGGGAGTATGGTTGAAATATCTCTGGTGCCAGAAGAAAGCCCATCAACTTCTTCTCAAAAGATGCCCCAGGCGCTTCAAGTGCCAAAAATAAAATCATCAAACCAAAGTGCTCACTCTTCTCCTCGATTTGTTGTTCCGACAATGCAAAATGCTACTAGAACCAACCAAACTGCCCAGTTATCTACTCAATTAGCTGTCCCAACAATGCAAAATGCTACTGCAACCAACCAAAGTGCTCATTCTTCTCCTCGTTTTGGTGCTCCAACCATGCAAAATGCTAGGGGGACCAACCAAGGTGCTCATAGTTTGCCTCAGTCTGTTGTTCCAGCTGCACAAAATGGTATCGGAACCAACCAAAGTGTTCATTCTTCTCCTCGATCTGCCGTTCCAACACAAAATGGTTCTAAGAATACATTGATGCAAAATGAGATTGTTCCAGCGGCAAAAAAAGTTGAAACTCTTGTGACGAAAACAGAGCCGGCGCAAAAGGAGAAGGATGTACCTGCACCTTCAGAGTCTTCTAATACTACTGACATGCCAGAGCTGGGAAAAAATGCTCGTGCTGCAACCAGATCAGCAAGCAGAGCAGCAGCTCTAAAGCCCGGGCGGAAAGGCAGGTTGCATATAGTACCTTCTTCTGGTTCTGTCAACGGTGGTAGGGTTAGCAAGCTAACCAGAAATACCCCACGTGTTGCCAAACCGGTCCTCAGGAACAAGAATTCTCTTAAGAAGAAAATAAAACAGGATTCAACTTCTGCCGTCTGCCCTTCTAATACATACAATGACACTAGAAGTGACTTGGACCCTAGTACTACTCAGCTGGTTTGCCAGAGATGCCGCTGTACTTTGAAGAATCAGGATTCTCCAGAGACCAACATTACTGGTGTTAATGCAGATGTTAGCTCTATTAATGTGAATTCTGGTACAAACGAACGAGACTTTACTGATAATAACTGTAACAGAAACCAATCTGTTGTTGCAAAAGCGACAAAGAACCCAAAATCAAGTGAAAAAGGGGAATTTTCTCAAAGCTCAAAAAGTAGCCTTGGTGAGTACAGTAGTAGTACAAGTAACAGTGATGACAGCAATTTGAGTGGGTCTAGTTGTGGCAACAGGCCTCACATGTCAAAGGATGTGAGATGGGAAGCTATCCGTCATGTTAGAATGCAGCATGGAGCCTTGGGGTTGAGACATTTTAATCTTTTACAAAAGCTTGGTTGTGGAGATATAGGGACTGTATATCTTGCTGAGCTGATTGGCACCAATTGCCTCTTTGCTATAAAGGTCATGGACAATGATTTTTTGGCGAGAAGGAAGAAGATGCCAAGGGCTCAAACGGAGCGAGAAATACTGAGAATACTGGATCATCCATTCCTCCCTACATTATATGCCCAATTCACAGCCGATAACTTATCATGTTTAGTGATGGAGTATTGTCCTGGTGGAGACCTGCATGTCCTTCGCCAGAAGCAGCTTGGCAGGTGTTTCCCTGAACCAGCTGCAAGGTAGGGTTTTGTTTAAAGTTTCAGTTGTTAATATTTAATTTGTTTTCTCTGAATGCGTTATTTTAATTCGTGATTCATATAACAACGTTTACTTTGTGTATATTCTGGATATTTTGTTTGCACATCTGATGGGCATTTATGCATTATGAGAGTTGTACTTACAATGAGATGGTTGTGCACTCTTTTGTTAGCTTTAGTGGCTATAAGCATGATGTGAGTCATGTTATATCATCAATTAAAGTCAACAGTTGCGTCCTCTGAAACCTAAGGGGTTGCCCTAGTGGTTGATGTGTGGGGCTTTTAACAAAGAGGAACAAGGGTATAAAATCCCTTGGGGCCACCTATTTAGGATATTAAAATCCTAATATGTAGGTTGTAGGGTCTAGCAATAGCCGGCATTTTAGAACCTGGAGGACCAAAGAAAGGTAGGGGGAGTTCTGGTTATTAAAAAGAAAAACCTTTGCATCCTCAAGGTTTTGATCAAGATTATTCGAGGACTTCGACAAGGTTTTGATCAAGACTAATTTGCATCCTCAAGGTTGTAGGGTCACAACGACTTCGAACTTCAGTCTTCATTATAATTCACTCAGACAGCTGAATTTTAGTTTTCTGTCCTTTGTGTTAATGTGAAGGCGCACCCTATAAAATCTGATAACAAGAAAGTTGGATGTTTTGTTGAGTTTTTCTAGCGTCTGGTGATCAGTCTTCTTGTTGGTGGGGTTATTCATTTTCTATTGTTAAACAAACTTTAAATTGTTTGTGCAGGTTCTATGTTGCTGAAGTCCTCCTTGCTCTGGAGTACTTGCACATGCTTGGAGTTATTTACCGGGATCTGAAACCAGAAAACATTCTTGTTCGAGAAGATGGCCACATTATGCTGACAGATTTTGATTTGTCACTCAGATGTTCTGTAAGTCCAACTCTGCTGAAATCATCTTCATCGACTATAGATCCCGCAAGGTTATCGGGTCCATGCACAGAATCTAACTGCATTCAGCCTTTCTGCATTGAACCCACCTGTCAAGTTCCATGCTTCAGTCCTAGCTTCTTACCTGCCAATGCAAAAACAAAGAAGTCAAAAGCCGACCCTGCAGTCCAGTTAAGATCACTGCCACAGCTTGTGGCTGAGCCTACTGATGCACGATCCAATTCATTTGTTGGGACACATGAATACTTGGCCCCCGAGATTATCAAAGGTGAGGGTCATGGTGCTGCAGTTGATTGGTGGACATTTGGTGTCTTCCTTTACGAGCTTCTATACGGAAGAACGCCCTTTAAAGGATGTGGTAACGATGAAACATTAGCCAATGTGGTATTGCAAAGCCTCAAGTTCCCAGATAGCCCACTCGTTAGTTTCCAGGCAAGGGATCTCATCAGAGGGCTGTTGGTGAAAGAACCTGAGAATCGATTAGGATCGGAGAAAGGAGCTGCTGAGATCAAGCAGCATCCGTTTTTCGAGGGTTTGAATTGGGCACTTATACGTTGTGCCATCCCGCCAGAGCTACCGGAGTTGTACGAATTCGGAGTTCCGGATGTCATCTCCCAAAATAGCAACAACTATTTGGAGTGTAAACCCACAGGAGAACACCTTGAGTTTGAGTTGTTTTAGCCGAAACTTCTATTTAGAAACTGTGGGGGGCTCTGTCTCCCTGCTGTTGTAATTGTATCTTGTATGTAGCCAGCCTGTAGTGTATATCTAGATGATTAAGAATGTTGTAGCAAATCTCAAAGCTATCACCAGAATTTTGCAATTTCAGACATCAAAATCCGCATTTTAGCAATTACTCACTTGTATATATTTTTCTTTTATTTTCCAATGACTAAGCAAACAATTATTATTATTTTTTCTTTTAATTAAATTAAAGGCAAATTATACATCAGGTGAGTAGAAGCCTTTCATTATGGGAGTGATTAATTTTGGTAAATTTTGATAAGTTTATTATTAATATTATAATTATATTTTAAAAAAATAAATTACGGGTAAATTAATTAATTATGAAGAAAATATTTTAATTTTTAATTAGTTCAGTTGCCGTGTGTTTTTGGCTATTAATATTGTAATTATATGCTAATGAAATAAATTTCAAATTAATTATAATAATAATAATAAAAAAATTATATACTCTTAATATTTTTCTCATAAAAACAACTACTGTACTCTAATTAAACTGTAAATGCCATACAATTGGTGCGCTTTCGAGAGAAAAAGTACGCGAAAATAAAACGCTGGCGGTTAATCTAACAAATTTTCCTGCACACTAGTCGATGATGGCTTCGAGCTCAGGCGACGATGAATTCGTCATTCTTCTATGCACGAATCTTAATCCAAAAGAACCTGTTATTGCAAGAGACAGAGAAATTTGCATTTCAACACAGGATATTCACCGCTGGGATTTTGATACAATTCTTCGTCACCAAACAGTCAGGCTTCAAGCTTATCGTAAAAGGTCTAATCAAAATGCCTTCCATTTCTCTTTCCTTTAACTGTTGATATGTCTGGTTATGCTTTTAACTTTCGATTTGTTAAACTTGTTCTCGATATTTCTTCTCTACAGTGTCGTTGAACATTCTTCCTATTTTCGTGGACTTCTGTGTGGAAGCTTTAGGTAAATTTTCGATTCTATCGGTTATATAATTTTTTTTTTCGCGGTAGAATTGAAGGCAGATAATTTATTTGAGTTTGTATAATTCAAGTATCAGGTTCTATCTCTGAGTTTGGATGGTAATTGAATAGCATGAACAAATAAATAGTTTTTGACTGATTCTCTGTTGAATTGAATTGTTAGTCACGCACACTCGAGAAAGCAACAAAAAAGTAAAAAATAGATTTATGAACCTTATATTTTGTTAATGCGGGGAAGGTTTCAAGAAATGAAAATCTTTCACTTAGCAATTTCTCATTTTCATGTGCTATTGTTCTCTATCACGATGTGCCGAAACCAAACCTCTTATTTTCTGTTGAATAATTGTTTGCGTAAGTCTTGAATGAGCCCCGCATTTTCAACGTTTGTGATTTTAACTTATTTAAAGAGTTGAATCTGGCGCTTGCTTTGGATCGATTGTGTTGTTATTCAGTAACTGATGAGGAATATTTTAAGCTGTAATTTTTAAACTGAGTTGATTCTGCTTAATGGCTGCTCTATCAATCGATTATAACTCTTTGCAGTGAATCAAGCTTGGACTGTATTGAAGTCCAGTGGAATCTGGAGATGTTTATGAATATTCTAAAGTGTATATATGGCTGTCCATTGGATGTTACATCTAGTAACTTTCTCCCTCTTTTTGAGGTAATATATTAAGAAATTTCAATTTTTTATACTCTATTCCATTTTATATTTTATTATTACTTAAATTGCCAAATTTTCACAATAGAACTTTGAAGAATATTGATTTATCTAATTGCATAAAATGTGTTCTGTTTTTACGTGCATTTTTAATTCTTCTATTACGATGTTAGGGTGCACTTTATTTTGGAGTGGATATGCTTCTCTCAGAGTGTAGAGCTTGGTTGTCAACAGTATCTTTGTCCAAGAATCCTAGGTCGCAACAACTACTTTTGGATGATTTGATCCATATATGGAACTTCGGTTTAGAGCATGGTAAGAAGTACCTGAGTTTTAACTATTAGAATTGATATGAATATGAAAATTTGTGATTCAGAATAACTGATAGTATTATGTTTGACATGTCACCAATCACTCTAATGTATATTTTGCAATATGTTGCAGCAATTGATTTTGTTCCAGCATTATGCGCGAGCTATCTTGCAAGAAATTTTGTATGTACTTTCTTGGCTTCCATTTATGCGTGAGCAGCCACCTTGTAAACTAAGCTTTCTACCTTTTCACTTTCATTTATCATAATGGAAGCTGACGGACTATGGTTTCATCTTTGCAGATGTGGGCCATGTCTAATAAGTTTTTTAGATCTATTCCCTACAATTTGTTATTTGATTGTGTAAAGCATCCTTGTCTGACGGTAGACAGGTCAGTCAACCATCATTTAAATGGGAAGAACAATTTTTATGAAAGCTTTTTAGAATTCTCATGTCCTAGTGATTTTTCACAGTGAGATGCATCTTTGTGACGCACTTTTAATTTGGCTCGATGCTAACGCGGAACAGTTTGATTGCTTGAGCACAACTGAAGATGCTTTGACTGAAATTTTGAAAGAGGTATATATTGATGTTTCCTTTTTAGATTCAGGACCTAAAATGGTGCCCAATTTTGGGGAATAAGTATGAGTTACCATGAGAAAATTTTTTTGTTGACGTAGGATATCTCGTATAGTCGTATGGGATCCTCTTGTTCATAAATAGGTTTTTCCTTGTGAGGTACAATAAGTATGAGAGAGATCCGGTACATTGCCATTTATCGATAGACATTTATCGATAGATGATCAAACATCAAACATGGAAAATGGAAAGCAACAATATGATTCAATACATCTTCATAAATAAAATGGTGATTTAACTTTTCACCTTTTAGTACAACTGTTGTTTTAGTTGTAGCAATCTTTATTTTATATGCCTCAAGGAATGATGCAAGACCCTGTAGCCTCCCCTGAATTTTGCCCATGCTCTTTTCTGTCTGTTGAACTCACACTTTCTCATAACATGAGAAATATGTATGAGTCCTATAAATGGGCTATAAGAAAAATAACATCTCATATCAGTTAAGATGATATGATATCACTGTACATTGAGAATTTTGTTCCTAAAAAAAAATCTAAGGAACTGGACATCTATGCGAGTACCTGGAAACGTGAAATCACAATTAGCATATGATCAAAATTTTTCTACATACATAACATGTCGATACAATGATAGATGGGTATGACATTTTGCCACTGCCTGCCCCGTTATTCTTTATGATTTAATAAACATTGTTGAGTATGTTACCTCTCTTTACAATTGGGAAACTAAATTTAACTTTTCATGTAAGTTCTCACTTTAATTGTTATATTTTGGTGAGGAAGCATATAATAGTAGTGGCTATATTTATGGGAAAATATTTTGTTGCAAAAAAGAGAATGCTTTCAGTTAATTAAAGATAGTTAGGTCAAAAGAATGATAGAAGTATGATTCTACATTTTCAATTTTGTGATAGAAATATTTGTTAAATCATCCAGCTGATTATGATTTCATCTGTAAAATACTCAATAGTAGTGTTTGATAATTGACAGATTCGAATAAGCATTCTGCCGCTGTGGTTTGCTGCAGGTGGGCCAACTCAAATTGTTTTATTTACACTTTGGAATTTTTTTTAATGCTTTTTTGTCAATTCTGTTAATGGTTTTAGTTGAGTTATTCTGCATTTCAGGGAAAAGAAGGTCATGTTATTTTTCTAAGCTAGCAGATGAGAGCGTGGACTCAATTCTAAGACTAGTGAAAACTCCTTCCACGGGCTCCATAAATGCCTTATGTGATCTTGACCTGGAACATCTCAGGATTCGGTTGACAGATTATTCAGAGGTGTTCACTTTACTTTTTCGATGCGTCTTTGAGCCCATACAATGACTTTGGCATTCTTAAGGGTTCATTTTATTAGGTTGTAGGGCAGATGTTGTACTGGAGCAGTACAGCAGTTGCATACTGCTTAACTTATTCTTTTGCTATTTATCTCATTAACTTATTCTTTGACAATGTATTTGAAGCTTTCATGTGGATGTAACTTGGAGTTGTTTTGATTTTGATACTTGAACTGCCTTGATTGGTGTTCTTGTCATGATTATTTAACTTATCTTTTTCCCTGTGCAGAGAGTGAACCTATCAGGCTGTCCTCAGATAACATCAGCAATTTTGATACTTTCCGTGCTAGATTCATCTCATGATATGGACCCAACATTATGGAAGATCGCCAAACAGTCTTTGCTAATGGTTGAACGTTTTGACAAAGGTTTTATCTCATTGGGCTTGCCACCAATTTTTTCTTTTGAAGCTGTACAGGAGGTTAATATTTCCAAATGCCCTCGGATACATCTTCAAGCTGCCATTGAGTGCTTTTCCAAGTCATTTCCATCATTAAGAACAATAAAAGCAGCATATCTTTTGAACTTCAAGACTATTACTTTTTGTAAATTGGTACCAAAGTGTCCAACTATCTGTGAAGTTGACTTGACTGTTGATCCTAGTCCAGTTATACCGACACAATTGTCAGTTGTATCATCAAACAAATCCGTTATTGTTCGTGATAAACTTTTAGACATGGCACCGGTTTATCATTTAAGACCAGCACTATCAAATATCACAAAGCTCAGCTTGGAGGGCCGGAGTGACATATGTGGTGAGCTATAAGTATGTATGTTTGTTTATAGCAGTTTTATTCGTTAAATAAAGTAATTCATTATTCCATCTAAACTTTATTTAGTACATTCATGTCATGGAATTGGTGGTGGCATACATATTATTTGAAATTGCTGATTCTCTACGTTTGTGCTCTAAATGTCTTAACTAGGCAACCTACTGTAATATCTGAAAAGTGCTAGTGAAAGTCCATTGAATGTTTAAATTGTATTCTGTTCATTAAAGTTAATTTGGAATATCCAGGGCAACTAATTATCATTAATGCACCCAATTTTTGATCTGGCGGTGCTGCGATATAGCATTATATGAGCTACCTAGGTGAATAGTATCATATTATGGATATTACCTTTAGAGAATATTCTAACTAGTCCCTTTTTGTGACTTCTTTGATGGGTCTTCGCGGAGACTTATACTTACTGATGTCTACATATGGCATTCACATGACTGTGCTCTTGTTGTTTTCTCCATGCTCAAAGAACCTTTGTGTATTTTGAGTCATGACCACCTTCCTAACTTTCTTTTTTTCTTTTCTTCTTTTTCATTTATTCAGATTCAGATATGGAGTTCATCTCAAAACACTGTGTTTCCTTAAGTTTTCTGAACCTTAAAGGGTGTATTTCAGTAGCAGATATCTCAATTTCAAATCTCATACTCAGATGTGTTAAACTACATTCTATTTTAGTTTGTGATACTTCTTTTGGTATGAACTCAATTCAAGCTCTTTGCTCTCGAATTCCTAAATTGGGTAATTCTTCTGCTTCACATTTTGGAAAAAGGAATTTGGATTCCTTGGCATCTAGTCTTCAAACACTGCATATGGGTTGCTGCAAGGGTGAGTATTATTCCGAATATTTACTTTCTGTTTTTGAAGAAATCTTTTGAGATGTACTTTATATTGTCTGCAGAGAATGTCTATATTTAAAATCGTTACAGCAATAGGAGAAAGTGGGTATCAGTCATTCTTTTTATTCTTAAAAGTATTTTATTTTGGTAGTCAAGATGCCTAATATCTTCTTTCTTATTGAAAATTGTTGGCATAAATTTTTTTTTTTTCTTTTGCAAACAACCGGAACGTGAAAAGCAGTAACATGTAGTGGTGGCCACTATCACAAACTATTGTCGACTAAAAAAATTGAGTAATTGACTGCTTGAGATTAGCTGCGCAGAAATTTTTGGTCTTTTGTAATAATTAGGTGTCAACCCTTGTGATCTAAGATCTAACATATTGTTTCTCACAGCTTCTACCAACAATCTAATAGTTGTCTTCACACCCTTGAGGTGCCTTTGATGTGAAAAGAAGTCTTTTAATAAATTATTATTTGAAAGGGCTTTGGTTATTGCCATCCGGAAGTATAACCTTATGGAAAAGCCATGGTCATCAAGTCCACACATATAGTTTAACTGATTCTAAGAGGACATGTGATCTCCCTGATTTGAACACCGTTTTTTGGGTAACCCACATTTGGCTGTGCATCAGCAATTCTCTTTGCCATCATAAAACATGTTAGATGTGAACATCATCAACTTCCCCAAATTCTTATTATCATGGAGTAGAACCCATAACTGCTAAAGTAACATAGGCTATCATGTCCTTCAAAGCCTTTACTCACACATTTTATATGACTTATTCAAACTCTTCTGAAGTCTATTATTACAAGAATAACTTGACAAATGATGTGATTGGTTATGATTTGAGAGAAGATAAGGTCTCGTATGTTAAAAAATGCTTGAAATAATCATCACACCCAAAATGTTGTTAAACTATGTATGTGACTTGTCAAACGTTCGCAGGTGTAAATGAAACTTCTCTACTAGAGCTCTTGTCTCAAGCAAAACTGCTGAGGAGTCTTAGCTTGAGGGACACTCACCTAGTAGACGATGCCCTCTATAATTTCTCAGGTTCTGCGCTGGAGATGCTTGATGTTTCTAATACTATGGTTAGTCATCTGATATGAAACCTGGTGCCTTTTTACCCAAGAAAGTCAAAGTACCATTTTGAATGTTGAAAAAAGAATTTAGTTCAGGTGCAATTAGTGCGATCTGAAGTATAAGAAACATAAAAAGTAATTTCAGTAAAATTCTTGTTTACCTTTGCAACTGGAACATCCAATTTTGTCTAATGCTTTGCCCTTGAAATTGGTAAAATCTTCATAATGGATACTTCTAAGGTCACATGAATGTTCTTTTGACAGAAAAAAAGTATGTTGATGGTCATATTCATTTGTTGGATTAATACATATTAGGAGTTGCAGTTTCTCTGGTAACTCTTCTGATTTAACCAAGTCAATCTTGTTGCATGTTCGAATTGTGAACCATCATTCTCTCTACCAGTAAGTGTTTTATCTATGATATTAGTTCATCAACTCTTGGCAGCTTATAAGATGAATTCGGAAAATTTAATTGATTATGGTCCTTAGAATTGTGTAGGGCACAACTAACCAGATGAAAAATGTGTAAACTGGAGATTCTTATTTCTTGTCATTGCAGCCATGGTCTATGCTATAAAGATGGAATAATGATTTTTTATTTTTTTAACAAAAAATGATTTGTGATGGTAAAATTGCAGATATCAGGACCTGCTTTAGCTCATATTGTGCGTGGAAATTCTGGTTTGAAGTATTTAAATGCAAGAGGATGTAAAAATTTGTTTCAACAAAAAAGTGACACCAGAGGAGTTGAGTTTTCTTTTCCATATTCCAGTGAGGAACTGTTTACTGACTTAGGCAGGACATGCAAATTAGAAGAAATTGCACTTGGTTGGGGATTCTCCTATTTCGCTCTGGAAGCTTTGAAACCTGGCTTTACGTCACTAAAGTCAATAACTGTGGGTTTGGGTGGATCGTTAGGTGAAAGTGGATTGGGACTACTACCCATAACTTGTCCTATGCTAGAGTCAGTTAATCTTCATTTTCAGGTATTACTTATCATTAAGTTTGGTGTTACTTTGCATGTGATACCAATTTTTTTCTTTTTGTCACAAATGAACACTTAATTTCTTCTGAACATTTGGAAATTTATCCAATGACTTACTCAAATTTTCAGGTAAACCTGGTTTCCAGTCTTGATTATATAATAATATGCACTGCCATGTGCTGGAACTATTGAAGAATTGCTTGAACTTTGATAAACTATTTTTTTCTAGTATTGCGCCCATCTTGTTTTTGATACCTATTCCCTTTTTATCTCATCATTTCTAATTAGCCTTCATCTACTTGGGTCGCAGTAATCTGTGAAGAAACAGAAAGGCTTTAGATCTAGAGAGCAATCCATTAAACTTTCTTATTTCTGAGTGTTGGGTGCTGAATGTTTCTCTAACATATTGTCTCTGACTGAAACTTTGTTATGAAATGATAATTTGCATTTGATTGAAACAATCTGACATATAGAGGTATCTCCTTCTGAGGTATAGGTTATTGGGTTCTCTTTCTAGTGCCTTTTCTGATGCAAGAAAAATATGTCAGATGGAATCTCTCATATGATAAGACCAGTAAGAGGTTTTGACATGTCTTCTATTTCACTTGCACTTGTTCTAATTCTTCATTGGAAGAAACTTATAAGACAATTTCAAACACTTGCGAAAATGAGATAAATTTTGTGAATGTAAATATAAAATATATCTTCTTTGTGAGACTTTGATTGATGGTAATGTCTTCAGTCCTCTATGTACAAAACTTTCTGCTCAAGGAAGTTCTTTTCCTGCCCTATTTCTTATTGTGATTGAATTCAAAGATTTATGTTCTTCACAGATGATATCTGATTCTGTCATGATAAGCATTTTAGCATCCTTGAGGAAATTGGAAGCTTTGGCTTTGTGCTACTGTCTTGGTGATATATCCATATCAAGCTTCAAGTTACCTCTTCCATATCTGAAAAAATTGAGGCTTGAAAGGGTGACGCCTTGGATGACCAATAATGATTTGGTTCTTCTGACACAGAACTGTGCAAATTTGGTAGAGCTTTCATTGATAGGATGCGCTCTTCTAAATACAGGTTAGCAGTTATCAATTGTAAATCATACAATCTACACTTGTCTATGCCTTTTATGTAATATAAACATTCTCTTCTTGTCTTTGTTTTATGAGATGAATCTCCATAGTAGCTTGAATATTATTAGCAGGCTATACTACCCTTTATTAATTGTTTCCAATCACTGCAGCATTGTCAATTTTTTTTTAGTTGTGTCTATTTGGGAGTGGCTGCAATGCTACTGCTATGTTTTTCTTCCTCTTTGTTTCATTTTCTCTGCAGATTCTCAACTGATTATCTCACAAGGATGGCCAGGCTTGATGTCTATCCATCTGGAGGTTTGTCATCATCAATTTCTTTTCAATTAAATCAATTTCTCTCTGTTCTTGTATTTACCACATAGAAATAACCTTTAGCAAGACTGAAAGGTTTTAATTCAGTCATTCAGTGCTTTAGTTGTCACAGTATAGGAAGGCATAGAGTTGAAATTATCAAGTTAATATTGTAATCAGTGGTCTTGTCTTGTGTGACATAAACATTGAACTTCTACAGAGTGGAAGTATTGGTATGATGAACCTATTCTAGAGTCATGCAATTCAAGGAGAAGTTTGTGCTGTGGTTTATTTGATGTAATAAGTCAAACACTGAAAGAAGCTCTGATACTAATTGATATGGACAGCTAGGAGAAATAGGTGAAGAAAGAGAAGAGAGTAAGCATAGAGATAAGAATGTAGAGAAAGAGGGAAAAAAACGGCAGAATTTTTGGAGAAATAGGATAGATAAAGAAGAATGAGGAAAGAAGAAGAGATAGAAGGGAGAAGGAAAGATGACAGGAGAGAGAAGCAGAAAGGGTTAAAGGAAACATATGGCATGCTTACGACTTAGAAATGAAAATGAGAGAGAATTAAGTTTGAGTGGAAGGGAAAGGAGAGCAATGGGATTCATTAAAAGTCAAATAATTTCTCATTCCCTCATTAGAATTCTTGCTTAGTAAACACACCATAAAGATAGAAAGCGAAGAAGAAAGAGCAATTAGGAATTCTCAAATAGTCAATTCATTCATTCATTCTCATCGCTCTAATATAACAAATACATCAAAACTTATTATGATCTCTAGAAATCAAATCTGACCTAAATAATAAAATTAAACCTACTCCAAATAGAAAGAGAAGAAGAAAGAGCAATTAGGAATACTCAAATATTCAATTCATTCATTCAATCTTATCACTCTAATATAACAAATACATCAAAACTTATTTATAATCTTAGAAATAAAATCTGACCCAAATAATAAAATTACACCTACTCCAGATAAGCAACCTAATCAACCTGCAATAAGAAAATAAATCCTACAGAAAGAAGTAAATCCAAAAATGTTTGGATTGAAAATCTATAATTCCTTTACATGTCCTTATTTTGGATTGTTATCTTGGTGAGGCCTTTTGTGTTTTGTAAGCGTAAAGGGCTTCAGCTAGAGTTGAGAGGTATTGTCAGGATGCTTCAAACTATGAAATTAAGTAAATAAAGAGACAAAAAAAGTTGCTAAATTTATGGGCTCTGGGAGAACTATGAATGCTTTAGTTATTGGCTGTTACATCCCATCCCATACAAAAAATGAAATCTTTTTTCTTTTTAGGGTATTTCTTTCTTTTTGATTGCTTTGTCATCCCCAGTAACATATTTGTTCGTTAGAATGATTTACCTCTGATTCAAGATTTGTTTAGACAGACACATTAGTTAGCTCCTGATTTTTGTGTGCTACTACAACTATAAAACCATGTCACAATTATTTTTTGGTTCTTGCCGTTTAGGTTCTCATTTTTTTTCACATGTAAGCATTTTGTTGCTCAGGACTGCGGAGGTGTAACAGCAAAAGGGATTACTTCTCTTTTCAACTGTACAGCTCTGGAAGATCTCTTACTGCGTCATAATGTGAGCCTTTTATTCTTGCTTTTGGTCTCGCATTTTGCATTGATTTTTATTTAGAGTCTGCTGAATGGATGAGCATATTGCTACTACTTGAACGATTGGTACATAGACATTTCCTAGCCTGTTAGTGGAAGCCTATGTATAATATTACATTTGTTCATGGGTATCTGTAGGTCCATGTAGAATATGTGTCAATTACGGAATTACCGCTGGACCCAAAAGCTTAAACTGTTAAGAAAGCATTAACAATAGTATTTAAGGAATCTAACAATATGACGAGGATCTTTCTATTTGTCTGCTATTGACTCATACTTAGCAGGATGGAATATATGTGAACCCTGTTCAGATTATGGATTTTGTATAATATATGTTTCTGTAGTTTTGACCCTTCTCATTTTTAAATGTGAGCTCTTTGTTGTTCTTGTAACACTACTCCAAGGAAGAATTAACATTAGTCAATATAGTGACTTAACTTATTAGCCTTCTCAGAGGAACTATGTCTAATTGTGTGGGCATGAGACCACTTTTAGACATTTATTAGATGGATTTGAGAGGGTCACTTACCATGATGCATATATTAGTTATTATATGTGATGGATATTATCTCCCACATGATGTTCAAATATGTTGGAGTCTATGAACTTAATTGTTTCCTATCTGCTCTTTTTATGGAAAACTATAGTTCAACTTTGATGCCTAACTCAATATGGAATTTCATCTCTCAAATAAAAGTTATGAAATCTATAATATTTCAGGGTCCTGGGTTACAGAGAAACTTCATTCTTGATGCTGCTTCGAAGGTAATTTCTTATATGCAATATTAATTGCTAGCTTGTGCTTTTCTTTCAATTTTTGTTAAATCAAGTTTCACAAGTGTGAAATGACGTTCCCTTTTAAAACGACCGCAGATGCCCATTCTTCGAAAAGTATCGTTAGACTTGTGTGATGCGAGAGATGGTTATTTCGACATTCCTGATGTAAGTTACAATAGGATTATATTTTTTGTTCTTCTTTTCTTTTTATTTTGTTTTAATTTGCTCCGCTTATCAGAATCTATTACCAAAAGTTTGACATTGAGCACATATAATTGCCTAGACTCATTGTGTATAGTCCCCATTTATACTCTTGGTCCAAAGACGTACATGAGTAGAAAAGATGATTTTCCTCTTGAAATTATGATCACATTAGAGGTTTAGAAAATTTCGTGAATATTGTTAAGAAAGGAAATGGGAGATAGATGTCTTGTCGGCTGTCTTCTGCCTTCTGTTCCATCCAGGTAGACTTTCGTTGTAGTCTCCAATTATTGTGGTGTGTAAGGAGAAAAAAGTTAGTGTGTATGCATTTGGTCTTTAGCTCGACATTTTTGCTTGTGATTCCCCGTCCCCCATCTTCTTTTTACAGATCAAGCACTAGAAAGTATATTCTGACATTCCAAAATCTGTCTCAGTATGCTGACAGGTATTCCTTAAGCACTGTGAAGCTAGCGAGATGCAAGTCTAAAAAATGCACTTTAGACCTTAATTGGACAAGGGCTCGTAGACAGCCGGTGCACGAGGAGACCTTAGTTCTAGTTTGGAACAGCAAACATCTCACTAGCACAGTGGTGAAGGAAAGACTGTAGAGCATTTAATGGTAATCTCTCATGTAGAGCCAGAATCACATATAATTTGCGCATTTATCGGTGGGCTATAAGCTTGAATCAGACAATTCTACTAGGTCTTATCAGGCGACTGATGGCCAGTTTTTCTTAACATTGACGCCACCAAATAGAGAAGCCATTAAGGTCGTTTGAACTCCTGAAAACTCATTCTTGCTGACACATTGTATGCTGAAATTGTTGTATAAAAAAGTTTAAAAAAGGTGTACAATATTGATTTGTTTCTTTAATACTTTTTTGAGATCTATATGGATTCTCAATGCCATTCTCTTGTTTTGAGTTTGATAGACGGTAAGTAACCAGTTTTGGGTTTTGAATAGCCACTGAAGTGGTCTTATTTTAGGGTCCTTTTAGATAAGTGTTGTTGTTATAATGCTCTGAAAATTATTGTTGCTTGTTAATTAGACTCTTGTATCTTTTTTTTCTTTCTTTTTTTATATACCATTTGCAGTGTTGGCAAATCGAACCTGGAATATTGTCAGGCTGAATGAGCGCCTTTACTACCAAGCCACATTGGGCGGGTTTAGACTCTCGTATCTTAATAATAAATCTAATTAACCGTTAAAAAGAAATTGAAAATTCTTATTTTCACAAACGATAATCCCTCAAATGCTATTATAGTTTTTTCTTTAATTTGTAATTGTATTTGACAATTTGCAACTGATAATCCACAATAATAATATGACTAATCATAGGAAGATTAATATATTGATATTGTTACTTTAATGAGTCAGTATAATGTAAAACTCGTCATTCTCAAAACCAAAATGTAATTATAAATTTATATATATATATATATATATATATGAGATTGGTCTAATACTATATTTATTATTATTATTATGAGTTCAAATTATATCTTTATATATATATGTATATTTAAAGGACATGTCTTATTCTCTTAAATCCCAAATCAATTCTAAAAAACAAATTCTTACAAACTTTACCATTAACAATTTTTAAAGCAGTTGCATTTTATGAGATGAATCGAAATTAGATAAATAAAAGCCGAGGCTTTTTAAAAAAAAGAGAAAAATGAAAACTGCGCAGAGATGAGAGATGAGTGACCCGCGACCGTGAAACTTTGTTATCATTCCTATGTATGAAACGGCGCCGTATTTTCATGAGAAACATCGTTTTAAGTTTTATCATAGTTTCTGGAGTTTACGAACTCAATAAAATCAAAATCCCTCCTTCAAAAATCAAAGCTCCTTGATTGCTCTTCTCTAGACGGCAATAGCTAATAATAACAGGTACTCTTCTTTCGCTTTTTATTTACAGATATATACACACACACATTCGATTTCGAAAATCGAAAAAACCTAAAGCTTGGTGATTGTTACAGGTCTTGCTTCTCAACTTGAATTTAGAATCAAAACTTCGCAGGTATGTTCAGTTGTTTTAATTCAGAATTTCGTCATAGATATCTTCTACTATGTGTGTCTTAAACCCCCTCGAAAAAAAAATTAATTAAAAATTGCCTAGAAAGGGAGCTATTTTTGTATGAAACCCTAAACCTAAATTTCTCATTCTTTCTCCTATATCTATCTGTGATAGCCGGATCCTTGTATCATTAGGACTATCATTTTCTAGTGTTGTGAAGCTTTATATTTTACTTAGCTTACATAGTTTGTTGCTGGTAAAGGCACAGTTTGATACTCTTTTCTGTTGCCATTTGTAATATAAAAAACACAATTCTCAGCTAATGTTGAAGTCATGTAATGTAATATACAAGTTGTGATTAATTTTTACTGTCAAGGAGAGGATTTAAAATTCATATTTATTCTGACTCAAGAGGACGACAGTAGCATATCCAGGTTCGGATACACCTATAGATAAGCTTTTTCTTTTTACAGTACTAGTTTTTGACTTCTTTTATTTATTTTCTTTCAGAATTTGAGTGGTTTCATGATTTTGAATTCTGCTATGGTCAACATTTTTACTCACTTAATTTTGCTGCTTGATCAATTTACAAAGAGAAAAGTCGTATCAGTTGTGGCCTGGCCTCCTTAATCTTTTTCCCTAATTCATAGGAATTTGGGTTCCATTCATTGGCCCAAAACGAAGGAACTTTGATTTTTTTTTCCATCACAATTGTAACATAAATTTATCATTTAGGCCCTAAAACTATCTTTTGCTAGCATGAATTGATCATACTAACCTGCTGAAAGTATCCCAGTTGGAATTCTTGAGGTTGCTAATATTATCGATATCCTACAGGTCCTCTGATCCGACTTCTCATTCCATTTTAGTAAAGAATAATCTTTTGAGCAATACAGATAGTCTGAGATTTTTGGATCACGAGAACACTGTAAATCGCGATTTAGACCACTGTGGTTGTAAGTATAGTTGCAACTAGATATTGAGGGTATTCTAAATGATATCTTGAGATTATTTTTTCCCTAGAAATCTAGAATAGCATTTTCATTGCAAGTGTAGGGAAAAGGTACTTATGCTATGAAATTCTTTTTCTTTTTCTTATCTGTAAACGAATGAAATGTGTATGCTGATTATATAAATTAATAATGTTGTTAACTGCATTTTTGTTCAGATCTATGCAACCTTATAACTTGCTTTTTTTTATTATTATTATTTTGAAATTTATTGAATGGCATTAAGTAATTACTAGGAGAAACACCTGATAGTTTGTATCAATATTAAAATTCATTATTATTATTTTTTTTTCTTTTGATGGCAGGTAGAAAAATGCCAAAGGTAAAGACAAACCGTGTCAAGTACCCAGAGGGCTGGGAATTGATTGAGCCTACACTTCGTGAGTTACAAGCAAAGATGAGAGAAGGTGATTGTCTTCACTTGAAGCACACTTCACTGAATGTCTTATAAAGTTAACAATAATAAAATTGGTTCTCTAAACTTGTACAGTTAATAATGGTTTTGCTCTTTTGGACAGCTGAGAATGATCCGCATGATGGCAAGAGGAAATGTGAGGCATTATGGCCTATATTTAAAATAGCACATCAGAAGAGCCGCTTCATTTTTGACCTTTACCACCGACGGAAGGAAATATCTAAGGAGCTGTATGAGTTCTGTATGGACCAAGGCTATGCCGACCGCAATCTAATTGCCAAATGGAAGAAGGTTGCCTTATAATCTCTGGATTTACTAACTATGAAATATGCGCTGTGGTCTCTTCATGCATGGAATTCACATAGTGATCATGTTATAAACTTAGAAAGTTGCCAAATTGGAATTCAGTAAGTAAAGAGATGGAATAACTTAATAAAACAAAAGTAAAGTTTTGACTTGTGTGGGGGTAAATGTGTGTTAAAAGTTGAATCATACTTTCCTTTTGACATTATTGTGCACGTCGAGATAATTATTAAAGTTGTATAAGTATGTTTTCTTGTCATGTAGCAGTTTGGCAATTGTTTTTTACTAAAGGGGGTCAAACCTATGATATCTCAATAAAATAAGTGAAATATTGCAAGGAATCGATTTCCTTGGTATCTTGGAGTTCATTATTCTCTATCCATTTTTGCTATGGGATTATTAATTTTTTGTGACTGATATTTGTGTTTCTGTTTTGAGTCACAGCCGGGTTATGAACGTCTCTGTTGCTTAAGATGCATGCAGCCACGGGATCACAACTTTCAAACCACCTGTGTGTGCAGAGTACCCAAGAACTTGAGGGAGGAGAAGGTTATAGAGTGTGTCCATTGCGGTTGTCAGGGCTGTGCAAGTGGAGATTGATTAATCGTCTCTTCCGATGGACTAATAGAGATGCTTAGCCTGCCTTCTACTTACTGTCAGGTATTAGTTAGAGGCTGCTGTTAACATTTATCTGATTTTCATCCTCTGTTCAGATCTTTGCAGCTGCAGTTACTAACGACTATTATATTTTATCAAACACAAGACACAAATTTGAAAATTTGGCGCAGACTTTCATCTTTGTTAATCGATGAATTTGCTCATTGAAAGATGAGTAATGTTGTAATAGTCTTTATTATGGTTGTGTGTAATTTATAGCAACAGAACCATGCCTGGAACTTGGAAGTAAGTTGAGCTAATTTTTTTTTCCCATTTCTTAGATTTCTTTTTTGTTGGTTTAAAATAGCTTGTCGTGAGAGTTATGTTAAGATTAGTAACAAAAAGAAGAAGTGGGTAGGCAAATTAAATTTCAAACAAAAATGCAAACAAAAAAAGGAGAGGCATGTTAATACACTAGTAAAAATTAAATTTCGTACGGTATATAATCGTTCTTTCAAAAAAGTAGTGGTGTAATATCAAACGGGATGAGATTGGCTCAGTGCTAGTGCTATGTTCCTTGTATTCACACAATAAGGTTGTGTTTAATTGGTACATCTTTTCCGAACTATTGTTACAGTGATATAATTTGAATTTACAATCCATGGTGGTGTACGTAATTTAATCAGTGTCAAGTAAAAATTGTGTTGAGATTTAGTCAAACTCAAAACAAAAGTTGATTATTAATTGTCAAATTCCTTTCATTTTATGTGGATAATGTCAATTTGTTATTAACGTACGGACCCAAAACTCCATTTAACAATTTAGCATCACATATGTCTTTCTAGAAAGTCAAAACAATTTTCCGTTAAATTTTATTAGGCATATCAAGTTCGATTTTCTGGTCACCAGTCAGCACCCAAAAAAAAAAAAAGAAAATTCCTTGACACGATCTTTTTCACGCATTTGACAGGCTGCTTTGACTGCTATCATCTTTTTAACAATTTAATTGTTGAATTTATCAACTTCTAGAGAACCCCCCGTGTAATTTCTACCTCTTTTTCCTTGGTCATTTCATTGTACATGATTTTTCATTCATTCTTTCATTTATTTTATTAATAAATTTACAATAAAAATGCCACCACTCAGTACTCACCAAACATTTTTTTATTAATTATTTAATTTGATTTCCATTCATAGTCCACCTTTTAGCACTCTTTCGTTGCAATTCTATGGCATGTAGTGTGTACTAGTAACCAAGATCAAGCTAGAAAGTTATTTTAAAAGAATTCATTTGTAAGATCTAACAATCGTAGGTGGGAGTTTATCAGTTTATATTTATCACTATATATATAAGGAAATTCGATATTGTAGAGGTAAATATATCATGAATAGAAGTATATATTCAGCCTGCAAATATAGTTTTTAACCTTTATAAGTTTTGATAAATAATTCATTCAGTGTTAAATTTTTTTTTTCTTTTTTAAAAGATATAAATATTACAGCGGACTATATAAAAAAATTTATTTTCTAAAGCAATTTTTGTTGGCTGCTTATATTTTCTCTTTATTCTAATGTTAAATTCTAAGCGTTGAAAATATATTTAGTATCGTTAAAACAAATGTTTATTTTCAACTATTTAAAAAAAAATTGTTTATTTTCAACCCTTTCTACTAGGTGTTGAAAAAATCATATTAAGAAAATATTCATTTAAATTACATATTACAAAAACACATTTAATATAAGATTATGATTATAGTCTATAGTCAAAAGTTTCTTTTGCCACTCCACACACCACCCATTTTTACCCTCCTAATTTCATGGGTCGCCTTTATCCATGATGTTACCTATATTACTTTGGTGCCATGTTTTGGGAAAAAAAGATAATAATAATTGTCTACTTGACCAACTTTTTTACTGTATACAATAATAATATCCAAAATATTTTTCTTGTGTTTACCATTCTCCTACAATCAGTGACTGATCCGTAACATGCAGTTAGGCGGATATCTACCCCATAACGGGTAAAGTTTGGATAGCGGTATGAATATCTACTTTTATAATAGGCGGTCCAGATATTTACTCCTTTAATAAGAGATATCTACTCTCATAATAAAGGAAAAAAATTACCAATATATATTGATAAATGTACATGGTGAGAATTGAATCCTCACTATTGAGATGGGAGGAATGTGTACTAACTACTTAAACTATATAACATTTTTTTTATTCACATATATTTAAATAAGATAGACATGCTATATATTATCCATTCGACAATTCAAATAAATTTCTTAACGTATATATAATTATATATAAATTAAAATTGATTTTTTTTTATTTTAAAAGTTGCACGGATGACATGTTAGGGTTTGACATGGAAACTTTTTCTCATTTCTTCAAAGTTCCTCATCTGCCTGGAAATAAAATTTCAGACAAAATTTGAACACAAAAATATTTCAGTCCACATGCAAATTTGGACTAAGTTGATAGTTGACATGAGAAGTTAAATAACAAATTTTGACCTGGTCAAAAGTCAAAAATCTGGCCTGATTTTTGTTTTTTTATTTGTTGAGTTTCAACATTTGGGTATCATTTTTTGGATTTAATAATTGACAATCTAGAAGCCCAAAAATTCAACTCAAAAAATAGTAAGACGTGGAATAAATTAGATGCACTGTTCTAACTAATTTTATTATTTTATTTATGCAATGAACTTTCCTAGTTATATCACAAATTGATCTTTCTTTGTCACTCAAATTAGATAAAGTTGATAATCAAAAACGAGATGTGAGAAGACGAAAATTGGGAGACCAAGTTCAGGTCTATGTTCTATTACTATATATAATATTTTTTTTAAAAAAATTAGGAGGGCCATAGATTTCTGCCTGACCTTCAAAGGGGTACCCCTGCTGATAATTATAATAAGAAAATTGGCCAATTCATTCTTTGTCTACTAGTTTCTCTTTTGAAAAATTTTTGACATTTTTTAATGATCATTTGATTGTAATATTACCATAATTAATTACTTTATTTGCAGAACATAAATTTTATAATTGATATTGAATAGGTCAAAATTAAATATTATATCCGTAATTTAAATATAATTATAGGATGTCTATCCTCATAACATATACTCACGTAATATGACTTTAACCCTCGATCTCGGTTTGATTTTAAAATACAAAGAAATAAAAAATAAACTTAAAATTAATTACTGGCAATAGTCAAAGATATGCCTGTAGTCTGTAGAGATGTTCTATGAGAAAACAAATTACGATGAATATTTTATTGTGTTATTATTTAAAAAAAAAAAAAAAAGTAGGATTATTGTCGTCTGTCAGTCCATAATCTCAGATATCATCAGATCTATATTCAAATCACTGTAAATTTAAACACTGCACCAATAGGAGAGAAGATTACGTAGGTGCCATAAACTATATTATATATAATATTAATATAAAATCGTATATGATTCGTTAACTGTATTACACGGTACGTTGTTCACGTTATTCACGGACCATATGAAAACTTTTTATCATCCTACAGACCTATAGAATATATGGCACTCTCTTAATTATTCTTTATTTTAGTATATTCACTCATAATTTAAGTGGTTAGTATAATTTTTTCCCATCTCAGATCTCAGTAATGAAAGTTCAATTCCCATCATATATATTTATTAGCATATATGAATAGATATCACCTATTATGGGAGTAGATATCTGAACCGCATATTTAATAATGGATCTCGGCTAGATCCCGACAGTTATTAATCTTGTAATTGTTCACCTTTTTAAAAAAAATTATTCTTGCTTTTGGTTTTTATCTACTTAACCTCTTGTAACATCTTATGTCAATTTGCATTATTTTTTTTAAAAAAAAGTAATAAAAATTTGATATTTTTGTTGGGTATTGTTTGAAATTTTGTCTTTTATTATGAAAAATAAAATTAGTTTATTTGCATGTCCCACGTTGAAAATTGTTGTCTACATTTTTGTCATCATATGGTAAACTTATTATTATTTACCACAAAATTCAAAGTAATATTGACATTTTTTATTTTAATTATTATCATAAATATCAATCAAAATCCTCTCTAGTTTAGTGAGTACGAGCAGGATTTGAACTGCGATAATAATAAATTATTTAGTATCTATATTTATTTATTATTTTTATAGTGTTTTTTTAAAGGAAAATATTATTGTTAATCAAAAATCAAACTACATTAATAAATCAGTTAAAGTTACAGACTCCACAGAAAAAGGAATACAATCTAACAACAAAAATTCAAATCAAAATACAAAGCTAATTTAACGAGAGAATGAGCAGGCATACTTTAGCAAATAAAAAAAAATTATAAAGAGATCTTTTAATGCCTCCAAACTTATAGTATTTTTTATTTTTTATTTTGATAAAAATAATTTGTGGTATTGATAAATTGTTCCATACTTTTGATTTCAATAACGGATTTTTTATGACCAGATTCATCACTGATTATCATATAATATGATTTTTAAAGTAAATAATGCTATTTCAATATGATAATATCTTAGATTTAAGTTGTCACACCGTATGTGGTATATAAAGAAAAAAAACAATGAATTATGTCATATTTATACTGTTTTTATTTTTAAAAAAAATTGAAGAACAATTATAACGCTGTGCATTCTAGCTACATAGAAAGGATAATATGAATTGGTCAATTAATTGAAAAGAATTGGAGGGGTCCTTGTGTTGGAGTCATGATCCAACTCTCATTTAATTTAGATTTTTTTTTTCAATATATATAAAATTGTTCATGATTGGGATTTGGGGTGCATCGAATTCAATTATGGATCGTTGTTTGATTATGACACCTTACATTTGAAAATTTCACCACTTAAAATTATGAATTATTTTTCATTAATATTTGCTATTAGTGGCATAGAGGATCAGTCTTGTCAGACTTAAGATCTGTTTATGTTTACTGAGATTTTTAGAAGTCTGCTTTTAATTTTTTAAGTTCAAAAGTTCTTTTTAAGAGTATTTGGATGTTCTCAGTAGAAGAGCTTTTAAACTTTAAAAGTTCTTCTAGACGAAATCAAAAAATATATAGTTTTTATAGGAAGAGCTTCCAATAAGCCAGAAACTCAAAGTAAAAACCCTACTAAACAGAGTCTTATTGGAGAGAACTTCTTTAATTCGATGTAGGGATCAACTTGACGACATGTAAAAAGGATACACTAGTCAAGGGATATCGATAGATTTATCTACTAGCCATCTTCCGATATTTAAGTCAGTTATAAATATTTTATTTATTTTAAATAAATAAAAGCAACCACTGTTATAATTGTTGTTACAAATTACAATTTACAAGCGCGTCACTATTATCTCATCAACCCCAAAGTTAATAAATATTTTTTCTACTACATTATAATATACTTCGAGTGACAATTTTATGCAAGAATTTAAACTATGAACTTCTAAATTTAAAATTTCAATTATTATCAAAAGTTTAATTATAATCTTTCATTTTAAAATTTCAACAATTATAACTTATTATACCAATAATAATTTATTATCTAGTATGGGCGTCTGAATTTTAATAAAAAAAAAAATTCAAATATCAAATTTCAGTAGTTATATGCATTTGAATTTATTTAAAATAAAATAATAATTTTTAATTTCGTATGATAAGTACTTGACCGAGTGGATGATCATGCATCGTGACCAAAAAAGGCTTATCTAACAACCCTAAAATAATTATTAAAAATTTAAATATCTTAAATTCAATTAAACTTTACCTAATTGAATGACTTTACAATCCTTCGTAATTCGAAGTGACCTTTTTTATATAATTATAAGTTTCTCACTACTTATCGAGAATAATATTTAAACTATAATCTGTATAAATTCACTATATTAATTAAATTCGTTAATATATATATATATATATATAATATTAATATTATAATATTACGTTAAAAGGGGTGAGAAAATCGTCGGTGCACTGCGATTTGGCCAGGTTCACGCTCATCAGATACCAACCAATCTCAATGGATTGTTACCTCCCACCACCTTCTTGATAGACACTCAAGAGTCAAGACAGTAACAACTAACAACAACCACCATTCACCACTGTCATAACAGCCAAACCTGTTAGTGGCGGCTTATTACAATAGCCGCTATATATTTTTTTAATGTAATTCTGCTTTTGTTTCTCTATCGTTATCTTATCTTGTCTTCACCAAGTCAACAACACTATTAGTCTGCTTATAATTGAAAATATCTTTTCGCATGTAATACTACGAATATTTATAAATGTGTATGATGAAATTTGAACTCTTAAATTAGAAGAAAAGTTAACTGACAGTTTAAGTTATGAGTGAATGTACTTTTATTTATATATTTAAACTTTAGTATGTGTAAGAGGAGACATATTAATAATTTTTTAGTTATATTATTAAGAAAAAAAACTGTAAAGATGATGATTATAAGAATCTCGATTATTTTATAGGCAAGTAGGTATTTTCCAACGTGAGGTTTGAAAATGTGTAGTCCAATTTCGTTGGCAAAAGGTTTATTTAACTAAATAATAATAATAAAAACAAAAAAACAAAAGATGGCCAGCAAGCACTAGCTGCCTTGCGTAGTCGGGTCACGGGTGTGTATTAAGGAAGGAGATTATGACTTTAAAGATAAAATTATCGTAATATATATATATATATATTTATTTATTAATGTATTAAAATTTTAAATTAATGTATATGATTTGAATATATTCATCATATGGTAGATAGAATCTATCCTTAGATTGTTGAGAGCATCAATGAAAGAGAAATAAACAATTTATGCAATTATGTATACCCAAAGATGTCCCACGTCCAACTCTAAAATGAAAATGAAAAGTGTCTTGCTAAATGAAATTATGTAAATGTGGGAGATAAACCGTTAAAAGGTATTATATACATAAACCGATATTATAACTCTCTATGTGTATTTAATCTATGACATGTAATTAGGTACAATAAATGTATGACATAGTCGAGATATTATTGCTAGGTTTTGACAAGAAACTAAGAGAAACGTGTTGTAGTATTTACCAATCGTGGTATTCATAAGGTCTCCGGATGATACATATGTTGAGATATATGGCTATTGAAAAAAAAAAAATTAAAAAACTCTCTTATACTGATCTTTGTCCCGATCTCAACAAATTTTGTGACGTTTGTAATCAATTACTGAAATTTGTTGCTTTTTATTTTTGAACGAAGGGCATTAACTATAAGTATTTGAGGTAAGAATAAAAATATAAAATTTTAATAATTAGAAAAAATCAATTAAAATTAAGTTAATTTAGATTTTATCAATAGATATATAAATACACTATTGACTTGAATTGATTTTTGAGTTTATTAAACATTTCAACCACGTGTAATGTTTGAGTTTAGTTAAGCAATCAATTATATTTGAAATTACATTTTTATAACTAAATATAGTATAATAATTTCTAGATTTTACCCTATAATAATTTTGGTAAAATTAATGTAGCATTAAAATGTATCATCATAAGACTAGGTCGAACTAAATTTAGTCCTCCGTAAGTCAACGAAGAAGTGAAATAACAAAAAGCTGAAAGTGTTGCTTCGGAATTCGTAAAACATAACGATTCAGATATTTTATTGTGACGATCTTTATTCCGATTTTAAATGGTTAAAAATAACATTTAAAAAAATGGTTTTATTATAAGATGAGGTCAAACTAAATTTAGTTCTCTGCATGTCATTGAAGAAGTGAAATAACAAAAATCTGAAGTGTTGCCTTAGAATTCATAAAATATAACGGTTCAAACTTTTTACTTCTAGTAATCTTTGTTCGATTTCAAACCGTTAAAAATAATATATTTTAATTAAAATAAAATAAAATTATAATTATCGACTCTGAATCTATCAAAATACAGTATAAAGATCAGATTAGAGGATAATCGAAATCTCAATAAATTATCTAATAAATAAATAGTTTATAGATGAATATAAAGACAGCTGCTTGATACTATTCTTGGGTCATACTTCAAATTCAAATTAAGAAACCCTCTATATGCATTGAATATTATTAGTCTCTAGTGGCGTCCGTTGAATATTATAAATTAAATATCAAAAATCACATATCCTATACTTTTGTAGGAAGATTTATTATCTCTCTATTTGTTGTCTTGTATATCTAGATACATAGGTGTGGAATCAATCAGCCTATATTATCAATTAATATTTTTGTTTATGAGAAAAAAATTATAAAATAGCCCAAAACTTTCTTATTAATTGGTTTTAGCCCCCCATATAAGCTTAATTGTTTTCTTAAAAACTAACTTAAAATGAATGTACAACGATACCACTGCGTAATTATATCTAAACATGTGTCAGACACACCATTGAACATGTATTACTTAATGTATATAGAGAAATATAGCTTAATGTGTATCACGGAACATTACTTATAAGAGCTAAACATGTACTACCAGAGAAAGACTTTAATGCAGTGGGTGCATTATACCCTAATTACAAAAACCGTGTCATGTGGTATGAAAAATTAACTACGCAAGTTTTTCTTGTCATGTGATATGATTATGCTAATTAGGTGAATTGAAGATTTTCTCGTACTAGAGAACACGACTGAATATGTATCGCAGAACACTATATTAAAATACATTTAGATTCCAGACGAAAAACGAGAAATCGATAAAACAAATATATATATATATATTAAATACAAAAATAATGCAATATGTAATTAAAACTCATGAAACTTAATTAACATATTTCAAAGAAGATAAAACTTTTTTTTTAGCGAGAGACTAACATATTTAAAGTTAAAAGAATGATGAACTTGCTTCAACAACGTTTTCATCGTTGTAAGAGACATTAATTTTAAATTAATAAGAGTAATATAGATAGTTAAAAGTATTGGTAGTATGGTTTTCCTTTTCATATTCCATATTCATGCTGTGTGTAAAAACGAGTTTAGTGATCTTTTTATGTCCAAATGGCAATTAGAAAACTATACACTTATTCTCTAAAGTGTAAATGCATAATTAACATTTATATTAAATAATTTGACTTTTTTAAAGGTTATACTTTGGCAATATTGCTGTATTAGGTATGGTTTCTGGTTTCTTGCAAGTTGTAATTAACTATATATAATATATGATCATTAAAGCTTTACTTCCACTACATGGTCAAGGTTCCAGATTTGGCGATTTCGGTTTTGGAATCGTCGGTTACGGTTCCATTTTTGCAACAACTGGAACCGAGACTGTGGAGGTCCCAATCCCGGTTCCAATTAGAACCGGGGAGGAACCCCCGGTTTCGGTTCCTCCCCGATTTTGATAGAATCGGCGGTTCAACCGCCGGTTCCATAACCGGAATCGAAAGGGCAATCTTAAAAAAAAAAATAAAAAATTTTTTAAAAAATTTTCACTGCCCTACACATGGAGAAGTGCACAGCAGGCTGTAGCATAAATTTTAATTTTTTTTTTCAAAATGAAAAAAAATAGAAATCAGTTTGAACCGGAACCGCCCAAACCGGGCGGTTCCGTGAATCACCGATTCCTAATCGACGGTTTTCCTTTTTTTTTAAGGCCAACCGGAACCGGGATCGGCTGTCTCGGTTTCGGTGACCGGTTTTAAACCGAAACCTTAAGTTCCGATTTAAAATTGCCAGTTTGGTTCGAACCGGGGCCATGACTATATATATATATATATATATATATATGGAAATTTATTATAAAGTACAAAAATATCAATAAATATATGCTCTATATGGTTGTCAAAAGGCTTGTCATTAGTATGTACATCTACTAGTATTAAAGTGGTTAAACACTTTTCAATTTAGTTATATAATAGAAGTTTGAGTTACACTTTTATCCATTAAATCGTAAAGTATGAAAAGATTTATCCTCTATAATGGAAATTATCATTCCGAAACGAACTTATAACTTTTAATTTATCAAATTTTGATAGACTTCCGACTTAATTGGTGTAAGATTTCAAAAAGAAAATAAAAAGTGCTTGTTATTAGTGCAAATAAGAAACAGAAAAAGAGAGAAATGTACCACCTCATGACCTCAAATGTTCATCTAATGACATGAAAATAAGGTTATTTTTATTTTTCATGAAAATAAATAAAATAGAAGGTAACTCTAATGTATTGAATAATGCAGCACCATTATTGTAATTATATCCGAACATTTTCAGAAAAATAAAATTAGTGGATAATACGTCCGATCCAATAATATCATTTTAATTGTTTAATATTTTTAAGGTGCTTAATAGATTCTATTTATGTCACGCAGGATGATACCCTACGAAATTAGCAGCCTTACAAATCACTTGAATTTGGACTCTCCAGGAACACGTTTGTCAAACTTGTACCATTACTCTACAGCGACCTTCTAGATAGTCACATAGCCATCAAATGCTTCAATAAAACAACCAGAGACTTTCTAGAAGGCGTAGAAATTATGTTTTTATCCTCTGCAGCGCGCTCTACGCCAACAAACACGCCTTCTATCCAATTAATCAATATTTAATAAAAGTATTTATCAAGTCAAAAAAAAAAAGGAATAATGTAAATGTAAGTGAAAAACCAAAAGAAAAGTCCAATGAAAAATGAGTTGTTGAATAAAAAAGGTAAATTACAATAATACCCAAATATTTTGGTGAATATGCAAATAAATTGTTAAAAACTTAAAATGATATAAAAGTACTTTGATACAAACAGTTATCTATTAATATTTAACTGTTAATCCATCATCAAATGCTAGTTTAATAAAATATTTTATAAATATTAAATCTGTATATAAAAAGGACATTTGGTTTAATCATCTTTATAAATTAGAAAATTAAGTGTGATATTTTTTTCATCAACCATTACCTGATAAAATATATTTTTATTATTTTGATAAAATTTAGCTTATTTATATATTTATATTTATATATTCAGCAAATATAGGGTACTTAGTTGTAACTTGCCCATAAAAAAATAAAAAATAAAATAAAGCCTTAGTCACCATGAAGGAAAATTCCATTCTATTAAAATTAAATACAATCGACTGCGCTCAAAAGAATTGACTCGATCTCTGTTTTGACCACCGAAAACAAAAAACTTGTTCTGATGTAATTTTCCATTTCCCTTATAATCTCCCACCCACCCCCACTCCATTCTCATCAACCTCACCCAAAAACACACACAGAGAGACTCTCTCTTTCTATTAATTTGCAACACAACGATTTCACAACTGTTTGTTTTGGAGTACACAGAGAGTACGTAGTTGGCGCCAACAAAGCCTCAAAGAGATTGGCTGGTCAAACGCCGGAGAACCAATATTCCATATATTTCATTTGTTTATATATACTAATATACATACATATATACAGTAATATTATATAACGGTGGTCTTGGAGTTTGGTTGAGATTTGTCAGTCGGAAAATATTTTCACTGAAACCAAAAAAATTCAGAGTACTGAGCCAAAAAAACTGTGAAAGCTAGATGGCAGCAGCTTTAGCCGGGGACGATCTAGCAAGGTCGTTAAGCAGTCGGCGGAGCTTCTCGTCCACCAGCCACCGGAGCTGGGTGGCGGCGGCGAGCTTCCGGGAGGCATGGAACGCGCCGTCTGGGGTGTTCAACCAGAGCGAGAGGCAGAACGATGAGGAGGAGCTGCGGTGGGCGGCCATCGAACGGCTGCCGACGTACGACAGGCTGAGGAAGGGTGTGATAAGGCAGGTTCTTGATAATGGGAAAGTTGTTCACGGTGAAGTTGATGTCACCAATATGGGCATGCAAGACAAGAAGCAGTTGATGGAGAGTATATTGAAAGTTGTTGAAGAGGACAATGAGAAGTTTCTCAGGAGACTTAGAGACAGAACTGACAGGTTTTCTATATATTTTTCTTCTTGTTTTTTTTTTTTGGCCCTGTGTTTTGTTTCCCAATTGGATCATTTCATTTGAATCTACGGTTTTGTTAACAATTTTATTTTTTTCCTTGTTTGTTGGAACAGAGTGGGTATTGAGATACCAAAAATTGAAGTTCGATATGAGCATTTATCTGTTGAAGGAGATGTACATGTTGGAAGCAGAGCACTTCCCACTTTGATCAACGTTTACATGAACGCTATAGAGGTAATTTCTTTGTATTTTTTTTTTGAGTGCTGGAAGATAAAGTATTTTATGGTGTTTAGATGTTGCAAGTTTTCTCATTAGAACTTTAGATTTTGGAAGTTTAACAAATAAATACTCTGTTTTTAGTAGAGAGTACTGAATCTTGTGAGCAGAAACAGAGTAGATAGACAAATTTTGTTTTTCTTTTGTTAGACTCTTGAAAATTCCAGTCATAGTTGTTGTTCTTCTCTTGTTTTTAAATCAAAGAGACAAACTTTTCAATTGTTTTAAGAAGTATTTTTTATACGGTAATTTTCCGGTTTTTCATGGCGGGATTTGCGGTGTTTGTGTTCATAGACTTGTATAATAAATACTATGTTGATTAATAATTAATTTTGTTTCTCTATTTGGCTTTTTGATGGACAACAGGGCGTTTTGGGATTTCTTCATCTTATTCCAAAAAACAAAAGAAAAATCCAGATTCTTAATGACGTTAGCGGAGTCATCAAACCATCCAGGTAATTCTTGAAATGCTCTTTATTATTAGTTTTTTTCTTTTTCCATTTTAGGTAATAATTTCCATTCAAAGTAATGCTATCCAGATAAAATATTTACTAGAAGTGTGATTGTTCTGTTTTCAAATTGATACATAATTCCAACGATGAAGTAGATTGCTCGTTTTATTTTTCTTACACAAATGGAAAATTGCAGGATGACACTTCTTCTGGGTCCTCCAGGATCTGGGAAAACAACTTTGATGTTGGCACTTGCAGGAAAGCTTGAAGACGATCTAAAGGTGTGTTTATTGTTATTTTTAAGGTGTCTTTCACTTGTTTGCTTATTAATTTGCATGAATTAGTAGTAGTTTCACTGTATATTTTGAGACAAATCTGCTTATAAGTTGTGGGGTTTTTGAACAGTCAACTGGGAAAGTGACCTACTGTGGCCACGAATTGCACGAGTTTGTTCCTCAGAGAACCTGTGCTTACATTAGTCAACATGATCTTCATTATGGAGAGATGACAGTACGCGAGACATTGGATTTCTCGGGGCGATGTTTAGGTGTTGGCACGAGGTATGAAATGCTAGCAGAACTCTCTAGAAGGGAGAAAGAAGCAGGAATCAAACCGGATCCTGAGATTGATGCATTCATGAAAGCCATAGCGGTGGCAGGCCAAGAAACTAGTCTGGTTACAGATTATGTTCTCAAGGTTTGTTCCTCCTTTTTCGTTTCGATTGTGTGTTCATTGTAGTATTTTTTTAAGTTTCAGAGAGACCTGACATCTTAGAAATCTCAAACAGATACTTGGCTTGGATATATGTGCTGATACCATGGTTGGTGATGACATGAGAAGGGGTATTTCTGGTGGACAGAAGAAACGTGTGACTACTGGTATGTTTCCATGGAATTTTTTTTTTTGTTGTTGTTGTAACTTATATGTAAGCATTTGTGATTAAACACGGCAAGTCTTAAGCAGTTGTTCTTCTAACTGAGTGCAGGAGAAATGCTGGTGGGGCCTGCAAAGGTTCTTCTGATGGACGAAATATCAACAGGATTGGACAGTTCCACCACTTTTCAGATTTGCAAGTTCATGAAGCAAATGGTTCATGTCATGGATGTAACCATGGCCATTTCTCTTCTGCAGCCAGCACCAGAGACCTATGATCTTTTTGATGACATTATTCTACTTTCAGAAGGGCAAGTTATCTATCAAGGTCCTCGAGAGCACGTCCTTGAATTCTTCGAATACATGGGCTTCAAATGCCCAGATAGAAAAGGAGTTGCTGACTTTCTGCAAGAAGTAACTTCCAAGAAGGACCAAGAGCAATATTGGTTCAACAAGAACCAACCTTATAGATATATTTCGGTTTCTGATTTTGTGCAAGGTTTTAGTTCTTTCCACACAGGCCAACAGATTACATCAGAACTTAGAGTTCCTTATGATAAATCAAAAGCCCATCCTGCTGCTTTGGTGACAGAGAAGTATGGTATTT
The DNA here is from genome assembly GCA_003430845.1 of Xanthoceras sorbifolium. Classification (NCBI taxonomy): domain Eukaryota; kingdom Viridiplantae; phylum Streptophyta; class Magnoliopsida; order Sapindales; family Sapindaceae; genus Xanthoceras; species Xanthoceras sorbifolium. The sequence goes on from CM010612.1 coordinate 27,414,684, forward strand.
CAAATTTGGAATTGTTCAAGGCCTCTTTTGCAAGGGAGTGGTTGCTAATGAAGCGTAATGGTTTCGTCTTCATTTTCAAGATTGTCCAGATAACAATCATGTCGATAATTGCATTGACTGTGTTCTTAAGGACAGAAATGGAAGTGGGAACTGCGGTTGGTGGACAAAAGTATTTTGGAGCACTGTTCTTCACTCTGATTAATGTTATGTTTAATGGGATGGCAGAACTCGCGATGACTATTTTCAGGCTTCCTGTCTTTTTCAAACAACGGGATCACTTGTTCTATCCGGCATGGGCTTTTGGCTTGCCCATATGGCTTCTCAGGATCCCATTATCATTTCTGGAATCGGGAATATGGATCGTTTTGACATACTACTCAATTGGTTTTGCACCATCTGCAGCTAGGTAAGCAGTATATGCATCATACTGGCCAGTAAATTACTAGACTCTGGATTCTGGTTTGGTGTTTACAGACAATTATAGAGGTTCCATTGCTGAAAAAACTTTTTCCCACTTTTTTTTTCCTTTCAGGTTTTTCAAACAGTTCATAGCACTCTTCGGTGTACATCAGATGGCTTTGTCTCTCTTTCGATTCATTGCTGCTCTAGGAAGAGTAGAAGTTGTTGCAAACACGCTGGGTACCTTCACCTTGTTATTGGTTTTTGTTCTTGGAGGATTTATTATTGCCAAAGGTAAGTACTTCATTGTTTCTTTACAACTAAGTTAGTAGTTTTCAAAGCACACGTTAACAGGACTCTTTCTATTACATAGTATACACTTCAAACATTGTTTTCCTTTTGCGCCTGCAGATGACATTCAGCCATATATGATATGGGGTTACTATGCGTCTCCTATGATGTACGGACAGAATGCCATAGTCATGAATGAGTTCCTTGATAAAAGATGGGGCACGGTAAGATCTACTATAGTTTGAACACCTTTGTTTGTTTATCATTCCATTAGTAGGTAATTGCATAAACATATATAATCTGTGCCATGTCCTATTGTTCTGGTACTTATATAAGTTTCATCCAATGCAGCCCAACATGGACACCAGCGTTAATGCAAGTACAGTTGGTGAAGTACTTCTCAAGTCTAGAGGCTTCTTCACTGAAGAATATTTGTTTTGGGTTTGCATTGCAGCACTATTTGGGTTTTCTGTTCTCTTCAACATTTTGTTTGTTGCTGCTTTGACTTATTTGAATCGTAAGTTCTCTCATCTCATACCATTCAAGTTCAAGTTTCTTGTAAGGAAATTGAATTTCAATGTTGATCAACCCTCGCTTTCTTATGTGGACAAATAATTTTAGCTATCGGGGATTCGAAACCAACTGTTATTGAGGAAAATGGAGACAAGAAGAAGAAAAAGCAGAGAGCCTCCGGACAACATGGAACAGAAGGTATATGCCCTTGCTTTTTCCATTACATTTTTGCTGGTATTTGTGTTAGGTTCTTACACCAGACATTCCTAGTAAATAAGAATATATAGCGTGTGTGGAAAAGCTAATATGACCATACAAATTCCATTGATATCACACTCTTCTAAATGCATGAAATGTTGTGGCCAATTACAGGTATTGACATGGCAGTGAGGAGTTCATCAGAAATTGTTGGTGCAGATGAACGTGCACCTGCAAAAAGAGGAATGGTTTTGCCCTTCCAACCACTTATCGCTTTCATTCAACCATGTGAACTACTATGTGGATATGCCTGCTGTAAGTTCATCATCTCTATACATTTAATCATCTGCATCTACATCAGTTTTCTTGTTTGAAAAGCCACTTTTTTTAGAGAATAGATCTCTTCCATGCATCAAAGTCATCATCTTTATGCATATGCATATGCTAATTCATTATTTTTATTTGTAATGGCATTGTCAAATACCATATGTACATGTTTGATGTCGTGAAGAACTTAAAATTCTTACGAGGTACTAACATCACGACGAACTATATGATATTGTGTACCAGGAAATGAAGATGGAAGGTGTTGAAGAAACTCGTCTTCAACTGCTACGAGATGTTAGTGGTGCTTTCAGACCAGGAATTTTGACAGCACTAGTGGGTGTAAGTGGTGCAGGGAAAACAACTCTTATGGATGTGTTGGCAGGAAGGAAGACCGGAGGATATATTGAAGGAAATATTAACATTTCTGGTTTCCCGAAGAACCAAGAAACATTTGCTCGTGTTAGTGGTTACTGTGAACAGAATGACATTCATTCACCATATGTTACCGTTTATGAATCTCTCCTGTACTCAGCCTGGCTTCGTCTTTCTTCAAGTATTGATTCCAAAGCACGAAAGGTATGTTGAATTTCTTCTATAAAATTAATTTTGAACTATTACCTAATGTCCTCATTGTGGTTAATATTTTTTTATACGTATTTTGCAGATATTTGTTGAAGAAGTTATGGAGTTGGTTGAGCTCCAACCATTGAGGGATGCTCTAGTAGGCCTTCCAGGAGTAGAGGGTCTTTCGACAGAACAACGCAAGAGGTTGACAATAGCTGTGGAGTTGGTTGCTAACCCCTCTATCATTTTCATGGATGAGCCAACATCTGGCCTTGATGCTAGAGCTGCTGCGATTGTTATGCGTACTGTGAGAAATACAGTGGATACAGGGAGAACTGTTGTCTGCACAATTCACCAACCGAGCATAGACATCTTTGAAGCATTTGATGAGGTTAGTACTCAATGCTTATAGATCTTCTCAGGAATTGTTTGCATTTTATAGTTTTCTTATTTATTTGTGATGCATATATTCAACAGTCAATCTTTAATTGTTATTGTTGCAGCTACTGTTGATGAAAAGAGGAGGGCAAGTCATTTATGCCGGACCCCTTGGTCACCATTCTCACAAACTTGTAGAATATTTTGAGGTAAGCACTGTCATTTTCTGTATAGCTTGGACAAACAAAAAGACTCATTCATTGTGTCTCACGTCCCCACATGTTTTTCTTAGCGAATTGTTGATGAATTCTTTGCTATGATCACATTGTAAACTAATATCTATAACCCTATTACAGGCTATCCCAGGAGTTGCTAAAATTAAGGATGGATACAATCCAGCAACATGGATGCTTGACGTTAGTGCTCCTTCAGTTGAGGCTCAGATGGATGTGGATTTTGCTGAAATTTACGCCAATTCCACTCTTTATCAGTAAGTCTTAAGTAGAATACATAACTTTGCCATTGTTTGTTTTTTCCCATATGTCCACGGATTTTGAGTGTTGTCTTAACTAATTTCTTTTTTGACCCAATTTCAGGAGGAATCAAGAACTTATCAAGGAGCTTAGTACCCCAGCACCAGGCTCTAAGGATCTTTACTTTCCGACCAAATACTCCCAATCATTTCTTACTCAGTGCAACGCTTGTTTCTGGAAACAGCAAAGGTCTTACTGGAGACACTCTAAGTATAATGCTATAAACTGATGATTTTCGAATAATACTGATCTGATTTACTCACTAACTAAGCATTCCTCTTATAGAGAGGCACCATACAAACAAAATGGGATAGTCAACATTTTACACTAATCTGTTTCCCATTGTAATTTGACTAATCTAATTATTTACATTTGATTTCACATGGATCCAGACTGGATCCCTTATTTCCAACACTCCCCCTCAAGCTGGTTTGAAGATATCTTCCATAGCCAGCTTGCCAATTAAGTCATCAAATTGCTTCTTTGGTAACCCTTTGGTCAGCACATCTGCAACTTGTTCCGTTGTGGTGACAAAAGGCATACAGATTAGTCCAGTATCAAGTTTTTCCTTGATGAAGTGCCTATCTACTTCTACATGCTTCGTTCTATCATGGAAGACAGGATTATGAGCGATGGAGATTGTAGCTTTGTTATCACAATAGAGTTTCATAGGCAATGGATTAGAGATCTTCAGATCCTCTAATAGTCTCTTAATCCATATTACTTCACAAATTCCGTGAGCAACGGCCCTGAATTCAGCTTCAGCACTGCTTCTGGCAACTACATTTTGTTTCTTGCTTCGCCAAGTGACAAGATTACCTCCAACAAAGGTACAATAACCTGAAGTGGATCGTCTATCAGTAATACTTCCTGCCCAATCTGCGTCTGTGTATGCTTCCACTTGTAGGTGACCATACTTCTTAAATATCAAACCTTTCCCGGGGGATCCCTTTAGGTATCGTAGAATTCTGTAAACAGCATCAAAGTGTTCTTGTCCTGGTGAATGCATAAACTGACTGACCATGCTAACAGCAAATGCAATGTCGGGGCGAGTATGAGATAAATAAATCAACCTCCCAACTAGCCTTTGATATTGCTCTCGGTTCCGCACTTCCTCAGCCTTGACAGTTTGTAGTTTCAGGTTGGGTTCAATCGGAGTATCAGCTGGTTTACAACCCCAGTAAGCCAGTCTCACCAAGTAAGTCAAGAACATACTTTCGTTGATTGACGAATATTCCCTCCTTGGATCTAGCAAATTCCATTCCGAGGAAATATTTTAATGGGCCTAGGTCTTTGATTTCAAATGCAGCTGCCAGTTTTCTTTTTAATTTCTCCAATTCTTCAGTATCATCACCTGTCAACACTATATCATCCACATAGACAATTAGAATCGCAATCTTGCCTTCTTTACTGTGTTTGTAGAACATAGTGTGATCGGCCTGACTTTGACTATAACCACAAGTTTTCACAACATTTCCGAAACGTTCAAACCAGGCTCTAGGTGATTGTTTCAGGCCATATAGTGACTTTCTTAATTTGCATACCTTATCAGGTCCAAGTCTCTCTTCAAACCCCGGTGGCAAACTCATAAAGACTTCTTCCTCTAGGTCTCCATTCAGAAATGCGTTTTTTACATCCAGCTGGTGTAAGGGCCAGTTGAAATTCACAGCTAAAGATAGTAGTACCCGGACAGAGTTGATTTTAGCAACAGGGGCGAAGGTTTCCTGGTAATCAATTCCGTATGTCTGAGTAAAGCCTTTTGCAACCAATCTTGCCTTGTATCTTTCTATACTGCCATCTGCTCTGCATTTCACTGTGAACACCCATTTACAGCCTACTGTCTTCTTTTCTTTAGGCAGGTCTACTATCTCCCACGTGCCACTTCTTCTCAGAGCATTCATCTCTTCCATAACTGCTAATTTCCAATGCGGATCATTCAAAGCTTCCTGAACACTTCTAGGGACAATCAGATGTGAAATTTTTGATGAGAAAGCTCTATGATGATGAGATAGTTTCTCATATGACAGATATTTAGCCATGGGGTATCTGGGATTTTTAGTGCACTCTCTAGATCCTTTTCTAAGGGCTATAGGAATATCCAAATCTGATGATATATTAGGAATAGGGATAGGAATACCTGTAATTTCCGGGATACCTGTTCTTGGAGTTGAAGATTGATCTGGCTCTGGGATAATAGGTGGATTTTTATTCTTTTGATGCGGACCCTTACGAGTATAAACCTGAAGCTCATTATTCTGTAACATTTCTCCCCCTGTTGAGGACACATCAATATTTGGCAGTTTTGGAAAGTTTTCCTCAGAATTTGAAGAAGAAGATAAAGGAGTAGTTTTCAAGATTGTGTTCGGTAACGGAACACAGGATAAATCCCAAAAATTATCTTCCACTCCTTGTTTCTCCCCCTGAAGAGAATTTTTTTGAAAATAGGGTTTGTTTTCCAAAAATGAGACATCCATGCTAACAAAAAATTTCCTTGTCAAGGGATTGTAACATCTATATCCTTTTTGTTTGAGGCATACCCAATGAAAACGCAATGTTCCGCACGCGGATCAAGTTTAGATCGAGAGTGGTGTGATATGTGAACGAAAACAGTGCATCCAAAGACTTTCAGCGGTAAATCTGAGTAAATTCTTGACAGAGGAAAATAATGTTTGAGATGCATGAGGGGTGTTTGATATTTTAAAACACGTGTGGGCATTCGATTAATTAGATATGCGGCTGTCAAAAGAGCTTCACCCCAAAGATATTTCGGTACATTCATAGAAAACATTATAGCACGAGCCACTTCAAGTAAGTGTCTGTTTTTTCTTTCAGCAATGCCATTTTGTTGAGGTGTATCCACACACGTGGATTGATGATAAATGCCTTTTTCCTTTAAAAAAGTGCCCAGACGTTTATTAAAATATTCTGTACCATTATCAGTATGAAGAATGCTAATTTTGGTTTGAAATTGAGTTTCAATCATAGTGTAAAAGTCTTTGAAAAGTTTTTCTACGTCCGACTTTTCATGCATCAAATAAATCCAACATAATCGGGTATGATCATCGATAAATGTAACAAACCATTTTTTTCCAGAAGTCGTAGGGATCTTTGAAGGACCCCAAACATCACTGTGGATGAGATAAAATGGTTTTGACGAAACATATGGTTTTGATAAATATGACGTTCGATGACTTTTGGATAAAATACAATGTTCACAATGAAAGGTAGAACAATCCAAACCCTTAAACAATGTAGGAAATAAATATCTAAGATATTGAAAGCTAGGATGTCCTAGTCTAAAATGCCAAATCATTATTTGCTCAAAAACAGAGGAAGAACTAACACTACTCATGCCTTGAGCTTTTTTATTACTGTAGGGGCCATCATCAAAATAGTAGAGTCCATCCATCATCCTAGCACTGCCAATCTTCTTCCCCGAGATCTGGTCCTGAAATTCACAATGGGAATCAAAAAGATTACACGACAATTAGATTCTTTTGAGAGTTTACTAACAGATAGGAGGTTACAGGCTAACTTAGGAACATGAAGGACAGAATTGAGATTTATGTTCTCGGATATTTTGATCAAACCTTTTCCTGCGATAGATGAGAGAGTTCCATCTGCAATTCTAATTTTTTCTAAGCCAGAACAAGGGGAATAAGTGTTGAATAAACTAGAAACACTAGTCATGTGATCAGAAGCTCCAGAATCTATAATCCATGAGGTATAATTTGAAGAGCAAGAAAGAGCACTAATTTTATCACTACCTGATTGTGCAACAGAGGCACCAGGAAACCCTGATGAGGAATTAGACTTTAGCAGTTTTAGAAGTTGATTCATCTGCTCCTTGCTGAAGGGGCTGATTTCGGCTTCATTGGCACTAGCTATGGCACGGCTAGGTCTGCTGCTCTTCCAATTTGCTGGTTTTCCATGGAGTTTCCAGCACGTCTCGCGAGTGTGGCGAGGACGATTGCAAAAATCACACCAAGCTCGTGGCTTCTCATCGGATTTTTTGTAATGGTGTTCTGCTTTATTTGCAGCAGTCTCCGACACTAGCAATGCAGAGGTTTCAACAGTCCCACTGCTGCCGCTTTTGCCCAACATGACACTTCTCCTACTTTCTTCCCTTCGTACTTCCGCAAATACTTCACCAATTGGAGGAAGCGGAGATCGTCCAATGATTCGACCTCTCACCTCATCAAACTCTACATTGAGGCCGGCAAGAAATTTGTAAATCCGGTGGGCCTCCACCGTTTTTTTGTTATAGTTTGCATCCTCGATTGACTTCCACTCATAGTCGTTGAAGAGGTCTAGGTCTTGCCAAAGTCGCTTTAGAGAGTTGAAATATTTGGTGACATTATCATTGCCCTGCCGAATATCTCCCAATTTCAGTGTTAATTCATACACTTGGGATTGATTCCCTAAATCAGAATACATCTGATTGACATTGTCCCATAGTTCCTTTGCCGTTGAGTAGCACATGTAGTTACCGCTGATGTCTTCGGTCATAGAGTTCACAAGCCATGTCATCACCATTGAATTCTCAGCATCCCAAGTGGAATAGGCCGGGTCCTCCGGTTTTGGTTCCTTCTTTTCTCCTGTTAAATAACCAATTTTTCCACGACCTCGAATGTACATTCGGACCGACTGTGACCACCGTAGGAAATTATCTCCATTTAGGCGGATTGTAGTAATTTGGACCGAATGGGGGTGGGAATGTGTTTCATGAGATGAAACATTGTTGTGTGAATTAATAACAGAGGAAGAAGACTCGGATGCATCAGACATGGTAACAAACTGGGATGGGTGTGATTATACCAAACCACAAACTAAGACAGCCGGTGAAGGTTGGAGACACTGGTTCGGCGTCGGTTCGGCAGAGGTTGAGGCCGGAGATTCTGGTTCGTCGTCGGATTCAGGTGAAGCACAGCAGATCGGTGGCGGATGGACTGAGGAAGACCGGATCAGCAACGATTTGGCTGAGAGAAGACCGGATCGGCAACGAATCCGATGAAAGAGGACCGGATCGGCTTCGGTTTTGCTGAGAGAGGACCGGATCGACAGTGAATCCGGTGAAGAACAGCAGATCGGTGTCGATTTTGCTGAGAGAGGACCGGATCGACAGTGAATCCGGTGAAGAACAGCAGATCGGCGTCGAATCTGCTAAGAGAGGACCAGAACGGCGTCGATTTCGCTGAGATGGGGCCGGATCGGTGTCGATTTTGCTGAGAGAGGACCGGATCGACAGTGAATCCGGTGAAGAACAGCAGATCGGCGTCGAATCTGCTAAGAGAAGATCAGAACGGCGTCGACTTCGCTGAGAGGGGGCCGGATCAGCTTCGGATCAGGTGAGGCACAGCAGCAGAAGCCTCAGATCGGAAAAAAATGGGATGCCGATGGCTAGGTTCTGTAATTGGCAGTATCCCTTTTTCGGGAAAAAGCAGGTTTCTTGGGTTGTAGACCTTTGGAAAAATTAGGGTTTTAGGAATTTAGGCTCGGATACGCATGAATAAACTGAATGATTTTCGAATAATACTGATCTGATTTACCTCACTAACTACGCATTCCTCTTATAGAGAGGCAACCATACAAACAAAATGGGATAGTCCAACATTTACACTAATCTGTTTCCCATTGTAATTTGACTAATCTAATTATTACATTTGAAGTTCACATGGATCCAGACTGATCCCTATCTTCAACAAATGCTGTCCGGTTTGTCATGACAGTATGCATTGCTGTTCTGTTTGGTCTTATCTTCTGGGACAAGGGACAACAAATGTAAGTTTTGTTTTGTTTTCTTCCATTGTGTTTGGTATCTATCCAATTGTATGGAAGTTAAACTATTTTGTTTTACCTTTTACCAGATCCAAGCAGCAAGATCTGTTCAACCTTCTAGGAGCTATGTATTCTGCTGTGCTTTTCCTTGGAGCCAGTAATGCTACTGCAGTGCAACCTGTTGTTGGTGTTGAGAGAACGGTTTTCTATCGTGAAAGAGCTGCCGGGATGTATTCTGCACTACCCTATGCATTCGCTCAGGTAACGAAATAGAGCAGGAACTTATTGCTTTTATTTGAAATACATATGTTACGCCACTAAAAACTTGACTAATGAACTATCCTTAATTTTGCAGGTGGCCATAGAGGTTGTATATGTGATGATTCAAACTGTCATGTACTCTCTTATCCTTTACTCCATGATAGGATTCGAGTGGCAGGTGGCAAAATTCTTCTGGTTTTTCTACTTTATAGTGATGTGCTTCATCTACTTCACAATGTACGGGATGATGGTTGTTGCTTTGACTCCGGGCGTCCAAATTGCTGCCATTGTTATGTCCTTCTTTCTCAGCTTTTGGAACTTGTTCGCTGGTTTTATGATTCCTAGAGGGGTAAGTCACATCAATCTCAATACTTATCTCTTTTATGTTTATAGCACATTCCTTAAATTTTAGCCTGAACATGACAGATAATCTTACCTTGTTTGTGAAATGCATGAACTTTAGCCTACTTGAATTCCCCAACTTTTCATTTCTCTTCACCGTAAAATCATAGTTCTAATGTGTATAGTCGCGTAAAAGAACTCACACTTCTATTGTTAAATTGCAGCAAATCCCTGTGTGGTGGAGGTGGTACTACTGGGCTTCTCCAGTGTCTTGGACACTATATGGAGTCCTGACAAGTCAAGTGGGTGACATAGATGCTCCTCTGGAAATGCCTGGAGTGGTTAATGGTACAACTACAGTGAAGGGATACCTTAAAGATACTTTTGGTATGGAACACGACTTCCTCCCATATGTTGCCCTTGCACATCTTGGCTGGGTTCTTCTCTTCCTCTTCTTGTTTGCCTATGGCATCAAGTTCCTCAACTTCCAAAGGAGATAAACAGCTCGAATATCTTATACCACTGGAAATCATTTGTGTAATTAGTAAGGTTTCGAAGAAACGAAGAGTTACCTCTTTTAGCATTTTATTTCTTTTTCTTGTGTTTCGTCATTCTTTTACGTAGATTTTTCTTTTAAGCCGCCATTATACGGCAGTCCTAAATGTATGATTTTCATACAAAGAGAGAGTTTGAAATTCAATTGTTTCTATATAGTTTTGTACTCATAATGAGATTATGGTTGGAAGATAAATAAACTGCATCTTTGCTCTGTTACATGAACACTTCATTGGAATTCAATGTATAATATATATGTGGTATACATATTTCCCACTAATGTTAGTCTGTTATCATAACTGCCCCACAGTTAGCTTTCAATATTATCAGATTTACTAATTTCATGCAATGTGGTGTGAGTAATCAACTACCTTAATGTACTGGGTCCATTGTACTGTAATTAAAAAAAAATAATGTTATGAATCATGGAAAACCTATTACATTAATTTTTCTTGTCACGTGGTATAATTCTGCTAAATTCTGCTAATCAGTTGCACTGAAGATTTTCTCGTACTACGGAACACTAAGAAATCGATAAAGTATATTGTTTTAAATTTAACGAACAAGATATGCAGATTAACCTCTACTTTTAATAAGGCGTTCCTTGCTAAACAAGTTTGGCGTTTAATCACGAATCCAGATTCTTTGATGGCCCAAGTGCTTCGTAATATTTATTACCCTAACTGTTTTTTGAAGCAGGTCACTCCTTGCAGTTCCTCGTCTTTTATTTGGCGGAGCATCTTTTGGTGAAGGGAAATCATTGAACAAGGCAGTAGGTGGAGCATTGGGGGCGGGCAGTCTGTTTCGATCTACCTTGACCGCTGGTTACCGAAGCTGAATTCCTTCAAGGTTTCTTCCCCCCGTTCCCCGCCGATCTCAGCCACGGTTAGCTTGCTTAAGCTACCTTCAGGCGATTGGAACAAAGACATTATTTTCCAGCACTTTTTGCCTGATGAAGCTGACCTCATCCTTGCCATCCCCCCTCTCGATGCTGCCTGCCCTGATATCCTCAGCTGGGGATTCGACCGTTTCGGTAATTATACCGTGGTTACTGGTTTGCTCGGAGCTGTGTCTCTCAAGTTAGCTGCTCGGATAATTCTGCCCTTGCTGCCTCGTGGAAGAAGCTCTGGAGCCTCAATGTTCCTTCGAAAGTTCGTATCTTTTTGTGGAAGGCCTGCCACAATTGGCTGCCCTGCTTCTCTAATTTGGTGCGTCATGGAGTCTCGGTTAGGGATCTCTGTCCCCTCTGTTTTAAGTATAAAGAGTCGACTATTCATTCTCTTTGGGGTTGTTCGTCTTTGGATGATATTCGAAGGAACTGTCCCTCTGCTAATCAGATTCCTATTTCTGCTGGTTTGGATTTTTTTGACTTTATTTTGGCTTGTGCTCATCAGCTCTCTTCGTCTGAGTTTGATCTCTTGGTCATGGTGGTGTGGCGCATTTGGTATCGTAGGAATCGTTGGGTGCATTTTAAGGTTGCCTGTTCCTTTGTGTGGTGTCATTGATTGGGCTAAAAGTTTTCTTGGTGAACTTCAGGCTGTTAAGCAGCCCCCTGGTGCAGATTCTGGGCTCTGCCATTCTGCTTCCTCTTGCTTACATCCAGCTCGTTGGAAGAAACCTGACCATGGCTGCTACAAGAACAATTCCGATGCTTCCACTGACTATCCAAACAAGCTGGTGGGAATAGGGGCAATTATCCGCAACGACCAAGGCCTTGTCATGGCTGCAAGCACACGAAAGATTAGAGCAGGGATTTCTGTTGACAGTGCAGAAGCTTTAGCTGTCCTCTCTGGTATCCAGCTTGCTCATGAAGCTGGTATTTATCCCATTGTTGTCGAATCAGATTCGAAAGGGGTGGTAGACTTGCTTAATGGGTCTGGTAAATCTCGAACAGAGCTTGGTTTGATTGTTTCCCGAATTTGTAGTCACCCCTCTAGTCGCAGTATCATCTCTTTCTCCTTTTGCTCCGAGGGCGTCTCATGCTGCAGCTCATGCTTTGTCTAGGCTAGCGTTGTCTTTAGAAGATGATGTTGTTTGGTTGGAGGATATCCATGATTCCCTCCATAGTCTTGTTGTGGCAGAGTGTCAATCTTCTGTGTAATTTCCCTTGGTTTTAATGAAGTTACTTTTTTTTTCTCAAAAAAAAAAAAAGTATGGTCTTCCTGCAAGTTGTAGAAGAAAAAGAAATTATCAGAGAAATGTACCACCTCTAATGTCCATTTCAGGACATTAAAAGTAGGGTTATTTTCACAAAATGATAGAAGGTTACTCTAATGCATTGCATAATGTATTGAGTTTTGGCTCGTATTCTTTAAATGCGTATCCGTAATAAACTGATGTGAAAGTATAACAAACGGTGTTCGATTGAAATGATACAAAAATCGGTGGAAAGAAGAGATCAAGACAAAGACAAGGATGTAAATGGCGTTGAAAAATGAAGCAGGACGCGCTCACACGCGCCGTAGAAAGGAGCCGGTCATGTAGGTCTGAAATAGCGCAATTTGCGGCAATGAGTGGTGCAACCTATAGGTTGCACAGTCGGCGGCTACAATTGGACTGTTTTAGAAAATGTCTTGATAGAGATTTCTTAGGTTTATGAGGTCTGGTTATTTGAGGAAGTGTTTTGTTTCGTAACTTTCTATTCCTAGTAGGTTTCTAAAAATCTGTTGGTTTAAGAGTGTTTTGTTTAAGAACTTCTTATTTCTTGTATGATTCTAATTATTTTGTGACTAAGAATACCAAGCCTATAAATAGGAGGATTATTCTTTGTTAAAGTAACAAGAGCAATATTAAGAGACATCTGGAAAAACACCAGGGAGAGAGCTCGATTATATGACTCGAGAGATATCTGCGGGAGACCTGGGGGATACCGGGGGAGACCCGAGGTATCTAAAGGGGCGTCAAAGTATATCTGAAAGACACTCAGAGAGCTGTGAGCTTGAGAATTGGTTGTAATTGGTGTTTGGGGTTAGAAAAAGTGCGTAGTTGTAACAATTTTCTACATAGTAATATTTTTCTCTTGTCGTCCTGATGGCTGTGGTTTTTTCCTTGTTTCCACGTAAATCTTGTGTTTGTGTAATTGGATTGTACATCTTTCATCTTATTTTTTTCGTTTACATAATATTTATTCTTGTTGTGAATATTAGGTAGCACTTTCGCATTAATGATTTTTCTATCATAATGTAGCATCATTATTGTAGTTATATCCCAAATATGTTCAATAGAAAAAATTGGTGGATAATACGTTCAGTTCGATAATATTATTTCAATAATCAGACACTTTTACAAGAGAAAACAGTTAGAAATGGACGGTTTACAATGCCAGGGTCTTAGATTTAATTTTATTTTTTAAAAATTTTTAAATTTTTTCGTGAATGAATCTCCACCGTCTACATGAATGGTGAAGATTCAGAATATATTTATTTTAATTTTATTTAAGATTTTTTTTATTAGGGGCAAATTTATCTTTTTACATATTTTTAATAGTCAATTGTCTTTTTTGACGGTCAATTCTAACGACAGGAAAGTCTGCAGTCAATTTTTTTAAAAGTTGATTATGCCTGTAATTAGAAATATATTAGATAGGTGGGATGTAAGTTGTCCTAAAATTTATATGTTTCAATGATTAAACTTTTTTTTTATTTTTAGGTCAACGTTAACAATATAGGGTATGCAATTAATTTCTCTAAAAGTTAATTTCGTCAGTAATTAGAGATATTTTAAGTATACTGAGCTGTAATTAATTCTAAAATTAAAATGAAAAGGCGCAAAAAAAAAAATAATAATACATATCGCTCCCTTAGGAGCAGCTGGCACTAGCAGTCGCCTAAGCGGCTTCTGGTAACATCCCTGAAAAGGCAAATTACAATAATACCCATAGATTTGGTGAGTATATAACTAGAATGAGCTCTTGTTAAAATGATATAAAAATATCTTTGATTTGATCGATAAGATACTGTTTAATGAAATACCATAGAATGTTCAAACTGTATAAGAAGCTGGAGATCTGTGCATCTAAAACTGGAGATCTTTATAAAGTGGAAAATCAAGTGTGATCTCCTCTATATTAACCATCAACGGTGATCATTCGTACTTTTATGCAATTTTACAAAACTCTTTATATAGCACTTAAAGTTGTAATTTGTCCATAAAAAAATAACAATTATTAATTTAGATATTTAACTTTTGAATAATCATTAATTTTTTTAATATAGTTTCATTTATTGGTCACCACTCATCATGATGGAAAACTTCAGTTTATTCAAATTAAATGCAATCTACCTAAGGATGGCCGTAGTTTCTGAACCGGCGGTTCCGGAACCAGATAGAAACAGCCAGTTTCAGTTCCTCCTCTGGTTACCAAAACTGGAACCAGCCTCTTATGTTTTTTAAAAAAATTTCAAAGTAATTTAAAAATAAATTGAAAATAAAAATAATGTAAAAAAAAAATTAAAAGTGGGTTGCATTTGGACTTAATTTGAAATAAAATTACGATAATATCATAAAACTATAAAAGTAAAATAAAATGTAAATAAATAAATAAGAAATTTGGACTTGCACTTAATTTTACTTTAATTAAACTGCCTATGTATCCTCTTGGAGGAATCAAGGCCCCACATAGTTCTCTTACATTTTATTTATCTGAGTGTAATTAATCATCACTTGTACCTTCGGTGGCCATTGTATCGTCATTGATGTTGAAGAAATCGTTGTCGTCGGATGATCGTCCGTTTCCTACTATCTATATGAAGCCTTGGTCCAGTCGTCTATATAGACTTGGATCTGAATTGAGTCTGGACTCATCAACGACCGTCTCTCGTCGAGAATGTTACCGTCGGCGCTAAATTCCTGTTCGACTACTACAGACAAGATAGTGGTTCCAAAAATTTATTTGGCAATGATAGCCAAAATTGGAAAGTCTGTCCGGTAATCCCTCCACCAGTGTTGAAGGTTGAAGTTGTTGTCGTCCACAAACTCAAATGCGATGTTTAAGTAAACATCAACTTCTAAAATGAAGGTTGATGATGATAATGACGTACCCACCGTTTTTTTTTATTTTTTGGAATTGAAATTGAAAAAATTGAGAACTTGAGACTTGAGAGTTAAGAGAACTCTTGTGAGAGAGAGAGATTGAGAGAATTGAATTGATGTGAAAAAAATGAAAGGGGAGTTTATATAGTTTTAAGAGGGGTAAAAATTTAATTTTAGAAAATAGAGGGGATCCTTACTGTAATTTCGCAAGGTCCCCCAACTAGCCGTTGGGTCTCTTCAACCCTAAATCTACCGCGCTCAATATATTTATTTTTTTTAAACCCAAAAAAACTTGTTCCATATAATTTTCCATTTCTCTTATAATCTCCCACCACCCTCTCTCCATTCTCTCACCCAAAAACAGACTCTCTCTCTCTCTCTCTCTCTCTCTATTTTTCTTGTCTCCAAATTTGCAACACAACGATTTCACAATTGTTTGTTTTAGAGTACACAGAGATTAGTAGCTGGCGCCAACAAAACCTCAAAGGGCTTGGTTTGTCAAACACCGAAGCACCAAGATTACATATACATATTATCTAACACTGGTTTTGGAGTTTGGTTGAGATTTGTCAGTCAGAAAATATTTTCACTTAAAAAAAAAAAAAAAACAAAGAAGTACTGAGCAAAAAAAACAGTGAAAAGCTAGCATGGCAGTAGCTTTAGCCGGGGACGATCTAGCAAGCTTGTTGAGCAGTCAGCGCAGCTTCTCGTCCACCAGCCACCGGAGATGGGTGGCGGCGGCTAGCTTCCGGGAGGCATGGAACGCGCCGTCTGGGGTGTTCAACAAGAGCGAGAGGCAGAACGACGAGGAGGAGCTACGGTGGGCGACCATCGAACGGCTGCCGACGTACGCCAGGCTGAGAAGGTTGTGCTAAGGCAGGTTCTTGATAATGGGAAAGTTGTTCACGGTGAAGTTGACGTCACCAATCTGGGCATGCAAGACAAGAAGCAGTTGATGGAGAGTATATTGAAAGTTGTCGAAGAAGACAATGAGAAGTTTCTCAGGAGACTTAGAGACAGAACTGACAGGTTTTCTATATATTTGTCTTCGTGTTTTTTCTTTTTTGCTCTGTTTTCCGTTTCCCAATTGGATAATTTCATTTGAATCTACAGTTTTGTTAACATTTTTTTTTTTCTTTTTTTGTTGGAACAGAGTGGGTATTGAGATTCCAAAAATTGAAGTTCGATATGAGCATTTATCTGTTGAAGGAGATGTGCATGTTGCATGCAGAGCACTTCCCACTTTGATCAATGTTTACATCTTGTCTGGGTTCTCCTCTTCCTCTTCTTGTTCGCCTATGGCATCAAGTTCCTCAACTTCCAAAGGAGATAACCAGTTCTAATATTCTTGTACATGATTTGTCGAATAACTATCTTATACCATTGGAAATCTTTCGTGTAATTAGTAAGGTTTCGAGGAAACGAAAAGTTATATGTTTTTAGCATTTCATTTTTTTCCTCGTGTTTCGTTACTCTTTTACATAGATTTTTCTTTTAATCCGTCATTATACGGCAACCTTAAGTGTACGATTTTCATACAAAGAGAGAGTTTGTAATTCAATTGTTTCTATATAGTTTTGTACTCGTGATGAGATTATGGTTGGAAGATAAAATAAACTGCATCTTTGCTCTGCTACATGACTTACTGGCGCTTCATTGGAATTCAATGTATAATATATCTGTGGTGTGCAGAGAAACTACGTATTTCCTCACTGATGTTATTTGTCATAACTGCCCCACAATTAACTTTCAATATTATCAAAGCTGAGAGATTTTTTTAGTGTCCCTGCGAGCATATATGTCTGATTTACTAATATCATGCAATGTTGGTCCGAGTATTCGATCACTTTAATATACTGGGTGCATTGTCCCTAATTATAAAAATCATACCCCGAAAAACCAATCACATGAGTTTTTCTTGTCACGTGGTATGATTCCACTAATTGGGTGTAATGAAGATTTTCTCGTACTACGAAACACTTGCTCAACATGTATAATAGAACACTACATTATGACACATTCGAATTTCAGATGGGTATGATTTCGTTAATTGGGTGTATTAAAGATTTTCTCCTACTACGAAATACTTGCTCAACATGTATAATAGAACGCTATATTATGACAGATTTGGATTTCAAATGAAAAATAAGAAATCGATAAAGTATATTTCTAAACATAAAATAATGTACATATATAATTAAAAAGCTCATGAAATGTAACATATTTTAAAGATTGAAATATTTTTTTAATGGAAGATTAACACATTTTAAATTGAAAGAATGAGATACTTGCTTCAACAATATTCTTATTGTTTTAAAAGAAATAAAATTAAAAAAGTCTATTTATTAAATTAATAAGGGTAATATAAATATAAATTTATTATGAAGTATTTTATATCGAGTTAATTACACTCAACCTCCCTGAGGTTTGACTAATTATACTCGGAATTAAAGTTTCATTAATTGACACTAATCTCCCATCACGTTAACTTTGACCGTCAAAATAAATGTTAACTTTTATCAAATTTATTAAATGCCCAAAATACCCATTTTAATTAATATTATCAATTTTTTTACTATTTATTAAAAAAAAATTAATGGTGAGATTCAGATTGGATCTCCACCATCCATCAACAATGATGGATGGTGGAGATCAAATCTAAATCTCTACCAAGAACAAAAAATATATATATATATTTTGAAGGCATTCATCGAATCCAGAGGGTTCGATTCGAACCCTTCTAACCCTTCTGGGTTCGATGAATGCCTTTTAAATTTTTTTTTTGTTTCCGGTGGAGATTCAATCTGGATCTCACCATTAAATTTTCTTAATGAATAGTAAAAAATTGATAATATTAATTAACATGAGTATTTTGGTTATTTAATAAATTTGACAAAAGTCAACGTTTATTCTGACTGTCAAAGTTAACGTGATGGGAGGTTAGTGTCAATTAAGGCAAACTTTGATTCCTAGTGTAATTAGCCAAACCTCAGGGAAGTTAAGTGTAATTAACTTATTTTATATCAATTAATTTCTGTTGTACAGGGTGGTAAAAATGCTTGTTATTTTTTAATTTTTTTTAAAATTTGACATTAATTCGATCAATAATCTACCGGGACTTTTGACAAAATCAAACACTATAAGTTTGATTTGGAATAGTAACTTCCACTAAAATCTCCCCACATACTTTGCCACATACTTTGCGATTTAATAAGTAAAGGTTAAAACTCGAATCTCTGTCACAAAAATAAAAGAAAAATGTTCAACCATCTCATATGATCATTTTACGAAGCTTATTTTCACTAAAAAAAAAAAAAAATTAGAGAATTACTCTAATGCATTGAATAACGCAGAACTATTATTCCAGTTATAAGTTCGATTCAATAATATCATTTTAATTATCGAACACTTTTAAAAAAGAAAGCGTTTGAAAATCGACGGTTTGAATTTATACCACGTGATATATTCCGATGGGTTACTAGAATTTGGACTCTCGAGAACAAGAAATATTGGTCAAACTCGTACCATTCTCGTACATTGACCATCTAGATAGCTTGCCATCCAATTAACAAGTCAAGAAAAAGAAAAGTCCAATGAGGTGTGGGGGAAAAAAAGAGAATAATAAAGCCTTGGTCACCAAGAAATAATTAAATACAATCCACTCGTTCTCTGTTTTGACCACCCAAAAAAAAAACCTTGTCCATATTTCCATCGGGATAAATTTAAAAATAACCTTATAAATGTATAAAAGATTGTTTTTAACTATATTTTTTTTTATTTAAATTGTTACTGATTATATTAAATTTTAATAAAACTCAATATATAAATAAATTTATAAACTTAATTTTCATTTGTTTGAAATCTTATTGTTGGACGATTCCTAACATGACTAACTAACTAATTTTTATTTTAACAATGATGACAATAAATGTTACCAGGTTTATCTCATGTGCATAGGCTTCGTGTTCAATTGTGTATTTTTGGTTTGACGTTTAGTTGTTTATTTTAGTTTCATACGGAATGTTAGCAGGTTTCACGGTAAATAGTAGTAGGTTTTGACATCAAGTGTTAGTATGTTTCATGTTGAATATTAACATGTTTCATACTGATTTATACATGTTTCACTCTGAATATCAGCATGTTTCACATTAACTTTAAGCGTAAAATTATTTGAAAATTAAAAAAATAAAAGTTTTCACATCTAAACACATATGGTTAAACAATAAATCAATCCAACAAGTACCCGTGGGCAAACACAATATCAATTCAGTTGACCATCAGAAGAATCATAAAAATAGACAAATCTGTAGAATCCATAATATTTCACGTTAAATATTAGTAGGTTACACGGTACTTATTAATAGGTTTCACGTTAAATATTAGTAAGTTTCACGTTACATTTTAGTAGGTTTCACATCAATTTTTACCACATTTTATGTTAAAAAAGATTTTTATTTTATAATTATTCGATATTTTAGATATTAATGTAATTATACAGTCAATTAATTTACGGGTAACTTTTGTAATGTTTTAGGATACCTTTTATAATATTTTGGTTAGGGGTAATTATTTTAAAAAATGTGGTTAAAATTAATTTTTAGTCAACTTTGGTGGATATGTTTGGAAATTTCCACTTTCCATTGCCTTTATAATCTCCCGCCACCCCTCTCTCCATTCTCATCAGCCTCCCAAAAACACACACACTCTCCCGGAGAGTACGTAGTTGGCGCCAACAAAGCCTCAAAGAGCCTTGGCTTGTCAAACGCCGAAAAACCAAGATTACATATATTCATTTGTTTATATATATAAACACACACACATATACACAGTAATATTATACAACGGTGGTTTTGGAGTTTGGTTGAGATAGTCAGAAAATATTTTCACTGAAACCAAAAAAAAAAAAAACCAGAGTACTGAGTTAAAAAAGCTGTGAAAAGCTAGCATGGCAGCAGCTTTAGCCGGGGAAGATCTAGCAAGGTCGTTGAGCAGTCGGCGGAGCTTCTCGTCTGCCAGCCAGCGGAGCTGGGTGGGGGCGGCGAGCATCCGGGAGACATGGAACGCTTCGTCTGGGGTGTTCAACCAGAGCGAGAGGCAGAACGACGAGGAGGATCTACGGTGGGCGGCCATCGAACGGCTGCCGACGTACGACAGGCTGAGGAAGGGTGTGATAAGGCAGGTTCTTGATAATGGGAAAGTTGTTCACGGTGAAGTTGACGTCACCAATCTGGGCATGCAAGACAAGAAGCAGTTGATGGAGAATATATTGAAAGTTGTCGAAGAGGACAATGAGAAGTTTCTCAGGAGACTTAGAGGCAGAACTGACAGGTTTTCTATCTATTTGTCTTCGTGCTTTTTCTTTTTGCTCTGTTTTTTGTTTCTCAATTGGATCATTTCATTTGAATGTACGGTTTTTTTTCCTTTTTTGTTGGAACAGAGTGGGTATTGAGATTCCAAAAATTGAAGTTCGATATGAGCATTTATCCGTTGAAGGAGATGTGCATGTTGGAAGCAGAGCACTTCCCACTTTGATCAACGTTTACATGAACGCTATAGAGGTAATTTTTTTTGTTTTTTTTTATTGCTGGAAGATAAAATATTTTACGGTGTTTTGATGTTGCACGTTTTCTCATTAGAACTTTAGATTTTGGAATTTTAACAAGTAAATACTCTCTTGTGAGCAGAAACAGAGTAGATAGAGAATTTGCAGTGTTTGTGTTCATAGACTTGTATAAGAAATACTATGTTGATTGATAATTAATTTTGTTTCTCTGTTTGGTATTTTGGTGGACAACAGAGCGTTTTGGGACTTCTTCATCTTATTAAAAAAAACAAAAGAAAAATCCAGATTCTTGATGACGTTAGCGGAGTGGTCAGATCATCCAGGTAATTAATGAGATGCTCTTTGTTATTATGTCTTTCTTTTTCCATTTTAGATGATAATATATTTACTAGAAGTGTGATTGTTCTATTGTCAAATTGATACATAATTCCAATGATGAAGGAGATTGCTCATTTTCTTTTTCTCACACAAATGGAAAATTGCAGGATGACACTTCTTCTGGGTCCTCCGGGAGCTGGGAAAACAACTTTGATGTTGGCACTTGCAGGGAAGCTTGGCGACGATCTAAAGGTGTGTTTATGGTTATTTTTTAAAGGTGTCTTTCACTTGTTTGCTTATTAATTTGCATGAATTAGTAGTAGTTTCACTGTATATTTTGAGACAAATCTGCTTATAAGTTGTGGGGTTTTTGAACAGTCAACTGGGAAAGTCACCTACAGTGGCCACGAATTGCACGAGTTTGTTCCTCAGAGAACCTGTGCTTACATTAGTCAACATGATCTTCATTATGGAGAGATGACAGTACGCGAGACATTGGATTTCTCAGGCAGATGTTTAGGTGTCGGCACGAGGTATGAAATGCTAGCAGAACTCTCTAGAAGGGAGAAGGAAGCAGGAATCAAACCGGATCCTGAGATTGATGCATTCATGAAAGCCATAGCAGTGGCAGGCCAAGAAACTAGTCTGGTTACAGATTATGTTCTCAAGGTTTGTTCCTCCTTTTTCGTTTCGATTGTGTGTTCATTGTAGTATTTTTTTAAGTTTCAGAGAGACCTGACATCTTAGAAATCTCAAACAGATACTTGGCTTGGATATATGTGCTGATACCATGGTTGGTGATGACATGAGAAGGGGTATTTCTGGTGGACAGAAGAAACGTGTGACTACTGGTATGTTTCCATGGAATTTTTATTTTATTTTTTTTATTTTATTGTTGTAACTTATATGTAAGCATTTGTGATTAAACACGGCAAGTCTTAAGCAGTTGTTCTTCTAACTGATGAGTGCAGGAGAAATGCTGGTGGGGCCTGCAAAGGTTCTTCTGATGGACGAAATATCAACTGGATTGGACAGTTCCACCACTTTTCAGATTTGCAAGTTCATGAAGCAAATGGTTCATGTCATGGATGTAACCATGGCCATTTCTCTTCTGCAGCCAGCACCAGAGACCTATGATCTTTTTGATGACATTATTCTACTTTCAGAAGGCCAAGTTATCTATCAAGGTCCTCGAGAGCACGTCCTTGAATTCTTCGAATACATGGGCTTCAGATGCCCAGATAGAAAAGGAGTTGCTGACTTTCTGCAAGAAGTAACTTCCAAGATGGACCAAGAGCAATATTGGTTCAACAAGAACCAACCTTATAGATATATTTCGGTTTCTGATTTTGTGCAAGGTTTTAGTTCTTTCCACACAGGCCAACAGATTACATCAGAACTTAGAGTTCCTTATGATAAATCGAAAGTCCATCCTGCTGCTTTGGTGACAGAGAAGTATGGTATTTCAAATTTGGAATTGTTCAAGGCCTCTTTTGCAAGGGAGTGGTTGCTAATGAAGCGTAGTGGTTTCATCTTCATTTTCAAGATTGTCCAGATAACAATCATGTCGATAATTGCATTGACTGTGTTCTTAAGGACAGAAATGGAAGTGGGAACTGCGGTTGGTGGACAAAAGTATTTTGGAGCACTGTTTTTCACTCTAATTAATGTTATGTTTAATGGGCTGGCAGAACTCCCGATGACTATTTCCAGGCTTCCTGTCTTTTTCAAACAACGAGATCACTTGTTCTATCCTGCATGGGCTTTTGGCTTGCCCATATGGCTTCTCAGGATCCCATTATCATTTCTGGAATCGGCAATATGGATCGTTTTGACATACTACTCAATTGGTTTTGCACCATCTGCAGCTAGGTAAGCAGTATATGCATCATACTGGCCAGTAAACTACTAGACGCTGGATTATATTTCCGTGTTTACAGACAGTTATAGAGGTTCCATTGCTGAAAAAACTTTTCCCTATTTTTTTTTGCCATTCAGGTTTTTCAAACAATTCATAGCACTCTTCGGTGTACATCAGATGGCCCTGTCCCTCTTTCGATTCATTGCTGCTATAGGAAGAGTAGAAGTTGTTGCAAACACGCTGGGTACCTTCACCCTGTTATTGGTTTTTGTTCTTGGAGGATTTATTATTTCCAAAGGTAACTACTTTATTGCTTCTTTACAACTAAGTTGGTAGTTTTCAAAGCAGACGTACTTAACATGACACTTTCTATTAAATAGTATACATTTCAAACGTTGTTTTCCTTTTGCGCCTGCAGATGACATTCAACCATATATGATATGGGGTTACTACGTTTCTCCTATGATGTACGGACAGAACGCCATAGTCATGAATGAGTTCCTTGATAAAAGATGGGACACGGTAAGATCAACTATAGTTTGAACACCTTTGTTTGTTTATCATTCCATTAGTAGGTAATTGCATAAGCATATATAATCTGTGCCATGTCCTATTGTTCTGGTACTTATATAAGTTTCATCCAATGCAGCCCAACATGGACACCAGCGTTAATGCAAGTACAGTTGGTGAAGTACTTCTCAAGTCTAGAGGCTTCTTCACTGAAGAATACTTGTTTTGGGTTTGCATTGCAGCACTATTTGGGTTTTCTATTCTCTTCAACATTTTGTTTGTTGCTGCTTTGACTTATTTGAATCGTAAGTTCTATCATTTCATACTATTCAAGTTCTAAGTTTCTTGTAAGGAAATTGAATTTCAATGTTGACAAACCCTTGCTTGCTTATGTGGAAAATAATTTTAGCTATCGGTGATTCAAAATCAACTGTTATTGAGGAAAATGGAGACAAGAAGAAGAAAAAGCATACAGCCTCCATACAACATGGAACAGAAGGTTTATGCCCTTGCTTTTTTCCTGTATTGCATTACATTTTTGCTGGTATTTGTGTTAAAATTCATTCGTCCTGGGAAAAGCTCATATGAAATTTCATTGGTATCACACTCTTCTAAATGCATGAAATTTTGCGAACAAATTCAGGTATTGACATGGCAGTGAGGAGTTCATCAGAAATTGTTGGTGCAGATGAACGTGCGCCTGCAAAAAGAGGAATGGTTTTACCCTTCCAACCACTATCGCTGACATTCAACCATGTGAACTACTATGTGGATATGCCTGCTGTAAGTTCATCATCTCTATACATTTTAATCATCTGGCATCTACATGAGTCTTCTTGTTTGAAAAACCACTTTTTTTTTTTATTTCGAGAATAGATCTCTTCCATGCAATCACAGTTATCATCCATATGCATATGCATATGCTAATTCATTATTTTTATTTGTAAATGTAACTTGAAACTTCTCTACGGCATTGTAAAAAACCATATGTACATGTTTGATGTTGTGAAGAACTAAAGATTCTTACAATGTGCTAATATCACGACGAACTATATGATATTTTGTACCAGGAAATGAAGGTTGAAGGTGTTGAAGAAACTCGTCTTCAACTGCTACGAGATGTTAGCGGTGCTTTCAGACCAGGAATTTTGACAGCACTAGTGGGTGTAAGTGGTGCAGGGAAAACAACTCTTATGGATGTGTTGGCAGGAAGGAAGACCGGAGGATATATTGAAGGAAATATTAACATTTCTGGTTTTCCGAAGAACCAAGAAACGTTTGCTCGTGTTAGCGGTTACTGTGAACAGAATGACATTCATTCACCATATGTTACCGTTTATGAATCTCTCTTGTACTCAGCCTGGCTTCGTCTTTCTTCAAGCATTGATTCCAAAGCACGAAAGGTATGTTGAATTTCTTCTATAAAATTAATTTTGAGCTATTACCTAATGTTCTCATTGTGGTTAATATTTTTTTAATATGTATTTTTCAGATGTTTGTTGAAGAAGTTATGGAGTTGGTTGAGCTCCAACCACTAAGGGATGCTTTAGTAGGCCTTCCAGGAGTAGAGGGTCTTTCGACAGAACAACGCAAGAGGTTGACGATAGCTGTGGAGTTGGTTGCTAACCCCTCTATCATTTTCATGGATGAGCCAACATCTGGCCTTGATGCTAGAGCTGCTGCGATTGTTATGCGTACTGTGAGAAATACTGTGGACACTGGAAGAACTGTCGTCTGCACTATTCACCAACCGAGCATAGACATATTTGAAGCATTTGATGAGGTTAGTGCTCACTGCTTATAGATCTACTCATGAATTTTTTGCATTTTATAGTTTTCTTTTATTTGTGATGCATGTATTCAACAGTCAATCTTTAATTGTTATTGTTGCAGCTACTGTTGATGAAAAGAGGAGGGCAAGTCATTTATGCCGGACCCCTTGGTCGCCATTCTCACAAACTTGTAGAATATTTTGAGGTAAGCACTGTCATAGTTATGTATAGCTTAGACAAACAACAAGGTTCATCCATTGTGTCTCACGTCCCCACGTGTTTTTCTTAAGCGAATTACGTGATGAATTCTTTGCTAAGATCACATTGTAAACTAATATCTATAACCCTATTACAGGCTGTCCCAGGAGTTGCTAAAATTAAGGATGGATACAATCCAGCAACATGGATGCTTGACGTTAGTGCTCCTTCAGTTGAGGCTCGGATGGATGTGGATTTTGCTGAAATTTACGCCAACTCCTCTCTTTATCAGTAAGTGTTAAGTAGAAAACATAATTTTGCCATTGTTTGCTTTATCCCATATGTCCACGGATTTTAAGTATCGTGTTAACTTAATTTCTTTCTTGACACAATTTCAGGAGGAATCAAGAACTTATCAAGGAGCTTAGTACCCCAGCACCGGGCTTTAAGGATCTTTACTTCCCGACCAAATACTCCCAATCGTTTTTGACTCAGTGTAATGCTTGTTTCTGGAAACAGCAAAGGTCTTACTGGAGACACTCAAAGTATAATGCTGTCCGGTTTGTCATGACAATAAGCATTGCTGTACTATTTGGTCTTATCTTTTGGGACAAGGGACAACAGATGTATGTTTTGTTTTGTTTTCTTTTTTCTTTTCTATTCTTCCATTGTGTTTGATATCTATCCAATTGTTATGGAAGTTAACTATTTTGTTTTACCTTTTACCAGATCCAAGCAACAAGATCTGTTCAACCTTCTAGGAGCTATGTATTCTGCTGTGCTTTTCCTTGGATCTGGGAATGCTAATGCAGTGCAACCTGTTGTTGGTGTTGAGAGAACGGTTTTCTATCGTGAAAGAGCAGCCGGGATGTATTCTGCACTACCTTATGCATTCGCTCAGGTAACGAAATAGAACATGAACTTATTTGAATCACATATGTTACCCCACTAAAAACTTGACTAATGAACTATCGTTAATTTTTCAGGTGGCCATAGAGGTTGAATATGTGATAATTCAAACTGTCATCTACTCTCTTATCCTTTACTCCATGATAGGATTCGAGTGGCAGGTGGCAAAATTCTTCTGGTTTTTCTACTTCATGTTGATGTGCTTCATCTACTTCACAATGTACGGGATGATGGTTGTTGCATTGACTCCGGGCGTCCAAATTGCTGCCATTGTTATGTCCTTCTTCCTCAGCTTTTGGAATTTGTTCGCTGGTTTTTTGCTTCCTAGATCGGTAAGTCACATCAATCTCAATACTTATCTTATTTATTGTTATAACACATTCCTTAAATCCTACCTCGTTTGTGAAATGCATAGACTTTAACCTAGTTGAATTCCCCAACTTTTCATGTAAATTAAAGTTCTAATGTGTGTCGCGTACAAGAACTCACACTTCCATGTTAAATTGCAGCAAATCCCCGTGTGGTGGAGGTGGTACTACTGGGCTTCTCCAGTGTCTTGGACACTATATGGAGTCCTGACAAGTCAAGTCGGTGACATTGACGCTCCTCTAGAAATGCCTGGAGTGGTTAATGGTACAACTACAGTGAAGGGATACCTTAAAGATACTTATGGTATGGAACACGACTTCCTCCCATTCGTTGCCCTCGCACATCTTGGCTGGGTTCTTCTCTTCCTCTTCTTCTTTGCCTATGGCATCAAGTTCCTCAACTTCCAAAGGAGATAACAGCTTGAATATTCTTGAATATGATTTGTCGTAGAACTATCTTATACCATTGGAAATCTTCATGTAATTAGTAAGGTTTCGAGGAATCGAAAAATTACTTATTTTTAGTATTTCATTATTTATTCGTGATTCGTTATTCTTTTATTTAGATTTTTATTTTAAGCCGCCATTATAAGGCAGTCTTGAATGTATGATTTTCATACAAAGAGAGAGTTTGTAATTCAATTGTGTCTATATAGTTTTGTACTCATAATGAGATTATGGTTGGAAGGTAAATAAACTGCATCTTTGCTCTGCTATATGACTTACTGGCGCTTCATTGGAGTTCAAGTATAATTTATCTGTAGTGTTCAAAGAAACTGCATGTTTCCCACTGATGTTATTGTTATAACTACCCCACAATTACCTTTCAATATTATCAAAGTGCATATATGTCGGATTTACTAATTTCATCCAATGTGGTGTGAATCATCAATCACTTTAATGTACCGGGTGCAATGTATCTTAATTAAAAAAAATTATGTATAATAAAAACCAATCACATGAGTTTTTCTTATCGCATGGTATGATTTCGCTAGCCGGATGCTTTGAAAATTTTCTCTTACTACGGAACACTTCTAAACATGTATAATAGAACACTACAATATGATAGATTCGGATTTCAAATGAAAAATGAGAAATCGATAAAGCACATTTTTAAATATAAAATAATGCAATATGAAATTATAAAGCTCATTAAATGAAACATATTTTAAAGACTATAGAATATTTTTTTAGTGAGAGATTCAAACGTTTTTAAATTGAAAGAACGAAATACTTACTTCAACAATGTTTTAATTGTTGCCTCACAAGCTTCTTTAAACCATAATTCGAATCTTAACATTGTAAATATTGTGTCAGCATTGCCCATAAAAGCCTTATAAGTGTGGATAGATCTTTTACCGTATTGGAGTAGATAACTTTCAATATGGAAGTAGATGTTCACGTCGTACTAATAAGGTTTAAATTCGGTAAATCCTGATAGTTTTCCTAACTCGCAATGTGTCATACTTTAAAAAAATAAAAATAAATAAAATTTTAGTTTTTTTTTTATATATTCCATTCGTTGTCGGATTTTAAACCAATTTAATTTAGCAATCTCTAAGTATAAATGCATAATTAATAACATTTATATTAAATAATTTTATTTTTTTTTATTTTTAAAGATTATACTTTGGCAATTTGGCTGTATTAAGTATGGTTGCTGGTTCATGCAAGTTGTAATTAACTATATATGATCATTAAAGCTTTGCTTCTTCTAAAGGATAAAACAACCTATTCGGGCTCCATTTGCATGTTCGTGGGTGAAATTGCGATCGCTAATGGTTTCTAATTCCTGTAAATTGTAATTATGTATGATTATTAATAAAGCTTTACTTCCACTAAAATATGGAAAATTAATATGAAGTACAAAAATATCGATAAATATCTGCTCTACATGGTTGTCAAAAAGTTTGGTATTAGTGCAAAAGAAGAAAAGGAAAGGAAGAGATAAATGTATATACCACCTCAATTGTCCATTTCAGAACATAAAAGTAAGGTTAATGCAGTATCATTATTGTAGTTATATCCCGAATATGTTCAATAGAATAAATTGGTGGTGGATAATACGTTGAATTCGATAATATTATTTCAATTATCAGACACTTATAAAAGAGAAAACGCTAAGAAATGGACGGTTTCCATTTATGTCACGTTAGATGATACCCTAGTCCGGGTGGGTTTGATACCTCATAATAGAAATTATCATCCTCGCAAATCACCTGAAATTGCTTTTTAGAAAAATATTAAGAAACTTGAGAGAAATTGTGGAAGTGGGTAATTATAAAAAACTTGTCAAGTGTTTGTAATTGAAATTATTATTGTTTGCATAAACAATATATTTGATCACTAATTGTATTTATGATTTTCTATGAGTTAATTACACTCAACATCCCTGAGGTTTGGCTAATTATACTCGGAATCAAAATTTGTATTAATTGACACTGACCTCCCCTCCCATTAAGTTTGACCGTTAAAATAAAAGTTGACCATTCAAAAATATTAAAATGACCAAAATACCCCTGACTAAAAAAATTAAAAATATAAAAAATAAATTTTTTTAAAAAAATAATAATTATATAAATAAAAAAAATAAAAATAAATTTTATCTAAAAAAATGAATCTAGTCAATTTTTTAAAAAATTTATAAAATAATAAATGGAGATTTGTAAACAAATCCAAATCCAATCTAGACCGTCCATCAGATCTGATGGACGATCCAGATAGAATCTTGACCAATTTTTTTTTAAAAAAATTAAATAAAAATTAAAAAAAATTAAAAAGTCCATATCAAATCTGGACCGTCCATCAGATCTGATGGACGGTCCAGATTTGATCTGGACCGCCTTCACCATGGAGAGATCTCCATGGATCTCCAAAAAAAAAAAAAAAAAAAATTTTTTGGGAATCGAAGAACCCAAGGGTTCGAACGAATCGAACCCTTCTGGGTTCTTCGGTTCGAACCCAGAAGGGTTCGATCCCTTCTGGGTTCAATCGAATAACCCAGATTCTGGGTTCGATCGAAGAACCCAGATCGATCGAACCCAGAAAATGGGTTCTTCAAATTTTTTTTTTTCTAATGCGTAGATCTGGGTTCGATTCGTTCGAACCCTTCTGAATTTGAATCGTTCGAACCCTTCTGGGTTCGATCGAAGAACCCATAAAAGGTTCTTCAAATTTTTTTTTTTTTTCTAATACGTAGAACCCCCTCGCGAAGAACCCAGATTGGGTCTGGGTTCTCTAGCGAAGAACCTAGACGGGTTCTTCAGCGAAGAACCCTCTTCGATTCCCAAAAAATTTTTTTTTTTTTTTTTTTTGGGTGGAGATCCATTTTTCAAATTGGATCTCCACTGTCCACTAATCTTGATGGACGATTGAGATTCAATCTGAAAAATGGATTTACATTACTAATATTAAATTTTATTTTAATTTAATTTTATTATTATTATTTTAATTTTTTTAAATAAATCTTAACCGTCCGTTATTTTAAAAATGGAGGGACGAGATTTTTTCTTAATTTTTTATTTTTTATTTAATAAAATATTTTTTTAATCAGGGGTATTTTGGTCATTTTAATATTTTTGGATGGTCAACTGATTATTTTAATGATCAAACTTAACGGGAGGGGAGGTCAGTGTCAATTAATGCAAATTTTGATTCCGAGTGTAATTAGTCAAACCTCAGGGAGTTGAGTGTAATTAACTCAATTTTCTATATATTTTTAAAAAGTTGTTTTGATTATGTTAATATTAATTTTTTTTAATTGTATGCAAATTTTTATAAGTTTATTGTTTTAGTTTAGAAAAATAAAAATTGTAATTTAATATTATATTTGGGATTCCAAAAAAAAATATAATTTAATTTAATATAACTTTATGAGGATTTTGGCACCCAAAATAGAGAAAAATGTGATGTAAAATTAAAGTGTAAAAATAAAAAGTAAATTTGTATAAAAATAAGGACAAATTACAGTCCACTTACTGAGGTATTCCTAATTATAGACAGAATTAACTTTCAAGGAAATTGACTGTAAGTCCCTCGCTGTAACCGTTGATCATAAAAAAAGACTGTTAACCGTTGAAAACATATAAAATTTAAGAAAAATTAAAGCCCACCTACCTAAGGTATATCTCTTATTACAGGCGAAATTAACTTTTAAGAAAATTAACTATAGACCCCCTACGTCTATTAGTCAATGTTAGTTAAAGTCAACAATGTTAAGGGTATTTTGGTCATTTCGTCTTATTTTTTTTAAAAAAAAGTTAAGATTTGTCCAGCTCGACGGCGGAGGTTTATTTATTTTTTTCAAAAAAAAAAAGTTAAGATTTATTTTTTAAAAAATTTAAAATAAAAAAACGTAAGATCTCCACAATCCATTTACGGATTTAAAAAAAAAAAAAAGAATAAGTATGAGATCCATAGTGGGTCAATCATGGATCGCGAACCGGGGAGGCTATCTCCAAATGGACGGAGAAGAACTTAGATTTAATTTTTATTTTTTAAAAAATTTTAAATTTTTTCGTGAATGAATCTTCGGTGGATACTGGAGATGTAGAATATATTATTTTAGATTTTTTTTTAACTAGGGGAAAATTTATCTTTTTTGTATACTTTTAACAATCAATTGTCTTTTTTGACGGTCAACAACTAACGACAGGAAGGTCTATCATTAATTTTTTCTAAAAATTGATTTCACTTACAATTAGAGATACCTTGGATAGGTGAGATGTAATATGTCCTAAAATTTATATGTTTTCAACGGTTAACTATTTTTTTTTAGAGTTAACGCTAACAATATGAGGTATGCAGTCAATTTTCCTAAAAATTAATTTCGCTTGTAACAAGAGATATCTTTGGTTGAGTCTAATTTATCATAAAAATAAAATGAAATGTTGCAAAAAAAAAATGATGCATGCTGCTCCCTTACGAGCAACTGGCACCCCGCAATCGCCTAGGTGGCTTCTAGTAACATCCCTCGATAGGTAAATTACAATAAATACTCAAGGATTTGGTGAATTTATAAATAGAATGAGCTTTTATTAAAATCTTTGATCTAATGGATCAGATACTGTTTAATGAAATACCATAAAATGTTCAAATTGTATCTAAAGCTAGAGATCTGAGTATCTGAAACAGGAGATCTGCTTAGATCTCCTACATAAAGTGGAAAATCAAGTGTAATCTGGTACTTAGTTGTAACTTGCCACATAAAAAAAATTAATAATAATAAAAAGCCCACACTCACTCTCTCTCTCTCGCTATTTTTCTTTTCTCCAAATTTTGCACCACATTCATAATAGAGAGAGCACGTTGTTGGCGCCAACAAAGCCTCAAAGGGCTTGGTTTGTCAAACGCCGAAGAACCAAGATTACATATACACAGTTTTATTTTATAACAGTGGTTTTGGAGTTTGGTTGACATTTGACGGTCAGAAAATATTTTCACTGAGAAAAAAAAAAAACAGTGAAAAGCTAGCATGGCAGCAGCTTTAGCCGGGGAAGACTTAGCAAGGTCGTTGAGCAGTCGGCGGAGCTTCTCGTCCACCAGTCACCGGAGCTGGGGGGCGCCGGCGAGCTTCCTGGAGGCATGGAACGCGCCTTCTGGTGTGTTCGACCAGAGCGAGAGGCAGAACGACGAGGAGGAGCTACGGTGGGCTGCCATCGAACGGCTGCCGACGTACGACAGGCTGAGGAAGGTTGTGCTAAGGCAGGTTCTTGATAATGGGAAAGTTGTTCACGGTGAAGTTGACGTCACCAATCTGGGCATGCAAGACAAGAAGCAGTTGATGGAGAGTATATTGAAAGTTGTCGAAGAGGACAATGAGAAGTTTCTCAGAAGACTTAGAGACAGAACTGACAGGTTTTCTATATATTTGTCTTCGTGTTTTTTTCTTTTTTGCTCTGTCTTTTGTTTCCCAATTGAATCATTTCATTTGAATCTACGGTTTTGTTAACAATGTATTTTTTTTTTTTCTTTTTTTTTGTTGGAACAGAGTGGGTATTGAGATTCCAAAAATTGAAGTTCGATATGAGCATTTATCTGTTGAAGGAGATGTGCATGTTGGAAGCAGAGCACTTCCCACTTTGATCAACGTTTACATGAACGCTATAGAGGTAATTTCTTTGTTTTTTTTTTAGTGCTGGAAGATAATATATTTTATGGTGTTTTGATGTTGCAAGTTTTCTCATTAGAACTTTAGATTTTGGAATTTTAATCAGTAAATACTCTGTTTTCAGTAGAGAATTTTTGTTTTTATTTTGTCATAGTTATTGTTCTTCTCTTGTTTTTCAATCAAACTATCAAAGAGACAAACTTTTCAATTGTTTTAAGAAGTATTTTTTGTACTGCAATTTTTTGGTTTTTTCATGGTGGGATTGTGTTGTTTACCTGGTGGGATTGTGTTATAATAATTAATTTTGTTTCTCCATTTGGCTTTTTGATGGACAACAGGGCGTTTTGGGATTTCTTCATCTTATTCCAAAAAACAAAAGAAAAATCCAGATTCTTAATGATATTAGCGGAGTCGTCAGACCATCAAGGTAATTAATGAAATTCTCTTTGTTATTATTATTATTGCTTCTTTCTTTTTCTCACAAAAATGGAAAATTACAGGATGACACTTCTTCTGGGTCCTCCGGGAGCTGGGAAAACAACTTTGATGTTGGCACTTGCAGGGAAGCTTGGCAATGATCTAAAGGTGTGTTTAAGTTTTCTTTCATTTGTTTGCTTATTAATTTGCATGAACTAGTAATAGTTTCACTGTATATTTTGAGTCAAATCTGCTTATAAGTTGTGGAGTTTCTTAACAGTCAACTGGGAAAGTCACCTACTGTGGCCACGAATTGCACGAGTTTGTTCCTCAGAGAACCTGTGCTTACATTAGTCAACATGATCTTCATTATGGAGAGATGACAGTACGCGAGACATTGGATTTCTCGGGGCGATGTTTAGGTGTTGGCACGAGGTATGAAATGCTAGCAGAACTCTCTAGAAGAGAGAAAGAAGCAGGAATCAAACCGGATCCTGAGATTGATGCATTCATGAAAGCCACAGCAGTAGCAGGCCAAGAAACTAGTCTGGTTACAGATTATGTTCTCAAGGTTTGTTCCTCCTTTTTTGTTTCGATTGTGAGTTCATTGTATTATTTTTATAAGTTTCAGAGGGACCTGACATCTTAGAAATCTCAAGCAGATACTTGGCTTGGATATATGTGCTGATATCATGGTTGGTGATGACATGAGAAGGGGTATTTCTGGTGGACAGAAGAAACGTGTGACTACTGGTATGTTTCCATGGAATTATATTTTTTCATTTGTTGTAACTTGTATGTAAGCATTTGTGATTAAACGCGGTAAGTCTTAAGCAGTTGTTCTTCTAACTGAGTGCAGGAGAAATGCTGGTGGGGCCTGCAAAGGTTCTTCTGATGGACGAAATATCAACTGGATTGGACAGTTCCACCACTTTTCAGATTTGCAAGTTCATGAAGCAAATGGTTCATGTCATGGATGTAACCATGGCCATTTCTCTTCTGCAGCCAGCACCCGAGACCTATGATCTTTTTGATGACATTATTCTACTTTCAGAAGGTCAAGTTGTCTACCAAGGTCCGCGAGAGCATGTCCTTGAATTCTTCGAATACATGGGTTTCAAATGCCCAGATAGAAAAGGAGTTGCTGACTTTCTGCAAGAAGTAACTTCCAAGAAGGACCAAGAACAATATTGGTTCAACAAGAACCAACCTTATAGATACATTTCGGTTTCTGATTTTGTGCAAGGTTTTGGTTCTTTCCACGCAGGCCAACAGATTGCATCAGAACTTAGAGTTCCTTATGATAAATCGAGAGCCCATCCTGCTGCATTAGTGAAAGAGAAGTATGGTATTTCAAATTGGGAATTGTTCAAGTCATCTTTCGCAAGGGAATGGTTGCTAATGAAACGTAATGGTTTCGTCTTCATTTTCAAGATTGTTCAG
This sequence comes from Xanthoceras sorbifolium, assembly GCA_003430845.1. Taxonomy (NCBI): domain Eukaryota; kingdom Viridiplantae; phylum Streptophyta; class Magnoliopsida; order Sapindales; family Sapindaceae; genus Xanthoceras; species Xanthoceras sorbifolium. Next base: position 27,449,322 of record CM010612.1, read on the forward strand.
ATAACAATCATGTCTATAATTGCATTGACCACGTTCTTAAGGACAAATATGGAAGTCGGAACTGCTGCTGGTGGACAAAAGTATTTTGGAGCATTGTTTTTCACTCTGGTTAATGTTATGTTTAATGGGATGGCAGAGCTCATGATGACTGTTTTTAGGCTTCCTGTTTTCTTCAAACAACGGGATCACATGTTCTATCCTCCATGGGCTTTTGGCGTACCCATATGGCTTCTTAGGATCCCAATATCATTTGTAGAATCGGCAATATGGATTGTTATGACATACTACTCAATTGGTTTTGCACCATCTGCGGCCAGGTAAGCAGTATATGCATCATACTGGCCAGTAAATTACTAGATGTCAAATTATGTTTCGGTGTTTACAGACAGTTATAGAGGTTCTTGCTGAAAAAACTTTTTCTACTTTTTTTTTTTTTCCGTTCAGGTTTTTCAAACAGTTCATAGCACTCTTCAGTGTACATCAGATGGCTCTGGCCCTCTTTCGATTCATTGCTGCTCTAGGAAGAGCAGTTGTTGTTGCAAACACGCTAGGTACCTTCACCTTGCTATTGGTTTTTGTTCTTGGAGGATTTATTATTGCCAAAGGTAAGTACTACATCGCTTCTTTGCAATTAAGTTGGTATCAAAGCACACGTTAATGGACCCTTTCTATTACATAGTATACACTTCAAACATTGTTTTCCTTTTCCGCCTGCAGATGACATTAAACCATATATGATATGGGGTTACTACATTTCTCCTATGATGTACGGACAAAATGCCATAGTCATGAATGAGTTCCTTGATAAAAGATGGGACACGGTAAGATCTACTATAGTTTGAACACCTTTGTTTGTTTATCATTCCATCTACGTAAATAATTGCATATACACATATAAACTGTGAATCATACTTATATAAGTTTCATCCAATGCAGCCCAACACAGACCCCAGCATTAATGCAAGAACAGTTGGGGAACTACTTCTCAAGTCTAGAGGCTTCTTCACTGAAGAATACTTGTTTTGGGTTTGCATTGCAGCACTAATTGGGTTTTCTATTCTCTTCAACGTTTTGTTTATTGCTGCTTTGAATTATTTGAATCGTGAGTTCTCTCATTTCATATCATTTAAGTTCAAGTTTATTGTAAGGAAACTGAATTTCAATGTTGACCAACACTGTTTGCTTATGTGGAAAAATAATTTTAGCTTTCGCTGATTCAAAGTCAACTGTCATTGAGGAAAATGGAGACAAGAAGAAAAAGCGGAGAAAGTCCAGACAACATGGAACAGAAGGTTTATCCCCTTGCTTTTTCCTGTATTCCATTACATTTTTATTGGTATTTGTTTTAGATTCATACACCAGACATTTTTAGTAAATAAGAATATATAACATGCGTCCTTAGAAAAGTTCATATGACCGTACAAATTTCTTTGATACCACACTCTTCTAAATGCATGAAATTTTGTGAACAATTACAGGTATTGACATGGCAGTGAGGAGTTCATCAGAAATTGTTGGTGCAAATGAACGTGCACCTGCAAAAAGAGGAATGGTTTTGCCCTTCCAACCACTATCACTTGCATTCAACCATGTGAACTACTATGTGGACATGCCTGCTGTAAGTTCATCATCTCTATTCTTCTAATCATCTGGCATTGACATGAGTCTTCTTGTTTGAAAAGCCACTTCGTTTTAGAGAATAAACCACTGCATTGACTTATCCTGTATATCTCTTCCATGCAATCACAGTCATGACACTTGGAGATTATGAAAAAGCTGTCCATATTCTAATGCTTACAATTCATTATTTTTAGTTGATTAATTGTTAGAGATTACAACTTCTTTTTTAAATTGTAAATGAAACTTGAAATTTCTCTTTGGTATAGTTAAATACCATATGTACATGTTTGATGTTGTGAAGAACTTAAGATTCTTACAATGTCTTGAGATCACGACGAACTATATGAACTTGTGTACCAGGAAATGAAGGTTGAAGGTGTTGAAGAAACTCGTCTTCAACTGCTACGAGATGTTAGTGGTGCTTTTAGACCAGGAATTTTGACAGCACTAGTGGGTGTAAGTGGTGCAGGGAAAACAACTCTTATGGATGTGTTGGCAGGAAGGAAGACCGGAGGATATATTGAAGGAAGTATTAACATTTCTGGTTTCCCGAAGAACCAAGAAACATTTGCTCGTGTTAGTGGTTACTGTGAACAGAATGACATCCATTCACCACATGTTACCGTTTATGAATCTCTCTTGTACTCAGCCTGGCTTCGTCTTTCTTCAAGCATTGATTCCAAAGCACGAAAGGTATGTTGAATTTCTTCTATAAAATTAATTTTGAACGATTACCTAATAGTTCTCATTGTGGTTAATATTTTTATAATATGTATTTTGCAGACGTTTGTTGAAGAAGTTATGGAATTGGTTGAGCTCCAACCATTAAGGGATGCTTTAGTAGGCCTTCCAGGAGTAGAGGGTCTTTCGACAGAACAACGCAAGAGGTTGACAATAGCAGTGGAGTTGGTTGCTAACCCCTCTATTATTTACATGGATGAGCCAACATCTGGCCTTGATGCTAGAGCTGCCGCGATTGTTATGCGTACTGTGAGAAATACAGTGGATACAGGGAGAACTGTCGTCTGCACAATTCACCAACCGAGCATAGACATCTTTGAAGCATTTGATGAGGCTAGTGCTCAATGCTTATAGGTTTTCTCAGGAATTTTTTTTGCATTTTATCGTTTTCTTATTTATTCGTGATGCATGTATTCAACGGTCAACTTTTAATTGTTCTTGTTGCAGCTACTGTTAATGAAAAGAGGAGGACAAGTCATTTACGCCGGACCCCTTGGTCGCTATTCTCACAAACTTGTAGAATATTTTGAGGTAATCACTGCCATAGTTTTGTGCAGCTTAGACAAACAACAAGGCCCATCCCCATTGTGTCTCACGTCCCTACATGTTTTTCTTATCAAATTGCTGATGAATTCTTTGCTTTGAAATTGAACAGTGAAGAGAGCATTATATCCCCAATAGAAGATCACATTGTAAACTAATATCTATACCCTTTTACAGGCTGTTCCGGGGGTTGCTAAAATTAAAGATGGATACAATCCAGCAACATGGATGCTTGACGTCAGCGCTCCTTCGGTTGAGGCTCAGATGGATATGGATTTTGCTGAAATTTACGCCAACTCCGCTCTTTATCAGTAAGTCTTAAGTAGAATACATAACTTTGCCATTGTTTGTGTTTTTCCATATGTCCACGGATTTTGAGTGTCGTCTTAACTAATTTGTTTATTGACACGATTTCAGGAGGAATCAAGAACTTATCAAAGATCTTAGTACTCCAGCACCGGGCTCTAAGGATCTTCACTTCCCGACCAAATACTCCCAATCATTTCTTACTCAGTGCAACGCTTGTTTCTGGAAACAGCAAAGGTCTTACTGGAGACACTCTGAATATAATGCTGTCCGGATTGTCATGACAACATGCATTGCTGTTCTGTTTGGTCTTATCTTTTGGGACAAGGGACAGAAGTTGTAAGTTTTGTTTTGTTTGATATCTATTCAATTGTTATAGTTTTCTACTGATGACAACTTAGAATTCGTTTTGGAAGTTAACTATTTTGTTTTGCCTTTTACCAGATCCAAGCAACAAGATCTGTTCAACCTTCTAGGAGCTATTTATTCTGCTGTGCTTTTCCTTGGATCTGGTAATGCTACTGCAGTGCAACCTGTTGTTAGTGTTGAGAGAACGGTTTTCTATCGTGAAAGAGCAGCCGGGATGTATTCTGCACTATCTTATGCATTCGCTCAGGTAACGAAATAGAACATGAGCTTATTTGAAATACAGATGTTACGCCACTAAAAACTTGACTAATGAACTATCGTTAATTTTGCAGGTGGTCATAGAGGTTGAATATGTGATAATTCAAACTGTCATCTACTCTCTTATCCTTTACTCCATGATAGGATTCGAGTGGCAGGTGGCAAAATTCTTCTGGTTTTTCTACTTCATGTTGATGTGCTTCATCTACTTCACAATGTACGGGATGATGGTTGTTGCATTGACTCCGGGCGTCGAACTTGCTTCCATTGCTATGGCCTTCTTCCTCAGCTTTTGGAACTTGTTCGCTGGTTTTATGCTTCCTAGATCGGTAAGTCACATCAATCTCAATACTTAGCTCATTTATGTTTATAATCCTACCTTGTTTGCGAAATGCATCAACTTTAGTCTACTTGAATTCCCCAACTTTTCATTTCTCTTCACCGTAAAAATCATAGTTCTAATGCGTATAGTCGCGTAAAAGAACTCACACTTCCATTGTTAAATTGCAGCAAATCCCTGTGTGGTGGAGGTGGTACTACTGGGCTTCTCCAGTGGCTTGGACACTATATGGAATCCTGACAAGTCAAGTGGGTGACATAGATGCTCCTCTGGAAATGCCTGGAGTGGTTAATGGTACAACTACAGTGAAGGGGTTCCTAAAGGATTATTTTGGTATGGAACACGACTTCCTTCCGTACGTTGCTATCGCACATCTTGGTTGGGTTCTTCTCTTCCTCTTCGTGTTTGCCTATGGCATTAAGTTCCTCAACTTCCAAAGAAGATAACCAGCTCGAATGTTCTTGTACTCATTGTCTTAGGACTATCTTATAGCCTCGGAAATCTTTTGTGTAATTGGTAACATATCGAGGAAACGAAAAGTTACCTCTTTTTAGTATTTCCTTTTTCCTTATGTTTCTTGTTATTCTTTTCCATAGGTTTTTCTTTTAAGCCGCCATTATGCAATAATACTTGAGTGCATGATTTTCAATACAATGATAGAGTTTGCAATTCAATGCTTTCTATATAGTTTTGTACTCAAATTGAGATTATGATTGGAAGATAAATATAGAGAAAATACATCTTTGCTCTGCTATAAATTGACATACTGGCACTTCATTGGAAATCAATATAATCAACAGGCTGGCCCTGGTTTTTTGTTGACTCGAGACTCAACTGAAAATGAGACCTTAAATATGGGTTTAATAAAGGGCTAATTGTAATAAAGCCTGACGTTTGGTTATATTGCAATGAAATCGTAAGTTTAGCCTTAATTGCGTGTTAGTACCCTTAACTAAGTTGACCAGTCAAATTAAACGGGTTGACTTTGACTTTTTTTGTAAAATGATAAAATTACCACTAGTTTAAAAAAATAAATTAAATAAAAATTTAAAAATTAAAATTTTTAAAAATAGATCTCCACCGTCCATCAAGATTGATGGACGGTGGAGATACATTTTTTTAAAAAAAATTTAAATCATACAATTAAAAAATATATTTTATATTAAAAAAAAAATTGGTGCTCTCAGTGGAGATCCAGATTGAAGGACGGTGGAGATCCAATCCGGATCTCTACCAAGAACACCAAGATCAAAACAACAAAATAAAAATAAAAAATAAATTCAGAAGCAAGATCTGCTCCCATTGATGGAGCAGATCTTGCTTCTGAATTTATTTTTTATTTTTTATTTTTGTTTTGTTGTTTTGATCTTGGTGTTCTTGGTGGAGATCCAGATTGGATCACCACCGTCCATCAATGTTAATGGATTGGATCTCTACCAAGAACACTAAAAAAATTTTTAATATAAAATGTTTTTAAAATTTTTTTTTAATTATATGATTTTAAATTTTTTTTAAAATGGATCTCCACCGTCCATCAAGATTTTTTTTTTAAGAAACAATGTATCTCCACCGTCCATCAATCTTGATGGACGGTGGAGATCCATTTTTAAAAATTTTAATTTTTTTAATTTTTATTTAATTTATTTTTTTTAAACTATGGGTAATTTTGTCATTTTATAAAAAAAGTCAAAGTCAACCCGTTTAATTTGACTGGCAACTTAGTCAAGTGTACTAACATACAATTAAGGCTAAACTCATCATTTTATTACAATATAACCAAACGTCAAAGTATTTTATTGCAATTAGCTATTTAATAAATTAGTTCTTTTAGACCTGATAAGATATTAATATAATAAATATTAAAAAAAATTAAATTAGACCTTAAAATATTTAATAGTTTTTTTATATATATAATCAGAATATAACCGTTTGATTTAGAGTCAGCGGTCATCCCTTATACCTGTCCAGGGCCGGCCTGGTAATCAATTACACGACGTTAACATAATATTATTGGCTCAGGTGTACATATCTGGGCATAGTGAAGCTTTTTTCGGCTCAAAGCCTCAAATTTTCAAATCCCTTTTACGTTTAGAACACTTTTTCATGTAATTATTGTTCTTTACAAGAACCTTATCATTTCAAAGTAGATTTTCAAGTCAAGAAAATCCCTTTTTCATGTCAATTCCTGGAAAGACAATCACTTTTTTTTTTTTTTTGCCATAAATAAAGGGTGAGGATCTGGCGGCCCCATTTCTTTACAAAAGATTCCTTAGACATAATCATTTTACAGTATCACAGATTTGAGCTTCTCAAGTAACACAGTTCACAGATGGATATACATGATCATCAACCATTGTGAGTAACATATTTCACAGCTTTTCTGCTACTAGCTAGCTAGCATGACCTCTTTGTGTCTTCAAAATGCCAAAGCAAACTTGGTATAGGCTGGCTCACAAATTCTTAAGGCGCTAGTATTGCCCACAACGGGTATAATATCAGTAAAAATACATAAATAAAATAATCAAAATAATAACACCAATAATTTTAACATGGTTCAACTTTAAATTTGAGCTATCTCCACAGGACAAACTCCGAATAATTTTTCTTCTACTATAAAATAATAGGTACAAAGAGAGAGTGTTTCCTAGACAATTTCTAGAGGCAATACAATAATTGAGATAAACCCAAAATAGTGGCACTCAAAGTGTTTTCCAAAACCCCAAATATTTATCTTCACTATTTTATCACTCTTATAATTGAAAAACCTTTCTCAAATTCTTACTCTCACTCACTTCAAGCTAGCCTTGCATTGCTTGCCTTGATTTTCTCTCGTTTAAGAGATTGCTTATCTTGGGATGAAAATGAAAACAAGCATACCTTGCCTTATACAGGCAAGGATGCTTGCTATGGCTAAAATTAAGCCATGTCAATAGTCACATTTTGTGGCAAACATATTTTTTTATTTTTATATGTATTTAAGTGGGTGGTGACCAAGCTCTCCACCAAGTCCTCTGTGATGGAGGGATCCACTCAACACCTAAGCTTAAAAAAAAAAAATTTGTGACTCTTTGGTGCCCTCAATTGGAGGTTAAGAGAGTTAGGGTCGTACTGATCTTTTGAAGGCATTTTAATAGTTTATTATTTTTAAAATAAATAAAATAACCAAGTATTGTGGTTGAATCTAGTGGTATAGTTATTTCTTTGAATCTTCACAAATTCTTCTTGTGGTGCGATATTTGAATGGTGTTTTTCTTACTCTAGGATGATGGTCTTGAAAACAAAAATTTAGGACTTTATTTCATAATATTGTATTAAATTTTATAATATTACCAAATTAAGTGTGATAATATTATAAAATTAATTTCACATTCATATATATATATATATATAAGTACCGGCTCTTCATTTTAGAGGTCTTTAGTGTGCCACGTAAGCATTGCACATGCTATATGAAAAAAAACCCTACGACCGTTTCGTAGATCCAACAAAAAACCGAACTCACATACATAGATGTCGAACTCGGACCAAACTCAAAACACAACGACAAAACCAAAAACAGTCATCTGCATAGGCGACATCCATGGATACATCTCGAAACTCCAGAACCTCTGGACCAATCTCGAAACCCTCATCCACCCATCAGACTTCGACACAGCTCTCGTCATTTTCTTGGGCGATTACTGCGACCGCGGCCCAGACCCGCGTCGAGTGATAGATTTCCTGACATCGCTGCCGGCGAAATACCCGGGCCAGAAACACGTGTACTTGTCTGGAAATCACGACCTCGCGTTCTCGGCGTTCTTGGGGGTCCTGCCAAAGCCGAGCGGCGGGGCGGAGTTCAAGGAGGGGTGGGAGGAGTATCAGCAGAACGAGGAAAGAGAAGGGTGGTTCAAAGGTGATGGATATGAAAGCATGCACTTGCAAGGAAGGAGGTGGGCTGGCAACATCAAGGATAGGTTCAACGCCGCCAAAGGTTTTGAATACAAGGGATCCATTTATGATGCTGCTCCCACTTTTCACTCCTATGGTGTTGATCATGGATCTGCTGGTATGCTTGTATAAATTTAGTCACTGTTTCATAGTTGTACAGAGTGAAGTACTCTCATGTATCCTACTCGTATCCGTATGGGATACTCTGATACATGAGGATATGCCAGGATATTTAGATACGTGTATCCTCGCGTATCTAAATTAGTATACACATATCTGTTGACTTTTGGAGAGGTTTGACTCAGGATATACCGGGATACGGCGTGGATAAGTTTCGGTTCGTTTCATAATTTTCTTCAAAGGAGTCATTTTGTAATTTTTGAAAAAAGTGTTAGAAATAAAATTGATAATTTTGTCTCAATATTTTATGTTTAGCTGTCAATTAGGTTTTCAGTTTTCTTTTATTCCAAAATATTTCTTATTGTTGATCAATGAAATTAGTTAGTTAGAAATTAAGAATATGTTTTATGAGTTTTTATTTTTTATTGCAATGATATTTTATGAATTGATTAATTTAATTATGAATGAATGAAGTTATTTATGTTTCAAATATAAATTTATATTATTTTAATTACCGTATCATGCGGTATACATATCCTAGATTTTAGAGATTTACCGTATATCCATATCACCACGTATCGTATCCCTATATCCGTATCCATATCGATGCAACTTAGGTTGTACAGTTATTTGCTTATATGTTTGTTTGTTTTGGTAGTGTAATTCTTTGCTTGTATGTTATAGCTCCTGGGTTTCGGTTATTGTCATTCTTGTGAATTAATTGTTACTGAGAAGTTGCGTGTCGGTCAGTATGATCTTTCGCATATTTCAGTGGTGATTGGTTTCGTTAGTAACCATTGTATCGAAAGTTTAAGCTTTACATGGTTATTGAGTTCACCCGAGGTGTTTTAAGTTCATTGGACAAACTGGTTTTTATTAATAGGTTGCTCAGTTTTGTTAATGTGATTTTTACTCTTTCGGTGCATAATAGGTTGTTGTGTGCGAGAAGCATTATTCTTGTCTTGTCATTGTTAATGGATTATTACATAAGTGTCTGTGCAAAATTAGTTTCAAAGGGGCTCCTTTTATCTAACAAGTTCTCTTCTTTTGCTGTGGTATTCTTTGAATTGAAAGAGTGATTGTTGTGTGCAGATTTGGTTAAGGCAGTTCCTGATGACCACAAGAAATTTCTGGCTAACATGGTTTGGATCCATGAAGAGGTAGTAAACCTTTTTATCTTTGCCATGCCTGTCATTTAGAATTCTCATCAGTTATGGACGTATTCCTATTAGTTAGATGCAGTATTCCCTAAAAAGTAAATTACGTGCATATAAGTAGTTGGATGCGAACTATTAGAGGTACTGGAGTCTGGATGTTGATAATGTACATTTTTTCCAGGATGATGTCTCTATAGAGACTGAGGATGGAATAAAACGCTGTAAATTGATTGCCGTGCATGCTGGTTTAGAGAAAGGCAAAAATGTTGAAGAGCAACTGAAACGCTTGAAAGTCAAGGACACTCGGGTGCCCAAGGTAGAAGCTCTCAGTGGGCGGAAAAATGTATGGGATATACCACAGGTAATTGCCCAGTGTCTCCTACTATTAGTTGTGTATACGATTCCAGTCACAAAAAAAATTCTTTAACAGGAGATAAATTTGTTGGTTTTATATACCTGGCATATAGTGATATTCCTCTCATGATATCCACTTAAGACTATATGTATGCTGTTTTGATATCTCAACAGGAACTAACTGAGAAACCAACCATTATTGTAAGCGGCCACCATGGGAAACTTCACATTGATGGCCTTAGGCTTATTATTGATGAAGGCGGCGGACAACCAAATAATCCAGTGGCTGCAATCATACTCCCATCAAAGAAGATCGTGCGTGATACTGATAATGGGGTGAAAGAGCTTTGAGTCTGTGAGAGACAGTAATAATTTAGCAACTATATGCCTTTTGAATTTAGCAAGTATATAATTCAGTCATGAGATTCAATTTTGATTAAACACTGGGGATGAACAATGAGCATTTTCATCGGAGTAAAGCTTCCTGACAGCCTTATATCATTAGTTGGGCCCTTTCCTGACCAATGAGCTTGGTTTGACCCAGGAGTCCTGGATTCGAATCCTCCCACACGATTGCATTTGCATTTGTTTATGAATTTATTCTGAATTTGAATATGCGTTTAGGCTCAAGCCACGTGGCAAGCTCATCGGTCTTGCACGTGAAGGAGTGTGTTAGCAAGCCTTATATAATTAGTTGGGTCCTTTTCTGTGTTGGTTACTACAATAACCCTTCACTATAATCCTTCGTAGTATATCAATAACACGAAGAGCAGGGAGAAGGGGGACCTTGCTGATATCTTTTAATTTACTTGCGGATTTTGAACTTTTTAGTTGTTTCAGGGTTTTGTGGGGAATTCAGCAGCATATCTTCAACTGTACTCAACTTTTATGCCAATGCTTTGTTCCATTTAGATGATGAGACTCCGATAAATCAGAATCAAACAAGCTCTGTTTCTTATGATTCTGGAACAATGGAGGCCTAGCTATCATACATACTAAGCCATTTAAGTCTCGGCCAACTTTGCTTATTCTTACTCAACGAGGCTCAGAGAGTCAAGAGTGATTTATGAGTTTGCTAAGGAAAGTGGAACATTGAACGCGAATCAATATGTTATTCTGGTAAAGCTTGACGCCGAGCCTTAGATCATTTCGACCATAAGTTCGATGTAATTCTTGAACCATATATTTACTCCATGATTGTTATTATTAATATTATTATGCTATATTATTATAGGCTCAGTCGTGAATTAGCCACAGATTGAACACAACAGTGCAATTGAACAGAAACTCTTGAAACAAAAAGCTATGGTCTGCGACATTCTACATAAAGTTCCGTGTAGCAATGTTTGATGCGTGTGATTCAAGCTTCAAAGCTTCCACTCCAAGCTAATCTATGAGGATTCTGGATTGGACCTCTATGTGAACTAAATGGATCCTTTATGGTAGCATGACTCGTATAATATTTTCAATGGGGTATTGGGCTGGGCAGACGGTGGGTGTATTTAGTATCGGCCCAACATTGACCTTACTCAGTCGCCAAGGCCCAAGCCCAACCTAGCTCCACTTTTGACACAATTGAAACCCCACCATAAGCTTCTATTTGTTTAAATTGGTATTGATATAGAAAATATCTAAAGTGACAAATGAATCTCCGTTCGGCATATTCTATCGCGATGTGCGGCGCTGTGTGATTGTGAAGAAGATCAATGAGGTCGTTGTGTTGATGACAGCCATCCACTCACCAGGTGACATATATCTTGCAAATCAGTACAAGATGGACAAATAATGGAAATGACACATGACATCGACTGCCATTTGTAATAGATTAAAAGCTATAAAAAAATTGAAAAATATTTGCAAGAAGCCAAGAAAATGACTAACTCGTAATTCATAATTTAAAATTGTACAATTACTTTATCAACACTAACATGTGAATGCGGTCCAGATCAAATTTGGACTTTTTAATTTTTTAATTTTTTTTATAAAAAATTAGTCAAGACACCATCTTGATCGTTCATCAGATTTGATGGTTCTGATAGACGGTCTAGATTGAATCTGGATTTTTTTTTACAAATCTCAAATTATTATTTTACAAATTTTTTAGATATTTTTTAAAAATGGACTAAATTTATTTGTTTAGATAATTGTTTTAGATAAAATTTATTTTTATTTTTTTATTTATATAATTAGTTTTTTAAAAAACATTATTTTTTATATTTTTAATTTTTTAATCAGGGGTATTTTGGTCATTTAATATTTTTGTATGGTCAACCATTTATTTTAACGGTCAAACTTAACGGGAGGGGAGGTTAGTGTCAATTAATGCAAACTTTGATTGCGAGTGTAATTAGTCAAACCTCAGGTAGGTTGAGTGTAATTAGTTCATTATTATTTTTTAAAAAATTTTATTTTTTATATTTTTAATTTTTTAACCAGGGGTATTTTGGTCATTTTAATATTTTTGGATGGTCAACAATTTATTTTAACGGTCAAACTTAACGGGAGGGGAGGTCAGTGTTAATTAATACAAACTTTGATTCCGAATGTAATTAGCCAAACCTCAGGTAGGTTGAGTGTAATTAGTTCATTTATTTATATTATAATAAAATTATAAATTTAACTTTAATTATATATTAGTATTTAACTTAATTAAAGTTAAAGATAAAGATTTAACTAAAAATTTTATCTGAAATGATAAAAATATTTATGATTAAAAAATAAAAATAATATTAATTATTAAAATTAAAATTTAAAAAATAATTTAAATGAATTTATTCATTAAAAAAATTAATTTTTTTTAATTTTAATAATTAATATTATTTTTTTAATTAGGAATATTTTTGTTAATTTAGGTACAAAATTTGGTTAAACATTTACTTTTTACTGAATTAGCTAACAGTAGTGTATTACTGTTTAATTAAAGTTAAACTCATAATTTTATTATAATATAATTAAATATTAGGATATTCTGTTGCAATTCACCCTTTGATAAATTAGAGCATCTTCAATACTATTATGTATTTGGAGAAAATTAAGTACTACATAAGATCTATATTGAAAAAGTTAAAAAAACTCTCTCCAATACAATTATCTAACTTTAATATTGTTATGATGTAGCAAAAAAATTTAAAAATATCAAGTAGAGTTTTTAATTGTAGAGAATTTGAATCCTCTCCTCACCTAACCTTTATAATTGTAGATATCCTCCTTAATTCTAATATTTTCCATTAAAATAATTTTAATATTTTCTTAATATATTTAATTATTACATTAAATTAAAAATAAAATATAATAAATAATTTTTAATAATTAATTCAAAATTATTATACTGAATAAGTAAATATATATTTTTATAATTTTTATAATAAATTATAAATATATTATTTAAAAATATTAATATAATACTATTTAAATATTTAAAAATACATATCTTCCTCGAAGATATCGTATATAAAGTAATAGATTAGGAAGGAGAAAATCAAGCGGAGATATTTACTTGGCAAAGCTGAGGTGGCACTGTGTGATGGGTTGGTTGAAGATAGAGCAAACCCATTTCACGGAAGAGAAACAGCAGCTCCAAAAAGGATCTTTTCTCCGATTAAGAAAAGTGGAAACTCCAAAATGGTCAATCAACCCCACTCAACAGCCCACCACGCACATCCCATGGCCGTTCGTTTCTCATCTCTTTTGTTTACATTTTTACAATGAACAGAGCTCACGTGGCGGGCCCACAGTTACCACCTATTTCTAAACAAAACAGAAATCGAGATCGACGGTGGAGAATGATCTTGATGGGACCCATTACCTTTTCCCCATGCAATTCTCCATTGTACACATAATAATAATAACTCTACATTCAGAAAAATCTAACTGATTTTTTTTTTTTTTTTTCTGCTCCTCACTTCACTTCACTTCACGCTTCTCTCGGTGCTTCGTATTCAGCGAATAATCTTCAGATCCGTCTTTCACTAGTCAAGTGGCATTTATTGGCTTTTATTCTATCTCTCTGTGAAAATAGAGATCCATAGAAAATGGCTTATACGTCAGGTATTCGTTTTCCATGTATGCCGTCTCTGTACAAGTCGGCTCAACCGGGCTTCAATGGCGATGGCAGGATTTCAAGTCTCTCTCTCTTCTCCAAGAAGGACTCGTTTTCACGTACTTTCTCTCGCTCGATTGTTTCTCTGTGTGTGTGTGTCTTTTTTTTTTTTTGGTTAGATTTCTTAGAGATTGATTATTTGGTTTCTGTCTGTTGGTTGCCTCGTGATTTTACTCGCATGCTGTTCTTGGAACCAATTTAATCTGATATTATTTGATTGTAGAGGCCTGATAATAAAACGGTGATCGAGTTAGTTCAGTGAACTGGTAAGTGACTGCTAAGTGTAAGTAAGTAGCCGACTATACGGTTACTAGCTCAACTGTGATAGACTGCGTAACAATGAGTTCCATTAGAGGTTTATTGTCAATAGCTAATACACTTGTAATTATCAGTTTTTCTCTATATTAAGTTGTATTTTGTACGGGTTCTATAAAACTAATCAACTTATTACTCATTAAATTGACCGAACAGAAGGCAGGATTGGTGTCAACGTACTTGAAGGAGAAATTATTATAGATCCTCTTTGTCTAGTCCTATTCTAGGAGGCAAATGTGTGAAGCAACGGGTGTGGCTTCTAGGGAGTTTATAGTAACGACAGATAATGAAAGCATCGAATATGGTAGAATTTGGGCACTCTAGAGGCGGATATGTGAACATATCCTGATTGGAAGTTGATTAAAGCATTGAAGGAGTCAAATTTATAGGAATTGAGTTATTGTTGGACAACGCTAAGTTCTAATTAGTGGTCACTATAGTATAGCCAATTATTACAATCTAATGTTAACTTCATCTTATTTTTCTGGTTATTTCATTTGCTACCTCTAATCTGCTTGCAAGAGCAATATGATCCTAAGCTGCCCTGTTGGATTTTAAGGGGTGGCACCTGTCTTAGTCTGTTTATTTCTGATGACACAGAAGCTTTCTCTTGGTTTGATTTTCTCCATTGGGACAATTTGAATTTATTGTCTGAAAATCAGATTCCTAGAACTCATACATGGGTTGGTCTTCTGATCATGTGAATGAAACAACTATTTGCTTATGTAATAATGATGAATTATATTTTCCCTGTATAATTGAATGTGTATTCAATATTCTCTTCTCTGTGCGTGATTTCTTTCTTGTTAAATGCATAAATCTAATCTAATGCTTGTTTGTAGGGAAGATCTCTGCTGGAAAGTCTTCATATGATCATGACACCTCACATTTTAAAGTTGCTGCATCTGGGAAAGTCCTTGTTCCTGGAAGCCAGAATGATGGCTCTTCATCGTTGACAGATCAATTGGAAACCCCAGAGATGGTATCAGAAGACAGTGAGGTTTGTGATTTTCTTGTACACATCACAAATTGTTGTTTTATGGCATCTGTCGGTGGATATATAGTTATATATTTAAGTTAAATATCAATGTATATGTGCATTAGATATAATAATAGAATGTATACACACACATGAATATGCTCATATTTAATTTTAGGTACATGTATGATATGATCAAATATAAACGCATGCACACAGAGTACAATGTGTAGAGATCAGCTTATGGAAGGATGTCAAAACTGAACTTATAATGTATTCTCAATACTTTACTAGACTTAAAAGATTTTAAAAGTCGAGATAGTAATTTATTGAATACCAATTGTGTTTTTTTTATTGAAGCACAATACCTATAAGTTTCTTTAATAACTTCTTGCTCCATAAACGTTTTATTAATGTTATAACTTAACTAGTGGATAAAATGAGAGAGGTTATACTGTATTAACCTTTAATTGCATGCAGCCATCCAGTTTATGAAGTAAATAGAGAGTTAAACTTATTATTGGACTCAATAGACTAGACTGGACACCTTATCTTTTTGAGGATTCTAAGAATTTAGTTTAGCATACAAATTATCTTTGTATTTAGTTGTAGTGGACTTCTGGTCGTCAATTTGTAATTTTCTTTTCATTAGTGGAATTTTATCTTTTTTGTTCTTTTTTTTTTAGAAGCTGGATTGTTTATCACATAATTATCAGACAAATAATATGTAATTCCCCATTTGATATTTTAACGATGCATATATGTGTTTGCATACCTGAAAATACACATGATAGGTTAATTTTTGCTGAACAGATTTTCTTTACTTAGTGTCATTTTTGTACCTTTACGTTCTCGTTTCAGGTACTTCTTGATGCAGAGAGTCTTCAAATGGAAGATGATGAGAGAATTGAGATTGACGAACAAGACCATGTTTCTTCTTCAGTTGCAAGCGGTGATGAGAATGCTCAGAGTGAAGAGCCATCTGTTCCTTTACAGGGGAAAGTAAGCACCAAAAAGAGTGAAGCTAAAACGGAAGTTAAACCACGGTCCGTGCCTCCACCTGGCACTGGGCAGAAAATATACGAAATAGATCCAACTTTGGCACGTTATCGCGAACATCTTGATTATAGGTGAGATGATTTTTATTCTTTACTGATACAAGTAATAATTTTATTTTGTTTGAAAGGCTCAGTGATCTAGGGCCTAAAAGGTAATGGGCAGATAATTGCCTTAGCTTGTTGCACTGTGAATTTCTGCTGAGTAAATTTCGTCATCTTTGCATGGGTGCATTGTGGTCATCTTTTGGGAGCTACTTGCTGTTGTGCTGTTAATGTGTTTGGTTAGTGGTGTCTGTTAGTTTGGAGTTCGTAAGTCCTTCATCCTTCATCAGCCCATCCGGGCTTGGACTTCATTTCCTCATTTAAAGCTGAAATCATATGTTCTGACACATAATAATTTGTAAACTAAGTTTGGTAATGACACCTTATTTGCATTTATATCTCATTCACATATATGTACTCTTGACTCACATCCTCAAGCACATAATTGCACATGCATAGCTGCATAATAATGTGCTTGGATGTGCATGATTAGGGATTGATTATGCCAAGTTTTTTACCAAAAGAGAGATTTTGCTACAGGATGTTATAATGTGGTTATTTTATTATTAGCAAACCTTTCCAATGTTCTTTTTTGTCTGAATTGTTTTTCATCTATGCATCTACTTTTCTTGTTTCCTTTCCTTTCTTGAATATAAGTCCAAGGTGGAACAAACTTTATCCTACTATTTTGATTGCAGATATGGACAGTACAAAAGATTGCGTGAGGAAATTGACAAATGTGAAGGTGGTTTGGAGGTGTTTTCTCGTGGTTATGAAAAGTTAGGCTTCATACGCAGGTATCATGTTTTTCCGGACTCTTGAGTTAATGTCCATTCAATTTTCTAATGCAATGCATAGAGTAGCTTCCAGAGTGTGTGATCACTATTTTATATTTAAATGTAATATGCTATTATGTGTATTCCTCATTTATAATCAAATGAATGATTACCAGATGAAAATAACATGTGAAGGTGATATGTTTTGCTAAGAGAAGAAAAATATATAAAAAAATTTCTACATTCCCCAGCATTTCGTCAAAACCTTATACTGTTGTGAAATTAGAGAATTAACTTTTACCAACTTCATGGGCTGATATAAGAGGTGTGATTTATTAACATCAATTATGGCCATTGTAATTTTGATGCTTGAGAGCCTATTTCTTATGATTTGTGTTGTTAGACACAACTTACCTCTCCTGGTCTCCTCTGACCAAAGGCCTGACTAATATAAATTGTTCCATGGGTTGAGAGAGTGATTTTTTACCTTTTTGTGCCTTAAAAAGGTGATGCCTCTGCTTGCATTAGAAATCTCTTGTAAATCAACTATGTATGGACGTTATACATTATATTTGGTAATCCTAATATGTTGTGCTTATGCAATTTAGGAAATACCTTATAGGCTTAACAACAGACCGGTCAACAAAAGCTGGACTGAAAGAAAATTTGTGCTATCTTATAGAACTAGTCCTATGTAACTCCTTTGTGGTGTCACTTCTATTGAATGTATAAGTTCGTCACTGTCTTACACTTCTTCCCACATATAACGTTCTCTTTGTGATTATTGTACTATTTTCATATCTTTTTCCTTAAATTGAATTCTCCAATCAAGTTTTATTTCTTCAAGCTTAATTTAATGATAGGTATATGTTTCAGTTATTGATTAAATGTCAACTGGTTTTTCAGTGACACAGGTATAACTTATAGAGAGTGGGCACCTGGAGCTAAGGTTTGTTTTGATTATGTTATTAGATTTTAGATGTTGATCTTATTTTCTCAACAAGGGTGCTTTTTTGGCTAACAATTTCTTCCTTTTCATTTTTTTTTTTTTTGGATAGGAAACTAGAATGAATTTATATAAAAATAGAGTAAATACAAAGGTATTTCTTTTTAAAAGAAAAAAAAAAAGGAATTTTGTTATCAAAAGTTGAAACATCAGGGTGGATTGCTGATCCACCTACTGTGAAACTATGAAAAAAAGAGCATCTAAGACCATCTATAAAACTCATACATGATTACCTACCAGGCAAGTAATTTCTCAACATGATGGTAATGCATTTGATTTTTTGTTGGAATTCTGATCTGCTAAGTCTTATAACTTATATTTTAAAATAGTTGGTTTGTGTACTATTATATTGTCCTGTAATTGTGTTAAACCACTTTTTATGTCTATATATATGAGAATAGAAGAATGCAAGACTCTTGGACACTATTGCTTTATTATGTGAGGGATTATGTATACGATGATATCATGATAGTGAATACATCATGAAATGATACTGGACACTCTTGATATGATCTGACTGCTCTGTGCATTGAAGATGGATTCAATTTAAACTCTTTCTAATGCAATTCTGCTACCTTGACCGCAAATATGGTTTCGATTATTAAATTGTTCCTTCCTTAAAATCTTTCACATATTGAATTTTTTTTAATAGATGCTTTTGATAGACATGTAAAATATTGGAACTGTTTCTTTTCTATAATGTATAGTGATTGTATACTTCATCTTTCAGTCAGCATCATTGATTGGAGACTTTAACAATTGGAATCCCAATGCAGATATTATGACCCAGGTATGTTATCTTTGCTTTTGTAACTATAAGTTCCAGCTGCAGATTGTCTCTTCTTAATTGCACTGACATTCAGTAGGAGCTACTCCATCATGGACAGAAAAATAATACAAAAGTGCTTGATTCACCAAGCTAAATTGTTTGATTGAGTGTTACTTCGTTACCAACCCCATCATGTTCTTTTTTTGTGGAAAGTTTGGCTGCTTTTAGAGGAGGGAAGAAGGAAGCAGTATTATGGACATGTGTATGCTGTCCATTTTGTGGGTTATTATTTGGTTAGAACACAATAGGAACATTTTGAGATTATTAAGGAGGTGAAGTTCACTCTCCGTGGGATAAATCTCATATTTGGTCCTCTTTTGGCACCTGCTTCCCTGACTTTCAAGGATATTTCTTTTTCATCCAGGAAAATTGTGATGATGTGGTGGCCCGAAGTTTTTTCTTTTTGGTTGTATTCTTTTTTGGAGGTTCTTTGGAGCCTTTCAGTTTTAGGCTGTTGATATATATAGCAGAAGTCTTTCTTTGAATAGATTTTCCAGTTTCTGATCTTAAAATATAAAAAGTCAAGGTGGTACCATTTGTCTTGATAATGAAAATAATGAAACACCCGCCATATTAGCAGTAAATCGACTAATTAATCAATTATTACCTCATCATAAAAGCCCAAAATTATGGGAAGGATAATATTATGTGTTATAATTTAATGATGATGGCAATTTAGTATTGTATGTGTCTTTTCTTTTAATCCTCACTAACGCTTCATGAAATTCATCCATGATATGCGCACAGAACGAATTTGGGGTATGGGAAATCTTTTTGCCGAACAATGCTGATGGTTCACCACCAGTACCTCATGGTTCTCGTGTGAAGGTAACATTGCTTGTAGATGATTTTTGAAGTGTGGCTGTACATTTTTATTATTTCTTTTTTGTTTGTTAGGGGTTTTTGTCTTCTTTTCATTGAGCAATCAAAAGAAATAATTTGCTTTTTTTCCTCATTTGTTGACATGTTTATTGAAAAATTAGGTTCTAGCATTGTACATGCTGAAAATGTTTAAAGAGCATGCTGAATTATATAATTGTAGCTTCTTCTACATTTTTTTTTTTTAGGTGGAACTTTTTCAGAGAAAACTGTTATGCTATTTCTTACAATGATCATCCTCTGATAAAATGGGAAATATCATTTCAGATTGACAAATTTTCCACTAGAAAGAAGTAGATTTTTGCAATACAATTGTATTACTGTTGGTGCATTCGCAAAAGTAATAGTTAACTAAATGAGAAAACATTTATGATGTATAATGATAAACCAGAAACCAGAAAATTACAAAATGTAGATTAGGCTTGAAGATATTCTCCTGATGATATAATTAGGTCAGAAATTGGAATAAAAATAAAAGGGTCATGAGAGCATTCATAGATATGCCTTATTTTCTCCTAGTCAGCAAATGGGTATTGTGGTTGCATTATAAAATTTGCTTCCCCTTGGTTTCAATGGATACATTCATTTGTCTTTTTTATTGTAAAAGGTTCTTTCCAATTTAGGCGGTGTTTAGAACATGACTAAAACACATTGTATTGTTTTGGTAGCTGAGATTGACAAACATCTCCTCTTTCCTGTATAAAGTTTTCTGACTATCGTGGTTATGTCAATTATCATGAACCTAGAACTCCATGGTTGTGTTGTCAACATTAACTAAGTTTTCAATAATGTATATAGATTCGCATGGATACTCCATCTGGCATTAAAGATTCCATTCCTGCTTGGATTAAATTTTCTGTACAAGCTCCAGGCGAAATACCATACAATGGCATATACTATGATCCACCAGAAGAGGTATGGCTTTGCATTCTTTTCTTTCTCTAGGTTTGCCAAAAACTTTGACAAACTTTATGATTTGGAACAACATGCCTCTGAATAATACGGAACTTTTTGTTACAGTAGTATCAAAACATGGCGATAATTCTAGGAAGAAATGGAGATAAATTTTGAAATTAATATCTATAATAACCAGGGAGCTTTCCTATAATCGACTTTGATTGTTCCAAAATACTTACTCCTGTGTACATGTTAATTCATAAATATAAGACTTTAATCACCTATGAGTTGTTTAGTAGTTCCTTATAGTTGCTATAAATGTCCTCTGATGAACTATTAGACAATTGTTTTTTGAATTTCACTTAATACTCAAGTTGGTAATAGATGGTCCATCTTCATCTGCTACTCTTTATAACGTTTAGTGATGTTCATTTATCTACAGGAAAAGCATGTATTTCAACATCCTCAGCCAAAGAGGCCAAAATCACTTAGAATTTATGAGGCGCATGTTGGAATGAGTAGCACGGTGCATCTCTCTTTACTCTCTCGTGCTGAACTGTTATTTGATAGTACTTGATTTATGTTACTGTTAGCCTTGAGTCACTGCAGTCACAAATTGCTGGAGTTTGCTCGTTTCATGTATTCTCAAATGCTATATAGTAGCATGATAATCTTAACATAGAATTTAAAAGGCAAGGTCAGTGATTCCTGGGTATATAAAAAAAAAAGAATTAAGAACATAGTTTAACCTGAGTTTTTTTAGAAGCGAGAGGCAGACTAAGAGATCTTGATAGAAATTAATTTAAGCCGTAATATCATCGGTATTTGCATTTTACAATGCAATCCTTCTATGATATTGCAACTATCACTTTCCCTAAAAACTCTGAGAACCTATAGATTGAACATCTCAAAGGGCAAAAGGCTCTCCACTTCTAGGTCAGGAAGGTGATTTGTCTTGTTGTGCATTATCCCATAATGCTGAGTTGGTCTAGGTTATACAGAGAACACCAATCAAAATTAAGCTTGAATAAACTCTCAGTCGAATGCATTCATGACTGCCATAAGGCATTGTTTGAAGAAAATTATGTAGGCCTGCCTCTCAATCTGATTACTATCCAACTTCCAAGAATACTTTGAACCAATCAACTTGCAATGTAGATGCCAAATAGCTGCATCAAATATGTTGAGGACCTAGGTCAAAGTCCAACAACAAACCCTAACTTCACTAATAATCCACAATAAATTCACCCCAATCTTCAATTACACCCAAATCACAATAAATCCACAAACCCTACACCCAACCACAAGAAAGTCACAAGATAGAGTTTGAGCTTGGTTACCTTATTAGGGATTTCCTTGCTCTCTAGTACTTAGGATATTAGCCCAAGCCCTAGCCCAAGTTAATCTTACTCACGGAATGGCAAGATGAACCGAATTGATTCTTGGAGATGATCCAAAGAGAAAGAGAGAATGCTCTCAATTTGTGTTTTTGATTGATGATAATATGATAGATTACAATCCTAACATTAGTGTTCTATTTATACTAAAAGGAAAAGAGCACAAAATGACTAAAATACCCTTAGGGTTTACAAATAAGAAATGTGCAGGAAAAAATAAACTTTCAGCTGTCCAGGGAGCATCGCGACTCGCGGCCGCGACCCTCATTTTTCCCTTCTTCGCCGCGACTTGGGGAGGTCGTGACCTAAGTCGCGGGAACCCTTTTTCTTGCAATCCAGTGAGTAGCGCGACCAAGGTCGCAAGACAGGGAGTCGCGGTACTCTCTGTCTTCTTTTCCTTCACTTTCTGCAACTTCTTCTTCTAGCCACTTCACTTCCCCTCTTCTTCCCCTAAGTCTTGTGCTCTTTCTAACTAGGTTCTCATCAAAATATTTCTTTTCTCTGTCAATTTCATAGTAGTTTGATTACTCATCAAAACAAAGTAAATAGAAGTTGACCACTTAGCATTTCACTCTCATCATGCCCTCTTACATAAAAAGACTCATAAAGCAGAAAGATTAGATTTGTAAATGACCTCATTTGTACTAGTTTTATGAATCTTTTTAATCCTTTAAAAATTGGGTAGTATTTTACTCATAAAAAAAATCTTTTGTCCTCGCCTAATCCAAGCTTATGGATGATATATTGGAATTATTTTGAATTTATATAAAATTTGGAATCTGTAAGTTGTCTATATGAAACTTTTGTGACTTTTCAAAGAAGACACAACTGTTCTTATGTCCATACATCAATTATTCAGAATGTTCTTCCATATAATAAGCTATTACCATTTTGGATATTTTCCTTTCAAGGAGAACATCGTGATGATCCATGGATCTGCTTAGATTTATAGTTTCATTAATAGCATGTTAATATGTCATTCTGCATCTATCAACTTTCATTTTTCTTCCATTTGATTTTCCCTATACAAGTAGTGGTCGAATAATTTCCAGATGCAAGACTTTTATCCTTTGATATCTTTCTTTTTTTAACATCACTGCATCATACTTCCTTTTTGAAGAGTATTTTTTTTTTTTTGGTGCATAATAAGATTCAAACTGTCCACGTAGGAAAGTAGATGCCGCATGCTTCCTTGAATGTCTTCATGTGTTCTTCAACCCTTTGTTGTAATGTGGTATTTTAAATGGTTTTCTTCTTCTTACTATATTGTTGACTATGAGATGCAGAAGCCCGTTATAAACACATATGCCAACTTCAGAGACGAGGTGCTTCCTCGCATTAAAAGACTTGGTTATAATGCTGTTCAGCTAATGGCTATCCAAGAGCATTCATATTATGCTAGCTTTGGGTACATTCTTTTCCAGAATAAGCTCTAGTTCTATATGTCACTGTTTATATTTGTTAAATTGTACTTCACAATGAGTTTGTGTTTGTAGATTCACTTATTATTATTTTTGCATACATTTTATTTGTTAGTGGCTCGATGGCTCGTCTTAGACTGATGCACCTAGTTCCTCTTCATGTGATGCAGGTACCACGTCACAAATTTTTTTGCTCCCAGCAGCCGTTGTGGAACTCCTGATGATCTCAAGTCACTTATAGATAGAGCTCACGAGTTAGGTCTGCTTGTTCTCATGGATATTGTTCATAGGTACTAACTAAATTTAAAGAAAGAAATATTTTCAGAAATATCTTCTGGCTTGTTATGCTGTTGCAATTTTATGAAACAATTTGTTCTTTGTGTTGGACTTCTCAATTGTGTGCGTAGGTTTGTGTAATTATTGTAAGCTTTACTTTTTTGTTTCTTTCTCTGTATGTTTGTGTATGTGTATGGTACCTCTTAAGTATTCAACAGAGAGATTGTGTTGTAACTCAAAGTGTGGTATTTTTTCAATCAGTTTGTTCCAGTAGTAAAGATCTTGATGTTTTATCAAAAAGTTTCTTTTATCACTTTATTGTATGTTGTCTATAGTTGCTAATATAAAATTCTTCTGGTATCTGACCGCTAATTCTAATGAATGCAGCCATGCATCTAACAATGTTTTGGATGGGCTGAACATGTTTGATGGAACTGATAGTCACTACTTCCATTCTGGGTCACGAGGTTATCATTGGATGTGGGATTCTCGCCTTTTTAACTACGGAAGCTGGGAAGTATGAGCTTTTTGCCAAACTTTCAAGACATCAGTGTGTTGAATCTTTTCTTTGGTTTTCCCCCTGCATGCTATGGTTGGTTGGACTTATTCTTTTGCGTTTATTTAGGTATTAAGGTTTCTTCTTTCAAATGCAAGATGGTGGCTGGATGAATATAAGTTTGATGGCTTCAGATTTGATGGTGTGACTTCAATGATGTACACTCACCATGGATTGCAGGTATTATATGAGTGCTTTTGGAAATGATCCACATTTTTTTCTTGAAGAGGTACAATGACCAGTTTAGACATTCAGTAGTTCTTTAAAGTTGTGAATAAATTAATATGCCAGCTAGATGACCTTAGCCTCTTAATACTTGGTTTCAAAGTAAACTCAACAAAGCCCCATCTAGCAAGCTATTTTGTTATAAAGGTCTGTCTAGAACAATGTAAAGTGAAATTACACTTAAACAACCAATTAAAAGCTTAAGCTGTTAAGAATAGTTTGACAATATATTTCAACCTTCCTCATCATGTGGGTCCCACTCCCCTTTCAGTTGTGAGCCTGACCTGTGGATGGTAATTTTGGAGGTTTTAGGGTTGAAACAATGAATGTTCTGCTCTTATACCATGTTAAACCAATTGCTCAACTGTCTACACTTTTAGATAATGGTTTAATGATTTCTAAATTAATATCTTAATGGGCTAAGCTTGTCTTCGCACGAACTCAGTCTCTCTGATTTGTTTCTTGCACTGTAGGTGGCATTTACTGGAAACTACAATGAGTACTTTGGATTTGCAACCGATGTAGATGCTGTTGTGTATCTGCTGTTGGTCAATGATCTGATCCATGGGCTCTTCCCCGAGGCTGTTACCGTTGGTGAAGATGTATGTTATATTTTTCCCTTTGATGTCATGTTGAGCATTCTCTGACTTGGTCTTTTATCTCTTGCATGGATTCTGAATGCCTATTCAACTAAAATATTTCTAACAAAATACCTGGAATCTGGGTGAGGTTAGCAAAATGATTTTAAGTATTATTGTGTTATGTATGTGGATCAGTGGATGTAACAGATGAAAAGAGAGTTCTTAGCAAAAGCTGCATATACAACCTATATCATGTGATTATGCGTGTTTGTGTTTTTCGTTGTGTGTCTTTGTGTTCGCATGCACTGCTTGTTTAGTTATAATAGTCTATGTTATGGAACATACATGGGAAAAGATTTTAAGTGCTTTTTCTGAACTAAATTAATCTTTGTTCCGGACAAAATAATCTGAACCTATAAGTAAAATAAATAACTAATCTTTAGAGATTTGTGAAGTGATTCTAAGCTGCATAAATTAGTACCTATGTAGGTGGGCCCAAGGGGTTGGTATAGTGGTTGAGGGGTGTAGCTTTTAAACAAGAGGTCACGAGTTCAGTACTTTTTGGGGCCACCTGCCTAAATAATTAAAGTTGTACGTGTTTCATGGGTACAAGGTAGTAGGGTCTGGTAGTAGCTTCTAAGGGCCGGGGGAGTTTCTAAATATGTATTAAAAAAAAAATGGTACTTGCAGTTTTTCTTCATATAAGATTAATTGAAGTTTAAATTATTTCAAAAGATATTGTACTCAAAACTCAGTATGTTGTAATATATCACATTTTACCTTGTAGCAGTAAAACCGTTATTTGATTAACAATTAAAATGTCATAACACTTCACTGACATGGTTCTGTCACTTAAGAAATTTTATTTTTATGCAGGTTAGTGGAATGCCAACATTCTGCATTCCTGTCCAAGATGGTGGTGTGGGATTTGATTACCGCCTGCACATGGCTGTTGCTGATAAATGGATCGAGCTCCTTAAGTACGGTCCTATTAGAATTGAAAATACTTGTGACCATTTGACAAAGTTAAAGCTTGAATGAATCTGTGCAAATTCTTGACAATTTCTTGTCTTGGCACTCTTGCAGGAAAAGGGATGAAGACTGGAAAATGGGTGATGTTATTCACACGCTCACCAACAGGAGGTGGAGGGAGAAGTGTGTTGTTTATGCTGAAAGTCATGACCAAGCTCTAGTTGGTGACAAGACAATTGCATTCTGGTTGATGGACAAGGTTATGTGTGTTCTTACTTATCTACATATCTATACCTTTACAAGTTAAAGGCTACAGAAGTTCTTTCTGGTTCTAAGATTTAGATTTAGATGTAGGAATCCAAATATGATGTATTATGTTCTATGTTCTATCTGTGCTTGTGGATCTTAACCTATTGAGGAGGGAGACTCACTCATCATGTGTACGTTGCAAAGAGAGTTGACCAGTTTTCCTGGCTTTATTGGTTTCTTATTACAAATGTTAGGGTCTGAATTGTATTTTCCATCTTTCTCCATAACATGATGTATGGCTTTTGCGATCCTTCAGATTTAATATCCCCATGCTTTTTCTTTGTTGCTTTCTAATGGCTAGCATTGTGACATTGTATATATATAGCAACATTGTGTGTATAAAATCATTGAAGAAAATGTGTCGGATGAACATTCTGTTTTATGGCTCATATGTTTGGAATCATTCATCTTAGATTTTGTGCCTTTCTGCAGGATATGTATGACTTCATGGCTCTGGATAGACCATCAACTCCCCTTGTAGATCGTGGAATAGCATTGCATAAAATGATCAGACTTATTACTATGGGATTAGGTGGAGAAGGATATTTGAACTTCATGGGCAATGAATTTGGGCACCCTGGTAAAGTCAATTAGTTATTAGTGCACTCAAATTATATGCTCTTTTTTGTCATATTACAGAAAAAGCCTTTCTTGAGTATGAATTTGATCTTTCTCAAATGACGTGATGCTAAACTTTCTGTCATTCTTTGTTTTATTTAGAGTGGATAGATTTTCCGAGGGGTGATCAGCGTCTTCCAGACGGCAGAGTAATTCCTGGGAACAATAATAGTTATGATAAATGCCGGCGTAGATTTGATCTTGTAAGTTTCTCTCTCAAAAATGGAATGATGTGTTCCTTGCTATTTGGAAGGAAGAATGTACCCACAATGTTGCTACCTTAATGTTCATGCAATTTTTTAAATTCAATCACAAAACTTTTGAGTTCCTGATATTTTATTATTGACACACCACTAAGACAAAACTTGCATGCAAGGCATAGAGTGAACTGAGTACCAAGTGCAGAATCCCTGTAGACCAATTATTAATCTGATATAATTTAAAAACCAATGAATATATGGTGCTAAAGAAAGGCACATGTATTTTGTGCTAAATACATACAGATAAGCTGTGGTTATTATTTACTGAGGAAATCAAAAAGAATTGAGTTTTGAATATCCCTAATGAAATCTTCGCTTTCCAATTTCTTACAGTCTTAACACTAAAATACCAAACTGCCAAATCATGACCTTTCATCTTTTGTAATGCCATCACCTTTAACGGTTTAAATTTGTTGGTTATACACCCAGGGGGATGCAGATTATCTAAGATATCACGGAATGCAAGAATTTGATCAGGCAATGCAGCATCTTGATGAGAAATATGGTGTAAGTTCTAATTGAGCTTAAATATTCATTTTTATTTTGCTGAGGTATTGGATTGGGAGTTTTCATTTACATATCAAATTTTTTGCTGTTTGTTGGATTTTAAATGGTAATTATGGTATACTATAACATGTATGAATCCAAATATTATATATTATGTTATATGTTCTATCTGTGCTTGTGGATTGTAATCTATGAGGACGGAGACCTCACTCATCAAGTGTACGTTGTAAAGAGAATTGACCAGTTTTTTTGGCTTTATTGTTTTCTTATTACAAATGTTGGGGTGAGAATTGTATTTTCCATTTTTCTCCATAACATGATGTATGGCTTTTGTGATCCTTAAGATTTAAGAATGAACAATTCACTGGTTAATTGTTGATGCAGTTCATGACTTCAGAGCACCAATATATATCACGGAAGGATGAAGGAGATAGGATGATTGTCTTTGAAAGGGGAAACCTGGTTTTCGTCTTCAATTTTCATTGGAGTAATAGCTATTTTGACTACCGAGTGGGCTGCATGAAGCCAGGGAAGTATAAGGTAAACTCCTCTGCTTTCAACTTTCCATTTCCTTAGCATTGACCTGTTAGTATATTATTTGCATCTAGTTTTTGTTTTCTAGGTACGATATGGTTTTAAAATTGTTATGCAAATGTGCTAGGATAGATTATCGTCCAATAATCTGACAGTGTTAAAACCCAGGTTAACACTTTTCTCTTCTTTTTTAAGCAGTTTCAGATTTAAGATTGTTAGGTGTATGGGCATTTGTAGTACTAGATGGTGTACTCTCCCACATTTAGGCCTATTACATGTATCCACTATAGACTCATCACTCACGCAACTGTGCAAACTTGTCAAGAAATCAGCTCATGAGGATTTAAATTAAGTTCAATCTCAGAATCTTGTATGTGCAAATTCTAGGCTTCGTAGGATAACCTTTCTAGTTTTTGGCACTCTTAAGCTCTGTCCCTCTTATCTTATATTCACAGAGGACTCCTGTTCTACTGTCATTTGTTTGTATGTGTTCTCTGATAGTAATTCAATAGATTGTTTAACCTTGGTAACATAAGTTTTAATCCTTAAAGACAATCAAATTTTTGAGGTTCTGCTTGTCTGGTTTCTGTATTTTGATTCAATCCACAGAGTCTGCAAAGGAAAACTGACCTTTAACCTTGGTAACATAAGTTTAGCCTTTAGCCTTGAATTACTATTACCTTGAACAAAATATCTCCGGGAAATCACTACTTCATATATCTTGAGTATATGAGTTGAAATGACATAAAATTATCTTTAAAGTTGATTTTCAAGGCACCTAAGTAGTGGGCGAGATGATTCGTGATGATTTATTAGCTGATATTGTGGAGAAGGTAACGATAGGTGATTTATTACAGCAGATGACATTTTGTGGGGGTGCTATGGTGATTTATTTGCTGATAATGTGGATAAGGTGCAAGCCTTGAAGATAGGATGCCTTTAATGAACTGTGCTTCAAGGCATGGGCATTGGTGAAATGACCTTTTTGTTCAAAACGTGTTATGTTTAAGCTAGTGCATCCAACCTTTGCCATATTTTCTCTTCATTTTTTTTTTCCTTATTCTTTTGCTTTCTGATATAACCGGAGACCATAGTGTATGCTCCATGCATGCTCTCGAATTTTGCAATTTTACTGTCTGAATTATGTTGTGTTCTCTCTTCCAGATTGTCTTGGATTCAGATGATTCCCTTTTTGGAGGCTTCAATAGGCTTGACCATACCGCTGAGTACTTCAGCTCGGTAAGAAACTCATCCAAGGAAAATGCATGAATCTGTCATTCTTCTCCTGCTCTTGCTCCTTGCCACCGTCATTCTTCCTCTTCCTTTCTCCTTAGTTATAGATGTTCTAAATTAAATGTAACTTGTGCAGGAAGGGTGGTATGACAACAGGCCCCGTTCTTTCCTGATATATGCACCATCTAGAACGGCAGTGGTCTATGCTCTAGTAGAGGATGAATTGGAACCTGTTGAGAGCTGAAATGAATACACACAGCTCCTGATGTAAGAGTGACTCTAGAGGATCTCCTTGCTGTGCTTCAGCATTCCACGTTCCAATTCAAGCATAGATGTGCAGTGCAAAGTTTATGTCAAATTTTGTGGGCATGCTTGGGAAGTTTTACGACTGCAGCTATGGGAAAGTCAAGACGAGCAAGAGCATTTGTGGAAAATTACAAATTCATCTGGAGCCGAAAGGATACCAGTCTTTTGTAAACATGTAACAACTTTCCTTTGGCATTCTGTAAATGATTTTGTGTATCTTGCAAGCTAAATTATGGTCAGTGGATAGCGGCTAGATGTTTTCCTGTGTATAGCAGACAATGCACTGTAACTTTGATGCCCAAAACTCTTTCAAGTGCAGAGTTGACTATCGTTATCCAAAGTATTTACCAGATCATAAGTTTTTGCTATCAGTCTATGGGTCAAACCTGTGCCTCAAAGCTTCCTGCTGCTACAGTAGTTTTTTTTTTTTTTTATCTCAAATCAACCGAAATATCTATTTAGTGTTTGTAACGTGGTTCACCAATTTAGTTACACGGATACAATAGATTTCACTACATATAAGAAGAATAATAGAATAAAATCTCTTGCCTCGTCATTTGGCTTTTCGCTTTTTAAATCTTAATATCTAACCTCACCAATCAGAATACCTCTAGGGTCCCTTGTATTATTTTGTGTCACAAAGGAAATGTATATATTTATATATGTATTTGCTTGGATGATGCGTCATGCTTGTGGGGTACAGGTCAAGCTCCTGTGTTGTTGGTAGCGAATATTTATGTTCACTGTGAGGGAAGGGTATCAAAACGAATTCATAAACAATTCTTCCTACAATACCGACCTGTCTTGACCAAATTTATTACAGATCTATGCATGATGCATCTGTGACCAAAATAGCAAAGGTTCTATTTTGCGTAAATGCTGATCTTGCTTTGTGAAATGGTTCACGTAATTCCCAAAATTCCATGCATGATATCATATGGGTCAAGACTCTTTTATGAAGAAAATGAAATTGATGGGATCAAAAAAAAAAAATCCTGCATTTAAAATGAGTAGAGTAGAGACAAACAAACAAAACACCAAATACATGCAATTTGTACATGACACAATCATAAGCGTGTTTCAAGTCCAACAGTGTTTCCGTTTTAACAATGATAAAAACTGAAGAAAATTTGCGAATTTTTTACTTATTAGTTACAAGAAAAACATCAACCGAATTCAGGTGCTAACATAGCTAGTAGTACCAGAGGCAGAGCCACGAGGCAACTGATGATGCAGAACGCTCGTAGGCGACGAATTGGAAGTGGAGGAGCGCAGAGCCTCCGCTAGTGGTCCGCCCATTGAAGCCGCTTGATTTGAGCCCCACCCTGTTACCCAATTCAGCTGCTGCTGCTGCTGCTCCTCCTCTCCTCTTCCATGTTGTCCCCGCCCCAGTTCCTCCTCTCCATTTCCAGTAGACAGTTTCAGCGAGACATCCGACGAGTTTCCAGGCATCGAAATCGATAGGGAAGTGACCGAATTCAACGTGCTGGCGCCATTGCTTGTAGCATTATTATTGTTGTTAGACTCCTCTTGTAGTGACCGTGGCCAGTCATCAAAAAAATGCCTCAGGATGTGCCCATCAGACCTATTATTAACCCCATTATTTTGAGATTCAAAGACGCCTTTGTCATCAGTTTTGGACACTGAGGAACTACAAAGCGACAAACCAACGTGACAAAGCGAAAAAAAATAAAAAAAATGAAGAAGCAAGAAAAAGAAAACATGTGAATTGATAGAGCATAAGCATCATATCTTTCAAAAGATGTGGCTGGGGTCGGTTTGTACAAAATCTAAGGCTATTCCCCATATTATCAGACATGTTGTCCTGACTTCCCACTAGGGTCCTACCAATAAGTTCTCTCCCACAAAAATCAAAACGCAAGTTACCTTCTTTTTCAAACATCAAATCATCAAAAGAGAAGTGAAGCTAACAGGAGAAAATGTCCCGAGGAAAGTTGGTTCGGATGACTAATTACTCACCAATAACTTAGTAAGAATTAAGTTTTAAGTCTCGTCAACAGTCTCTCTTATTTTTATTGGTTAATTTGTAAGTACCACTATAAATGCTCATTAAGACATGTGGCATATCCTAACCCTGAACTGGGTAGCCTTCATTCACTTAAACTTTATAGAAAACTAAAAAAAAAAAAAAAAAAAAAAGTCCCAAACAAATTAAATGAAATAACCTGCTGTCTGCTGAATGATGATGATAACATTAATTAAAAATTATCTGGTCAAAGACTCAAAGCAATTAACTGAGGCTATAATTAAATCAAATCATTCTTTGCTGTATAATATTGCTTTTTTTACAACTGTCAATAACAATAAACTTGAATGCACATATAAGATCGCAGTGTCTTTTGCATTTATTTGTTTTTGTTTTATTTTTTTGGTAAATTAAATAAAAAATCATAGCCTTAGCAAGATTGTGAAGAAAAAGGTTACAAAACAAATGAAATAATCCAAAAATAATAATTATAAAAATCAAAGAAGAGCAATTTGCTTACCTTTGATTGAAGTGAAGAAGGTCAATGGAAGGAGAAGGCCCGGACAGGCCAAAGTGAGGCCCATTAGCCACCACTCCAAGGGGAGAAGCAGCGATTGTGGTGGTGGTGGTGGATTTGAGACACCCAGCTGCACCGCCGCCGCTACCAATAATAGGGCCGGTGGTGGTGGTGGTGGTTGTGGGGGGGTTTGGTGTGGGGATTTCCACAGGCTTTCTTGAACGGTTGCGGCCACGGTGCATGTGGCGCTCGCAATACTTGTTGCCAGCCACCACGTCCCTCGAGCACCTCCATTTCTTACCGTCTGTCCTCCGGCACCGCCCCGGCTCGGGATCCATCGCAGCTCTTCCCCAGTACCCAGCTGATTGCATCACTGATCCAACATTTTGTTCCTCTCAAATCACTCAATAATTTCACACAAAAAAATCAACATACCATGCATATATACAGCTAATCTTCACTCTTCACTTCACTATATTTTATTTTATTTCTGAGAAAAAGCAGATCAGTAACTTACAGCGAAAGCAAAATCTTTAATTACATCTTGGAGAAAAATGAATCTTGGTTGACACCAAGACATCAAGTATTGTTTGTGAGGATTTATGTCACATAGTAATGTCAATATGAATTCCAAAAATGGGATCATATTCACCAATAACATGAAACCACAAAGTACAGAATATTTAATATTTTTATCATCATTAGAGAAAATAATATATGTATATGTGAGTGGAAATTAATGAGGGGAAAAAAAAGGAGAAAGAACTCACAAGCAGCAGGCTGATAATGAGAATAATGTTGAAGAAAATTATATGGAGAAGAGTGAAGAAGGCTTTTCTTGATTGGTTGAAGAAGTTCAGATGGAACAGCAGCACCAGCCAACATGTACCTGTAGATCAAAGCCTGTAACTCAAGCTCCTGCCACTGAGCCAAGCTAAAGTAACTTCCCATCTCTGACAACAGAAAAAAAAAAAAAAGAGAACGGTAAAAACCAGAAGAGACATATAAGATGGGAAGCAAATCACAAATCAGAGAACTTTCCATATATATAAGGTGAAGTGAAGAAGACGATAAAAAGAAAAAAGTTGGATGAAAAGGAAAAAAAAATCTCTTACTGGGAAATCTGGTGGTTGAATCTGGAAATGCTGACAAGGTGCTGACTTTGCTGGTGGGTTCAGGTAAAAACAAAGGGAGAGCAGATGAGTACCCAGTCCCAGATGGCTGTTGCTGCTGCTGCTGTTGGTGTTGGTGGTGTTGCTGTGGTTGATGGGGTTCAAGGAAGTGTTTTGGTATCTTTGCAGAGGGTTGTTGCTCTGACTCATGCTGGTCTCTCCATTGCTTCAGATGCAATTCCATGGAGAGAGAGAGAGAGAGAGAATTTGTAGTTTGGTTGCTTTTGGTTGGGTTGAGGGATTAATTTGCTTTGTTTGGTGTGTTTGGTATTTGAAGGGAAAGTTTTTTTACAAGCTTTTTGCAGCAACAACTGTTTTTATATATAATGCACAGATATATGCCCAGGAGGGAGGGATATAGAGAGAGAGAGAGAGAGAGAGAGAATTCTGACATGAAGGTCCTGCAAAGTTTGTTTATGGCCAGTGGAGAAGCCTAGGGTACTTGAGAAAAAGACAGTCAGACAAGACAGTTGAGAGAAAAAAAAAACCTATAATATTATTTATATATTCATTCAAATAAACATCATCAAGATGGTGTTTATAGAGAGGTTAATTCCTGCAGTCTTTCCTCTGTCTCTACTCTCTACTTTTCCTGGGAAATAGCAATTTGCTTGCTATTTATTTATAATATTATATAAATCAAAGAGAGACATGAGGAATTGAGGAGGTTAGCTAAGTGCTAACTAAGCTCTCTCTCTTTCTATATATATATATATATATATATATATTAGACCTTTTTATCCTTTTTCTCTGATTAAATTGCAAAAGAAAAGACAATGAAGACCACTGACCAGTGACCACACATGGGGCATGCAACATGTAATGTAATATATAACAGTCAAATACAATCCAAAGAACATAAAAGAAAGAGAGCCGACAACACACTACAGTTCCATTGCAGCCGAGATTCTGATCAGACTTGTGGTTTCTATATGTATTCATGGTTTGTCTTTCTCGTTTATATATGAGGAGGAAGAGGAGGAGGTCAATCAATACTCAAAAACACCATTTATTCCCATGTTAAACTGTGATTTACTCATGCACATTTCTATGTCTTCTACGCTTTCTAATCATCAGATAACTTTAACAAAAGCCACCCCCAGCAACTGTCTTTGGATAAACATTTTCTCAAATCTTGAGTTCGGTTTTTTGGGTACACGAATTGTAATTGAGTTGATATTTGATAAGAGGTTTACTCCAAGTTCGATAGAGAACATTGCACCTAGTACTCCACATATATTTGGAGAGGCTGACCGCACCTACGTCGGAACCGAAACTTAGAGACTTTACTGATGGGATTTTCAAATGTAGATATACCACTTTACTAAAAATCAATAACTTGCCCTTGAGATCTTAGGTACCCAAATTTATATATATAAAAGAAAAACTTGGGTACTCTTAATTTAAGTTAAGTGTTGGCTAACTACAAATTTAAAAACTAAATAAAAAATATAATATTTATTTTTTCTAGACATATATAATATATAACTTTTAAATTTTAAACAATAAATATAAGTTTTGTTTTCAATATTTATATATTCTTTAAGAATACACATTAATTTATTTATCACCATAAATTTTGTTTTTTATATTATTTACAATTAAAAAAAAAATCTCTAGGTTTGATTACTTTCAACCAAATTAGTTGTCACATTTGGTTTCGGATTCTTGACTGATTTCCTCGTTAGAATAAAATTACCATATAATAAATAAAAACAACATCAATAACTTGTTAATGTTTGAGATGTATTATGCAAATTACATTATCGTATTATGATTGGTAAATAGCATAAAAAATAAGAGATCATCTAAGATTAAAGGATGACATTTTTGTAATTAAAATTATAAATGGATAGGCTAGTGAAAAGTTGTAGAAGGAGAACCGTGACTGAAATAACTAACTTTATAAAATAGACGATCCTAAAAGTAACTTACTACTAAATTAATCTTTATCTCGTGAAATAGTAACCTCTTACTACACTAGTTTGAAGGTTTAGAACATAAAGATATAGTTGTAAAGTACTTATAATGATATATTCATCTAACATTAACTTTATGATCACTGTCCAATATGATTTTATGGTCAAAGATTTTTAACCTGATAATATCTCAAGTTCGAGTCATTATACGAATATAAATCTTTCTAGAATTAGTCAAAATTATAGTTCTTATTTTATTCGTATTAGGCTTATGCCAATAAAAATGCCTCTATAGTTTGAAATCTCCTAACACATGCTGAAATAGATTTTGTTAAAAAAAAAAATGATTGAACCACCTACCAATGTAGCTTAATAGAAACACATCCTCTCATAATTCAAATGATCAAGTGAATAGTGTATTTTTCCTTCACCTATATGATTGAGATTCAAATCTCACTATTATCAACAAATAAAATAATGTGTGGGAAGACCTTTTTCTTGTAACGAGAATTATTTTTTGGCCCATACTTATAATAGTTAATCTCATTAGGTACAAACAGATCCTTAATCTAATATCTCACGTTCGAACCGCGGCAAGTAATATGCCAAAGCAAGAGGTGAATGATAGTTACACTTTATGGTTTGCAATTTTTATTTTATTTTTTTTGTTAACATATTGGGTTGGGTTCGGTTCGGTTCGGTTCGGTTGGGAAGTGAAATTGGCCTAATGATGGTAAAACTAAATTTTGCAACCTGTTGTACACATTTATATTATCAAACAACTACACATTTATATTATCAAACTAAATTTTTCCACTTGTCGGATACATATTTGTGTTATCGTTTTCTAGTTGTAACCTTAATTTCATGCTTCACTATCAATTATGTTAATTTTCAGCTACACAATGGTCATAGTTAAAGTCTCTTTATTGAGGTTGTTTTTCACTTTTTCTTGGTAATATTTTTATGTATGGATACTTCCCATAATTGGTCATAAATATCATAACTAACTTTAAATTTAGATAGTTAAATCCTGAAAGATCAATTAGAATTACATCATTAATTTCATGTTATGTCATCTCATACTTAGAATTACATTGTTAATTTATTTTTAAAGATGACGGGAAATTATCCCAACCCTTCGATTAGAATAATACACATAGATTTAGATATAAATTTACATTAATAAATAAGATTTGTATTATACATAAATTTTAATTTCAAAATACCATTGATTTGTTTGGGGAAGTTTTTGACAATTAAACAATAGCTAAACAAGGTCTTAGATAAATTTAAATACCACCAGCGATTTCCAAAACCATTTAAATTAGAGTAATATTAATCACCCCACATTGTATCCCAACTTCCAAATTAAAATTATTGTAACTATTGTACCAAATTAAAATGGTTAAAATTAAAATTATACAATGTGGTACAATAGTTATAAACGGATGTGTAATATTGTACCCTAGGGAAAGAAAAACGCGGATAGTAACTATATTTGGTACAATAGTTCTAAATTAGTAATTTATTCAAACTTCTTAAAAGGAAATTTAGTCTCTCTTGAGGATCCACCTCCTTCGGTGATGCTAAGTCAGATTTGGCGCCGTTGGAAAAGGTTGATCCCCTTTCATGGCAAGACTATACCAAATAGGCAAAGTCTCCTCCACTTACAGTGGAGAAATCAGCCTCCTCTGACGATGTTAAAATTATCGGAGGATGTTGGTTCTATTCTGACTTCCTAGGTAGACGGTTGTTAACATCATGACGGCCACCATGCCAACAGCAACAATATTACATTTTTGTTTTAATAAATTCTTAACTAATCTATTTATTCTGATAAATTTAATTCTATCTTGAAACCTACAAGTTATATCTCAAAATTTGACTCCCCTTTATGGTTTTTGCAAAAATAATTTGGTTAATATTCGAACAATTTAAATTAAAAATAAATAAATAACCCATCTGACCCTCTGTTCCATCGGTACACGGTATTGGGTTGGGTAGTTGGCTCGGGTCAAACCCATCTTATTATCGAAAACTAAGCTTGATAGCCGCAAAGCCGAGCCGACATGGGTAATGGAAAAAAAATATATATCACTTTTACATATATGCCCTCATGTCTTCCTGTATTTACATTAAAAAGTACATACAAATAAATACAATAAAATACAAATGTTTATGTTTGTTTTTTCTGTTCATGTGTCACAGATGCGTACTTTTAGTTAATGTATTCCTAACCAGTGAATAGTTTACATGTTCCTAGATATTCTTGACTTATTGATGATGCTTTTGTCTTTTTGTCTTTTTCAAAAGATCTTAAAATATCAATACAATTGTCAAGTCAATTCTCAATGGATCTCAAGCAAACTACTCAATCTATCAGTTGTGAGAAAATTAACTCTTCTGTCTAGTTGATCTAATAATGAGTTGTTTGATTTATAAGGGACAATTTTTAAGGGCAAAATCGTGACACAAAGATAAAGTAAATAATATCTCGTGATTTAGTAGGAATAAGGTCACGACA
This sequence comes from Xanthoceras sorbifolium, assembly GCA_003430845.1. Lineage (NCBI taxonomy): Eukaryota > Viridiplantae > Streptophyta > Magnoliopsida > Sapindales > Sapindaceae > Xanthoceras > Xanthoceras sorbifolium. Next base: position 27,487,257 of record CM010612.1, read on the forward strand.
TACACATAACGAAATTTAAATATTAACTCACAAGGTGTGTTTCAAAAATAAAATTGTAAAGTATATAATTAGAGTGAATAATACTTCATAATAAAATAGGAGTGAGGTCACGCTATATACGTAACGAAATTCATGTGTTAACCATGATAAGGGTAGGGTCACACTATATGCATAGTAAAATTCAAATATCAACCCCATACATATATATATATATATGCGTCATTTATTAACCCTAGAGGAAGGTAACATGAATGTGAAAAAGTGTAACAGTACAGGGGTGAGAAGCAACTGATTGAACTAGTAGCCGACAGATGAGAAGGCATTCCTCTCCATTGATCACTTGGGTACAATACAGATAGACTTTAATGTTCCATTGATGATTTGATATGACTACTCGTACCAGTGCTTTCCTCACTCTTTGCATTTTTTAATAAAAAATAATAAATAATATCGAAACTACTTAATATTTATTAAATTAAACTTGAAATTAAAATTTATAGTTTACACTGAACTTTTCTGATGTTAAATTTAACTGTTAAAAGGTAGGTTCGAATTTTTCCTAATTTACTATTCATGATGGATCCACCGTGAATTTCTCATTTCTTTTTTTACTTTTTTTTTTACCGTTAACCACACTTTTTAACAATCAAACTTAACGTAAAGAGAGTTCAATATGAGTTTCCATAAAAATTTCGAATGTAATTCACTAATAAGGGGGATGTATTCAATTTAAATTTTCAAAGACTTTTAAAGACTTTTATGAAATTGAAAAGTTTGGGTATATTTAATAAAGACTTTTGAAGAGTCTATAAAAGTCATGGTGTATTCAATAGACTTTTAACGACTTTAAAAAAGTCTATAAAAGTCATAAGGTATTCAATCTAAACTTTTTAAGAGTCTACGAAAGTCACAGGATATTCAAAATGTCAATCACTTTCATAGACTTTTAAAAATACTAAACTTTTATAGACTTTTATTGATAATTCTTCACAAAAATATTCAAAATTTCTCTTACACTTCCTTGAAAGGCTTTTAAAGACTTTCTAACGAATAATTATTCACAATTTTTATTATCACTTGCTATTAAACATATTATTCGAAAAGAATAATTCAAAAAGAATTGTAATCACCATACAACCTATTATGCGGATGAAAAATAATTTAAAAATTAAAAAATATTTATGACAAGATAAAAAAAGTGTTTAAAGTAAAAAGAAAACAAATATGAAATGATTATTTCTGAAAATATACTATATCTTTTCGTTATTCAAAATTTTAAAGTACGCTTTAACTATTTTGTTAGTACTTAACAAATCTATAAAATGAAATTCAATTTTGATATTGTCAAGATTAAAGATAAGTTAAAATTATATTTTTTTTAAAATCTAAAATGTATTAGTAATAGACGAGTGAAAAAGTAGGTAAAATATTATATAAAATTATTCGCTCTATGAACCACTTAAATAATTTAATTATATTATGATATATATATATAAGTTTTGAATAGATTGATATAATATATTTATTTACTTCTTTTCATTTTAACATATTCAGACGTTATTTTATTGATAACAATGGAGATTAATAATTTTTTTATATTAAAGACATCAAGTATATGATGAGTAATAGTTATTAAAAAAAAAAAAAACTTTGTATTTTAGTTATCTATTTGACTCTTTTTTTTTTTTGTCATACATATGTGGCTAAATTTATAACAATACCTATCAATAATTATTGTTAAATAAAAATTGAATGAGTTGGTAAAATTAACTATTAATTTATTTATAATTTTAAAATTTAATGAAATCCTACGAAAGTCTATAAAAGTTTATAAAAATATTTTTAATAAATTCATTAAAAATCTATTAAAATTTATAAAAGTTATTTAAATGAAAGTCTATAAAAGTGTACGAAAATTGTTCATAAATTTTTTAAAGTCTATAAAAGTTATTAAAAATTTATAAACTCTACAAAAGTTATTAAAAATCATTTAAAATCTAAATTGAATAAACCCCTTAAATTTTAGATAGATTCCGTATTATTTATTTATTATATATATATATATAAAATGATAATAATTTGCCACGTGGCAAGATCATAAGGAGGACTGAATACTATACATCTCGTGATTTTGGTCCCTTCAACTTTTTCTCTCTTCTTCATTCATTATCTCACATCCGTGCTAAACTTTTTCGGTGGTCCACAAGCAACTCCAATGAGTACATATATTAAGGCATTGTTAACCTGTTCTAGGAACACATGTTAAACGATTATATTTTATTTTGACCCTCCTCTATTAATGTCAAACTAGATTTGTTGTCACAGTAGGAGGTTGGTTTTTCTTTATTGCAGTATTGTACATTATACATTAAAGTAATGATAAACATCTTATCTTTAATCACAATTTGTCTCAAATAATTATGTTAATCGATGAATGTATTAATGTAAAGTGAGATAAATTATTATTAATATAAATTTATTCACCAATTATTATACTATTGGTTATGATACAATTGTCACGCTATTGGTTATAATGCTGGTAAAATATAAAATGTGAGATATCTACCTTTACTTTTATATAAGGCAAGTTTCCTCCATAACGAGGATAAATAAGACTTCTCCGTTGTTGGATACAGTGACGAAACTAAATGGGGCCCAGATGGCCATCCTTTAGACTTTTAAAATTTTAATTTCTAACCTATAAAAAGTATATATATTTTCTTAAATTGTTTAATTATTCATTTTGATCCCTCTAAAATATTTTATTCGAGTATTATATGATCCCTCTAAATATAAAATATCAGCTTCTCCCCTTAGCTAGAGAAGAAATCGACCTCCTTCAATAACGTTGAAATTCTCAGTGAATCTTAGTTCTACTCTAGCCTCATTCCTAGGTGGTTATCACCACCATGATGGACGTCATGCCAACCACTGTAATATTACTTTTTTGTTTAAATAAAATATTAATTAATTTTTTAAAATAACATATATATATATTTTAGTTTTTGATTTTTTTTTCAGTTGTAAAAAAATATACATATAAAGAATGAGTATATAATTATCTTATATTAAGAATAGTGTAAATTTTATGGACGTTATATATGTAACAGAGTTAACCTCTCAATAACTTGTATTAAAAGTAAATCTATAATAATTAATTTTTTAAAAATTAATTTTAAAATATACAAATTATAGATATGCAGATTGCAAATTCCAGCAATCCCGAAAACGCACCAAGGCATCTACTCAGTCAAATGGTTCTCGACTAACAAAAAATTATATTTAACAAACCAAAAAAACAATAAAGCCAAAAATGGGGGACAAAAACGTAATAATGCGAACCTGTCACAGAAACAGCCACACCAGCCAAGAAAACATCTTGGATCATATGCTGTAATGGTACGGATCTGGGCCCATTCCAGCTATCCACGTCACCTAATTCGTCTCTATTATAAAATTTAAATTTAATAATTATAATAATAAAATAATAAATAAAAAAGAGCTTCTCACATGTAAATTACGTCACTGACATTAATGTCAGAAAAGTTTTGTCAGAAGAAACTCAGAAGAGACAGCTACCACATGGGTCCCACGCCCCTTCTCTCTCTCTCTTTTTATTTTAAAAAAACATTTTCTGTTGGATAAAGTATGTCACGCCGGCACGCGACTCCTCGCGGGTCATCCTCACGTGCCTTCACGTGACTTATTCTCTCGAGGCTTTCTTTTTTTTTTTTTATCGGAATATATTTTCCGTGTATGTATTTAAAAGATCAAATCAAAATTAAGCGGATCGGTTTTCCAGTGGACCCTACACAGATATTTTTAACGGGTCGAATCTCTCTCTGTTTTGTATTAAATTTGATGAAAATAGGGAATCTCTACGCAAAATGGCATGGCCGTGACCGCGTCAACATTATTTGCACGTGGACCTAACATAAGACCCGTTTACTACAACAAAGAATCCAATTCCTTTTTCTTTTTTTCTTTTTTTCTTTTTTTTTCAAGTAATACCATCTCTTTTTAACTTTATATATATATATATATATATATATATTTTTTTTTTTTTGTGAGTTTGATTCAAGTGGTATGATTCTCGGTATTTATATTTAAAATTATAAATTAGAATCATATTTTATTTTTATAAATTTAAATTAATTATAATTATTAAAAAAAAAATTACGTTTCATTTGCTTTTCCAATTAAATTTGTCTAAAGTTATTGAGTTATTACTTGGCCTTCTCCTCCTTTTTTTTTTTTTTTTTTCAAATAATAAATTATACAAATTTTAAATAATGAAAATTTAACTGTCATTTTCATTTTTTCTTTTTGAGAGGTTAATGCTTGAATATAGTTTTATCGGATATATTTAGATTAAGCAATTTAATATAGTTACTCTTATAACGGAAAAGCACTTTTACACATTTGTATTTTGACGGTAGAGATTTACAAGACTATAAAGAGAAGCATGCAGTTAACGACGTCCTTGAAGCCACGAAACCTAAGTTGATATTTCATGAAACAATAAAATTATTTTATGGAATAAAGACCTATCATAAAATTAAGAATATACTTCGCGTAACACTATTTCATGACATATTTGAAATACAAAACAAAATTTATAAATAATGTAATATATAATCAAAACCTATTAACTTCATTGTATATTACTACGAAGACTATAAACACAATTTAATGGGATACATATAATGTATTCTTCGTTTTGCGGTGTACTAACCACTATAAAATGACTGACAAAGAAGCGTTTATACAAAATTTTAATTTTCTCTTTAATTCGTCGTAATTTTAACAATATAAATCAAACATTTGCTTTTAATTATGAATATATTTCTCTATCTCGTGAAAACACGATTTAAGGAATCAATTACTCATCAATCTCAGGCCGCACATACAGTAATTAATGTCGATAGATTCTGTTAGATGTATGATACATTTAGTGTCAACTTTTTAAAAATAAAAAATTAATAAGAAACAATCAATCTGAACAATACTAGTTATTGCATTGAAGAGAACTTTCTTCATCTGTAAGACATGTCGTAGATGGCATTTCACATTTGTATAGAAATATCCACACCCAAATCCACTTGAAGAAGTCCACTAAAAAAAAAATTGGACCCATCAATTTAATGGGCTCATGATGTGAATTCACAAGATGATAGATCCACCACTCTTGTCCAAATTCCAATGCACACACGTTTATTACTTCTTGTGTGTCCCCAAAAAGACCCAATTATTCTCTTTGGGTCCATAGAGAAAACCCATCAAATATTCTAGAGACTTTTTATATTCTTATTTTTTTTTTGAATTAAAAATTCTCTATTGTGAGCTTGACATTCGCAATTTTCTTTATAAAATTGATTCGAAATTAGCTCGTTAGTTTGTGGCCGGCCTGGACCCAGTCCAAGCCCACTTTGACCCATTATTTTTTTTATTAAATAAAAAAATAATTTAAAAAAAAGCAAAAAATTGTGCTAATGACAACAATTAGCAACACATAAACAGGTTGTCAACAACGTTTTAACATGCGAACAACCCACCTAGTATTGAAGCATTTTTTTTGCAAAAGGTTAGAATCGACCAGCTGTAAAATAAGTGACCGTTTTCACGTGATAGAATTCTCGAGGCTCCAAACTCTTTGGTGGGTTTTTCCAAGCCAATTTTTCAGCAAAATGACAAATCATATTTATATATAACAGGTCCATCATTGTCATGTCACCTTCTGATGATCGACACGTGTCCACGTGGAAAGGGACTGTTTTGGCACAAGCAACACAATTTGCTTCTCTTATTGTATTTTAATAAACGTCAAGGTATTGTAATGTAACTTGCGAATAATTTTATATTGTGGATGGTGATTGTGATGGAATATGACCCGGATTCAATTGAGATTTTTTTTGTCTCCCTAATGGCCAAGGGCTATATTGAATTGAAATCTATGAAATTGCTTGATTCAAGATCCCTCTTAAATAGAATGATTAGACATATGATCAAACCTCCTATTCATATTTCTCGAGATATATTAATGAAAAAATAAATCAATAACCCAAATAAACTTTTTTTTATTATATACAAGAAAAATATGTTCGAATTACAAATAAAATGAGCCTCAATTACTACAATTTTGAATCCTCAACACGATGCAACAAGACATAGCCCCAAGACAAAGAAAAAAATCCCAGTTTTGGTCAACTCATTGATGGTTCGAACAAAGCCTAGAGACTTGTGGTTTCTGGCCTAATCACTCTTGTTGACTTAAAAACTCGTGGTCAAAATGTTTTGCAATTATGACCTGCCAACAAAGCAACATTGCCGTGCAAGTTTTTCAGTTAAGGCGTCTCTCTCTGCGAGACAGGATGCCAAACTGAAAACACTGATCTTATAATATTTCTAATAATATTTGTAATTAAAAAAAGATATATATACATATAGAAAATCTCAGAGCATAATTAATTAATAGTTTTCTATGTTAATATAAAATTAATCACAATTGGACAAGCCTTAGAAAATTTTAAGAATCTAAAGAGACAGTTGGCGGCCATCCCACAACAACTGCCACCCTAACATAAGATTCTTTAGGTAAAGATTTTTTTTTTATTCCGATTCTCTTTATTTCAACTTTTAAGGACGGAAGGAGAAGATAAAAATTGAGAGGGTTAAGTCTGGGATCGGAGAGATCTTCAGCATGATTTTTATGGACCGTAAATTATTACACACTCACGCTGTGGTAGGGGTGTGAATAGTGGGGCCAGAGGTGACACTACAAATCATTTGAGCACCCATATCAAAATGCATGCTTGTGCCGGCATTAGCTAGAAGTTTTTTCATCTCTTGCTGCCTGAAAAGTGAAATCACCATCATCATCGTCGTCGTCGTCATCATCATCCCACACAAAAATACTAGCGATGTTGGATGGCCCCCACACAAGAGAAGAGATTCCTAGGGCCATATAAATCGTTTTGATCCAATGATCATGACCGTTGAATTTACACAGGTAACATTTTTGTGTCTCTGTTTTTTCATTAGAAGATAAAGTTTATTCATTCTCTGTGTTGAACATGTCAAGGTGGTGGAAATGGTCCCCTCACCCCTCCAGTCCATGAAAAAGAGAGAAATCCATTAACAAAGTGATTATTGTCATTTTAGAATATTTAAAGCACGCCCTTGACTTAATCATGGCAATTTATAAAAATAAATTACAAGTAAATAATTTATTTACATATGAAAAAGAAAAAGGGAAAAGGAAGAAAAGTGGAATAAAAAAGGGAAAAAATAAATACTTATGCTCATAGCTTGGTCGATGTATTTCTCCGTTCACAGAGAGTCTAAGTTCCGTCAAGAGTATTTATAAATATTTATAGTGAGTTTTCTTTTCGTATTGTAAAAATAGATATCTCTTATTTATAGATTAAATATTCAGACAATATTTATAGTAATTGACACTATTAAATATTCGGACGATCTTTATAGTAATTGATATTAATATATCTCATGTACTTTTAAAGCATTGGATATCAAGTGAAAAAGAAGGGTGGGGTGGAGATTCGGGTAGCTTTGAAGGGGTATTGATATTTGTCAAAAGGTTAGCTGAGCTGCCGCAAATGGTGGCCCTATAGTATTTGGCTTGACTGTCACGACTCTCTTTGATTGGGTATGTGCTGTGTGTAGGTGACCCTTTCTGTCTACTCCACACCAAACGTTTGTCTCAAGCACAAGCACCCTCACATCATCCGTCTTCACCCTTCACACACCTCAAAAACCAGAGCATGTCCTGATTTTTTTTTTTCTTTACTACATTTTTGTTAGGGTTGTGAACACCTTGATTGTTTTGAAAATCATATGGGTTGCCCGCGGTTCCAGTCCTCTTAGGAGAAACAATCTTTTTCGATTTTAATAATCGGAACCGCAGCCTCCTTTTTTTTGTTTATAAAGAAAAAAAAAAGAACGTGAACCGAATCGAAATTGTCGGTTCATTTTTTAAGCTAATCGAAATTGGGACAGTAAATCCCAATTTCGATTAATCGGTTACTAACCGGTTTTCAACCGGAATTGTCGGTCCTGACAACCCTAATTATCTTAGTAAGAAAGCCTTTTTTTGTTAGTATTAATTTGGACAAATTAAATATATACATTCGATCGTATCGAAGTATATCTCACAATGAAAGTAAAGAAAAACCCCTAAACGTAAGCAAGGGTACATCAAAAACAAAAAAGTAAAAATAAAAATACATGGCAACCCACTTCGTTAAAGACACTCATATGTCTACTAAAAAAACTTAAATGCTGTATGTATGTATGTAAATAAATGTGCACTTGTACCAGTCAGCCCCATGACCCATGTGGATGTGCCAACTATAAAGTCTATAATTGTTACTTCAAATTATGCCCCTCAACCAACCTGAAAAACACGCACACACACGAGAAAGAGAGAAAAAGAGAATGGTAAACATTCTTGTCAACTCAGGTCTAGCTTTACCCTGCTACATGTTTTCATTTTCCTATAATAAATAATAATAATAATAAGCAAAAATTTGACTGCCACATTAGAATGAATAAGTTTTAGCTGGTTGAGTACTTATTAGTGCTTTAATAAGAATTAAGGTTTAAGTCTCATCGGTAATCTTTTTTAATGAGTAATTTATAAGTACTATTGTAACCTTTCATTGAGATCTGTAGTATGTCCTGATTCTGGACTGAGGTGAGGTAGCTTCCACTCATTTAAATTTTTTTTTTTAAAAAAAAGAAAATTATTATAGTTAGAAAGTACAAATGTAAATAATATTCTACAAATGGGAGTGAAATTTTTTTGAAAAAAATACAAATGCAAAGGCGTTTATCATGTATAATTTGAGTACAGAGGTTTTAAATTTTCAAAAAGCAAAAAAAAAAAAAAAAACCACAATATAATTCAGTAAAGTTGAAATTCTCTCCCATCTTTATCTGTGGTTGGCAGTTGGGTCATTTCAGCTACTGCTTTTGTATTTTTTTTTCTTTTTTTATCATTTTTTTAAAGGTTAGATATATAAACAGGGTTGATAGCTGATGCTTTGTAATAAAAAATAATTTTTTTTAAAGCTACAGCTTTGTTTATAAGCACTAGTTGAATAGGAGGAAGAAGAGAGAGAAACAGAGAGAGAGAGAGAGAGAGAAACAACTCATTATTTCAAAGCAAAAGCGAAAGAGAGAGAGAGAGAGAGAGAGAGAGAGAGAGAGAGAAAAACAAAAGAAGAGATAATAAAGAGAGAAAATCAAGGAAGAAGAAGGGTTTTTTTCTCTTTTTTTTTCCGTTGGTGAAAGAAGATTTGAAGAAATGTCTATAGAGCAGCCGCAGAGTCATCACCAGAGCCAGAATCTGAACCAGTTAATGGTGCAACATAACTCAGGTAACCTTAGCTTCAACAGCAACTTGTCAAAGGAAGATGAGGAGATGTCAAAATCTGCTCTCTCCACCTTTAGAGCCAAAGAAGAAGAGATTGAGAAGAAAAAGCTTGAGGTCAGAGAGAAAGTTCAAGCTCAGTTGGGTCGTGTTGAAGAGGAATCCAAAAGATTGGCTTTTATTCGTGAGGTATGTTCAATTAACTTGTTTCTTTTGTTGGGTTGCAAGCAAAATCCCATTTTTTTTCTTCATGGTTTACTTTAATTTGTGTCACTTGTAAGGAAGTTCAAGTTTGAGGTTTTTTTTTTTTTTTTTTCTGTTTCTGGCTTAATTTTGGAGAAACCAAAACACTTGATCTATACATAAAGCATGAAATTTTAACCTTAAAATTTTTGAAACAAGGAGTTTAGTTTAAAGCTTTTGATTGCAAAAGAAATATATATTTTTAGTTATTTATTTAATTAATTATTGTAAAAAGATATTTTCTTTCAAGAAAACAGTAGCACTTAGCCAATTTTGGGGTTTATTGTGAAGTGTGAAATATAAATCAAGTAATTACCTTTAAGTTGTTAAAACTTAAGAGTCTACTCTGTAATGGTACTGGTCCATGGCCTCAAAAATTGGAAAAAATTATTAATACTAGATGTTGTGTGGAAATATCAGAGTTTGGTATTCATGCTATCTGTGATGGTTTCAAGCCTCAAACTGGTGGATAGTTCTTTGTTTGTGGTTTTAGATTGATAAACTTTTCTCCATGTATCAGGAGCTTGAAGCACTTGCAGATCCGATGAGGAAGGATGTTGCTGTGGTTCGTAAGAAGATCGATACAGTGAACAAAGAATTAAAGCCTCTAGGGCATACCTGCCAGAAGAAGGTGATGACAATTCAATAAGACCGAGTTTTGATTGCCATATATATGTCAATTACTTGAAACATATCGCGTTCTATGAAGATATATATATTCAGTCGAAACCATCACTGAATTTGGTTTTATATACCATGTGACAGGAACGAGAGTACAAGGAAGCCCTCGAGGCTTTTAATGAAAAGAACAAGGAAAAAGTACAGCTAATCACCAAATTAATGGAGGTTAGTCTCGATTTTCTTCGTTTTCTATTAGAGATAGAAAGTTACAAATTACATTGACATTTTCTAATTTCAGTGTCTTAATTAACTTTACTTTCTTGTCGTATCTCTTTTTCCGGTGGCATGAACAGCTGGTGAGCGAAAGTGAGAAGATGAGGATGAAGAAGCTGGAGGAGCTGAGTAAGAACATAGATTCGATACAACACTGATCATTATAGCCTAGCGCTGATAACTCTGATTAGGTTCGAGTGATGATGTATTTAAGGTGACTACTTTAATATTTATATATGGGTGTTTTCGGGTTTGGTGTATTCTTATGGTGTCTGTCTTTGTTTGTTTTCAATTAGAATTTGTTGGATCTGTAGCTAATGATTTAGGAAGGGAATTACCCTATAAAACAGGTTTGTAACTAAATGCATGTTGATCGATGATCGACTCTTGCTTTTTCTTTTCATTTTTACTCTTGTTTCATCTTTGTAATGTCACTTTTTTTATAAAGTTTTTTGTGTAATTTGGGGTTTGATCTGTGAAGAAGAATGAGTTCATTATTTTTTCAGTTTGTAAACTATTTGGTTATCATGATACATATTTGTTTGCCTTTTGTTTCTGGTACCACTGCTCGAGTTTACATTTTAGCATTCATGCTAAGATAGTTTGTTCTCGTTTCCTTTCTTGGAGCGGAAGGAATTGATATCGCTTCATAGATCATTCGATCTTAACAGTAAAAGTTAGAACGCTTGCTTCCGTTCCTCTCTTTGAAATGCATGTACGTAGTTCGTCTGTTTAAAAATCGGATTTCAATCCTCTTCTAATCTGTAAGCTTCTACCAACAAAATTGCGGAGTACAATGAAGATAAGAGTCATGTGGCTTGTTGTTTGTGTCGATTGTGTGGTAGATGGCAATTGATATGCCTCCATTTTCATCAGCTATAATGTCATTTTTTTCGAAGTTGCTTTCACATAACGACCCTTTGTAATGGCACTCTGCCCTTAACTGTTTGTCGTCAATATAGCAGTGACTTATTAAATTCTACTGCAAAGCCATGGAGGAAGATGGATAGTTTCCAAATTTTTAGTTATTGTCAATAAATGTTTTGGTCCCTGGCTGCCATAGCGAACTTGTGAACCTTTTTGTTAATGTCCTCTTTTCACTCGTAAACCAATAACAACATTGGATATCGATTCCGGACCGATGATTGGAAGATTTCATGAGTGTCTTAAACTGGTGCATCTGCCTAATGAATCTAATTAAAATTCAACATCACCAATTTTTTCTGAAATGGACAGCTTATCCGACTGATATATTTATATAACACACACTACTTTTTGACCTATTTATGGCAAAAATTATCCAAAAAAGAAAAATATCTTATTACCAGACAAAGAGGCCAACAACTGTTTTAACAACTACAACCACTCATGTTTTTCTTTTTCATTTTTTATTCTTCTTAATTACCTTTTTTTTTCATATTTTAAAATAAAAATTTTAAAAAAGTGTATTAGATAAGACAAAATGGAATTCTCTTGCATAGGTGTAGTATCATTGATGATGATGATATGCTCTACAATCATCCAAATTCCAATAGCAACATGAACCTATAATTCATATGATTATCATTGTCCAAAAACACAATAATGATTCATGCCACGAAAATTGTTAATTTTCACTCCCAATTTTGTTTTGTAAGCATTTCAAAAACAAAAAAGAGAAAATGAAACTGTTGATGATTTGGGAGTAAGCTGTTTATGAATTATCTTAAACTTTGATGTCAATGTTTTCAACTCTTCGGATTCAGGATTCAGATTGGCTTTATTATTTGCAAAATAATAAACTCACCAAGGGATGCTATCGGCGTGTTGCTTACCACCCTCCTGATACTTAAGTTATATTTTGATATTAATTAAACTCAGAAAGGTTATTAATTTGAGTACAGATCTTTTATGAGAAATCTCACTTACATCTTACTTTGTTATTCCTTCCTTTTATATGCATGTCTATCGCACTATCCTTGACTTTTTAAGTCACTATACATTTATCAAGCATAAATTGACAAGTGTCTGTTCGTATGCGTTTGACTTGATATTTTTACTATTTAATCTCCGATTGTTTAGACGATCAAGCCCGGCGTTGGCCTAGGGCAAGCTGGGTGACTGTCTAGAGCCCAGTAATTTTAGGGGCACCATTCTAGATCCAACAATCTTGTAATATAATAAAATAGAACACTCTCCATTCTAAGCTCAACAAACTTACAATACAATAAAGGACACAACAATCTTAGGGCACCATTCTAAGCCAACAATCTTACAATACAATAAAATATAACACTCTTCATTTCAGGCCCAACAATCTTACAATATAATAAAGGGCACAAATTTTTTTTTTAAAATTCAGAACCATAAAATGCTATGAACCAGTCCTAATATTAACAGCAACCAAGAATAGTTTAGTGGATGATATGCCACAGTTCATCATTATATTTAAAATCATATATTACCGTCGTACTGAATGGATGAAAAATCATTTATATCAATAGAAACAAAAAAAAAATAGAAGGAGAAAAGGAAGATATAGTGATATACGGTATACCTACTGTAGATATATTAAGTTTGCCGACAAGGGCACAATTGTCCGAAACAATAAATAGTAAAATTTGAGAGTTGGCTGTATATTATTTACTGTGTTTGTAACTCGCACAATTACAGTAAAAAAAGCAAGTAAAAAAAATTAGTTCACCGGAAGCACTTTTGAGCGCAGCAGCAGGACATGAGCATCTTTGTTTTTTTTTTTTAAAAAAAAAAAAATCTTTATATCAGTCTCTGTCACCTTTTCTTTATCACTCTGCAGCTACCTTTAACCTTTCCGTCTCTAAATGGAATTTTTTTTAGTGGAAAGACCACCCATCACACACATTTTTTAAATTTTCAAGAGATGTTTGTTTATCTACAATATCACAAAACAAATTGTGTTATTGTAGTACTAATTATAGTAACTTTTTTATTTATTATTGTTATTATTATTAAAATTGTTTCTATAAACATGTCAAATTGTTTATCACTTGTATTTTTTTTGGGCTTCTAATATCAAAATTAAAATAATACCAAATCAAGAAAGCAACTTTTGAATTTGAATTCCAGGGAACATCTTGGGCCATATGGCCCATGTTTATTGGGTACAAATTTTAAGTCACACGTACATATTTATCCGTACGTTTAGAGAGTTTTTTTTTCCGTATTGTGAGAGTAGATATCTTTCGGTTAAGAAAGTAAATACCTAAATTTATATGGTGATTGATCTCAATAAATTCTGATAGATTTTGTATTTAATTTTGCAACGGTAAAATGTGAAAATACTACATCGAACACAAAGTAGAATATATATCTGTTTATAGCTTGTCAGTTATGTGCATGGACCTGATGGGTATATGTTGGACTTTATAGGCTATAGTCCATTGGAAACCACATGAGCAAATCCAAGTACACTGGGCTCTGTCTCTGATTGATGTGCAGCAAATCCACCAACACAAAAACCCAGTCTGACTTGTATAAAGCTCTGATGGGCTGTTACTATAATATAATAATAATAATAATAATAATATATATAGTTTTCAGCTCATTAAAGTAATAATGCAATGAATTTGGTCCAGGCATATCTTATCATAAATCACATATATACATATATAGGCGCAGCCATTTGTGAATTTTTGACATGTTTTTGATTTGATTTCAGCTGCAGGTATTTGAGAATATGGGAAAAAGATCTTTTGGCTAAGTTGCCAAGATTTTATTCTTCTTTTTATTTGCTTTAATAAACTGGAAATGAATGGGCTTGGTCACTTCTCTGTCTTTGTATGTCTCACCATTTACCAAGCAAAAAGCTGAGCACAAATGCACAATATCTTTTATTTTAACTCCTTCCTTATAAAAATCTCGTTTTCAATCTAAAAGATTAGTCTATTAACAAGTTTTTTTTTATTCTGATTCGAACTGAGCTCACCTAAATCACAGCATGCCAAATGGAGGGTAATTTTTACATAAAGAGACGTGGTATCGGCCGGTATATTATCCAGTAACACTATAAAATTATATTGCAAAGAGCATCAATAATTGGTTTCCTGTTCCCTGCTTGTATTTAATTCACAATTAGAAACCTCCATGGTGTTTCTTGGTAGTGTATTAATTTAAGTGCAAATCTTAGCATATATAATAATTAGCAAACGAGAAGCTTGCTAATCCGAAAATTATTAATAAAAATTGTGCCCGGAAAGAGAGAGGATGGTGCGGCGGGTGGTTGAAGTGGCGTCGTTTTGTAAGTATGGAGGGGACATACTGAGACAGAACCCAACAAAACATGCAGAGACATAACTCATTATTGTTCCATGACTCACACTTATTTGGACCAAATGCATTTTGATAACTCTGCATGGCTTTCTTCTTCTTCTTCGTAGAGAGAATCTATCGTGTTAAATTAATGGTAACAACATATCCATTTCTGCAATGCACCTCATGACTAGATGAAGAGTATCAGTATCATTTTTATATCAATCGAATGAGAAATAAGAAATTGTCGTTTTCGATCATGTGATGGATTTGGCTGTCTCTAATATCTGAGAGATCTATTTCCATTAAAACAAATTTTTATAATAAAATTATAAGAGGTGAATTTTGTACTTATTTGGATATGTTAATATCCAATCCTTGCGCCAAAACCTTTTTTTGTCTCGGTGGTTGAAACCTTCCCAAATTCCCAAGTTTAAAAAATTGCAATAAGTGTGGGGAGACCTTTTCTGATGGAATAAATCTTTCGTACACTATTGCACCAATAAATAGCGTATTCAGTTATGGAAGACTTAATATATAGTAAAATAATACATACGTGGTATAAAAAAATGTACATATAACAGTTACATATTAAATCTTTAGTAGTCGAATGCACCATTTATCAATGTATCCGTGTGGTGCATTAAAAATTTACTCTTTCCAATGTTGAGACTTGAAAGCACATTATTGTTCATAAAACTATAATAACTATTAAGTATGGAAGACTCGTGTTGTGAACAGACTTATTTCAATTCGGAAGTAAATATTTGACCGTCCGATAGTTTAATTTTCTAGATAAATCGAAAGGAAAATCGAGTTAGGCATTTATATAATAATTTTGACGACTCTAATTCTGCCATGTCATTTGCATAAGAGTCCATAAACCTTTTCATGACTTAAAAAAAAAAACAAAACAAAAAACAAAAGAGAAAATACTAGATAGCAAAAGAATCCTATGTAGAAGAGAGCGCCACGTCAGACGAAGTAATTTTGTCGTTTTCGGTGTTTTGAGGATTGACCTTGAGCGAGCAATTGAATAAGAGAGAGAGGGGTGGGTAGGGGCCGTGGAAAAGTGGGGTCCACAGCATGTTACAGGACAAAAAACCCGACCGTCAAAACAGTTTGGTTTTTATTACACACGTGTGGGTGGAGGGAGATTGGAGACTTGAAGAAAATTGGTCGCGTAATGTTAATGTTCTTGTGATGTAACCATCCATATTCAACGAATGACGGTGGTGCCATTTAGAACACAAAACAATGACCTCTCTCCTCCTCCTCCTTCTCCTTCTTCTAATCTTCTCTCTTTTGTCTTGTAAGAACAGAGGATCCTAATTTTTTTGGGGTCCATTTAGATTTTGAGGTGTTCTCATAGTCATGGTGGTGTAACATGATTGTGTGGTGGTGTAACATGATTGTGTGATCTTCTTCTTTTGATTGTTTCTGTGTACAATAAATTGAAAAATGAGGGCAAAAAGGGTAATTTATTATTATTTTAATTTGATATAATTTTATTAAATTTCTTAAAATTTTGTATAATTTTTCGTTTTCTTACGTACTACAATTTTTCATATATATTAAATTCTCTCATAGTTTATCATATCGAATCTTACGATTTAAATATATAGATAATATTAGATGAATTCTCTCTTTTGAATTCCAAATCTTCTTATGGAAACTTTTTCTCAATAAATTCATTTGATGTTATTGTTAAAATTTTTATTAGATGTTTGCAAGTGAAAAAAATTAAATAAATTAAGCTATTGTTACAAGAATAATTTAAAACATTTTGTGGTTAATTAAATTTCTGATTTTCCCTTTTTTTTTAGGTCCCATATTGCTAATTTTTTTTTAGTAGTGTTAGCATCTCCAATGCAAATATGTATTTTTGAGTATTTAAATAGTGTCACATCAGCATTTCTAAATAATATAGATCTACCTTGTCAAAAAAGTTATAGAAATGCATATTTACTTCTCCAATGTGAATATCTAAATTATAATTTTAAACCAATCATCACAAGTTATTTGTTACATTCTCTCTCCATTCAATATGATAATTAAATGCATTGACAAAATGCTAAAATTTTATTGGTAGAAAAAGTTAGAAATCCTAGTCAGCATATCAAGGAGGATATCTACAATTAGAAACTCTACTTGATATTCTCTAACTTTTTTTTTGCCACATCATATCAATATTAAAGTTAGATAATTGCATTAGAGAAGGTTTTCTTAACTTTTTCAATATATATCCTATATGACACTCAATTTTCTCCAAATACATAATAGCATTGGAGATACTCTTATATTCTCTCCTGTTGTTTATATACTTTTGGTTCCTTAAAGCAAAATATAAAATATTTAATGATTATCATTGATGGTGATTTTTGCTTTCCAGCTAAAAAAAAAAATTATTCTCAAGCCTAATCTAATTAAAAATGTTTATGGATAATGATGATTTTTAAGGAAAGGCAAGAGTTAAATATCAATGTGTATATATTATTCTATGGATAAAAGGAAAAAAAGTGAATTACTTTTTCTTTCAAAAAAAAAAAAATCGTTTCTTCCATCTCCAGAGAAGACCTTTTGATTTTTATAAACGACGTGCGTTTGGTTTATAAATTTAATTTTGTTGAATGTTAAATTATTGAAAATACCTGGAAGATCAAAAAGGTATAAAAATATATTATCATGGAATAATTTATAATTTGGAATCATGTCAGCTGTATAGTGTGAATTTTTATGATTTTAGTGGATATATATATATATATTATACAGACAGCAACTAACACACCATTAAGTCATTGAACTAAAAAAATTAATAGAAATTACAACAAGGATTATCCACCAACCATCATATTAAAATTTAATAAATCGAAACAATATATATATAAGAAAAAAACACAAATTGTCCCCTTAAAATTTGACACCGTGCTTAAATTAGTTACAATTTTCTTCAACGATAATTGTATTTGGTGAATTTGAAAAGACAAACAAAATACATCTTAAAGAATCTGGAAATCTGCTAATCGAAGGACTGATGCTCTTGCTAAATTAGGTTGTTCTTTATCTCATTTGCTTGTTTAGTTGGAAGATAATCCTGGTCGATGTCAGGAACTCTTTCGTTTCGCGAATTCAAGTTGTTCCTTTCAAAAAATAAAAAAGAATCTGGAGATATATTCACTGCGAGAATCTATTTTCTATTGTTCTAACCATTATATTCCAAAAGAAAAAAAAAAAAAAAAACCAGTTACACGTCATGGATAGCTTGATTGATATACATGTTGGAGATTAATTTACTGCCTCTAATTATCTATGCTTTAAATTAGTTGACAATTGACAATTACATGCATAATTCAGTCTCTCTCTCTCTATATATATATATATATATATATTAATTTGGAGTATTTGATGCGTTCTAGATTTTTTGTATGTTATTTAGTTAAAAAAAAAAAAACATAGTTGTAAACAACTCTACGTGTAAAATGAATTTTTTTTTTAAGTGTTTAAAATCTTAAATGCATTGATCTATAATCTATTTAATTTTTTATAAAATATCGTGAAGAAAATTTATTTAAAAAATATAGTTAATAATAATATTAATTGAGTTAATTACACTCAACCTCCCTGAGGTTTGGCTAATTACATTCGGAATCAAAGTTTGCATTAATGAACACTAACCTCCCCTCACGTTAACGTTGACCGTTAAAATAACCGTTGACTTTTTCCAAATTTTTTAAATGACCAAAATACCCCTCTAACAAATATTTTTACTGTTCATAAAAACAAAATTAATGGTGGAGATCCAGATTGGATCTCCACCAAGAAAAAAAAAAAATTGTTTTTGAAGTTCATCTTCGAAGAACGACGAACCCTCTGGGTTCGAGATCGAACCCAGAGGGTTCGAAGATCGAACCCTTCTGGGTTCGATCTCGAACCCAGAAGGGTTCGAAGAACGACGAACCCTCTGGGTTCGTGTCTTCGAACCCAGAAGGGTTCATGTTTTCGAATCCTTCTGGGTTCGATCTCGAACCCAGAAGGGTTCGAAGATCGAACCCTTCTGGGTTCGAGATCGAACCCTCTAGGTTCCACGAACCCAGAGGGTTCGTTCTTCGAACCCTCTGGGTTCCACGAACCCAGAAGGGTTCGTATCTTCGAACCCTCTGGGTTCCACGAACCCAGAAGGGTTCGAAGATCGAACCCTCCTGGGTTTCGAACCCTTTTTTAATTTGTTAAAAAAAAAATGTGTAAACAACTCCGGTATGATTATAACTTAATCTTACATTGATCTTAATTATTTATTTTATAAAATCGTTGAAGAAAATATACTTAAAAACTTAATTTTTAAAAAACATAGTTAATAATAATATTAATTCATACCATATTTACGCAAAGATAAAACCGTTTAGAAAATATATAGTAGTAGAAGTATATTAATGAAAAGATCTTGGAAATTTTCACGACAATGGAATTTTTCTTATTTTATTTTTATCACATTTCATGACAATGGAATTAAACAGCAATAGTACTAAATGGAATATTTGGAGCAATTAAAATGCACCCCACTTAGGAGAAGGTTTGAGCCAAGTAATAATTAGTAAGTAGTGGATGATTACTAATCATTCGATGTAGGAATTTCTTACATAAAGCATATTTTTCCATAATTACATACATATTCTCTTAGAAAATAAAATAAAACTACTATTATAAGTGTACTATATATGATGAGGGTGGACCAACATTATTGATTACAATCCTCTTTAAGATCATTAAAAAAAAATTACATTATATATATATATTATGCAATGAAGACCTCCATGGCTCCATCAAGTATTATCTCTATTTTTCTAATTAAAAAAAAGAGTTTTAAACTCAAAATCTAAACTTGGTTGATAAATATGATCACCACCCGACTATATTTACTATCAGTATTAGGGAGCAAAATTGAGTTAATAAATTGCCCTTCGCTTTATGGAAGAACCAAATGAGAAGTTTTAACTTTACAGTTATATATATATATATATATATATATATATATATATATATATATATATATTGTCTAATTGCAGTCTAGGTTGGCTTGGGCCACACCATGTACTTTTATGTTCGTTATCTCTAATTAAAATATATTTTTAATGGGAATAATTGCAATAACGACCCGTATATATAAATATAATTGCATAAAAATATGAGAATAATTGATAATAACAATAACTCTCCTTTGACCGGTTGACTAACCTTTGACCACAGTTAGTCACTAACGGTTAAAGGGGTAAAATTGTCTTTTAGAAAATTTTAAAAAAAATCTGAAAAAAGAAGAAGAAGAAGAAGAAGAAGAAGAAGAAGAGGAAGAAGAAGAAAGAAGAGGAAGAAAAAAAATATAAAAAAAAATCTGGAAAAGAAGAATAAAAAAAATTCAAAAAAAAAGAAGAAAAGAAGAAAAATAAAAAAAAAATTTGGAAAAGAAGAAGAAGAAGATGGAGGAAAAGAAAAAAAAATTGGAAGAAGAAGATATCGGATGAACAAAAAAATTTGAAAAAAAAAATATTTATTTATTTTTTTTGACGATCTGGTCCATTAGATGAAAATAATTTATCTCAACCAATGGACCAGATCTCATATGATCCATTTTTTTATATTTTTTTCTAAAAGACGATTTTACCCCTTTGACCGTTAGTGACTAACTGTGCTCAACGGTTAGTCAACCGGTCAAAGGAGAGTTATTGTTATTATCAATTATTCTCAAATTTTTGTGTACTTTATACTTATATATACGGGGAGTTATTGCAATTATCCCTTTTTAATGCTTAAACTTGGAAACTTAATGTTGGTCACAATCGTATATGTTGTGTATTTTTTAATTAGAGAAAAATTTAAAAGTAGAATAACTCAGGTTTGAATATTTGTTTATACAGCACATCCACCTATAATAAAGTAGTTAGTGTATCTCATTATGTATTTACCAGCATATGTGAGTAGTTTTCTCCCCTTATTGTAGGAGTAGATATCTCTCGTTATGGAAGTAGATATCCGAACCATACGTTCAGTGATTGATCTTGGCAGGTCTCATCAATTATTAATATTATAATTATATACCCTTCAAGAAAAAATATTTGTTTCTCCATGCATATTATAACCCTTTAGATTATTGTCAACTTAACCACCAAACATCCACAACTCTCGCAATCATCTTAAACTACAATATCGTTTTCTCCTCATTCAAATTAATGGTTTTTCAATTGTGTTTGTTGGTATTATATTATATTATAATATCATATACTATATATATATAAAAATACCTTCAAAATTATATTATTTTTTTTCTAAAAAAAAACCATTAAACTATATGTAATTGATTTGTGAATTTTTTAATCCTAGAAATATAATTCATTATAATTTAATTTTACAATGTCCCATCACCAAAAGAAAATACTTTGCCAACTATATGTCATGCTAATTCTATTGCATAAATAAATTTAATTAAAATACACTGAACAATTATATTATAGATGAGAATTAGTCCATTGTGTTAGGTTGATTTTTTTCTTTTTATTTTATTTTATTTTACTACAGACAATTCTCTCCCACTTACGCATAACTCATAAGAATAATATTTCAAGGATTAAATTATCACTAACAAAATCACAAAACGACAACAATGCAAGTCCACGTAGCCGAGGATTCTCAAACTCTTCTCAACACACCAAAATTAATTAACATTATTATTAACAAAAATAAATAAAAACACCATACCGATTTAATAATAAATTATTTACACTTCATCTTAATTATACACTGTTTATGAATATTAAATTATTATAATTTTTTGGACTACTCCCGACATGTAGAGAAGTGAATCGAAATTAAAATACAATATTAAAACGATAAACGACGTGAATATATACGTGTAGAATAATAATAGTATTATGTGAAACGACCAACAGTAATTTACATTGATATGCGAGCTTGCTGTCGTTTTGAGTCTGCTAAATTTAGGCATGCATTTTTATTTATTTAATTTTTTGTACGATCAATGTAAATTTGATTATTAATATATATTAACATTAAAGTTTCCATGTTTAATTAGCTAAATCAAGTCAAAACCTCCACGTTGAACAGAAAAGTTAAGTGTCCAGAATTCTATAGGAAAACCAGAGGATTCGCTGTCAAATGTTTCTTTTTACACTATTTCTTCACAGTTTCTCTTAATAATAGAAAAATTATTTTTATTGCACGCGAGGTAATTTTATATTTACTGACATTTTGGGAAACTAAAAATCCGTTTCTCATTATTATTATTATTATTATTTTAAAATTAGAAAACTATAAGAATGTAAGGAGATTAAATCATATATGTACGGTTCGAACGTCTGTTTCTATTTCTAAATCCGTCTACTCTCAACTATGAAAGAGAGTTTTCTTCCAATACGGAAAGAGGTTTATCCCATAAAATTATATTTTTATAAATAATAATGGAAATAATATATACACCTCCTCCAATCATCAAAGTAAAGGACTTTTGTTCATTTTTCGTGATTTTACTCTAGTCATATTCTCATATTTTTATTTTTATTTTTTAGAAAAATGCAATATTTCTATACCTAAATATGATCTGAATTTTTTATATATAATTTAATTACTGTTATCATACAATATTATAGTGTCAATCCTGAGCCATTATTGAGTATGGATGGATATACATGTACTGATGATTATATATTGCTTCACCAAATTTAAATATTATCCTCCTATCCGAAAAATTGCATATTAAATTGTCTTTTAAAAAAATATTTAATTAATTGTATTTATATTATGAAAATTGCAATGATATTATCCTATGTTATGTGATAATATGTGATTTGTCGTAAAGCTGTAATGAGTGGATGACAATTATTATTTTGTTTTTTTTTATTCTGTTAAATTGGGACAAAAAAGAAGAGAGAGGGTAAAATTGCGAAGCGATTTTACCTTGATGGGGTAAACACTAAATACAAAATAGATAAGGGTCGCTTTTACAAATTACTATTTTTACATTCAAAGAAGTAAACAACTTTTCAATAAATGTGCAATATTTAACCAGATGTCAAAAACATTCTTGCATTCTCAGTTTTATTTTCAGCTACAAAAATTAAAAATCTAAAGGCAAAATAATAATAATAAAAAAGTAAATTTTTATAAATAAAATATTCAAAATTATTTTTTTTTTTAAATCTGACATGCGAATTATCAGAGATTAAATTATACCAGTACGGTCCGGACAATTACTCTGAGTAATGAAAGATAAAAACTATTAAGATTAACGATCCGAACAACTACTCTCAATAACGGAAAGAGTTTACTTCCAATACGAATAAGAGGTTTATAATCGAAGAATTTTGAAGAATTCGACCACCACTGAACCTTGTATAGTTGTATTCAAAAATCTTTTTAAATTAAAGTTGATTTGTGAAATGGAGCTGTCAGGTGAAAAAAAAGATGGTACGAACGGTACAGTAATAAAAACGATGGCCCGACTGATGGACAGATTTTTACAACTTGACAAGTAAAAAAAGAATTATTACACTAAAAAAGGAAAATCTAATATATATATATATATATAATTTAGAGGGTCAAAAATCTGAAGAGGAGCGTCAAAGATCTGGTCAATTGTGTAAGTGGTGTTTGCACGCGCGGTCTTTTTGTATTTGTCGTTTTTTATTAAAATTTATTTACCGTGTTTTTTGTTTTGTTTTCGGCTCTAGTGCTCTCTCAGACGGACTTGTGTCTTCGTAATTATGCTTTATCTCTCGCGATATGTCATTTTCCAGCGATATTTTCAAATTACTTTCTCAAATATTACGATATTTATATATATATATATTAAAAACCTTCCATAATTTTTTTTTAAAAAAAGTTTATAATTTTTGTGAAGTACATTGGTTTAATTCGTATTTTATTTTAAAAAAAATTATATTAAAACATTTCAAACATTTTAATATTGTAGAGAGTGATTTGTTATTTTCTATATTATTTCATAATTTTTTTAACATACTATTTACGGTGCTGACGACTCGAACGTAGATTATTGTCAGGTTAAATGAGTACCTTTACTATCGAATCATATTGGGAGGTGATTATTATTTCATAATTTATATAATAAAGAAAAATTATTTTATCATATTATTTGAGATAAAAAAAATTAATAATTTTTTAAATATGTAATATCACCATTTTTTATAAAACCTATTAAAATATTATATCCACACTAAATTATTTATATTTAAATTAATTTCAAAGGATGGATGAAATTGATTCAATTTTAAAATCTTAAATAAAATTACATCTTATAATTAATAATATTTCCTTCCTTGATAGAGTCGTATACTTTAACTAATTTATCAGAATAAGTTATTTTTTTTCTTTGAATTATTAATAAAATTTTTATTTTAAAATAATAAAATAAAATTACATTTTATAATTAACAAAACTTTGATCATAGAACTATTATTTAACCTCGCATACTAATATTATTTTTAAAAGAAATTAGCAAATAATTTAGCCCTAATATTATAAATATTATAATATAAAAAATTTAAAAAAATTTAAACATTCTGATAGATTTGTATCGTAGTGAAAGATGCATACCACTTCGGTGCTATGAATTTAGATTTTTAATTTTTAGTTGAAATCAAATTAATGAACTGAAAAAGCAGATTTAAGGTAGTTTAAAAGTCCTTTTAGCTATAATAATGTACAAGTGATATGATTAGTAACTTTAATTAGCATTAATTATGATGAATTAATATTCGGTAGAATAAAGCTGCTATGATTAATTATAAAAGTGAAGATATAGTGTACAGCTGTAAAGTGTAATTTTTTATTTTTTTTTGTTTTTTGGTTTTTTGCAGTAATGGACTGCAGTTTTGTCCTGGCTAAAAAGCAAAAAAAATGATGAAACCACTTTAAATTTACAGTGCTATTTTTGTCTCCAAAAACGAAAGGATATATAAATCACAAATTTAGCTTGGTTGTTATTGCTTATTTTTTAAATTTTCAAGAAGGATAATTAGCTATTTTTAGAATTTTTAACTTCAAGGTAATTCCAATTGTTGATCCATCCCTTTATATTACGACGAATTACAATGAATTATTTTGATATTTAATTATATTAAAATAAAATTATGAATTTAATTTTAATTATAATTAGTATTCTTGACTAATTGATTGACTATTGAAATTGACGTTCAACCAGTAATTAAAAGGATAATCTAATTATTTTTTCTTTATTAATAAAATTTATAAAATTTAATATGATCATTTTTCTTTTAATTTTTTATTTATATTTTTCCTCTTTTTTATTTTAATATTAATTTTTTTACTTTTTTAATTAGGGTTAGTTGTGTTATTTTACGCGTAAGTTAAAGTCTAACCGTTAATTATGACTGAGTCAACTAACGATAGGATACTAACGTGTAATTAAAACTAAACTTACAATTTCGTTACAATATAACCAAACGTAAAGACACTTCATTGTAATTTCCTTGTGATGTTATTAGTTTTTGAAAAAGTTTTAAATAGGTTTTTTAATTTTTAAATTAAATTAAACAAATGAAGAAATTATTTATAAACTTTCTTCTATCTTGCCTTGACAATTATTTTTAAAAATTAAATTTAAATTATGTATCATGATAATTTTATAGTATTTTATATTTCAATGAAACTATAAATATAAGTAGACCCAAAGGTTTTCGCATAAACATTTCCCATACCATTAATATATTAAAGTTGATAGATGAAAGATTATTAATGTCATTTTCAAAACTTTAATTTTATTAATTTTATTTAAAAAAAAAAAGAGGAGGCAAATGCTAGTGGAGGAGGAGGCTGCTGTGAAAAAATATTCCTATCCTAAAAATTTCATCAACTTTGTTTAAAACCTTTTAAACTTGCTTTATTTGTTTAAAAAAATATATTTAAAATATTTAAAGGTATTTTGATCATTATCTAAAAAGTAATTGATAGATTACTAGTGATAATAAATGTTTAAACATTTTCGAAACCAACAAATTCAACTGTAGTTTTTTTCATCATAAGTTTTAGATAGTGGATCATGTTAATCCAAACTAATATGATTTGCTCTTTGTTTAAAAATATCTGTGATTTTTTTAATAATTTAACAATTATTGTTTTTAAATTTATTTTGTAAATGGTATTTAAAATTATTTTTAATTTTAAAATTATTTTTAATTTTAAAATAATTTTTATTTTGAAGAACTTTTTATTATTATCACTTTTTTTAAAAAAAATCTACCTTCATTTCACCTTAATATTAAAAAATTTAAGTTATATCATGTATATTTATCATGTAAATAATTTTTTTATCTTACGGTAAAAATATATCTCCCGGTGTAGATATAAGGATAGATTTAAGTAGATTTAAATAATTTTTTTTAATAGTTTAATTTTATTATTTTTTCTTTTGGAGAGCTTTTTATTATTATAATCATTATAAAAATAATAAAACAGTCTACCTCACTTTCACTTTAATAACTGTTGACGTGTGAATTCGGTCAATACAATAAAATAATAAATATTATAAATAAGCAATAAAATAAGATTGAAGACGAGATTTTCAAAGTGATATTACTTAAAAGCTTTCACTAGGTATTTACGAGTTAGAGCTGAACTGACAATGAGAGGAGAGGTGACAAGGTTCTCTTAGTTCGCTGGAAACTCACTTTAAGTTTCAGGTGCTGAATCCATTATTTACCTCTCATAGTTGGGAGTTGTCCGCTTCATCGACTCCATCAGCTTTCTCAGCCCATTGGGCTTCGTTGATTTCTCCAGACACGTTGGGCTTTGTTGACTTTTCTAGGCCCACTGAGTTTAATGAAACTGTACGCATAACAGTAGTGAATATTTAAGTCACACTATACATATCTACCAATATGTATATATATATTTCTCACTCTATCGTAGAAGTAGATATCTCTTATTATAAAAGTAGATATCTGAATAGATTTGAGTAGTTTTTTTCATTCATCATGAAAATAGATGTTTTATACTCTTATAAATGGATAGATTTATAATTAATCTTATAATTATATAATTTAAAAATAATAATAAAACAACCAATTTCGAAAATACAAGATTTGTTATAACGTTTTTGAGACTCCAAAAAAACTATTTTTTTTATTATAAAAAGAGTACAAAATATTAAGCATAAAAAAGAGAGCAACTAGTTAAAACCAGACAATAAATGGGCACGATGAAAACGAGCCAACCATGGATGCTTCTCAAAATCTCGGGAAAGATGCTAACTACGTGGAAAGATACCTTTGGCTGTTGATGCAGCCAGCGCTGTTCTCGCCAATCCTCTGCTTACACGTCTCTGTTTTTCACCTTATTTTTAACTTTTAAGTTTTTAAGTTTTAACACACCCGACAAGACCAGACAAGACTAAACTAGACTTAAACTGTCTAACAGTAAATTTAGATACAGATTACAGACAGTAGATGTAGATTGTCCTCACCTATACTAATAATATAGTATACATGCTACAGTGAGCTAGCTACCATTTAGCAGCCAAATATTTTTTTATCTCACTGTTGTGTCCTCTTGTTTTTACAATATGACAATTATATATGTAGTTTCCTCTCCACTTTGCCTCGATATTTTAAAACCCTCTCCAGATTTGAATCAGGAACTCTCCTCTCTCTTTCTCTCTCTCTTTGATATATTTGTATTTCCCAACCACATCATCATCTTCAAAATCATCACAAGTTGAAACCTCTTCAACTCTTTCATGGTGCGCTGAAATTTTAGTCAACTTTGATCAAGATTTTTTGAAGCTCTCTCTCTAGCTATTTTGTTGTTGTTATATTTGCTGTTATGAATATGACTCAAAAGCACTTACACGAACTGCTTCAAGAGGATCAAGAGCCGTTCCAGCTCAAGAATTACATTGCTGACAGGCGTTGCCAGCTCGAGAGATCATCACAATCGAAGACTCAGTTGTTGCAGCTCAAGAAACGAAAGCCCGTTTCACAAAACTCAAACTTTACCTCTAATTTTTGCAAGAACGCTTGTTTTTTCTCGTTCAACGAGTTATCATCACCAGACCCACGAAAGTCTCCACTTTTTGAATTCCCATCTCCAGCCAAGAAGAGCCCTGGTAGAAGCCCCAATGCGATTTTTCTCAACATCCCTGCAAGAACCGCAGCCTTGCTGCTCGAAGCTGCGCTTAGGATTCAGAAACAGTCTTCTTCAAAGCCAAAAACCCAAAGCAAAAACGTTAGTTTTAGTTTGTTTGGCGCCTTGAGAAAGAAACTCACTCATAGAAATAAGACTCAAAAGCTTGAAAGCAGTGGCGATGGAGTTAACAAGGTCTCAGTGAAGGATATTTTGAGGTGGGATTCTTCTGTCGGGCGGCGTACAAAATCTTACAAGGATAAAAATGAAACGGTGGGTGTGGAGGTGAAAAGTGCTTCGGAGATAAGTGCTTGTGAGATGGGGTTTTCTTGTTCTTGCAATGGTAGGCCCAGCAGCGCCGTTTGGTCCGAGAGTAATGAAGACAAGTCCTTGGATTTGGATTTAGAGACCTCGTGTAGTAGTAGCCAGTGTGAGGACGACGACTCTGAACAGGAGATTGAATTTGTATCTAAAGATAGAGAAAACGCTGCTGATTTCGATTCTTGTGACAAGCACTTCTGCGAAAGCCCTTTCCGTTTTGTTCTCCAAAAAAGCCCTTCCTCCGGCTGCCGCACGCCGGATTTCTCGTCGCCGGCAACCTCCCCGAGTCGCCACAAAAAAGAGGTTTGTTTGTCTATTTATGTCATTTTTAGTCATGATTTATCATATAATGTTTTATTAATATAACACCGAGTGAACTCGTGAGCCAGCTAACATGAAACTGAGTTATTTGTCATGTTGGAATTGTCGGCAAATACGGTCACTTTCTGAAATTTTGGCCGGAATGTCCCTGTTAAAAGACAAACATGCCCTCGAGTTAGTGAGAGATCCAAGCGCCTACTGAGGGATATATATGTCATTTGATAATTTGTATTCAACGCAATTTCCTTGATGTTTATAATAAGTGTACTTCTGATCATGTCCCTGCCATGCAAATCTTTTTTCCTCAAGACTCTGACCAGAAAAATAATTTTCCAAAAACAGGACAAATCCTGTTTTGTTTTTTCTGGTTGGTTCTCATCTAATCAATGAAATCCGACATCCTTTTAGTAAATTGCTATGTTCAGTCGTCGTTTTTTTGAAACTCTGTAGAAAAGTCAACAAAGCAACCAAATAGCAATTCGACAAGTATTAATTGCTATTATCAATTTATAATGATGTCTTAATCATGGTTTTTGTGATGAAATGTATATAGTATAGGGTCCTAATCATGTTGTGATTGTAATGTCTTTTATAGGACAACGATGATGAGAATCATGAGATAGAGATCTTAAAGAAACTGCAAGTGAAAGAGGAAGATAAGGAGGAGGAGGAGGAGAAAGAGCAATGTAGTCCTGTATCAGTATTGGATCCTCCATTCGAGGACGACGAAGAAGAAGAAGGACACGAGGATGAAGACGATGAGGACGGTTTCGATCTTGAATGCAGCTATGCAATTGTACAGAGTACGTATATCCATCACACACGTTTTATGCCACTTTTTGAAATTTTTGTACCATTACGTGTTAGTTGTTGTATGGTCTCTATCAATGTGCTTAGTAATATTGTTCTGCAGACACTTGTTAACTATGTGGTATATATTGGAGGGTCATGTTATGTTCATATCATCTTGTCAGTTGTGACGAAACCATGACGTCGTCCTTCGTCGCTTTCATGTAAGAAAAAAGAACAAAAATAGTGATATCTCTGTGGGATCCATTACAAGATTGAGCCATTGATGTTAGATGTGAGGGTTCGAGTGTCGTTCTTGGTTGATGAAACAGTCATGTCTAATGTTGTAATAAATCGCTTGTGACCCACACAATTCAAGCTGGGGATCAGTCTTAATTGTGCTAGTTTGTACACTGCAATAGTTTACTTTGAATTTTTGATAAATTTATCTAGAAAAGAAACAAAATTTTACCTGTTGGTTAATTGTTGCTTTAAAATTTGATCGAACGAACGAGCCTCTAATTGGTTGCGATATGATTTTTTTTTTTTTTTTTTTCCATTCTAGTATTGAATTTGATCGAATCTCGTGGTGGAACCCATTGAAGTATAAATTCATAGCTCTTCTTCTGTTTGTTGGGTTGTTCAAAGTACATTTGGTTTAATTGCTCTTCAATGTCATTGCAATTAAATATGGTTGGAGTGCATACTGGTGAACTGAATTGAGATCTGTTTGAAATGTGAGACCTATGAGTTGCACCTGGAATTTATTGCGTACTTTGCACTGTAAAATGCATGTTCATGACTCATTAATGAACCTAAAAAAACCATTTTATGAATCATAAACATATATATACTTTGGTACTGATTGTATTTTATTATTTACAGGAGCAAAGCATCAGCTATTGCACAAGCTTCGAAGATTCGAAAAACTGGCAGAGTTGGATCCTATTGAACTCGAGAAGAGAATGCTAGAACATGAAGAGGATGATGATAATGACAATGACACAGAGGAGGAAGAGGATTCTCATGAAGATTACGAGTCTAATAATGTCGATGGATTTCTTAAAGAAATTCTCAGCCAATCAGGTCACCAATATCACCCACAACGGCGAATTCCAGAAGACGTGAAGGGACTGATCACTGATCTAATCGCGGAGGAGGAAGAGAGTGACAATGATAACGACAGAGAAGTGGTGGTGAAAAGAGTGTGCAGGAGGTTGGAGTCATGGAAGGAGGTGGAATCAAACACCATTGACATGATGGTGGAACAAGACATTAGAAGAGAACTTGATGGGTGGAAAAGAAATGATCAAGAGCAAGTTGGAGAGACAGCATTAGAGATTGAAATTGCAATCTTTGGATTGCTAATAGAGGAATTATCAGAAGAACTAGTTGTTTAATTAAGTGGGGAAAAAAATAATTAAAATTAAACTGAGAATTTTGGTATAATTTTCTTTCATTTTCTTCAATATAATAGTAGTATTAATTGGAGGAGTATAGGATGTAACTTGCTTTTGAGGGTGATTAGGCTAATTAATTAGAAGAAATTAAAATGACCCAAGAAGAAGGCAAGAAGGATGTGGATTTAATTAGCTGTTAATTAATTAATTATTAATTAGTAATAATATCTAATTAGTTATGTATATTTTGAACATTTATGTAATGGAGGGAATTTTAAGGTGTATGCATCCTTGCTAAATGAGACATGACATGTACAATTTCTAGCCCCTTAAATATATTTTATCTTCCTCTACCTTACAATTATTTTCCTTTCTTCTTGTACAATTTTGAATTTCTTACCGACACATCTTCGGTAGATAAAAAAAAAACTTTAGTACATCAGAGATATAACATGTGATATAACAAGTTGTATAACTATTAATCCGTGTTATATCTTTAGTGGTAGGATTATCAATTATTGAGGCACCCAGTGTGTTGAAAGTTTATTTATTTTGCTGACGCTGTGGCTTCTAACCTTCAATAAAGACATGAAAAATATCGGGACAATTTGCAATTTTTTTTTCGATACTTCAATTTGGATCAATAGTTGTATACTATTGAGATAACTATTCCTACAATATATATGAAGAAAATTTTATATACATATTTATAAATACATTCAGTAAGGCTTAAATATATACGGAGAATGTACACTACTTAAGAGGAAATGTACTATTTTCTTTTTTGTAAGGAATTGTTCGGTCATGAACTTCATACATGTTTGTAAGAGAAATACATAATGCCTACCAATGAGGGTTGGTTTAGTTGATTGAGCACTTACTAATACCTTGACAAGAATCAAAGTTTGAGTTTCACCGACAGTTTCTCTTGGTGGATAATCTGTAAGTATTACTGTAAATTCTCACTAAAACGTATAATATATACTGATCCTGTATTAGGATAGTCTCCTCTCATCTAAATTTTTATTTAAATAAAAAAAAATACATTGTAGCTTACATAAATTTGCAGTAACTTTTGTCTTTTTTTTTATTATTATTGTTGTTATTAGGAAAATGTTAATAATGTGCTCAACTGCTCATTGTACCCAAATTAGGCAGTGATGGGACAGTGCACCCAACACTTAAACTTTATTATATATAAAGAACCAATGCTAGTTAATGAAAGATGCATGTCATATGATTAAAGTGGTAATCATGTGTTATATGGAAAAACCCATGAAAAAAAGTCAAACCATACGAGGATGAATCATATGATAAGATTAATTAAATGGAAATTTAGAGTTACCGTGCACGTCAAAAAACTTCATTGGAAACAACTATGAAAGCTAATCATGTCGATAAAGGACTTAATTCAACAAATGACAAAATTACTTTCAACAAACCTATTTTTGGTGCCAATAAATTAAAAACCCTCACCGATATATTGTAGTGCACCTTCTTAGTTATGTCAATGGCAGGGGTTCAAATTATACTATACTATAATTATTAGAGGCATACTCAGACATCAAGGCTGCACCTTAGGCATGGGAGGCGCACTTATTTGATATTTCTTCTCTATTGTAGACTCAAACTATGTCTATAGAAACCTTAAGAACCCTAAATTTCTTCTCCTCAGCTCGATCCTTGTATTGCATCTATATAGCGCAATATTACTGATTCATATTTCTTATATTTTAAAAAAGTGTGGGGTGCACCTCACTTCGATGTGTGCCTCATTGAACGCCTAGGTTTCAGGACAACCTTAGCACCTCGAAGCGTTTTGCGCCTTAAACAATGATGCACCATATACGTATTTATTAATATGTATGTGTCGTTTTCTAATCGTATTATAAAAGTAGATATCTTTTGATCATATAAGTAGATATCTTAAAAGTATACGTAACGATTGATTTTGACAAATCTTAATTTATTTTATGCCAGCTTTAAAAGAGAAAAAAGAAAAAGGGGTAGGAGATAGCCGGAGGTAATCTAAAGAAGAACCATATGCTCTGTAATATCATTATCTGAAATTTATTCTTTTCTCTTTATTTTTGATAAGTAACTTTATTCCTTCTCTTTTTCTTTGCATGAGATTATAAAGATAGATTATTCGTTACACTTCTCATCTAGTCTAGTGCAGCCACTTTATTTGGCACATTAAAATTTACGATGATACCCATATGAATTTGAAGCAATTAAATGGTTATCGAAATTTATGTGAGTGCAGTTATTGTCATTCATCAAATTAATTTGTACACTAAATTAATTTTCTCTTCGATTAGACTCAGATTGTTTCTGGATGGAAGATTTTCCTTCTGTTATTCAGGATGTTTTATTTTCTGATAATTAGGTTCTTGGTTAGTTTTTATATATTATCTTTTCTCTCAAAAAAAAAATTCAAAAATAAAAAAATAAAAAAACCTAATTTGTATACTCATTTTTTAAACAAAATTACCCTTAAAAAATAATTATCTTGGACAAAACTCTTTTATTAAGTTAAATTAAAATACCTTCTACTTAAACAATCATTTTGGTTTTTAGTAAGAAAATTTCTATTTGGACTTCATTTCATAGAATTTAAAAGAAGACAATACATACCAAACAACTTCTATAGCTTTTTTTTTTTGATATATAATTTATTTTCAGTTTTGGTATCAAAATATTTAATTAACTTCAAATTTTAAATTTTGGCGTTCACAATAAATAAATCTAACAAAAATATACTTTAAAATATAACCTATAACTTGTAATCAGATTATCATGTATCCATATATAATATATTGTGTGCAACAACTCGTACAAGAAATGGGGGCTTTTGATGCTGGTCTTTCTTTACAATCACCATATTCCAAATTTTTTTAATTTTTTTGCATGCATGCATGATGCATGTGCCCACTTCATTGTTGGACTGCAAATTACTTGGGCTGCAACGTCCAGGGTCCAAACTATTGATCAAAGACACTTTCGTGCAATCTTTGCATAATTTGTATAATATATATTTAGAGAGAGAGAGAGAGAGAGATTGAATTATATATATATATATAATTGTCAAGTTGGGCTTGTGCTTGCAAAAGGCTGTTGTTTTGAGACTTGAGAACGAGCGCATGCAATGATGCCCCTGGACCACATTCCTCATCAATTTAATTTTCCATTTAATTGAAACCTCGGACATTAATACATTCTTTGTCCATCAATGACGTTGTTTTCATAAAATTTTTTTTTGAAAGAACGTTGTTTTCATAAATTAAAACCCAAAAAAATGGCATATTTTTTTTCTCAGTTATCGACAATGATGTGTCATTTCTACAAATAACATAAACTTATAAAGCCGGAGATAGTCAATTGTTTCGTGCCACGTACGTAGAAAAAGCTAAAAAGGTGACATTTTATTGAGAACCCGAAAGAGGCCTCAAACCGACTCCCATTCGATTCGGATATTAGTCATAATCAATGTCCCTCACCGACTTTGTAACACTCCAATGCCAAGATTTGAAAAAACGTTGGCAGCAATTATTTTTTTTTAACTGCCTCTCCAGCTACCCACTACCGACGTTATTATTATTATTTCTTCTAGATAGACATGGCCACGGTTCGGTTCGAACTGGGCGGTTCGAACCGAACCGGAACCTTAGGTTCCGGAACCGGGATCCGGAACCGGGACAATCGGTCCCGGTTCCGGTTTCCTAAAAAAAATAACCGGAACCGCCGGTTTGGAACCGGCGGTTCACGGAACCGCCCGGTTCGGGCGGTTCCGGTTCGGTTCCGGTTTTTTTTTTTTTTTTTAAAAAAAATTAATTTTTTACTAATATATATATATAAACAAATATATATATATATATAAACATATATGTATATATATGTATACTAATATATATCCCAACATATATGTATATATATATGTATACTAATATATATATATATATATATATATATAGGAACTTTTTAATTTTTTACTAATATATATATATATATATATATATATATATATATATATATATATATCCCAACACTGTTGGGCCATATAATAATTTATAATAAATATGAGTAAATGGCCCAATACTATTGTTGGGCCACATATCACTTAAATCATAACCCAACAAATACTCATCCCTTTTATAAGCACTCAACTTCCTACACTTCTCTTTTTTTTTCAATGTGGGACTACTTATAAGTACTCAACTTCCTACACTACAATTTTCTTTTCAATGTGGGACTACTTACTATCATTTTATATAAAACTTCATCTCATACACTTCTCTTTTACTTTCAATGTGGGACTAGTGTAGACCATTTTTGACTATATTCTCAAATCTCACATTGAAAGTGTACAAGACTTGAACCATCTTTACTTATCTATATATATAACCAATCCCACATTGAAAGTGAATATATTTTGAAACTACCTTTGCATATATATATATATGTACACACTTCTAAAGTTTTAATTATCCATCCACAATGATTTATTACCTTTGGTTTATTCATTAGTTTAATTTTTTTAACTTTTTATTAAATTTTTTTCATTTTTTAATTTGAAAAAAAAAATTCAAATTTTTTTTTTATTTCCGGTTCCGGCAGTTTGGAACAGGCGGTTCAACCGGCGGTTGAACCGCCGGTTCCAAAAAAACTGGGGAGGAACCGAACCGGGCGGTTCCTCCCGGTTCCAACCGGAACCGGGACCGGGACCTCCCCGGTCCCGGTTCCGGTTGATGAAAATTTGGAACCGGAACCGGCGGTTCCGGAACCGGAACCGCCGGTCCGGTTCCTTTGGCCATGTCTACTTCTAGATCTTACCGTAAAGGGTTAAAAAGCTGTCATGATCCTTTAATATTAAATTTTATTAATACGATTTAAATATTTATTTTTATATTCTTAAAAAAAGTATTTTTATAATTATTATAATTTTATAATTAATAATAAAATAATATTTATAATATTAAAATTTAAATCTCTACAGAGTTTGTAAAGTTCACACCACCAAGACTTTTGGCACCATCCTTGTTATTGTAATTTTTTTTAAAATTTTTTTACCGTGATAAATTAAAGGGTAGTAAGAACTTTTCGAGATCAAACTATATTCATCCGGTTCGCACATTTATTTTTATATTCAAAACTCTTTACTCTCAATATTGGTAAAAGTCTATTTATAATTATTACGATTTTATAAATTACGGTGGAATAATATTTACAATATTAAATTTTAAACCTAGAGTGGGGGTCGAGGGAGTTTTGTAAAGTTAGCACCAGCAATAAAATTGACCATCAGCGCCGTCTTTGTCATTATTCATTTAGTTTTACGGTTGACTTGTTCTTCAAATTCAACTTTTGAGAAATAATTTATTCTCCATATTGACTATTTTCTTCAACATGTTTGACTTGGTCTTTTTGGACACTTTTTGTACAGTGAGATTTTGTTCCTGATAAAGTTTAACTATCAAACACAATGTGATTGAATTGTTCTAGAAAAGAAATGTGAACCTTTACACGTGAGTTTCTGCGAGTGGAACAATTCCACTTGCGGATATCTGAGGCCTCTTATAACAATTAAATCACGTTTTACATATGCTTGAAATCAATTTTTATTATTATTATTTTTTTTAGATCTGCATATATAGACACACATATATATATTTGTTCCTCGTATCATACCAAGACATGTCTATTTAAAGACACACAAACAAGCACTGGTCCTCCAATTAAATCTCGTTCTCTTCTCTGTTCATGTTGATGGAAAATCATAAAGATGAGTACCAATCATCTTCTTCAAACTCAAGCGACAACAAGAGACCACAATTATCAGCATCTAAGTCGGACGGCGGCGGCGTCGAGTCTTCACGAGGCAATGCGCAAACGAGCATGCAAAAAAGAAAGGCCGGTAGGAAGAAGTTTCAAGAGACGCGCCACCCAGTTTACAGAGGCGTCCGGCGAAGAAACGGGAAGTGGGTCAGCGAGGTTCGAGAGCCAAACAAGAAGTCTCGCATATGGCTGGGGACGTTCTCGTGCCCTGAAATGGCCGCTAGGGCATATGACGCAGCAACCTTGGCTCTAAGAGGAGATTCTGCTTCGTTGAACTTCCCAGAGGCCGCACGTGCATTGTCACGTGCCAGGTCGACTAACATCAAGGACATACAGCGTGCTGCAATGGAGGCTGCTGCAGAAGAAGCATCTGATTCGTTTTCTTCTTCTTCGACGACTGTGTCATCATCGTGCGTTGAAGAAAGTTCAAGGAGAGCCGTGTTCATGGACGAGGAAGAGGTGTTTAACATGCCAAGCATACTCGACGGCCTGGCAGAAGCGTTGATTCTTACACCACCAGCCATGAAAAAGGGATTCAAATGGGATGATTCGGAGGATACTCCTGTAGACTTGACTTTGTGGAGTGACTGATGAGCGTGTGTCCATATATATATATATATATTCACACACAAAAGTTACGGTATTTCATATGATTTTTGGTACCAATGTTAGATTAGCACATTTGACAATCAATTTAAAATAACCGAAGATCCCGCATAAAAAAAGAAAAAATAAAAGCCCGCGGAAAATCCTCTTACAAATTGTTGTAGTTGTCACTTGTTAGGTGCTAAATTAACCATGGTTGGTTTGGGAGATTGAACATCGCGATACAGTTAATTGGGCTACATATATAGACAACGCCTTCTCACATTTTAATTAAGTTCCATTTGTTAATTATTTTTTTAATTATCTGCTTACTCTATAATTTAAAAGGTCAAATTTTTTATTTTTAATAAAATTTGTTGTTATATTTAACATAAGTTTATATTGTTTTATAATATTTACTCATAACTCAAGTGGTTATTATACATTCTTCCTACCTCAGACCCATTTACCAATATGAGTGAATAGTTTTCTCCCCTTATTATGGAGTAGATATCCGGGACCGTGCGTTTAGTGATTGATCTCGGCAGGTTCCGACAGTTAGAGGCGTAGCTAAAAACTTTTCACTGGGTGGGCTAACCTAAATTTATTTTTCTATTTAAAAGTCTTAGTATTTTATATGAAATATTATTTTTTATAATAGTTAAATCTCGACGGTACGAGAAGATTTCCATTAATAATAATAAAAAAAATACATAGTTAGGGGGACATAATAAGCCTTACCTTTAAGTACCTACCATTTGCAAAAAACAAACTCAAAATAAAAAAGAAGTAAAAACAATATGTATGCAATGCAAATACAATAAAATATTACTGCAGTGGTACTTTGCGAGGTTTCGAAACATAAAAAATATCTATTATCGATTATGAATCAGTAATATCAACAAGTTCTCTCTTAATGTAGATAACCATACAATTTGCAAGAAATTCGTCATCCATCTTGTTTCGAAGAGATGATTTGACAAGTTTCATAGTTGAAAAATGCACGTTCTGCACTTGCTGTGGAAACGGGAATAGTTAAAACTAAACAAATCAGTCTATCAATCAAGAAAAATAATTGTGACTTTCTTGTTTCGACGAACCCATGACATAAATCAGAAAGTGAAGACATATTCTGAAATTTTGGATGAACAAGAACGTCATTCTTATAATGTTACAATTGTGTCTTCAAAACGAGAAGCTCTCTTTTAGTGAAATTAATAGGATAAAACTTCTTAGCAAGACAACATATATCATCAATGTTGAATGACTCAAAATTATTTATAGGATCCAAAGCAGAACTAAGAGCAAGAAGTTCCATTGTTTGGTCTGGAAATCTTGTACCTAACTCCATCAACTGAAAATCAATTACAACATTGAATATATTAAAATGGTAATAATGCTCAACTGTAATAACATTTTGTTGTTGACATGAACGACGCGTATCCTCCATATAGCGAGCTCTCATATCAGGCATATCAATTTCATGACCTTCACAAAATGTTAATACTGTGCATAAAAAACTATCCTAACCCTTCTGCCTTAATTCTTAAAGAAGTATTTTTGTACTTCTTACTAAATGCAATGCATTTAAAATGTCTTGAGATTTTGATTGCAATGCTTGACATAACATATGAGTGATTTCCATAACTTCATTCATCAATTGCAAAATAAACACAAATTCAGAACTTCTCAGTGCTTGTAATGCCCCTTTAGCTTCTCCCATAATATTGTTGTTAAGCCCATTATTCATTGTGTTTTCAAGTATTGTACATGTGGCACCAAAGATATCAATCAACCTATTAATTGAAGAATAGTGAGAACTCCATCTTGTTGCTCCAGGTTGTGATAATGTACGAATTTGATTAGCCCCTGTACCAGTCTCAAGTTTTCCTGAAGCTAGCATATATACAATTTTAACTTCTCGGGCGCATTTTAATTTAGAATGGCATTTTGGTGAAGCACCAACAAGATTGATTATTGAGTTTAACTTTGAAAAAAAAAAAAAAGTCACACATCATGCACATATTTAGAAGCCGCAACCAATGCTAATTGTAACCGATACACCGCAATGTACATAATAAGCGTATAGACAATTATTGAGAAACAATGCTTGTAATCCATTCCAAGCACTACGCATATTGCTAGCCTTATCATATCCTTGACCTCTCATATCTGCAATCTGAAGATCATATTGAGTAAGAACAATAATTATTTTTTGTTTAAGAGTTAAAGCTGCAGTGTCATCAACTCCAACAACATCAAAGAAACGCTCTTGAATTATTCCATGGCTATCAACAAACCTCAAAATAATCGCCATTTGCTCTTGATTGGATTCATCAAGTGCTTCATCAACAATAATACAAAATTTGGCACTTCCAACTTTTTTTCGAATTTCTTTTCTCACTTCATTAACAAGAATTTTTAGGATCTCCTTTTGAATATCTGGAGATATATACTTCGAATTTCCTGGAGCATTGTCTAAACAAACTTTGTTAATATCTTCATTCATTGTTACAAAATTTTTTATCATTTCAATGAAATTTCCACGATTGGAAGAGGGACTTAATTCATAATGACCTTGAAATGCACATGCTTGCTTTACAAGCCATTTGATGATCTCTATTGAAGTTTTGAGCCGTAAATGGTTTTCTAAGACTTGTTGTGAACTTCTTACTTTCATTACATTGTCAATATGTCGAGATAGATCTCTCAAATTTTTCCATTTTTACAAATTAACACTATGTAGTGAATAAGATTCTTTTTTCCCTTCATGATGAACAAAAACACAATGATCTCCACAATTAAGCCTCTTCCAATTATTAAAACCATCAACAGTAAATACCGGAAATCTTGGCGGATTACTCTAGCTAAGGGAATTTAGTAAACCATGCATATTGAAATCGACGATTTTGATTTCCGTCATGTGTCTTCTTATAGTCATCTAACTTTGGTTGGTATGGTCTCATGTCAATATATGCTTTTCGAATTTCATCTTGTTGATTAACATCATATATCCATATCGGTTTTCGTAATCCCGGGTCGCGTTCAAAAGAAGTATCAATCTTTTCAAATTCAACCCTTTGAAATTTAGACGAATGCGGCTCATCAAAGCTTCTTCTACTAATAAGTGTCTCACTTAGTGATTTAAATGTCTTCACTTTTATTAAAAAAAGAACGTATATTTTGTTACTTATTTGATTTAGGCATTATAATCTAAGATAAAAAAAAATATTTGATATAAATTAAAAATTAAAAAGAAAGAATAAATTTCAAATCTTGTTATAAAAATTTGATTTCAAGTCCAATAAAAGATATAACAAATTGACAATACAAAACAAAACATATAAATCACCTAATTGAATAAACTTTAACTAATTATCATAAAAAATAAAAATAAAAAATAAATCCATATGATCATTCATAATTTATAAATGCAATATAAAATAAAAACTTATAAATTTCTCCTGCCGAATTATCACAAGTAGTGTCAAATCACCAAAACAATAATCTGTTCACAAAATTTCATAATATTAAATATTTGTAAAATAAAAATATAAGTTTCAATTACAAAATATAAAATTTAAAATTAAA
The DNA here is from genome assembly GCA_003430845.1 of Xanthoceras sorbifolium. NCBI lineage: Eukaryota > Viridiplantae > Streptophyta > Magnoliopsida > Sapindales > Sapindaceae > Xanthoceras > Xanthoceras sorbifolium. Next base: position 27,528,057 of record CM010612.1, read on the forward strand.
TATATTATACATAATTAAATAAATAAAAATAAAATTAGAAGTAATTACCTTGAAACTTCAAATAGAGAGACAAATAATATTCAAAGGTTGAAGAGATAAGATAAGTGAAAATTTAGAGTTTAAAATTTAAGAAAGTGAAAATAAACAAAGTGAAAAGATAGGGCTGCTATTAAAGAATAAAAAATTGATTTACTCGCCCACTGCGTTCAACAAGAAGAAAAAATATTGAGGGAAGAAAAAAATATGTAGGTTGCAAAGAGTAACAAGAAGAAGAAGAAAAAGTGATGAAGAAAAAAAGTGTGTTGGGCTAAGAATAAAAATAATTTATGTTAGTTTGTGTTGGGCGAGCATTAGCAACACAATAAAAAATAAAAGTGTGTTGGGCCAGCAAGGCAGCAATGAAAAATAATAAACAATTTTTTTTTATTCAGTCCAACCAAGCTCATGAATGGCTCTGTCTCTGCCGAAAGTTATTAATCTTGTAATTTATATCCTTTAAAAAAAAATTTTATATTATTTTATTTACAGTATAAATGTGTGTAAATAAAAGTAGAGTGTTTGTATCACATAAGTTTATTTTATTTACCTCACTGTTGAATAGGGACTAAGAAACCTGAATGAATATATATATATATATATATATATATATATATAAAAGTGAAATATGTTTTATATATATATATATATATATATATATATATATATATATATATGTATGAATGATGTATCTACCACTATAATTTTAACACGAGGAGAAATTAAACATTTTTTTTTGGTAAAGTCATACGAAACAATATATATTGTTCTTGTATGCTATTTAATTTAATAATTTTTCCTTTTATCAAAAAACAAAATCCGGGTGATCCATCTATGACTATATAATATTCATGGGCTTTGCCTTGACAGATTGGGCCGAGATATTATTGAGAAGATGGACTTCGTGGTAAGCTGTGATCTTATCACTATTGAGCATTTGACCACCACAAAGAAGCACCGTATGCAGCAAGCAACCATCAGTATCATCCACATTTCATGGACTCTTCTCATCGGTCCACGTAATTGTTTTTTTTTTCTTTCAATTGAAAACAAAGATGGACTTGGAAGTTTCTTCCAAAAAAAAAAAGATGTAATTGGGAAAATCAAACGATGACTTTTCAATTTAGTGATATCACTCTACATCTCCATATAGCTAGAGTCATTTTGCATCGATCCGTAACAGATGACAGAGATGGAAAGTACTTCTGTAGAAGCAAAAGCAGAAGCCAGAAGTCATGTAATAAGTATCTGGGAAGTGAAGCAGGAGCGGTTAGCTTCCATGCAGAGGAAAGTCTCAGAGCCACCAAGACTATTAAGCAGCGCAGCTGGCAAGAGCTCGTGCTGTATTTTCAGAGTCCCACAAAGCTTTGATGACATCAACGGTAAGTGCTACCAGCCTCAGGTTGTCTCAATAGGTCCATACCACCGCGGTGAACCCCAGCTTAGAATGATCGAGGAGCACAAATGGAGATATCTAGGCTCCTTGTTGAATAGAATGAAGAGCAAAAATATCGGCCTAGAAGACTTTTTGAAGGCTGTGGAGCCACTAGAATCGGAGGCAAGAGAGTGCTATGCAGAATCCATCAATCTTGACACTGATGAATTTGTGGAGTTGATGGTTCTTGATGGCCTTTTTGTTGTTGAATTGTTTAGAAAAGTTGCTGATCTGGTGAAATTCGAAACAGATGATCCCATCCTCACCATGACTTGGATATTGCCATTTTTTTATAGGGATTTTTTGCGAATTGAGAATCAAATACCCTACTTTGTTCTTGAATGTTTGTTTGATATGTCAAGAATGCCTGAAGAACAATCTGGACCGACCTTGGCTACTCTTGCTTTGGAGTTCTTCAACCACGCAACGCGAAGGCCAGACGATGAGATCGCAAAGCACCATAATCTCAGAGGAAGACATTTGCTTGACTTGGTCCGGACAAGCTTGACTCAATCCGATCAAATACAGTCTATCAGGACACACACACCAACCCTCGTAATTCATTCGATCTCGAAGCTTCGACGAGCAGGAATCAAGCTCAATCCGGTCAAGTCGGAGAGCTTTTTGGTTATAAAATTCAGACAAGGCGTGATTGACATGCCCACCATCACCATTGACGATTTCATGACCTCTTTTCTCCTGAACTGCGTGGCATACGAGCAGTGCCACTCCAGCTGCTCGAAGCACATCACAACCTATGCAACACTGTTGGACTACTTGATAAACACCACCAAGGACGTTGAGTACCTGTGTGATCACAACATCATCGAGAACAATCTAGGCACAGATGTGGAAGTTGCCCGGTTCATCAATAATATGGGCAAGGACGTTGCGTTCGACATTGATATGTGTTACTTGTCTAGGTTGTTCAACGATGTTCATGAGTATCATAGCAAGAGACGTCATGTTCAATGGGCTAGCTTCAAGTATACTTATTTCGACACTCCATGGTCATTTATATCGGCTTTAGCGGCCTTGATTCTCTTACTTCTCACGGTGGCTCAAACATTCTTTACCATTTATCCCACCGTTTGAACCTCAAAATCAATTGGGGTCATTCATGGCTGGTCCGATGAGATGTTCAATTTTCGGAGGGTATGATTGTATAATGCATTTAATTTTTGTATTAATGAAGAAATATGATAACTCAGCAATACAAAATGCGAATTCGTTAAGTTTTGTGGTAGCATATGTAATTTGATTTATTACTAGCACTTTGAGATTAATTTATCTTCAACAATATTCCAACCAACCAATGAAAATGCCAATTAAAAACCAGTGCATCACCGAACATTCAATGAAAATTCTAATAGCTGACTCTTGGGTGCATCATATGATTGGATGCAACACACATGTGGACCAAGATGCACCCACCCCACCCCCACATTATACCATATTGGGTTTGACGGGTTGATAATTAATATCTAATAACTAAATATTAACATTTGGATCCCATAAACCCTCACGTGCATTGCTTTCAATGGAAGAAATATTAAGTGATTATCTATGACATAAAATTAAGAAGATAGTGAACAACTTGAGAGGTTGGTTCAGTGGTTTGTCTCTCACACTACCCTCTTTTTTTTTTTTTTTTTTTCGGAACTGGAAAACTTCATTAAAACTAAACACCAGAAAACAAAATAATATCATCCAAACAAAGCTGGTTCAGCCAAGAGGGAAAGGGACGCACCCAATGTGCAGACTTACCAGCAACAACAACCGACCTAGCCACACCATGGGCAACTCTGTTGAGCCACGGGGAACAAAAGAAAAAGAAGAAAAGCCGTGCAACACAGCAAGAAAATGAATGCCATGCAAGACATTAGCCACATCACACCTAGAAAAACTCTCATCATTACAAAGATTAATAACATTAAGTGCATCAGACTCAATAACCAAATCATTCAAATCATCATCAGTAGCCAAGAGAAGACCCTCCAAGACAGCCTTTGCTTCTGCCACCTCCACCCCCACACTGCCCTCGAAACATTTAGCAACAGCAGCTATAATCATGCCACTGGAATCTCTGATAACAGCTGCTACACTGTATCTCGCATTCTTCACATCAAAGACATCATCCACATGTAATTTGAAACCAGAGGTAGGAGGACGCCAGCACTGGTTCAAAGCAAAATGAGGGAGAGAAGGGGAGGGAGGACTAAAAGAACTCACTTGGGAAAACTCCACTAAAAACTCACCAGCCCTACTCCAAATATCTTGCAGAGGCAGCCCTTGACCACCATGAGACAACAAGTTTCTGTCTCGCCAAACCAGCCAAGCAGCAACGAGAAATTGCACTAGCATCTCCTTCTTAACAGCAGCCACTACCCACGGGACTCTATCAAGCCAATCCGAGGCCTTAAAACTGCCCAGTTCAATTTTCTCTCACACTACCCTTGAGTTTGTGAGTTCGAGTTGTATTCCAATTCCCGATTTTCGAATTAATTGTAATTGTTAAAAAAAAAAAAACTTGAATCTATTCTCAATTTCAAATAACAATCACACTTTTGTTAAAGTTTGAAAACACTAAAATTCAATTTTATTTTTCTTTTCATTTTATATGTCAAATATTGTTGATTAAATATGTATTAGAAGTTGATATATATGACTATATGTGTGTTGGAGCTGCTTGAAACATAATTGTGTAGTTTATATATGAACATTAATTTTGTTTAAGGGTTGGCTTGACTTGGCTTATTGGAGACGTGGGATACATTTAATTGTTTCGTACGGTATTAGACTATGTAACGTTAGAAGAGTTTAGTGTTTCTTATGTAATGTTACATATTTAAGAAAGATCTTACACAAAAAAATATAAGGGATTCCGTATTTAATACCTCCAATATTATATAAAATTGATATAATGCTTTCATGCCCATGAGATAAATATTGATTTTTTCGTTATTGTTATGCGCGCTAATTGGCTGGAAATGTTGGCAGAAAGTGACTAGTCACCAAAATGAAAACTATACTTTTCTGAGCATGAGCTGCTGCATGAAGACAAGTAGAAAAGCCTTTGTCTTAACTGGGAGGAAATCGCGGTGAAAGATCTGGCCAAGAAACTTCAACAACAACACTTTATCTATATTTTTTTGAAGTTTCAAGTGATGAAAAGTGCAAAATATTTGGAAAAGACTTTTGAATTTTCCACCTCAAGAATAATTTTCTTATAAGTATTTTTTTATTTATCTTCTTTGCACGTTCGTATGTGTTATTAATTGAAACGCAGTCATTTCTAGCTTTAATTATAGTTTGGTTTGTTTACTCTGGTTACACGCACTACTTCTCTCTCCAAGTTATCTTTATTGATATTTTCAATCTCTTCTTCTAACAGCAACACAGATCACTTCGAAATCCTTTTTCTCTCAAAGCAGGAGCTAGGTTAACAGTGCACTCAAGATGTTCTTCTGCCAGATCTGGAGCTAGAGCTACAGATCTCTCAAGATCTTCACTTCACAGACCAAGAGCTGATGCTGTAGAACAGGATCACACTCAGTGGAGAAGAGAACGAAGATCAACAATGGTGAGAAATTATTTTGCTTTGTAAACAAACAAACAATTGTAAAATAATTTCTCTCTGTAATTTCTGTTTTTTTATTTCTGAATAATATTGATAGATTACAAAGTCTTCACTTATATATACATGTTTAACAGCTGACTTATGATCTAGAAAGTTTGTTACAGAATAACAAACTTTCCCGCCTAAATTAACTACCCTAACAACCCTTTGTTGACTAGACCTAACCATGATCATCATTGTGATAATCATGGTTACTGATGAGTGGTCCCTCTTTAGATTTCTGGGTTACTTGTGTAGGGAGTCTGGTAGTTACTGCGGTTACTTGTGTAGGGAATCTGGTAGTCTCTGCTTGGTGTTCACCAGGTGTTTGTTGAGAAGCTTCACCAGGTTTTCTTTTCTGTGAACCATAGGTAACTTGTGTAGTATCATTAACATCCCCCCTCAAACTGACTGGGGACACTGCCACAGTCAGTTTGTTGCGAAGATACAAGAATCTAGGAGTAGGCAAGGCCTTAGTGAACACATCTGCAACTTGATCAACAGAAGGGACATGATTAATTTGTATCTCTCCTTGAGCAACCTTGTCACGAACAAAATAGAGATCAAGTTCAATATGCTTAGTCCGAGCATGTAGGACATGATTCTTAGACATAGCAATGGTAGATAAATTGTCACACTATACTGTAGGCACATTAGGTTGAGAGATACGTAATTCACAGAGTAGAGATTTCAACCAAGTAATCTCAGCAACAACTGAAGCAAGGCTGCGATATTCAGCCTCTGTGGATGACCGAGATATAGTGTGCTGCTTCTTAGCACTCCAAGCAACAAGATTAGGCCCAAAGAATATACAAAACCCACTAGTAGACTTCCGATCATCTGGGTTTGAAGCCCAATCTGCATCCGAATAGGCAACCAGACCTATAGAGGATGAGGCAGCCTTGGTGAACTGTAAACCAGCAATAGAAGTCCCCTGCAGGTAGCGTAAAATACGCTTTACAGCCTTCCAATGCTCATCCAAAGGATGTTGCATGAATTGACACACGCGATTCACAGCATAGGAAATGTCTGGACGAGTATTAGTAGCATACTGTAGAGCTCCCACCACATATTGATACTTAGTAGAATTAGGCAGAGGGGAGCCCTTGTAGGCAGACAATGAATGACCAACAGAAGCAACCATATGAGAGGGATAGGGCTTAGCAACAGTCATACTCACACGAGCTAATAAATCTGCAATATATTTCCTTTGAGATAGATGAAGGCCAGCAGCTGTGTGAGTAACCTCAATACCTAAAAAGTAGCTAAGCTGACCCAAATCCTTTAGAACAAAAGACCTGTTGAGTTGAAACACAAGTTAATAAATTAAAATAGGGTCATTACCTGTGATGATAATATCATCAACATAAACCAGAATATAAGTACAGTGAGCTGTCCCAAATCTACAAAACAGTGAACTGTCAGCCTTAGAAGAGCTAAACCCCAACTGAACCAAGGCAAGTTTGAGCTTTTCAAACCAAGCCCTAGGAGCCTGTTTCAACCCATATAGAGCCTTATGTAGTTTGCACACTAGAGTAGAATTGGCTGCCACAAAGCCAGGAGGCTGCTGCATATACATATCTTCAACCACAATGCCATTTAAAAAGGCATTGTTCACATCTAATTGCCTTAGAGACCACCCTCTAGAAACAGCAAGAGACAAAATTACCCTAATAGTGGTAGGTTTAACCACAGGGCTAAAGGTTTCATGAAAATCAAAGCCCTCAATTTGATGAAACCCTTTAACAACAAGACGGGCCTTGTATTTAAGATTAGAGCCATCAGAATTTTTCTTAAGACGAAACACCCATTTGTAGCCTATAATTTTCCTTCCAACAGGAGGCACCACTAGAGACCAAGTATTATTACGTTGTAGAGCAGCAAATTCCTCTTCCATAGCTGCTGCCCATTTAGGATGTTGTAAGGCCTGTTGTGCAGTATGAGGTTTAGTCTCTGATAGTTGTGCCAGCCAAGCTTTTGGCTTAAAAATACCTGCCTTGGACCTAGTAATCATAGGATTTCCATTGCAAGTAGGAGGCACATAACTCATAGTAGCAGGTAGTGAGGGAGAAGCTAGCTGTGAGACTGTAATAGGAGGAAGCTGAGGCTCCCTGGGGGAAACAGACCCCTGTGATCCATCTATAGAACCAGAATAACCTGTAGGAATTAGAGGAGAACTAGTAGGAGCATCAACAGAGGGTGTAGGCAGTACCATAAAACCTGCAGAACCTTGAGTAGAACCAGAAACTGTAGACTGCTGAGAAACAACCCAAGGAGGGAAAAGTGAAACCTTTGAAGGTGGTGTAGAAGATGAACTTAGGAAAGTAGAATTGGAATGAGCAAAAGGAAACTGTAGCTCATCAAAAACTGCATGCCTTGTAATATAAACCCTTCCAGCAGAATTCAAACACTTGTAACTTTTAAACTGCCCACTGTAACCAAGAAATGTGCAGGCTGCTGAACGATAGTCTAGCTTATGTCGATTATAGGGCCTGAGATAGGGGTAAACCAGGCAGCCAAAGACCCTCAGAGAAGTGTAATCAGGGTCTGTGCCATAGAGACATTTATAAGGTGATTTCCCACATAACATAGGGGTTGGCATGCGATTAATAAGGTGAGTAGCTGTGAGAAAAGCTTCATCCCAAAACTTGAGTAGCATAGAAGCTTGAGCGAGTAAACTCAGCCCTGTTTCAACAAGATGCCTATGTTTCCTTTCCACTAGACCATTTTGTTTATGAACATAGGGGCAGCTATGTCTAAACACAATTCCAAAAGTAGCTAGGACTTTAGATAACACAATAAACTCTTTTCCACAATCTGTTTGTAGAGTCTTAATTTTGTGAGAGAATTCTTGTTGTCAAGCTTTACTGTCAAGGTAAGGTTCATAGAGGTCTATTGCTTCATATTTTTGCTCATATTAAGCTGAGAGACATCATTGTTGTTAGTTGCAGAAGCTGTGGCTTCATTTAGCTCTGATACCATAACTGAAACGCAGTCGTTTCTAGCTTTAACTATAGTTTGGTTTGTTTACTCTGGTTACACGCACTACTTCTCTCTCCAAGTTATCTCTATTGATATTTTCAATCTCTTCTTCTAACAGTAACACAGATCACTTCAAAATCCTTTTTCTCTCAAAGTAGGAGCTAGGTCAACAGTGCACTCGAGATGTTCTTCTGTCAGATCTGGAGCTAGAGCTACAAATCTCTCAAGATCTTCACTTCACAGACCAAGAGCTGATGCTGCAGAAGAGGATCACACTCAGCGGAGAAGAGAACGAAGATCAACAATAGTGAGAAATTATTTTGCTTTGTAAACAAACAAACAATTGTAAAATAATTTCTCTCTGTAATTTCTGTTTTTTTTTTATTTCTGAATAATATTGATAGATTACAAAGTCTTCACTTATATATACATGTTTAACAGCTGATTTGTGAGCTGGAAAGTTTGTTAGAGAATAACAAACTTTCCCGCCTAAATTAACTACCCTAACAACCCTTTGCTGACTGGACCTAACCATGATCATCATTGTGATAATCATGGTTACTGATGAGTGGTCCCTCTTTAGATTTCTGGGTTACTTGTGTAGGGAGTCTGGTAGTTGCTGCAGTTACTTGTGTAGGGAGTCTGGTAGTCTCTGCTTGATGTTCACCAGGTATTTGTTGAGAAGCCTCACCATGCAGGTTTTCTTTTTTGTGAACCATAGGTAGCTTGTGTAGTATCACTAACAGTTATCTTGTAACAACACAAGACTTGCTTGATCAGCAAACAACTGCGATGGAATGTTGACTAAATCAACGTTTGTTGGACCAGATGTTGTCTTCTGATTTTGGAACCTGTAACATAATCCAAAGTTTTGAACCAGTTTTCAAAGTTTCAAATATCTCTCAACTTTGACTTGTCAATGCTGTGTAACCGCTTCTCAGCCTCAGGCTTTCTTCTACCTATATATACACACACACACAAAATCGAATATCCTATATTGAAATCACTTAGTACTTCAATCCAATCTCATCAAGTTCTTGCAGTTTCTTTGAATTCTAAGACGATGCAATTTCCTCAACCCACAAGACCCATAAACAGTTATGATTTGGAGTCCCTTCGATTCCCTCAAGAACACTCACAATCACAACCTATGAACATGGACAACAATTACGAGTCTTGTTTGCCTGCAGAGACCACGTTTGATTCAATCCAAAGTTATGATAATTGTCAAACATCAATGGAAGAGTTGTACGAAAAACTTCGTGATCATCAATGGAAGGTTGATAATGATACTAAAAAGCGCGGGGTTAATGGACCGCTGGATGAGTTGCAGCAGAAGCTTGAGCGTTTCAAAAATCAAGACGGTACAATTGGGAGGAGTTGTAAAGCAGGAGGAGGAGGATGATCAGAAGCGATAAAACGCTCGCTGTATAACAGCGAGCTTCATTTCATGATCAAAGATCAAGCAAGCACTGTCAAAATTATTGATTATAAGTGTAGAATTTGTAACTAAAGTTGACATTCAAATTCTTTTATTCATTTCATAGTGTGAATTTGTAATACAATCATATTAAGTGAGAGAAATACATGCAAATTCTTTTATTCAATGATGATCAGAAGATGATATTCAGAGATTTAATTTGTTATTGATCTTTGATACTGTTGGTGTCATGCGTTGATTACAACAGTATTGAAAATAAGTATTTTTCCGACCAGAGATAGCATGGAGTTAATATTTGTCGAAATAATTATAAACTGGAAAAGTGAATTGGATAATTGATTGAATGTTCAATAAAAATTTGAGAACTATTTGAATGTCGGTTCAACTTCAACTTTTGAGACATTCAATCGTTGGAAAGAGTTGTAACTAAAAATTGTAAAGCCACCAAATCATAACGTGAACCTGTTTACTTAATTTCTTCAACATATAATACTAAATTACAATTCCGATATCAAATTATTTTGTTTATTTCACATTTTTGCAGTTGAAATACTTCAATTTTTCTATCACAACTGCTATGAAATCTAACATTATTGTGTGCCAATATATTTATATAAATTATAAAGAGTAAAAAACTGATATATGCATATACTCGTCATTCAAATCCAAGATATATAATCAACAAACCAGCACAGTTGAATACATTGTTCGACTTATGTCAATGGTTGGAGATTCCACTTTTGTTAAAGTTTGAAAACACAAAACTTCAATTTTATTTTTCTTTTCATTTCATATGTCAAATATTGTTGACTAAATATGCATTAGAAGTTGATATATATGACTATATGTGTGTTGGAGCTGCTTAAAACATAATTGTGTAGTTTATATATGAACATTAATTTTGTTTAAGGGTTGGCTTGACTTGGCTTATTGGAGATGTGCGATACGTTTAATTGTTTCGTACGGTATTCAGCTCTGTAACGTTTAAAAGAGTTTAATGTTTCTTATGTAATGTTACGTGTTTAAGAACGATCTTACACGAAAAAAATATAGGGGATTCCGTATTTAATACCTCCAGAAGGTTATAGAAATGTCACAAGCTGCTGCATGAAGACAAGTAGAAACTGGGAGGAAATCGCGGTGAAATATCTGACCAAGAAACTTCAACAACAAGACTTTATCTATATTTTTTTGAAGTTTCAAGTGATGCAAAGTGCAAAATTTTTGGAAAAGACTTTTGAATTTTCCACCTCAAGAATATCTGAGGCCTCTTATAACAATTAAATCACGTTTTACATATGCTTGAAATCAATATTTTTTTTTTTTTTTGAGATCTGCATATATAGACACACATACATATTTGTTCCTCGTATCATACCAATACATGTCTATTTAAAGACACACAAACAAGCACTGGTCCTCCAAAGAAATCTCGCTCTCTTCTCTGTGTTCATGTTAATGGAAAATCATAAAGATGAGTACCAATCATCTTCTTCAAACTCAAGCGACAACAAGAGACCACAATTATCAGCATCTAAGTCGGACGGCGGCGGCGTCGAGTCTTCACGAGGCAATGCGCAAACAAGCATGCAAAAAAGAAAGGCTGGTAGGAAGAAGTTTCAAGAGACGCGCCACCCAGTTTACAGAGGCGTCCGGCGAAGAAACGGGAAGTGGGTCAGCGAGGTTCGAGAGCCAAACAATAAGTCTCGCATATGGATGGGGACGTTCTCGTGCCCTGAAATGGCCGCTAGGGCATATGACGCAGCAACCTTGGCTCTAAGAGGAGATTTTGCTTCGTTGAACTTCCCAGAGGCCGCACGTGCATTGTCACGTGCCAGGTCGACTAACATCAAGGACATACAGCGTGCTGCAATGGAGGCTGCTGCAGAAGAAGCATTTGGTTCGTTTTCTTCTTCTTCGACGACTGTGTCATCATCGTGCAATGAAGAAAGTTCAAGGAGAGCCGTGTTCATGGACGAGGAAGAGGTGTTTAACATGCCAAGCATACTCGACGGCCTGGCAGAAGCGTTGATTCTCACACCACCAGCCATGAAAAAGGGATTCAAATGGGATGATTCGGAGGATACTCCTGTAGACTTGACTTTGTGGAGTGACTGATGAGTGCGCGCGCGCGCGCGCACACATATATATATATGGAAAATATTACTCATCCCAATAAATTGTTTAAAATTATATAATCTGACATGAGAATTATTGATTGGCAACTCATTTATTGATTGGCAACTCATTTAGTGAATTATAATATTCTAACAAAATTAATTGATAATGAGGATTACCACCTGTCTACAGCGAATTGTATATAATTTTAAAACAATAAATTGCAATGAGTAGCTGCTTGCTAATCCAAGTGTAGGAGTCGCGTAGCAGTATAACTCGTAGTAACGAGTGTCGTACCACAAAAAGCAGTAAGAAAGATCACAAAATTACAATTGATAAAACAATTCAATTGTGTTTAATTGAGAGTAAAACTTATGAATGAGAAATACTAAGGCTTCGGGGTTCCACCTTTAATTATTTATGCATTATTATTGATTCAATTATATTCTTAAAACTTACATAAGAATAGATATAGAAAAGATGAATTCGGTTGATGGTATTTACACATAAACACAACTAATTTCTTATAGGAAAAATCTCAAGCATAGCCTGTACCTACAGCAACAATCTATCAAGAAATAATTCCAATCGAAATTCTAAATAATCTATTGGCTCACCAAAATTATAAAAGCATAGATGTTTTTACTAAACAATAGGAAAAGCATGACTGAACCTATGAATAAGATTATATAACACCCATCAATCATTAAAAGAAGCTAAACCAAATATTAAATTGAACAAACCAAAAACCAAATTTATATTGAAATACTTGTATAAATTGAATCAACAATACACATAAATAATCTTAGGTTTCTCCCCTCACCTTAGTTAGGAGATTAGTTCTCCATGAAAAGAAATACAAAAATAGATAAAAATGAAGGAAGGAAAGGTAGTAGCTTCTCTTCTCCTCTATTCTCTCTCTCCTTTCTCTCTTTCCTGGATTTTTCTTCTTAAATGAAGGAAATTGGGTATTTATAAGAAAATTCTGGGTACTGTTCATCGGGGAGCACTATTCACGAATACGAATGTTGACATCACTGCTTATGAATACGACCCTTGACTGTTGAAGCCGCCATTTCACTGTTCATAATGTAATGTTCACATGTACGGTACTGTTCACCTAGGCCACATCATCAGAAAAATATGCTCAAAATACATAAGATTTATAGACAATAAATATCACTTTTGAGTACTCATCAGTAGCATTACAATAATATATATATATACACACACAAGAGTTACGGTATTCCATATGATTTTTCGTACCAATGTTAGATTAGCACATTTGACAATCAATTTTGAATACGATAACCGAAGATCCCGCTTAAAAAAAAAAAAAAAGCCTGCGGAAAATCCTCTTACAAATTGTTGTAGTTGTCACTTGTTAGGTGCTAAATTAACCATGGTTGGTTTGGGAGATTGAACATCGCGATACAGTTAATTGGGCTACATATATAGACAAGACCTTCTCACATTTTAATTAGTTCCATTTGTTAATTATTTTTTTAATTATCTGCTTACTCTATAATTTAAAAGGTCAAATTTTTTATTTTTAATAAAATTTGTTGTTATATTTAACATAAGTTTATATTGTTTTATAATATATACTCATAACTCAAGTGGTTATATACCTTCCTTCTACCTCAGACCCATTTACCAGTATGGGTGAATAGTTTTCTCCTCTTATTATAGAGTAGATATCCGGGACCGTGCGTTTAGTGATTGATCTTGGCAGGTCTCGACAGTCAGGGACGTAGCTAGAAACTTTTCACTGGGTGGGCTAACCTAAATTTATTTTTCTATTTAAAAGTCTTAGTATTTTATATGAAATATTATTTTTTATAATAGTTAAATCTCGACGGTACGAGAAGATTTCCATTAATAATAATAATAATAATACATAGTTATGGGGGACATAATGAGCCTTACCCTTAAGTACCTACCATTTGCAAAAAACACACTCAAAATGAAAAAGAAGTAAAAACAATATGTATGCAATGCAAATACAATAAAATATTACTGCAGTGGTGCTTTGCGAGGTTTCGAAACATAAAAAATATCTATTATCGATTCTGAATCAGTAATATCAACAAGTTCTCTCTCAATGTAAATGACCATACAATTTGCAAGAAATTCATCATCCATCTTGTTCCGAAGAGATGATTTGACAAGTTTCATAACTGAAAAATGCACGTTTTGTACTGGCTGTGGAAACGGGAAGAATTAAAACCAAACGAATCAGTCTATCAATCAAGAAAAATAATTGTGACTTTCTTATTTCGACGAGCCCTCGACATAAATCAGAAAGTGAAGACATATTCTGAAATTTTGGATGAACAAAACGTCATTTTTATAATGTTGCAATTGTGTCTTCAAAACGAGAAGCTCTCTTTTAGTAAACTTAATAGGATAAAACTTCTTAGCAAGACTACATATATCATCAATGTTGAATGACTCAAAATTATTTATAGGATCCAAAGCAGAACTGAGAGCAAAAAGTTCCATTATTTGGTCTGGAAATCTTGTACCTAACTCCATCAACTGAAAATCAATTACAGCATTGAATATATTAAAATGGTAATAATGCTCAACTGTAATATCATTTTGTTGTTGATATGAACGACGCGTACCCTCCATGTAGCGAGCACTCATATCAGGCATAATTCACAAAATGTTAATATTGTGCATAAAAAGCTATCCCAACCCTTCTGCCTTAATTCTTAAAGAAGTATTTTTGTACTTCTTACTAAATGCAATGCATTTAAGATGTCTTGAGATTTTGATTGCAATGCTTGACATAGCATATGAGTGATTTCCATAACTTCATTCATCAATTGCAAAATAAACACAAATTCAGAACTTCTCAGTACTTGTAATGCCCCTTTAGCTTCTCCCATAATATTGTTGCTAAGCCCATTCTTCATTGTGTTTTCAAGTACTGTACATGTGGCACCAAACATATCAATCAACCTATTAACTGAAGAATAGTGAGAGCTCCATCTTGTTGCTCCAGGTCGTGATAATGTACGAATTTGATTAGCCCCTGTACTAGTCTCAAGTTCTTCTGAAGCTAGCATAACTGCAATCTTAACTTCTCGGGCGCATTTTAATTTAGAATGACATTTTGGTGAAACACCAACAAGATTGATTATTGAGTTTAATTTTGAAAAAAAAAAAGTCACACATCATGCACATCTTTAGAAGCCGCAACCAATGCTAATTGTAACCAATGCACCGCAATGTACATAATAAGCGTATAGACAATCATTGAGAAACAATGCTTGTAATCCATTCCAAGCACCATGCATATTGCTAGCCCTATCATATTCTTGACCTCTCATATATGCAATCTGAAGATCATATTGAGTAAAAACAATAATTATTTTTTGTTTAAGAGTTAAAGCTGCAGTGTCATCAACTCCAACAACATCAAAGAAACACTCTTGAATTATTCCATGGCTATCAACAAACCTCAAAATAATTGCCATTTGCTCTTGATTGGATTTATCAAGTGCTTCATTAACAATAATACAAAATTTGGCACTTCCAACTTCTTTTCGAATTTCTTTTCTCACTTCATTAACAATAATTTTTAGGATCTCCTTTTGAATATCTGGAGATATATACTTCGAATTTTCTGGAGCATTGTCTAAACAAACTTTGCTAATATCTTCATTCATTGTTACCAAAAATTTTATCATTTCAATGAAATTTCCACGATTGGAAGAGGTACTTAATTCATCATGACCTCGAAATGCACATGCTTGCTTTGCAAGCCATTTGATGATCGACGATTTTGGTTTCTGTCATGTGTCTTCTTATAGTCATCTAACTTTGGTTGGTATGGTCTCATGTCAATATATGTTCTTCGAATCTCATCTTGTTGATTAACATCATATATCCATATCGGTTTTCGTAATCCCGGGTTGTATTCAAAAGAAATATCAACATTTTCAAATTTAACCCTTTGAAATTTAAAAGAATGCGGCTCATCAAAACTTCTTCTACTAATAGGTGTCTCACTTAGTGATTTAAATGTCTTCACTTTTATTAAAAAAGAACGTATATTTTGTTACTCATTTAATTTAGACATTATAACCTAAGATAAAAAAAACTATTTGATATAAATTAAAAATTAAAAAGAAAGAATAAATTTCAAATTTTGTTATTAAAATTTGATTTCAAGTCCAATAAAAGATATAACAAATTGACAATATAAAATAAAACATATAAATCACTTAATTGAATAAACTTTAATTAATTATCATAAAAAAATAATAATAATAAAAATAAATCCATATGATCATTCATAATTTATAAATGTAATATAAAATAAAAACTTATAAATTTCTCCTGCCGAAATTATCACAAGTAGTGTCAAATCACCAAAATAATAATCTGTTCACAAAATTTCATAATATTAAATATTTGTAAAATAAAAATATAAGTTTCAATTACAAAATACAAAATTTAAAATTAAATATATTATACATAATTAAATAAATAAAAATAAAATTAGAAATAATTACCTTAAAATTTTAAATAGAGAGAAAAGTAATATTCAAAGGTTCAAGAGATAAGATAAGTGAAAATTTAGAGTTTAAAATTTAAGAAAGTGAAAATAAACAAAGTGAAAAGATAGGGCTGCTATTAAAGAATAAAAAATTGATTTACTCGCCCACTGCGTTAAACAAGAAGAAAAAATATTGAGGGAAGAAAAAAATATGTAGGTTGCAAGAGTAACAAGAAGAAGAAGAAAAAGTGATGAAGAAAAAAAGTGTGTTGGGATAAGAATAAAAGTGATGAAGAAAAAAAGTGTGTTGGGCTAAGAATAAAAATAATTTGTGTTAGTTTGTGTTGGGCCAGCATTAGCAACACTAAAAAATAAAAGTGTGTTGGGCCAGCAAGGCAGCAATGAAAAATAATAAATAATTTTTTTTTATTCAGCCCAACTAAGCTTATGAATGGCTCTGTTTCTGCCGACAATTATTAATTTTATAATTTATACCTTTTAAAAAAAAATTTTATATTATTTTATTTACATTATAAATGTGTGTAAATAAAAGTAGAGTGTGTGTATCACATAAGTTTATTTTATTTACCTCATTGGTGAATAGAGACTAAGAAACCTAAATGAATATAAGTGAAATATGTTATATATATATATATATATATATATATATATATATATATATATATGTATGAATGATGTATCTACCACTATAATTTTACCACGAGGGGAAATTAAACATTTTTTTTGGTAAAAGTGATATTCATACAAAACAATATATATTGTTCTTGTATGCTATTTAATTTAATAATTTTTCCTTTTATCAAAACAAAAAAAAAATCCGGGTGATCCATCAATGACTATATAATCTTCATGGGCTTTGCCTTGACAGATTGGGCCGAGATATTATTGAGAAGATGGACTTCGTGGTAAGCTGTGATCTTATCACTATTGAGCATTTGACCACTACAAAGAAGCATCGTATGCAGCAAGCAACCATCGGTATCATCCACATTTCATGGACTCTTCTCATCGGTCCACGTAATTGTTTTTTTATTTTTCTTTCAATTGAAAACAAAGATGGACTTGGAAGTTTCTTCCAAAAAAAAATATGGAATTGGGAAAATCAAACGGTGACTTTTCAATTTAGTGATATCACTCTACATCTCCGTATAGCTAGAGTCATTTTGCATCGATCCATAACAGATGACAGAGATGGGAAGTACTTCTGTAGAAGCAGAAGCAGAAGCCAGAAGTCATGTAATAAGTATCTGGGAAGTGAAGCAGGAGCGGTTAGCTTCCATGCAGAGGAAAGTCTCAGAGCCACCAAGACTATTAAGCAGCGCAGCTGGCAAGAGCTCGTGCTGTATTTTCAGAGTCCCACGAAGCTTTGTTGACATCAACGGTAAGTGCTACCAGCCTCAGGTTGTCTCAATAGGTCCATACCACCGCGGTGAACCCCAGCTTAGAATGATCGAGGAGCACAAATGGAGATATCTAGGCTCCTTGTTGAATAGAATGAAGAGTAAAAATATCGGCCTAGAAGACTTTTTGAAGGCTGTGGAGCCACTAGAATCGAAGGCAAGAGAGTGCTATGCAGAATCCATCAATCTTGACACTGATGAATTTGTGGAGTTGATGGTTCTTGATGGCCTTTTTGTTGTTGAATTGTTTAGAAAAGTTGCTGATCTGGTCAAATTCGAAACAGATGATCCCATCGTCACCATGACTTGGATATTGCCATTTTTTTATAGGGATTTTTTGCGAATTGAGAATCAAATACCCTACTTTGTTCTTGAATGTTTGTTTGATATGTCAAGAATGCCTGAAGAACAATCTGGACCGACCTTGGCTACTCTTGCTTTGCAGTTCTTCAACCACGCAACGCAAAGGCTAGACGATGAGATCGCAAAGCACCATAATCTCAGAGGAAGACATTTGCTTGACTTGGTCCGGACAAGCTTTACTCAATCTGATCAAATACTGTCTATCAGGAAACACACACCAACCCACGTAATTCATTCGATCTCGAAGCTTCGACGAGCAGGAATCAAGCTCAATCCGGTCAAGTCGGAGAGCTTTTTGGTTATAAAATTCAGACACGGCGTGATTGACATGCCCACCATCACCATTGACGATTTCATGACCTCTTTTCTCCTGAACTGCGTGGCATACGAGCAGTGCCACTCCAGCTGCTCGAAGCACATCACAACCTATGCAACACTGTTGGACTACTTGATAAACACCACCAAGGACGTTGAGTACCTGTGTGATCACAACATCATCGAGAACAATCTAGGCACAGATGCCGAAGTTGCCCGGTTCATCAATAATATGGGCAAGGACGTTGCGTTCGACATTGATATGTGTTACTTGTCTAGGTTGTTCAACGCTGTTCATGAGTATTATCGCAACAGTTGGCACGTTCAATGGGCTAGCTTCAAGTATACTTATTTCGACACTCCATGGTCATTTATATCGGCTTTGGCGGCGTTGATTCTCTTACTTCTCACGGTGGCTCAAACATACTTCACCATTTATTCCGCGGTTTAAACCTTAAAATTAATTGGGGTCACTCATGGCTGGTCCGATGAGATGTTCAATTTTCTGAGGGTATGATTGTGTAATGCATTGAAGTTTTGTATTAATGAAGAAATATGATAACTCAGCAATACAAAATGCGAATTCGTTAAGTTTTGTGGTGGCATATGTAATTTGATTTATTACTAGCACTTTGAGATTAATTATCTTCAACAATATTCCAACCAACCAATGAAAATGACAATTAAAAACCAGTGCATCACCGAACATTCAATGAAAATTCTAATAGCTGACTCTTGGGTGCATCATATGGATGCAACATACATGCGGACCAAGATGCACCCACCCCACCCCACCACACATTATACTATATTGGGTTTGACGGGTTGATAATTAATATCTAATAACTAAATATTAACATTTGGATCCCATAAGCCCTAACGTGCATTGCTTTCAATGGAAGAAATATTAAGTGATTATCTATGATATAAAAGAAGATAGTGAACAACTTGAGAGGTTGGTTCAGTGGTTTGTCTCTCACACTACCCTTAAATTTGTGATTTCGAGTCGTGTTCCGATTTTTAATTTTTGAATTTCGAATTAATTGTAATTGTTAAAAAAAAAAAACAACTTGAATATATTCTCAATTTCAAATAACAATCACACTTTTGTTAAAGTTTGAAAACACAAAACTTCAAGTTTATTTTTCTTTTCATTTCATATGTCAAATATTGTTGATTAAATATGCATTAGAAGTTGATATATATGACTATCTGTGTGTTGGAGCTGCTTGAAACATAATTGTGTAGTTTATATATGAACATTAATTTTGTTTAAGGGTTGGCTTGACTTGGCTTATTGGAGATGTGGGATGCATTTAATTGTTTCGTACGGTATTCGACTCTGTAACGTTAGAAGAGTTTAGTGTTTCTTATGTAATGTTACGTATTTAAGAAAGATCTTGCACGAAAAAAATATAGGGGATTCCGCATTTAATACCACCAGTATATGTATATAAAATTGATATAATGCTTTCATGCCCATGAGATTGTTTCAAAATATTGATTTCTTCGTTATTGTTATGCGCGCTAATTGGCTGGAAATGTTGGCAGAAAGTGACTAGTCACCAAAATGAAAACTATACTTTTCTGAGCATTAGCTGCTGCAGGAAGACAAGTAGAAAAGCCTTTGTCTTAACTGGGAGGAAATCGCGGTGAAAGATCTGGCCAAGAAACTTCAACAACAAGACTTTATCTATATTTTTTTAAGTTTCAAGTGATGAAAAGTGCAAAATTTTTGGAAAAGACTTTTGAATTTTCCACCTCAAGAATAATTTTCTTTGTGGTGTACAACACAGAGAAACTATCAAATTGACACTAACGGTACATGTAACATGTACATTGACCTCTCTGAGTCAATAACTTTTCATGGAACATGTATGGGTTGGTAGGACTAGGAGTAACTTGATACACACTTCTATTGATTTTGACATATTCATGAAAACTTTATCAAATCTACGTGGACACCAGACAGCTTCTCTTGTTTGAATCTTTGAATTTTCTTTTAAGTATTTTTTTATTTATCTTCTTTGCACGTTCGTATGTGTTATCTTGTAACAACACAAGACTTGCTTGATCAGCAAACAACTGCGATGGAATGTTGACTAAATCAACGTTTGTTGGACCAGATGTTGTCTTCTGATTTTGGAACCTGTAACATAATCCAAAGTTTTGAACCAGTTTTCAAAGTTTCAAATATCTCTAAACTTTGACTTGTCAATGCTGTGTAACCGCTTCTCAGCCTCAGGCTTTCTTCAACCTATATATATATACACACACACACAAACACACACAAAATCGGATATCCTCTATTGAAATCACTTAGTACTTCAATCCAATCTCATCAAGTTCTTGCAGTTTCTTTGAATTATAAGACGATGCAATTTCCTCAACCCACAAGACCCATAAACAGTTATGATTTGGAGTCCCTTCGATTCCCTCAAGAACACTCACAATCACAACCTATGAACATGGACAACAATTGCGAGTCTTGTTTGCCTGCAGAGACCACGTTTGATTCCATCCAAAGTCATGATAATTGTCAAACATCTATGGAAGAGTTGTACGAAAAACTTCCTGATCATCAATGGAAGGTTGATAAAGATACTAAAAAGCGCGGGGTTAATGGACCGCTGGATGAGTTGCAGCAGAAGCTTGAGCGTTTCAAAATCAAGACGGTACAATTGGGAGGAGTTGTAAAGCAGGAGGAGGAGGATGATCAGAAGCGATAAAACGCTCGCTGAATAACAGCGAGCTTCATTTCATGATCAAAGATCAAGCAAGCACTGTCAAAATTATTGATTTTTTTTTTTTTGGATAATACAAAATTATTGATTATAAGTGTAGAATTTGTAACTAAATTTGACATTCAAATTCTTTTATTCATTTCATAGTGTGAATTTGTAATACAATCATATTAAGTGAGAGAAATAAATTCAAATTCTTTTATTCAATGATCAGAAGATGATGATTTTCAGAGATTTAATTTGTTATTGATCTTTTGGTACCGTTGGTGTCACGCTTTGATTAAAACAGTACTCAAAAGAAGTATTTTTCCGCCCTGAGATAGTATGGAGTTAATAATTGTCGAAACAATTATAAAATGGAAAAGTGAATTGGATAATTGATTGAATATTTAAGAAAAATTTGAAAACTATTTGAATGTCGATTCAACTTCAACTTTTGAGACATTCAATCATTGAAAAGAGTTGTAACTGACAATTGTAACAGCCGCCAAACTATAACGTGAACCAATTTACTTTCTTCAACATATAATACTAAATTACAATTCCGATTTCAAATTATTTTGTTTATTTCACATTTTTGCAGTTGAAATTCTTCAATTTTTCTATCACCATTGCTATGAAATCTAACATTATTGTGTGCCAATATATATATATATATATATATATATATATATATATATAAATTATAAAGAGTAAACAACTGATATATACGTATACTCATCATTCAAATCCAAGATATATAATCAACAAACCAGCACAGTTACAAATTGCTATTACTTTGACTGGTCTATATAGGCCGGCAGTTGGATGTATAAGTCCAATTATATGTGAATACATCGTAATTATTGCAAATATAGACCCGTTGAACTGCTCTCATGAATAATTTTGAAATACATACATATAACCTAGAGATATACATTCAATGAACACACATTAATGTGGCTGATAGGTAGTGTCACGACCCGGGCCCTAGGCCGTGGCAGAGTTGTAAATAAAATTAATAGTTTCTAATTTGACTTTATTAAATTTCATAAAAAAACTACAATAAATTTCTTTGGATACTCCGAAGTATCAAACAAAACGGAAATCTGTTTACAAACAAAAATATTTCTATTTTTCAAAAGTCAACACCAAATAACCCCACAGATATGTGATCACCCATTAGAATTCATGGATTCAATTTCCAAGATAATATTTATACTGAAACATGCATAAATCAATTTATATCCAAACCATTTAGGGAAAATATTCTAAAAATTTAAGTTTGAAACCCCTACCTCGTGTAAGCTACCCGATACTCGCAGTGGCCTCGATTTCAATCTTAATTATCCCGATCGGTAAAATCTACACGAGAATATAATTATTTAATTTATATACGGCGGCCATATAATCCAATTTACCTCAAAATAATATCCTACACTTAAAACGAATACGTAAACGGGTTCGGAATCAAATTCTAAGTTCGGGAGGTCGGAAACTTACCCCCGCCGTGCGTGGCGGCCGGCGGCGACTTTCTGGAAACTTTCCGGCGGCCTCCAAAAATGGTCGGGTTTTGTTCGCCTCGTCTCCCTCGTCAATGTTTATAACTGTGGCCGGAGTGAGAAATGGCTAGAATCGCCGGAATCGGAGGTTCTCCGAATTGAAAAATCCCTAACTTTCTCTACCAAATCGGAGACTCAAACGGCCATGAAAATCTCCAAAGTTGGTACCAATAGATTCTATGTCGCAAGAGCTTTCTATTGGTACCAAAAACGAGCGAAACGGAGGTCGGATGTGGTCGAAAATCACGGTCAACATTAGAGGAAAAAATGAAGAAATAGAGAGCATCAATGGAGTCGCGTGATGAGGAAGACGATGAAGTTGACCATATATAGGACTGGACAATTTCCGTTTTGTCCCTAAACTTTTTGAAATTTCAATTTTAATTGCCAACTTTCAAAATATATCTTTTACGTCCTCACACATTCATCAAAAGTTTTCAAAAGATTTCAAATACACCCTTCATAATAATTTAAAATAAAATATGAAAAATGAGATTTTACAGGTAGATTAATGATCGAGACTCAAGAGCATGTATATATGGTATTAGCTAGGTCGGTTTTTCAATCTAGAATGGTTTCCAAGTACTAAGTAAAAGTTGAAAACATCAAATAAGATGGAGGAATAGATTTTTAAACTGTACTATTATATTGGATTATTGCCCTACACGCAATTTATTTATTTTGATGAGTGATTTTGTAAATCCAAAAACATTAAAAATCAAATAAAATAAAATATACTAAAATTAGAGAGATAATTAACACCTCACAGCTAGGGGTGGCCATGGTTCGAGAATTGGCGGTTCCAGTTCTGAAATTGGAACCGAAACCTAGGGAGATGGATTTCGGTTCCGGAACCGGCAGTTCCATGCTGATTCCCAGTTCTTTACGGTTCCGGTTTAGAAATTTTTTTAAAAAATTAATTAAAAAATTAAAATATTCTAAAAAAATTAAAAGTGAAATCGGATTTAGAACCGGAACCGACGGTTCTAGCTGATTCTGGTTCCCGTCAGTTCTGGAACCGACGGTTTTAGTTCTTAAAAATATGGAACCAGAACCGGGACCGCATGATCCCGGTTCTGGTTCCCGATTTCTAATCAGAATCGGAACCAGTCGACCGGTTTCGATTAAAAACAGCACGATTTGGTTCGAACCGAACCATGACCATGTCTACTGAGAGGCACAGTTAATGATGACTCATGAACTTTTAAAATTCAGAGGATTGATTGTCACCTTATCTAGACTCCAAACTTTGCCCGGCTGATTGCTTTCTTTCATATATTTCAATAAAAGGTAATCAAAATACAAACAGTTCCACATGATCAATGAACAGAGTACTCCTCGTGATGCTTAGATGAAAAAAAAAAATTAAAAGAAAAAAAAAAGACAAAACGTACGACCATATCAACTCTCTAAAACGAGTACTAGGGTAATAGTTTGACCGATATTGTCAAAGTTTGATGTTTGAAAGTATTTTGATTAGTAAACCAATTCAGGTCTGCTGTTCACAGCTCCTTCTATATATGTATATATAGAGCAAAGCAAATCCTAAGTCATCCAAATCATTGCCAAACCAACCCACATCTTTGATATTCACTTCTACAACTCACAAAACAAAAACAAAAAAACAAAAGCATATACTATTTACCAGCTTCTTGGATCACTTTTTCCATTGCCATGCAAAACATGTTGATCAGAACTCAAACTTCCAGGGTCCTGCAACTTTCTCTACCCTCAAGTCCCGTCTCCCTCACACCCAAATCCATAAATTTACACCAATTTCACCGTTCAGATCCGATGCATCAGTCCTCCCCGCAGCTCGCAAGAATGATGATAAACAACTATACAATCATGAGTACTACTAGTAGTCCCAAGACAGCTTGCGTGCCTGAAAACAGACTTCCATACATGGCTCCTGCTGCAACGTCGTCGCCGATGGGAAGAGAAGATCAAGAGAAATCGTATAACGAAATAGTTAGGGAGATTTCTGATTTTTTCAAGAAATATCCTGCTCATCCATATCATGATGGTCAAATGGATCATAGAATAAACGTTAATGATCCTCAGACCACCAGACAAAGTAATTTGAATGTTGGTTCAAGTTCAACCACAACTCGCGGCCATCAACGGCCGTTAGATGGAATATCAATGAAGCTTGAACGGTTCAAGATTCGAACGGTGCAAAAGGGAGAGGTTGTTGAGGTGGAAGAGGAACGCAAGGGATAATTACTGACTTTAATTTCAAGCAATATGTTAATTGATTGTATATTCAAAATTCTTTTATTTAATTTGAATTGTGCAAAAGGGAGAGGTTGCTGCAGGTGTTGTAAAACTTCTTCCCATTCGATCTCAACATCAACTTGCTGATATGTTTACTAAGCCTCTCCCTTCAACTTTATTCTTTCCTTTGTTGTCTAAGATGGCTGGTAAAGACATTGTTCTGCCACCTTGAGGGGGAATATTAGACTAATTAGTTGGTTAGTAAGTTAGAGTTAGTTTTATGATATAACTAACCTTGTATAACTGAGTCTACTTTGTATGACATTATTCAGAAATATAGATTTTATTTCTCTCAAGCTTATTCAGCTTAATAAGTCATTTTGCAGCGATCCATAACAGATGACAGAGATGAAAAGTACTTCTGCAGAAGCAAAAGCAGAAGCCAGAAGTCATGTAATAAGTATCTGGGAAGTGAAGCAGGAGCGGTTAGCTTCCATGCACAGGAAAGTCTCAGAGCCACCAAGACTATTAAGCAGCGCAGCTGGCAAGAGCTCGTGCTGTATTTTCAGAGTCCCACGAAGCTTTGTTGACATCAACGGTAAGTGCTACCAGCCTCAGGTTGTCTCAATAGGTCCATACCACCGCGGTGAACCCCAGCTTAGAATGATCGAGGAGCACAAATGGAGATATCTAGGCTCCTTGTTGAATAGAATGAAGAGTAAAAATATCGGCCTAGAAGACTTTTTGAAGGCTGTGGAGCCACTAGAATCGAAGGCAAGAGAGTGCTATGCAGAATCCGTCAATCTTGACACTGATGAATTTGTGGAGTTGATGGTTCTTGATGGCCTTTTTGTTGTTGAATTGTTTAGAAAAGTTGCTGATCTGGTCAAATTCGAAACAGATGATCCCATCGTCACCATGACTTGGATATTGCCATTTTTTTATAGGGATTTTTTGCGAATTGAGAATCAAATACCCTACTTTGTTCTTGAATGTTTGTTTGATATATCAAGAATGCCTGAAGAACAATCTGGACCGACCTTGGCTACTCTTGCTTTGCAGTTCTTCAACCACGCAACGCGAAGGCCAGACGATGAGATGGCAAAGCACCATAATCTCAGAGGAAGACATTTGCTTGACTTGGTCCGGACAAGCTTGACTCAATCTGATCAAATACAGTCTATCAGGACACACACACCAACCCACGTAATTCATTCGATCTCGAAGCTTCGACTAGCAGGAATCAAGCTCAATCCGGTCAAGTCGGAGAGCTTTTTGGTTATAAAATTCAGACACGGCGTGATTGACATGCCCACCATCACCATTGACGATTTCATGACCTCTTTTCTCCTGAACTGCGTGGCATACGAGCAGTGCCACTCCAGCTGCTCGAAGCACATCACAACCTATGCAACACTGTTGGACTACTTGATAAACACCACCAAGGACGTTGAGTACCTGTGTGATCACAACATCATCGAGAACAATCTAGGCACAGATGCGGAAGTTGCCCGGTTCATCAATAATATGGGCAAGGACGTTGCGTTCGACATTGATATGTGTTACTTGTCTAGGTTGTTCAACGATGTTCATGAGTATTATCGCAACAGTTGGCACGTTCAATGGGCTAGCTTCAAGTATACTTATTTCGACACTCCATGGTCATTTATATCGGCTTTGGCGGCGTTGATTCTCTTACTTCTCACGGTGGCTCAAACATACTTCACCATTTATTCCGCGGTTTAAACCTTAAAATTAATTGGGGTCACTCATGGCTGGTCCGATGAGATGTTCAATTTTCTGAGGGTATGATTGTGTAATGCATTGAATTTTTGTATTAATGAAGACATATGATAACTCAGCAATACAAAATGCGAATTCGTTAAGTTTTGTGGTGGCATATGTAATTTGATTTATTACTAGCACTTTGAGATTAATTATCTTCAACAATATTCCAACCAACCAATGAAAATGACAATTAAAAACCATTGCATCACCAACCAGTGCATCACCTAACATTCAATGAAAATTCTAATAGCTGACTTTTGGGTGCATCATATGATTGGATGCAACATACATGCGGACCAAGATGCACCCACCCCACCCCACCGCACCACACATTATACTATATTGGGTTTGACGGGTTGATAATTAATATCTAATAACTAAATATTAACATTTGGATCCCATAAGCCCTAACGTGCATTGCTTTCAATGGAAGAAATATTAAGTGATTATCTATGACATAAAAGAAGATAGTGAACAACTTGAGAGGTTGGTTCAGTGGTTTGTCTCTCACACTACTCTTGAGTTTGTGAGTTCGAGTCCTGTCCCGATTTTTGATTTCCGAATTAATTGTAATTGTTAAAAAAAAAAACAACTTGAATATATTCTCAATTTCAAATAACAATCACATGTCAAATATTGTTGATTAAATATGCATTAGATGTTGATATATATGACTATATGTGTGTTGGAGCTGCTTGAAACATAATTGTGTAGTTTATATATGAACATTAATTTTGTTTAAGGGTTGGCTTGACTTGGCTTATTGGAGATGTGGGATACATTTAATTGTTTCGTACGGTATTCCACTCTGTAACATTAGAAGAGTTTAGTGTTTCTCATGTAATGTTACGTATTTAAGAAATATCTTGCACGAAAAAAATATAGGGGATTCCGCATTTTATGCCTCCAATATATGTATATAAAATTGATATAATGCTTTCATACCCATGAGATTGTTTAAAAATATTGATTTCTTCGTTATTGTTATGCGCGCTAATTGGCTGGAAATGTTGGCAGAAAGTGACTAGTCACCAAAGTGAAAACTATACTTTTCTGAGCATGAGCTACTGCATGAAGACAAGTAGAAAAGCTTTTGTCTTAACTGGGAGGAAATCGCGGTGAAAGATCTGGCCAAGAAACTTCAACAACAACACTTTATCTATATTTTTTTGAAGTTTCAAGTGATGAAAAGTGCAAAATATTTGGAAAAGACTTTTGAATTTTCCACCTCAAGAATAACTTTCTTTGTGGTGTACAACACAGAGAAACTATCAAATTGACACTAACGGTACATGTAACATGTACATTGACCTCTCTGAGTCAATAACTTTTCATGGAACATATATGGGTTGGTAGGACTAGGAGTAACTTGATACACACTTCTATTGATTTTGACACATTCATGAAAACTTTATCAAATCTACGCGGACGCCAGACAGCTTCTCTTGTTTGAATCTTTGAGTTTTCATATAAGTATTTTTTTATTTATCTTCTTTGCACGTTCGTATGTGTTATCTTGTAACAACACAAGACTTGCTTGATCAGCAAACAACTGCGATGGAATGTTGACTAAATCAACGTTTGTTGGACCAGATGTTGTCTTCTGATTTTGGAACCTGTAACATAATCCAAAGTTTTGAACCAGTTTTCAAAGTTTCAAATATCTCTCAACTTTGACTTGTCAATGCTGTGTAACCGCTTCTCAGCCTCAGGCTTTCTTTTACCTATATATATATATATATATATATATACACACACACAAACACACACAAAATCGGATATCCTCTATTGAAATCACTTAGTACTTCAATCCAATCTCATCAAGTTCTTGCAGTTTCTTTGAATTATAAGACGATGCAATTTCCTCAACCCACAAGACCCATAAACAGTTATGATTTGGAGTCCCTTCGATTCCCTCAAGAACACTCACAATCACAACCTATGAACATGGACAACAATTGCGAGTCTTGTTTGCCTGCAGAGACCACGTTTGATTCAATCCAAAGTCATGATAATTGTCAAACATCAATGGAAGAGTTGTACGAAAAACTTCCTGATCATCAATGGAAGGTTGATAAAGATACTGAAAAGCGCGGGGTTAATGGACCGCTGGATGAGTTGCAGCAGAAGCTTGAGCGTTTCAAAATCGAGACGGTACAATTGGGAGGAGTTGTAAAGCAGGAGGAGAAGGATGATCAGAAGCGATAAAACGCTCGCTGAATAGCGAGCTTCATTTCATGATCAAAGATCAAGCAAGCACTGTCAAAATTATTGATTATAAGTGTAGAATTTGTAACTAAAGTTGACATTCAAATTCTTTTATTCATTTCATAGTGTGAATTTGTAATACAATCATATTAAGTGAGAGAAATACATTCAAATTCTTTTATTCAATGATGATCAGAATATGATATTCAGATATTTAATTGTTATTGATCTTTGGTACCGTTGGTGTCACGCGTACTCAAAATAAGTATTTTTCCATCCTGAGATAGCATGGAGTTAATATTTGTCGAAACAATTGTAAACTGTAAAAGTGAATTGGATAATTAATTGAATGTTCAAGAAAAATTTGAGAACTATTTGAATATCGGTTCAACTTCAATTTTTGAGACATTCAATTGTTGAAAAGAGTTGTAACTGAAAATTGTAAAGCCGCCAAATCATAACGTGAACCCATTTACTTAATTTCTTCAACATATAATACTAAATTACAATTCCGATATCAAATTATTTTGTTTATTTCACATTTTTGCAGTTGAAATACTTCAATTTTTCTATCACCATTGCTATGAAATCTAACATTATTGTGTGCCAATATATATAATTTATATAAATTATAAAGAGTAAACAACTGATATATGCATATACTCGTCATTCAAATCCGATGAGATGTTCAATTTTCTGAGGGTATGATTGTGTAATGCATTGAATTTTTGTATTAATGAAGAAATATGATAACTCAGCAATACAAAATGCGAATTCGTTAAGTTTTGTGGTAGCATATGTAATTTGATTTATTACTAGCACTTTGAGATTAATTATCTTCTACAATATTCCAACCAACCAATGAAAATGACAATTAAAAACCAGTGCATCACCGAACATTCAATGAAAATTCTAATAGCTGACTCTTGGGTGCATCATATGATTGGATGCAACATACATGCGGACCAAGATGCACCCACCCTACCCCACCACACATTATACTATATTGGGATTGACGGGTTGATAATTAATATCTAATAACTAAATATTAACATTTGGATGCCATAAGCCCTAACGTGCATTGCTTAATTTCAATGGAAGAAATATTAAGTGATTATCTATGACATAAAAGTGTTGGAAATAAAACACTCAAAAAACTTCTATTAAACTCAAAACAAATATTACAATAACACTCTCACTCAAGAACTCACTCACTCTTTACTTCTTCTTCACTCACTTAGAAGCTTTGCTTCTTCTTGATACCTAAACCAAAATGGGGAGGGGGTATTTATACTACTTACAAATCATTTTAGACCACACAAATAAACTAATCCAAAATTATAATAACCATACACCTCATCCTTCTACATCCTTCCACATCCTTCCAATTGACCACATGATTTTTATGCCTAATTACCAAACCCTAGAGAATTCTAGATAGAGGGCTTGAACTTTATTTATGGACTTGGACTCTAATTTATTTGGGTTTGGGTTTGGGCTCCCATAATAGTTCGGGCCTTCAAATGGTTTGGGCCTAAAACAAGTTTACACTTCAACACTCCCCCTTTAAACTTGTTTTATCATACCAAGCAAACTTCTTAATCTCGAAAAATCTTCAAACCTGAGTGGCTTGGTGAAAATATCTGCAATTTGATCTTTGGACTTCACGTACTCCATTTGCACATCCCTTTTCGCTATGCACTCCCTTATGTAGTGGTAACGAGTATCAATATGCTTGCTTCAATCATGGAACACTGGATTCTTTGCTAGGGCAATGACTGACTTGTTGTCGACACAAATCTCAGTTGGCTCTTCTTGTGGCAAACCCAATTCTTTCAGCAAATTTCTGAGCCATATTACATGACAAACACATGAAGTAGCAGCTACGTATTCGGCTTCACAAGTGGATAGGGTGACAATCGGTTGCTTCTTTGACATCCATGTGAAAGCTGTGTTTCCCATGAAGAACACGAACCCATTAACACTCTTCCTGTCATCTACATCTCCACCCCAATCGCTACCGCTATATCCGACAAGCTTGTAATCATTAGAAATTGAATAAAACAAGCCAAAATCAATTGTACCTTTAATGTAATGGAGGATTCTCTTAGCGGCTTTGAAATGAGTGGTTGTTGGATTCTCCATATATCGACTCACAAGTCCAACAGCATAACGAATATCTGGCCTTGTGCACGTCAAATAGCGTAAGCTTCCAACTAAACTCTTGAAGAATGTTGGATCTATGCTTTCACCTTTATCATGCTTAGATAGCTTGATTCCGCATTCTACTAACGTGTTTATCGGCTTACAATCATCCATCTTGAACTTCTTAAGTATCTCCTTTGCATAATTTTCTTGGGAGATAAAGATGCCTTCTTCCTTTTGCTTGACTTCAATACCAAGATAGTACGCCATTAATCCGATGTCAGTCATCTCAAATTCCTTGGCCATTGCTTTCTTGAACTCTTCAATCAGGCTTAGGTTATTGCCGGTGAAAATCAAATCATCCACGTACAAGCATACTACCAGAATATCTCTATTCATGATCTTGATATATAGGGCGTGCTTGTAGGGACATTTGGTGAAGCCATTTTGTTGGAAGTACTTGTCAATTCTGCTATTCTATGCCCTTGGTGCTTGCTTTAACCCATAAAGAGCTCTTCTCAGCTTCAGAACTTTATCTTCTTGGCCTTTGACTTCGTAACCCAGTGGTTGCTGAATGTAGACATTTTCTTCAAGATCTCCATTTAGGAAGGCAGACTTTACATCCATCTGCTATAGAAATGATTAGTCTTATAGTTTCTAATCTATCAACTGGAGCAAATACCTCATCATAGTCTATTCCAGCTCTTTGACTGTAGCCTTTCGCAACTAGCCTTGCCTTGTGCCTTTCAATCTTTTCCTTAGAATTTTGCTTTGCTTTGTACACCCATTTAACACCAATTGCCTTGTATCCTTTTGGAAGTGGAACAAGTTCCCAAGTGTTGTTCTTTTCAATGGCCTTGATTTCCTCATCCATCGCATCTCTCCACTTGTTTTCTTGAGCAGCTTCTTCAAAACTCACTGGTTCACAATCAGCAAAGAGGCAAAAAAGAGTAAGATTATCAGATCTCTCAGTTACCTCGTATAAATCTTGAAGACCTCTTGTTCGCTCCATTGCTCTTTCTTGTAAAAATGATGGTGGTGAATTTCCGTTATTTGTTGAAGCTGGTGATGTTAGTAGTGTAGTGGGTTCTTATTGAGGTTCTTCTAGTTGCTCCACTGGCGTCTGTTTTGTTTCTTCAAATTGTGGAGTGAAGTTGAAGTTGTCTACATGTGATCCAAAATCCAATTCTCCTTCTTAATCAAATATCACATCTCGGCTGATTACAAACTTTTTGTTGTTCGGGTTGTATAGCTTGTAACCTTTTGAATAAGCGGGATAGCCGATGAAGATGAAAGTCTCACTTCTATCGTCAAGCTTGGTTCTTCTCTCATCTGGTACATGAACATGAGCTATGCTTCCAAAAACTCTTAGGTGGGAGATGCCGGGCTTTCTACCACTCCATGCTTCTTGAGGTGTCTTTTCCCACACACTTCTTGTTGGAGAGTGATTGGACAAATAGACTGCACACACCACTGCTTCCGCCCAAAACTCCTTGGGCAATCTCTTACTTTTGAGCATACTTCGCGCTAAATCCAGGATTGTTCTATTCTTCCTTTCTGCAACTCCATTTTGTTGAGGGGATCTGAGAACAGTTAGAGGACGTCTAATTCGCTTCACAAAACTCCAAGAATTCCTTGGATGTGAATTCTTGTAACATCCCGGATTTCGGATAATTAATTTCATTTATGTGAATATAAATTTTGTGATTGGAGGGGGTGTAAATGTAATTAAAAATATGTTTATTTTTATGATTTTCAGGTGGACCAGATGGAACGGTCCAAAAATGATGCAAGAAAAATTAAAAACTGAGGCAGTGAGTATCGCGACCTGGTCACCGCGATCACAGGTCGCGATGGGCCGCTCGCGATGAAACATGGAAATTTTGGCAGTGAGCATCGCGACCAGTCACCGCGACCACAGATCGCGATGAATTGCTCGCGATGAAAATGTCAAATTCTGGCAGTGAGCAACGCGACCACCAGCGTGACCAAGGTATCGCGAGGTGTGCTCGCGATGAAGGCGGTGCAAATGCTCCAGTGAGTACCGCGACCTGGTGGCGCGACTACAGGTCGCGACAGCCGAAAAATATAAAAAAAAAATTTGGCTTCCGCGAGAAGCCACAAATAGGCAGAGCAGAGAAAAGAAAGAGGAGAGACCGAGAGAAAGAAGAAAAGAAAGAAAAGAAAGAAGAAGAAAGAGAGAGAAGAAGAAGAGGAAGAAGAAGAAGGAAAGAGGAAGGAAAGAGAAAAGGAAAATAAAAGGAAAATAAAAAGAAAATCGTGGAAACGCGATTTGTCGAAAAGAAACGGTATCCAGGTTGGTGTACATCCGTTTTCGAACTCTTTACAAAATGTATTTTGTATTTTTAGTCTGAATCCGCAGTGTATTTAAATAACCTATTGATTTTATATATCTATTGTTGATTTTGGAATGATTTTATGATTGATCGCATTTTGATCGTATTTCGATTATTACGATTTCGTTAAAAATACTTGATTTAGACGTTTGTATGATTATTGTTTATATTTCTTGAAGAGTATTATGTGAATCGTATATTTATTGAGTATCTAATGATTTGTAACTTATTGCGCATATTTGAAAATAGTTTATTGAACGGCCCTAGGATACTTAGACATAGAAATGGATATAGGAGGTTGGTATACCAGCTGGGTTCAGTGAGCAGTACTGCGCCGATATTGATCTGATATTGATGATTATTATGTACCTCCTCATGGATTCGTCCAGGGGCAGGGAGATACGTACCTCCTCACGGATTATTCCTGAGGTTGGGAGACACGTACCTTCCTAAGGATTCATTCCTGGGATAGGGAGTTATGTACCTCTCTAGGTTCCGTACCCTCGGTCCTAGAGTAGGGAGATACGTACCACTCTTAGGATTCGTCCTAGGGTAGGAGTTTGACCCATATTCCAGTCCTAGTATGTTGAGTATTCTAGCGGGCCATATTTAAAGTGAATTGAGAAATGAATTGAATAACTTTATTGATCGATTTTATATGTTGATCTTATTGTTGAAATTAAAGTGATTAAAACTGTTTTATGCTTTGATTTTGAAGTTAAGTGGATTTGTAAATGATTAGCATCGAAAAGAGATATATTGTAATTTGTTTCTTGTTAAAAGTTATTTATGCTTTTCATATTTGAGTTTAGTGTACACCCAGAAGCTATATGCTTAGCGCGTTAGTTTTGTTTCTAACGCGTAGGTACCAGAGAGACTGAAGAAGCCAAAGACTGAAGAGGAGTTCCCTGCAGACAGAGGCGGAGAGTCACATTTTTAGGTAGATATTTATGTTCATGTGTAATATGATTGATATGCATGCATATACAGAGAGTCTGTAACGATGTTTAGTAATTATGTCCTGTAATTAATTATTTACGATTTCTGTCTTTCATTTTTAGAATGTTTGTAAATATTAAATTCTGAATCGTTTTATTTTATAAACTGTGTTGATAAGTCGCACTAAACGGCAGAGTGTGCAAGTGTTTGAAAATGATATTGAAGTATTGATATGATTTTTGTAATTGAATTGAGTTGTAAAAAACAGGTTTTGGGAAATCCGAAAAAAAAAACGGAACTCTGCCGAATTTTTGTAAAAAGTTTATTGCGATGGGCTCACTTGAAATGGTTTTAAAAGTATACACTATGTGTTTTTCCAATGGTTTGATGGGCTCACAATGATTTTGAAATGTATAAAATGAATTTAGAAAGATTTGAAAACCCGGTAACGCTCCCTGGGTCGATCCAGCCGGGTCGGGTTAGGGGGTGTTACAATTCTCCTCCTCTATCGGATCTCAGTGCCTTGATCTTATAGCCACTCGCTTTTTCCACATCTGCTTTGAACTTTTTGAATACTTAAAAGACTTCTGATTTCTGCTTCAAGAAATAAACCTATGTTTTTCTTGAAAAATTATCAATGAAGAGAAGGAAATAGTTACGGTTACCGAGAGAGCTTGGCTTGATCGGACTGCACACATCGGTATGGACTAGCTCGAGTGGCTTCGTGGCTCTTGAGTCTGACTCTTTTGGAAAGCTATTTCTAAATTGCTTCCCGAGTAAACATCCTTCACAATGTTGGTCAGGATGATTGATGCATGGTAGTCCTCTCACCATTTCCTTCTTAGATAGTAGCTCCAAGCTTTCAAAATTGAGATGCCCAAATCGAAGGTGCCATAACCAAGATGCATCTTTGTAACAGGCTTTCAGACACTTTGCAACATCGTTTTAAATATTCAAAGAAAATAATCTATTCTTTGACATTTTTACCTTGACTATTAGATTTCCTTTGCCATCTCTTATAAAAAGACTACAATCCTTCATATGAATATCATAGCCTTTTTCTAAGAGTTGACCCATACTCAAGATGTTGCATGTCATATTGGGCACATAATAGACATTTGAGATTAATTGATGACTACCATTTTTAGTGCGGATAAGGATGTTACCTTTTCCTTTCACTGATATTTTTGAATCATCTCCAAATGAGACATTGCCAGCCACTGATTCATTTAGCTCTACGAACATACTTCTTCTTTCACACATGTGGTTGCTTGCACCAGTGTCGAGGTACCAAGCATTTTTTTGGTCTCCATCATTGTCTCTACAAGCTAGTAGCACTGTCTCCTTCTCTTCGGTTTTGACTTCTGTATAATTGGACCTTTCGTCAACCTTACTGCTGGGAGATCTACATTCCGAAGCATAATGCCCAAATTTCTGACAATTATAGTATTGAACTTGAGATTTATCGTACCTCGAGTTTGAATTGCCTCTACCACGGCCTCTTGTTGAGCTTTCTCCTTTCTCGTAGTTGTTGAGGTTGCTGCTGTTAGAATTCCAACCTCGTCCATGGCCACGGCCTCTACCTCGTGTTCGGCCTCGACCTCTACCTCGACCACGCTGGCTTCTCTCTTGGCCTTGACTTTCTTCC
This sequence comes from Xanthoceras sorbifolium, assembly GCA_003430845.1. Lineage (NCBI taxonomy): Eukaryota > Viridiplantae > Streptophyta > Magnoliopsida > Sapindales > Sapindaceae > Xanthoceras > Xanthoceras sorbifolium. Next base: position 27,563,887 of record CM010612.1, read on the forward strand.
TTCTCCTTCAGTTGTATCTTGAGGAGTTGCTCGTTGATCCCCTTGCTTCCTTTTATGTTTTTCTTCATATGCTTGCAATGATCCTTGGAGTTGCTCGATCGTCATTTTTTCCAGGTCTTTAGTTTCTTCTATCGTCACCATAATGTGCTCAAATTTTGGATCCAATGAATGGAGTATCTTTTCTATTATTCTCACATCTTCTAACTTTTCACAATTTCTTTTCAATTGGTTAAAAACAGCTGCTACTCTTGAGAAATAATCTGAAATAGATTCAGATGCTTTCATGTGTAAGGATTCGAATTCACCTCTTAATGTTTGGAGACGGACCTTCTTTACCTTTTCGACTCCTTTGTAAGAGATTTGTAACTTCTCTCATACTTGCTTAGCAGAGCTTGCACTCGAAATATTCTCAAAACTATTATCATCTAACGCTTGATAAATGAGATAGAGAGCCTTCTTGTCTCATCTTCTGGTTCATCCTTTTGAGTTTGGGATAGAGTTGACTCATCTTCTGGTTCGGTGTAGCCTTTCTCTACGACCTCCCAGACATCATGTGCTCCAAGGGGAGCCTTCATCTTGATACTCCAATTGTCATAGTTTTCGTTCTTGAGTGTTGGAACTTGAAATGACGCCATACCATTAGCCATAACTCTCAATATGGTAAGAATTTTAAAATTCTGACTACACGGATGGACTCAGAACGTCTAAAAACCTTAAGATGGACTCAGTCAAAAAATTAATTTTTTTTGTCAAAGTCAAAATCAACGGTCAACCTAACCTGGTCAACGGTCAACGTTTTTGACGACTCGGTCAGCGGCTCGGTCAACAGGCTTGGCGGTTCGGTCAACTCTGCTGGACTCACTTCTAACTCGGCTGACTCGGCTTGAACTTGGCATGGACTCGGTGAGTTAACTCACTCTCTGGCAGCAAACTTCCGGCGGCCCGTGGCGGCTCGTTTGAACTCCGATCGGGGCGATTTTTGTGGCGTCGGCTTCGTCTCGTCGAGAACTTCAATTTTTATATGCTATAGTGCTCACCTTCCAGCTCGACTCTAATACCACTTTGTTGGAAATAAAACACTCAAAAAACTTCTATTAAACTCAAAACAAATATTACAATAACACTCTCACTCAAGAACTCACTCACTCTTTACTTCTTCTTCACTTACTTAGAAGCTTTTCTTCTTCTTGATACCTAAATCAAAATGGGGAGGGGGTATTTATACTACTTACAAATCATTTTAGACCACACAAATAAACTAATCCAAAATTATAATAACCATACACCTCATCTTTCTACATCCTTCCACATTCTTCCAATTGACCACATGATTTTTTATGCCTAATTACCAAACCCTAAAGAATTCTAGATAGAGGGCTTAGACCTTATTTATGGACTTGGACTCTAATTTATTTGGGCTTGGGTTTGGGCTCCCATAATAGTTCGGGCCTTCAAATGGTTTGGGCCTAAAACAAGTTTACACTTCAACAAAAAGAAGATGGTGAACAACTTGAGAGGTTGGTTCAGTGGTTTGTCTCTCACACTACCCTTGAGTTTGTGAGTTCGAGTCGTATCCCGATTTTTAATTTCCAAATTAATTGTAATTGTTAAAAAAAAAACAACTTGAATATATTCTCAATTTCAAATAACAATCACACTTTTGTTAAAGTTTGAAAGCACAAAACTTCAATTTTATTTTTCTTTTCATTTCATATGTCAAATATTGTTGATTAAATATGCATTAGAAGTTGATATATATGACTATATGTGTGTTGGAGCTGCTTGAAACATAATTGTGTAGTTTATATATGAACATTAATTTTGTTTCAGGGTTGGCTTGACTTAGCTTATTAGAGATGTGGGATACGTTTAATTGTTTCGTACGGTATTTGACTCTGTAACGTTAGAAGAATTTAGTGTTTCTGATGTAATATTACGATTTAAGAAGGATCTTGCACGAAAAAAATATAAGGGATTACGCATTTAATACCTCCAGTATATGTATATAAAATTGATATAATGCTTTCATGCCCATGAGATTGTTTCAAAATATAGATTTCTTCGTTATTGTTATGCGCGCTAATTGGCTGGAAATGTTGGCAGAAAGTGACTAGTCACCAAAATGAAAACTATACTTCTCTGAGCATGAGCTGTTGCATGAAAACAAGTAAAAAATCGCGGTGCAAGATCTGGCCAAGAAACTTCAAGAACAAGACTTCATCTATATTTTGTTTTTGAAGTTTCAAGTGATGGAAACTGAAGAACAAGTGCAAAATTTTTGGAAAAGACTTTTGAATTTTCCGCCTCAAGAATAATTTTCTTTGTGGTGTACAACACACAGAAACTATCAAATTGACACTAACAGTACATGTAACATGTACATTGACCTCTCTGAGTCAATAACCTTTCAGGGAACATGTATGGGTTGGTGGACTAGGAGTAACTTGATACACACTTCTATTGATTTTGACATATTCATGAAAACTTTATCAAATCTACGTGGAAACTAGACAGCTTCTCTTGTTTGAGTCTTTGAATTTTCTTATAAGTATTTTTTTTTTTCTTTGCACGTTCATATATGTTATCTTGTAACAACACAAGACTTGATCAGCAAACAACTGCGATGGAATGTTGACTAAATCAACATTTGTTGGACCAGTTTTTAAAGTTTCAAATATCTCTCAACTTTGACTTGTCAATGCTGTGTAACCGCTTCTCAGCCTCAGGCTTTCTTCTCCCTATATATATATATACACACACACACACACACACACACAAAAACACACACAAAATCGGATATCCTCTATTGAAATCACTTAGTACTTCAATCCAATCTCATCAAGTTCTTGCAGTTTCTTTGAATTCTAAGACGATGCAATTTCCTCAACCCACAAGACCTATAAACAGTTATGATTTGGAGTCCCTTCGATTCCCTCAAGAACAGTGCTCACAATCACAACCTGTGAACATGGACAACAATTGCGAGTCTTGTTTGCCTGCAGAGACCACGTTTGATTCAATCCAAAGTCATGATAATTGTCAAACATCAATGGAAGAGTTGTACGAAAAACTTCCTGATCATCAATGGAAGGTTGATAAAGATACTAAAATGCGCGGGGTTAATGGACCGCTGGATGAGTTGCAGCAGAAGCTTGAGCGTTTCAAAATCAAGACGGTACAATTGGGAGGAGTTGTAAAGCAGGAGGAGAAGGATGATCAGAAGAGATAAAACGCTCGCTGAATAACAGCGAGCTTCATTTCATGATCAAAGATCAAGCAAGCACTGTCAAAATTATTGATTATAAGTGTAGAATTTGTAACTAAAGTTGACATTCAAATTCTTTTATTCATTTCATAGTGTGAATTTGTAATACAATCATATTAAAATTGAGAGCAATACATTCAAATTCTTTTATTCAATGATTAGAAGATGATCAGAGATTTAATTTGTTATTGATCTTTGGTACTGTTGGTGTCACGCGTTGATTAGAAAAGTACTCAAAAGAAGTATTTTTCCACCTTAAGATAGCATGGAATTAATATTTGTCGAAACAATTATAAACTGGAAAAGTAAATTGGATAATTGATTGAATGTTCAAAAAAAATTTGAGAACTATTTGAATGTCGGTTCAACTTTAACTTTTGAGATATTCAATCATTGGAAAGAGTTGTAACTGACAATTGTAACAGCTGCCAAACTATAACGTGAACCAATTTACTTTCTTCAACATATAATACTAAATTACAATTCCGATTTCAAATTATTTTGTTTATTTCACATTTTTGCAGTTGAAATTCTTCAATTTTTCTATCACCATTGCTGTGAAATCTAACATTATTGTATGCCAATATATATATAATTATAAAGAGTAAACAACTGATATATGCATATATATACTCATCATTCAAATCCAAGATATATAATCAACAAACCAGCACAGTTGAATACATTGTTCGACTTATATCAATGGTCGGAGATTACATTGAATAATTTTCTCATATAATATATTTTATTATCAACATGTGATGTCAGAATAATTACTCAATATGAATTTCTTGGTGTGCCTGCAGATCCGAGCCACTCCAATCAGCACCCCATTGTTGGTAGACTGTAGTGGTGATACTCCTTAGCAATTCCAATTTTGACACCTTGTTCATCCTAAGTATAAGAAATCGGCAGCGAAAATAATGCATGATTGAGAAGTGCTTGCAATAACCTCTTCTGTATGTGTGTGTATATATATATATATTTACTAGAAATACAAATTACTATTACTTTGACGGATCTATATAGGCCGGCGGTTGGATGTATAAGTCCAATTATATGTGAATACATCGTAATTATTGCAAATATAGACCCGTTGAACTGCTCTCATGAATAATTTTGAAATACATAAAACATATAACCTAGAGATACACATTCAATGAACACACATTAATGTGGGTGGTACGTTGATAAATCGATCAAGAGCATGTATATATGGTATTAGCTAGGTTGGTTTTTCAATCTAGAATGGTTTCCAATAGTAATAAGTAAAAGTTGAAAACATCAAATAAGATAAAGGATAGATTTTTAAACTGTACTATTATATTGGATTATTGTCCTACACACAATTTATTTATTTTGATGAGTGATTCTGTAAATCCAAAAACATTAAAAATAAAATTTACTAAAATTAGAGAGATAATTAACACCTCACAGCTAGGGGTGGCCACAGTTTGAGAATTGGCGGTTCCGAAACCGGCAGTTCCACACTAGTTCGCAGTTCTTTACGATTCCAAATCTGATTTCCAATACGGTTACGGTTTATAAATTTTTTTAAAAAATTAATTGAAAAATTAAAATATTCTAAAAAAAAATTAAAAGTGAAATCGGATTTGGAACCGAAACCGGCAGTTCCAGTCGATTCTAGTTCCCGTCAATTCTGGAACCGACGGTTTCGGTTCTTAATAATATGGGAACCAGAACCGGGACCGCCTAATCCCGATTCTGGTTCCCTGTTTCTTATCAGAATCGAAATCGGTCAACCGGCTCTGATTAAAAATGGCACGGTTTGATTCGAACCGAACCATAACCATGTCTATTTACAGGCAGAGCTAATGATGACTCGTGAACTTTTAATATTCAGAGATTGATTGTCACCTTATCTAGACTCCAAACTTTGCCCGGCTGATTGCTTTCTTTCATTTATTTCAATAAAAGGTAATCAAAATAAAAACAGTTCCACATGATCAATGAACAGAGTACTCACGTGATGCTTAGATGAAAAAAAAAAGAAAAAAAAAAAAGGACAAAACGTACGACCATATCAACTCTCTAAAACGAGTACTAGGGTAATAGTTTGACCGATATTGTCAAAGTTTGATGTTTGAAAGTATTTTGATTAGTCAACCAATTCAGGTCTGCTGTTCACAGCTCCTTCTATATATGTATATATAGAGCAAAGCAAATCCTAAGTCATCCAAATCATTGCCAAACCAACCCACATCTTTGATATTCACTTCTACAACTCACAAAACAAAAACAAAAGCATACTATTTACCAGCTTCTTGGATCACTTTTTCCATTACCATGCAAAACATGTTGATCAGAACTCAAACTTCCAGGCTCCTGCAACTTTCTCTACCCTCAAGTCCCATCTCCCTCACACCCAAATCCATAAATTTACACCAACTTCAACGTTCAGATCCGATGCATCAGTCCTCCCCGCAGCTCGCAAGAATGATGATAAACAACTATACGATCATGAGTACTACTAGTAGTCCCAAGACAGCTTGCGTGCCTGAAAACAGACTTCCATACATGGCTCCTGCTGCAACGTCGTCGCGGATGGTAAGAGAAGATCAAGAGAAATCGTATAACGAAATAGTTAGGGAGATTTCTGATTTTTTCAAGAAATATCCTGCTCATCCATATCATGATGATCAAATGGATCATAGAATAAACGTTAATGATCCTCAGACCACCAGACAAAGTAATTTGAATGTTGGTTCAAGTTCAACCACAACTCGCGGCCATCAACGGCCGTTAGATGGAATATCAATGAAGCTTGAACGGTTCAAGATTCGAACGGTGCAAAAGGGAGAGGTTGTTGAGGTGGAAGAGGAACGCAAGGGATAATTACTGACTTTAATTTCAAGCAATATGTTAATTGATTGTATATTCAAAATTCTTTTATTTAATTTGAATTGTACATTTGCAAGCTTCCTATAGTTTATTGAATTTCGAAAATAGTTGCAAAATTGTGTAAAGTGTAAAAAAATTTGGATCAGATATACATACTGAACCTAAATGCAAAGGTTTTGGTTAATTCAGGTCTTTGGATATTATATATATATGGTGTCCAATATCCATTGAATTTGACTGTAAATGAAGTGTCATGGACATCATCCCAATTCCAGATTTACTTGATTTCACTGTTAATAAAACATTATCATACATGTCAAGGTTTGGGACCCCGACAAGATGAGGTTGGTTCAGTGATTTGTCCCATCACACTTACATCCTTGAGGTTGTGAGTTCAAGTGTATCCCCTCCTCGAATACCTAATTTAATTGTAATTATTCAAAAAAAAAAATTCACTTATTAGTCTAGGAAAATGGTTTTTTAACTACACGAATAACTCAAATTTTACTAAAAAAGAATTTTTTTTTTTTTTTTTTTTTTGTGTTTTATTAGTACATTCGTGTTTTAGTAGGATTAGGTTTTTGTTTTTCATGTTTAGCCAAACAAGACGTCTGATTGTAGTTTGTTAACTTATTAAAAAAAAAAGAAAAAAAAAAGGTCTTTTTATTAATTCAGAAACTTGGTGCTTCTTCACATTTTCACATGTCAATCAAATTCAGGGTATCATGATTTTGTTTTGAAATGAATCGGTCAAAAGTCTATTGGGATATAAAGTTTCCAACGGCTACTGCCGAGTTATTTCCTTCCGAAGATTAAAATCGGACCACAGAGGGGATAGATAAATCTGAGATCAAACACTATATGTATGGTCCCAAATATATATTTCTTTAATAACTAAGAGAAAACCCCCCTAAAATATTTATAAAATAAATATGTTAGGATTTGAACTCTCACCACTAAAATGGAAAAGTCAACACGCACAAAACTTGATTTAAGAAGAAACGTGCTTGAGAGTATTACTTTCAACTTTTCCCTTTCTGAGTCAGATCCACGTTGGCATAGAGCCAACTACAAATAATCCGAGTTGGCAGTCGACAAAGAATATGAAAATAAAATAAAATATATCCAAGTTGGCTGTGGTCTTAAAAAGAGGGAGTGAAGGAGGCTGCACACCGTACGTGTCTTTTCTTCTTGAGTTTCTTGCCGTTTTCAGCCATTTAATTTTTTCTTCCCTTTTCACCCCAATATCATTTGCACACTTCACAAACACAGCTACAAAATAATAATAATAATGGTTCGGGTATTGACTTCTGTTCATGAATTTATGAAAATATTTACTTTTTGTTGTAATCAATCTATCTCTCTTCAACTTTGCTTTACAATGATACGACAATGTGATTTTCAATTTCATGGTCTCTTACATAATTTTGAAAGATCTCCTAACAACTAAACTAGCTTGTGACTTTTTTCCTAGAAACATGAAGTGAGTGCATGTGTGTATTGAAAGATGAGCAGAACTTTTGACAGTCAGGAGGGGAAATAGGGCCAAAAATTGACAGTTTAATTTGGATAGCCATTGATTGGAGATTAATTTGATGTCAATTTGGGCTCCACCACCTTCTGCTCATATACTAGGAGTAACTGAACTTGAAAATATTTCATGAATTATTGAAAACTTTCTAAGTGATCAATAAAACATTATATTCAGGAAAATTTGCCCGAACACAAACTCTACGGATGGAGGAAACTCATCAATCAAAAACCTATTCTCAAACGAAGACAAACATAGATTTTGGTTTAATATCAATGCTTCTTTTCAAAAAAAAAAAAAACATCAATTATTAGAGCTAGCAATTGGGTCACCACTTGACAAAAGCTTGAATTTTCAATCTATAAGTAATAAGTAAAAGTTGAAATCATCAAATAAGATGGAGGATAGATTTTTAAACTATACTATTATATGTCCTACAAGCAATAAAATAAAATGTATTAAAATTAAAGAGATAATTAACACCTCAGCTGATGTCTCATGAACTTTTAAATATTCAGAGGATTGATTGTCACCTTATCTAGACTCCAAACTTTGCCCAACTTGATTGCTTTCTTTCATATATATATATATATATCAAAGTAATTAAAAATATCAATAATACATATATATAAATACCAATTAATTAAGATTTGAAATCCTAATTTCTCATATATTGCAAGTAATCTATATCGTTTAGGCCTTCTTCCAACAATCCGCCGTATAGTTCTTAGCAACTTATATACATTTGAAATTTTCATGCATGTATTCTATATATCAGACCAGAACTGCAAAATCTTGTATATTTATTCTAGCTCTTTGACAAAAGCTAGAGTTGGAGACACCCCTAGCTACTAGTACTAGATGTTTGATTCTATCGAAAGAATATGAAATCAAATAAACGTTTATTTGTGGAGTTAAATTTAATCGATGTTGAAATAAAACTAGTGTTTTAAGTTGATGGGTGTAGAAAATATTTAAAATCATAATATTTTGTTCTTTAGTCATTTTCTATTTTAGGTCATAACCGATCATAATTAAAAAACCAATATGAGTGTATAAATCATTTTAATGGATAGTAATACCGTTCCGATTAATTTTACTCACATTAGAGTTTATCTTATAATTTTAAAATAAAACCAATTCCCACATGATCTACAAAAATAGTATTCATGGTGATGCTTAAATGTAAAGAAGATTAAACCTAGGACCATATCAACTCTCTAAAACAAGTACTAGTGTAATAGTTTGACCGATTGTCAAAGTTCGATGTTTGGATCTATTTTGATTAGTCAACCAATTCAGGTCTACTGTTCACATCTCCTTTTCTATATATATAGAGCAAAGCAAAACCTAAGTCCTACAAATCATAGCCAACTCAACCCATATCTTTGATATTCACTTCTCAACTCACAACACACACACACACAAAAAAAAAAAAAAAAACACAAAAGCAAAAGCATACTATTTACCAGCTTCTTGTATCACTTTTTCCATTGCCATGCAAAACACGTTGATCAGAACTCAAACTTCCAGGGTCCTGCAACTTTCTCTACCCTCAAGTCCCGTCTCTCTCACACCCAAATCCATAAGTTTACACCAACTTCACTGTTCAGATCCGATGCAGCATCAGTCCTCCCCGCGACTCGCAAGAATGATGATAAACAACATCATGAGTACTACTAGTCCCAAGACGACTTGCGTGCCTGAAAACAGACTTCCATACTTGGCTCCTGCAACGTCGACGTCGCCGATGGCAAGAGAGGAAGAGAAATCGTATAACGAAATAGTTAGGGAGATTTCTGATTTTTTCAAGAAGTATCCTGCTCATCCACATCATGATGATCAAATGGATCGTAGAATAAACGTTAATGAGACCACCAAACAAAGCAATTCGAAAAAAGTTGGTGCAAGTTCAACCACAACTCGCGGCCATCAACGGCCGTTAGATGGAATATCAATGAAGCTTGAACGGTTCAAGATTCGAACGGTACAAAATGGAGTGGTTGTTAAGGTGGAAGTGGAACGCAAGTGATGATTACTCAAGATTTTAATTTCAAGCAATGTGTTAATTAATGGATTGTATATTCACTATTCTTTCATTTCATTTGAATTGTACATTTGCAAGCTTCCTATAGTTTATTAAATTTCGAAAATAGTTGTACAAATATGTGAAGTGTAAAAAAATTTGTATCAAACTGAACCTAAATGCAAAGGTTTTTCTCTCTAGATAAATTTACTGGAATCTGGTTAATTCACGTCTGTGAATATATATGTGAGTAAATAACGCCTATCCCCCTGAGATTTGCTCAATTACAGACGGAGTCAACTTTTGGGTTTATTGACAAAAACCTCCCCTCTTTTAGGTTTGCTCAATTACAAGCAGAGTCAACTTTTAGCCAACTCTTCAATTTTTTGACAAAGACCTCCCCTGATCAACTGTTATATTTCACTAAATTTTACTAAGAGCAGGAAAGGTGTTTATCAATAAACGATAAAGTTGACTCAGCTTGTAGTTGGCAAAACCTTAAGGGAGGTCCATGCAATTTTATATATATATGGTGTCCAATATCCATTGAAATTTACTATAAATGAAGTGTGGAAATAATCCCAATTCCATGTTTAGATGATTTCACGTAATTAATAAAACAGTATCATGCATGTCAAGGTTTGGGACCTGAACTATTTTGCATATTTAAACTAATGATCAAAACCCGAAAACTTATTAGTTGTAAACTCAGATTTAATTTTTGTTTCCACTTAATCTAGGAAAATAGTTTTTGACTACACAAAAAACTCAAAGTTTACTAAAAAAGTTTTTTTTTTTTTTTTTGTGTTTTAGTAATACATACGTGTTTTAGTAGGATTGGGTTCGGGTATTGACTTCTGTTCATGAACTTTTGAATTTAGCTCTATATATCTATGAATTTATGAAAATATTTAATTACTTTTGTTGTAATCAATCTATCTCTCTTTAACTTCGCTTTACAATGATACAACAATGTGATATTCAATTTCATGGTCTCTTACATAATTTTGAAAGATCTCTTTAACTTTGCTTGTGACTTTTCCCTAGAAATTGACAGTTTAATTTGGATAGCCATTGATTGGAGATTGATTTGATGTCAATTTGGGCTCCACCACCTTCTGCTCATATACTAACTGAACTTGAAAATATTTCATGAATTATTGAAAACTTTCTAAGTTATCTATAAAACATTATATTCAGGAAAATTTGCCCTAATACAAACTCTACGGATAGAGGAAACTCATCAATCAAAAACCTATTCTCAAACGAAGACAAACATAAATTTTGGTTTAATATCAATGTTTCTTTTCAAAAAAAAAAAAACATCAATTATTAGAGCTAGCAATTGGGTCACCACTTGACAATCCAAGCACAAACATAAAATAAATTAACGGTTCAAGTTAACTTAATTGTGTCAAGTCTATAATTGTGTCATCCTATTTGATTTGTTTAATAAAGGAGTCTTGTTCAGATCTATCTTAACAAGATGCTGGCTGACACAATTACTGGTGGTAAATTTGTAACTTCAAATTGAGAGCATAACTGTAATATTTGCATTAGCGTATTACAAAAATTACAAATTTTGTTAAGCGAGTGATAATGGTCAAAAGAGTAAATATGTTCAACATATTAATTAACATATCATATGAGATGACAACTCGTATAATAAACGGGTTATACAAGTGTGTCATTTCACTTGTTTAATAAAAGATTAATTGCACTAATACCCATGAAGTTAGGTGAAATTACACTCTTAGGTAACTTTTCATTTTATTACACAAACATCCCTTAGATATAATGTATGATTGAGAAGTACTTACAATGACCTCCTCCGTATATATTTACTAGTAATACAAATTGCTATTACTTTGACGGGTCTGTATAGGCCGTTGGATGTATTTGTCCAATTATATGTGAATACATTGTAATTAATGCAAATATTGACCTTTGAACCCCTTCATGAATAATTTTGAAATAGATATATATGGTATTGGCGTTGATTAATATCATCTTTAATTTCCTTGGATGAACTGGCAAACTCCATCACTGGATGGTCAGCAAATATTATAATCTAGAAGATATATATTCGGCAAAATGGAAGGACAAAAGCTTTAATTTTCAATCTAGAATGGTCTCTATTTTTTTTTTTTTTTAACATACCACTTGCGGTGCTAGCGACTCAAACGTAGAACATTTTCAGGCTGAATGAGCTAGCGTCTTTTCCACCGAGCCATATTGGGTGGTGGTATCTAGGATAGTCTCTAAGTAATAAGTAAAAGTTGAAATCATCAAATAAGATGGAGGATAGATTTTTAAACTATACTATTATATGTCCTACAAGCAATAAAATAAAATGTATTAAAATTAGAGAGATAATTAACACCTCAGCTGATGTCTCATGAACTTTTAAATATTCAGAGGATTGATTGTCACCTTATCTAGACTTCAAACTTTGCCCGACTTGATTGCTTTCTTTCATATATATATATACCAATTAATTAAGATTTGAAATCCTAATTTCTCATATATTGCAAGTAATCTATTTCGTTTAGGCCTTCTTCCAACAATCTGCCGTATAGTTCTTAGCAACTTATATACATTTGAATTTTCATGTATTCTGCTGCTGCGGACTATTAATTAACATCCTGCAAAATTAATTCCTGTTGCACCAGAACTGCAAAACCTTGTATATTTATTCTAGCTCTTGACAAAAGCTAGAGTTGGAGAAAACGCTAGCTACTAGATGTTTGATTCTATCGAAAGAATATGAAATCAAATAAATGTTTATTTGTGGAGTTAAATTTAATCGATATTGAAATAAGAACTAGGGTTTTAAATTGATGGGTGTAGAAAATATTTAAAATTATAATATTTTGTTCTTTAGTCATTTTCTTTAAGAATATTTAGGTCATAACCGATCATAATTAAAAAAACAAAATGAGTGTATAAATCATGTTACTCACGTTCGAGTTTATCGTATAATTTTAAAATAAAACCAACTCCCACATGATCAATATATAAAAACAGTTCTCCTGGTGATGCTTAAATGTAAAGAAGATAAACTTAGGACCATATCAACTCTCTAAAACGAGTACTAGTGTAATAGTTTGACCGATTGTCAAAGTTCGATGTTTGGATTTTTTTGATTACTCAACCAATTCAGGTTACTGTTCACAGCTCCTTTTCTATATATATAGAGCAAAGCAAAACCTAAGTCCTACAAATCATTGCCAACCCAACCCACACCTTTGATATTCACTTCTACAACTCACAACACAAAAACAAAAAAACAAAAGCATACTATTTACCAGCTTCTTGGATCACTTTTTCCATTGCCATGCAAAACATGTTGATCAGAACTCAAACTTCCAGGGTCCTGCAACTTTCTCTACCCTCAAGTCCCGTCTCTCTCACACCCAAATCCATAAGTTTACACCAACTTCACAGTTCAGATCCGATGCATGAGTCCTCCCCGCGACTAGCAAGCATGATGATAAACAACATCATGAGTACTACTAGTCCCAAGAAGACTTGCGTGCCTGAAAACAGACTTCCATACTTGGCTCCTGCAACGTCGTCGCCGATGGCAAGAGAGGAAGAGAAATCGTATAACGAAATAGTTAGGGAGATTTCTGATTTTTTCAAGAAGTATCCTGCTCATCCACATCATGATGATCAAATGGATCGTAGAATAAACGTTAATGAGACCACCAAACAAAGCCATTCGAAAAAAGTTGGTGCAAGTTCAACCACAACTCGCGGCCATCAACGGCCGTTAGATGGAATATCAATGAAGCTTGAACGGTTCAAGATTCGAACGGTACAAAATGGAGAGGTTGATAAGGTGGAAGTGGGACGCAAGTCATGATGATTACTCAAGATTTTAATTTCAAGCAATGTGTTAATTAATGGATTGTATATTCACTATTCTTTCATTTCATTTGAATTGTACATTTGCAAGCTTCCTATAGTTTATTAAATTTAGAAAATAGTTGTAAAAATCTGTGAATTGTAAAAAAAAAATTGTATCAAACTGGAGCTAAATGCAAAGGTTTTTGTCTGTCAATAAATTTACTGGAATCTGGTTAATTCACGTCTCTGAATATATATATAAAAGTAAATAACGCCTACCTCCCCTTAGGTTTGCTTAATTATAGACGGAGTCAACTTTTGGGTTTATTGATAAAGATCCTCCCCTCTTTTGGGTTTGCTCAATTACAAGCAGAGTCAACTTCTAACCAACTCTTCAATTTTTTGACAAAGACCTCCTCTGATCAACTGTTACATTTGACTAGATTTTACTAAGAGCAGGGGTGATGTTTGTCAATAAACAATAAAGTTGATTAAGTTTGTAGTTAGCAAAACCTCAGGGGAGATCCATGCAATTAGCTCTCTCTCTCTCTCTCACACATGTCAAGGTTTGGGACATTAACTATTTTGCATATTTAAACTAATGATCAAAACTCGAAAAATCATTAGTTGAAAACTCAGATTTAATTTTTGTTTTCCTTAGTCTAGGAAAATAGTTTTTAACTACACAAAAAAACTCAAAGTTTACTAAAAAATGATAGTTTTTTTTTTGTTTTGTTTTAGTAATACATACGTGTTTTAGTAGCATTAGGTGTTTTGTATTTTTGTGTTTAGCCAAATAAGACGTCTGATTGTAATTTGTTAACTTATTAGAAAGAAGAAAAAAAATAGTGGTCTTTTTAAAAATTCAGAAACTTGGTGCTTCTTTATATTTATATTATCACGATATTCAACTATATTAATCAAATTCAAGGTATTATTATTTTGTTTTGAAATGAATAGGTCAGGAGTCTGAACCTGCGGAGATCAAATAAGATATGTGTTCTAAATATATACTTTCATAATGATCGGGAGAAAACTCCCCACAAATGGGTATAAAATACGTACAATGAGAGTATTATTTTTACTCTTTCAACTTTTCCCTTTTTAGAGCCAAATCCAAGTTGCCGTAGAGCCAACTACATATAATCCGAGTTCGCACTCGACCAAGAATATGATAATAAAATAAAATATATATCCAAGTTACAGAATTTATCAAAGTTTTTTTTTTTTTTTAAGGATTGACACCAATTGGATCAGACCTCTTCCGGGACATAGCGAGATTAACCACTATAAATACAGTCCAGAAAATAACTCACTACATTTATTTTTTATTAACAATTGTGAGATTAGAATCTCTATCAATAAGTAAACGGAAAGCGTATTACCCACTTGAATTATAAATGAATGTGCAAGTTGGTCAAAATACGACCGATTAATACATCTCAAGCTCAAGTTGAATTCATTGGATCAAGTTGGCCAAAGTTGATCCCACTTAAGCTTCAAATTCATTAATCCGTCGTGTGGATTGAATGTATATACGCCCAACTAACAATCAATTGTTACTTGGTCTTCCTCGTGAATGTGTGTTACATGCCACTAGGGTTGTTGGCCATCAATTCGTTTGATTTGGGTGTAGGTAAACCAAACCAGTAGCTAACAATCTAAACCAAATCATCAAATAATTAGTTTGGTAATTTGCAAACCAAATCAAAATAATTATAAGGTTATTTGTTTGGTTCAATTCATCGATTTAGTTTGTTGGTTTGTTATTATATATTATAACTAAAAATGTATGATATTACTGTAACATACATAATAATATCATTAATTTTTCAATCAAATAAATACCAATTTTATAATACAATATAATAATTTAATTAATTATTTTTCAATGGATTAGTGTCGACTACAGGCTACAGCTGCTGCTGCTACTAGTGCTTAATGGATACTAGCTCCATATCCACTTGTTGGTGTAGTAACAGTGGCAGCATATACGTGCTTTCAACTTTCTCTCGTGCTACCGCCCAATGTGCAGTACGTCTTGATAGTAAAGATTGTTCCTGGAAATATCTCAGATTCGAATTCTCACACTACACGTATCTTTAGTTCTGAGTCGAATACCAAGTTGGCATATAGCAAACGAACTAAGAATAATAATTAAATAAAATACAAGTAATCCAAGATTGACAATTGGCCAAGAAAAGGAAACAATAATAATAAAATCTAAGTTGACAGGTAGATGGCCTAAAAATTGAAGAAATATACAATAGAATTTAATGGATAATCATCTTTGATTTGATAATTACCTCACCAATTGTTATTTGGTCTTGTATACATGAGTTATTTTACCTTTTCTATTTTTTCTAAATTCTTAGCTATAATCTCATTAAATGAATATATGTATGCATCGTGATTGGGCCTCATAATCTTATGATTTTCGAGTACTCAAATCTTGATCGTTGAAAAGGTATTATAATCATAACTTAAAGTAAAATAAACAACAACAACAATAATAATAATAATATATGGTAACACACATCAACTTGGTATTACATTAATTTTAGAGGGTACTCAGTTGCCGAATTTAATCTTAATATCTTATTACATTAACTTTAGTATCAAAAACTCATATTTCCAGGCTCCTACAATTTTATTTTTATTTTTATTTTCTCAAGTTATGGGCCCATGCAGATAGTTTTGGGCCCAGAAATATTAGAAGATCGATCTTTTCATGCACCTTGTTCGGGTTGGGCTGGGAAAGTAGGCACGAAACTAGCTCCCAATATATATATATTATTAATAAAAAATAGTATTACAAATTTACAAACAAAGAATCTGATTTATAGTTCTTAATTTATTTATTTTTTAATTATACAATTAGAAGATTAATTATAAGTATGCCGATCTATGGAGATTATACCCGACATACCACTTGAGCTATGGATTCTACATTTAATCTATAAATATATTCTCAATTAACATTTAAAAATTCAGGTTTTATTATAAGAATCCAATCAAATGTCATCAATATTAACCTTTATCAAGATATAAATTTTATTTATACACCAATTAAATTATTGGTGAACCCAATTTTGTTTATATCTTTTCTATTATTTATTAAAGTGAAAACCCTAACCCTAACCTAACCATATTTTTTCAATCTTTTTTTAAGGGATATAATTACAAGATTAATAATTGTCGGGATTTACCGAGATCAATCATTAAATGTGCGGTGCAAATATTTACTCCCATAATGGGAAATATCTACTCTCACAATGACGGGAGAAAACTATCTACACAAGCTGGTAGTGGTAAATGTGCATGGTGAGAAGAGGAATTTGCACTTACCACTTGAACTATGAGTTAATGTGGCTATTTTTTTAATCTTTAATTTGTCAATAGAGTTCTCTTTAAATAATGATCCTTATTAGTTTTCACCGAGCCTTCGTCTTCTTTTTTCTCACACTACCTTCCCATGTTAATTGTTGACTTTTTTTTAATAATTTTTTTTCAATGATTATTTTGAAATTGAAGCTTTGATCTGTTTGGCATCTAAAAATTCTTCAATGGGTCACTCTTTTTTTTTTTTTCTTTTTTTCTTTTTTTTTTTTGTGTTGACATGTGGGTAAAAGATAATCTTTCAAATTAAATTTAGGTTCGCAGATGGTCAAGAAAAGAAAATAAATTAGAGCAAAATTCAAGTTGGCACACGCCCATGAAAAGAATTTCAAAAAATAGTCCAGATTCATGTGCTATATATATATAGTATTTGTGCTTTTCATTTACTTTCAACGAATTCATTATATATATAGCCATGCAATCTTTGATTAGACCCAGTGCAAAATCCACAAGATCTTTGGTTGAGGAGAAAATTTGAAGTCTAAATGTGCTATACACACACATACACACTTAATTTCAGATGATTAAACCTTGTCAATCAACCATTTATGGTTAAATTAACATAATCAAATTACCTAATTTAAGTAGAGGACAGATTAAAATGTTGTGCTGACAAGACTAATGACCATGATAAAAATGCAGAAAATTGAAGTCTACAAATCATAACTTGAATTGAAGATAAGAGTGATAACAGGACTTAAGTCACCCACTTTATATGTGTATATGTAATTGATTACACATCATCTAAGAAGTGGCTTTCCCATCAATTGATCTGGATTTGTTATGGAAACTTGCATGAAAATCAATGAATTTAGTGTTATATTGTAAGTCTGTAACCAGCAATGATAGTGAGGAGAGAGAGAAAAAATAACGATGATTGGTTCAGTTGGTTGAGTACTCATTAGCACTTTAACAAGAATCAATATTCGAGTCTCGTCGGCTGTCCCTCTTGGTGGGTAATCTATAAGTACCACTATAAGCCCTCGTTGAGGCATGTGGCATACTCTGACCCTGAACTGGGGTAGCCTTTCTTCACCTAAACAATTTTTTTTAAAAAAAAAAAAGACATATATTTATAAGTTAAAATGGTAAACCATTTAAGTTAGTTTAACTGGTCAAGTTCTATGTTCCCTGGAGGTCATTTCCTTGTGAATTTCCTAACTCCATACATGAATGCTCTGCTTTTGACCAAATTGAAGAAATAGATTAGTTCAAGGTATGCGAAACTGGCCTAAAACACCACCTCCGCAATATAAAATCAAAAAAACAAAAATAAGCTAAAATGGTTGGGCCTCGTGCCTATAAGCTGAATTTTCGAGACTTATTAGAACATCATGGGCTGGTAACTGGTTAGAGTTTTGAACCATTTGATGTAAATATATGGCTTAATCGATCTCTATGTCATTAATTATTTTCAGTCCACTGTGAGGGTTTTCTAACTACACACCCTCATAATATTCATAATTTTTTCACATCGATATTTTGCTTTAATTTTATCAATAACATCATATCAAATCCATCAATTTTCTTAGAATTTTACAAAAAAAAAATTCATATGAAAAAATATTGTGACATATATTGTTGGCATAAATCATCAATCGGTTAATAAAATAATGGCACGTGACATTATTGATGACGTGACAATTTAACCAGTTAATTGAATTAGTTCCACAGATAACCTATTTGAAGTAAACAATTGAGAACTCAAAAATAATCTCAATTCACCAAAAACTAGATCACTGTCGAGTTTAAGAGGGACAATTCGACATCACACATGTATAAAAAGATACAAGAAGAAGAAGGGTAAGTTTTTACAATTTGACTTAAAATTAAGAGAAGCTTTGTAGCAGTGATTGTGATTATTTTTGACACTATAACTGACTTGACCTTCAAAGGATGGTAGTTAACAAACCAACGTTGGCGGTGCCCCATTTAACATTTCTTCCCTCGCAAGTAGTTCCAAGGGTATATCACCCCATACTGACCCCGATTCCGAAGGTTTTGAGTTTTTTTACAATCTTAAACATATATAATAAAATACCCTTAATAAGTTAATTAATGGGAAGAAAATGTGAATGGGACAGTTGTAATTAGCTAGGTGGGTTGTACATGGAATATATTTGATTATATATAGGTGTGGACTGTGGAGCATACACAGCAGCCGCAGCCACTGAAGAATCGCATGTCATTTGTAGGATTCAACAGTGAGAAGCATAACATATATATAAAAATTTGAAGTACAAGCACAGTCAATAAGGGTGATAATTAGGCTTTTATGGTGCTTAGTTTCTTTTTATCATTGCCTAATACATCATTATCACTTCTAATGACTCTCTTGATCTCTCTCATTCTCTCTCTTATGTGGCCTTGTTTGACTGGTTCATTGCTGACATGTCTGCATATGATTGGTCATACCACTTACTACAAGCATATACATATACCAACTTTATAGAAACTAGGGTTTTTCATTACATAATTTGTCGAATATTTGCTGCTACACACTTTTTGAAATATCAGTTTATCAATTATTAATGTTTAGTTAAAGTGCATCACAACTTATATGAAGATTGGTTTGAAGGAGATTGATACCAAATCTTTTATTAATTTTAAACTAGGGTGTTCGAAGGTTAAGATATGATCTTACTTAATGTCAAATGTCTGGTAATAAATTTCAAAATAAGTATAAAAATAAATACAACCTCCAACAATATTCAAATAACGTGAATAGCGGTTTAAAAAAAATAAACTCCTAAAGCCTAGGGAACCAAGAACTAATCTTCCCTGAAATGCCAATTCATGTTATGTACAAATCAAAACCTCAACCATCTAAAATCACAATGGATTAAGTGAGTTGGATACTCAATAAGCATACTAAATATTAATTTTTATTTATTAAATTAAAATAACATTCAAAACACAAATAATAAGACTTATCATATATCGAAAATCGCATAATTATCATATATCAAAATAATACTAGGTTCCCTTCACTCACCACTGTATAATAGGACTTGCATATAACACATATCTGATATCATATATTGGAGTTAAAGTTAACCGTCAATAACTAATGTATACATGGAAAATAAAATAATAGGATCCTTTTAATAGAAGTAATTTTTAACTTTATGTATAAATTTTTTAACTAATTATACGCTATTGACAACATTTCCTTAATTAAACAATTCATAAATTACATGTATTCACTGTTTATTTTGTATCCCTAAAGAATAATTGTTCATTTTCTTTATTAATTAGACAATTCTTCTACATATTAGTATACATTAAAAATATGGAGAAATGTTTCAAAAAACAAATATGGAGAAAAAAGTGGTCTGTCCCTCACATTTACACCCAAGTTGTGAGTTCCAATCATGTCCCTCTTCTCTAATTCCGAATTAATTTTAATTGTTAAAATATATATATATATATATATATATATATATAAAGAAAAAAAATTAATTTAATAATCCTCTGATTTTGTTGAAATGCCCTTATGCACATATAAAACTTGAGACATAAGAAATAAAAATGAAATTCAGTTTTAATTTATCAAGAGGACTATTGATCATAATAATACATAGTATGCAAAAGGGGACTGTATGTACGTATAAATAAAGTAAGATTGTAATGTATAAAATATATTATTCAATAATGAATCAAATTTGATTAAGACAGATAAAGTTGAGATTGATCCAACGATAAATCTCTTACATCTACGTCAATAAACTTATAAATTTGAGTTCTGTTTAAGCTTTTTCTAACTTTTAAATTTAGAATAACTTAAAAAAAGAAAAAAAAAAGAATTGGATATACAAATATATGATACGCTAACAAATCAAAATATAACCAATCACTAATGCTAGTATTTTGCATTAAGAATAATATTCAATTTTAAATTATTAACATATATATGTTTTGCATTTCTTTAGAACTATTCTCCATGTGTATCATGTGTCTCTTGCTTTCAAACTTGAGCGATCTCTTCTCCTACTCTCACTTTTTGAATAATTTCCACTCATTCATCATTGTAGCAGCAAAACATAGAATGTATGCACGTACATGCAGTCCGTATGTATCTCATACGCTCTTAAGTTAATCATATACATTTAGTGATAAATTTCGACTTTTTAATCAAAAATAATTAAATAATTAGTTCAAAAAACGTATTTATAGGAGAAGAATCCTCTCCTCGCCAAAATATCTCCCAAATATTTTCGATTGGTTATTAACAACAGTACCGGATGGTGCGCCTAGACATAACACCATGCATGAGTAAGGGCCAGAGACTCATCTTCAAAGAGTAAGGTGAAGTGTCCATATCCATCTCGACTTTCAACAGTATCAATTCACAATAATAGATCGACGCGTGTGACGAGTGCCCCAACTAGTTGACAATGACACGTCAACATATGCTTTCATATATGGAGCATAATCAAATCAACCATGTTTATATATATATATATATATAAAAACTTGCTGTGATATTCCAAAATTAATTCATGTAAATATATATTTTCTTTTTCTGTTGTTTGGTCATTCATGTAATAGATATATATATATATAATTAATATAAAACAAGTAATTTTTTTTTAAAGAGGGTATAATTACAAGATTAATAATCTGTCGGGACTTATTGAGATCAATTATTAAACGCACGGCCCGGATATATGCTTCGATAACGGGAGACATCTACTCTCACAAAGGAGAGAAAACCACTCACACATTCTGATAAATGTGTATGGTGGAAATTGAACCATCACCACTTAGGTGAGAGGAAAATGCACTAACCATGGATGTGGAAAAAAAAAAAAAGGAAAAAAGAATGAGTTATGTGGTTAGAGTAAGGTTATCAAACCCTAAAAAATTCAACGTTTTAATGATTTTAATTGACTAAGCCTCCAACTTGCTTGCTTTTCTTCACCAAACCATGGATGTTATCTTTGCTTTTTAACCTTAGATTTTTCATGAAAATTGAAGATTTTTTGCAGAGAGCATTTGGGCAAACCCAGAATCTTTTCCTCTCAAATATTCCAAAACTAATGCTATGGCATATATAATTTCATCAAGTGATCATGGAGAGGTAAGTACGGTTATTTGCTCTTGTAGCTCTAATAAATTCGAGATAGAAATATAGGGTTTTCTTCATCCAAAACACAGAAAGAAAAAAAAATATATTCTCTCTGTAAATTAATCTGCTCTCCAGTATTAATTTACAGAAGGGAAGTGCCATTAAAGTATTTTGCAGGAAGTGAGATAAATATATATGTATATATGACAGAAAAATTGAATGTATTATATTTCCAGTTGGTAGTTGCAGATTCAGTTGGTGATATATATATAGTTAAAGGCCATGATCAACCACTTGAAGCTCATGAAATTATATATCCATGCAGCAGTTTGGACATTTGAAGACAATCCAGGTGATCATGAATTCAATGAGAATTGAAAAGAAAATTAGCTAGCTATATGCATAAATAATAATCCTTTAGAATTCATTTGTCTAAAATAAGGTTTTGATAAAATCAACTCAAGTTGCTGAGATATTATTATTGATATATACACATTGTAGGACACATATTGCAACACATTATTAAAGCAAAGCAAGGTGCAACAACAGCAAAAACCAACATTGAAAATCCTGTACAAACAACCAGAAAGGGAAAAAAAAAAAAACAAACAAACAGACAAAGGCCACTCATACACGCATTACTTGTTGCGGTCTCGCATCTGAGATTTCCCCGTGAGACAAGACCCTATGATTTACTAGTGTTTAATATATATATATATATATATATATATATATATATATATATATTATTTTATTTTTATTTTTTTTGTGTTTATTTTTAGTGGTGGAGAAAACATTGTTAAAATTATAGATAAATTAAGGGAATTTCCAGAGGTTGTGATGATCTTCTGCAGTAGTATCAGCAGCATCATCGTCCCCATCAATGTCCAAACGTGGTGGGCTGAGAAGCATCCCCTCTGCCATGTTAACAAGAAGATTGGGCATATCAAAGATCAAATCCTCATCGACAAATTGATGATGATGATGAACCATTGGTGACTCTATCACATTAGCCCCACTAGGCTGATCATCGTCCATCTCAACTATCCCAGATAGAGCATCCTTTGCAGCACCTAAAGCTGCCGCCGCAGAGGCGGCGGCAGCCTGTATATCACGTGGAGAGGAGGATGCAGGCACAGGAAAAGAAGCAGCAGAGTTTGGGAAATTAAGCTCAGCATCCTGGCCTTTTAGGGCAAGCGCCGCGACATCGTAAGCAATCGCAGCCATTTCAGGAGTAGGAAATGTGCCTAACCATATCCTGGTAGGCTTTCTTGGCTCCCTGATCTCAGATACCCATTTGCCACTATTTCGACGCCTAACTCCCCGATAAGTCCGGTGGCGGCCTGGAGCAGCAGCAGCAGCAGTAGAAGAAGAAGCATTGCTGCTGCTGCTGGTAACACTACTACTTTTGCTTGATTTTGAGTAATGCATGGTGGTCTGTTGTATTGAGAAATAACGGCGATGAGAGAAGCCATTTATGGAGGAGGGATTCTTGGGGCTTGAATTGTTGTTGCAGAGAGAAGAATAAGCAGCAGAGTTGATGATCTGATTGGTAAAGTGCAAACCAGTTGTTGCTGATCTGCGTTGTGTTGAGGGTTGGGGTGTGAGCCAGCTCTGTGTTGGACATCTCGGTTGGACTGCGTTTTTGCTGCAGCAATTTTATTTAACGTCAAGAACAGTAACTGATATTTTGGAATTTGGAGCAATTTGGATTTTGCTTGAATTTCTTAATAATATAGATTTTGATTACAACAAATAACCAAGGGGACAAGACACTGTACGAGAAATCTTCAGTGAAAATAAAGGTGACAGTGACATATCATGTGTATATATCCATCCATTAATATGCATCACTTTTCAATATTATATATATATACTACAAACTATATTATATATATATATATATGATACACATATAAATAATATGGTACGATTCCATTTATTTTTTCTCAAGCAATTGAACTCTCGTAATATAAATATTGATTAGAATAACATGAAATATTTCTCATATTTTGTCGTATGTTATAAAGAGTCTACTTCATTTTTTTATCATTTTTTATGTAATACTATAATTTAAGAGTGATAATTTTATTTCCTCTCCCAATATTCTAGGTGTCATCTTTTTTTCTCTTTTCTCAGTAAATTTTGTATACTGTCCAAATTTGAATCTCTGGAAAAAAAAAAATTGCAATGATCACAAATTTAAATTGCAGCAAATATTGAAGAGAAATGCTTACTATAAATAGATAACTATACACTATCTATCCATAAAATTTGCATCCTCCATCTCCAGAATGCCAGTAATATATAGCAGTCTAGCTACCCAATTAATCTTATTATGGTGTGCTTCCATATTTCACGATCTTCATTTTTCAATTCAAAAACCCTACTCTACAATCAAACATGAAATGTATTTCAAGTGATGATCATACAGATACGGTGATTAATTAGTATTGCGTATATTTTCCAAGGGTGATCTTTTTCATGATCAATCAAAGTGTATATATATACAGGGAGCGAAATTGTCCAAACTGTTGCGAAAACAAAAGCGAGTTCTTACTTCCAAATAATTTTTGAAGCATCATCATCTCTACCTATCGTAGTAGGGAAACCACGAGGTCGAGCTATACGTATAAAAAAATAAAATGAATAAACTATTTGTTTAAATTCATGTCTAAATGATATGACGCGTTATCTTATGATTAATATAATAATTACAACTCATATACATTTAAACATGAATTTTGATCAAAATATTATGAAACAGTTTTAACATTATTCACTTTACATATACGAAGAAATTAATTGTCTGTTCTCAATTAAACTAGATTAGTACTGTTATAACATTAAGGGGTCGTTTATTTCTCCAATTATAACTTAACGGATCTAAATTGGACATATTAAGTTATTTTTAATTATTTTTTAAGCGGTTAAACAACTTAAAAAAATATTAAAAAATAACTTAAAATAAAAAGTTATAAATTCTGACTTATAGTTAATTACCTAATCACTACGTCATAATTACAATATTTTTTTTCTATAATTATTATTTTTATATCTATATATTTTTAATTTTATATTCAGCCAGATATTTATTCCTTAAAAAAATAAGCAACCAACACTTTTATTCCGTTATTAGAATGAAAAAAAAAAAAGAAAAAGAATACATGTTATTCAGATTTTAGGTTTCGGTCTCTATTCAATTTTCAAAAAAATTATTTAGACCTATTCAGTTTTCAGATACAAAAACAAACAACCCCTAGTTCTAGTTGTGCAAATGTTTAATGTAGTGAGTTTAACTCAATTAAAATTCAAAGCTAGAACAAATAAGCATTTGGAGTATGGCCTTTAATTTTTATAAAGTGCAAGTACTTCTTGAGAAGTCACCATCCTGTACCTACTAATTAACTTATCAGCTCAAACCATGCCTGCTAATTGCGGTTTATGATGCGATTTAAGTGCATGAATTTGGTATATATGTGAATGATCACATTCTTGACTAACAAGTACTGAGAGCTACGTCACCAACCTCCAAGCAACCAACCTCTCTAATTTTTATTTTTTTTCACAAAAATCAAAATGTAATTACCATCACATTAATAAAATGAAATTGGAACTAATAAATTAGCAAGGAGCCCCTTTTTGTCCTTTCCAATTTAGGCAAAGTCAAAAGCCTTACCTCTTTGATCTATCAGTTTAGGCCTTAAAAAAATCATTGATTAAGAATCCTCGGATTGCCAAGGTGGTGTGAAACTTCCCGATTCACGTTATTAGTGGGACTTCAAGTCCTGTAGAGTTTTCTCTCTATTATGTATGAGTAGAAATAAAAGTAAATGTTCGGACCGCACATGTAATAATTAAAAAAAATTCTTATAATGTCAAGGAAAGTTGATGACCTAGAACGATTTCTAATTAGTCATGTACACTAGAAAAGTTTTTAAGTGAGTGAAGAATCCATGTCTATAGACTGTAGAAACATCTGCGCCGTGTTGTTTTGCAAGTGGAGTCGGGTTTCTAATGATAGAGGAGACATTAAACTGAAGAGCAGGAGCATATTAAGTCAAACTAATATGGAGATATTGTAGGAGTTGATCTGTAAAGTGTTTTGATCATAATTTTCTGACGATATCAAAAAAAGGACCATGTCACAATAAGCACCCACTGTAACCGTGTTGCGAGAAAAGGACGGCGTTGCCGCTTGCTGCTGCCTCTGCGGCTGCCGCTGCCCGCGTGCGTAGCTAGCCGCGTAAGTCGATGAACTTGGCAGCAGATTTTTTTTTTATATATTTATATGTGTGTGTCTGTTACAGTGCCATTCTTTGTACAACACGGTTAAATTCTTCATTAAAATTCATGATGGGTATCATCAGTTACTTGACCCACTTGTACGCATCAGTTTTTTGCGGCTTTTTCATATTCAACGTGCTGGTCTAATTATGTCACGGTTTCAATGATACTAATACATTTTTTTTACACAAGTTCCCTTCACTTATTGGTGCGAGCCTCAAACTTCCCCAACCCACTAAAGTTCAATATCTTATGTAGGCATATAAATATATATTTATATCATTGTCCATAAAAACTCAACTGTATTGGTAGACTTCTCACTTGTATTGGGAATAGACCCATCATGTTGCTGGGAGTATATATTCGGACAGTGCTTGTATAATTTAATCTCGATTAGTCCTACTAGCTCTCTGACCCGTAAAGTGTCAGATTTTAAAAAAAATAAATACATTTTTTTGTAAAACTATTATATAAATTTTTTTTGATTAATTGACTTTATTTTTCATTTTTATTTTTATCTATTTAGAAAATAACTATTAAATAGCTTTTTCATACAATGAAATAGTTGCTATTTTGAATCAGTAACTTATAATGAAACTATTAAATATTATTTTGGATAAAAAGTTTAAATACATATAAATTTTTTAAATATATCTATTTCTCGCTAATAAAAAATAATTCTTTTATTGTAAACACACAAACAAAAATCAATATTTTTGGTCTAAAAGTAATCAAAGAATCAAAAAAATTAAATTAAATAGCATGAAAATATTTAAGAATAAGATGTATTGGAAAATCTTAGTTATATATTAAAGCAACCGATGACGGAACTGTGCAATAACATAATAGAAAAGATTTGTTGAAGAATCTCTCGATATTTACTAGTAAATACTTAATGTGAAACTTGAACTTGTTTCTTATAATAAAAGTTGAAAAGTAAAATTATACGAACACAACCAATCAATCAAGAGGACATGACTTGACCGCCCAGTGGCTTCGTAGTAAAGGCACCTATTCAGCCTAACAATATCTCATATTCAAGTTATCAGCACCACAAATGGTATGTAAATAACCATTCAATCAAGAGGACATGACTTGAAATTGGAGGCTGCATGATACCCCAATTGTTGGGCCTACAATTGGGTATTTTGGGCTCCGTTTTGGACTGATCCAGTCAATCAGATGTGCCTCAAGCAAATACAACCATGATGGGCCAAACTCTCTCTCCAGTATAACAAGCCCAAACCAACCCTGGCCCAGATCATGATAGCCCAAAGAATTTTTTTTTTTTTTTCTCTCTCTCATTAATGCATGCACCTCTCCTCCATACCCCTCCACTAACACAAAATCGTATCAAGTCCTCCTCCTCCATATTTTGGTGCAAGTACGGATAATTGATTCTGAGATTCTTACTACAATACAAAAAATAATTCCTTTGCTATATTTTTATTTTGAAAAATATATTTAATACTTTAAAAATATTTTAAGTTTAAACCATACCTACTATCAAGTCATCTGCAGAATATTAGTATATATCCTCCCAACGTGCTTTTTTTATTATTATTTATGTTAAATAGCTATTTTAGAGCATATATTCCTTATATATCTATAAATTCCTTTTGTGAGGATTCCACTTAATAAGTGGTTGAGGAAAAAAAACATAATAATAAATCCCAAAAGATGCAATATCTTTTGGGAAAATAATGGAGGTGGAAATAATAGCTAATTGTAAATAAATTTGTTAGAAAATACATTTATTTTCTAAAGGTTACAAATTACAAGATTAATAATTGTCGGGACCAAAACTACACACACATACTGATAAATACAGCATGGTGAGAATTGAACCCTCACCATTGAAGTGAAAGGGAAGTGCACTAACTACTTGAGTTATGAGTGAATGTGCAAGAAAATACATTTTTTGCTCGTATTAAAATGAGACTTGCTTATAAATTATAAGGTAGTGCAAATCTTGATTTAAAAATAAATAATAAAAAAAAATTGAATACAACATAATCTATAAAGATAAATATCAAAATTTGTAATACTTAAACTCTAAATTTATATAACGTTTTGAGTTTATTATTACAAATTTATTTTAAATTTAGTGAATTTTTAATATAAATTTAGTAACATTCTCATTTTCGTCCATATGTTTACTAAAATTCCTAAGATGACACTAATTAAGTGTGGTAGAGTAGTGCACCTCCTTTAGCTTTAGTAGTATATACATTATTTTCCATATCTATAGTAGAAGTTAAAAGTATGTATTTTAAAAATATATATATAAATTTATTTTTGATATTATAAGAATATATATATTCGGACCCACACATATGAAGTAAGTGTTTTCTTCTCTTTTTTTTTAATTTTTTTTTTGACATACTACTTATAGTGTTGATAATTTAAATCTAAAATATTATCAGACTAAATAAACACATTTATCATCGAATCATATTGAACGATAATGGAGTAAGTGCTTTATTATAATTATAATGTTATAAAAGTAGATATTCTATTCATATGTATAAGAGGGGCTGAATATTTGGAAGAGATGATTATTTGACACCTGTCAACAAATGATGGGATTTGGTGATCACTCAAAACAAAGAATACTTTAAACATTTAAAATAAAAGGAGATGCGATCTTTAATTAATTAGGACTAGTAGTCTAATTAAATAAATTAAAAAACACAAAAACTTTCTTATGTTTAATGATGGAGCATTTAAAGGGAGACAACTCACTCCTATCCCATCACACATTTCGATAAGACAACTTTTAACTACAAACACAAAACACAATCAAAATCAAAATCAAACCCTCCACTCTCTTCTCCTGTTTTCCTGCCTGCAATCAAACCTCCCCAATTTGACTATTCTCACTCCACCTCAATACTAATAATATTCACTTTTTTTTTATATATTTATTTACTCAAAATCATACTATTATCCGTACGTTGATATTGGTTTAATAATATACCTCTCACGTTTATTTCTATAAAATCGCAAATATATTTGAGGTACATTGTTATTCTCTAATTAATTTAAATAATATCTTAAATTATAATAATTTTTTAATAAAAAAATATGCAATCACTCTTGATTAAGGATGTTCATTTTCTTTTTCAAAATTAAGGAATCTTATCGAACTTTATTCATTTGGAATATGATTGATTTGATCAATCAAATCCTTTTTAATATTAAATTGAATATATTAATTGAATTAAATATGTTAAGTTTCTCTGATATCATTGGTAGAAATTAAAATAAATATTAAAAATAATATTATCTACTTAATCATTATTAGTTTTTTAAGTTTTTTATTTGTGAACTAATTAATATTTTAAATCGTATTAAAATTTAAATAACCTATTATAATTCTCGCCAATTGTAATTATACTATATTTAATTGAGTCAAATCAACTTATTTTTTTTTCTACAAATTAAAGAAGAAATGATTTAGTGCTGTCTCACATAGTTAAAAGTCCAAAAAAGCAGCAAGACTTTATAATATGTGAGAAAAATGTAAAACATAACTCATAATTTATATAGACAGACACTAGTCACTTAATACGTTTAAATGGTCGGATACACCACTCATCCGTGTATCTGGCATACTGAAAATTTTCTCGTTCATTCATTCTATCGAGTCATCAGTCACAGTCCAAGTGCACCCCACCAATGTCCTTCTATAAACTCAATTTTATCTTTCTTTCTTGTAGTCATAATTGAGCAATACCTCCTGAGGAGGTTTCAATTTCATTGTCAAGCATGAATGAATGTGGCCATGTCTGTCCATCATGCCATATCGGACCCACAAATGGATATCTCCATCACTCCCAAATTTTCTTTATCATCAGATGGTGACGAGTGACGAGTGAGGACCATTATATATATCATCAGTCTCACAGCTGCAAAATATTTTGAATTGGGCCAATATATATATATTCCAATCAATAAAGATTGGCTTTTGCACACTCTCTCTCTCTCTATATATATATTCCCAAGTGGACCATTCGTTATCATAATATTTCGCTAATTTTGCGCCCACACTTTCCCTATGTATATGCTATAAAGTTGACATAAAATATATTATAAATATAAAATTAACAACTGTCTAAATCTATCGAAAAGATGTATTTATCACTTGAGATATAAATTGTTGTGCTTTTTATTTTTTAATTACGTCAACATTTATATATAACAATATTATATTACTTTTCAATTACCATTTAGATGTAATTTTCATTCAAATTAGTAAATTCCTATGATCTATTAAATAATAATTGAAAAATTTAGAATCAGTTTATCGACAAGTAAAAAAAAAAAAAAGTAGGATTTTTACTACATTTAGAATTATAATTCTCTCCGGATCTAAACTTATAACTTTTTAATTTTATATTTATTATATTTTATTTTCTTATTTACCTATAAGAACAAACTATATTTACTTATGTCCAAACTTAGATATTAATAAGAAAATCTTTAATTACAATTAGTGGTTCTAATTATAAATTGATAAAGTTGATGGGATTTTTTTTGCAATGATTGTAACTAATCGAATCAACAAAATTGCAAAAAAAAAAAAAAAAGCATTTTATTTTTTAAAAAATAGAACAAAAAGGTATCCTAACTAACTCTTCAATGAAATTAATCACAAAGTTGAGGACGACCATTGACGATGACCACATTAAAGTATTAATTGCAACGAAACAAATCATTCGATTTACCTACCATGTCAAAATTGAAGAGATTCTATTGACAACGAGAAACGATTATTAAAAAAAAAAAAAAAACAAAGAGCTATAGGAGAATTTACTCAACTGTGAACGAAGCTATGCAATCAAAAACAGTCTTGGTAGATAGAATCATAGAAAACTACTTCTTGTGGTGCATCATGGGCTATAGTGACAGTCAACCATTGTTCGGCTACCCACGTTTTACATAATATTATTGTGAAAAGTGTAGTATGCAAAAGTATGAAAACAGTTTCAATGGACTAAAAATACTGGTACATTCTCGGTAATTTTTCCGACTAAATTTGTGTGGAATCAAAACTTTAAATGATCATACTCTCCTTTAGGGAATCGAGTAAGGACCTTAATAATATAAGATTTTATAACACAGTCTTTCACGTGTCAATACTAATGATATAAGATGTTTTAATACTCCATTTCATGTTCTAAGTTGATGGGCTTAACATGTACAAAACTCAAATGTAAATACATATTATAAAATAAATTTAGAAACAAATACATATGAGAGAACTCGAACTCAGATTATACGAATCAAACTAAGTGCTGTTACTATATCAATAACTAATAAATCTAAAAGTTTAAGTTATCTAGTAAATGTCCAACTACTGATATAAAACTCCAAACAGCGCCATCACTAATCGGTTCAATAACTAGAAATGAATGGTGACCAACATGCTCTCACCTAATTCAAATCCAATAAATCGAATCCTCAAGAAAAAAAATGTGAGGGAAAAAGAAAAAAAAGAAAGCAAAAAGGAGGAAAGACTTTTTAAAATCTTTAAAGGATCTCTCAACTCAACTTTGTGAGATTGCACTTTGAAATTGTGTGATGAGATGCTACAAAAAGAAGAAGAATCAAGAAAAGAACAAAAAAATCAAGAGTCCTTTTTATTAAAATTATATACGCACATATATATATATATATATATATTTTGACAAATATATATATATATATATATTTCTCATATCAAAGCCTTTGTCTTTTATCTACCCCAATCTTCACATTCTGATCCCCCCATCCTATCCATCTATCGCGTCAGAAAAAAAAAAAAAAAAACTAAAACTAAAGGCCGAAAACATGATAGCCAGCTAGATTGGTGGACCCACGTACCCATTTTTGTCAAGACAAAACCCACTTCCTCCTCCATGCTCACAAGCAACACAACTCCACACAACACCTCCGTGAAAGAGAAATAACCACACATCAGTTCATGATCATCATATATATCATATTCCACGTCATCATTGCCTGCAAAGGGTGCAGCGCAGGGCTTGGGCCTTGGCGTTGGCAGGTGCAGCACCTGATCAGCGTAAATTATGGGCCACTCGTGCACCTTTTTTGTATTTTTGTTTTTGGGCCACGCCACCTTGCCTGCCTTTTGCCTGAGTACTGTACACCATATATATATATATATATATATATATATATGCATGCATGGATGGAACGTTCTGCTACTTCAAAAGCAAGCTATCAGATCTGAGCTCTGACCCACTCTCAGTCTCTGTGTTGCCCTCAGGTCCCTCTGAGAAAACACTGAGATTCTTCTGTTCAGTTTTTGCCCTTTATATATCGATCATTTTCAACTTCAATATTTCTATAGTTTCTCTCTACCATTCTTTTTTCATTTTTATTGATTTTTTGGCATTATCATCTTTTGCTTTTACCTTTCCCTATTTAAAAGTTAAGTAAGCACCATGTGTTTGACCTGAAAATTTTAGATTTCGTTTATAATTGTATGCTTCTCTGACTAAAAAAAGGAGAAAAGAAAGCGATAGAAAAAAAAAAAAACGAGTTACATGTACTCTATCTAGTTTCTGCATGCATGCATTTTGATTTTATATATATATATATATATTATGTTAACTTTGGTCCTTCAAATACAACTTAAATTTAATTTTTCACTCAAATAATTTAAATTTAAGATATGAGATAATACGAATGTCTACAATTTTAAAAAATTTACACTATATATACGGAGAATTCAAATTTAAGATGCGAGAATATATACAATTTTTATTTTCGCTCGAACTATTTGTTAAAAAAAATTAAGATTAAAGCGTATACATAATAAGGACATAAGTACTAGAGTGCATATGTGCATGGTGGAGTTAATAAAATTGTTAAAATCAATTGAATTTTTAGTTGTTGTTTTTGAGAAATTTCTATGTTTGGTAATGCATTTACTGTTTTTTACTTTGGTGGTTGCTAATTTAATGCATCACATCACATGTGAAGACTACTACTAGCTATAGGCAAAGCTTTGGCTAAGAGCAGTGATGTGGTGGGTCTTGGACTCTTGGTCATGAAAGAGATGTGAAGAGTACTGAAGACTGGATATATAGATTGAAACAGCCACTAAAGGGTAGTCCTGAGTCCTGACAAGCTTCATGATATGAGCCGTGGGTTGCTCCAAATTATATATGGATTCCGCTTCTCTGCATAATGAGCTTTAAAAGATCTGGTGACATGTGTCTTTAATAAATTTAAACTTAGTAAGATTATTTATTATTATCTGTATTTTATTTTTGATTTAGTACCAAACAATTAAATAATCCGTTGTAATTGTATTGTGATAAGTTCTCATTAATTTGCTCGAAAATGCAAGAATCTTCAAATACTTAACCATTAAACTGCACGAATTATTTATGATTACTTTAAATTCTACATTAATTATTTAATTTAGTCTCATCGGCCTCATGCACCTTCCCTCAAAATGTAACAACAAATCTATTTTATTTCTAATTTTAAAACAATTCTTTTATATTTAACAATCATAGAAAAAATTAATTAAAAAATAAATGTTAGTGATCAGATCTTTTCATATACATTTTTCAGATACAATACTCTAAGCACTTTAAAATTTTGAAAATAATAGTAAGTTATTTTATTATTTTGTGAGATTATGTCCACTACAAAATATTTTTTGAAAAATATCTTCTTCTTTTTTTTTTTTTTTGTAGACGTCTAAATTGTATATATGGTGAAATTTCAAATTTTATATATATATTTAACCGGAGTTGAGGAAAATTGGAGCAGGTTTTCTGGGATAGGATTGTCATTGGTGGCTCGATGGACAAGAAAAGAAACAGTAAGCAAAGTTTGACCAATTTACAATTAGATAAATTACACTATCATGCCCTTATTTTGGACAATATTGTACCTATGCTCTACTTTTGCTTATATTATACAAACATATACTCTTCTCTTAGTTGACTACCGTTAATTTTAATCGTTATATTTTAAAATATCTAAATTACTCCCATGTTAGCTATTTTACCAAATATTATAATATCTATTTTTAAAGAATATTTAAAATGATGAAAAACGGTGGAGTAAATACTCCATTACGCGTAAGAGATCAGATGATCTCCTTCAAAATCCGGGAGATTTGGATCGATGTCCACAATGATATAGATTTCTTATAGTTCACAGAGGAGCCTCCACGAACTAGAGGAGCTATGGTTGAGTTATCTATAAGTTAAATATATATGCAGTATTATTTACGAGTAATGGTAAACATCACAACCCATAATACAATCTATGATGTGGTAACTGGTAAATAAATACATATTAATGATGATTTAATTCACTTTCTATATGTTATCAATTTATCGATTGTCACAACATAAATTAAGATATAATAATTGAGACGTTTAACATTACTCTATTGCTTATATATATTCAATCAGAATTTTGATTATATTAGTGTAACAAAAGTAAAAGTATAATATATCGGCAATATTGGTTATATTAATTCAAACAGCATAAATTTTCTCCTCACATCAACGTTTCTTCACATTTTAATGATCTTATGACACACATATATATGTTATAATAAACAATAAATACAAACAATTAATTATGATGTAATTACATTATACTATTACTTTATCAATAATTAATCCAAAGTGGATGAAGAGTTCAAACGAGAAGACGGTCCAATTTTATTCATTGAATATATGTTAGTGCAAACTTTACCCTTTTAGAACTTGAGGAATTCCTTCTCATAGACTCGAGCACATGAGATAATTTGCTCTGCTGACGATGACCCAGAAAGCACTGGAGCCGTAATAAATGAAAAAGGAGGTATGTAGTACAAAATAGCAGTTGTTTGTGTGGTACGGTTCTACATGCATCACCATCAATTGCTTATAATCACATGCCCTTGATATTTGTGTTCGAATACTGATTCATGGCCGTAGATTAAGAGGGGTCCACGTTAAAAAAAAAAAAAAAAGATGAGGATGGCCCAGACAATTCTTCAATTATTGATCATTTCAATTTTCTGATATACAGTGCATTTGATATTGGGATGATGATCAATTTCATCATCATATACATCCAAGCTTGTACAACCATTATGTAATATGTACTTTATTAATTGGCATTGTGTTTTTGGTAGTTTTTATTCCCTGTCATACATGCAAGGATCGTAACTTGTTTTGGACTCCATCATCGTTGATCTAGGAAATCTTTTGCACTGTTTCTGATGATAATAATTAGCGTTTGGTTTTCTTTTTTTTAAAAAAAATGCTCTGACACATGACACGGTGGACATATTAATTTTGGTTTGGACACATTGAGATAAAGACTTTGCTTTATATGCCAAAAATGCATGAAAATATTGAAGGACTCCTTAAATAAATGACCCATTGACACTGTTACACCCATTTGTCTGTCCCCAGATTAATAATTTGAGTTTTTAGACATTGAAATTTAGTTTCAGAAGAAAATACCTACATATAGGTCCCACATCAAAATAAAACCGATAAAATTCAAAGTTGTGAAATAAAAAATTAAATAGCTATATGGTGTATATGTTGGAATTTATGATTAAAAGGTGGAAGATGAGAATAACAACCTGTAAAGACAAAAATAATGAACGTATAAAAGTACTTAAATAACCGAGGTGGTGTAAATAAAATGAATTCTAATGCTCAAGTTAATAGGTGTAAGACCCTTTTTATTTATAGGAGGAGACTCGAGCCCATTAAGGGGTTCTCTAGGAGCTCGGACTGAGATCGTTGGTTGATCTCGTTATTCCAGGAATAAGATGATGTCGTTTATTAGGTCAGTGACGTGTTTTACTTGGTCCAAATTGAATTTTTCCTGAGATGATATCGAACTTTTTGAAAGCTATTTTGGATCTGTACATTTTGTTTTGGGATTCTTCATAGTAAGAGGTGGGAACGTTATATAAAAAGAAAAAAATAAACGATTCTAGTGAGAGTGGCGAATATTTCGATGTCAACGAACACCGTTAAGAGAAGTAAAAAATATTGTCTAAAACAGGAAAAAAAGAAGCAAAAATGGAGACCAAAACGTTTGAATTTAGTAATATAACAAGTTTTGTTATCCTTGTAAATTTTTAGTGTGAAATTGAAGAAAATTGATGGTGCAAATCAGCAACAAAAGAGGTTTAAGAACAAGATTAATCATTAAAACTCTTGAAGAACTTGTGTTTTTCCATCATCTATCAAAGATAAATGCTATTGAATTGAAGATTTTCTATGGATTCCAAAAGCACCCACATAATGTATATTAAAATCTAGGTAAATATATATATATATATATATATGTATACATCCTTGTAAAAGTAACTATTAATTATTAAATTATAATTTAAAAGCACAATTTATTTTCTAAAAATAAAATAAAATACACAACTACTCACAGTTCAAATGGTTAGTACACATTCTTCCCACCATTGTGGGTTCAAGTTTTACCATGTACATTTACTAGCACGTGCATAGTTTTCTTCCCTTATTGTGGAAGTAAATATCTCCCATTATAAGGGTAAATATCCGTACATCACGTTTAGTGATTGATTTAGGCAGATTCCGATAGTTGTTAATCATATAATTATACCATTTAAAAAAAATATAAAATAAAATAAAATTCCTGAAAGTAGCTAAACACTAAAGTATATTAATTCCATAGCTATTCGTTAATATTCACACGTTAATCTCAATTTTGTAATTACAATTTAATTGTATTTTACTGAAATAAATACAAATTTAAGCTTGTCACAAAATAAACACATCTTCAAAGAGCAGGAAGTCAAAGATGCTAAAAAGTGGTCCAGGCAATAAAAACCCTCACATGCAACAAAAACAAAAAAAAGCCTCTTTTTGGTTTTTCATAAATGGATACATACATGTTAATTAGAATATTAATTACAGTTAATATAAAATTAACCAATTAACAAAATATAATATCAAAAAATTGCCACCAAACCATCATGCAAATTTATAAGAGATCAAGACTAATCTCATCATTTATTTTGATCTCTCAACTTTTTTTTTTAAGGGTATAATTACGATAACTTGTGGAATCTGTCGATATTAATAAATAAATATGTGATCTGAATCACCACTAAAATGGAAGTGAGATACACTAACTATTTAAAATATGAGTGAATGTGCGATCTCAACTTAATAATGATTAATGATGAAAATGATATAACAAATTATTGTAATAAGTATATGTACAAGCTCGTATAACCCATGCAAATATTGGTGACATAATTATTATAGCTAACAAAACAATATCAACTATTTTGGTGATCATGCACCAAAATGATGACATGTGTTCTATGATTCTAAAATAATGGGTTTATAGTGATTTATTAGTTAAACCGATGATTAGATTATGAAAATCCATTGTTTAGTCTGGTGATTATGGTAATTTCAACAATATAAAAAAAAAAAAAAAGTTTATGCATAAAAAGGAGGAAATTAAAGTAGACAAAAAGGAGTGCCAATTTTGGGGTGTCTGCAAAACGACTAGCCGTTTAAGGAAAGTATAGTAGAATTGGAACACGTCGTCGTTTTTATGAGCACAAAATTATGCCAAGCTAAAGGCAACAAGCAACAGTCAAGAGAGAGAGGGAGAGGAGTCAAAAAGGCAGGATCCTAGGCACTGTACACGCGTCAGCAAGTGACCACTCCTCTGTAAAACACTTCGTCGTGTTTCCACTCACCACGTGTCGGTCTCTGATTAGTTGCTTTCTCTCTCTCTTCGTCTTCCTACTATTACGTTTGTGCTGTGCTTGTTGTTCTTGTTCTTGTTCTCGTCCCGTCTCTCTCTCATCTCTCAGTTTCTTCAAACACTCAAACACTGTGCACGAGGACAGACAGAGAAAGCAAAAAAGCAAGTTCTTGTGAGAAAAATATTTAAAAGATCGGCAACTTTTGAAGGGGGGAGAGAGAGAGAGAGAGAGAGATAGAGAGGAGGGGTCAATAATAATCTATACACGTACATGTATGTGTTGTGTAGACATACATACACACTACACTACACTACACAGACTTGAAACAGAGATGGGACCATTCTCCTGTACGCATAAATTCAAGCTTTTTCGTGGACGACACGATCCGAGTCTGCCGCTTTCTTCTTCCTTTCTCTCATAAAAAGATTTATTTCTCTCCTTCTCTTTTTAAAGCTTTTTTCTTGCTGTAGCTACCTCCTCTTCCTCTTCTTCTTCTTCTTCTACTTCAGTTGCTCTTCTCATACTCATATAACGGAAATGGAGGATCATCAACATCACCACGAGTATGGCATGGCAGATCTCAGGCAGCTCATGAACGGCGGAAGACCTACTCATTTTCCAGGAATCCCGCAAGCGGCGGAACTGTTTCCCGGCCACCGGAATCTGACACCGCAAGGCCACCACTACGAGATGCTGATGGTGGGTCGTCAAGTGAGTGACTTGATGCCGCTTGGGCTGCAGGATTTCAACACTGGTGCAGCCAATACCAACAACAACACCACCACCACCTCTAGTGTTCCTGTCACTACTACTACTAGTGTTTCGACACCTACTCTCAGTGGCTTAGATGGTGAAGCTGTTGGCTTCGGAGGAGATGGAGGCACCGGCAGGTGGCCGAGACAAGAGACTTTGACACTTCTTGAGATCAGATCTCGTCTTGATTCGAAGTTCAAAGAGGCTAATCAAAAGGGTCCTTTGTGGGACGAAGTCTCTAGGTATATATATACAATGCCCTAATCTTACTACTTGTTTCTTTTGTTTACAATTTTTAAAGGTTTTTTTTTTTTGGGTTGTGTTTTAACATATTCGCTAATTCAATTAATTTCTCATTTTCTTCTTCAAATTTATCAGTCACTCCTGCAATAGTTTATCTTCATGGAACTCAATTTCTCATCAGCATTGCTTCCTCTCTTCCTCTTTCTCTAATATTTGATTCGTGTCATTTTTACTGTTACCAAGACGATTTATAAGTAAATATCCATCTCTTACTTGTGTGAAAATGCATGAATTATAATTGCTTTTTTTTTCCCTTTAGAAAACTTTTGAAACCCATTTATAGTTGTGTTTTTGCTGGTTTTGGGTTAGAAAATGACCTTCCTATGAAGTTCAGTTGCAGACGCGCATGTGTTATTTTCTTCTTTACTTAATTAGCTAGTTTTTTTCTTTTTTTTTTTCTTTTCTGGTCTCGCGTCATCAAAATGGCTGATGATTCAAGTACTGACTCGTTTCCCATTTGAAAATCTGTACCCTTCATTTTTGTGCGAGTTTTGCTAAAAAAGTGGCACGCCCTTTGGGCGGTTTCGAGTACCTATCTACTAGTTCTACCTGATACGAAGATAGTAGTCCCCCCCCAAATCTCCTCTTTGAATAGCAACTTGAAAAATGGACTTGTGCTTAGTAGGGTAAAGTGTAGAAAATCTACCAGCAAAAGCTCTTTAGATTATATTACATATTATTAGCAAAAATCACTGTCAAAATAAATATAACTTTAATTATATGGGTTTTTATCAAATTTTTTATTTTTTATTTTAAATTTTGCACTTCAATCGCTAGGGTTCCATTCTATCATCAACGTACTCACATTTCTCATTTATTTTTATTTTTTCTCTTTAATTTTTCCTGTAGGATTATGTCTGAGGAACATGGGTATCAAAGGAGTGGCAAGAAATGTAGAGAGAAGTTTGAAAACTTGTACAAATATTACAAGAAGACCAAGGAAGGGAAAGCTGGTAGACAAGATGGCAAGAACTACAGATTCTTCAGGCAACTTGAAGCTCTCTATGGAGACACCAACAATTCGGTTTCAATCCCAGAAACTACTCATCTTGCAGGAACCACCAGTCTTCGTTTCCATACTGCAAGCAACACCTCTAATCAAGCAAATCAAGAGGCCTTTCACTCTCAAAATAAGATTTGTGATAGCCTGAGCCTCTCTAACTCCTCTGAATTCGATTCTTCGTCGTCGGACGACAATGATTTGAGCAATTTGGAGAACGATTCAATGGAGAAGAGGAGGAAGAAGAGAGGAGGAAGGAGCTGGAAGGCAAAGATAAAAGAGTTTATAGACTCGCAAATGAAGAAGCTAATGGAGAGACAAGAGGCCTGGTTGGAGAAACTGACAAAGACTCTTGAACAGAAGGAGCAAGAGAGGGTACTGAGAGAGGAAGAGTGGAGGAGACAAGAGGAAGCTCGGTTCGATAGAGAGCACGAGTTTTGGGCTAAAGAGAGAGCCTGGATCGTAGCTCGAGACACTGCTTTAATGGAGGCCTTGAACAACTTAACAGGATCATCAAGACAACAATTGAAGGCTTCTTCGTCTCCGGATGAGAATGAGAATGGAAGTGAAGCGATAAACAACAGTACTGTGAAAGTCACCGATAATAATTATAGCTGGGAAGACTCCGAGATCACAAGGCTAGTACAATTGAGAACCAGCATGGAACCAAGGTTTCAACAGCAAAGTGGGTGCTCTCAAGATCAGGTAATTCTCTGGGAGGAAATAGCAGCTAAGTTGGTCTGCTTGGGCTATAATGACAAGAATGCTTTGATGTGCAAAGAAAAATGGGACAGCATAAACCATTACTTGAGGAAAACCAACAAGAAACGCAAGGAGAACAATAATTCAAGAAGCTGCGGTTACTTTCCCAGCAGTGATCACTCTCTATACAACCAAGGATCAGCTGGAGGAGGAGCCTATTGTGATGAAATCGGCGAACAAAGACCAGAAACTACTGTGAGAGTACTTCATCAACCAAATGATCATCATCACAACACCTCTTCATCGCCAGCTTCTAACTCTAATGTTGGCAATGCAGTGAGCGATAGTTGCTTCCGCTACTTGATGGTTGATGGAGAGAATTTGTGGGAAAATTACGGCTTGAAGCTCATGAGCAAAGGAGATCATAATAACCAGTAAAAAGTTTTCAAAAACACAAAAAACAACAAAGAAATTCTGTGATGATGATGATCAGTTTCTAATTATCAAAAAAAAAACTACAAGAAGACATATATATTTATATATGTAAAGGGTGGGGTTCTCGGATGTGGCTGACTTGTGAAGAGGTAAGAGATTTAGTTATTTGACAGACATGTCTCTTAAAAATATTGGTACCTCTTTTACTTCTTAGGACATGCACATTTAAGATGGAAAATAATGGAGTTTGATATATATATATATCTATGGACATTAAATGGGGATCGATCGATCAAGAAGGTTGTATTCTACTCTCTCTCTAGACACTTGTAACCTTCTTCAATTTTTCTCTTTAATGCATATGGATGTTCATTAATATTATATTGTACTTTATTTTTTTATTTTTATTTTTTTTAGTAAATTTGACTACATTATATATATAAAACAAGATAAACTATATATGATATAATAGAGCAAAGGAATCAAAGATGGAATGTTATGTGTAACAATTTATTTATTTTTTCTAAAAAAATAAAGAAAAAAGAAGAAGATTTCACCAACTTATAAAACTAGATTGTCTATATAACTTAAGTTATATATATTGTGAAATATTTTACTGGTAAAAATGGTAAGCAGTCATTTTGTGGCGAGAAATGACTATCACTCTCATTGAAATAGTTGGATATAAAACTATTTTTTTTTTTAAAAAGAAAAAGAAAAAATTACTTTAACCTTTGCTTGGTGAACTGATTAATAATTCGAGAATGGAATCTTATATACAATTAAATAATTAAATTAATACCATTGATGGATGTTGTTGCATTTGTGAGTACTCCGTGCTCTCCTGGTTGCTCTTTCACTGACCAGATACCATGTCTTGTGTGCAAGTGTGTCTGTGTGTGTATAATATATATATATATATATATATATACACAGA
Organism: Xanthoceras sorbifolium; assembly: GCA_003430845.1. Classification (NCBI taxonomy): domain Eukaryota; kingdom Viridiplantae; phylum Streptophyta; class Magnoliopsida; order Sapindales; family Sapindaceae; genus Xanthoceras; species Xanthoceras sorbifolium. The sequence continues at coordinate 27,606,059 of CM010612.1, forward strand.
GTCGAACAACAAAAGCAACAAGAAATACGTACCCATATAGCTAGAAATAAATAAAAAGTTACACAAAAGAATTTGCAATGTAATTTACTATTTTTATTTTTATTTTCTTGTCCTTTTTCAAAGCAAAGCTACATTTCTTGATGCATAAAACTAGCTTGTGTTTGTTATATAAGAGAAAACTCATAAACGTTTTCTGTTTTGAAATCTAGCACACACATGTGAGATATAATTAAACCCTAGTGGACACAATTATAGAAATTAATAAGGACTCATTTACAAAAAAATTAAATTAAATTAAAATTATTCAAACAAATTGTAAAAAATTGAAGTTTAATTTTAAAACGATGGAAAAAAAAAGTGTCACATTTGCTCATGGAACTCCACGAGAAGCAAATTTGTAGAAGCTTAAACACCTATTCTTGTTCATGTAATTAAATGACTTGCTCCTTCATTTTTCTATGCAGGTTTGGGCATGCACACATTATGTCAAATTACTGCCTTCAAATATATGTCAAAATCATTGTAATCAAAACGAAGCCACATTTTGGGGGCACAAACCTGACAGCTTTGTTGGTTGGTTAAGTCTCTGATGATCATGATTCTATGGCTAATAAAATAAAAATAAAAATGTAGCTTGAACGAGTCCATGAGGGATTCTAATTAAAGAAATACAAAGACAAATATATATTGACAAATTTGATTGCACATATGAATTTTTTACCTCAAATATCTAGTCAAAGTGTCCTTTACATTTATAATTTAATAAACTTGGTGTGCAAAATACAAAGGTCTATATATATATATATATATATATATATATATATATATTGAAACGACCCCGATAGATTTTTTGAACTTTAAAAGAAGAAAAACCAGACATTAATTAAAGAAGCTTGCTGGTTTGCTCTCTCACATGGAGATCAACAACAACAAGCTGGTAGACATACACGTAGATCATGATATAATCTCTATATATATAGAGAAGAGAGAGAGAGAGATACATGGAAAGTGGAAGTAAAGCTAGGTCCTCCAGTACTCCACTCCACTCCACCTCATGGTAGCATACAAAACATAGTCCATTATGATGATCAGACAGGGACTGTCCGTACCTCAGGAAAGAGTAAAGGAAGCTTCCCACCAGAAGAAACCAAACAAACAAAAGAGGGAGACAATTGCAGTCGTAATCAGACCATGCAATGCATACAAGTACCAGTAAACCATGTAAAATATCAGTTTTTTTTCTTTTTTTTTTTCTTTCTTCCTCTTTTTTTAAACTCAAAATATACACACACAGACCCACACTTTTTTTTTTTTTTTTGAATTGAATCCTGAACCATCCAAGCTTGGTGGGGTTGTCCCTAATCTTAGAGACAGTTTTTATAGGCATTAACAGTCAAAGGAAACGATATTACAATACAATTATGGAAAATTGAAATTAAACAGATCAGTTTTTTTTTCTTCTGGTGATACTCTTGTTGATGTGACTGGTTACTGAGCTTAACAGAAAACCTGTGCATGTCATATAGCTAGCTAGCTACTACTTCTCCCAAAACTAACATCTATTTGGCAACTCTATCTCTTCACTCTACTTTTAATATCTTTTTGCCATATATAGCAATTATCATTTCTCTTCAACTTTCAACTTTTTTCTTCTTTTTTTATAATATTAACCGACGATGGATGGTCTCCTTTTGATTCTCTTTCAGACAAAGTTTAGATTAATGGAAGTGGTGGACACTGGACAGTACTCTCTGTGACCGCATTTTGATTTAAATGCAGATTGATTGAGGATGACAAGTCATGAAGTGGGTTGATTGGTTGGATCAGCTGTTGAAGATGACCCAACATGCATGAGGCCCTGACCCAATGGATTGGGCTAAAAAAAAGTTTCTAGCTATCATCGTCTTTGTTAGTTGTCCATTTGCCTTTTTTTTTTTGTCCTATTAAAGTGTGAAGTTTTGATTAACAAAATTTGAATATATTTTTTTTTTGAGAAAAAAAAATAATTATGCTTATTTATACAAATGAAGATGGATGATTGAATTACATCCCAAAATTCAAGATTGACAATTTTGAATTGAATTTTTACTTTTTTTTTTAAGAGTACAATTACAAGATTAATAATTACCGTGAGAGAAATGTAAACTAATTACTTAACTGACTTGAGTTACGAGTGGATGTGCTGAATTTTTACTTCTAAAACATTAAAATTCGACCCGTCAGGATAATTTTAGAAGAAAATTAACTTCTTTATCCAATATAGGACATAATTAACTAAATCTATGTATTCGACACATAGTTTAAAACAGGATTAGAAACTTTTTTTCCGTTTTAAAAGTGATTTTTTTTTTCTTTTCTTTCCTATTTCTCTCTTGCAGTGGACCTATTTAACATGACTGCAATTCAATCATATTTACCTTCCGAATCACAGGGATCGATAAATGTCTTGACTGTATTGCTTTTATTACTTTGATTATGTAACGTTTTACTCCTAAATATATGCAAATTTATGTTAACCTATGGAATCATATTCTGATAGCATTCTTGAGTTTCAATAGAAACCAGAATCGTACAACAATCATCTGATACCATTCTTGAGTTTCAATAGAAACCAGAATCGTAGAACAATCAACAATAAAACGTAGAAAAATGAAAACAGTTTAGAGAGAAATCTCTTTGTATTGATATTGAAGACTTTTCAGAATATAGCGCACAATCATACAATAAAACACAGCTCTGTATTTATACACACAGCACATACAAACAAAAGCGAAGAGAAGCTTGTAACAACCTTATTACATGAAATTCAATCATTATCCGATTTTATCAAGAACAAAATGATGTTGGGACATCGTTCCAACTATTGAATACAATTTATTCAAAAAAAATATATTAGATAGAATGCCGAATAAATATTTATTTGAATGCAAAACAGTAACCCAAAGATTATTGTACTATGAAAAATGAAGATTATATTACTCTAACGTAAAAGTATTACAACTACGAGATTAGTTTCCTCCAATATTTAATTTGATTATTGCATGTATTTTTTTATTAGTTTTCCTTATAAATCTGCACTGTAATTGAATAAAAAATTGATTCGTTAAAATCATAAAATTTTTTTTGAATTACTTAACATTACTCACGGACTCTATATATATTTTTACGGAAATTAAGTAATAAAAAGAAATTGCTTTAAATCATGCTTATTGATAATAACACACATCTTATTCAATATATTCACGGTATACATGTTGTATTCTTTTGTCACTCACGGATTTTGTGCTTTTCCAAGTATGGAAGTTCTGGAGAACTCGAAAGTAAAATGAAAACGACACGTGATTTTGAAAAACTGATTCCACATCAAGTTTTGGTACCAGTTTCAATTAAGTAAGGCAGGTGCCGACAGTTGCAGGTCAACAGGCCTAAATAGTTTCTTATTAGTTAGAGGGATTTGAATTTTTGACCGTAACTTCCACGAGCACGTATCTTCACATATACACATACTCTTTATAGCAATAGCACCACATCCACATGTATTGATAAAAACTCAAAAAGGCAAAGCTCGTTGAAATGGTCACTCAAGTCACTTCCCCAACTTCATAACCTCACATTTGCATCACTGGTGGTCTCTAATTGCATCATCATCAACCTATTCCATGTGATTTTATTTCATCATATTTTCATTCTAGCTAATGCTCGTGTAAAGAAAAAAACTTGCAACAACCCTTATCATGTAATTATGAGACAGTAGACAACATATACTCCTACTATCTAAACAGGTAAAGTTTCTTCAGATCACTTGCGGTAACTTCTCGGTAACTTCTCCTTAACTTCTCATGTTGAAAAGAATAAGAGCTCCATCGACCTATTCAGGTGTAGCAGATAAAGCAAATAAACCGATCCCTACATTATAATCAAATCGTTTAAAAAAAAAAAAACGACGATACAAACAGGTGGTGCATAAACACATTTATCCATTGTAACAAAACAGTCATAAAAGCAATTTAAGAACAATAAACAAAAAACATAAGACAGTTTTCAACTGAATTGACCAAAAACATTCAAAACAAAGCTCCTCAAGCATGCATTATTACTCTTACCTGTTTCCTTTTTTTTTTTTAAATAAAAGCCCTAAACTATGCCTGAGAATACGACAACCTAATGTCATATCGCAAATTTACTCTCTTAAAACATAAAGCACATGACCACGAGACTAGATACCATTTAGTATTTGTAGTCCTTAACGTGGAGCGACTCTGCAGCACCCTCACCGAGCTTAGCATCACCCTTGTAGGTACCGAGGGTAGCCTCTGAGTTAGCTTTGCAACGAACAAGGAATGCAGCCTGGGCCTTGGCCACGTTCTCTTCTTTTCCTGACCATGCCTTGAGAGTACTCTGCTGAAGTGCACGTCCAAAGGAGAAGGAAAGCGACCATGGCTTCTTTGTCTGAAGTTTGTTCATAGCATTGAGGTTGCGGGTAGCCTCCTCCTCACTCTGGCCGCCAGACAAGAACACAACGGCTGGAACTGCTGGAGGCATGGTGCGCTGCAGGGCTCGTACAGTGTACTCTGCAATCACCTCTGCTGAAACTTTGGGGGATTCAGATCCTGGGGTCACCATGTTAGGCTTCAAGAGGGTACCCTCGAGAAGGACATGGTGGTCATTCAAAGCCTTGTAGCATGCAGCAAGAACACGCTCAGTCACGTCAGCACACTTGTTAATGTCATGGTTACCATCAACAAGGATCTCAGGTTCAACAATGGGGACAAGTCCATTCTCCTGGCAGATGATAGCATATCTGGCCAAGCCGTTGGCGTTCTCGTTGATGGCCAGCTGTGAGGGCTCATTAGGGCCAATCTTAAGCACTGCACGCCACTTGGCGAAGCGAGCACCAGCTTCATAGTACTTCTGGCAGCGCTGGGCAAGGCCATCAAGACCCTGGGTGGTGGTCTCACCGTTGGTGCCGGCAAGCTCAACAGTACCCTTGTCCACCTTAATACCAGGGAGCACTCCGTTCTCAGTCATAACATCGACAAAAGGCTTGCCTGCATGATCAACTCAAAAGCATTAGCTTTTTTTTCCACCAAAAAGACCCATCAACTATATATTAACAAAATTAAGACAACAAAAGCATCAAAAAGCTTTTCAAACGGTACCAGCTGCGGTCTTTTGGTATAGGGTTTCCTCATAGAGAATGACTCCACTGAGGTACTGAAGAGCACCAGGAGTGCAGAAAAGTAGCTCACGGAGAGCACGCCTGTTTGATTCAACATTCTCAACATTGATGCTGGATAGACGCTTGCCAATAGTGCCGGTTGACTCATCAGCAGCAAGGATACCCTTTCCAGGGGTGCCGATGTAGGCAGCATTCTTGATGAGCTCATCTGCATTACGTTACGTCAAAAAAAAACTAATTGTCAGTTATTGCATTCATAAAACAAGCAAGAAAACAATAAGCACAATCCAATCCTCGAGCCAAAGCCAACATATACAAAACAAGAATGCAGATCCAACACCAGTCCATATTACATTGAGCCAAAGCCAACATATACAAAACAAGAATGCAGATCCAACACCAGCCCATATTACATTGCCATAAAAGAATTAATCTAAAACCTGCCGTGCTTCGCTAGCTCGAATGTAAATAAAGTAGATATTACAGGAAAATAAAACTAATAAATGAGAGACAAACTTCAAAGCAATGTCTATGGTTTCAAATTAATAATAACAGATATTTCTAAAACTCAGATCCAAATTAAATATAAGAAAACTAATATTCAAAAGCCGATTAAACTAATTTCTTTGTTGCATCAGCGACGTCAAAAAATTGGATTCATAAATAGGCTTCAACGAGATTCAGATCTAAATGTTAACACAGCATAAACATCAAAACAGATCTCAGTGTAAGATTACATGCAACAGATTCATAATAAAAAAAAAATTACACATGTTCTGCGACTGTAACAGACAAGGAAGCAAATTAAGCATGCAACAGATCAGAATACGATAGATTTCACAATCAATCCAGATTTTGAAACCACGAGAAATAGATCTAGACGTTATCAAACATCCTCATGAAAAATATTAAACGAGAATCCATTACTGAACAGTGATCAGAAACAAAAACATGATTCAATATAGATAAAAACCGAAACAAATACAAAAAAAAAGAAAAAGAAACAAAACAAAAAAAAATAAAGACCAAAAGAAAGAAGAAGAGAAATTACCGGCGTATTTGCCCTTGAAGCAAGACATGGTTGATTAGAAGATATGAGATTGAAATTAGAAGAGTTTAGAAGATACAGAGATAGAGAACGAGAGAGACAGCTAGTGAGGAGAGATGAGTACAGAGGCAAGGGTTTTTAAAAGACAAAAATAGGGATTGCAAATGAAAGTCACGCGTCGATATTGTCTCCACCTAGATGTCTTTTTCACCACGTAACGGCGTCCTGCCGTTGGATTTCACGTTCCCTTTTGGCCGTTCCTCTTCCCTTTTACTCTTTTGCCCCTCCCCTACTTTCTCATTCCTCATGGCCTTTCCACGCACCACCTACCTACGCCCACCTTTTTTGATTTTTTTTCCACAATCCTTTTAATTTTCTTTTATTTATCTGTTTACTCTTTATTTTATTTTTTCAATGCAAATTTTTATATATCTGCCATCCAAAATTGTCAATTTTTTTTTAAAAAAAATTTAATATGAGGTAGAAAATTATTAAGATCAACTAAAATTAAATCTTACGAACCTACTTACATTTTTAAAGACGTCTACTCTTAATAATTAAAAAAATTTACTCTTAATACGTAAAAAAATCTATTCACATAATTATTTTTCTATAGAGAATAATATATACACTATTAAAATGTTTAACTGGTGGATTAAAGGAATTTAAAACTCCTCTAATTACTAAATTAAGAGACTTTTAAGTAAAATTATTAATTTTTAATTTAAATATTTTTCATTAATACTAATAAAAATAATAAATGCATAAGTTTTTATAAAGAAATTCTGATATTTGCATTAAATTTATTTTTTAAAATATTAAACTTGGGGGATGACTTTGGGCTTAAGCATAGGAATTAACGGAAGGGTAGAATAGTCAAATGGAGAAAAAGGGAAAGTGAGGGGTGTTTCTCAAAAACAACAGCCGTGGAATAGGTAGGTGAGCAAGAACAGTAAAAAAAAACTGGTAAAACGAAGAAAAACCAACCAACCAAATCCAATGGGCGAGAGTAAGTGTAGTACCAGTAGGAGTTTGGTTGGAAATAGTAAAAACCGAGAGCAATAGCCACACCAAAACCGCTGCGTTAGGTTCAGGTTTTAATTATATTACGGCCTTTTGGTGGTGGTGGTGGTGGTGGTGTCTGCCTGGTGTGCGTACATGACACGTGCCTTTCTTCTATTGCTCTCTCTTTTACTTTTTTATTATTTATTTATTTTTATGATAATTAAGAATATTAATGTTTATAATTAATAATGAGGAAAAAGTTTTAGTGCTAACAATGTACATGTGATTAGTGGCGTAGACGTCTTATTTTTTTTTTTTAATATTATTTATGTAGTAACGATTTGAACTTATTAAATTAAATGAATGTATTTATATTATTGAATGACATTAAATGATAGTGACAGTGGTTTTACTTGTAATTTGACATTATAAAAGTAATGTTATTTGACTGTATAAAAAATTAAATAATTTTATATATATAATAGAGCGATGAAGTAACAGTACATGCTTCATGTTTGCTGCTGGTGCCTCTCGCCACCTACCAACTTTCCACTACTTATAAGTCAACAAAATAATCATAGATGTGCTTGCAACAATCAAACTTGTCACCCATTAAATAAATATAGATTGTTCAAATGACATGAAGGAATCACGCTGATCACGCCTAGCACCATAATATATATATATTTTTTCAAAGTATTTTATCTGAGTATTGTGTCACTTAACACGCCAATAACTCCCATGTAGTACATGTACTAGTTATTATAAAACATTTCGTTTTTTTAGAGTGTGATAGTAGCTGAAGCTATGGTCATTTATGAGGGTGTTTCTCTAGTCACTGATTCAGGTTTGGTTCCGTTTACATTAGAGTCTAATATTTTGTCAGTAATAAACTACTTGTAAATTATTTATTTTTCATTAACAATTTTTCTAAAAATAAAAGAGTTAATTGAAATCTTATATATCTAAGCCAATTTTTTTAAAAAGATTATTATAATTAATTGGAAATTCATAAAATGAAAATACAAATTGTAATTATTAATAGAATTCACATGGAAATATAGTAAGAAAGTTAGGGAAGATGATAGTTGACCTCCAAATTAAGTATGCAAAAACATTTGGTCCAAAATTGCCAAATTAGGTGGCAACAATGACTCATAAAATCATTATTACTATTATTATAAACTCAACAACATAGTGAGACACCCAACATGAAGCGTGGATCCAACGCAGATAATTGAAAAAAATAAAATGGCATAAAACAGCATATAAGAGGAATCAGTATTAGATCCTCTAATATAAGATGGTCCCCACAAACTCAGTATAATTAAATTTCATTAATTTGCTTCTTGTTTAGCTATTATTTTTTTTAAATATAAAAATGGACGGCTTGCAGTCAGATAAACAATTTTAATGACAGAAGCTGTCATATGGAGTTAACTTTATTATTTATTGATAATTTTTTTTTATTTTAATAAAATTTAATTAAATATAATAATTAATTATGAGAGATTTTTATTAAAAAAATTTAAAAATTAACTAACGAGAACAGAAATCTTTATTAATAAATTTAAAAATTAACTTCACCTATAATTAAATAAACCTTAAAAATCGTAAGCGCTATTTACTTTAAATCTACAGAGTATGGAGATTGGCCTGCTTGATGCATGTTGTAAGATGCTGACTCAATCAATATTAAATTGTGTCCTTTTTTTAGCTTTTAATTGTTGTATACATCATCTTCCATTTTTATGGTAGGCAAGCCTCGTGTACGGTACATATTTTATAAATATGTATATAGAAAGTTTTATTTTCGATAACGTGGAAGTAGATATTCGTATATGTGTACATTAAAATGTTTTATCTTTGGTGGTGTGAGAGTAGATATTTATATGTCTCACCGTGCATATTAAAAAATTTTCTCAATGATGTGGGAGTAGATATTTGTATGTCTCACCATGCATATTAGGAATTCTCTCGAATGGTGTGAGAGTAGATATTCGATATCTCAGTATGCATATCATAAAGTTATCTCTCTATCAGTGTGGGAGTAGATATTCATGTCTTATAGTGCGCATTAAAAAATTTTCTCTTTATTGATATAGATTTAAATATTTAAATTGTATAAATACTGATTAATCTCGACAGATCATGATGTATTTAAAACTTAAAACACATCTTGTGAGAACATACTCTATTGAGAAAAATGAGAAATTCCATCAAAAGCAAACTTGATTATGAAACTTCATATTCCAAGAGCCCATATGTGAAGACAATGGCAAGCCCAATTGTTAGTCTTGGAAATCTATACGACAATTATGGTTCTTCTAAAACAAAAATGTCCAACAAACATGTAGACACAATTTGATTTTAACACCAAGGATCCAATTCAAGTATACATTTGAATTGAATTTCATCTCCCACTGAGGTGCCTCTTCGAGTCTCCAAAAAAGATTGGCACATTCTACACATGGTACTCAAATAATATGAAAATACTGTGGCAAATAAACGGTAAAGATAATTTTATTGACGTTAGTGTAAAAGAGCCTTTAATTGGTCACTTTGAAGCTGTTTTCCAAATAAAAAGAGAAATTATCTGTAAAATATTTGTTCTCTATATTGTCAATATCTCTCGAATATCAATAATCAATCAAAAAATACGAAGACGTGAGACATACCCATTGTTACATTAGTGTCATTACAAAATAATCCTTTCTGTCGAGTTTTTAACGTTTAGTCTCAAATTTCGATAGATTCTTGACCCAATTAATATTGGACTATAAAAACAGTAATGCTATGAAAAAATGAACTTGAACCCAGTCTTACATGTGAGTATAGAAATATTCAAATCCAGTAAACCTTGTCCATAGTCAATGGTTGGGTTGGATTTTTGGGTTTGATTGCTCTAAACAAGCCCAAGCTGGAAAACAGCCACTGGATTATATAACGCAATCCATCGAAATCAATTATTCAAATCTAAATTGATCCAGTTTTGTTTAGATTGATGACCTTCACGTACCGGATTGCATTCCCATTTTTTGAAATCGATTTATTAATAGTTAATCTAAAATTGATTTGAATCAATATATATATTACTACTTAACGATAACCGGTTGAGTCAGAAGTCTGTTGAAATCTAATAAAATCAATCACTATAAATACGACTCGAAAAGTAACTCTTACACTCCATAAAAGAAGTCTCTTCACACATTATTTAAAATGACAATAATGGGGTTCAATCCTCTATTGTGAATGAGAAGTACGAGAGGGTATGTGCTGTAATTTGTAAGTAAAAATGTAAAATGTTTTTTAAACAGTCCTCATCAGTCACCATCTTGTATGTCAATTGGTGACTCAAGAAAGGGATGGTATGTCCATGTCATCAAAATTTATCTAACTCAAGTTAGCGTGACATTTGTGTTCATGTAATAAGTGAATAACCAACTAAGTTGAACGGACTATTTTACATGCATGTTATTGGCTTTGATACAAAAGAATACGAACCTCTCAATAAATCACATTTATAAAAAATCAACTTACAAAAAAAAAATTTGACTAATATATAAACCCGAATAATCAATCTCATATTTATTCAACATAGAATTTTAGTAATAACATAACAATATATAAACAGGCTTGCATCATTTTATCGTTGATTCATTCAACACTTTTACAAAATTTTTTTGAAAAAATGACTCTTACATCATCTTAGTAATGACACTTTTACATCATTTTAGTATCATTACAAAATAACTCTTTCTACCAAGCTTGTACCGTTTGATTTCAAATTTCGATAGATTTTTGATCTAATTGATATCGGATTAAAAAAAACAGTAATGCTATGAAAAAATGAACTTGAATCCAGTCTTATATGTGAGTATAGAAATTCAAATCCAAAATTTATTGATAGTTAATCTAAAATTTATTCAAATCAATATATATTACTACCCATGGATAATCGATTGAGTTAGGAACCTATCGAGATCTAACGAGATCAACCACTATAAGTACGGTTCAAAAAGTAACTCACATACTTTTGAGAATATGTCTTGTTAGGAGAGAGAGAAAAATTAGAGACACAAATATTTACGTGGTTCGGCACAAACTTGCCTACATCCACGGAGCACACCCACTTTCACTATTTAGAGAAAATTACAAGCTCACAACTCTCTGATTTTCTCTCAAAGCTTTCACAAAGCTTTCTCTCTCACACACACACTTTACTTCTTCACAATTGCTCTCTCAATTATTCTTAGTGTGTTTTGGTGTGAATTAACATTACAATTGAAGGGGTATTTATAGCAAAGAAGAATGAGGGAAGGTATAATTTTAACCACTAATTAAACAATAGCTTCCACTAATTTCTCCACTAATTCCTCCATTATGTTTTTGGCTCCACTAACAATCTCCCACTTGGAGACAAAGATGACCGTATGTGAATAGTGGTGTGCTCAAAACTTTCTTCACATGTGAAGACCAACTGAAGCTGAGCACAGCTTCAGTTTCTCAGTAGTGACAGCTTTCGTTAACATATCTGCTGGATTCTTACTGCCATGGATCTTCTCCAATGTTAGCACTTTATCTTCCAATAAAGATCTGATAAAGTGGTAACGGAGACCGATGTGCTTGGTTCTGGAATGAAATGCTGAATTCTTTGCCAGATGTATTGCACTCTGACTGTCGCTATACAGAACATTCTTCCCTTGACTGAATCCCAACTCTGTCAACAAACCTTGTAGCCATATAATTTATTTACTGCCTTCTGTAACTGCTATATACTCAGCCTCTGTAGTGGATAGTGCAACAATCTTTTGTATCTGTGACATCCAACTAACAGCTGTAGTGCCAATGGTAAAGACATACCCAGTGGTGCTCCTTCGGTGATCAACTTCACCTGCAAAGTCTGCATCTACGTAGCCTTGAACTTTTAATTCTCCCTTGCTAAAGTGCAAACACTTATTTATGGTGCCTCGTAGATACCTCAAAATCCACTTCACTGCTTCCCAGTGAGTCTTTCCTGGATCTGACATAAATCTACTGATAGCTCCCACTGCATGGCCAATGTCAGGTCTAGTTCAGACCATTGCGTACATCAAGCTTCCAACGGCTAAGGCATAAGGAATCTTATCCATGAAGTTTCTCTCTCCCTCCGTCTGTGGAGACTGATTCTTGGAAAGACGAAAGTGACTAGCCAAGGGTGTGCTAACTGGCTTGGCATCGTTCATCTTGAATCTATGCAAAATGTGCTTGATGTATTCTGCCTGAGATAACTGCAAAGTCCCTTCTTGTTTATCTCTAGTGATTTGCATTCCAAGAATCTTTTTAACTGGACCCAGGTCTTTCATGTCAAACTCTTTTGACAATTGCTGCTTCAAGCTTTTGATCTCGCCCATATCTGAACCAGCTACTAACATATCATCGACATAAAGTAGCAAGATGATATAACTGGACTTACATCTCTTAAAGTAGCAACAATGGTCGGCATTGCACTTCTGAAAACCTTCTTTGTGCATGAAACTATCAAATTTCATGTACCACTGTTTTGGAGCTTGTTTCAGGCCATACAAGCTCTTCTTTAATCTGCACACTAGGTTTTCTTTCCCCTTTTCTGCAAAACCTTCTGGCTGGTGCATGTATATCTCTTCTTGTAGATTTCCATGAAGGAATGCGGTCTTCACATCTAACTGCTCAAGATGAAGATTTTCACTAGCAACAATACTTAAAACAGACCTGATAGTATTGAGCTTCACAACAGAAGCAAAAATTTCGGTGTAGTCAATTCCCTCATTCTGTTGGAATCCTTTGACAACTAAGCGGGTTTTGAATCTCTTAGAGCCATCGTACTCCTCTTTCACCCGATACACCCATTTATTGTGAAGAGCTTTCTTACCCATGGGTAATTTGGTGAGCTCATATGTCTTGTTTGAGATTAAAGACTTCATCTCTTCTTGCATAGCAAGCTCCCACTGGTTGGCATCTGTTGCCTGACATGCCTCATCGTAGCATTCAGGCTCACCTCCATCAGTCACCAACAAATAGTTCATGTATTTTCTATTTGGTATATGAGGCCGACTTGATCTTCTAAGTTGTGGCGTGTCAGACTGCTGCACGCTGCTCTGCTCAACTGGTTCCTCTGGCTGAAGACACTCAACTGTCTGCTTTGTTATAGGACTATCTGGAACATCATCTTCATCTACATACATTGGCCCACTTTGCTCTGAGTTGCTGGCGTCTACTGTATGTCGGTCCTTGTACATTGCCTTTTCATTAAAGATTACATCTCTGCTGCGAATAATATTTTTATTTTGGTCATCCCAAAGACGGTAGCCAAACTCATCTTCTCCATAGCCAAGGAGGGTGCACTTCTTAGATTTGGGATCAAGTTTATTTCTGCCTTGATCACTGATATGCACATATGCTAGGCAACCAAAAACTTTCAGATGTGAGAGTTTTACCTCTTTTTCACTCCATACCTCTTCTGGTATTCTGAGGTCTAATGGTACCGATGGATTCGGTTGATCAAATAAGCTGCTGTGTTGACTGCTTCTGCCCAGAACTGCTTCGGTAGACCTGATTGTAAACGCATGCTTCTGGCTCTCTCAGTCAACGTTCGGTTCATACGCTCAGCTACACCATTGTGTTGAGGAGTACCTGGCACGGTTCTTTCCATTCTGATACCGTGATCATAGCAGAACTTCTTGAATCTGATGTCTTCATATTCACCACCATTATCGGTTCTGAGCTTTTTGATCTTCAGACCTGTCTCATTTTCTACCATTGCTTTCCATCTCTTGAAAGCATCAAACACCTCGGACTTGTGATTAAGAAAGTAAACCCATACCTTCATGGAGTGATCATCAATGAAAGTCACGAAGTATTGTTTTCCACCAATGGATGAGACAGATGTTGGTCCCCAAACATCGGAGTGAACGAGCTCAAGCCTCTCCTTCTTTGGGGTTCTACTGCTTGTCTGAAAGTTGACTCTCTTCTGCTTTCCAAGTATGCAGTCTTCACACATGTCAATTTCTACTGACTGTAGTCCTGGTAGTTTCCCCTTTGAGTGCATAACTTTGAGCCCCTTTTCACTCATATGGCCTAATCTCTGGTGCCACAAGTTTGAATCTTCATTTCCTTCTGCAAGTGCAATTGAGCTGCAAACTCCTGCTGTCAGGTAAAGAGTACCGGTCTTCGTGCCTCGTGCAATTGTCATTGCACCCTTAGAAATCTTCCAATTGTTATCGTGGAAGATCGTAGTGAAGCCTTCACTAGCCAACTGCCCTATTGAGATTAAGTTCTTTCTCAAGTCGGGAATATGCATGACATCCTTCAGTTCCCATACAGACTCGTTCAACTTAATCTTCATTGCACCTTTACCAACAATATCACAGGGTTGGTCATCACCCAGGTATACCTTGCCAAGGTTTCCGGGTACATACCTTTCGAAGAGTTCTTTACGCGAAGTAGCATGGAATGATGCTCCAGAATCTAACACCCAAGATTCTTCCTTGCTCTCCAAAGAGCATATCAAGACATCATTTGTTCCAGAAGTGGAAGCGACATTTGCTTCTGCTTTCACCTCATCATCATTCTTCCAACTCTTGCATTGATTTTTGTAGTGCCCAATCTTCCCACATTTCTAACACTCAATTGTCTTCGAGCTCTGGGAATTTTTGGGATTTCTAGACTTGGACCTCCTGTTCTTTGACTTGCTACGGTAGGTAGATCTACCTCGCTCATTTCCTCTGTTTGAATTTCTGCCACTGTTCTCCACATTTAGGGCTGATCTTGAAGTTGATGCACTGTATGACTGCATTCTGATCTCTTCCGTCAAAATCATACTTACGACATCGTCGAACTTAAGACTTGATTTTCCTGCGGAGCTACTGATCGCAGTAACTATGTCTCTCCAACTTTCAGGTAGCTGTCCGAGAACTAACAAGGCTCGGATTTCATCAGAGAATGTGATATTCACTGATGTTAGTTGATCCGTGACTTCGTTGAAGTCATTCAGATGTTTTCTGAAGCTTCATCCTTCAACCATTTTCAGATTAAATAATGTTTTAATCAGATGTACTTTGTTGGCTGCAGACGGTTGTTCATACATACTGGAAAGAGCTGCCATTAGAGATACAGTTGTCGTCTCATTTTTGATGTTGAAGGCAACTGATTTCGATAGAGTCAACCTGATGGTACCAAGTGCTTTTCGATCAAGCACCTCCCACTTAGAGTCCGGCATATCTTCTGGCTTTATACCTTTTAAGGGCAAGTATATATCTTTCTGAAATAAGTGATCTTCAATTTGCATCTTCCAAAATCCGAAATTTATGCCATCGAATTTCTCTATTTTGGAATTATCTTTTTCTGATGCCATTGCTCCCACTCAAACTTGCAATATCTGATAATACACCTCGGTCAACGTCAGTCAACACCTCTGGTCAATGTCGGTCAACACTGGTCAACACCTCTGGTGAACTTTGGTCAACGCCCCTGGTCAACGCCTCTGGTCACTTTCGGTCAACCTGGTCAACACCTCCAGTCAACACCTCCGGTCAAACTCGGTCAACACCTCCGGTCAAACTCGGTCAACAGTAACCGTATACTGAATAATGTACGTAGTTGTGAACAGCACATCAGGTAAGTTCCCAGGAAAGAGAGGTGGGTCACAACGGACACGCTTAAGTACCAAATCTTTCCTAGCCAGAACCTTTCCTAGACATGTACTTTCCACACTACGGCACAAAATCAGTAAATCTCAAGAACAATTCTTTTCTGATGTGGAAGATCAGACAATGCTGCAACCACAGAGCATACTAAGAATTTCCTAGAGAATTTCACACCTTAGCAGTCTGGAACAAATCCTGGTGCTCTGATACCAGTTGTTAGGAGAGAGAGAAAAATTAGAGACACAAATATTTACGTGGTTCGACACAAACTTGCCTACATCCACGGAGCACACCCACTTTCACTATTTAGAGAAAATTACAAGCTCACAACTCTCTGATTTTCTCTCAAAGCTTTCACAAAGCTTTCTCTCTCACACACACACTTTACTTCTTCACAATTGCTCTCTCAATTGCTCTAAGTGTGTTTTGGTGTGAATTAACATTACAATTGAAGGGGTAGTTATAGCAAAGAAGAATGAGGGAAGGTATAATTCTAACCACTAATTAAACAATAGCTTCCACTAATTTCTCCACTAATTCCTCCATTATGTTTTTGGCTCTACTAACATGTCTATCCATATATTATTTATTTATTGATTTCGATCTTTTGTTATATAATTAAATGAGAAGTACGAGAAGGTAATTAATTGCTGTAATTTGTAATTAGAAATACAAGTAACATGTTTTTTAAACGGTCCTCATCAGTCACCATCTTGTATATGACTCAAGAAAGGGATGTCCTCAAAATTATGTCCTCAAAATTATAAACTCAAGCTAGTTTGACACTCAGTGTTCATATAAAATAAGTGAATAACCAATCAAATTGAACCGACTATTTTATATACATATTATTAGCTTTGATACAAAAGAATACGAACCTCTCAATAGAACTCATTTATAAAAATCAATTTACAAAGAAAATGTATACAAAAACACGGACGACTAATTTCATATTTGACTAATATATAAACCCGAACAATCAATCTCATATTCTTATTCAACATAGAATTTTAGTAGTAACATAACAATATATAAACATGCTTGCATCATTTTATTGTTGATTCATTCAACACTTATATAAATTAATAAAAACGTTTACGTCTCTCTTTCTTTCTCTTTATTATATTTTCTCATTTATTCGATTTCATCAATATCTCATGTATTTTAGTTTTATCATATTGGAACAAGATTCACATAAAAGTGTATCAACATTAATGGTGTTAGCACATTAATTTTATACAGTAAAATTGTGTTGTAACATCTAAAAACATTATTGTCATGATAAGTGTGACATAATAACAAATGTCATGTACTAGTTTAATTGTTTTACTAAACAACAAAGTGTAGCATCCAAATTAGGTTGGATGTCTTATTTTATGGGGTGATCAAACTGTAGTGTTACATGCCACAATAAAAATATCAAATTTTTTTATGGGAAAAATCTTAAATATATATTGCATTATCAATAGAAAATTACTTTATATGATTACACGGAAACTTTGAATTGGTTTGGACAACAATCCCAATAATTGTTTTTTTTTTATTTTAAAAAAAATATTATTATTTCGCCCATTGTTTTCTATTTATAATATCAATGCACTGCACTTTTATTTTTATTTTTATTTTGTTTATATATCACGTGTACTAGGGTGACTTGAACATTATCTTTTACCATTAAATTATATTTAATTTATTTGTTTATTGTCATCTACAACAACTCGCATGGTTTTTTTTAATGATTTTACTCTCTATAATTCTCCTCTAATGGAGAAAGTGAAAACATATTGGTTTTTATTTGAAAAGGGGGACTTGAAACTCAATATGTTGTTGAGGTATGTAATTACTACCCGCATGTGAACGGTTAATTGGTTGGTTGGGATCAATTGACCCAATTCCCAACACAGCCAAACTGACCAAAACCACTTTGATCATATTCATATCTCCAATTTAACTATGGATCGGACGATGCAGAGTAATGACCAACAACTCGATCACCATTCTCAGTGCACATTAAGGATCACTGCCAAAACTTGAAGTACTCTTCACCAGAAGCACTTTTTTAAGAAGCCAAAACAATTGAGCTTCTGATCACAGAAAGAGGAATTAAGTTCGAAGTGTGAGAGAAAAGAGAAGCAAATTGACAAACATTTCATAGCAGAATATTTTTCCACTGTACAATTCAATATTTTTACCATATATTAGAATTCATAAAATGAATAATCATTCAAATCATATATATATATATTTTTTGAGAAAAAAAAAACACCATGTGCTAGTCAGGGTTCTTACAGGCACAGATCAACAAAGAGAACTGATCATCAGCCCATTCTTTTCCCTTGTGTTTCAAGTTGTTTTCTTCCAACCAAAGTCTGCTATCCAACCCACTTCTTGTCCTGAACATGAAAACAGCAAAACCACTAGTTGCTTCCTTGAAGAACCAGTCATGTACATCCCACATCATATCCACCAACAAACCACCATCCAAGAATATTGTCTGGTTCCCTCTAAAATTCCACTTCAATCTCTTCACTTGAAAAATCTTCTTCTTGTCAACGCAAACAGACAGTACTGGATTATTCCTCGATCCATCCTCTTCTGATCCACTGCACTTTATCAGAATGTCATGAGCAGTTCCTTTGTCACAGAACTGTGCCTTGGTTGAATACACTACAGAATTGCCTGAAAACCGCTCGCATCGGGACACCAATGAGAATTTTCCAAGTGGGTATTCTGATCTGAGCTTCTCTACTACGTTGTTGTTGTTGTCTTCATTAATGTCTCCAAGGAGCAGACAAATTTGAGAATCAACCAAAACTGCGACATAGAACTCGCTGCTTGGTTCAGGTCCATTGTCATATTGAGCATTGGACAGATCCCAGAAGACTTCAACTTTTGCATCGCAAGAGTCGAAACATTTGGTGCCTTTGTAATCTCCCAATTGGTGAGAATTTGCATTGAATTTGGATGTGTTGTCGCAGACATTGATGGTGGTGGCCATCAGCCCTTGACCTGTGAAATCGTTGTTGCACCATGTGAGTGTTATCAAAAGCTGCTTTTGATCATAGGATGAGGAGACACGACAGGCTTTGTATATACATGTAATTGAGTTTGGGATTGATGGGATCAAATTTGGAGAAAAATAGGCCTGTTTTGAAGGGCCTGAAGAACAATATGAATTCGATACTTTAATGGCATGCTCACTGTAACAAGATGCTATGCTCCTCATTGTAATACAGAAAAGAAAAACCACCAAAATCAAACAAAGAAGATCAAAAAATACTGGTGAAAATCGTTTGCTGGTTTTTTCTTCTTGTTTTTTTTTTCTTTGATGTGCATATGCCTTTGTCAGAGACAATGGATAAAAAAAACCTTTTAAACTACCTTGCCCATAATAGAAGACATTGAAAAAGATAGATTGGTTTCTCTTCCTATATGTCTATGCTTTTTAGAATACACAAAAATTGAAGGTGACAAAAGATGGGTACTTTTTTTTCTGTGTTTTTCCCATGTGAACTGCCTTTTTTCATAATTGTTTGGGGATAAAATTTTTTTTAAAAAAAATGTCAATGAGTGAACATGAGAGGAAAATTCACAAACCAATTTTTGTGTCCATGTCCTCCTGCTACATTAAATGCCATTATATTAACCTTAAAAATTAAAAATTAATTAAAAGAGAAGACAAAGAAACCCTTTCTTTTAATTAATTAGTTTTTCCTGTGCCAGTTCATGCACAATATTTAACAGCATAATTAAATTATCATAAACCAGATTTATTGACCTGATCTAGAATTAACAATTCAAAAATGATCACACAAAAGTAATCTGGGATTTTTTTTAAACTAATCAAAGATTTATAAAACGGTCATCTTTTTCCTTTTTTTATTTAAAGAACCATGTCTGGATCTGCGACCTAACAATATTAAGGTCTGGTCTTCTCACACTTTATTTATTTATTTATATGGGTCATTTTCCTTGAAACCTATTATAAAAAAATTAATATTAAATTAATGAGTGAGATAAGCAAACCCTATTAAGAGCCAAAACAAGTAGACTTTTGATAAACAGATTAGTGAAAAGGTGAATTAGAGGGAAGACTTTAAATGCTATTGGGATATACATGGGGTGGGGCTGCGGCTGATGCTGATGATGTTGAATGGACGACAGTGATTTGCTGGACCCATCAATTAAAACTCATCTTCAGATTCACCTACTGCAACTAAAGCCAACTCTGATTGCAGGATCTCTATAACTTCCTGTGTCTTGTTAGTGTATTAGTTATTACACTTTGAGTTTGAGTTTCTGTCATGTAATTAAACCCTAAATAAGTCAAATAAAACAAATAATTCATTAAATATGTCATTTAATTGCAATAAATAAGGCATTCAGTTACAGTCTGAGGCAAATCAATTTTAGAGTGAAATAAATTGGGGAGTTTCTGAGAAGGAACTGAAGAGATATAATCTATCACGAGAAAAAATTATCTAAAACGGTAATTAATGGTAAAACCGTCTAATTACATTGTGCCACGTTACATTAATTATATTGGAAAAGTAAAATGCATCATGTTTCAATATAAATAATGTGAAATAACTCAACGTAATCGGATGGTTTCACCATTGATGCGGTGCTCGGAAAAATAACGAGAATCGGTATCGTGGCACCAAGTATTCCCTGCCTCCTCGGATGCATTGATCTATCTACCTATAGCTAACTTACTGAATTTGGCGAGCTTACTGCGAAATGCAATAAAGTTATTTGCATCCTCTTTTTTATTTGAGACCGTCATATATAAGTTTTTCTCATATATTATCAGGTCTGGCGCTCTGGTCCAGGACAAATAAGGTAGTAGCTCAGGGTCCAACAATTTTGCGGGCACATATTATTAATTTTGAGGGTCCCAAGACCATAAAAAGCTATGAACAGACCCTATATTATACGAAAAAATCTCAAAAATTGCATAGAAATTTGTGAAGTTGAACATAAGTGTTTGTATTGTGCTTCGCAATTTTGAAAAATGCTTTAGAATAACGCAACCCATTTAAATTATATTGCAGACGTATCGAAGCAGTTCTTGAATATATTGCATGGGAAGTATACATCTCGGGACCAAGATTGACTACAAGTTGCAACTACTAAATAGGGAGGAAACAGTTGGAGATATTTCGTCATGAGACACTTGACAAACCCAAAAAGGAAAGTGACAAATTAACTAACCAAAGACATTTTAGTTAGGTAAAAGTTTGCATATGTTTAAATAACCTAATAAAACAAGAAAATTTCAAAGAAATTGATTGGCTTGTGGTGGTTGTGGCCTGTGAAGAAGAAGAATACTTAAATAATATTACTACAATAACTATATTCTATTTGGAGATACGTAGACTTACACGCCATCTTTTTCTTTTCTTTTTCTTTTTGGCTTGGATAACTACTCCCAATAATGGAAAGGGTCTACTCCCAACACAGGATGGAGGTCTATCCATATAATTGCGTTTTTATTGGCAATTATGGGAATATATATTTACATGTCTACACAAGGATTT
This sequence comes from Xanthoceras sorbifolium, assembly GCA_003430845.1. NCBI lineage: Eukaryota > Viridiplantae > Streptophyta > Magnoliopsida > Sapindales > Sapindaceae > Xanthoceras > Xanthoceras sorbifolium. The sequence goes on from CM010612.1 coordinate 27,627,494, forward strand.
AAACCTTACTAGCTTGGAAGATTTTGAGACCTCCAACTACCAATGCAAGAAACCTTGTACGATTAATGAAATCTAAAAATAAATGAAATAATTTATATGAAGCTACTCTATATATTATACACACACTAGATTTAAAATATTGTCACTAAAATTAATTGGATTTTACTATGTATATTTTCTTTGTAAATGAATATTCTTAGAGAGTTCTTGTTTCTATACTTTGCTAATTCTCTAATATTATACCTTGTTTCTATGTTTTTTTTTTAACTATAAATTTAATATAACTTAAACTCACAACTTAAGAAGTTAATCACGGGTCTATATTTAACTGTTGTTCGATATTACTTTTCCGTTAAATTGTATTTTTTTCTTTTTAAAATAAAATAATATTTTATCCGTTCAATAAAGTTTTTCCTAAATATTCTTTTAGGGTTTTGGTCGCTTGGGTTAGCGTAAAATTGAAAATGAAAATAAAGAAGAAAACAAGGTGACCCATTACTTGAATTAGAAATTTATCATCTCCAATAAAACAGGGATGAAATCATGGAAGTTATATCATATATGTAGCGACAGAAGCAAGAAAGGTATACTGGTTGTCCCATGCGGTTGCCATCCATTAAATTATATATTCAAATATAATATAATTCTCTAGTTAGTACTGTTCTCAATTATTCTTTTTTAGGACTTTAGTCTTACAGTGTTAACAATATTTTAAAAAGTTCACCAACGTTATGAAATCAAAATCTTGTAAATTTTTTTCAGGATCGTCCTAATTAAAAAAAGACCCGTATATATACGTTTATAATATTTTCAAATACAACAAGAGTGTACGTAAAAAGTTGTGACAAATTAAGTTTTGACTTGAAGAATGTTAATTGAAGAAGAAAAAACATGTACTAGCTCGAGCTGTGGTGGGAAAGCAAATTATTTAAATTCGAATTCATAATGAGGTTTAGGTCTTTATTATTCTAAAAAAATATGACCTTTTACCCTATAAAGAGGAGGACCATCAACCATGTCTTTTCCCATGATAACCCATCAACTGTTTGAATTCGATTAAAGGCTTCAACCAAGGAAACATTATAATAAATACATGTCCTCCCATCAAACTCTTTAAAGTTTCAAGTAAAGGAACACAATATTAAATCATGAATATATGGTTTCTACAAGCTTTTCCTTTTCAGTATATATACATAAATTCCCTAATTATCACGGTCTTGGGTCTGTAACATTACAGGAATAGTTCTACAATGTTAAGAAATAAAAATTTTGAATATATTTTTTAGAACAGTCAATAACTAGAGAATGACTGATATGTATAAAACAGTTGTTGCGTACAAGAATCCGATTTAGAACAAAACAGAAACAGAAGGCAAGGAAGAATTATTCTTTCCTTGTTATGAAACAGCTCTTCGCACCTCTCAAGTATCAGCATTCAGCAATATTCATTCTTTACATGAACACCAAGGTTTTTTTATTCTTTGTATATCTATAGATGACCCACCTGTAAGTACATATACACACTTTCAATTCAATTCTCGCAAATTTGAAACCCACATGATGTACCATTACTATTTAGTAAAAGAAACAAAATGGACCCTCCATATCTGCAATTACTGTGTAAAAGCCCATGTTTTGCTGGGTCAAATATTCAATTTTCAATGCAACTCAACTTTGTGTTTTTGTTACATTCAACTGATCGTATTTTACTTGTATAAAGACAGAAAGTTTGATTTCTCATGTAGTACAATTAATTGCATGGCATGTCAGATCTGAACAGCTTGGTAAAACAACAACGACAAAAACAATTGAAGCAGGTCAACTTAATTACAAATTAGAGATGGTAGATAAACAAATGAATTTCTCAAAGTAAATATTTAGTTTAAGGTCACCTGCTGTGTCTAGCTAACATGTACAATGTTTCAGCAAATGGTCTCAGTAGTGAAGACAATACAGATCATAATCTCCAGATACTCCAGTCCATCATTTCAAAAAAAAAAAGAAAAAGGTCAGCTCCACAAGTTGACTCAAAAGATTCCAACTGTGACAAACTGTGGAAGAAAGCTTTATGCAGAAGAATAATGTTTGTCTGGAGATGATGAAAATGATGTAGTGAGTCTAGTGAATTGGCAGCAATATTGCTATGAGAAATAATTATGACTCGTGATGCTTGCGGTATCGTTACACATCAAATTTCTCATTGACTAAAATGTTTAATGGGTTTCACTAATAAGAAAAAGAAAAACACAGAAGCAGTAGAAATGAAGTGAAACGACAAAAGAACAGTTAAAACATTCGAATAAGCAAGTACAGTTGAAATTCCAGACAACCTTTTGCTTCCACAAACAGAAATTTCTTGAACCCAGATACAAGAGATGCAAATACTGACATGTCTTGGTAGTGAGAAGAGCCCCGAGTCGAAAATCACTCTTCCATTGGTTGATTCTCCTCTGATTGTGATTGAGAAACCTTGACTTTGATCTTTGGAAGAGTGAGAGATTGATCCTGTGCAAGAACAGCTGGGGCTTTGACCATGTGGATGCCCTGCTCCAATTCGACAGCTGCCTCTCTCTGCTCCTTGGATTTCTTCCCCTTCATCCTGCCAGCGTTTTCAAAATAAAAGTCGGTTCGTATATGAAACCTATTATGCTTTTGCATAAATAATGTGATCGATATAACAAACCTCTGTTTATGGTGTCTCTCCTCCCTAGCTACCCTGATTTTATCAATCTTCTTGATGGCCTTTAGAGTGTTTTCAGCAAGATTTCTGTCGTATCTCTCTGGCCTATTACGCTTCCTCTCAAACTCAAAGGTTGAGTCCTTAAGACACGAAAGAGCAAAAAGAGAAAAACAAATCACCACCCAATTTCTCTTTGATTTTTTCAACAAACGGTAGTCATGTAACTAGAGAGATTGTAAAACTAGATAATAAAACCACACACAAATTTACCTGAGTCATGTCCTTCCCATGCAATCGCCTATAGGCCTTAGTCCATTTTACTTTACGTGGATTTCTTTTCATCTTGAAGTTCTTGTGGCATTTCGATCTACAAAACCGAAAAATCTACAAAAGGATCACTTGTGAGGCATTAGATGAACTACCAATGATGAAATTAAGATGCAGCAGAAATACACGACACATAACCCAGATTCAATATTCCATAACTAGAAATTTTGTGAAGCATTGCATAGCCTTTAACATTGCCTGACAAAAATAAATATTTGATTCCACGAGTTTCATATGACTACTAAAAATAGAACAAATCACCACTCTCTGCAGCTAAAACAATTGAATTGTAATAGTTAGACCAGCGTTCCCATGCTAAACCAGAAGCACGGCACCCTAAAGCCAACATAATCTAAAAACATGGTATAAATGAAAATACAATAGATGCATAAGCAACATGAGAACAACACAAATAACCACCCTTACCTTGGCATCATTGCGGACAAACTGAATACCATGTCCCGGATATACAGTGGAAGAACAAAACCAACACTTCTCTAATCTCATTTTTATTAGAGTCAATAACGGAATCCAAAGCCCTACAAAGAATCAAACACTGCAAATTTTATAACAAAACCAATGCTTCAAATTCGGCCTATACAACAATTTGTGGTATAATCAAGTAAAAAAAAAAAACACATGAAAATCAGCAATAAATATAGCAGAGCATTACTGATACATCAGAATTTGCTCTAGAAACAATTCGAAATGAAAAATTAGACTACATTTGCTCTAGAAACTATCTGAAATGTGAAATTAGAAACTTTAAGAGCTCAAAATCACTTCTTTCAATTTACAACAATGTTAAAAACAAGCCCGCAGCCATCTATATCTCGCAAAATCTATAAACCACAAAAAAAAAGAAAAAAAAAAGAGTAATCTAAAATATTGATACAAACAACAAGAAGTTATTGGAGTACGATTGTCTGCAAAAATAAAAGAGACTTACAGGTGACAATTTGTATAGGTGTTAGTTGTCTGCGGCGGATTGTAGAGGTTTTGCTGTGCCCTGAGCTTCTACTGTCAGGGTTTTTGATACAGAGACGGGAAACTGACCTGTTCAATTTCTTTTTTTTTTTTTTTTAAATAGAGTACTACTAAAGACACCCTACTACTGTCTAAAAGTACCTACTTTATATGTATAGATGGGGGCATATAGCACCGGTCTCTACTAATTGGGTGGGCCGTACTTAGCAATAGTGTAGGCCCATTCAATGGGACTACAGGACAGTATTACAAATTAGAAGACCAAGCTTGTTGGCCCCTTAATCTAGCTATTCTCAGCCTGATTCGATGACTATTCGAGTCAATGGAATCCATTCCATTATTGACACCTCGATATATCGAGTTAAAATTCGACTCGAACGAGTCAATGCTATCGAGTGAGCTTGGATGGCATAGCTAAATAGATACACAAATTTATAAGCAAAACGTAGCCCAATTGCGAAAATAGGTGAAGTAAATACTAATTAAAACAATGTTCAATATGTGCAATCAATAATTCATTTCTTTATTCAACAAATATCTTACATAAAATTTGTAAAATGACGCACATTGTTTAAGTTCATAATTCACGTTCACTTATTACGATTACGAAAGAAGCTATTCGGACCACGAATCGCTTGCAGATAATGTGCACCCACCCACGTACTAAAAAGCATAGACAAAGATACACATCCCATCTTAATCAGCTTGGCCCCACGATCTCATCCCCAAAAAGAGCTACATTTAAAAGTTAACCGAATTTTGCCCATCTAGTTAGTCAAATGATCCCCCACCAGCCCCCAAAAAAATATGTCATCCCTTACGTCATCATTGACCTAACCTAGCTACTACGACTATTGCCCATCTCGATGGACCTAAAACTGGCCGACCCAAGATTCTTATACGGGCCGGGCGAGACTCCGTCTTCCTCTTCCAGTATCTGTTTAACCCGTCTCCTCCTCACCCACATCTTGTAACTCCCAAACAAAATAGCTCCAATCGACACAGCTATGACCGCACACAAAGCTGCAATCCCAAACCCGAAACCCACGTCCATTTTCTTCTTCCCTGCACCCTTCCGCACCTTAAAATATCCCACTTTGCTGTTGTCACCCACGCCCAACAACGTTTGGATCGGATAGTCCACCAGGTAACAAAATCCGGATCCGTTGTTATACAGTGCGCCCCAACAGCTACAGTTGTTTTCGCAGAACCCCTCGCATTGGTCCAAAGACGATGTGATCTTGTACCTAATTAACTCCTTAAACGGCAAGTCGACGCCGTTTCTTCTCAAAACCCAGAAGTCGTTTTCTTTCTCAACGTCATCACGACAAAAGTCGCCTCCTGAACTTGAAGAAAAGCATTTACCGGACGAAACGTCCGTTTTGTTGTCCAGACAAGAGCAGCCGGACCCTGACGTACACAGACCGTACGAGCCGCACGGACTGGGTAACTCACACGTGTTGGAAATCGCCTGGTAGTTCAAGACCCAGTTGGACCCATCCCAGTAATACCCTTTAAGATTCCCGTCCGGTTCTAACCGGACCAAAAGGAGTCCGCTAATGTTTTTCTGATAGCTCGTGAAGGCTTGAAGGTCTACCGCTACTGGGTTTCCAACTTGGTACATGCCCATGAACCCGTTCGACTCTACCCGGGCGTAAATCGGTCCTTTTCCTTCGATTATATCTGCTTTAGCTTCCATTGCTTTGTGTCTCCAATATATTTGCTGTGATTTTTCATTAAACGCTGCGTATAAGCCGATAAAGTCGTTGCCTAACCGCATGGAATAGAGCCCATTTGAGGACACAAGAGTCATGTTACTTGTGAAGTTTTGGTTTTCCACAAGGGTGTTTGCTGGGAAGTCAAAACTTTGCCAGACAACTGAAGAAACAGAGTCGTCAAGCTTTTGTACTTGTAAATTGGAGGTGTCGTGAAGCACAACCTTGTCACCTTGCGTTCCAGTTGCCCAAAACACCTTCGCGTGCGTCCCTGATATAACCAGACTGCCATTGAAGAAGAGTTGAGTGCGGTCCGACCATGGAGCTAACTGAGTTGGGTTGGCAAGCCAGAGAGGTTCCGACGAGGGCACGTGGATGACCGCGAGTGCGAGTTGCTTCGAGTTGACTCGGAGGAAACCTAGCGAGAAAGTGCCCGTTGAATCACTGAGAAGAGCTTGAAATGACTTGACTGAAGGGTCTGGAGTTACTTTAAAGCCTTTCGAGAGCTGATCTTGTGCTGCGGCTTCAGTTCGGGGACATGCACATGTACTGTAGAGAACTACAGAGATGACGAAGAGCAGGAAGTGATTTGCACGTGGACAAGTCACCGAGTTGGTTGATGTTTTCATGTTGAGAGCAGAGAGTCAGAGAGAGATCGAGAGAGAATGTTGATTCAGAGGTCATGTATTGGTTTATCAGCAATGTCTCTGCATATATGCCTTTTCTCTTTAGACCTCAAATAACGATGGACCAACATATAAATCATTTTAAATTCGATCTCATTGGAATATTTTATACTCGAATATCTCTACAAAACTTTATAGTATACATTGCAATTATTACAAATTTAATAATAAACATGTCGCATCTACCAAAATAAGAATATTAATAAATTATATGAAATTGTCCCTTGTAAATACTACACTGTAGATACAAAGATTTATTACATGAGATCAATGGATATATGTGGTTGACGAAATTTTGATCATCTCTTGTTGATTTGAATTCACTTAAAAAGTTTCAAAAAAATTTTCCATGCACGTGATCATTCACGGTTAATATTGGATTTGTATTCAAGTTAAAGTCAACGAAGAGAAAGTATTTAATCGCTGACAAAGAAAAACCACCTTCTCTTCCCGGCCGTTGAAAGCGCTTCTACAAAATGGTTGATTTAAGATAGCAACAAGTAGCAATATTGGTTGGGGGTTGGCTATAGCTAGAGCCTCCAAAATGTGACAATTATATTGTAGAAATATTTATAAACATAGTCATAGTCAAACCAATCGAGAGCTACAACTTCAAAATATAATACATACCCATGCATGGCTTTTCCTCAACCACCCACCGTGGCAGGCACTGCATGCATTTTCAACTTCTACTCTCGAAATTCTTACTTCGTGCATGGAAACCAAATATCAAGAGCAATTAAGTGAAGAAATAATGGGACTTGATAACAACGGTGCATTGACGTTGAAGAGTTGACCATTTTAAGAGTTAAAAGTAATCAGATAGACAGCTTTAGTTTTTCGTATTTATGGTAAGCTGCATGTTCGTTGACTTTTAGAATTCGACCAAACAAACTACCTAAAACTTTGCCTTATTTATTTCTCTCTTTAAAGCACTATACCTTCCTCTTAAGATATTGACCCCGTGTAAGTATAATTTTTTGGCACATTTATTTATACCTTAAGTGCTATTGATATATATCTCTCCAATTCATATATGCCGTCAGTTATTCTCTCCGATATATGGGAGCAGATATCTCCTAGTTATATGAGTATTTATTCACATTGCACATATAGTGATTAATATTGATAGGTCCCGTCAAATCTTTTACCCGTTTCATATTAACTTAAAAAAAAAAGACATATAATTGTTTCATTCTCTACACATATCTTGCTTTCCGGCTACGACAAAGCAGCCATATATTTCATTTTTTTCTTTGAAGATTTTGACCTTAATTAACTCATGGGATGTTTTCTCTTTCCCTCGCGGGCGTGCATGCACACACATATATAATGTATGAATAAGTTTTGAACCATTATTTTTTTTTGAAGGGAGTTAATTGAACCATTATTAACAAAGTCTTTCTATGAATTTTATGGTGCAAGTGACCACTACACAGCTGTATATGTCTCGCATAATGACCTTTTATAAGTCAAATATTAATGCTAACAATCAAGTGTCTTTTGAAAAAGTCATGGGACGATCAACAATTCACATTACAGAAATGGAATATATCCAAATTTTCAAATATTGCAGACTGCAAAAAAAATGACTCAAATTATATGAATATTGGTCAATCTATTTGACATAAAACATATATCTTAATGATGCCATTAGAAAAACACGAAGAAAAAAAATCATATTAAAGAAAGCTGTTTGACAGAAGCTTCTTAACAAGTGTATATGTATAAATAACTCCAGTTTCTGGTCTTTAATTTAAATGAAAAAGCATACAGAGATGAGAGACCAGAAGGACATTATTCAAATCACATGAACACATGCAACTTGTCAACTTTATGCTGTCGTTTTTATTCTAGAGAGATTCATAGTTTATTTTTGAAGACTCTGAATTTCACACGCAATCTCAGGATAATATATACTCATGAATTTATAAGCCTGTGAACTTTGGTTAGTGACATATTTTTGACTAGTGGAGGTCAGTCCCTACTAAAATATTAAATACAATGATAACAAATATTAATTGATTGATCAATCACTAGACTTTGTTTAACCATAATAACATGACTTGTTGATAATATTTAGAGGTAATTGTATTGAACTCTCCAAAGATTTTATCAACTATAAATAGAGTTAACTTTATCGTTTATTGGGGGGTTTTCAAAAGATCCAAAAGTTAACTAATGGGAGGGAAGGTCTTTGCTAATATAAACCCAAAAATTGACTAACGAGAGGGGAGGTGTTTGTCAATAAATCCAAAAGTTAACTAATTAATGGCAGGGGAGATTTTGTCAATAAACTCAAAAGTTAACTCCGTCTGTAATTGAACAAATCTCAGGAGAGATTGGCATTATTTACTCTAATATTTATTTATATATAGCTATGAGCCTACGACTTTTACATTTCAAGCCAATGTGATACGACTTAAAGGGTGGTCATCATAACTCACCCAAAAAAAAAAAGGAAAAAGTGTACAAATTTTCTCCAAATTTAGGCAATATTATGCTAAACAGTAATTTTTACTATAATTGTACAAATATTCCTTTGAAATATGTTCACCAATCACCACAATTAAACTTGACATTTGACTGACTCTAAACAGAAAAATAACTAAACTATCCTTCAGATAATTATTTTAATTTTCAGTAAAAGTTATTAAATAACTATTTGAAGGACAGTTTGATTGTTCCTAAACCAAAAAATGGTCATTTGAAAAGCGATTTAACCAAACCGAAAAATGATTCAATAACCACACTTTTGAATCAGTTGGTTCACCCGTTAGTCAACGGATTCTGAGGGATATCTGTACAATTATAATAAAAGATATCGTTGAGTGTAATATTACATAAATTTGGGAGAGTTTGTATAATTTTCCTAAAACATAATCTTAGTTGTGTGAACAGTCTTAGAAGTCAGTCTTCTTTTTTAATAATTTGTCAAAAGTTCATTTGGTGGAAAAACAAAATTAACATACTATTACTATTGACGAGCGAATATGGTCAACGGAATTTATTGGTGATTAACAATGACTTAAGGGATGGAAACAAATAAAAAGGAATGAACGTGAGGAATTTTCAAGTGGTTCGGCTTATAAAGAATACCTACATCCACCGCTTTCTTATTTCCAGCGAGCTCGCAAAGGGAACGTTGGGAGCTCGCTTGTACGTATATTTTCTTTTAGAAAATTTTGTAACCCTTTTAATAGAGACGACTCATCCTTTTTATAGTGTGAAGAGATAGAAGTCATTCTGTTTTACATGAAATCTGATTACATGAATTAAGGACTAAATTATATCCCTAAAAATTATAATCTAGTTTAAATATAACTGCTGGAATTAAAAAGTTTGAGATTGATTGAGAATTTACTAGTTGACGAGATAGAATCCCTACATCCTTGGGATTCTCCATTTGATTGGGGCTTCGAGCTGCGTGCCACGAGGTCTAGGTGTTATGCGATCTGTGACCATACTATTGGTGAGCAGTGGTGCTTGATTCCTTCAGGTTGTTTTCGGGCTGATCGTTCGTATGAAGTTTCCTCCTTTATGGCTGATGGATAGGGCCCATCCGTTGTATCGTGATTCGTTGGCTTCATTCGTTTGTTGGGCTTGATTGTTCCGCCATAACTCGTATGGTTTTATTGGTTTGCTTGGGCCTGTTAGGTATTTCAGTGTCTTTGGGCCTACTTGGGCCTAGTGTAATTTGGCACATAACAGTAGCCCCCCAGCTTCAAGCTCGATGATTTCGTGGTGGAAACTGACGTGGTTTTCTGCGAGCTGTGGTTTTGAGAATTAGCTACCAGCTCGTCCATTAGGAAACTCATGGATAGTCCTTCGAGGTCGCCGATGCCAGGTTCTGGCGGCAGTTACTCTTCTGGTGAGTGGAAAACGTCATGTCAACCGTCATACTGTCCATCTCATTAAATGTATGCGTTAAATCAGTGACCCTTCGTGTTCCTCTATTTGGCGAACCTCTCCCGTTGTGCTGTAGTTCAGTGTTTTGATCCTGGGGAATCCTAGTTGCTGGTACTACGTGGCGGGTGTCCCTGTTGTTGTCCCCACCAGGTCGCTGGCCCTGTGTTTCTAGGTGTTGCCTGGGTCGTTGGGATATACTATGCGCAGGGCACCTTGACGATCCCTGTTAAGTTCTACATACACTCGTTGCTGGCATTTACATGGATTACAGGGCCGGTGTGAGGTGGCCCTCCTCGATGTTCGTCACATCCTGCTCTAGCTCATCTGGCCGCGTTGGTTGAATGGAAAGAGATTCCACCCCGTTGAGCATCATTTCACGAGGGATTTTGCCTGTTGACGCGATAGGCAGGATGGTTCGTGTCGCCTTTTTCGGGACGTGGTGGTGAGATACTCTCCACGATCTGCTCGCGGGGAGGTTAATTCTACAACAAAAGGTGGTAGTCGCAGGACATCTCCGCCATCATTCTCTATAATTCAGCCTGCCTCTTTATCCATTTGTTGAGGTTCAGGGGCCCAGATGGGCCAACCTAATCGTGGCTTTAGGGCTTCATCTGGGGGTGAAGCTGACCGGCCAGTGGGTTCATGGTTGGCGGTTGAACCAGTGGAGCGGCAGACGCCGTGTTTGGCACTATTGATGCGCTCGGTGCCACCGATGCGTTTGATATGGTCAGTGGAGCTGGAGGTTGATGAAAGGCCTTCGAAAGTCCTCTAGCTGGGGGTATATCCCTACTCCTTACGGTTCTAAAGCGAGTTCTTACGCCTCTTACCATTGATTCGAAATATTGTACCTAAAAGAATAAGCAGACAAACTTAAAAGTATCGTTTCTTACCGAAAGTGGAGGTTTGAATCCTCAAACGGGCTCCTCCTTCTAGTGTCAAACTGTTGACGTGTGAATATGGTCAACGGAATTTATTGGTGATTAACAATGACTTGAGGGATGGAAAAAGATAAAAAGTAATGAACACGATGAATTTTAAAGTGGTTCGGCTTATAAAGAATGCCGTCATCTACTGCTTTCTTATTTCCAGTGAGCTCGCAAAGGGAACGTAGAGAGCTCGCTTGTACGTATCTTTTCTTTTGAAAAATTTTGTAATCCCTTTAATAGAGATGACTCGTCCCTTTTATAGTGTGAAGGGATAGAAGTCATTATGTTTTACATAGAATATGATTACATGAATTTATGACTAAATTATATTCCTAAAAATTATAATCTAGTTTAAATATAATTGCTGAAATTAAAGAGTTTGAGATTAATTGAGAATTTGCTAGTTGATGAGATAGAATCCCTGCATCCTTGGGATTCTCCCTTTGATTGGGGCTTCGAGCTGCGTGCCACGAGGTCTGAGTGTTGTGCGATCTGCGACCATACTGTTGGTGAGCGGTGGTGCTTGATTCCTTCAGGTCGTTTTCAGGCTGATCGTTCGTATGAAGTTTTCTCCTTTATGGTTGTTAGATCGGGGCTCATCTGTTGTATCGCGATTCGTTGGCTTCTTTCGTTTGTTGGGCCTTACTATTTCACTATACCTCGTATGAGTTTTGTTGACTTGCTTGAATCTGTTGGGTATTTTAGCGTATTTGGATCTAGTGTAATTTAGCACATATCAATTACTATCAAGGGATCAATCCAATTTGAATATTATATAACCACATTTAAATGAGTTAATTTAATTTAATTTCACCTTATTAGTATTGTATTGTGATTATGTGACTTAGTGAGCGTATGTAATATAACTATGGGCGGTTTTAAGTGACGCACTCACCAACAAATAACATCAAAGAAAAATCGAAGATTCTGGCCAAATTGGTCGGGGTCGGTTAAATTTAATAGCAATACTTTTTCTTTAATCACGTGTAGTTAATGTCATTTCGTATATGTCACTTTATGATATAAAATCTAATTCCAAGATTTGTTTTTTGAAATCTATTTTGGCTTTTAGCTTCTTGTCACTTAATGTGAAGTTTGATAATTGGAATTAATTACCTTTACACAGAGAAAAATAAAAAGAGATTAGATAATTACAACCAAAGCCGCCATGAAAACTTGACAAATTAATTAACTTTGCTTCGATTCTAATTATCTAGCCCATTTTAATTTTCACAAGTTTAAAGCCCAATAAAAATAGTAGCCCAAGCCCAACCCAAAATTGGAAAATGTGAAATTGTAAGGCCCAAAGTTTTTCCAAATCCAAGATTGAAAAATATTTGGGGGTAAAAATAAAAATTTTGTTGAGAGTGGGATTTGAACCCACGCCCTTTCGGACCAGAACCTTAATCTGGCGCCTTAGACCAACTCGGCCATCTCAACGTTGTTGATAATTTTACATTGTTTATATATAACCTAATTATACAAGTAAGTGATAATTAGAATTGACCGACATGGCTTATCAAATGATAATTACATGAGGTGTTAGCAAATAATTTTTTTATTTTTAATAGACATTTTGAGTGCCTCAAGACTTTATTGACCTTACTTACCTACAAAAATAAAAAAAAAAGTAAAAACACAATAAAAAAAAAAAGTTTGAGTCAAACCTCCACCATTGGATCTTACAAATGGATGATGAGATCATGAAAAAAAAAGGGAAAACGACATTAACTAAAGAGTCATCTTATTAAATTTATTTTTTTCAATATTGCCCTTGTAGTGCAATTAAATTAAAAGAAAATAACGTCCATCTTTTTTAAAATTTATTTAATTATTGACGAAGTCAATTTTTAAATTTATTAATAAAGACTTTTTCAATTCAACTGTTATATTTAATTAAATTTTATTAAGGATATAATAGGTATTTATTTATAAATAATAAAGTTAATTTTAATTATAATTAATAAAATTTTAGAAGAGATTAATTTAATTAATTTTTAAATTAATATTAAATACATATTATTGGTATACTTGTAGTTAGGACACGTACGTACATTTAATTGTATCTCATTATTTTCATTATTTTTTAAGGAAATCAGTGCATCAAACATGACTACTGACTATGACTAATTTAATTATCATTAAATATAATTATGAAAATTAAATGAAAAAAATGATCGCATTTTGATTCGTAGCTAGCATCAGCAAGTGCTCCTGTGTGCACTGTACTTATTTTTTGCTTTTAATTCCAATTTTTTATTAATATTTGATATAGTTAGTGACAACGGTCCATAAGATCAATGTCTTGTCAGGATCTTGTATTTTTTTTTATATTAATATCGGATTTAAATCAAAAATATTAAAAGATTAAATAAGTATCATTCTCATCAAATTATATTGGACGTTGAAATTAATATCTTATAATTATCGGTAGAAAATAGTATTTTCATATCAATTAAAAACTTTTTTTTTTATTACCCACCATCAAAAACTTTTTTAATAATATATATATATATATATATCTACTTAGATCTTCTTAACAGACACATCTTTTAACATCAAAAATAAAATAAAATAAATTATATTCACCCCAAAATTTATCTCATAATTTTTATCTACACAAAATTGAAATATAATTTGTGTGATCTTTTATTAAAATATCCATTTAATTTGTAGCCCTATACAATTATTTATATCTTCCTATAAGAACTTGACAAATTACTCATTATTTTATATCATCTTGATCATAAAGTAACCTCATCAATCACAAGTCGACATCTATGCTAATTAAAGTCACTTTTAGTCTTCTCAGTTGTAATGGAATTCAAAAATCGAGATAGGCACAAGAAATTCTAACATGGAATTTAATGTGTGGGTCATATTTACATGTGTTTTTTAGTGCTCCCTATTCTACAAACCTACCCATCTCTTATTTTTCTTTCTATTGAAATTTCAGAATTATAGGGAGAATCCATATGCTTGCATTGTATACATCCCCATTATATCTATTTTATCGATCGATAGTACGGGTGATATGAAAAGACCGTTGAGTTATATTATATTATATTTATTATTCATATTAAAAAAAAATTAAAATTGAGTCCTAATATGAATAATAAGATATGATGTAATATAATTGAACGGTTTTATTAAATGGGTTTTGAGCTTGTAGCCTGTCTAATTCATACATCAAAAAACTATTCTCTGCCACTTTTCCAAAGTTGATGCTGATATTTTGATTTTATGTCAATGCAATATACAGTATGGTTTGTCTTCCTCAGAATTTTCAAATTCATTTAAATTCACTGCATGTATATATCACTAGATAATGAAAATGACAGTAACTTATTGATTTGTTTGATATGCAACTTGGGTACATCTTTTAATTTATTTCCTTTTTAACTTTGATTATAAAACATAATATCTACTGTTTTTTAATGGAGTTTAATTATTGAAAATTGCATTTAAAGTTGAGAATCTAAAGCCTAGAACTGGGAAGTAAATAGTTTCTAACATATGTATCCAAATTGTCCTATTTTTGTTTTGTTTTTATCGAAATTAAACACCTTACAGTTTAAAGAACTATCGAAATTATAGGAAGGCTGTACTTAAAAGTAAATAAATGTATTAACTCATACAATAAATCCTCTTAGTCAATCAAAAGAGTTGATAAATAAAATAAACAAATAAAAAAAAAACTGAAAACAAAAGGCATATAAATACAAAGAAAAAACGATTACGTAAAAGTGGAAGTCAAAGTCAGTTTGATAAATGATAATAATATAAAATTGACAGAGAGTGGAGGTGGTGAAACCTGTGAAAGTAGCATTAAAACATATAAAATAGTTATCGAAATTGGAGTGTGTGCAACTCATGGAAACTTTTGAACGTGTAAAAAATAAATGAAATGGGAAACAGCTGTCGACAATAGCAGTCATAGAGGTTGACTTGTTGACGCTTGTAAAATTGTAAAGAACAATGAAACATTGCACTTCTCTGCTTCGAAAACTGCAGGAAAATCCTATTCTATCTCTCAACTTAGAAAATTTTGTATATATATATATATATATATATTAAAGCGTGACCATTGTTTCTCTCTTTCTTTCTTTTGCAATATTGGACCAGCTTTGACAACGACGCTCCATTATTATAACTTTCTCTGCATTAATACTGTGTTACGATGCCCTCTTATCAAAACAATATCATATGCATCATGTATGAGAGAAGATGATGATAGAAGTAGGTGGGGTCCATCAATCTTTGTTGATATCATATATATATATACACACACATCAGTTGGGCCCCATTGAACCGTATTTGTAACTCTGTAACTGCTGTGTTTGGAGAGTGTACATGTAACAAGTGACTTGAGGGCAGCCAGCCAGCCCAGCGCCTCCCCAATTTCATGCTTCTTCTATTTATATACAACCCACCTGTACCACCTTTTAATCAACCATCTCTTTCTCTCTCTCTCACTCTCTTTCTCTCTCTCACACACACACACCCACCCCCACCCCCCCCAAGAAACAGCTGAAACAATGAATAAGCAGGGTCTTAATCTCTCTTTCATCTTCCTGTTCTTTGTTTTTCTTGTTTTATCTTACACAATATCTGCACGTCATCTCCTACCAGAGAAACAAGGTGGCTAGCTAATCTACTCTCTCTCTCTCTCTTCTTCGTTTTGTACTTTTGTTGCTCTTTTATGTATCGTATATGAGTTGTTTTTTTAGATGGTAGAAGATGATCTCAAGTAATTTATACAGGTGATCAAAAGGAGGTAAAGGCTAATGGGATTGCTCATGCAACTACTTTCAAAAAAGACATCAAAGAAGATCTTTTGAATGTAAAAACCATATTTTCTTGAAACTTCTGCTCTCTCTATATATCATGTAAAATAATTTATTTAAATTTATTTATCATTTATTTATTGGGTGGTTTTACTTTTGCATGCGGTGCAGCTGATGGGATCAGAAGAGTGTGATGAGAAAGATGAGGATTGCCTAAAGAGAAGGATGATTGCAGAAGCTCATTTGGATTACATTTACACCCAACACCATAAGCCTTAGATATTGTACGGCCAAAAATATGGTCCATTTCGTAAATAACTTGTGTTTGGATATGGAAATTGTATCATCGACTCATGGTGTGAGATATAAATGTTACTATATAGTTATCTAGTGTTATCAAGTTTGTTTGTGGAATAAAAATCAATGGATATATTAAACAAAAGATGTTAACTTGTGTTCTGTCGATTGGAACTTCATCTGATAAATTTGAGAATTTGAACCAAATGCATACAAATTCTGATGAGCGAGAATCAAAACTTCTCGAAAAAAGTCAATATAGCCTTGCACGTTGATAAAGTAGTCCACAATATGTACGGCTTTGTTTGTCCACCCAACATAGATTGACGATGGATTGAAACTCTGACTTGGTATATTCTAATTTCAAAATGGATTCACTTTAACAAAGACACAACACGATAATTGTAGACTTGGTTAAAAAGGGTCATTGTCTGCATTGGAAAAACCAACAATAGAAGTAGCCAAGCCTACAGAAATATTAGTGAGATAATTTTGCAATGCAAAAGAATCAACGCCTCTTGAAATATTGTGCTGGGAAGATTTACCAGCAGAGCTTATCTCAGATACAAGTAAAATGGTGCAAAATCTACGCGTCTCTTGAAATATCATGCCGGGAGGATTTACCAGCAGAGCTTATCTCAGATACAAGTAAAACGGTGCAAAGTGGCAAACCTCTGACCTGAACATGTAAAGGTTTCAAATTTGAACGTCGATCATACTAGATTTCACATCAAGCAATCTGAAATATCATTGTTTAGAGTACAGCCCAGGACCAAAAGAAATATAGGAAAAAAAAAAAACCATTCAATCAAGAAGAAAATGTTGGTTGAGTGAAATAACATAATTCTGCTCGTCTCAAAAACAAGGCAACAACAGAAACAATGCTGAACTATGAAAGCCAAATCACAACCAAATTTATCGCAAAACAAATGGAAGCTACATTACTACTTCAACGGTACACAGGATTGCCATCTGCCACCGATGCGAATGGATTTTGAACTGTGGGCCTTGCCTCGAGTTGCTAGCATTTTATGCTAGTATATGAAGTGCAATCCCGCTTTGGAAAAGTGAAAAGAAAATCATAAACGAAGAACACATCAACCACATTAGCGAATAAAGTTGAGGTGCAAATTGCAAATTATCTGGCATTTATATGTATTTTATCAGAATATATTTAAAAAAAAAGAAAAATAAAAAACGAACGAGGAACCAAAAGATTGAGAAAAAAAATGACCCAGCCAACTAGTGGATGCTCTCACCACCATTTTAGGTTGTAACAAAATTAGCATGAAACAGCCATGCTCATGTAAACTATCTAAAGTAAACCTGATTTCCGCTTCTACTAATGGCACCGGCACTGTGATGTCTCTCTCTTACCCACCAAGAAGCATTATGCATCCTCTTCCTACCAAAAAGTAAAATAAACATCAAGAGATTAAGATGATGGAAGAGCATATAAATATATTATAAACTTTGCCTCCTGCACTTTTTACACATTAAATGATGGGTCTCATCATCCAAAAGATGCAAGATTAAAATATCTTGGATGTCAGATTCACTGACATTCTCTTAAAAATCAAGGGTCTTACCATTTTAACATTGATGATCAGTCCCAGGTCACGAACTGAACTTTCTGATATACAATTTGCATGCACTATCGGACCCTTAGCACTCTCACTTGTAGTTCCTATCGAATTGTCTCTGGTAGGGATAGTCAGGTACACTGCCGCCTTAAACATCCATTGATCCCTTTCTGGACAATAATAATCTTCAAACAGCTCGCCACATAAAAGACATGCACATTGATTCTCATCTGCAGGAACCATTTGCTCATCCTTGTCCAAGGTCTTTCCAGACTCTTTTAGGGACATGGTAGGCTCAACTTCCATAGCAGGTCCGGCCTTTCCAGCAAACCAATCACTTGAGTTTGCATACCATCTCCTTGGTGCCCCAGATTCACCATTTAGCTCAGGCTTTTTTGAAGCATGCCACTTCAAGTGTCTGTCAAGCCGTTCTTTGAGTTTAAGTCGAAGGCCACATATGCTGCACCTATGAGGAAGGTTGTCAAACAGTTCATTGATCACAGATGCATGAAATTCTCGGATTACATCTGACTTAAACTGCAACCCTATGAGATTTTCTATTTCTGTTGTCGCGGATTGAGGTAAGGCAACAGAACTTTTGGCAGCAGGTTCCAAAACAGATACCTCATCTACAGTGGGTATGGGAGGAACATCCAACAACTTTGGAACAGAGGAAATTGGCACAGGACTACTGGACGAAACACCTAGGTTCTGATTCTGCGTCTCAGTAGGCAACTGAGGTGCCACGAGAGATGGTGACTCGGACTTCGATGCAGATATCAGACCTTTTGCAACTAACGAGCTCAAAAGGTTTGAAATTGGGTTAGAAGCCTTACTTTCAACATTGGAAGTTTGAGCTGATGCACTACTGGCAAGAGACGAAGGTGGCGGACCAGGTGGCAGTGGTGGACCAGGCAGCAGTGGTTGCTGTTCAACCTTTCTCTGAGAACTATTTGCAGAAGCCGATGACTTATCATGGGGAGTACCCGATCGAGATCCAGAGAAAATCCTAGGATCTGAGGGTGTGAAAAGATTAGGGGGAGGCCCACTTGGCAGAGGAGGCTGAATATCAGACTGTGATGGCGGTTGCCCAACCTCCTGCATAGTTCGGTTACCTAAGCTATTAGTAATTGAGTTGTTTGTGAGGATTCCACTCTTTAAGACAGCAGCCAACAAACTACTTGTGCTAGATTTTCCTAGAGTTTCTCCATCAAGTGGATTTGAGTTCTCAGCTGAATTTACTCTCATTGTAGTAGTTCCAAAATTAGCAACTTGAGGCAGAAGTGGCTTCTGCGACTGACCAGACGTTTCAGGCTGCTTAGGGTCTGGTTGCAGTAGCTGTGACAAAGGATAGGAGCGGTTCTGCTGTAAAGAAGTCATCACAGGAGGTGAACCCTTTAAGTCTTGGGACTGATTTTTTTGCAAATTACCAATCTGGATATTTGAAGCAAGGATAGATGAAGAGTCCTTAGTAGAGTGGCCATGAAGCCCAGTGTTCAAATGTCCTGACAGTGAAGATGTTTTTAAATCAGATGGAGGCATTGAATGAACATGTGGATAATCCTGATCGACCAAATTTTGCAAATTTTTATGGGAATGATGCACTGGGACAGAAGGTGACGGAGGACGCTGGTGCATGGGTGACTGTCCAGATGGTGATCCAGCTCCTGTAGACTGAAACCTTTGCTGGCCTAAGGTTCCAGTTGATCCTGCTGCAGAATTCGTCAGATTTCCAAAACTCGAGGCCCCAATATGGGATGAACTCATTGGCGGACGACCCCCCATCTTGGCCACAGAAGAACTTGCGCTTGTAGGCAACCCGCCAAGAGTGCCAGAATAGCCTTCCAAGTGACCCGAAGTAACAGTAGATGTCCCAGAACGAATCAGCCCATCCAGTGTATGAGACTCCTTCAATTGCCATGGTGATAATATCCGATGTCCATAGGCAGCTTGGTCTTTCTGTTCAGTTAAAAGTGAATCGGAGGATGTTTCTCTATCAAACCTTGATCCAACATCATGTACACTTTGTGGCTTTCTTAGGTGATTTCCAAATTCCTGCAGTGGAAATTGCAAATCAGTTAATAACAAAAATCAGTCACGACGAGCAAGGTAGGGCATCCCAATGGGAACAGTAAAAATAATTAAAATGAAATCAGGGACATATGTCAGCCTCCAATCACAAAGACTGGAACAGAAATTTTGTTAGGCTCCTACGTAGAAATGCTACCAACACGTTCACACCCATAAAATTGAAAGAAGAAAAATCAATACACAAATCCTTTGAAAATGAAGTTAATGACAAAAGGCCAGATTGCCTTACGATATATACTCTGATCCAAGATGAATGAAGTGTACTTGTATGCACAGTCAATATAAAACATATGCAGCAATGGATCTGTGGACAACTAAATAAAGTAAAATCAAGGAATTATAATGATTTTGACATTTATACGGGAAGGGACTTCCCCAATGATATATTTCTGATAATTTTGTCAGCTGAAGAACAGATTTCTTAATTTCTACAGGATTTCCAAAATCCTATTGCTGCAAAATTACCAATTTTTCTGCATCATCCTGATTCCAAAGATCTTTCTTTGAATTGGTAGAGATATGGGCTGCATCACGATCTGATAATCTAGAATGCATCTCCCACATAAACTCCTCTTCCTCAGAGTTCTTCCAACTACTAGACATGCCACTGCTGCTTCTACTTGCAATGCTCTGAGCTGGCTGCAGATGCACGTCAGTATTTGCAGATTTGGGTGCTGAGTAATTTGGAAATCCCTGCTTGATATTGAAACCGTTCCTTTGGCCAGATATTGTCTCTGCAATATTGTTACCACTTCCATACCAAGCTTTGTCATGTCCTTGATCGCTAATCCTTCCTGTGGTTCTTCCTACTCCCACGCCAGAATTCCTTGAAAGTTCAGAACCATATTCATAATCTCCATAAGTAGCACCGATGTTCTTCTCATGAATAGGCTCAGTTAGTGCATTCCTTGGAGAACTCTGAACGCTCTGAAATTTTTTTATCATATTATGAGACCATGATAATGAAATAACGTATATATATGTGCAACATAAAGCATTCCCATTACATGCATTTTGACTGCAGGATCCACCCATGGCCTGCTGGCACTGACACTGCCCGCTCTGTCTGGCCTCTCAGCATCTGCAGTAGAGCTGGACCATAGTCCCTGTTATGTCACTGACCGTTCCTTTTGCCTTCATCACATCAAGCAAACAAACAGAAAGAATTCAGTCAAAACACATTTCACCACATTAGTATCAGAAACCAAAAAATATAAAAAATTAAACGGGAAAAGAGGAAGAATAAAGTCTGTATTATAAAAATTGACCAGGTGATATATAAAAACAGATTTCTGCCAAAGACTAGAAGCATTCATCCAGTTATGGGCATATCCAATATATAGTGCTGGCATCCTTCAGTTCGGAGTAAAAGCTACTATATGTGTTTAGAACATGTTTCATTGATCAAAACCTTACCAGCTGCCTAGTATCAATGAATGAATACTATTATATCAACTACAATTTTTTAGATTTTATACATACAAAAATATTAAACCTAAGACGGGTAAAGATGAGTCAACCTAGAAAATCAACTTTATCACAAACACAAGTGATTTCACTACAAGTCATCAGCATATATCAACATCAATACTTAATGAAAATTATAGAGTAAACAAAGGGGAAAATATAAAGTTATAATCAGAAACAAAAGGATTTGGATTCAAAATCAATACATCACGTGACTCCACATGCGAACAAATTGATTTAGCAGCTCCACATACCCTGCTTGACTGCTGAAGGCGCTGCCTTTCCAAATACTTAGGATTTACATGAATGCTGTGTGGTGGACGTTGTGACTGTGAATCAGGCCTGGATGGTGCAACTCCTGAAGATGAACCATTAGTCATAGGGGAGAAGCCAAGTTCTTTCTCAATCATCTGAAGGGTCTGGAGAGGGAAAACTCCCTTCCAAGTTCCAAAAAGATGCCGCATACTTGCATGAACAGGAGCATCAACCTGCCTATATGCCTTGCAAAATACCTAGAATTGCAAGAAAAAATTGACAACTACAAAGTAATGAATAAAGCAATTTGAAGCAGCTAGCAGCAGATAAATATATAATTGAAGGATTTAGTTATTTGGCAGAAGGCAGCTTCTTGTTAGGAGAATAAACAAATGAAGGAAGCAACGAGAATAACATTTCTGATAATTAATCAATTTTCATTGATATGAAACTCATAACAAAGTGATATTGAGACTCTAATCTAATTTGCATAACATCTACATAAAAGAGTTTCAAAAAAAAAAAAAAATCTACATAAAAGTTATATCATTTATCAGTAAGGTGCCTCAAGTAAGAAGAGGCCACACAGAAAAGAAAAGTCTAACCTCGGGTAGTCTGGGAGCAAAATGTTTTATGTAATCCCTCCCAATATTCTTTACAATACTGTCTAAAAGATAGAGTGATGGCAGCTTTTGCTCACTGGGAACCTGCAAGTCAATTTTTTTAATCAGATATGACATGCTCCAGCAAAATTCTTCAAACAAATCTATAACTAGTAAATTGCAGTGCTTAGTACATGCCGACAAAAGTAAGAACACTCATGACAGTTGACCAAATCTTGAACGTCTCTCAGCTCCAGAGCATAGCCTGTCTACACTGATTTACCAAGTGGAGTTAAAATTACTTTTCCTTCCTCCGTAATCATTGTTTCAACTTTATTTTTTCCAAGTACTAACTTCAGTATGATGCTAGGCTTTCATAGCATTATTTCCTTCTTTCAAGTCATAACATCAACTTCTTTCAAGTCCTTCCGAAGAAGAGGCTATCTTATGCCAGTCTCGCAATTCTAAGGCGATTAAGCCACTTCCTAACATCTTTTTAACACAGCATTAACATCTTTCTCCACAGGTCCTCCCTCCCTCTGCCACTCCCACATAATTTGGCATCTGAAGCACTGGCATCAACCTCCAGTAACGTGAATATTTTCCTTGGTCAGCTATTTCAAGAACTTTAGAGGATCGAGTTTCCAAAATCATTAAGGCTAAAGAATAACCTTAACATAGTCTGGTCTCCATTTCTAAATTCTAATTGATTAGAAATGGGCAGCTTTTACTATATCAATAAACAATCAGTGCATTTCTACCAACTATACACAATAGAACATAATAGCTTAGAGTGATAAGCTTATGAGAATGCAACACCTGGTACAACTCTTGTATTACAACATCCACTTCCTCAAAAGAAGTTGGCTCTCTTTACACACAACCTAAGTAAAATGCCTGTAGAAACTTCAGTATCCACTACAATAAGATTATAAAGGACAAATCTGTTGGTGGCTGGGTAAATTGAGCATCATGAATTTAAACTTATCAGACATCTGGATTTGGATAAATGCTTTCATGCACTTCAAACAGATTCACATGATTCTCATATCTTTAGCAATTGTTCAATTAAAGATTCTCACATTACCCCTCACCCTCATTCATATTCACATTGGATATAAACTCCAAAAATTACATGAACAGCATAAAAGCCCTTGAATTGATTCACGCAAAATTTGAACTTTAAAGCTGGACCTTTTCAAGTATGCCATAAATTCCACATCCAAAACAAGCACTTTATATAAAAGTTATAACATTCCATTACTCCCCATTTACAATTACAATTTTATATATCGTATGTTTCACTAAAAACACAAGCTTAAGGCAATATCACTGAAATTTCCTTTTTTATACCAATAATTTCTTACAATTCAATCCAAACAACAATTGAACACGCAAACAGCTACAATAAAACTAGGGGTTCACCTCAAGAATGTTGGCGCAGACAGTGGCCGCGATAGCTTTGGCAGCGTGGACATTCTCGCCAGCAATTATAGTCAAATTCGTTATTATCGGCTTCGAATTGAAAGTCAGCTCGGCTAAGGCGGTCTTGTACTGGCTCACGAGCTCCTGGTGCGGCTGCTGTGGCTGATACGCCCCGCCAGCTCGGTCATCGACGTCCAGGTCTCTACTCGTAACATCGCTGGCTCTACTATATCTCGGAGCTACAGCTGATCTCTGGTTAAAAGGCAGAGTCGCATCTTCTGCTAATCGCGGTTTCTTAGTCAGACCAGGTTCTCTCGATCTATCGAATGATCTACGCGAATTTTCCATTTCCATTGAAACAAACAAAAAATATATATCAACGACAACCCTAACCCTCGATCATCTAAATCCGCAATCCACTATCCATTATTGATATAATCATTACAGAGATACGCTGATAAATAAAAAAAAGAAATACAATATTTATTGAAATAAAATATAAAAACCCTAAACCTAGTTACAGAGATACAGATAGAAAATTTAAAAATAAAAACCCTAAAAGCTAATACTTGAAGACAGAAGAGAATTGAAAATCTGAAATAGAAAAAACAAATTTAGGGGTTCGGGGAAGGGCAAGATGGATTTGAGTGAGAAGATAGGGAGTGTAAAGAAAGTGGAGGGAGGGAGGGTGTGGGCTGTTGCAAGCGCTTCCGGATCCCTTTTTTATAACATCGAAGGCGCGTATAGAGAGCTCTTTGATGTGGATCGGACTGGCGGGTTGGCATGTGGGCTCATGCTTCCTCGTGAGTTGGGCTAGTATCGGAAAAATCATAAAAACTTCTTCATGCTCGAGGGTTGATGTTACCTTGCTAGATCCCTCGTGTGATTGGTTTATACACGTGTAAATGTTGAATAGTTGAATCTTTATTTACAAGTTAAAAAGGCACGTTGGCTCGTAAGTTAAAATGGGGACAACCCTAATAAAATTATTTGGGAAGGGTAATCGAGGGATAATTTTTTGGTGAGAACAACTTATAATCTTGGGCTTAATTCTGATTCTCCTCCTTGGCAGTGGAATTTTATCTAAAAATTGAAATTTCCCCCCAAAATCCTGACTTTCCTCTGGTCCCTGTTACATGGAAAGATCCTCACTAATGTCCATCGCAGAACTAGGTGTTTAACTACCGATTCTTCTTACCCCAGATGCTGCTTAGGTCTGGAGTTCATTGACCATCTTTTGAGGGGCTGCAGCTTTTCAGTTGGTATTTGGAACTAGGTATGTGCTGGTTTTTCTTCTTCTACAACCTTCAATGACAGTTTCATTTATTGGATTTATGCTAATCTTAAGAATTCTACATTCATTGTTGGTGATGCTCATTGGTATGTGGTGTTTGTTTTGACTGTCTGGTATATTTGGAAGTGACGGTGTTGTAAGGTATTTGATATCAATTTTGCCATTCATGTTAACTCTCACATCCCTATTTTTATGTATGTTAAGGAGTAGTGGAATTGTATAGGGACAGGAGGGAATTTTAAGGAGCCCTATCTTAGGCTCATTTCGTGGATTCCTCCTGTGGAAGGTAGCTTAAGGGCGTGTGATAGCTCTATCACTGCTACCGGTGTTTTAAGAAACCATGAGGCCTACTGTAAAAGGAGTTTTTATCCTCAAGATTGGTGTGGGGAGTATTTTAGAAGCTGAGATGTGGGGTTTATATGAAGGGTTAAAATTTGCTTGGACTGCTGGGTTTAAGTCTATTGTGGTGGAGTCTGACTCCATGGATGTTGTTAACCTTGTTAATAAAGGTCCTTGTTTGAATCATCCTTGTTTTAACTTAGCGGGTGCTTGCTGCTCTTTGATGAAAGCCAACTAGGCGTGTTCTATTGTGCATATTTTTAGGGAAGCTAATAGGCTGGCGGATGTCTTGGCTGGCATGGGTCATGACTTCGCTCTTGGTATTCATGTGCTGGAGACTCTTCCCCTTCAGGCTGCTCTGATTTTTTAGGATGATCGCAGAAACCTAACTATGGCTAGATTAGTCCCTGGCTAAGTTTATGTTTTCTTTTTATTTTTGTTTCGACTGGGCTTTGCCCTCTTTTATACCAAAAAAAAAAATGGTTCTGCACTTTTGTTTCATATCCGTAATAGGATTTAAGTCCCACTTTTATTTAAAATATGATAAAACAAAGTATAGGAAGACGCCTCAATTCTTGGAAGTTACCTACGCATCCTTAACCCGAATTGTATGAGAATTAAAAAAATTGAAGTGGGTGTTATTGGATAACTAATAGAGTATATTTAGCATCACTAAAGCCCAAAAAGCCCAATTCGCATAGCCCAGGCCCAATATGAGCCGTCTCCAAAACCTCGCTATTTGCCTCTTCAGCAGAAAAAACCCTAACATTCTTCAACCGAAATTCCTGCAATAAGCTCTGCTTCTCGTTGCCGCCATCAGTATGTTGCTACAACTCTGTCTGCATCTTTATCGAATTAACGAGTAAAATTTAAGGACTTGCTTGATTGCTTCTCTTCTTTTGTTTATGGTTACAGGTACAATCCATGTTGAAAGTTAAAACTCCCAAGAATGGTAGAGTCAGGCGCGAGCTTGAAAAACGTGCTCCCAAGCTTGTAAGCTCCACAAAATTTTCGTTTTTTTTTACTTTTCCTCTTTCATGGTTGTGTTTGTTCTCTGGAAAAATATTACAATTTGTACATTTGTTTTTTCGGATTTGCAGGTTGAGACAGGGAGGAAGACGCTTATACTTCAAGGTACAAAGACGAGCAACACGTTAAACGCTGTACTGACAGAGCTTTATCTCCTGAAGAAAGGAAGTGCTATCAGATATACTCGAAAGAATGAGAACATTAGACCATTTGAAAGTGGCGGTGAGACTTCCTTGGAGTTCTTTTCGCTCAAAACCGATTGCAGCATTTTCATTGTAAGTCTGATTTTCTGGTGTTGTCGGCTTGAAGAGGTTGAATTAGAATTAACGTGTTTTTGTAATGTTTATTAGAGCTATGTTATGTTTGGTAAATATTTATGGTAATGTTTGTATGACCAGGATTGTCATCTGTTGATGCATTGTTTGACTTTGTCTTCAACATATGCATACACCCAGATATTCGATGGATGCTCATTGTATTTTGCATTGAAAGATCGGAGACGATTTTTGTGTAAAAATGGTACCTTTCTTATTGGTGGTTTTGATAGGAACAAAGTTAATATTGGTTATTCATGGGGAGTCAACATTGAACATGGTTAATACACTTATAGTTCGTTGAACTTGATGCAGAAACCAAACAATTAGAATAAGCTCATTATAATGAGATTATGAATAAGATGAGAAACTCTATATTGGACAACAGATTTTAGTTCCAGAGCAGTGTTGAGCTTCCTGACTGCATCTTATGATCGCTTTTTAGTTTTGGCGATGGACATTTTGAAAGTCATAGCTTCCTCCATTTGGGATTCTAATCAGTGGATCTCATTTCTCAGTTGTTTGTCGTAGTTTGTGCCCTAATTTGTGTTTCCTATTTTTCATAGTATTTTGTATTCCTAAGATGGGTTGCACTTGAATACCTTTTGTGTATTAACTGGTAGGGCTATGCTGAGATCTTAAACACTGCCTATTTGGTTTTCCTAGAGACTAATATGAAAGGATAGTCAGATATTGAGAAATGAACTTCTCAGTGTTGTTCACCCTGCAATTTTTTTAGATTCTCATCTATTTTTATTCGGGTTATTAGTCCTGCTCAGGATTTTTCAGCAGCATTATTTTGATATACTCTATGACTCGTATTTTGCAGTATGGTTCAACTTCGAAGAAGCGGCCTGACAATCTTGTTATAGGACGAACATATGATCACCACATCTACGATCTTGTGGAGGTCGGGTTTGAAAACTTTAAACCCATCAGTTCATTCACATATGATAAGAAACTATCTCCTCAGGTGGGGTCAAAACCTTTCATCTGTTTTATTGGGGAAGGATTTGAGAATGTAGAAGAGCTAAAACATTTGAAGGAAGTTTTGATTGATCTGTTAAAAGGGGAGGTATGTCTCTACTGCCCTTGATGTTGCGGTCCTCTTTTTTTTCTTTTTTAATATATATTTTCAAAAAATATTAATGATGCAGGTAATTGAGAATTTAAATCTTGCTGGCGTGGACCGTGCTTATGTTTGTACAGCAATATCTTCAAATAAGGTGTTTTTTACTCACTGTGCCCTGCGGTTGAAAAAGTCTGGTTCAGTTGTCCCAAGAATGGAATTGGTTGAAATAGGTCCCTCCATGGATTTTGTTATTCGTCGTCATCGTCTTCCTAATGAGGGTCTAAGGAAAGAAGCGATGAAAACGGCTAAAGATCACCCAAAGAAGAAGGTCGGCTCACTTTTCTTTTGTCTAATCTCCCACTTTCTTCTTCTATTAGAATGAAGTGACGTGTTACTAATTGGAACCCTGTCTGTTGCTTTTGCTTGCAGGTGAAAAATGTTAGTCAAGATGTGATACAAGGGAAGATTGGAAAGATCTATGTTCCTGATCAGAAGGTAAGAAAAGAATTCTCATTTAATATGATTAGATCAACATGTGATTTTATTTTGTGGGTTGTAGCCACAAAATTAAGTCTAAATCCGCCTTAGCTTCTTGCTTTTACGTTTTTCTCGTTGTTAGTGTCACCATTTTTCGTTTTCACACGTTTTAAGTCAACCATTTGTGTTATTGCTCATGAATGATTTTGTTGCACTTAAAGGTTGGAGATATGGCATTGCCTAACAAAGCCAAAGGAGTGAAGAGAGAGCGCCGTGAAGCCAAGAAGAAAAACAGTGGTAACGAGCCTGTATCAAAAAAGCAGAAGGAAGATTCATCTATATAAAACTCTTGATTTAGTAATCTGTTGCAAAAGTAATTGTCCTGCTGTAATTTCCAAGCCAATGCAATTTTGACTGAATGTAAGTGAAAGGGGCTAAATAGCTAAAAGTGGCATGAGATTTTTTCTTTTTTCGTTTCCCTTATTTTATATCTCTAAATATTGAAATTTATTAAGGTGATGTGTAGCATGTTATCTGGTTCAGCAATGTACTTTCTGGTATTTCAATTATTGTAGAACATAAAAAAAAAATGCTGTTAATGGTATATCGTGAACGCATGAAAAATTTTTTTAATTTAACGTTGCTGACCTAGTTTTATAATCTTACAAAACTAAGGTCAAGCTGGTTTTCAAAGATAGTTTTTTAATGTTACTGGGTTGTCATGTAATGTAAGTAATTGGCTAGGAGTACGCACGTTAACATATTTCAATATTTTTCTACAATTAAACTACTTCGGTTATCTTGCATAATTCTGTAATACCAATCTTGTAAAAACGATTATGTACAATAATCAATACGGACCCGGTGTCAAATAGTTCGAAGAGATTCACAAGAAGGTGTTCAGATCTTGATATTGGTGAATCCAGACAATTTCCAGTTCTTTGTTTCTTTGTTAGTGCAAATTGCGAGGTTGAGGCCCCTGTTTTTCATATCCAATTTCAGTGTTTGATATATATATATATATATATATACACAGACAAATAACACATGCCAGATTGTAGTAAACACAAAGTAATATCAATTGGGACATTAAATATCCACCCAATAGTTTTGACAACTTGGACAAAGAACGTTTTGGGCAACAATGGGGAACTTGAGCGATAAGCTAAATTTTTTTCAGTCTGGTACATAATTCACAGTTTTCTCAGACAAAATAGTAGACATCCGATCAACAAAAT
This sequence comes from Xanthoceras sorbifolium, assembly GCA_003430845.1. Classification (NCBI taxonomy): domain Eukaryota; kingdom Viridiplantae; phylum Streptophyta; class Magnoliopsida; order Sapindales; family Sapindaceae; genus Xanthoceras; species Xanthoceras sorbifolium. The sequence continues at coordinate 27,656,994 of CM010612.1, forward strand.
AATCAGATGGTGATAATACAACTTTTCAGTCTTGTCCTGTTTTCCTAGACCAACTATTTTTTTTTTTTTTTTTGAGAAAGTTTTCCTAGGCCAACAACTACTTCACCGGTGAAATACCAGAGGTCCAGTACCAAACCTAGCTTTGCCTGCAACAAACTTCCCATATCTCCTCTGACTTACCAAGACTTGAAAATCCGGAAATATGATCATAATATGCTTTTGAACCCCAATAAGTGACACAAAAAGTGAGAGAAAAGTAACCTTTTACAACTAGGTAGGACTTACCAGCACACATGGCGGCTAAAAAAACTTACTAGAAGAGATGCCGATAACCTCGTAGTCTTCATAAACCCAAGTTGGCTGATCAAACGTAAATCACATCAAAGCATGAAGCGATCATCAAATCTGCCATTGGATTTGATTTAAGTTGGCAATCCAAATATGGGATCATCAAATCTCCTCTGCAGCCTAAACCCATCCCTGCATCCACTCCTGGAGGATGCAATTGATGCACGTTCACTTAGGAAGACTGACTATTCAACAAGTGGAAAAAGGGTTGGAGGAGTATACATTGAGAAAACTATTGTGCTTCAGTTCGGTTTGTTAGTCCTATCAAGACTACAGATCCTAACATCAAGGTTACTAAGAAAACTAACATTCTAGAAATATACTAGTACTCTTTTCTCTGACAAAATAGTTAAAAATGTCTCCAAACTCCAAAGAAACAAAAAAGAAAGCAGCAATGTAGATACTTAGCAGAAAATGTCAAGGCCAATGATGATACCTAGCTTTTCAAAATATCATATAATACTTGTATGCCATCTCTAATCAATAGGAGTAAAAAAAAAAAAAAAAAATGCGCCATCAGCCAGAGATAACCATAGAACCAAAACTGAATGCCAATAAAATTCTAAGGGCACACTAGTCTGTCAAATAACAGAATCAAAGAACCAAGTTGTCATATCTTACCAGTTACCAGTGTTACAAACGCAGGAAGGGTGATACGAAGTTCGCGACTAAACCCAATCGAGTAATGCTCATCACGTTGGTTACACCTGCAGCATTCACAACTAAAAAGTATCCGTCAGATAGAACACTCTGAAAATCCTAATGCAACACAGTGGATAACCCCAAAACACTATAATAAAAATAAAATTCACAAAAATCAGCTCATATCAAAGCTAACAATCTTTCTAATTGGACTTCACAATAAAAAAATAATGAAAATGTTCCATTAAATGTATTTATAAATAAGTTGTCCAATGACTAGATCATCGACCAAAACTAAGTAGGATCCAAGGGGCAACAAGAGCCGAAGCAAATGAGCCCTATGGGTCCATTTTCTTAGACCTATCATCTTTTGGTTGGCCAGCTTGACTCTCAGGCTCATCAAGAGTGGGTTCATCAGCCGGCCACATATCAAAGCCCGAACCTCCTGCTGCTTGTAAGGAACTTATATCCCAAATGTCAGATAACGCGCCTGACATTCCCAACTCCAGCATATCACTGCTAGCAGGATTACCCAATAACTCATGGCTAGAACTAGACATACCGGCACCAGCATCAAATCCCATGTTCCATATATCGTCTTGTTTAGCAATGCTTTCAATCCCAGGAGACGAAACTGCTGGAATATTCGATTCCTTCATCAAATCTTCAGGGAAAGAGATAAAAGACTGGGGACTAAATTCTTGTTGAGAACTCGTTACATTTTTTTCCTTAACAAGAGGATGTCCACCCAAGCTTGAAGTCCCTTCTCCCACCTGCTCTGGGGGTTTGATAAATCCTTGTGCCATAGCTAACTCATCTGAAACAGCTAATTGTGCACTAGATCCCGTCCCCATCAGACTTTCAAAGAGATAATCAGGAGACTGTTCAAAAGGAACTGGATTTAAATCTGGGTCAAGAAAAGGTGTGACGAGGTTTCTCCAATCCGGTTCGTATTTCACAATCTTCCCGTCCACAGATGAATCTAATTTACCCAGTTCATGTGGTTGATGCTTGACAAATTTCCTCCTCATCCTAGAAGAACCAGCATCCCCCTGTTCCTTCTTCTGCTGAAGACGGGCTAAGAATGCCGGGTTCTGAAGCAACTTGGCCAAGAACGAAACCATTTGCTTCTGCCTTTGCTCTGCTGCCTGAATCCTCTGATTCACTACTTCCACATGGGAAGCTGTCCCGCGATGCTGCTGCTGCAGTTCTACAATTTCTTGCATCAACATACTCCTCTCCTTCCTCAACTTCTCTACATCACCTACCATTCCAGACTTTCCTGCTTCACTAGAAGGCCCGATATAGCTCCCAACCTGTTGGGATTGAGGTGGTTTCCGCCTCTGAATGTACTTCAAAAGATGCCTCTTCCCTCGCTGGAAAGCTTCATTTGCAAATTCCCATCTATCAGTATCAATCTTGCGGAACCCCTGAATACAGTACCCAAAGTGATTCAAGAATGAATGTAGGGAAAAATAAAGTTCTAAAGACAAAATATTACTACAATGATTCACATAATCATAAAGTTCGCAGATGAAGCAACTTAAAAGACTTTAATTTTTTCAATCATAGAAGAAGCAGAACTGCACCAAATAGATCATCAGTATATCACAAAAACCAAAATTTCTCAAAATCAAAAGGTAAGTAGTGAGATGGTAATAAGTGGCGAACTCAACAAACGACAATTGCAAAATAACGAAATGTTCTACCTGCCGAAGATGGAACTCCCCACTCCAGTACGCGCTCAGAGGGGAAGAATATACTTAACAAAGCAGTATCAAGAACAATCTCAGGACTAAATAAAAGCCGGTGAATCAAAAACCTTTCAAGTTTTCTTATAAATCCTGATCCACCAATCCATATTAGCTTCATATAAAGACTACATAAGCCTAAACATTTATGCAATTCACAAGAAACCAGTACTCAAAGACAACAATTCTAGATATCTTGAGCAGACCTGTACAATATAAACCACAAAATGATAATAAATTCCACAGCAATTCAATTCAAATCAACATATACAATCAATTAAAATCTTCTGTTACAAACTGTTACACCAATAAAAACCCCTTCGTCCAAAGTCCAAAATCCCACAAGTTACATGTCTTCATCTATTACAAAATCAGCCTCAACTACATTATCAACAAAGGATTAATCTCTGTGAGTACATCAAAAACCCAATTACACAATACAGGTCAGATAAACCAAAAACAAAACAAATACACAGAAAAAGAAGAAGGAAACAAAACAATATACAGCAAAAAGAACAACAACAAAATACAACACAAAATTTACATAGAAATGACAGTAGCAGCAGCAGCCAGTGAAGGCCGCGTTACTGCAATAGTACCCACATAAGTATTAAGCTGCCTCACAAAACTCGAGAAGTTGTTGTGCTTGAAATTCCGAGGCAGTATCAGCCTCGCGAACTCCACCGGGTCCCACACCACGAAGCTCTCTCCTGTCGCCCCCCACGAAATGATCGGATCGAGAGACCGATCATCGACAAGGTCGAAAGTCTTGGACAAAAATGGCGGCACTGGGATCCCCTGCAAACACTCCAGAGGCTGAGGAGGGGGGCCAACGTCAACAACAGAAGAAGACGATGATAGAGCTACAGGTTGTTGCTCGACAACTACTGGGGTTGCCTGAAACGACGAGAACACATCAAACTCCGACAGAGGAGACGGAGGAAAAGAAGGAAACTGATGAGAACCCATTGAAGCCATTGTGGTCGTTACGGGGTCTAGTTGGGAGGATGAAGAAGAAGAAGAACTAGTACCAAGTGAAGTTTTTTTAGGTGGAGATTTCGGGGAGTTTTGGTCTTCTCGATTTTCCATCAAAATTCGATAAAACCAAACATTAGCCTAAGCTTCGATTTTGTTCGAGAGACGCTGATGAAGTGCGATAAAACTGTGATTAGGGAGATAATTATAGAAGGTTTTAACCGACAAACTGTACTGAAAATAAAAAATCTACACGAAAGGCGGTGGTGGTGGGGATTCGGGTCATCTTCTTCTTCTTCTTCCTCGATCATGGCCACTGATTTATTAGAGTGAGCCATTTTTCTTTTTTCTTTTTTTAATTTTTTTTCCGCTGCAAATTGCAAGTGAGAGAGAACCGACCTATTATGTGTTTGTTGTTGACGGTTGTTTGTTTCCTGGCAGTTACGCAATTCTGTCGTCGTCCTCGCTGTGGAGTGTGGACGGAGCAGTGGGTGGGGTCCTCTGTTGGCTTTGATATTTTTGTCACCCAACAGGGATTCTGTGCTCTTTTTTTTATTAAATATTTTTTTTAATAGTTTCAAAGTAAATATAAATATATATATTACGAAAAATGTCCATATTTTTTAAATAATTTACACTAATAATATTATATTATATGACTTAAATTTTCAATATAAATATATGATTTTAGCATATTTGAATCATTTTTCTTTAAAAAAAATAGCAGTTTTTAAGTTGAATAATATAAATGAATATAAAGTTTAGATGGGTTCAAGAAACTTTGCTTAATTTAAAAAATTGATAAAATTATAACTTTTAAATTTTAAAATTCATCAAAAGTATTTGATTAAAATCTATGAAATAAATTTGTGTATCCTTATATGTAAATTTATTATTTTTTTTAAAATAAATGGATATAAAGTAATGGATTCAAAGTTCTATTTAAGAAATTCTGCTTAATTTAAAATTTTGATAAAATTATAGCTCTTAAATTTTAAAATTCATTAAAAGTATTCAATTAAAGTTATGAAATTAATTTGTGTATCTGTGTATGTAATTTTTTTTTTTAAATAAAGGATGAAAATTATTTTAATTATTAATTTTTTAAAATTATTATATTTTAATTGATATTTAATATTTTATTTTTATAATTTTTAATTTTTTTTTAAAATTAATTAATTTAGTTCTTCTATTAATCAACAGTTAATTAATTTAACGTTGTTAAGTGTATTTTAAAATTTGTAAAAAAAATTATTTAGGTTAAAAAATAAATAATAAAAATTATTAAATAAAAATTGAATTGTAAAAACATAATGGTGATTAAAAAAGAAATTTTTTTATTTTTTATAATTTATAATTTATAAAAAAAATTATTTTTTTAATAATAAAATAGTTAATAGGTAGATTCTATTCAATTTGATTGTGAAAAATAAACGAACTAATTTAATTTATTTAATAAAAGTTATAAATTATTTAAATTAAAATAATAAATATTAATTTAAAAGTAATAATTAAAAAATTAAAAAAAAACTGAGAACCATAATAATTTTTTTGTCCTAAATTAAAAGAAAATGTGTGTTTTTTTGTGGTTGTGGCCGGTATTTAAAGAGTTGAAATAACGCGAGTGGTCAAAATACTTAGGGACCAAGCTAAGGAGAATAGCCAATCACAAGAGATGTTGGATGGCGACATTATGTCTTGTCAGAGAGATTTTGGACCAATCATGATTTTCTTCTGTCTTCAAAATTCAAATGTTTATTTTATTTTGTTGTAAGATTTATTTATGAAAATGGAAGTAAAGCACAATTTTATGCTTAAATTTGATTTATTTTATTTTTTAAAAAAAGAAGAAATTAAGCATTTTTATCCGTTAAGTTTAAAATAATTGTACATGGATCTGTAGATAATTAACGTTTTGCATTTTTATAGAGTTAAACTTTTTTATAAAAACAATATTTTAATAAAAAGAGAATTACTATTAAAGGAGAAATAACAATGAATTTATTTAAAGTTTTTTGGATTACATTCGAATCATAATTTGTAGAAACTCACACTGAACTCCTCTAATATTAAGTTTGACCATTGAAAAATAGGTTCGACTTTTCTCTGATTCGCGATCCATAGTAGATCTATATTGGATCCACCATAAATTTATCACTTCTTCTTTTTATTTTTTTTAATGATCAGTGCTACTTTTTAACGATTATAATTAATACAAAGAAATTCAGTGTAAGTTTTTATAAACTTTAATTATAAGTGTAATTTAATAAATTTTAGTTAAATTTAATGTTATTTATTTAGAAATAGGATGAATGCGTTAATAGAAAATTCTACGGTCATATATTCACTTATAGTAAAGTAGTTAGTATACTTTTCTCTCACCTCAATGGTGACGGTTCAATTTTCACCATACACATTTACCAATATGTGTGGGTAGTTTTCTCCCTTTATTGTAGAAGTAGATGTCTCTCGTTATAAAAGTAGATAATCAGACCACGCATTTTATAATTGATCTCAGTAGATCCTAATAATTATCAATATTATAATTATACCCCTTAAAAAAAATTCTCCAGTTATGTGGAGCTGCATGTGCCACGTACAAAAAAAAAAAAAAAAAAAAGAAGCTGAAACTCTCAAGCCTCGGGGCAAAATCAAATGAATCAACATAAATCTGTAAAACTATTTCTGATAGTTTGTCTACTCTATACCAATCCTTCTCGGAGTTTGAATTATTAGACATCTGTTTTTTTTTTGGGTTGGTTAGCAGCAATTCCCCCAACACCCCCCCCCCCCCCCCCCCCCCCCCCCCCCCCCCCCCCCCCCCCCCCCCCCCCCCCCCCCCCCCACAACTCAACAACTCCTTCTCCAGCTCCTGCTTTGAGCTATTTTTACTGAGAATTGTGCTTTTTCCTGTGATGTGATGCACTGTTACATAATCATGACTAAACGACATCAAAATACCTTTATAGCCATCCCGTTTTTGTCTCCCCACGATCCAGCTGTCTAAAGAAGAAAAGAGATTGGCTTTTTTTTTTTTTTTTTTGAAGGGCAAAAGAGATTGGCTTTTGTCTTTAGAACCCCACAGGCCCACATCTTTGAATTTTTATTTTTTTTATTTAATTGGAAGAATTTTAGTTTAGATCTCTTTCTTGGAAATATCGAGCACTTCCATTTAAACGTGATAAATGTATTCATTTGAAAAAATATGTAACCTATTCGATCTGAGATCATCGCTTAAGTTGATCTCTTTTTTTTTTCTGTCTTTTTCTATTTATTTATTTATTGCAGCAGTTAAATAGATGGCGTAAAGATGACTGAATAATTACAGAAATCTGATCTTTGCCTTGTTGAATCCCATAGAATGCAACAGTTAACCACTTCCTTCCATGTTTACTTAGTTAGACAGGTACATAAAAAGCTACAAAAATCATGTATTGCCTTGGATAACCAGTCAGAAATTTCAGTTAAGATGCATCCAGGAATTTCTTGGCATCTCCCATTGATCAACTACGCATGCCTTGGATTGGCAAAAGAGGTACAGTAAGGAGTTTGTCTAGAACCACCAATTGATTACGTCCTCCTGGAAATGAACCCAACGCAATCCCAAAACCTGGTGAATTTTACAAGAGCTGGAAATGAGAAAATTGGAAAGCTATTACTATTCATACACAATCAATATCCACAAAAAAAAAATGCTCAAGTGGTGTGCTATGCTGATGATGCTGCTTCTCATTGACAAATTTATAGTTACAAATATTACATACAAAATCATGAGAGCCAGAATTATACTTCTCCAATTTTACAACTTTCCAGAATGGGGTGGTGTAATGGACTTAAACAAACAATCAATACAACAAATATTCTTGTCGGAACTAGGAAACCTAGAATGATGATATTGGCAATTACTTAATTTCTGTAAATAATCACAATTCCCGATCAGCTGTGAGAACAGACATGTACAACAACGATTCTGCAACAAATCAAATTAGAGAAATATCAGGATTTTGAGTAATGCAACTTATGCATATAGAAAAACTGGACCTAGAAAGGAAATGTCTCAACTACAAGTAGAAGCTGGTGGTAACCTGTCAAAGACAGGAGGAAGCATATTTCATCAAAGTGCAATAAATTGTACACCCATCCATCACTCTCCCAACCCCTCCACCCCAATTCATGCGTGCGTGTGCACGCACTAGTGCTCATGCACACCCACTTGATCACTACTTTATGTATGACACTCGTCCATTTACAAAACCAACATTTCTAGGAGAAGAAGTACGGACTTTCAGGCTGTTCCTCTACCACTCACACCCCTAAGGTTGATTCATTAATTACTGGGAATTCATTAAAACACCAAAAAAAAAAAAATCAAAGTCAAAATCTTGCTGCAGAAAGTTCAACGATATCTCTGCCACCAAAGGGAGGTTAAATTTGCGACATCACTCCATATTGATAAATCAGAGTAGAAAGGAGGGAGAAAAGAATAATGCATACCTTAGACTACCTAAACAGTTTTGTCTTCCTGCCGGACACAAAATCTCAAAAAAAAAAATGATGTATTATGTGCATGGATAAGACCTCTTAGGTGGTCAATTCCTCAAGTAAGTAACTGCATGTCTGCACGACTTGGCTGAGGTGTAGGAGCTTTAATCAATGGCCTTAACAATTCCATGATAGTGGAGAATGAAGGACGTTTCCAAGGCTCGCTGCAGTATAACCATTTTTATTGATGAGAAAGAGAGGTAAGTAACTGATTGTAGCTCAAAACTTGTTACATGATTTAAAGACTTTTAGACTCACTTAGCCCAGCAAGTCTCAATTATAGAGGCCACTTGGGGATTCAAATCGCACGGAATCTCAAGTCTCTTCCCCTTGAAACCAACAGCTGCTACAACCTATAAGGCAGTATACATTGAGCTAAGTCACCAAAAAAAGACTAAACTCATGCAGAAGTAACTATGAAGTAATTGAGTTATATAGAGAGGTGCAGGATTTACAAAATACTAGTATAGTGGAAAAATCTTAATGGATGTGGAGAAAAGAAAGACAAGCTAACACAGGTCATTTTTAGCAAAAGTGTGGATGCAAAGCTAATAATGAATTAATGATCACATCCTGTGACAGAAAATTTCAAAATTCTAATCAAGTCTTAAAATTACAAAAATGTTACAAGGTCCAAAAATAACAATTAACTACACCAATCTGTACCTTACAAGAGATGCATTTCCCTTTCTTTGAATTTTTTTTTTTTTTTTTTTTGGAAATCCCTTTCTTTGAATTACTAAGCAGAAATTAAAAAGGAATAGGCAAAAATCAATATAAATAATTAAAAGCACTTCAAGTTTGTATAAAGGTAACGTCAACCACAAAGTTACAAACAATAATCATCAGCTACTGAATCAGGACAAATGCAGAATACATGTGAAGATTATAAGAATCCTTTGAACGAGAACCTTTAATTCAGCAGAGTCAAAGCTAGAGTTCTATGTTTCGAGTTCAAACCAACAGATTAACATTAATACTCATAAGATAACATACTGTTTTCAACAACTAACTCCTTAAGTTTTTTCACTAATTGGCATGTTTTATTATTTCAACCAACTTACTACCAATGAGAAGCTATCTCCACCTAAAATGATTCAAAATCATCAGTTTTTGAAACAGAGCTTGCATTGGATTCTGTTTCGTAATTTGAAACTTTCGTATGTCACATGCATAACCACACCTGAGCTGGATTTAAGTTGCCCCAAGGTTGTTGCAATGTTGCAAGCTCCCACAATATCACACCAAAGCTGTATACATCTGATTTTTCATTTGATGGTTCATCACGAAGAACTTCTGGTGCCATCCACTCAGGCTAAACATAAAATAAATATTGTTAATTTCATATTGAAATAGAAGAGTGTCCAAATGCCACTCTAAGATAAAAGATCTGGTGTTGCTGTTAAAATAAAACAGAACTTACTCCTATCACTATAATAATAAAATAAAAATAAACACAACTTACAGTCCCCGCAGCAGATTTTGATGATAGAAATGTGTTTGCTTTCAAACGAGAAAGACCAAAATCACAAACCTAGATGAGCAAACCAGGCAGTATGAGGAAAAGACAGGTTAATTAGTGAACAGCAGAACGATAAATGAAACAAAATTTAGAAGCCAGAAAACATGCCAATTGTTATTTCAGCCAAGGATGCCAATAAAAACTCAGAATGAGTCACTGCCAACAAAAGTATATGCATGCAGAAGTAAGTGGAAAAGATACAACAGACTTTTCGGACATTAGAAAATTACTAGTTGTGGAGGAACTTATGAAGATTCAGTAACATAATAACACTCCATCTTCATATTCGAGTAATCACTTTAAATGGGTAGTTTACAATAGTTTCTTTCTTTGATCAAAGTTGCAGCATCGTCTTGCAGTAGACGATTTGATTCAGATCTAAATCGGTAAATAAATCAATCGGAAACAATTGTCCTTAGCATAAAATGTACCATACAAACAAAACAATCCATCAAACCAAACAGGCTGGCACCCATTCAATGGGTGAGATGTATTTGTAAAATACCCTAGAACTTAAAGAGAAAAAAATAGAAACATTGATGAATATACATAACAGAAGTCATACGGTCCAGGAATCAGCAACAATCCCTTTTCAGTTCTTAAATGAAAATTATAAAAGGCTTCATGTCAGCGGAAAAAAAAAAAAAAAAAAAACACGACTGCAGATGGAAAATTGAAAACAACAAACCTAAGTTTCTCAACTCATTCATCAATAAACAGCTGATTAATAATCTATCTGATACAGATGAGAATTCTCAATGTTACCTTCACTGTATATTTCTTGTCAACTAAAAGGTTTGGAGATTTTAAGTCTCTATGAACAATGGGAGGATTACGTCTATGAAGATAATTCATTCCCTTTGCCTGTACAGAAACATAGGCCATTTAGCTCAAGGCAATGGGTAAAATACAATAATAATATCCTTCTGATGCCCACACTAAAGCGAAAAAAGAAAAAGAATCAACTTATAAACATAAAAAATGTGAAGTTGTTTAAAACATACCACATCATAGGCCATATTCAACCGGCGCCTCTCATCCAACACCTCTCTCGCACCCGGTTTATGCAAAAGCCTATACAAACTGCCTCTGCAATTCAAACCAATATACTTAACTCATAAAGGCAATACAATTGTACAGCCATAATAATGGTAAAGAGAAAAAAAAAAGATTCCTTTTTTTCTTGGTAGGGGGTTGGGGAGAGGAGAACAAATGTATAGATAGGAGAAGAAATTCTGAAACCTTAATAAATATTCTGTCACTATGGACAAGTTTGGGGGATGAGTGACTGCACCCATAAAAAGAACAATATTTGGATGCCGCAGGCGCTTCATTATTGCAACCTAGCAACAAAAGAAACAAAATGCAGAATAGTAAGTATAATATATGTTTTCTTCGGCTTAAACAAAATTTAGCTATTATGTACCTCCCTCAAAAATTCCTTGAAACGTTCTGCATGGACGTCTTGCTCCATGAGAATTTTCACGGCAACATCCTGTAATTAAACAGATATTATTGTCTAGTAACACATAAAAGAGGAGTTAAAAATAAAGCCAATACCTTTCAGCCACAAAATCTCACGAGTGACATAATACTAAGACTAATATAAAATAACACTCCAGAAAAACCAATTAAAAGAGGTTTTACATTTTAGAATTCACCTCATAAAACCAATAAAATACATCAGAATGCAAGACAAGATAAAAAGTTTGATATACATCAATATCAATGTCGGGTCCTAATACCAGTCTAGATGCTAGGATTTGCCTGATTTCCGAACTTTTAGGCTCAAAAACACAGCCTCAATTGTCCAAATTCAGGTGCAGTATATTTCATTAGGAAGGCTTATCAACTGCAAGAGAACATGTTTTATTTAATATATATTATAAACCGGTTTCCACAATATACAGCAACTTTAAACTGAAGGAACCCTAGTTCTGGAAATAGATCTCCATCCTGGTGCTGACCCCGTCTCTCAAAGCCAATTCCTCCTCTGAGGTCATCTGGCAATTCTACAACAATGACAATAATTAAAGTTCCCTTTCTCTTTTAACTCTTTCTTCTTTATTTATTTTTGTCCTCTTATTCACATAAAAAGCTAAAAGAGAAATGTGTCTGAGGTGCATCTTGCACCGGTGTTAGTGGCATATTGTGTTGGCATATTTATTGCTAAGTCTTAACACAGATCAGTATATTACCTTAGTGTTTTGTATTTACTTTTTCCATTAAATAAGTATAATTTTCGCTCCATCAGGCTCTATGGGATGGTCAAAAACATGAAGAAGTCATCTCCATAGGCACATAAGCAGCCACCACAACAATGATAGTATTAGAACCTCCCACAACATAGCCAAAATCCAGAAAGTCAACAAGATATTATACACTAGGATCCACAATATTCTACAACAAAAATTAGAAATCACAGTGCCATGGGATGATCCTCACTTCATCTTTACTAACATAACAGTATGGACAAAGGATATTTTGCTTACCGAGCCATGCCAGTCAGCACGATGCACAGTTCCAAAAGAACCTGAAGATGCACCAAATCAAATTTTAGGGACACCAGTATTAACACTTATAAGAATATTGGGACACAATGTAGTGCAGGCATGGGAGAACTGTAAAGTTTCTCTATGCTATTAAAAAATAATTCAAAGATGAAAAACAAAATACCTGCTCCAATTCTTTCTTTTAGGACAAGATCACTCCATGGAATGTCCAAATCTTCCACATCAAGAGAAATTTCCTTACTTGCAAAACTGGGAACCGATTGACCACTCTCAGCAAACCTCAAATTTTTAGATGTATCAACTCTCTGATCAGTCAATGTCAAACGTGGTTGGCCACTAGGATGGATATTCTTCAAAGGAATTGGATCTTTAACCATGTTTGTTGAGTGTGTAATATTCTTGGAAGGATTACATGTTGTAAAAAGTTCAGTCTCTCTATCATGCTGCCGACCTCCTTTTGGTGGTCGAGGCAACTGAGACATTTCACTGATGGCGCTTGAGAACTGCACAAGGTTATTTCTCTCTGTCCCCTTCTTATCAAATTGCTTAGGATACATTGAGAATTTAGTATCTTCTTCATCAACAATAGAGCCTGAAATGATAAGAGTCAATATAGTTGGCAATTTTGGAATGTTTATGACACATACCAATCCACGAGTCATATCATGTAATTTTAACTACAAGTTATTGACTTCCTAGACCATCACATGCAATAATTTCTTCTATGAAATATAGCAAAAGAAAGTATCATCTGCCACGGACTATCATATAGAACTTAAATCTATTCTTTTAACAACTATGAACATCCATCATCCATTGATAATGGTTCAGGATCAACCACACGCATTGGTGACCATTGTAAAACCATCTTTTGTACATTGACATGAGCTGTAAACTTGAGCACAACTATTGAAGTGCGAATGATGGATAAGAACGCTTTAGATGAAAACATGGTGGAATCTCACATCAGTTAGGAGAAAATCAGTGGACTATATATATATCATAAACTACACCTTGCGAGGCAGGTTACTCCTTTAGCAGTGTAGTGCTAAAATTTCTATAACAATATTATTAGTTATATTTCCATCTTTGAAACAAAATAAGAACTTGGATGGAATTACTTGCCAACACAAGTTGGACCTAAAATCATGTCCCGCTAACAACAGGGGGATGGGAGCAGGCTACATCTGTTCAAACGGACCATAGGCCCGACGTAAACCGAATTGAAATAAAAAAGGATAGAGACAAGTGACAATAATATGGTTTTAGATGGCTGCTTTCTTTAACAAAAATTATTACCTGTCAACGGATCATCAAAAACAAGATTTAGTGACTGGCAGTCCAGGAAATACTGTTTGGCCAATGACCTGAAATCAATGGCAGGTTCAGCTGGCTTGAGCAGTGGAAAACGCAACGGTGAAGCAATTGATATGGAAGACGGACCATTGAGCAAGGAATCAGGCTCGGATAGGTGACCTGGCTTCCCTATCAAGTCAACCAGATACTCCCTGAAATCAGACAAAAATACTTTATGAGATGTCTGACATTTTGCTAATGACATAAATAATGCTATAAAGTGCATATACTAAAAAGCTGTCATGTTAACCGTACATCCATTTCATTTTAGAAGCAGAGAAACAAAGGAAGAACAAGCACAAACAAAGAAACTAATCTATTGCTGCCAGCCTACCACAGCAGTCAACTATCATGTGCAACTCAGTGACAATTGTGTCATAGAATCTGTTAATTTAAAGAAATGTTAAGGTGAACTCAACATAGTAAATGCTTCGATTATTCTTTCCCTCACATCAAATCTCAAGCATGAATTTGATAACTCAAAATCCTAGTAACACAAAATCAATGGACACATGATTAATTATTTGTTATCCCAGAATGCTTCATTACATATATATTCATGTGATTGCCAATGATTCAGATGTTCACTCACAGAATAAACTATCACAAAAATTAATTAAAAATTTGAAAAGGACTGCAAGAGCCTTGAAATATTAATTGAAGACTAAACGTATGTCTCACTCTTACAAAAAACTACAGTATGTGAAAAGTAGTTAACAAGGCTACAACATTAACAGATACAATGACTTTTATCAATAAAGCATACCTGTCAAGCCCAAATTGAACAAGACAAGAGGAAGCATCATCTCTTTTGCAATATTTGCAGCCCTTTGCAATTCGACATGGTAAATCAATTGTGTCAGCTAGCACCTGCATAGATCATAGTTATAGTATGCATGAGTTAATTCTCCCAATTAAAAGAGAGAGAGAGTTCCCATTACCTTCCAAAATCTTATGAATCTCTAAAATATAGCAGGGACATAAAAAATTATATTACAAAGCTAAGGCCAGGTCAACATGTTAGCTGCATACCTTTACTAATCGAAAACACTTGCACTGTGGAAATCAAGACAAAGCTAAGACCGTTTGGAGATGTGCGGTTTCAGGCATTGTTGTCAGTCATTTGGAAAAAGAGAAATGACAAAAATTTAATGATACAAGGAGGAATGATATTAACTCTTATGCAATAGAATTCCACTCTTAGTAACATTATGACAAGTAGTCACTAAGAAATTGAAAACAACTCTCTCTCTCCATCAATGTGAATTGGGAAGGGCTACTACATTAGCTTGTTGTATATTTCGGGAATTAAGGCAGTGGGTCAACAATTGTTTTTTATATTGTTTTGCCATACTTTTGGTTATATGACAGAAAAGGATCATCACAAAATACTTTTCTATAGATCATGTAATCACACCGAATATCCCTTTTTGGAATATTCTGGCGGACAGGTTTTCCACATTTGTACTCTATACTCACATTTCCTTTTGTACTCAAATATTCCCCCTCATGTTCACTGGGTTCCGAACTTGAGACTACTATAGGAACCTACAATTTTGGTAGTTAGTAAACTTTTGGGGTATCTAACCTCTTCCGATGGCCTCAAGGGATATGAATCTATGACCTCTTGGTTGGAGAGTAGAGGTCTTATCGCTCAACCCACTCATCGGGTTTTGTACTCATATTCACATTAATATCAATTTCTATCTTCCTATCAAATATATATTTGAAATATAACGGCTTTCAAATGCACATCCAAAAGACAAAAATATTTAACTTAAATCAATACATGAATAGCTCACCAATCACATAATGCAAAGAAGTCGATCAAGTAAAATGAAATGCCATATAAGATTGGGATCTCACTTTGAATAGTAAAGTTCGATGTCTGCAAAGGCCAACAGATAGGCTACCTATAGGAATTACTACAGATCCTAAGCAATCTTTTATATCGTCACTGCACTCTCTCCATGCAGGTACAATGTCATCTTCTCCTGTGGTAGATGAACCCCTTCAGATAGAAACAAAAACTTGATAAGCAAGGTATAATAGAGATTGATAAGTTCTAGAAAATATGAGAATATTATATGTCAACAGCTCACCCCATGCGATTGCAGACAAGCTTTGCAAGCTGATCAACTACCTCCTTTGTGGTTATGCAGCTACAAGAAATATTCAAGACCCTATTTTGGAGTTCCTTTAAGCTGGAATCACTGCGCCGATCAATCACAACCACTTCAATTGAAGAATCTGAGCTAGGATCAACAGACCGTAGAGATTCAATTGATGGAATTCGACCATTCTCATTCAGATCAGTGCACACACTCCATGCATATGGATTCACTCCATGAACTAAATAAAATCCATCAGGAACTTTGTCAAAGTATGACAAACATCCATTCACCTGGTACACATTACATTATGTTAGGTAAAAAATTTCGACATAAAACAAATGTAAATCATCATTTAAAAATAATAAATACATTGAGATAAACTTTTAAAGAAGAAAATATCGTTTGCACACACACGCGCCCAGCTTTATCAATATTGTTTGCATGCACCCAGCTTTTTCAATACTGTTTGCACGCACCCACAAATACCAGAGCCACCAATAGCTTTGTATTCCAAATTTTTCGGGTTAATCATAAAAATGTTAGAACTGTCACAGCATTAGGCCATGTTCTTGGCACCTTTCTCTCTTCATTAAATATACATTCATTTTCATTGTAACATTAACCCCAAAAGATATAATGAGGCTCGACCCCCCAACATGCCAATACTGTTGCAAATGATTATATACTTACACCATCTCCAAGGAATTCTCTCATCATTTTGCGCTTCCAGTTTGAGAAAGTGAATAAGTCTATGTTAATCCATGACAAAGATTAAATCCATCATTCCATGTAGGCTGCTGATGCAACTCCTCAAATTTCACATGTTTGCTCTCAATATATTAAATTAGTTACTACCTTCACTAATGTAAATGTTCACTCTCAAGATAAAGTTATTTACCAAGCTACTGTCTTCACTAAACACTGAATTCCAACTATCTGCTTTCCACCAACAGCATATACATCTCAGCAACTCGAGAAAAATATCAATCGAATTTACAACGCTAATCGAAACACCCATCAAACTAGCTCACAGCAAAACGGAAACCAACAATTATCACTAAAAAACAAGAAGAACATACCCAATACCGATGAGTAACCACCTCCGCGGAGCTTGTGGATCCTGACCTCAACGCGGACTCATCCGGAACTGGATCCAGAAAATTCGGATCATCCGCGCATGTAGCTTCCGATGAAAGCCTCAGCGCCAGCGCCAACTGTAACTGGTAACTCTCTTCAGTCTGCTGAGCCCAGCTTTTTCCTCCCGACGACCCCTCCACCGCCGGCTTCATTCTATAATCACCGACTCCCAGTTTGTACACGTCGCCAAACGAATCGATCTCACTGGCTGCCGTGCCGAGTAAATTTGGAGCGTAATATTCACCGGAAAGCGAACTCTCCCCAAAGCTGCTGCCGCTAGATTGGCGCTGCAGACCGATCGATGAGGAGAAGAAGCTTCCAAGCCGGTTCGATTGTTGACTCATTTTGTGATCGCCGCCGCTGCTCAAATCCCAATCGAAACCTCTGTCGTGCTTCGGTTTGTTGCTGCTAGCCTTGCCATCCCCGGAGTGAGACTCGTAAAACGGCGGCGGGGCGACGGAGAGCTGATCGTCCGGGTACTGGCTGAGGAGAGAATAGTTGGATCGTCTACCAGGCATTTCCATTGAGATTCTCGTCACAAAACCCTAGAAACCGCCATAGTCTTTTTGAGAGTCTCTGGTTTGGCCTATTGGTGGTTGCTCTGGTATTGTAACTCGTAAACCTCTTCCTTTTTTCCCCTTATTTTTTTTTTTCCCCCTTTTCTCGCAGTAGAATTCCTAGTTGTCAGAGAGAGAATTGAAAGGTTATTATATACGATGGCGTAATCGTAATACTCTGGTGTTCTCTAATAAAAAAAAAATTGTATTATTTGTTTAGAAACTTCTTGCTTTTTCGGTTCAGCGAGAGACCGAAACCCGATTTTCCGTTCACATGCTAGATTTGGTGGTGGGACTGGGGGCGGAGAGTAGTGTTTTTTTGGGCCAAGTAAATATACTCTCAAGTCAAAGTATCGTGATTTTTAATGAAATGAAAAATATTGCAGGTGTTTGGCTCAAAGTGATGGAGGGGTACGATACAAAATATAACATGAATCGTAACGGAATTTTTGAACAATAAAAAAACGTTACCAAACCATTTACAAAACGAATACAAAAAAAAAAAAAAAAAAAACCATTTACAAAACGATGCACACTGGGTAAAAAAAAGAAGCGCGCACACAATTTTTCTCACTAACTAATAAATTTATTACTTGAAATTTACGCCATATATGATAATACAATATTAGGGTTGCATTGGTCCCTCGACTTAATATTTTTAAACTAACAAAAACATGCAATGGAAATTACAAGTCTGCACAAATCAATATCGTCATCAAATGGTGGGGTTGGATTTTGAAGCGAGAAGAAGAGTGCAAGGCCATGACTATTATTTATTGCCGTTTTTCACTTAAAATTTTATAATTGGATTTGATCAAGATATTATATGTGAGTGAATAGTAATCCTCTCATTCCGATTATGATTTTTTTTTTATAAGGAAAGTTTAATTTATTATGATTTGTTATATAGTTTTTTTACGTTAAAATTTTGCTTTAACGGTATCTAGTATGGATTGTCCTTATAATTCATGTGAATAATATAATCTTTTGGTGTATTATATGGTATATTGGAGAGAAAAACTTCAATACGATAGTTTACCGTACATTTTTTACTCACGTTACATTGTATGATACGAACAATTAATTTAATTTAATTTTAGGGCAGTTTACAATGAAGTATCTTGACATTCGACAATATTGTAATAAATTTATGAGTTTTAACCTTAATTACACGTTAGTACCCTTAACTATTGGTTCACCGTTAGAGTTAATGGTCAACCAGTAAGTAAGAAGGATAATATGATTATTTTTCATTAATTTGTTTTTAAAAATTAAAAAATATTTAAACTGATATTCACCACAGTTGAGATCATTGAAAAATGTATTTTTTAAAAAAGAACAAATAACATTTTAAAAAGATCTTGGTGGGTAGACCAAGAACTTAAAAAAAAAAATGTTATCACCGATGTTGGATCTCCATCAAAGGTGATGGTCGAATCGCCATCGCTAGAGATCTCCAGTGATGGTAGCAATGGCCGATGGGCACTATGTTGGTTGGAATCTTGATGACGTTTCATTTTTTTTCTTTCATTTGGTGGATATCCAATATGGAGATTAGATATTCACCTAAAGTTTCTTTTTATTTTATTTTTTTACTTTTTAAAAAAAAATTAATTTTTTTTAATATGATCTACACCGTTCATCAATCTTGATGGACGGAGTACATCAATTTTAAAATAAAATTAGTTTTTATTTTATTTTATTATTTTTAATTAGGAATAATTTTGTCATTTCAAACATAAAACATGATCAAACATTTAATTTTAACCGAGTAAACTGACGGTATGGTACTAACGTATAGTTAAGGTTAAACTCATAATTCTATTATAATATGATAAAATATTAGGGTATTTTATTATAAATTACCCTTAATTTTATCAAATGTAATAAAATATTTAAATGAGGGTGAAAGGGTAATTTTAAGCTTTTAGTCAAAGGTGGCTGGTAAGATCTAAAAACAACGGTCAAAATGGCTGGTATTGGTTAAACTGTTAAATGGGATTTTTTTTTATTATTATTATTTATTAATGGTTGATTAGATGATTAATACAACTAATAGCTATTGGATGCGCGACTAAGCAACATGGGCTTTTTTTTTTTAGTTATTATTAAGGGAACACAGGTTTGTTTTTAATATTAAATAAAAGAAACCATTAAATAGACCAAATGAAATTGATTTGGTACTATGTCCATCACATTACAGTGTTGAGATTATGAATTTGAGTTGTATTATTCTCATCAAATTTTAAATTAATTATAATAACTTAAAAAGAAAAAAATGATAAATTTCTTATCAAGTACAAAGAATTGTTAAAATTTGTATGATCTAGCATTAATTTTTTAAATCACATGATCAATAGCTTTATTTCAGGCATCTAATCATTTTTGAGAATTAAAATTTTTAATGTAATATAATAGTAATCAGTATTCAATATGATTTGATAATAAATACTGTTTATTCAGTCTGCTACAGTAAATTTTATTTGTTTTTAGGTAATTTTATTTGCACTCTTCTTCTTGAAATGAGAAGAATAGTGCAAGGCTATGACTATTATTTATTGTCGTTTTTTTTATAAAAAAAGTTTAATTTATTATGATTCGTTGTATATGATTTTTACATGGAAATTTTGATATAATAGTATTTAGTTTGGATTGTCCTTATAATTCATGTGAATAATGTACTCTTTTAGTGTATTATATGGTATATTGCGAGAGAAAAATTTAACTACAATAAGTTTACGGTGTATCTTTCAATTAATTTAATTGCGATAAATTTACAGTAAGTCTTTCAATTAATTTAATTTAATTTTATCACAGATAATATAATATTGTCTTGTGTTATAAAATCTTAAAACAAGGGTGAAAAGGGTAATTTTATGCTTTTAGTCAAAGGTGGCTGGTATCTCTGAAAACAATGGTAAAAGTGGCTGGTATTGGTTAAACTGTTAAATGGGATTTTTTTATTATTATTTGTTAATGGTTGATTAGTTGATCAATACAGTATGTATTATGTAATAGACTAATAGCTATTGGATGTTCAATTAAACAACATTGGTGTGTTTTTAATATTAGAAACCATTAAACAGACAAAACAAGATTGATTCGGTACTATATCTATTACATTATACCATAATATTTTAAATTAATTATACTAGTTAAAAAATAAAAAAATTGACAAATTTATTAAAAAATATCAAGAATTGTTAAAATTTGTATGATCTATCATTAATTTTTCTAAATCGCATGATCAATAACTTTATTTAAGCATCTAAATTCTTTTAAGAATTAAAATTTTAATATAATACAATAATAATCAACATTACTCAGTAATTTTATTTGTTTTTAGGTAAGATATCACCGCTCTCTTTTGATAACTATAATCTAATAACAATGGGTTTGGCTGCATACAATGAACCTTCAAATATTAGACAATGAGATAAGTGTGGCCGGATTTATAAAACAATGCAAAAACATATGTATTTGATGATTGGACTTTTACTTTTCCTCCCTTTCAAGACATGCCTCTTGAAAAGTTATTGTAGACCATCCCAAAACGGGAACAAAGTTACACATGAAAAAAAATGTCATTATATTTCACATGGTTTATGTTAATCATAATCAAACACTGATTCTCCGTATCAGAGTCTACAATTTCAAATTTCTTTTTGTAAGATTATTAAAATATTCAAAGGATTACAATGGTTGTTGGTTGGACACCTTTTATAATGGTTTTTTTTTTTTTATAAAAAATAAATAAATATAATATTTAATGACTCTGAGGCCGTCTGAACGTAACGATGTTACACATGCTAATATGACCTCATTGTTTTAGTGGTTTAATAACGATGCAAAAAGAAAAGAAAAAATGAAAGAACAATATAGATGGATGTATAATGAAAAATAATAATTATTCATAGTTTAAGTGGTTAGTACATCTCCTCCCACCTCAATGATGAGGGTTTAAGTCTTATTATGCGTATTTACCAACACGTGTAGATAGTTTTCTCTATTTATTTTAGGAGTAGATGGCTCTTATTATAGGAGTAGATATCCGGACCGTGCGTTTAGCTATTGCATATCTTAACAGTTGTTAATCTTATAATTATAATTGTATCTTTTAATAAAATGATATGAGAGATATAATATTTAATTAATAATATTTTAAGACTTTGATGTATTTATATATAGCAATAATATAAATTTGGAATTTTAATGGTGGGTGTAGTGTAGAAAGTATGCACACGGAAATAAATAAGTATAATATGTATCGATAAATTTATTTATAGTTTAAGGGTAAAATTAATTAATTATTTTAATTATTAAATACAAATGAATGTGACAGTTTATAAATTAGAACATTAATATGATAATGATGCAATCACTTGATGTGTCATGTGCCCAAAATGAATTATAAAATTACGTTCAAAATAATAACATCAATTTGATGATGATGTAATCATTTAATTTAATCTGATTATTTCTTTTATATGTGTAGTCCTCAAAAATTGCTTCGGGGATACGGGGCACTACAACCTGTAAAGACAGAACGCACGTGACCCGCAGGACGTCTGGGACACCGGGGTGGTGTCGGCTAAAGTCACTCCGACGGTCAAGTTAGCAAGTGCTAATAAGCATGTATGCTTGTAAATAATGATGAGTGAAGGATGCTTCCTGTATTGTTTGTGATCGAGGCCTTCTCAATAAAAGGAGGTGTGAGGTCGGAGGGTAATCGGAGAAGATGAACAATGGCCGGAGGGTGTGGTTTTAGTATTGGTAGCCTTTTGGATCTCAGTTTCTCGGTCCCCTTCCATGAGGGATTATCCTTCTCTTTATAGGAGACTCATACTTTTACCTTTTGAGGGATTTCATCATTCTCTCTTTGCTGTTTTCCACCAAGAATGCATGTGGATCCTCTTTTTGATGTGGCCGTTATCGAATGTCACTATGGTTTTGTAGGACCTATTTTAAAGTAGATCATGATTTGGTCCCCCAAGTAACAAAAAAGATTTTATGTCGTGCGACATGTAGGCTTGTCGATCCGGTCAATCATGATTACGTGTCGTATGATGTGTTGGTTGGATGTCGACATGAGATCACTATGTCGTGCTACATTGGAGTTCTTCCAGGCGTGGACATTGAGTTATCTCCCTTGATGCTACTTGGATGCGTGGGACATGTAGCGCACGTCGTGCTACATTAGAGTGCTTTATGTCGAGTGTATGTCGTGCGACACTAAGGTCTTCGTACTGGTCCAACGTCGTACTACATGAGAGTGCTTCATGTTGAGTGTATGTCGTGCGACACTAAGGTCTTCGTACTGGTCCAGCGTCGTACTACATGAGAATGCTTCATGTCGAATGTATGTCGTGCGACACTAAGGTCTTCGTACTGGTCGAGCATCGTACTACATGAAGATGTAGTCCCACTTTTGGCTCTGGGCTTTGTCTTTGGGACACACTTTGGGCCAGACATATTTTCGCTACTACAGTTTGCCCCCAAACGCATTGGATTAGAAAAGCCAAGGGGTTTGCGTCGTACGACATGTAGACATGGATATGTATGTGTAAACTCTAATGTTGGTTCTATAGTGTCGCACGACTCTGTCCTCCTGAGAACGTATTAGTGTTCATGAGTACATAACAATCCACGAGTTTTGCCATTGTCGTGCGACAATGCCATTTAAAGGAGTGATTGGTCTTCCAACGACGCCTTGATAGCTATGTCAGAGTAAATGTGTGATTTTATGGGGAATGCGCACGCTTGATTAATAATGACATTTATGGGGGTGCGTGTCCAATAAGAAGCTGCCACGTCAGCTTATGCTTTCTTCTTATTGCCGCCCTTTCTCTTTCCAATTTCATTTTCAAGTTTCATTCTATTTCATTTTACTCTCTCTCCTTCTCTCTCTCTAGAAACCAGTCGCCTTTGCGAGCTTCTCCGGTGTTGTTTGTTGATCGTCTTTTGCCATTTTCTCGTATATTTCGGCGAAGCAGCGGTTACTTTGCTTCCTTTTGGTAAGTCTTCTCTATTTTCGCAAATATTTTGGTTTTCTTTTGGCATCTTTGTTTCTGGGTTTTTTTTTGTGTTCTTCGACTGGTTCTTGGGAAGAATTTGAAAAAACCTTGTTTTAGATCTAAAAAGACAACTTAGGTTTGTATAAAACCTGTTTGTAGTGTCTAAGTCGCACGACAGTAGCTAAGACATATAGGTCGCACGACCTTCTTAACAGTCTTGGGAGCTGATATTAGGTCGTGCAAGGTCTTTGGTTTAGGTTATAATTACTAACCGTGGCTACTGTCGTTCGACTTGTAGGTTTCGATGTCGAATCGAGGTGATGAGAGTCCTCCCAGTACCTCTGGGCGTGGATACGACGATCCAATAGATTTGTCGTACGACTCATGGGGAGAGTCGGAGGCAGCAAGTGCTGAGGTGACAGTGGCTTCCTCGTCGTACGACACTGTGACTGTCTCTCTCGCGGGTATATTGCGTAACGGACGACATTCCTATGGGGATTCCTTAGTCGAGCTACCGGGCGACGCGGCTGGCCCATGTCCAATGGGACCTAGTAGGCCGCTAGGCTTGCTTTTGAGTAACCCAGCCAGCGTGCTAACGGAGGACGACATCATGCGCCTACGTTTCAGTTATGGCATACCCGATGGTGTCGCATTGAGGGCGCCGCATAAGGAGGAGAGGCCAGACTGGGACCTGTTTCTATGAGTTCCCGTTTCAGCGGGTTAGATTTAGGTTACCAGTAGTCGGACTACTGAGGAAGGTGCTCGACCATTTTGAGCGTGCCCCAGGGCAGTTGATGCCCAACAGTTGGAGGATCTTGCTGGGGCTAGAGCTGTTGTGTACGAGGGAAGGCATAGTCTTCGAGCTGCCTAACCTATTCTATGTAACACCCCCTGACCCGACCCGACTGGATCGACCCAGGGAGCGCTACCGGTTTTCAAAACTTTCTAAATTCACTTTATATATTTCAAACCATTGAAAATCATATTAATTTGTAATTTAAAAATATTTTCCTAGTGAGCCCATCAAACTTATTTTTAAAAATTTCGGCTGAGTTTCCTCTATTTTTCTGATTTACCAAAACCTGTTTTCAATAAAACAAATATAAAACAATATACTTTCAACACTTCTATTTCCACATTTCAAATCAATGCGCACTCTGCCGTTTTGTGCGACTTCCAAACAGTTTCAAATAAAACATATAGAATTAATATTCACAAACATTTGAAAAGAATATAAATTATAAAGCAAATATTTCCAAAATATATAACGGTCGAATTATAGATTTCTGTATATGTATGCTTAACTAAATACAATATACAATTAACATTCCATTATAACTACTCAAAATAAACTGTGACTCTGGACCTTCAATCTGCTGTTACTTCTTCTCTATTCTTTGTTTCTCCCATGTGTATTTGATACCTGCGCGTGATAAAATCAACGCGCTAAGCAATAATGCCTAGTGGGTGTACACTAAACTCAAGTTTCAAAATCAAAAATCATTTCATAATAAAAACTATACCGATATTATCGAATATAAATCATTGACAGAAATAAAACTGATAAAATCAATTCGATATACATTACTCAAAACAATTAATAATCCATGCAAAACCAAATCATCAATTCTTTACGAATCATTCTCAATTCTGGCTCTCTAGAATACTCAACATACTTTATGGACTGGAATTTGGGTCTAATCTCTGTAATATCAGTGTGATGTCCGGGGTTGCCCCGCAACAACAGTCACTAGTATCGGTGTGATTGTCCGAGATTGCCCCGTAACAACAATCACTAAAATCGGTGTGATTGTCCGAGATTGCCCCGCAACAACAATTACTAGTATCTGTGTAATTGTCCGGGATTGCCCCGCAACAACAATCACTAGTATCCGTGTGATTGTCCGGGATTGCCCCGCAACAACAATCACTAGTATCCGTGTGATTGTCCGGGATTGCCCCGCAACAACAATCACTGATCTCAATGTGACGTCCGGGATTGCCCCGCTACAACAGTCACAAGTAATAACGATGCAGTATGACAGTAATAACCCAGCTGGTATACCAACCTCCTATATCCATTTCCTATGTCCAAGTATCCTTGGGCCGTTTTCATCATATCATATATTCAATTTGTTTTCTTTTCATTTCAAACTAATTCAGAATCATTCAAAATATTGTTCATACAATAATCAATTCAAAAACTCATTTTATACACACAATTCGATTCTATTAGAATATTCTGAAAATTAAAATCATATCAACACATATATAATACCGTTATTCACAGTTAGTGTTACCAAAATCATTTTCAACTCAATCCAAGTCAATTTCCATCAATTAACAATCTCAATGAATCCAAATCATAATTGCGTATATTTGTAAAACGAATTATTCAAAAACATCTTAATATCATAAAACAGAACGTCATCAATCCAAATCATAATCATAATCAAATCAAAATCATCAATGTAACATCCCGGATTTCGGGTAATTAATGTTATATATGTGAAAATAAATTTTACTATTTGAGGGGGTGAAAATGTAATTAAATGTATGTTTATTTTATGATTTCCAGCGGACCAGATTGAAAGGTTGAAAAATTTATGTATGAAAAATTGAAAACTGAACCAGAGAGTATCGCGACCTGGTCACCGCGACCACAGGTCGCGATGGCTCGCTCGCGGTGGAAAACGCGATTTCTGGCAGTGAGCATCGCGACCAGTCACCGCGACCACAGGTCGCGACGAGCTGCTCGCGATGAAAACGTCGAATTCGGGCAGTGAGCAACGCGAGCTCTAGCGCGACCAAGGCGCGCTCGCGATGAAGGCGGTGCGCGCACTCCAGTGAGCATCGCGACTTGGTGGCGCGACCACAGGTCGCGACGGCGGTCGCGGTAGCGAAAAAAATATATAAAAAAAAAGAAGCTTCTCGCAGAAGCGAGAAAACACACACAGAAAACAGAACAGCGAGAAAGAGAAAGAAAAGGCCGAGAAAAAGAAAAAAAAGAGAAGAAGAAAAAGAATGAGAGAAAGAAGAAAGAGAGGAGAAGAAAGAGAAGAAAGAGAAGAAGAAAGTGAAAAGGAAAAAGGGAAAGAAAAAAAAAAAGAGATCGTCGAACCGCGATTTCTCGAACGAAAAACGGTACCGAGGTTGGTGTACGTTTATTTTCGAAATCGTTACGAAAAGTCTTTCGTTATTGTTTTGATTTTAGTTTTTGTTTTCGTTTTCGTTTCCGATTGTGTTGAAAGTTTTCGTTTTTGATTTCGTTGGAAGATTTCGTTTTCGATTATTAGTATGGAAATTGTTTATTGTATATGAAAAATTGATGATTGATGTATCTATTGATGATTTTGGCACGATTCTATTATAGATCGCATTTTGATTGTATTTCGAATATGTCGATTTTGTTAGAAATGTTTGATTTATACTTTGGTACGACTATTGTTTATTTTCTTGAAAAGTTTTATGTGAAGTGTATACTTATTGAGTGAGTGACTATTGATTTGTAACTGATTGTGAAAATAGCTTATCGAAACGGCCCTAGGATACTTAGACATAGAAATGGATATAGGAGATTGGTATACCAGCTGGGTTTTACTGAGCAGTACTGCGCCGTTATTATTATGTGATTGTTGTTGCGGGGCAATCTCGGACAATCGCACCGATTTTAGTGATTGTTGTTGCGGGGCAATCTCGGACAATCACAATGATACTAGTGATTGTTGTTGCGGGGCAATCTCGGACAATCACGTTGATATCAGTGACTGTTGTTGCGGGGCAACCCTGGACGTCACATTGACCCATATTCCAGTCCTAAAATGTTTAGTATTCTAGTGGGCCAGACTTGATTGGAATTGAAAAGTGAACCGAATGATTTTATTGATTGCATTCACATGTTGACCTCATTATTGACATTAAAGTGATTGAATTTGTTTAATGCTATGATTTTGAAATTTATTTGATTTTGAAATTGATTCGAAATAAATTATATATATTGTGGTTTATTTATTCTTAAAAGATATTTATATTGTGATTTATTTAATTGAGTTTATAGTACACCCACTAAGCTATATGCTTAGCGCGTTAGTTTGTTTCTAACGCGTAGGTACCAGGGATGCGGAAGAGATAAAGAGATAAAGAGTTGCGGACAGAGTCCCAGAGATTTGTACAGTTGGGTAGCTATATTGTGTTATGTATATATATATTCTGAAAGCATGCATATACAGGGGATTTGTAAATATATTTTGTAATATGTTTTGCAATTAATTATTCTATGATTTGTTTTATTTTATAAACTATGATGGTAAGTCGCACTAAACGGCAGAGTGCGCAACTGTTTGAAAGTGTTATAGAAGTGTTTGTGAAAAATGTAAATTTTGGATTGATTTGTGTAAAAGCAGGTTTTTGGGAAATCCGAAAAACAAACGGTACTCTGCCGAATTTTCGTAAAAAGTTTATTTATTACTATGGGCTCACTTGAAAAGGATTTCTAAACTGTTTTATGGGCTCACAATGATTTTGAAATGTAAAATGAAGTTTTGAAAAATTTTGAAAGTCCGTGTAGTGCTCCCTGGGTCGGTCCGGCCGGGTCGGGTCGGGGGGTGTTACAATTCATTGTTGACCTCATTATTGAAATTAAAGTGATTGAAATTGTTTAATGTTTTGATTTTGAAATTTAATTGTTTTGAAATGGATTAGAAATGGAATATATATATATATATATATATATATATATTGTGGTTTATTTCTTCTTGAAAGATATTTATTTTGTGGTTTATTTAATTGAGTTTATAGTACACCCACTAAGCTTTCTGCTTAGCGCGTTAGTTTTGTTTCTAACGCGTAGGTACCAGGAATCCGGAAGAAGCTAAAGACTGAAGGAAG
Source organism: Xanthoceras sorbifolium (assembly GCA_003430845.1). Taxonomy (NCBI): domain Eukaryota; kingdom Viridiplantae; phylum Streptophyta; class Magnoliopsida; order Sapindales; family Sapindaceae; genus Xanthoceras; species Xanthoceras sorbifolium. The sequence continues at coordinate 27,685,352 of CM010612.1, forward strand.
AAAGAATTGCAGACCGAGTCACAGGATTACTACAGTTGGGTAGTTCTATTGTTATATATATATTTTGTAAGCATGCATATACAGTGAGTCTGTAAATATGTTTTGTAATGAAGCTCTGTAATTAATTATTTCTGATTCTTGATTTTCGTTTTCAGAATATTTGTAAATATTGATTTTTGAATTGTTTTATTTTATAAATTGTGATGGTAAGTCGCACTAAACGGCAGAGTGCGCAACTGTTTGAGAATGTTATAGAAGTGGTATTGAGAATTGTATTTGAATTGTTTTGTGGACAAACAGGTTTTGGAAAATCCGAAAAACAAACGAAACTCTGCCGAATTTTCGTAAAAAGTTTATTTATTGTTATGGACCCAACTTGAAAAGGATTTCTAAACTGTTTTATGGGCTCACAATGATTTTGAAATGTAAAATGAAGTTTTGAAAAATTTTGAAAGTCCGAGTAGCGCTCCCCGGGTCGGTCCGGCCGGGTCGGGTCGGGGGGTGTTACAATCAAAATCAAAATCATCAAACTCATAAATCAAAATCATCAAAATCATTAAAAGTAATATACTTGAATTCCTGAAATTTAAAGTCAATCAAATCTATTTGAATCTGAAAACTAAACTCAAAGTAGTAGTGTACACCAACCTAGTTTTCATTTTTCGAACCGTTTTTCTTCTGGATTTCCTTTTTCCTTTCTTTCTCCTTTTTCTCTTTTCTTTTCCTTTCTTCTTTTCTTCTTCTTTCTCTTCTCTTCTTCTTCTTTTCTTCCTCTTCTTCTTCTTCTTCTTCTTCTTTTTTCTTTCTTCTTCTTTCTTTTTTCTTCTTTCTTTCTTTCTCTCGGTCTCTCCTCTCTCTTCTCTCTGTTCTGTGTTTTCTGTGGCTTCTGCGAGAAGCCAATTTTTTTTTTTTATATTTTTCGGTCGTCGCGACTGTCGTCGCAACCTGTGGTCGCGGTACTCACTGGACCAACTTCACCGCCTTCATCGCCAGCACACGTCGCGGTATCTTGGTCGCGATGGTGGTCGCCATGCTCACTGCCTGAATTTCATCTTTTCATCGTGAGCAGTTCATCGCGACCTGTGGTCGCGGTGACTGATCGCGGTGCTCACTGCCAAGAATCACCACTTTTCGTCGCGAGCAGCTCATCGCGATCTGTGGTCGCGATGACTGATCGCGATACGCACTGTCTCAGTTTTTCACTCCTTTTTCTTCATATATTATTTCTGGACCGTTCCATCTGGTCCACCTGGAAACCATAAAAATAAATATACATTTAATTACATTTACACCCCTCACTCACAAATATTTTATATCCATATATTCCATATTAATTATCCGAAATTTGGGATGTTACATTCTATACATACTCCGTGCGGAAGCACGACACAGAGAAGGGTCGCTATAATTTGAACCTCCGGCCCAACAGAACGCACCTTATCACGGAGCTGACGACAAATGATAGGTTGTGGAAGGATAGGTACTTCTTTGCTAGGGGTCTACTTGTCGATTGGCCTCTTGGGGATACGGTCGTTTGTACGACCTGGTCCAAGGCTGGTGGGTTTTTAATTCCGTAGCGTCGTTCGACTTTCTCTTTTCATTGTTTACTTTTACTAACTCTTATCTTTATTTGTATTGCAGTGAACACATGAGCACCTCAAGCAGTTGTTGGCTTAACGTGTGTGACACGTACAGCAAAGGTACTGTCATACGACGTGAAAGAGAGGAGTTGGAGGAATATTTTGTCGGAGGAAAATCTGCAGCCAAGTCATCTCTGAAAGTTTAGTGTGATCAACGAGGCAGGTACTCCCTACCCTGCCTTCAAAAACTTAGTGGAGTTTGTCAGGGTCAGACATTGTGTCGAGCGACTGTACGGCACAAGGTTTTTGACTCCAATCTCATACGTCGAGCGACGCTTTGCAGTTGACATCATGGCTGGAGAGATTGCTGCTCCTGGTGCTGATGATGCGATAAGGAGGCTTAGGGAAAAGAGGAAGGGGAAGAAGAAGGCTCAGTCGAGCGACCAAGTGGATTCCACTCCTCCACCTCATCCATCAAGTCGAGCCAAGGCCTCCATCGACATTTCTTCGACTGGAAAGAAGCGAAGGAGGGAGGATTCAGCTTCGGAGGTCGATGCGTCGGTCGACCTCGTTTTCCCGCAGGATGCCTCCGCGTATTCTGACGTCGGGTCGATCATTCCTCAGGTCGAGCGACTGCTGCTGCCCGAAGACAAAAATCGCTTGAAGGAGATGGGCCTCTCCCAAGCTGCTGATTGGGGCCTTGGCCACCTTTTCCAGATATGGTCGTACGACCGATATATTTATATATATATATATATTTGAGTACTTTGTGTAACACCCCCCGACCCGACCCGGCTGGATCGAATCAGGGAGCGCTACTCGGACTTTCAAAACTTTCTAAATTCATTTTATAAACCGGAAACCGTTGTGAGCCAATCGAATAGATTTTCAAACCATTGGAAAAAAAACCACATAATTTATACTTTTAAAACCATTTTTCGATTTGTGCCCAATACATAAACTTTTTACAAAAATTTCGGCAGAGTTTCGTTTGTTTTTCGGATTTTCCAAAACCTGTTTTTCCACAAAACAATTCAAAGACAAATTCAATATCAACACTTCAATATCATTTTCAAACAATTGCGCACTCTGCCGTTTAGTGCGACTTTCCAACACAGTTTATAAAATAAAACGATTCAAATTTTAATATTTACAAATATTCTAATAATAAAAGACAGAAATCATAAAATATTTAATTACAAAACATATTACGAAACCTATTTACAAATCCTCTGTATATGCATGTTTTCAGAATATATACATATAACAACAATATAGCTACCCAACTGTGATAACTCTGGGATTCTGTCAGCAAATCTCTCTCTCTTCAGTCTTTGGCTTCTTCGGGATCCCTGGTACCTACGCGTTAGAAACAAAACTAACGCGCTAAGCATATAGCTTAGTGGGTGTACAATAAACTCAATTATAAAAAAAATAATCATAAATAACCTTTAACAAGAAACAAATCACAATATATATAAATATTTCAATTCTAATCATTTACAAATCAATTTATTTACAAAAGCAAACCATAAAACAGTTTTAATCACTTTAATTTCAACAATAGGATCAACATATAAAATCAGTTAAGAAAATCATTCAATTCACTTCTCAATTCACTTCAAATCTGGCCCGCTAGAATACTCAACATACTAGGACTGGAATATGGGTCAAACTCTTACCCTAGGACGAATCCTAAGAGTGGTACGTATCTCCCTACTCTAGGACCGTGGTTACGGAACCTAGAGAGGTACATAACTCCCTATCCCAGGAACGAATCCTTAGGAAGGTACGTGGCTCCCAACCCCCAGGACGAATCCTGAGGAGGTACGTGTCTCCCTGCCTCTGGATGAATCCATGAGGAGGTACATAATAATCATCAATAGCAATCAGTATCGGCGCAGTACTGCTCAGTAAACCCAGCTGGTATACCAACCTCCTATATCCATTTCTATGTCTACGTATCCTAGGGCCGTTTCCGATAAACTATATTCACAATAAATTTCACAATAGTTACTCAGTAAACAATAGTTGCTCAATAAACATACAATTCACACAATACCCGTCAAGAAAAAGAATCAATAGTTATACGAAAATCTAAATCAAGTATTTTTAACGAAATCGAAATATTCGAAAACACGATCAAAATACGATATATCATAAAATCATTCCAAAATCAACAATAGGTATATCAATCATCGATTTTTCATATAAAATAAACAATTTTCATACAAAAATCGAAAACGAGAAATTTCAATGGAATCGAAAATGAAAACGAAAACGAAAACGAAAACGATAACGAAATACTTTTCGTAAAGATTCCGAAAATGAAAGTACACCAACCTGGAATCCGTTTTTCGTTCAACAAATCGCGGTTCCACGATTTTCTTTTTCCTTTTCCTTTCCCTTTTCTCTTTCACCTACACTTTCCTTCCTCTTCTCTTCTTCTTCTTCTTCCTCTTCTTCTTCTTTTTTCTTCTTCTTTCTCTCCTTTCTCTTTCTTTTCTTTCTTTCTTCTTCTTTCTTTTCTTTTTTCTTTTCTTTCTCGCTCTCTGCCTCTCTCTTTTCTCACCTCTGTGTTTTCTGGCTTCTGCGAGAAGCTACTTTTTTTTTTATATATATATTTTTCAGCTGTCGCGACCGTCGTCGCGACCTGTGGTCGTGCCACCAGGTCGCGGTACTCACTGGAGCGTTTGCACCGCCTTCATCGCGAGCACACCTCGCGGTACCTTGGTCGCGCTGGTGGTCGCGTTGCTCACTGTCAGAATTTGACATTTTCATCGCGAGCAGTTCATCGCGATCTGTGGTCGCGGTGACTGGTCGCGATGCTCACTGCCAAAAATCTCATTTTCCACCGCGAGCAAGCCATCGCGACCTGTGGTCGCGGTGACCAGGTCGCGATGCTCTCTGCTTCATTTTTTCTTTTTCTTGCATCATTTTTGGACCGTTCCATCTGGTCCACCTGGAAATCATAAAAATAAACATACTTTTAATTACATTTACACCCCTTCCAATCACAAAATTTATTTTCACATATATAAATTTAATTATCCGAAATTCGGGATGTTACACTTTGAATTTCTCTAAGTGTTTTTGTTTGGTATACATTTCTTGTAGGCTCTTCAGTCCCATGTTTATCTGAAGGAGGAGCTGGGCCTTACCCTTAAGAAGGTGAGGGAGCTGAAGGCAAGCAATCAGAGCCTCAAGGCTGATAATGACAAGCTAAAAGCTTCGAACAGTGAGGCCAAGAAGAAAGGCTTGAGGCGTCTAGTCGTGCGGTAGAGGCGACTCTGGAGTTGAACAGGCTGAAGTCGAGCGTCGACTTACTCGAAGCCAAGCTGAAGGTTAAGGAGGCAGACTACGACTCTCTGTACGACAAGGCGGAGGAACCCGTGCAGATTTGATGAGGGAGTACAGGGACGGTCGTGCGACAGAGTGGAAGGTCGACAGTTGGATCGCTGATCATGAAGAGCTGTCGCGTTCTGATGGAGAAGACGAAGCCGATGAGCACGTCGACGCGACTGATAACAAAACTGTTGGCGAAAAGTATGTCCTTCCTCCTCCAGAAGGCTCGACCGTCGTAGCTTTGGCTGCTCAGCCGACTGGAGAGCCTGATGATCTTGCCCCATAAGGGGTTGTAATATATGATGCTTTGTCGAACGATTATTATATATATATATATATATATTTTATGAAGGCTTTTGTCGAACGAGGTTTTTATTTATGAGCACGAGTGTAGGTCGTGGTCCATGACCTTGAGTGCGGGTCATGTGGCCATTTGGAGATGCAGACTTTGAAAGCAGGTCGTGGTCCGTGACCTTGAATGCGGGTCATGTGACCATTTGGAGATGGAGACCTTGAAAGCAGGTGGTGGTCCGTGACCTTGAATGTGGGTCATGTGACCATTTGGAGATGGAGACCTTGAAAGCAGGTCGTGGTCCGTGACCTTGAATGCGGGTCGTGTGACCATTTGGAGATGAAGACCTTGAAAGCAGGTCTCGTCATAGACTTTGCTTTTTATGATATTGAATTGCCCCAGTTGGAGTGTGTAACTTCTTAGTTTCATGCTACAACTTTGATTAAGTGCGTAGTTTGTGCGGTATGAAAAAAGATTCTCTCAACTCGGGTACGCTCAGCAATGCTGACCTGTATAAAAAGGTTAGGGTCGGCCGCTGGGTTTACCAACGACCCTCCGATGAGTAAGTGAGTTCCATGTTGTAGAGTGATAAAGTTAGAAATTCTTAGAACTGATATATTTTTAGATGGCATGCGTTCCAGCTGTTGCCGATCTCCATGCCTTGAATGTGGGTCGTGGTTTGTATTTTGGAACACGTGGCGAAGGACCCAATCTCTAATATGGAATGACTTGAGATGAATGTTTCTGTTATAATGGCGGGCGACTCTTTGTTGGTATACGGCCAATCTGATTGCGGCCTTGTCGCGATGCTCGTCGATTGTGTCGAGTTCGCTCAGCAACTCTCTGTTGTTTGTTTCTTCTGTCGCGTGTCGTATCCTATAAGAAGGGTAGTCAGCCTCTGTTGCTATGACGGCCTCTGAGCCGTAAGATAAGGAGAATGGCGTCTCCCCTGTTGATGTTCTGACCGTCGTACGGTAAGACCACAGCACACCTTGTAGCTCGTCGGCCCACTTTCCTTTGTATTGGCCGAGTCGCTTCTTGAGGGTGGACATGATTGTCTTGTTGGTAGATTCTGCTTGTCCGTTAGCTTGAGGGTATCTTGGGCTCGAATAGCTTAGTTTGATGTTCCACTTGTCGCAAAAGTCTTGGAGATCATATGATATGAATTGTGAGCCATTGTCAGTGACTATCTCTTTTGGAACTCCGTAGCGGTATATGACATTTTTCCAAATAAAGCTCTTTACTTCGGAGTCTTTGATTCTCACATATGACTCGGCTTCAACCCATTTTGTGAAGTAATCGGTCACGGCTAACATGTAGACCTTACCTCCGATAGCGACGGGCATTTTTCCTACTATGTCCATTCCCCACTTCATGAAGGGCCATGGTGCTGAGATAGGGTGGAGTCTTTCTGGGTGTTGATGTGAAACGTGGGCGAAGCGCTGACACGGGTCGTATCTTTTGACGAGGTCGTACGACTCGGACCGCATTGTGGGCCAGTAATACCCAGTCGTGATTCCTCTGTTGGCTAGGCTTCTCTCGGCCGAGTGGTTCCCACATTGCCCCTCGTGCAAGTCCTTGAGTACTTGCTGAGCTTCGATTGGGTCGATACATTTGAGGTAGGGCCTGGAGTAGGATCACTTGTAAAGTTGACCCTCTACTATGGAAAATCGGGCAGCCTTGACCTTAATTCTTCGTGCTTCTACCTTGTCAGATGGGAGGGTGTCGTCCCTCAGGTAGTCGTAGATCGGGGTGATCCAAGTTGCCTCGTCCGAAATTGGCTCGACTTCGAGCTTTCTTGGCTTCCACACAACTGGCCATTGGACAAATACCATGGGAATGGTTCGTTCAATCGTGGTATCTAGTGCGGAACCGAGATTGGTGAGCGCGTCAGCATGCGTGTTTTCAGATCTTGGTATTTGTTCGATGTCGAATGACTCGAATGAAGCTTGTAGCCCTTTTACCAAGGTTAAGTAGGCCGACATTTTCAAGTCCCGAGCTTGGTAGGACCCTTGCAATTGTCTCACAATTAATTAGGAGTCACTACGCACCTTTATTCGCTCGACGTGTAAGTCCTTTGCCAAGGTTAGCCCGGCTATGAGGGCTTCGTACTCGGCTTCGTTGTTGGTGGTCCTGAATCCACATCGGATGGACCTCTCGATGATGTGTCCCGCCGGTGAGGCAAGTACTATCCCTAGCCCACTGCCCCTAACGTTACTTGATCCGTCAACTGCCAAACTCCATTCCTCCTTTGGTGTGTCGCACGACATGGTGCAAAGTTCTTCCTCCGCTCGTTGTAGAATCCCAGGTGTGAAGTCTGCTATGAAGTCCGCCAACACTTGTGACTGGATCGCCGTACGAGGTTGGTAATTGACGTCGTACTCGCTTAGCTCCACGACCCACTTCACTAGACGGCCGGATAGTTCGGGTTTATGTAGGATGTTCTTCAAGGGGAAGGCAGTGAGTACACTGATAGTGTGGCATTGGAAGTACGGCCTCAATTTCCTTGCGGCCGTAACTAGTGCAAGGGCCAATTTCTCCAGTTGAGTGTACCTTGTTTCTGCGTCTAGTAGGGTCTTGCTGATGTAGTATACGGGGAGTTGTTTGCCATCCTCCTCCCTTATTAGTACCGCACTAACGGCCGTCTCAGATACAGCGAGGTAGAGTAGGAGGGTCTCTCCTTCCTTAGGTTTAAATAGGAGAGGAGGGTCTGCTAGGTACCTTTTTATGTTTTGGAATGCGTCATCGCTTATTTGGTTCCAGTCAAATGATTTGCTCTTTCTTAGAGCATCGAAGAAAGGCTTACATTTCTCGGATGACTTTGAGATGAATCGGTTAAGGGCCACAAGCCGTCCGGTCAGCTTTTGTACGTCTTTGATGCTTTTGGGGGACCTCAGATCCATGACGGATCGGAGTTGATCCGGGTTGGCCTCGACGCCCCTCTTGGTTACTAAATAGCCAAGGAACTTTCCTGATGAAACTCCGAAGGAACATTTGGTTGGATTAAGCTTCATCCCATACTTGTCAATGATGTCGAACGACTGCCGGAGGTGGTCGAGGTGTTGATCTGCTACTAATGATTTCACTAGCATGTCGTCGATGTAGACCTCCATAGTCTGTCCGAGCATGCTTGCGAACATTTTGTTGACTAATCTTTGGTAGGTTGCCCCAGCGTTTTTAAGGCCGAAGGGCATCACCTTGTAGCAAAAAATGCCGCGCTCCGTGATGAAAGAAGTCTTCTCCTGGTCATCCGGATGCATGAGGATTTGGTTGTAACCGGAGAATGCATCCATGAAGCTCAATAGTTCGTGGCCTGCTGTAGCGTCCACCATCATGTCGATGTGCGGGAGAGGGAAGGAATCCTTCGGACAAGCCTTGTTGAGGTCTGTGAAGTCGATGCAAACTCGCCACTTCCCATTCTTTTTCTTCACTACTACTACGTTTGCGAGCCAGTCCGGGTAATTCACTTCTCTCACTGAGCCAATGTCAATTAGCTTTTGGATTTCTTCATTGATAACTTTGTTGCGCTCGGGCGCGAACTTCATTCTTTTTTGCTTCACAGGCGGATGATTTGGGTCGACTTGCAACCTATGCACTAGGACTTCTGGGTTAATGCCGGTCATGTCTGCGTGTGACCATGCGAAGCTGTCGTGCCGTGCCGTCAAGAAGCTGAGTAGCTCTGCTCGGATATTTTGTGGAAGGCGGGATCCGATACTAACTTTGTGGTCTGGAAAATTTGGATGTATGGACACTTCATCGAGTTCTTCCATATTCAGTCCGTCTTTGTTGGTGGGGGTGCTCTCGCTCTGTAATTGCTATAAGTCGGACGGCCTGCTTTTCAGAGTGTTCTGGTACCAGTCACGCGAGGTCTTTTGTTGCCCTCGGATCTCATGGACTCCCCACCTGGTAGGAAAACGGATGACCTGATGATATGTCGAGGGGACTGCCCTCATTTCATGGATCCATGGGCGACCCATGATTATGTTGTAGAACGACGGGCAGTGCAGGATGAGGAAGCGAGTGTTCAAGTTGATACCCTCTGCGTAGACAGGAAGGATGATTTCTCCTATAGTGTTCTTGTGTTCTCCACTAAATTCTACAAGGATTGTGGAGCGACGTACGATGTTACACTCATCAATATGCATCTCTTTCAGAACGCCGAGGAAGAGTACGTTTGTTGAGCTTTCATTGTCCACTAGGATTCGCTTGATCAAACAATTGGCTACAGTCAGTGAGATGACTAGCGCGTCGTGGTGGGGATTGAACAAGTCCATATGCTCATCGCTGCTAAAACTAATTGGATAGTTATAGGTGGAGTCCACCGTATGGGTTCGTTGGACGTCCGTACGACCGGCTTGTCGTGAGTGGCGCTTCACCTCCGAGTAGGTTACTCCATTCACTTCTGATCCACCAGAGATGACATTCACAGTTCTCTTGTGTTTGGGAGGTTCTGGTGGAGGGATTGAAACAATGTCGCGCGACCTATCCTTGTTCAGAAAAGTCTGTTTACCTTTGTCAGTTAGGAATTCTTTAAGGTGACCTTTCTTGAGTAGTTCGGCCACTTCCAATCGTAGCGCCACACAATGCTCAGTTCGATGGCCGTGGTGGCCGTGAAATTCGCACCATTTGGAGTTGTCTCTTTGATCCGGCGGGCTCATCATCTTGTCAGGCCACCGAACTGATCTACCCATTCCTTTGAGTATGGCGACTACCTCTGCTGGTCTGATGTTCAAATTGTATTCTGGCGTTACGTTCTTTGGCCGGACGAATGGCCTTGGTGGTTTGTCATCGCGCCGTCGCTCGTACCTCATATGGCCATCCCTTCAGGGTATTGTTGGGTATGGCCCGCTACGTCGGTTGATGATTCGTTGTTCGACCATCCTCTCCGACTTATCTTCCTTGTAGTTCGCTACGAGGCTTGAACCGAAACCTTTACACATGCATGCTTCCCTAAGGTCACGCGGGATGGCGGCAGTGAACATCCATCGTCGATACTGCGCAATGTGGTCGTCGGGGTCTATCGTACCATCGTACTGCTTCATACCTGGAAAGTTGAACTTCCTTGGCATCTCCACCAATGTTATTGTGTCGACAAAGGGAGAGTCGGCAAAACTATTGGCCGCGCTTTTCTTTATAGGAGCGGGCATTCCCGGAATGCGTTGGATGAGTGCTTCCATCTCTGTGAACCTTCGTGCCAAGTCATGGTTAGTAAAGGTTGGTTCGGTACTTACCCGGTTCGGGTTTGACGGCGCCGAATGCGAAGGGCCAGATGGTGTTCCTTGTAGCGGGATGGTTGGTTGGGTTGAGCCAACGTTGCCACTGGGGGTGGATATATGCGGCACTCCTTGTGTAGCTCTTGCCATGTCGTCTGATCGATGTCTTCCCATCCCGTTCGGTGTGTTGTCAGCCGTATGTCGTGCGACGATGTGCGGTCCATTCGAGACTCGAATGTTAGGCTCCGAGCTTACGTGGTTGGATCGAGGTCTCTTGCCGTAGTACCTTGTTCGTCTAGGCGGACTGGCGCGTAGTAAGTAGTGTGGGCGGTTTGCTCGAATGGCAAGGGTTGGGACGTTGAAGCGTCTCCAAACGGTTGTACGATAGTGAGCGAATTGATCCTATTTTGTAATTCTTGGTTCTCCGCCAACACTCGTTGATTCTCTTGTTCGAGTGCTTGGAGCCTTTGGGTATTCGCTTGCATCTGGGATATGAGGAGTTGTACCCTAACCTCCATCGCATCGTGATGAAAATCGTCAGATGACATAGTCGGAGTTGTCACGTTCTACCTTTGCTCGCTTAGAGATTGTCGTGCCCCACGGTGGGCGCCAAATTGTAGTCCTCAAAAATTGCTCGGGAACACGGGGCACTACAACCTGCAAAGACAGAACGCACATGACCCGCAGGACGTCTGGGACACCGGGGTGGTGCCGGCCAAAGTCACTCCGACTGTCAAGTTAGCAAGTGCTAATAAGCATGTATGCTTGTAAATAATGATGAGTGAAGGATGCTTCCTGTATTGTTTGTGATCGAGGCCTCCTCGATAAAAGGAGGTGTGAGGTCGGAGGGTAATCGGAGAAGATGAACAATGGCCAGAGGGTGTGGTTTTAGTATTGGTAGCCTTTTGGATCTCAGTTTCTCGGTCCCCTTCCATGAGGGATTATCCTTCTCTTTATAGGGGACTCATACTTCTACCTTTTGAGGGATTTCATCATTCTCTCTTTGCTGTTTTCCACCAAGAATGCATGTGGATCCTCTTTTTGATGTGGCCGTTATCGAATGTCATTATGGTTTTGTAGGACCTATTTTAAAGTAGATCATGATTTGGTCCCCCAAGTAACAAAAGAGATTTTATGTCGTGCGACATGTAGGCTTGTCGATCCGGTCAATCATGATTACGTGTCGTATGATATGTTGGTTGGATGTCGACACGAGATCACTATGTCGTGCTACATTGGAGTTCTTCCAGGCGTGGACACTGAGTTATCTCCCTTGATGCTCCTTGGATGCGTGGGACATGTAGCGCACGTCGTACTACATGAGAGTGCTTCATGTCGAGTGTATGTCATGCAACACTAAGGTCTTCGTACTGGTCCAGCGTCGTACTACATGAGAGTGCTTCATATCGAGTGTATGTCGTGCGACACTAAGGTCTTCGTACTGGTTGAGCATCGTACTATATGAACATGTAGTCCCACTTTTGGCTCTGGGCTTTGTCTTTGGGATACACTTTGGGCCAGACATATTTTGGCTACTACAATATGTATAATATGTTCAAATTAGATTAGACCGTTATATTAACTGATTTATCTTGTCATATAAAGATACTGACTACTGACATAACAATTTATACGTGCTGTTAAATAATTAAAAAAATGTACCATAAAAGCACATATTAATTGTCTATATGTAGCGTTACACAGTTATTATACCCATACTCGGCTATTAAAATACAGTGATAATTACTCACTTTTATTAATTTTATTGAAATATTGAAGAAATTAAATTCTATAATATAATGTTACCTCTCATGCCTGTAACAAATATTTATAATACAAAAATTAAATTAATACAATAAGATATATATATATTTTTGGATAAACAATAAATTATTTTATTAATAAATTAAAAGAATAAATATAACTTTTTATTGGTCGTTAAAACTTAAAAGTGATTGTAATAAAATATAACATAGATATGAGATTTATGAGTGGCGATACTTCAACATTCCACGTCAACATCCCGCCAAATCCACAGAGAACTGATCACTCGCCACGTGCCGCGCGTCTTTTCAAAACCCAAAAGGCCAGTATAAAAATTAGGAGGGAAACAAAGATGAAAAAAAAGGCGGCAAATCTCGTAATTTCTCTCTCACTCTTTCTCGCAGCTGTACCAGTTGTTTCTCATTTCGTCTAAAATCTCTCACTCTGTTTCGCTACCAGTCTTCAAATTCAAAGGTATGTCTGTTTCTCTATCACCATCGTATCGACTGTTAAACAAAATTGATCTATGATTTTATTTTTCACGTTTGATTGTGTCTGTATCGATTGGATTGATGGACTGTTGATTACTTAATTGTAGATTCTTAGCTCGAGATCTATTTTTAGATGGGAAAACTGTGATTTCGCGAACAATTCAGCTAAAAAGATCTGAAAAACCATAACGTGAATGATTGTATCTACATTTGATGCATTGTGATTTTCTTTTTGAAGAAGTTTCATTAATACAAAATTTGGATTAGAAACTGGTTTTTAATTCGTAACCATGTAGTTTAGGAATTTTATTTATTGTAGGGAAGAATACTGATCGAGTGTTGATTATTTTTTCGTTGTTTGATATCGGCCACAATTGCATTTCTTAAAAGTTCTTTTTAATTTTTTTCTTTCCTGATATTTGCGGATTTGAGTTCATGTCTAGGTTGACTCAGTGAGGTGAAATTGAATTCTTTTTAAGTCTGCAAATTAGGACATCGTGGACAGATTGGTTACAAATCCTGGATTAAACAATCTCAAGGCACCAATCTCACGGCACCCAAAGGATATGTTAACAACCCAAAGGATATGTTAAATCTTGTTCACAGCAGAAGCTATCAGTAAGTTTTTCTTATCTGCTTTGTTCATCTGCACACACACCTGCATTGACATTGCTAGTTTGCTGAAAACTGTTTATGTATTCTTGCACTTTCTTTTATTTGTATATCTTTTAGTAACTGAAAGTATTTAAACACTCTGATAACATGCTTTGAAGATGGTCTAATTCTAAAATTTAATATATATTCGACATAGATATGCTTAAACTCCTTTGCTCATGAGTTAACAACATGCTTTGAAGACGATCTAATTTGAAACTGTAATATACAATTGACTAGATGCTTAAACGCTTTCGCTCCCGCACTCTAGCAACATGCTTTGAAGATGGTCTAATTCTAAGCTTTAAGATACATTCGACATAGATATGCTTAAATTCCTTCACTCATGAACCCTTTTACTACATGCTTTTGTTTCTTTACATAGTCTTCTGTTCTTATGAATGTAAAAGTACTAGCTATCTGGTATTATATGGATATATCACTGGTGTTCACTGAGATTGGAAGAATGGCTCAAATTTGAGCATGACATTTGATAATTACAAACTTTTCAACCATTTACATGCTACAAGTATCATGGGGTCAGAAAAACTTAACAAGATTTTCAATCCTGAGCCACTAGCTGTTAGTCTTGTTCACGTAAATGGTCATATGGGCATTCTGTGTCCGGTTCCACTCATTACAAATGCATCAGAGTCTATGTATTATTTCCATCTGCCTTGCCTTGTGCCCTGTGCAACTTGCTAGCTGGGAAATGCAGTCTAGCCATCAGGGGACGGGGTGCCCGTGATTTCTGGTCAAACCCCCTCACACAAACAAATCCTGCAAAATATTTTCAGCCAAATTGAGCACTAGCTGATCATTTGAGGTAAGGTTATGTAAGTACTCTCAAACTATTTGTATGGTTTATCAACAGCAAATAATTAAATAATAGATTCTAGCATTTTTACTTCCTTCTGCCAGACAAACCTGTTCTACGTGAAGATATATTTCTACATCTCTGTGCATATGGTAAAAGGTGTTGAATAATTGAATTAGAATGAACAAAGTAGGACTGGCAGATATTGTCTGAGGGCGCTATATTACACTGATTATTGTTCTTTCCATCACTCAAAAATATTATTGATTTATACTACGCACCACCCTTGCCCTTTAAGATATGATTTCCGTTGACCAGCTGTTTAATCAGTGTGTTGGTGTATACTTGCATCTCTCTCTCTCTCTCACACACACACACACACACACACACACACACATAAAATCACTAGGCCAATCTCTCTGTTTAATCAAGATGGCAGTATGTGTTTTCTTAGTTTATAGTTTTGAAGCTTTATTTGAGGGTATGAATACCCTCTTCCTTAGATGCGATTGCTTATGAACCTAGGAGCATTTGCCTAGATGTTATTATTATTCTTCATTATATTTGAGTATGATTACCTTCTGTCCTAGATGCATGTAGTATTGTTTGTGAAGTACATGTAGTACTATTGTTACAATTATTAACTTCTTTAAAATTCTGCAATACCTATTATTAAGGGCCTGTTTGGCAGGGCTTTTGGAAGCCTACTATTAGTTTTTTGGGCCTAAAAGCTTTTTGAGTGTTTGGATATTCACATAGAAGAGCTTTGAAGCTTTAAAAGCTCTTTCAGGCAAAGCTAAAATATATAGTTTTTGTAGGAAGAGCTTCCAAGAAGCCAAAAGTTCAAAGTAAAAGCTCTGCCAAATAGGGCCTAATAGGTCCAATACCTAATTACCCTAATAATCAAACCTTTTCACCTCTGATTCAGTCCACACTTGATATGAGATCTATTCAGATAAATCTATAGCCTTAAAATCTAAGTTATTCCCATTATGCATCATATAGTGAATTTGTCATCTTAACGTATCTGAAGAATCCCCGATAGTGAGGTTTTTGGGCAAGTAATATGTATATCATCATGTATACATCCTTAGTTTGCTTGTGAATGTGCACATTTTGGCTTGAATTAATAACATCTTAATTATAAAGATCATGGGCATCCCTGAGTCCTCTCTGCGCATCTGAAAAAAAAGCATTTGTTTTTTGGGGCATACGAATCTTTCTTAAAATTGCAAGGTTTGATGTTTGTACATGTGCTCAAGAAACAACTAGGTTTTTGGTGGCTAAGTTTATAATCAGAGTTGCCCAGAGTGACAAAATAATAAATTGACATTGTGACGTACCTCTCCAGAAGCAGTGTTGAATGCCTTCTGTTGTTAAACCTACCAGACAGAAACAAAAGTTGAATGCCATTGTCTAAACCCACATAAAATATTAGAGTCATCATGTACCACAATCTTTACCTTTAAATATTGTAGGTACGGAGGTTCCAAAAAAGACAGTCCGCCTTGGAAGGTTCCATATCCACTCCCTAGGAACAGTTAATGGGTTCAAACTGGAATCATGGTCGGCAAATACCTGAGTGGAAATGGTGTCGAAAAGGATGAGTTTAAGTAGTGGATAAGAATTGAATAGTTGAGCACTGAAGTTGAATTTACCTCATTAACTTGGAAGTATGTACCATTTAGGGGAAAACTCCCTCTCATGGCTGTTCTACACGGTATCTGTTCATGACAGGTGGCCACCATTAGTTAGCATTTGATATGCACAATCTTTAGAACTCATATGCGACTATTAAATGCATATTCTCACCAAAAGTGTCCCTCGAACAACTTGGGACTCTGATTCCCGTAAACTGTTGCATGAAAAACACGTCTTCTCATCACACAATGTGCCATGCTCTTGAGAATTGCACCTTCTTTCAGGTGGTTGAATAGAATTTGCGGTTTCACCTAAAGTAAGCATTTTGGCATTTGATGGAACGAATTAGCAAAGCTCACATCTATGTCAAAAAGTATATCAATTGAGTGGTCATATTGACTTATATTTTTTTACTTCAATAAATGATTTTATCTTAAGCTTTCCAACAAGCATTTTATTGCTTGCTCACCTGGTGTCCATATAGCAAGGAGGTAACTGGTTGGATCATCAGGTTCCCGTTTATCTAACTGTAATTTGAGCAAGAGCAATTAGTAAGAGAAGAAATTTCAACATAGAATGTTAAATAATGTTCCTCATTGTACTTTTACCTCGGCAACAAAAACAAAGTTATTCTAAAAACAAGAAGCAGAAACTTACCCCGTCCAAAAGAGGGTGTGAATCTGGAAGTTCATAGCTGCAAGATAACTAAGACTTAGTACAGACTGCAAAGATTTTTATCTACTTTTGATTCTATGATGTGAAATGTTACAAAGTATATTTTTTCTATGCTAAATAGAGTAGCTTTTGTTCGACATGAAATTTTATGTCATTCTTAGGCAGAGAAGCTCTGCTTTTGTTACCATAGTTAGTGATTAATTACTGTGCATTCCATGCGATGCTGCTCATCAACTGTCAATTTGTAATAAAAATGAGTTTAGTTTTTGTGAACGTTGCAATCCAGCGGACATTCACCATTTAGTATTCTGGGAGCTGTTTACAAACAGTAGTAAAATACCCTTTTTGGATGATTACTTGATGATTGAGAATTGAGAGATGAGTAAATGTCTGCTTACACTTGATGCTCTGTTCGTAGACGATTCACATTTTTGAGCTTGGGCATAGGAATAGATGCAGCTCCTGCCGTTAAAGCAACTAAAGCCTTGGACATATCACCTTCTTGAAGTTCCATACTTTTTTGCATATAATTCTGTAAAGTCTGAGTGAACTCTTCCATGTTAAGCTTGATTGTAGGAATTTCATCAGGATCCTCCCATAATGTATCCTCAATGTCATTTTCTGATATTTCTACGCACTGTGGTTCCGGTGTTGCTGGTTCTTCAATAATAGGCTCACAGTTATTAACTCCAAAATTTGCCTCTGATTGCTGGTTTCCAACTGATAGTTCAGTTGCTTGAGTTAGAGGCAGGGGCAGTTGATTGATTATCACCGAAGGATTATTGTCAGGTATTCTGTTTTCTTCTGCACTCACTATAGCTTTTTCCTCCGGCCCTGGCAGGGCAAGCCTTGAGCTGCTTCAACAATGCACCATGAGTCAACTTATCAGATGTATTTAATACTAAATCTTATAGGGATGTTTGTTCCGGTACGTTTACAGTATGGGATTCTGGTGTTTCCTAAAATCTATAAGTGGGTTGATACCTTGGTCTAACTGGATTTCTTGATTAGCTGATATATTCTTATTTATATGTCATAATTCAACGTCTATAGGTTTGATGGTGGTCAACACATGAAAGTGATTGATGCTCTGTCAAACTAAAAGTGCATAAAATATAAGGTTCAAAAATGAAAAATTAGAATAAGTACAAACCTTGCGAATGCACTTGCAAAATGTCTGCATTCTCCTCTCATTGGACACGAGTTGCAATTTGGTTTGCTTTTTGTGCAGAAGACCTACATAAGAGCCCACCCATAGCTTTGTTATTGATCAGCAGGAACAAATTGCTTCAAAATAATGTGTACATATGTAACAAACCTTTCCAAATGTAATCATCTGATAATGCAGCTCATACCTGTACATAAATATTACAAGACATTAGCAAGCACTTAATTCTAAGAAAGGTACTTTATTTTTTTAATTTCCTTGCTAAATTTATTTAAGAAATAAAATAAGATGAAGTGGAATTTACAGTGTTCTTTGGTCAAGTTTGCATAGTCGGGGCCATAGATATTTTTGAATTGATTCCAGCACTGGATACCTATATAGACGAGAATGTTAGCAGTTCCGTTGTGAACACCAATAGTTTACATTAGCAATATGATTATAAATGGTACTCACAGTTCTAGAAGATGCAACTGAAGTGACTCGGGCAGTGGCTGAAGAGGAACCCATCCAAGTCTCACAGCTATGCGTCCAACATTTGTATCAACCTATTATAAAAATCATGATAGTTGAGATCTATTCTCTTTATTGTAGATATATTTGCAATTAATTTTTTTAACTTACTGGAAAAGCAAGATGGTGAAGCGTTAGAAGTCGAACACACTCCACGCTTTTCAACCCTAGTCCCCTTACGCTCAGTAGATACTCTCTAAGAGGACAAATAATATTTAGTAAATTTAAATTTGTTTATGAATAGCAGAGTAGGATGCTTTGCAGGTTTAGTATATAGTACGCTAACACAGCTTTGTATACTGGTATCGAATGTTTTAGAAGCAGTGCTGTAGACTGAGGAAACAATTAGAAGCTGAAGAATTACTTTGCTTTGTCTGGTGGAACATCCCTCAGCCATTCCAGATCAATGCTTCCATGGTCTCTAACCAGTCGGTTCAGGAAAGCCTGCATGAATTTTAAATAAAAATGATCTGACCGGAAGAGCTTTTCCTGTTTCTTGAGTTCATCTATAGATTCAAGATATTTTGTGATGGGATTTTATACTTTTACCTTTATTCGTTCAGCAAGCATGTTGTTCATACCCCGTTCCTTGATAGTGTTGGCAATCTTATTAACATCAGCACATCTTACAGCTTCCCAATCCAATGAGTCCAGGGTGTTTGCTGGTCTTTCTCTTTTCCTCCCATTTGGTTCCACCTGTCTCCTTAAACTATCCCAGTCAAAGTCATTTTTTATCTCCCTTCCGACTCTTCTACTTTTTGCTTTTGAAGAAGCATGATTATATTCCTTAAGATCTTTGTGAAATGAGTAATCATGCTTATTTAAGTCTGACACTGATGTTTTCTGCTGAATGCTGTTCTGGTTCTCAAATTCACTGCTTCTTTCTATGACATCTGGGCTTTCTCCTGAAAGGTTTGGCAAACTCTGATGTTGTGGCATTTCATTGCTTTGTGCTCCAGGCAGTGATCCAATAATAAATCTAGAATCTCCATATAGACCATTTTGATGCCCTGCTGCTATATTCTTTTCTTGTAGCATGCTATTGCTTGATTGATTATTGCCGGTGGAAGATCTTGGCGTTTCTTGAACATTTGCAGTCAGCTCATTTGCATCTGAAGTTTGACTTGTAAATTCAGGAGTTAAAGCAATTTGTTCTGCTAGACTTTTTTCGTCATTGATGTTGGAAACACCAGAAGATCTTGTTTCTTCTCTAGTCATCTCACAGCATTCAACTTCCGCTGCTGATTCTTGGGTAATATAGGGACAGAAATGATGGTGTTGGATACTAGATACTCCTAAAAGGTCTTTAGGGTCATCTAAATGTTCCACTTCCCGTCTCTGGTTGTCATGCTCCATGGTTCGGAGCTGGTTCTGTTCATCCTGTGAGTTCTCATCAGAAGACATATTGCCATTTCCTTGATTGTAAACTTGATGTATCATTCCAGATCTAGTCATCTGTAAAAGCTCCATAAATGAAGTAGAGCCATTAAAGCTGTTAAGCTTAGATGCATTGGTCAGACTGCCTGGGTTTGAGTTGCTCTCAGAGCTTGATCTTGTTCTTTCAGC
The DNA here is from genome assembly GCA_003430845.1 of Xanthoceras sorbifolium. Classification (NCBI taxonomy): domain Eukaryota; kingdom Viridiplantae; phylum Streptophyta; class Magnoliopsida; order Sapindales; family Sapindaceae; genus Xanthoceras; species Xanthoceras sorbifolium. The sequence continues at coordinate 27,705,068 of CM010612.1, forward strand.
ATTTTGAATTGAAAAACAAATGGAGTTTTGAGATGAAACCACAGCATTTTGAGATATAAGTCCATTGGTTTCTGTCCTTTCTTCTATAAAACATCCCGTCTCTCTTCCCTTGATCTCTGTGGTTGATCTGTTGACAATCAAATCTGCAAACGTTTCTGGACCACTTTCACAAGAGTTCAGCAATTTGCATTCCGACGTATTTGTCAAGCTAAGGCCAGCACTGCTTCCCGAGGATTCATTACTGCTGACAACCTCTTTCTCTTCATTGTGTTCGGACTCATGATGGGTAATGGAACCCTGGTCACAAGCTGGTTGATGCGACATCTTCTCATTCCATTCTATGGTGTCTTCTGGATTCAGTATGTAATCTTCAGGTTCTTCAATTATTGAGCTAGTCCCTTCTACATGGCATGGTTTTGTGTTCTTCGATTTGAGGGGAAAATGTGCAGCAAGTGACATGAATGCAGAACTGCAAAAATAAATTGACAAAGTAAGAGGTTTCCTATCTACCCTTCCTATAATTGCATTAGGTTTTCTAAGATTAACAAAATCTTAAAAACTATTTCACCTAGAAAGATGATCTGAAACATTCTGAGTAAGAAAGACCCCAACCACTGAGTCCACAACTGATCCCTTCCATGGAGAGAAGCGTCTATCCCCTGTGGAAATGGCATTTTTCTGTTATGACATGAACTTGTTACTAAATTTAGTGTAAAGAAAATAAACTTTCCCAACAATAGGACAATGCAACTAAATCTTCAAAAAGGCATGCATTAAAGTTTCGTGGGGTTCTTTAGATGTGCATGTAGATTCAGGAGTTGACTTGGGAAATGCAGAACTTTCAGTAAAAGTTTTCTTCACTTTGCCTATAGCAGAGGTTCCACTGTTGAAGAGTATGTGAACTTGGACCTTTTCTTTCCTTCAGTAATAAATACTATAATTACAAGTACATGGGAGCATGTGTCCTTTTCTACTGAGATGCCTGCCTGCTTCAGTGCTGATTGTTTGAAATCTAGATTATGCACACTGTTTGGCTGCATAATTTTTCACTTCCTGAGTTATAAATATTCTTCTACTGTTGGTGGACATTGTATAAGGAGTGTAGAATATTATCATGTCCTTTTGTCTGTAGAACAGCTATAGGCATATATAATTTTGATTTATCAAAGCTTTAAGATGCAACATATTTATGTTGATAGACTTTGTTTTGGAGAGGTAGGAAGTTGATTTCCTATTTAATCAGGTCGGTGCTCAATTAATGAAGGATAATAAGGGGTGTGGTTTGATTTTGAGAGTATTATATGGTAGATTTGGAAAAAGAAGAGGAAAAAAATTGGAATTATCTCCCTTGAAATTGGGATGAGCATAATAATATTGGATATTATTACTTGCATTCTCTTTTGGTTGATTGTGGACCATGTTACTGTAAAATCCTAAAAACCCATGTTAATTATTTTGAACTCTCACCATTTTGAAGTGTAATACGTCAGATGTCAAGAAAGTGAATAGCTACCTTGCACAAGATGCATACGGGCTATAAATGAGTCAACACGACCGCGAAACACTTTCCGTTCTTCTTCCCACCACTTCGTGCTCCCTTCATCTGTTCCATCAATACCTTCACTGTTGATATTTTCCAGTAGAAGCTTCCATACTCTATTAGTTTCTCCATCCAGCTCTACCTTAGGTCTTGGGCGCCGTTTCTTGACAATATTAATTGAACCGTCAAATGGTACAACTGTGCCATCTCTGCCATAGAGGACAAGTGCACTCTGCTCGTGATTTCTCATAGTGTAAGGGACAAGTGCATATTGCTCTTGGTATTCAATGTTGCTTCTTTCCCTGTTGATGTCTAGATGCTTTAATTGATCTGTGATTGCATCAATAGAAAACATCTGTTTCCATGCTAGTTCTGGAAGAGCACCTGCATCAAATGATTTATCTGAAATCAGTAAGAAATTTTTGGTAGGATTGGTAGGTTAAGTAGGTTCATTCGTCAAGTACCTAATGTCTTGGCAGAAAATTGGTGGTCACTATACAAAATGACGTTCTGTTTTTGCATTTCATTTGTCTTGGAGGATGCTGCATTGACAAGAGAGTTTCTCTTATTAGTACGCTTCTTTCGAGTCAACGTCTCATGCATTTTTGCTACTAGGATTTCTATGCCAGTGTGAGGTCTCTGTAAATTTGCAGTTTGTTTCTTATCAAAATCCAACAGTCCTTGGCTCTCTGGGCAAGTTGGTTGCATTGAGCATTCTGCAATTCTGGTTAATGAAGCTAAGTCCCGAACTCGAGTGGGGCATTTCGATCTCTTTTTTCTCAGTTTCTCAGATGAACTTATAGCCAGGATAGCCTCAAAAATCTGCCTTTTATCTTGAAGACCTGTCCTTGCTTCCCCAAGTGTAGCTGGACCTACCTTATCATTAGATTTAGGAGCTGAAATCCAATTATCAGCTTTTGATGCTGAAGAATCTGTTTTAATTTCACTTTGAGAGCATGTTGTTTCCAGTGTGACATCTTTTGCAGCAGTAATAGAAGATGACGTGCTAGAAGAGGTTGAATTTTGCCCCTTCTCAGTTCGCTTTTTCTTCTGAATGTTAGGAAAATGTGCCCAATGCATCTGGTATGCTTGTAAAGTATGATAGTGAATACCATACTGGTTAGAGCTGCTGGCGTCTGCATGTTCAATACCATTACAATGCTTTCTCTTTGATCCCTGTGCTTGTCCTTGGTCGATCAAGTTTGTGCGGCCGCTGCATTTGCATTGATTTGGTGATGTCCCGGTGTCAATTTGCAACATGACATGTTTAGTGTGGTCCTGCCAATCATTTGTAGTTCCTGGACCTTCATTTTCTGTATTATTCTTTCTGGAACCAGCATTTCTTTTTTGTTGTTGGGGAATTGACTTAGGAGGAAGTGGTGCTGTTGGTGCTTGTCCTTCAGGCAACCATATGCAATCTTTTAACATTTCATTCACTGAATGAGTGAGCTCATACGTAATGCCTGCTTGAGTATTTTCTATAATCACCTCAATTCCTTCATCCGCTTGCACGGTTGCTTTTGATTGAATTCTTCTATAGGAGTCCTTTGCCTGCAATTCTGGATCTAAATCAATTGTCGACTTGCATGTAGGGTTTTCATCTCTAGGTTGATCTTCTAAGTCAAAATTTAAGGTCCTTTTACATGACTTCTTAAGAGGTGTTTTTGGGTCACTAGATTCTCCAGCTGGTTCAGTTGGGGAAAATGTTGAGTCTTTTTCGAGTCCCTTCCTTCGCACGTACTTCCTCTTTGCTTTAGAACCAGCAGGCTTTGGAGTCACCACTTCAATCCCTTTGCTGAGCTGCATGGTTGATTTTGATTTATCGAAGTCCTTTGCCTGTGATTCTGAAACTGAATCAAAAGTTGGCTGGCATGGGGAGTTTTCATCTCTGGATTGTCTTTCGATATCAAAATTTGATGTCTTTTCGCATGACTCCTTGGTAGACTTGAGCATTTCTGTGTCAGTGGATTCTCTGACTACTTTGGCTGGGGAAGTTGTTGAGTCTTTGTTTAGTCCCTTCTTCCGCACGTACTTCCTCTTAACTGTTGTAATCTCTTTAGAAACAACAGGCTTTGGGGTTACTGGCTTTTGGGTTCTGGGTTTGCCTTCAGTGATCACCTTTGGCCTGTGCTTTCTCCTCCTCTGTTTCTGTTGGGGTGTTTGGTTCAGGTCAATACCATCAATAACTCCCTTGTCAGGGTTGTGATTCTCCATATGCTGTGTGGATTCAGCTGCAAGTGACACATCTGTAACAGAATCCAAAAGATCTTTATTGCATTGGATCCCGTTGGAGTTGGAGTCATTCCTTTCCGAAGCAATTTCATTATTCTGTCCATCCGTTTCCTGAGGTGTTCCATCATTGGTGCATGAATTTTGTAATTCAGAAACCTGTTTGCTTTTCACTCTGATGCTTTTATCTGGTGTAATGGGAGCAAAATCAGAGACACTGTTGGTAGAGACTGCATTCGGCATTCTTCCGGGAGAGAAATTTAGATCATAGGAATGCTGGTGAGGTATAGAAAGTTCATCTGTAAAGCACCAATTCTACACGTCAGATCAGTAATTTAAGGGACAAACAAAATTTGAAACTTCAATGTTAAAAGCAAGCATAATATTTACTATTCCGTTTACGATTATATGATTGTTTTAGGAATATATAAACAAATTCTCATCTAGTCAACTGTGTTCGAAGATATGTAGAGGCCAAAATATAAAACAGCGAGCATTTAAAGTGCCATTGCTAAGGGCAAGCATAATATTCATTTAGCTTGTTTACGAGTATGATTGTTTTAAGTAGTTATCATTGATTCAACTGCATTAAGATACAAAAAAATGTTGGGACTAAAGTTTAACATTCCTCTTCAAGTGTGGATAAGCACCAGAAACTTTAAAAGGCATGTGTGAAATGTAGTAGTGCAACAGTTGGGATGGCCATCGGAAGGTCCCTCTTGGTGAGAAAATGGTGCATAAGCTGGATTTTGAAAGAGAATTTCGAACTCTGGTTTCCTGGTCTCCTAAATGACCCATTGTTATAGGCTTTTGGCTTCTAAGACAGTATATTTTCTTACTGTGGCATGCATATGGTTAGTCCAATTTGAACTTTTGGCTCTCATACTCTTATGTGTGTGCAATGCAAATGCATGTGTGAATAACTAAACATCGCTGCATAAAGGAGCAACCGAGAGCAAAAAATTGTTGTGCTTACATTGAGATTCGGTGCCAGCATAATTACCATTACTCCAATGGTTTGATCTAAATGAAAAATTCGCATTGTTGAGCAGGTGATTTGGGTCACTATCAGTCTGAGAAAATACAGTGGAAATGCAAGAACCTGTCGGGGTGCCAACGTCCCTTTGTGCTGCCATATTGGCATTTACTATTCCAGCTGCATTTGCAAGAGCCAAAAGATTAGAACAAGGTACATTTTTCCATTGAGCCATGGGGTCCATGGCAAATTCTCTGCCTGCTTCAACATTATTACAGTTAATCCCAGCTGTGTTTTCCTCCCAATTATTAACGCAACCGTTCATATTTGTGTAATTAGCAGTAGCAGGGTCCAAACATGCAAACCCACTATTAGCTTGAGGTCTTTGACTGCAGTCAGAGGAAAAGCACTCTGATTCCATCCACTTGGCTTGGTCCAGCTGGTTTGCTTGCCCATCTGCGTAGATCGGCTGTGGTTTTGGCAGAATGGGCCTGAAAGGGGTTGCCGGAATCCATGAACCCTGACTTTCGTACTCCTCTCTGCCTGGTAAGCCAGTATCCATTGCTTGACTTTATAATCTAGTTAATACTGTGAACTTGCTGTCTCCTTGGTCTCACTTGTAGTATCAAAAACTTCCTTTGCATTGCTGATCATCGGAGTTAATTATCCATCAAAGGCCAATTTTGCAGTAAAATTGCAGTGTGACTGGCAAAATCTCTCTTCCTCCCTGCTCCATTCTATTGAAATTTCCTGCTAGAAGAAATTAAAAACAGAAAATCAGGAGTCAACAAAAAATTAAGGGACTGGAAAAAAAAAGAAAAAAAAAAAAACAGGACAACAAGCAGAGAGACTCACCTCTGTTTGAGCTAAAAAAACAATTAAATCCAGTTTACTTAATTTCTTAAAATTACTCCGAAACAGCTTTTTGTTCTAATAGATCTCTCTCACAAAGCCCAGATGCTCCGGTGGTAACAGTGTAAAAGTTGAATTGAAAGGGTCATAGAATTCTGTTTTCTTTTTCTATTTTTTTTTTGTTTTTTTGGATCGCAGAATTGCTGCAGATATATAAAAATTTCCTCATTTCACACCTCACTAGATTTCCTTCTCATGAGTAAACAGAATACAAGAAAATCCCTACAGATTCTCTCATTAATCTCCAGATAAAATGCCACTTTATTCTCTTCTGTTGCTATATATATTTCTGCTACAAAAAATAAATTAATAGAAATGAAAATTAAAAAAAATTAAAATTAAAATTCTAAGGCATCTTAGTTACCGTAGAATTGAGTCAATGCCGGAGATCTGGTTGAGTCACGTGAAGGTCAAGAAAGTGAAAACGAGGTATCTCTTGGAAGTAAGAAAATTTGGAAAAAACCAACCATATACAAAGGCCAGAGCTTTTATATTATAATCACCTCTTCGAACAGATAACTCTTTTTCCCGGTAAACAACTTAGCTTTATTATTCAATATTCTATTCTCGTAAGTTATTTTAATATTTTCTTATTAATATTTCTATCTCATTTAATTTGTCTTTTTCCATAAATATTTTCTGGATTCATTAATAGTATAGGTGTGTATTTGTTGGGTATTAGGATGTGTATTCAAGGGTATAGTTGTCCAATTGTGATGGCCAATGACCACGGCGAGTTAAGTGTCGAGACATGATCCAAACACGTGACCGAACTGACAATCAAACAAGCTTACGTGGTGAGAGGAACCTGACGCTTGGCACGTGAGAGCGTGTCAAATGTCAATTTTGGGGTTAGTTTGACGCTGTCAGGTTTGCTATTAGGGTTGGCGGTGTGATCGAGAGCATTACCTGCCTTTTTTGTTTGTTCGCATCTGTCGTTAAATCCCTAAGTTTAGCATTTAATACCGTTAGTGGTGTAATGATGCGCGTTTAACAATTTAAGCTTTGGTGATGTTAATTAAATTTGGTGCGTACGGTGACATGAATTTATTATTGGCATCAGAATCAGATGATGGTGGGATGTTAATGTATGATAAGTAATAATTTTATAATTAAGTGGTTATTTTCATAGTGTTTAGATATCACATAAATAAAGAGAGTTTGTATTAATTCAAAATTTATAGTTAAATTTGTGAGTCCAATAGCATTGGCTTATTTGCCCTTATTTCAAATAGTAGTGGTCGCATGAATAATTTAGTAGTAATTATATCTCTCAATACAATTGAGGTCCGAGTTCGAATTCTTCCTTTCTTAATAAAAAAAATTAAAGAATATTCTTGTAGTAATCATATATTTTAACGAAGTTGAGGTTCTGAATTTATCTTTCTCTTCCAAGTTTAAAAAAAATAAATAGTGAAAATTGTAAATAATTCAAGTATAACTTTAATCTTTTGATCAATAATTAATTGTGTTAAAAATATATTCACTTATTATCCGTAAAAGATTGAAAATATGAATAAAAAAGTTATTTTTTTAAATGACGAAAATCCTGTATTTATATATAATTTTTATTTTGTGCCTTGGATCACATGTTAAAACCCTTATTTAAAAAGAAGTAAAATACAATGTAAGGATAATTACGTGATTGTAGTAGTTTATCATGCAACTGACAGTTATTGATAGTTAGGATTATGAATTTAAATTTTCACTCCAAATGTTGGTTAAAGGAATGATATGTTGTAGGGATGTCAAAAGAGTCTGATATCGGACCATGCCCCACCTCATTTAAAATGGGGTTAAACTAATATAAATATGTTCAGGACGAATTCAGGTAATTTTAAAAACTTATTTCATAAGTGAGGCGAGCGTGAAATTAGTTGTTTCTGTCTCGATTCTAGTAATTAGTTAATGAGTAATAATATTAATATTTAATAAAAATATATTTTTAATTAATAAAATATATATAATTTGTTAAGTAATGTGAACTTTTTAAATCAATATTCCATTATTATATTACAATAAATAGCTTTCAATCTAAATATTATTGTTAAAATATATATTTTTTTATTTAATGAATTTAAAGGTTTTGATTGATTAAAGACTATTATTAAAAAGTGGTTATGATAAACATATTAAGGAGGTGTTAATTTAAATATTTTTATTATAAAACTTGTAATATTATAATTTTATTTATAAAAAATAAATTTAATAATAGAAATTAACTAATGGTAAAATAAAATATTTAAAAAATAAAGTTAAAAGTCTATAACGAGAAACTAACTTATCAACAAGTGACGCAAACGTATGTAAAGATACCAAATAAAAGTTAGTTTCTATCGTTGAATAAAGACACTTTTTTCTAAACTTTTAACGTGAACCTATCAAATCCAATCCATTTTTCTTGGGGAAAATGAGGACAAAAGCAAGATAGGGTATGTGGTCCCCGCAACATATAAAATAAAGGGATGATTGCAAGTATCTAGGTTAGATAGTTTAGGGACTCAGGTTGCTCAACACCTAAGAGCACCCACGATGCATCAATATATTTTATTTATCCAACTAGATCCATTCAAAAGTGGTCTAGTGACCCCACAATAGTATTTACTATTTAAATTTTATTTATAGTGTTTATATTATTAAATTCAAATAGGATTCTAAATATGAAATTCTACTGAGGTCTTATTCAATAATTGATTCTAATCATTTGGCATATATATATTATTTAATTTTTATTCAATTTATCATTTTTAATTTAGTTATGTTGTGGGAAAAATGGATATTGTAATAGAATTCAAATGGAAAGACTCATTTTTAAAAAATGAGACTTATAATTAGTGATGTAGCACACGATGAATCTTGTGTTTGGTTATAGTGTATTGTGGATGCTCTAAGCGAGTCTCATGCAAAACGGTAAATGTAACGGCGATCAATTCGCATCTAGATTCTCAATATATGAATTTCGTAACAGCGTAACCCCCCCATTCTTCTCATCTTTAGTTAGTGTAGCTTGATCGTAGTCGTTAGTCTTTGTCACTTACCAGTCACACCACCAACACCACTGCTCGTGACTCATGAGTAAGTAGAGAATCTTATATCACCTCTTTTGGCGCTCTTTGACTGTTCTGTTCCGAAGCCAAGATACATTTATTGGAGGCACCATTTGTTGTTTGGTGCTACGAGGCTCACTGTCATGACACATGTACAAAGACCCGTACCTTTGATGTTCTTTTTTCTGTTTTGTTTGGTTGGCTTTGTTATGTGATTTTGGGCGTGGTGCAGTCTAGCGTTTCTCTATCTACAGTTACACTATTTATATCGGCTGGGTACATCTTTGATATCTATCTCTGTACCAAGCATTTTGAGAGAAATAGAAATCATTTAAGGTGCGGAAGTTGTGTTTACGAGACTATCTAATGATTTTGTCTTAACACAATTTAAAAATATAAAAAAGATGGTAAATAATTTATTTTTAAATTTATTAATATATAACGAGAGACATTTATTCTCAGAATAACAGAAAAAAACTAACCACATAAACTGGTAAATATGTATAGTGAGATTTGACCCTCATCATTAAGGTGGAAGAAAGTTGTACTTACCACTTGATCTATGAGCGGTTGTGAGACTTTTATTTTATTAGCAAAAGATTATTAATATAAATTCAGGACAACAAGTGATAGTTATATAATATTAAATTATGTTAATATATGGTCAGTAAAAATATAATAATAATTGTAGAAGTAAATAAAATAAAATATTTTTCAAAATATAAACAAGTGTGCAGTAATATGATAAAAAGTATAAATATGAATTTTAATTTAATTTTTAATATATATTTTTAAAATACGTATAAAGACACGTGTTAATATAATCTTCTACTTAGAATAATCCTTTAATCATGAACCTTAAAGTTTAGTACGAGGTCTTTGATGTAAACTTTTTCAAATCTCGACATTCGTGTTTTATATTGACTTATGTATGTTGCTTTTGGTTTTAAATATTGTGGCTTCCAAATTTGACATTTATTGTCAGTATTTAAAAGGTTATGTTAATATGTAACTTTAAAATATATTAATTTAAAAATTAAATTAAAATATTATATTTATTATTTTAAAATATATAGAATTATGTATTGATATATGAGAAAAATAGATATTGATTGTTTGTTTTAATTTTGAGTTCCTTATAATATATTTTCAGAGAATATATTAATAATATTCTTAATAAATTTATATTATAAATTAAATTAATATACACCCTAAGAGAACACGTTAAGTAATTAATATAGTATTATATAGTTATGTAATATTATATAATTATCGCTCAAGTAAACTGTAGCAGCTTATTTTGATGATTTGATTCAATAAACTTTCTCTCGATTTTCTAATCCATTTTAATAAAATAATATCAAAATTAGGTTAGTTGGTCAACTTATCAACTCAGCCTATAGTAATGAAGCTTGCGAAAGAGTGCGTTCATTCAATTGGTACTGCAACTAGATTAAAATCCTTTCCTAATTTAAATTTTTTCTAAATTTTTACATAAAATTCTAACCATTAAATTAATTATATATCACGTATTATCAGATATGCAAAAATTTTTAAAAAGAAAGAGAATAGAATATAAAATTATAACTATTAAATTCACATGTCTTTAGATCTATAAAAGTTTAGAAAAAATTTAGGTTATGAGAAGATACTCATCCATTGTGACTACTATCCACTTTTTTTTTTTTTTTTATAATTAATAAAATTTGAACCCAAAATTTATTGTAGCATGACAATAGCTTTTATCCAGTTAAGTGAACCGTATATTCACTTATACTTTAAGTGGTTAGTATATTTTCTTCTTATTTCAATGGTAAGAATACAGTTTCTACTATACACATTTATCAACAGTTTGGATAGTTTGTTTCCGTTATTATGGGAGTAAATACCTGAGAGCCGCACGTACATTTATTAATCTGTTACAGAGTTAATTGAATCAACATCTAATTTATGTATGTATGTATGTATGTATAGAATGAGAAGATTCAAATTTAAAATAAAATAATAGTAAATTAATTTTATTAAATATTTTAATTATTTTAAATTATTACTACAAACTTTATATGAAATTTCACTTATGATATAAATAAATGATTTTACCATTTAAAAAGACTAATATAGTTATAATCAAAATCTGCCAAGCTCAAATACAAGTAAAGGTCCGACCTAAAAGCCCAATCACATCGCGTGACCCGGCCCATAGCCAAAGGTGATCAACTTACATGGCCCAAGGCTTGGGCAACCAACGACCCAGACACTACCAAGCATTCGTTGCACGACATCTAGTGTTGCACGACACCTACGTTATTTGCATGATGGTCTACATAATGACCACCGCGTGACTGCATAACGGTCACACCTCGGGGACTTCCATGTCGCACAACACCCGTGTCGCTCGACACGGAACCCTCTTGGGCCTACATAGGCTCACTTCCATGTCTATCTGAATAAGATCAGGCCTACAGCCCAGGCCCATAGACTAACCCATTCAGCAGCAAACTTCAAACATTAATTGACCAAATCAATTGGGTAACTGTTACTTCCACGATTCTGGCCACCAAGGAAGTGACCGTTACCTTTCCATCAAGACGAAGGCTGTTACGCCCAGATGCAGGGCCTCCAAGTTCTGGATACGATCCAACCCCCCCGGCCAACGGGTGGATAAGCCTCTATAAATAAAGTACAAAACACTCAAAAAAAGGGTCACACATACTTACACAGAGGATCACACTGAAATCAAAGACGCAGCTTGACTTCAGCTGGTGAATCACTGGCAAGCATCAGTCATATTCAATCAACTAGTTATCACGATTCCGGTTGCTCACATTATTTTACCATCCATCACGAGGGTCATCACCCTACGAGTAAAGGAAGTATTTTTTACTTTTTTCTATCTCTCACATTTTATCGTTTACTAGCACTCGCTAACTTGACTGTCAGAGTGACTTTGGCCGGCACCATCCCGATATTCCAAACGTCCTACGGGTCACGTGCGCTCTTTTTTTATAAGTTGTAGTGCCCAACACTTCTCAAGCAGATTCCGAGGACTACAATAGTATAATACAATAATTTCCACGTATGGTCAATATTTGCTTTTAACTGAGTCAAATAAATTGATATATAATTTAGATTGAATTTATAATTTTATTATAAAATGGTCAAATATCATTGTAATTCATTATAATTCGTCATAATTTTTTATTATATATTTTTTAAATTTCCACGTATAATTGTAATTTATTTTAGAAGAAACAAGGTGATGCGAGTAGCTGAGGATGCATTTAATGCTTGAGTTGAGTGCATCCATTCTTTCTTCCAAAGATATTATGTGGACGTGACTTGATAATCATTACCTAATCATTTTGTATACAATTTGTTCGACAGTCAACTCATATTCATATACCTCAGTATTTTTTAGGCAAAACTTTTTTAAATTTAACATCAATTGGGTCAAAAGTTTTTTGAAATTTAAAAAAATTAAAAATTATAAGTTTGATCGAAATGTCAACTCTTAATATACGAGAAGAATCTTTTCACAATTTACGATTTAATAGACAAATATAAGACGGGTAGTTATCATTCCCCCCTTGTAATTTTAAGTAATCTCCATTTTCAATCCTTTAATTTTATTTTTCTCTATTTTACCCCTCTGTTAATTTCTTTTAGTATTTCAGTTAAAAATACTATTTTACCCTTACTTTTTAAAATAATAATTAAATATTTTTAAATATAATAAAAGCAAAAGAAAATTTGAATAAAAAGATCCACACCGTCCATCATCCATCTGATGGACGGTAGGGATCAGACTCAAAATAGAAATTTTTTTCAAAAAAATATATGGTAAGTGGTGGAGATTTAGATTGGATCTCCACAGTCCAAAAATCCAAAAAAAATTCAAAAAAAAGTGGTGGGATTCAGAACGGATCTTTACCGTCCATCTAAAAAATGTACGGTGGAGATCCAATCTGAACTTCCACCAGTCCACAAACCCAAAATAAAAAAAAATTGACAGTTTAAAAAAAAAAAAAAAAACCACACCACATTGATCCACAACCACAACCACCATAAAACCTAGAAAAATTGTCTTTCCATTTTCGTCACCAAAGAAAGAGAAGAGGAAGAGAGATAGGAGGAGGGTTGAGGAAGAAGGAGAGAAAGAGATAAGTGACCAGGTGAGGGAGAAGGAGTGAGAGAGGGGAAGAAGAGATGTGTTATGGATGGGGAGAGAGAAAAAAAAAAGAAGAAAAATATGAGAGAGACGGGTAGGTGAGGTAGGTGAGAGAGAAGGATAGGTGGGGTAGGTGAGAGAGGAAAAAATCTTAATTTTATATTTATTTTTAATTAAGATTTTTTAAATTTAAAAGCATTTATTTATTTTATTTTATTAAAATTACTATTGTACCCTTAAAATTTTAATAGTTTGCCATTAGTTTTAAACGGAATCTAACGGTATGGTATTTATTTAGAGATTTTTATAAATTAGAGGGGTAAAATAGAGAAAAATAAAATTAAAAGGTAAAAAATAGAGAATACTTTAAATTATAGGGGAGAATGATAATTAGCCATATGAGATTTAACCATATTACAAAAGTGAATGAGGAAAGTACTCAACCACTTTATTATAAGTGGATGTATAAAAATCTAAATATTTTATTTTAACATTATTTTTTAACGCAATTTTTTTATTCTAAATAATAGAATATTTAAACTTATTACATTTTTATGGTGATCTCCATAGTAATTATATTGTTTAGATAAGGGATTACTTATATAATTATCAATAATTTATATGAAAAAACCCTTCAGAAAAAATAATTTATATGAAAAAAAAAAAGTTATTGAGTTTTCATGATTTTATGAGAAAAAAGCATTGAATGAAATAGGTAAAAAAGTACAAATAGAATTCATAGCCAAAACTTATTTATGTGTTGTTTGCGTTACAACAAGAACTTAGATAAAATTTTTAAACAATCCAACATTACTTTATCGCGTGCTTGGGTAGTTAAAAATTGCAGACTTTCGTTTAACGGGCCATGCACGAATTGGAAATCTCATGAAATTTAAGCAAGCCCAATCCAGATTTAAATGTAAAATTATTATTAGATGTGAATAATATATGTAAAACATGTATGAGAGTTAAGGCATACATCATTATTATGAATTTACCCAAAACCAATTTTTTTTTAAATTTAAACTTTAAACCTCTCAACAATTATTGTGGGGTGTGGTTACTATAAAAACCATGTCTGCGAACATTATACAAAACAAAACTTTATAAATTGAAGAAAGATATTATAGCAGCTAATAAAGCAATCATTTTAGCTTTTTCACCTTGTCTAAAGAAGAAAAGTGGATATATAAAAGTACGGCCTGTTCGGTAGGATTTTTATTTTAGACTTTTGGTTTCTTAAAAATTATCTGTGTAAAAGTTATATATTTTAACTTTTCTATAAAAACATCAAAACAGTCACAAAATTACTTTTAGGCTCAAAAATTCCAAAATAAACTTCTAAAAGTCCCGCCAAACAGACTCTACTTGTAGGTAGCCGCTTCTGCTTCCTGCATGCATTGTCACAAGGAGAGATTTTGCCACCTCAAAAAGGCTGCTTTCTCTTGATGGGTTAAAACACGTTTGAGCTAAGATAGATTGCTTGCTTTTATCTATATTATGGTGTACATACAATGCTCGTTTTTTAAGGCTCGGTTTTCTAGGAGTGAGAAGCTACCTCACGCATGCTGCATGCATGTTTGTTTGTTCTCACTTTCCATTTTATAAAGCAATTAGCTGGTAGGTGGATGGCCAATTCTTGCTTGTCAACCCTCCTCCTGGCCATTGTTGGTAGTCAAAATTAGCTTTTCTTAAGGCTGTCACTGTTTTTATTTACCTGTGCTGTGAATGTGAATGATGTGTTCCATCCACCATGCATTTTTGCCCTTTTGGAGTTTGACTAATTGACACCACAAGCATGTTGCCAAGATAGCAATAAATTTTATTCAAGAGGACATTGAATTATTATTTATATAATATGGTTCCTATACACAAAATTATTGTACCGTACCGTACCAATAACGTAATAAAACTAGCAGTCAAGAGTACTAACGATTGCACATTCCTCACTTCTTAATTGGTGAGTATCTCCCTTACCACACTCGTACTAATAGGAACAGAACGAGAAGAGAAAAATTAGGGGGAGAGGGGGACGGGATCTAAGATCCTAAATCTATTACTATATATAATTTATTTTTTTATATTTAAATTTATTATATATTAAAAAAATTTTAAAAATTATTGGGGTCAGGTCCCTCTTAGTGTTCACCCCAGTGTACTGAGAGTTCAGTTCACCCCGGTATATTGAGAGTTCAAGTCTCATAATTGTCAATTGTAACCGTTCATATAATAATTATTTTTAATGGGTATACTTTTTGTATCACGAAGCGGTGGCCACACCCCCCCCCCCCCCCCCCCCCCCCCCCTTCTCTCTCTCTGTATTTACTCTCAGTATTTGTATACTGAGAGTACAAGTCTCATAATTGGCAATTGTAACCGTTCATATAATAATTATTTTTAATGGGTATACTTTCTCTCTCTCTCTCTCTGTATTTTACTGACATGAAAAGAGAAGAAACTATCGATAAAAGAGACACAGAGGGTGACAAAAGGGGCAGCATCTACTGCTCCTTTACTGATTTTGTCTGGTGCATGTGACTTTGGTGAGCAAAACAATGCCATAATTGATAAAGATTTCTCAACTACCAATCAACCACTACCATTAAAAATTGCTAATTGCTGGTGTAGCTTGGATTTCAGTTAACTTCATTAATGACTCTCATTATAATAATTAAATGGGGAATTTTTCAATTTGGTCCCTAATTTTTAAAGAATTATCAATTTTTTAAACCATTTTTATTTATTAGTATCATTAGACACTAACTTTCTGGAAACGTATCAATTTAGTCCTTCTGTTAGTCAACTGTTAATCAAACTTAACTGTTCTAGGAGTATTTTTATCTTTTAACCTACCCCTAATTAAAAAATTAATTAAATTAAAAAAATTTAAATGAAAATCTCCACCGTCCATTAAATTAATAGACGGTGGAGATTAAATCGAATTTTTTTAAAAAAATAAAAATTTAAATTTTTTTATACTATTTAAAAATAAAAGTTGATGTCAAAAAAAATAATAATAATTTGAAGTTGAAGTTGAAGATGAAGAACAGAAAAAAAAAAAAAATAGAGCTGGGTTCGATTCAGATCTTGGTTCGAATCGAACCCAGCTCTATTTTTTTTTTTTTTTTGGTTTGTTCTTGGTGGATATGATTGGATCTCCACCAAGAACATCAATTTTTTTTAAAACGTTAAAAAACAATTGAAGAAAAATTAATTTACAATTTTCTTTAAACTTTTTTGATATAATTTCTACCATCTATCAATTTTGATGAACGGTGGAGATTCATTTAAAAATATTTTTTAAGGATATTTTAAAATTTTTTAAATTTTTTAATTAAAAATGAATCTAAAATGATTATACTACCCTTCTAATTATTAATATATTTTTAAAAAAATTTAAGGTTAAAATTATAATTTTAACTTATTTAAATAGAGTCATTGGCAAAACAGTCTTTTAACCAATTTTGTTAAGTTTAACTAGTAAAAATTTGGTCAGCGGGATTAAATTGATACATTTCTAAAAGTTAGGGTCTAAGGATATCATTAACCAAAACTGGTTTAAACAATTGATAATTTTTCAAAAGTTAGGGACCAAATTAAAAATTCCCCTAATTAAATCATGTTTATAGCTAGTATTTTGTAATAATTCAATGTTTTGAAATAAAAAATATGATATTTTTAAGGGATAATTGCAATAAAGTGCCCTGACGTTTGGCTATATTGCAATGAAATCGTAAGTTTAGCCTTAATCACATGTTAATACCCTTAACTAACTGATTAATTGGTTGATCGTTAGAGTTGACGGTCAACCAATATTCAAAGGGTATTTTGGTCTTTTTGACCTTAATTTATTTTTAAAAAATAAAAAAAATTTATAAATTATAAAAAAAGTTAAATAAATCTCCACCGTCCATTAAAATTGATGGACGGTGGAGATTATATTGACAAAAAAAATTAAAAAAACTTAAAATTAAAATAAAAAATAAAAAAATTTATATTTTTAGTGTTCTTCACCAAGAACACAACAAAAAAAAAATTGAATTCATTTCTCGAATTCTTCTGGGTTCGATGAATCTCAAACCCAGAAGGGTTCGAAGAACGAATCCTCTGGGTTCAATCTCGAACCCAGAAGGGTTCGAAGATTCGAACCCTTTCTGGGCTGCTCCATCGGTGTTCTTGGTGTTGTTGTTTTGGTTTTGTTGTCTTGGTTTTGTTCTTGGTGTTGTTGTTTTGGTGATCAAACCCATTTTTTTTTTTTTGGTTTTGTTGTTTTGTTCTTGGTGTTCTTGGTGGAGATCTAGATTGGATCTCCACCGTCCACCAACATTGATGGACGGTGGAGATCCAATCTGGATCTCCACCAAGAACACAAAAAAAAATTTTAATATAATTTTTTTTTTTACCTTTTTTTAATTGTATGATTTAAATTTTTTTTTTTTTAAAATGCATCTCCACCGTCTATCAAGATTGATGGATGGTGGAGATCCATTTTTAAAATTTTTATTTTTTAATTTTTATTTAATTTAATTTTTTTAAACTAGGGGCAATTATGTTATTTTACCCAAAAGTCAAAGTCAAACCGTTATATTTGATTGATCAACTGACGGTAGGGTACTAACATGCAATTAAAGCTAAACTCACGATTTCATTGCAATATAGACAAACATCAAGGTACTTTATTGCAATTATCCCTATTTTTAATCCTTAATAATTCAATTAATATATTATATCTACTTTCTCTAATCTTTAAATAAAGAATAAATGAATAGTTGAATGTTGAAATTATAAATTTTAATAAAAATATATGTTTTTTTTTTTCTGAGCAAAAATATATATTTGTGATCATTAAATTGTTTTTCAACATATAAAGGCACTTTTTTATTTTTGTTAACAAAAGTTTACGCGAGGATTTACAGTGATACTTATGATTGCTGGCGAGACTTGAACCTTGATTGTAACTAAGGTGTTTGTGAGTATTCAATCAATTGAACCATCTATCATTGACATATATAAAGCCACAAAGATAAATTTTAAGGCCTGCACTCATGATTTACACCAGTAACCAAATCCAAGACATCCTACATTGGAAATGTGGTCCTGATGAAGACTTGAATGATAAAGAGAAGATTTCATTTTACAAATAAAAAGAATAAATTAATAAAAACAGACTGTAAATTTTGATCGCTATCTTGATGTAGGAAATCTCATTCTTAGGATCCAATTATATTGCGCCCAACGTGCTTATAATGATTGATGTAGTCAGATCTTGATATACCCATGATCCAACTGCTAACACAGATGGCCCTGAAGGCAGATTCAGGTATTATAGGCCCTTTGCATTGATTGGAATTGACTTTCTACTTTGTAGCGGTGAATGTCTGAAAACGCTTTGGGTAAAATGGCCACTAGGTCAGTAAAACCATCAACCATGAACAAAGAAAATTTGAGATCCTGCATTTTTCCAAGTAAAATTGTAAAACTGTTTGGTCAGGACCGAAAAAAAATTGTGAAAGTGGTGTTTCTCAATGGAACTTGGAGAACTATCAAGAGAAAAAAATACATAATGATACATAAAAGAAACCACGGCATTTCCATCAGGAGACCACAGAAGCTTTTTGCTAATAGAAGTACGGTAATATTATCCAAGGAACGAAGCTACAATATTCTGCCCATACTTCTCTATACTTTTCTGCACAGCGAGCTACATCTCTTCGTTTTCTCCATATTAGCAGTATAAGAAGATAAATTGGATAGAAGTAAGGAATTGGCGAACTGCAAAAACGAACAAGCGAAATCCCAGAGAGGAAGTTTCTCACAAGTAAATATGTGTAGAATTATCATGAATTTGCATATCGAGAGCATGGAAACATATGCAAATGTGGGGAGATGGAATCTCTAGTTACTCTACATTGGACAGTATTAACCAATTCATGACATTTGGGTGCAGTACGAGTCACGAGCAGAAGAGTTACAATACTGAGATACTCACCAATTCATGCACAAAGTGGCAGATGAACTCAACGGAAATGTAAATCATATCGTTTTGGGAGATGCTCTAACTACACAGTAATAGAGCCCAATTGGTAGGTTGCTTTTTCACCACAGATTATGAAATACTAGTTAAGAAATCAATTGTCAATATGATTATGATTAAGTATTCTAACCGCACAACTCTTCATTTGTTTGCCTATGGTTACCATTTATGATTTCTATTAAGATCTTGTCACTTCAAAATTTGCTAAACACCACCATCAAATTATGTCTCCAGATTATTTATCCATGTAACAAAATGGTATTAACAATATCTACTAATGATAAACAAAAAAGAATAAAATTATAAAGATTGTGATGGATACCTTACCAATAACCAGAAGCGAGCAACTTGCCCCCAATCACCCTTGGAGGCTTACCCCATATAAGTGCTTTGGGATTCTTTTTGAACCCATGCTTTTGCTTGTTAGCTCCTCTGAATACCAGATACCTGCCCACTTTCAATTATTAAAAGTGCAATCTGAGCAAAACGTCTCAAAACAAGCCCCTTTTTTTTTTTTTTTTGAAGCAACAAAGTACCACCGATATCAAGAGAAAGTTACCCAATCAGAAAAACTATGCAATTTGCTATAACAGCAACAGTTGTTAGCTCCACCTTATTATGCAAAAGTGTTGAGGACCTAGGTTTAAATCCAACAAAAGAACAAGATAAAAGTTGAGTTTAATCACCTTATTAGGGATTCCTCAATCTCTAGCACTTAGGGTATTAGCCTAGCCCTATCCCAAATTAATCTCACACACGAATGTCAAGAAGAACCGATTTGGTCTTTGGAGATTATCCACAAGACAAAGAGAATACTCTTGATTAATATTGATAATAATGAGATTTACAACCCTAGACATTGTAATTTATACTAGATAGGAAAAGAGTAAGAAAATACTAAAATATCCCTAGCACTTCAATTAAAACAAGTGCAGGAATTTAGGGTTTTTAACCTGCCACTTGAGTATCGTGACCGCGAGTCGCGACTGGGGGTCGCAACCTCGGTCGCGATGCTCACTGCCTCAAACTGTCATATATTGCCGTGACTTAGGTCGCGACTTGGAAGTCGCGGTTATATTTTTCACCGCTTCCCAGTGAGTGGCATGACCTGGGTTGCGCGACAGGTAGTCACTGCCTAGGTCGTGATACCCTTCTATTTTTCTTTCCTCCGAGAGTAGACCTCATCATTCCCCCTTCCTTCAGGAATGCTCTTGCCCTCAAGGACAACATCTGAAATTCTCTTCCTTCTGTCATAATAAGTGTCATCTCCACCTTCGTCTTCAGATGTTGACTCTCCGGAATCTTCAATTATTAATAACTTGTCATTCTTGCATTGGTTTCCCATGGCCCACTTCTCTCCACACTTGAAGCACAGACCCTTCTTGATATGTTCTTGTACCTCTTCCAGTGATATCTTCCTTACTTCTTTCGTTTTATTCTTCGTTTTGCTACTCACTTCAGTTTTCTCCTCTTCGAAAGTCTCGGTCTACATAGGATTTGAGTATTTGCTCCCTTTGTTATCCTCAGATGCTTTCCTCTCCTTGTAGCTTTCTTCAAATATCTCTGCCATCCGCATCGCCTCACGCAAATTCCGCGGCTGCCTTAGCTTCACTTCTCTCGCCAACCATGATTTTAGTCCCTCCGTAAACATACCAATTAGGTAAGTTTCCATCCACCCCCTGGTCATAGTTTGCAAACGCCTAAATTCATCAATATAAGTTTGAATTTTACCTTTCTGGCGAAGCTTTGCAAGTTATCCATGGTAATCTGTAACCGCTGATAGCCCCCATTGAGCTAGAAATTCCCGCTCAAATGCCGTTCAACCCATTCACCGGTGATCTTGGTCATATTGAGCTCTAAGCCATCTCCACCAACTATTTTCCCTACCATCTAAGTACATGCTAGCAATAGCTACCTTGTCGGCTTTAGCAACCTCATAAACTTGAAAGTAACGGCCGGTCTTGTCTAACCACTCATATGGATCGCCTCCGCTAAAGTGCAGAAAATCAACCTTCTGTTTCCTAGGGCCTTGATTCCCTCATCGACCCATGTCATAATCCGCCTCATCAAAGTGTCAATTTCTAGGTCTTTCAAAATTCAGCTCACCCAGATAGTACCTCCGATAATCGCTTCCGACTTCATCTTCACTACTTGACCCAAAATCCTCGGATTCCCTACTGGTCCCAGGCCTTTGTCTCCCTCGGTTCGGTTCAAACCATCTCTTGGCAACCCGGTCACCCCGTTTTATTCTTCCCCCATGCCTATATTGATTCGGAGCCCCAACTTGCCTATTGAACCCACCATCTACATCATACAAAGGATTTACTGGTGTTGTTCTTACCCCATGAGTTCGTCCGGTATGTTGATTGACTTCTCCTTCCATTCCTACCCCCAGAACAACATCTCCCTCTATCGGTAGTCTATCTACGCTTGCCGCGATGCGTTCCAATATCCCCATCATCCTTGTCAAATCCGCCCGTAATTCTCTTTGGCCGACCTCTAAGGCATCGATGTAGACTCGGTTGGGTTGAATAACCGTTGGAGCCCGATCGTTGTCGCCGTTTGACATCTTGAAATTCCTACTAGTTCTTACTTAGGACTTTTATCAAACAAATGCTCACTTAGGTCTTTTATCAAACACCTAGCAGGCAACTCTCAATGAAAGCACCAAATTGTTGAGGACCTAGGTATAAGTCTAACAACAAACCCTAACTTTACTAACAATCAACAAAAGAGCAAGATAGAAGTGTTAAGGACCTAAGTCTATATCTAACAACAAACCCAAACTTCACTACACAACAACAAAAGAACAAGATAAAAGTTGAGTTTAGTCACTTTATTAGGGATTCCTCACACTCTAGCACTTATGGTATTAGCCTTAGTCCTAGCCCAAGTTAATCTCACACAAGAATGACAAGAAGAATCGATTTGGTCTTTGGAGATTATCCAAAAGACAAAGAAAATACTCTTGATTAATATTGATGATAATGAGATTTACAACCCTAGACATTATATTCTATTTATACTAGATAGGAAAAGAGTAAGGAAAAACTAAAATATCCCTAGAACTTCAATTAAAACAAGTGTAAGAATTTTGGGTTTTTAACCCGCCACTTGAGTATCGCGACCGCGAGTCGCTACTGGGGGTCGCGATGCTCACTGTCTCAAACTGTCATATATTGCCGCGACTTAGAAGTCACGGCCTTAGTCGTGGTCATATTTTTCACCGCTTCCCAATAAGTGGCGCGACCTGGGTCGTGCGACAGGGAGTCGCGGCCTAGGTCGCGATACCCTTCCATTTTCTT
Organism: Xanthoceras sorbifolium; assembly: GCA_003430845.1. Classification (NCBI taxonomy): domain Eukaryota; kingdom Viridiplantae; phylum Streptophyta; class Magnoliopsida; order Sapindales; family Sapindaceae; genus Xanthoceras; species Xanthoceras sorbifolium. The sequence continues at coordinate 27,727,279 of CM010612.1, forward strand.
TCCTCCAAGAGTAGACCTCATCAAAAAGCCACCAACCCTGTAACAGAGAATTGATCAGTATGTACAACTAATCAATATTTATATGTAATAATCAATAGTCATATCCATGAAGGTGGGGCTATTTCAATAGTACAGAGAGAGCAGCTTCACAACAGCAATGGCAAATCAAAGACACTTAAAAATTTAATTGATGCAATGTTAGAATGCTAAAATATAATTTGTGATCTAAGAATGACATAATTGAAAGAGAAATAGTTGTTCACTTTCTGTGTATTACATGCATGTATGTACACTGAGGAACCGTAAAACTTCCTTGAAATTGATCTCAGGTGATGAAATCAGATCCCTCCAACTTAAGAACTATCATTTGCTTCAGAATTTTTTTTATTTTTTATGTTTTTTTTTGTTGTTGTTCCATATAGACAGCAATACATAGTCCATGTGTCAATAAGAAAATCTAAGAATAATACCAACAAAATATGGCAATACTTTAAAGCTCTGGTTAACAGTTACATGCCTGGATGCTAAAAGCGAAAGGAATCCAGAAGAGATCTCCAAATACTAACATGAAGCCCAATCTCTCAGTAATTAAATCTTGTTAACAACCCAAAGGATATGTTAAATCTTGTTCGCAGCAGAAGCTATCAGTAAGTTTTTCTTATATGCTTTGTTCATCTGCATACACACCGGCATTGACATCGCTAGTTTGCTGAAAACTGTTATGTATTCTTGCACTTTCTTTTACTTGTATATCTTTTAGCAACTGAAGTATTTAAACACTCTAATAACATGCTTTGAAGATGGTCTAAATCTAAAATTTAATATATATTCGACATAGATATGCTTAAACTCCTTCGCTCATGAGTTAATAACATGCTTTGAAGACAGTCTAATTTGGAACTGTAATATACAATTGACTAGATGCTTAAACGCTTTCGCACCTGCACTCTAGCAACATGCTTTGAAGATGGTCTAATTCTAAGCTTTAAGATACATTCGACATAGATATGCTTAAAAGCCTTCACTCATGAACCCTTTACTACATGCTCGTGTTTCTTTACATAGTCTTCTGTTCTTATGAATGTAAAAGTACTAGCTATCTGGTATTATATGGATATATCACTGGTGTTAACTGAGATTGGAAGAATGGCTCAAATTTGAGCATGACATTTGATAATTACAAACTTTTCAACCATTTACATGCTACAATTATCATGGGGTCAGAAAAACTTAACAAGATTTTCAATCCTGAGCCACTAGCTGTTAGTCTTGTTCACGTACATGGTCGTATGGGCATTCTGTGTCTGGTCCCACTCATTACAAATGCATCAGAGTCTATGTTTTCTTTCCATCTGCCTTGCCTTGTGCCCTGTGTAACTTGCTAGCTGGGAAATGCAGTCTAGCCATCAGGGGACGGGGTGCCCGTGATTTCTGGTCAAACCCCCTCACACAAACAAATCCTGCAAAATATTTTCAGCCAAATTGAGCACAAGCTGATCATTTGAGGTAAGGTTAAGTAAGTACTCTCAAACTATTTGTATGTTTTATCAACAGCAAATAATTAAATAACAGGTTCTAGCATTTTTACTTCCTTTTGCCAGACAAACCTGTTCTAAGCAAAGATATATTTCTACATCTCTGTGCATATGGTAAAAGGTTTTGAATAATTTGAATTAGAATGAACAGAGTAGGACTGGCAGATATTGTCTGAGGGTGCTATATTACACTGATTATCATTCATTCCATCACTCAAAAATATTATTGATTTATACTACGCACCACCCTTGCCCTTTAAGATATGATTTGCGTTGACCAGCTGTTTAATCAGTGTGTTGGTATATAGCGTCTCTCTCTCTCTCACACACACACTCATATATAAAATCACTAGGCCAATCTCTCTGTTTAATCAAGATGGCAGTATGTGTTTTCTTAGTTTATAGTTTTGAAGCTTTATTTAAGGGTATGAATACCCTCTTCCTTAGATGCGAATATGCGATTGCTTATGAACCTAGGAGCATTTGCCTAGATGTTATTATTATTATTCTTCATTATATTTGTGAGTATCATTACCTTCCGTCCTAGATGTATGTATTATTGTTTGATGAAGTACATGTAGTACTATTGTTATAATTATTAACTTCTTTAAAATTCAACAATACCTATTATTAATAGGTCCAATACCTAATTACCCTAATAACCAAACCTTTTCACCTCTGATTCAGTCCGCAGTTGATATGGGATCTATTTAGATCAATCTATAGCCTTAAAATCTAAGTTATTCCCATTATGCATCGTATAGTGAATTTGTCAACTTAACTTATCTGAAGACATCCCTGTTAGTGAGTTTTTTGGGCAAGTAAAATGTATACATCCTTAATTTGCTTGTGAATGTGCACATTTTGGTGTGAATTAATAACATCTTAATCATAAAGATTTAGATCTGATGGTCTCATGGGCATCCCTGAGTCAAGCATTTGGTTTCTGGGACATAGGAATCTTTCTTAAAATTGCAAGGTTTGATGCTCGTACATGTGTTCAAGCAACAACTAGGTTTTTGGTGGCTAACTTTATAATCAGAGCTGCCCAGAGTGACAAAATAACAAATTGACATTGTGACGTACCTCTCCAGAAGCAGTGTTGAATGCCTTCTGTTGTTAAACCTAACAGACAGAAACAGAAGTTGAATGCCATTGTTTAACCCCACATAAAATATTAGAGTCATCATGTACTACAATCTTTACCTTTAAATATTGTAGGTACGGAGGTTCCAAAAAAGACAGTCCGCCTTGGAAGGTTCCATATCCACTCCCTAGGAACAGTTAATGGGTTCAAACTAGAATCATGGTCAGCAAATACCTGAGTGGAAATGGTGTGGAAAAGGATGAGTTTAAGTGGTGGATAGGAATTGAATAGTTGAGCACTGGAGTTGAATTTACCTCATTAACTTGGAAGTATGTACCATTTAGGGGAAAGCTCCCTCTCATGGCTGTTCTACACGGTATCTGTACATGACAGGTGGCCACCATTGTTTAGCATTTGATATGTACAATCTTTAGAACTCATATGCGACTATTAAATGCATATTCTCACCAAAAGTGTCCCTCGAACAACTTGAGACTCTGATTCCCGTAAACTGTTGCATGAAAAACATGTCTTCTCATCACACAATGTGCCATGCTCTTGAGAATTGCACCTTCTTTCAGGTGGTTGAATAGAATTTGCGGTTTCACCTAAAGTAAGCATTTTGGCATTTGATGGAACCAATTAGCAAAGCTCACATCAATGTCAAAAAGTATATCAATTGAGTGGCCATATTGACTTATATTTTTTTTCTTTAATAAATGATATTATCTTAAGCTTTCCGACAATAATTTTATTGCTTGCTCACCTGGTGTCCATATAGCAAGGAGGTATCTGGTTGGATCATCAGGTTCCCGTTTATCTAACTGTAGTTTGAGCAAAAGCAATTAGTAAGAGAAGAAATTTCAACATAGAATGTTAAATAATGTTCCTCATTGTACTTTTAACTCGGCAACAAAAATATTCTAAAAACAAGAAGCATAAAATAAAGTTATTCTAAAAACAAGCAGAAACTTACCCCGTCCAAAAGAGGGTGTGAATCTGGAAGTTCATAGCTGCAAGATAATTAAGACTTAGTACAGACTGCAAAGATTTTTATCTACTTTTGATTCTAAGATGTGAAATGTTACAAAGTATATTTTTTCTATGCTAAATAGAGTAGCTTTTGTTCGACATGAAATTTATGTCATTCTTAGGCAGAGAAGCTCTGCTTTTGTTACCATAGTTAGTGATTAATTACTGTGCATTCCATGCGATGCTGCTCATCAACTGTCAATTTGTAATAAAAATGAGTTTAGTTTTTGTGAATGTTGCAATCCAGTGGACATTCACCCTTTAGTATTTTGGAAGCTGTTTACAACCAGTAGTAAAATACCCTTTTTGGATGATTGCTTGACAATTGAGAATTGAGAGATGAGAAAATGTCCGCTTACACTTGATGCTCTGTTCGTAGACGATTCACATTTTTGAGCTTGGGCATAGGAATAGATGCAGCTCCTGCCGTTAAAGCAACTAAAGCCTTGGACATATCACCTTCTTGAAGTTCCATACTTTTTTGCATATAATTCTGTAAAGTCTGAGTGAACTCTTCCATGTTAAGCTTGATTGTAGGAATTTCATCAGGATCCTCCCATAATGTATCCTCAATGTCATTTTCTGATATTTCTACGCACTGTGGTTCCGGTGTTGCTGGTTCTTCAATAATAGGCTCACAGTTATTAACTCCAAAATTTGCCTCTGATTGCTGGTTTCCAACTGATAGTTCAGTTGCTTGGGTTAGAGGCAGTGGCAGTTGATTGATTATCACTGAAGGATTATTGTCAGGTATTCTGTTTTCTTCTGCACTCACTATAGCGTTTTCCTCCGGCCCTGGCAGGGCAAGCCTTGAGCTGCTTCAACAATGCACCATGAGTCAACTTATCAGATGTATTTGATACTAAATCTTATAGGGGTGTTTGTTCCGGTATGTTTACAGTATGGGATTCTGGTGTTTCCTAAAATCTATAAGAGGGTTGATACCTTGGTCTAACTGGATTTCTTGATTAGCTGATATATTCTTATTTCTATGTCATAATTCAACGTCTATAGGTTTACTGGAGGGAAATGATGGTGGTCAACACATGAAAGTGATTGATGCTCTTTCAAACTAAAAGTGCATAAAATATAGGGTTCAAAAATGAAAAATTAGAACAAGTACAAACCTTGCGAATGCACTTGCAAAATGTCTGCATTCTCCTCTCATTGGACACGAGTTGCAATTTGGTTTGCTTTTTGTGCAGAAGACCTACATAAGAGCCCACCCATATCTTGTTATTGATCAGCAGGAACAAATTGCTTCAAATTAATTTGTACATATGTGACAAACCTTTCCAAATGTAATCATCTGATAATGCAGCTCATACCTGTACATAAATATTACAACACATTAGTAAGCACTTAATTCTAAGAAAGGTACTTTATTTTTTAATTTCCTTGCTAAATTTATTTAAGAAATAAAATAAGACAAAGTGGAACTTACAGTGTTCTTTGGTCAAGTCTGCATAGTCGGGGCCATAGATATTTTTGAATTGATTCCAGCACTGGATACCTATATAGACGAGAATGTTAGCAGCTCTGTTGTGAACACCAATAGTTTACATTAGCAATATGATTATACATGGTACTCACAGTTCTAGAAGATGCAACTGAAGTGACTCTGGCAGTGGCTGAAGAGGAACCCATCCAAGTCTTACAGCTATGCGCCCAACATTTGTGTCAACCTATTATAAAAATCATGATAGTTGAGATATGTATTCTCTTTATTGTAGACATATTTGCAGTTAAGTTTTAACTTACTGGAAAAGCAAGATGGTGAAGCGTTAGAAGTCGAACACACTCCACGCTTTTCAACCCTAGTCCCCTTACGCTCAGTAGATACTCTCTAAGTGGACAAATAATATTTTAGTAAATTTAAATTTGTTTATGAATAGCAGAGTAGGATGCTTTGCAGGTTTAGTAAATAGTACGCTAACACAGCTTTGTATACTGGTATCATATGTTTTAGAAGTGGTGCTGTAGACTGAGGAAACAATTAAAAGCTGAAGAATTACTTTGCTTTGTCTGGTGGAACATCCCTCAGCCATTCCAGATCAATGCTTCCATGGTCTCTAACCAGTCGGTTCAGGAAAGCCTGCATGAATTTAAAAAAAAAGTATCTGACCGGAAGAGCTTTTCCTGTTCCTTGAGTTCATCTATAGATTCAAGATATTTTGTGATGGGATTTTATACTTTTACCTTTATTCGTTCAGCAAGCATGTTGTTCATACCCCGTTCCTTGATGGTGTTGGCAATCTTATTAACATCAGCACATCTTACAGCTTCCCAATCCAATGAGTCCAGGGTGTTTGCTGGTCTTTCTCTTTTCCTCCCATTTGGTTCCACCTGTCTCCTTAAACTATCCCAGTCAAAGTCATTTTTAATCTCCCTTCCGACTCTTCTACTTTTTGCTTTTGAAGAAGCATGATTATATTCCTTAAGATCCTTGTGAAATGAGTAATCATGCTTATTTAAGTCTGACACTGATGTTTTCTGCTGAATGCTGTCCGGGTTATCAAATGCACTGCTTCTTTCTACGACATCTGGGCTTTCTCCTGGAAGGTTTGGCAAACTCAGATGTTGTGGCATTTCATTGCTTTGTGCTCCAGGCAGTGATCCAATAATAAATCTAGAATCTCCATATAGACCATTTTGATGCCCTGCAGCTATATTCTTTTCTTCTAGCATGCTATTGCTTGATTGATTATTGCCGGTGGAAGATCTTGGTGTTTCTTGAACATTTGCATCTGAAGTTTGACTTGTAAATTCAGGAGTTAAAGCAATTTGTTCTGCTAGACTTTTTTTGTCATTGATGTTGGAAACACCAGAAGATCTTGTTTCTTCTCTAGTCATCTCACAGCATTCAACTTCCACTGCTGATTCTTGGGTAATATAGTGACAGAAATGATGGTGTTGGATACTAGATACTCCTAAAAGGTCTTTAGGGTCATCTAAATGTCCCACCTCCCGTCTCTGGTTGTCATGCTCCATGGTTCGGAGCTGGTTCTGTTCATCCTGTGAGTTCTCATCAGAAGACATATTGCCGTTTCCTTGATTGTAAACTTGATGTATCATTCCAGATCCAGTCATCTGTAAAAGCTCCATAAATGAAGTAGACCCATTAAAGCTGTTAAGCTTAGATCCATTGGTCAGATTGCCTGGGTCTGAGTTGCTATCAGAGCTTGATCTTGTTCTTTCAGCATTTTGAATTGAAAAACAAATGGAATTTTGAGATGAAACCACAGCATTTTGAGATGTAAGTCCATCATTGGTTTCTGTCCTATCTTCTATAAAACATGCCGTCTCTCTTCCCTTGATCTCTGTGGTTGATCTGTTGACAATCAAATCTGCAAACGTTTCTGGACCACTTTCACAAGAGTTCAGCAATTTGCATTCAGACGTATTTGTCAAGCTAAGGCCAGCACTGCTTCCCGAGGATTCATTACAGCTGACAACCTCTTTCTCTTCATTGTGCTCCAACTCATGATGGGTAATGGAACCCTGGTCACAAGCTGGTTGATGCGACATCTTCTCATTCCATTCTATGGTGTCTTCTGGATTCAGGATGTAATCTTCAGGTCCTTCAATTATTGAGCTAGTCCCTTCTACATGGCATGGTTTTGTGTTCTTCGATTTGAGGGGAAAATGTGCAGCAAGTGACATGAATGCAGAACTGCAAAAATAAATTGACAAAGTAAGAGGTTTCGTATCTACCCTTTCTATAATTGCATTAAGATTAACAAAATTTTAAAAACTATTTCACCTAGAAAGATGATCTGAAACATTCTGAGTTAGAAAGACGCCAACCACTGAGTCCACAACTGATCCCTTCCATGGAGAGAAGCGTCTATCCCCTGTGGAAATGGCATTTTTCTGTTATGACATGAACTTGTTACTAAATTTAGTGTAAAAAAATAAGCTTTCCCAACAATACGACAATGCAACTAAATTTTCAAAAAGGCATGCATTAAAGTTTCCTGGAGTTCTTTAGATGTGAATGTAGATTCAGGAGTTGACTTGGGAAAGGCAGAACTTTCAGTAAAAGTTTTCTTCACTTTGCCTATAGCAGAGGTTCCACTGTTGAAGAGTATGTGAACTTGGACCTTTTCTTTCCTTAAGTAATAAATATTATAATTACAAGTACATAGGAGCATGTGTCCCTTTCTATTGAGATGCCTCTCTGCTTCAGAGCTGATTGTTTGAAATCTAGACTATGCACACTGTTTGACTGCCTAATTTTTCACTTCCCGGGTTATAAATATTCTTCCCGAGTTATAAATATTCTTCCACTGTTGGTGGACATTGTATAAGGAGTGTAGAATATTATCATGTCCTTTTGTCTGTAGAACAGCTATAGGCATGTTTAATTTTGATTTATCTAAGCTTTAAGATGCACCATATTTATGTTGAGAGACTTTGTTTTGGAGAGGTAGGAAGTCGATTTCCTATTTAATAAGGTTGGTGGGTGTGGTTTGATTTTGAGAGTGTTAAACGGTAGATTTGGAAAAAGAAAAGGAAAAAATTTGGAATTCTATCTCCCTTGAAATTGGGATGAACATAATAGTATTGGAATTACTACTTGCATTCTCTTTTGGTTGATTGTGGACCATGTTACTGTAAAATCCTAAAAACCCCTGTTAATTATTTTGAATTCTTACCATTTTGAAGTGTAATAAGTCAAATGTCAAGAAAGTGAATAGCTACCTTGCACAAGATGCATACGGGCTATAAATGAGTCAACACGGCCGCGAAACACTTTCCGTTCTTCTTCCCACCACTTCGTGCTCCCTTCATCTGTTCCATCAATACCTTCACTGTTGATATTTTCCAGTAGAAGCTTCCATACTCTATTAGTCTCTCCATCCAGCTCTACCTTAGGTCTTGGGCGCCATTTCTTGACAATATTAATTGAACCGTCAAATGGTACAACTGTGCCATCTCTGCCATAGAGGACAAGTGCACTCTGCTCGTGATTTCTCATAGTGTAAGGGACAAGTGCATATTGCTCTTGGTATTCAATGTTGCTTCTTTCCCTGTTGATGTCTAGATGCTTTAATTGATCTGTGATTGCATCAATAGAAAAAATCTGTTTCCATGCTAGTTCTGGAAGAGCACCTGCATCAAATGATTTATCTGAAATCAGTAAGAAATGTTTGGTAGAATTGGTAGGTTAAGTAGGTTCATTCGTCAAGTACCTAATGTGTTGGCAGAGAATTGGTGGTCACTATACAAAATGACATTCTGTTTTTGCATTTCATTTGTCTTGGAGGATGCTGCATTGACAAGAGAGTTTCTCTTATTAGTACGCTTCTTTCGAGTCAACTTCTCATGCATCTTTGCTACTAGGATTTCTATGCAAGTGTGAGGTCTCTGTAAATTTGCACTTTGTTTCTTATCAAAATCCAACAGTCCTTGGCTTTCTGGGCAAGTTGGTTGCATTGAGCATTCTGCAATTCTGGTTAATGAAGCTAAGTCCCGAACTCGAGTGGGGCATCTGGATCTCTTTTTTCTCAGTTTCTCACTTGAACTTATAGCCAAGATAGCCTCAAAAATCTGCCTTTTATCTTGAAGACCTGTCCTTGCTTCCCCAAGTGTAGCTGGACCTACCTTATCATTAGATTGAGGAGATGAAATCCAATTATCAGCTTTTGACGGTGAAGAATCTTTGATTTCATTTTGAGAGCATGTTGTTTCCAGTATGACATCTTTTGCAGCAGTAATAGAAGATGATGTGCTAGATGAGGTTGAATTTTGCCCCTTCTCAGTTCGCTTTTTCTTGTGAATGTTTGGAAAATGTGCCCAATGCATCTGGTATGCTTGTAAAGTATGATAGTGAATACCATAATGGTTAGAGCTGCTGGCATCTGCATGTTCAATACCTTTACAATACTTTCTCTTTGATCCCTGTGCTTGTCCTTTCTCGATCAAGTTTGTGCGGCCGCTGCATTTGCATTCATTTGGTGATGTTCCGGTATCAATTTGCAACATGACATGTTTAGTGTGGTCCTTCCAATCATTTGTAGGTCCTGGACCTTCATTTTCTGTATTATTCTTTCTGGAACCAGCATTTCTTTTTTGTTGTTGGGGAATTGGCTTAGCAGGAAGTGCTGCTGTTGGTGCTTGTCCTTCAGGCAACAATATGCAATCTTTTAACATTTCATTCACTGAACGGGTGAGCTCATACGTAATGCCTGCTTGATTATTTTCTATAATCACCTCAATTCCTTCGTCCGCTTGCACGGTTGCTTTTGATTGAATTCTTCTATAGGAGTCCTTTGCCTGCAATTCTGGACCTAAATCAATTGTTGACTTGCATGTAGGGTTTTCATCTCTAGGTTGATCTTCTAAGTCAAAATTTAAGGTCCTTTTACATGACTTCTTAAGCGGCTCAAGTGTTGTTGGGTCATTAGATTCTCCAGCTGGTTCAGTTGGGGAAGATGTTGAGTCTTTTTCAAGTCCCTTCCTTCGCACGTACTTCCTCTTTGCTTTAGAACCAGCAGGCTTTGGAGTCACCACTTCAATCCCTTTGCTGAGCTGCATGGTTGATTTTGATTTATCGAAGTCCTTTGCCTGTGATTCTGAAACTGAATCAAAAGTTGGCTGGCATGGGGAGTTTTCATCTCTGGACTGTCTTTCGATATCAAAATTTGATGTCTTTTCGCATGACTCCTTGATAGACTTGAGCATTTCTGGGACATTGGATTCTCCGACTGCTTTGGCTGGGGAAGTTGTTGAGTCTTTGTTTAGTCCCTTCTTCCGCACGTACTTCCTCTTAACTGTTGGAATCTCTTTAGAAACAACAGGCTTTGGGGTTCTGCGTTTGCCTTCAGTGATCACCTTTGGCCTGTGCTTTCTCCTCCTCTGTTTCTGCTGGGGTGTTTGGTTCAGGTCAATATCATCAATACCTCCCTTGTCAGGGTTGTGATTCTCCATCTGCTGTGTGGATTCAGCTGCAAGTGACACATCTGTAACAGGATCCAAAAGATCTTTATTGCATTGGATCCCATTGGAATTGGAGTCATCCCTTTCCACAGCAATTTCATTATTCTGTCCATCCCTTTCCTGAGGTGTTCCATCATTGGTGCATGAATTTTGTAATTCAGAAACCTGTTTGCTTTTTACTCTCATCCTTTTATCTGGTGTAATGGGAGCAAACTCAGAGATTGTGTTGGTAGAGACTGCATTTGGCATTCTTCCGGAAGGAAAGTTTAGATCATAGGAATGCTGGTGAGGTATAGAAAGTTCATCTGTAAAGTACCAATTCTACATGTCAGGTCAGTTATTTCAATGTTATAAGCAAGCATAATATTTACTATTCCGTTTACGATTATATGATTGCTTTAGGAGTATATAAACAAATTCTCATCTAGTCAACTGTCTTCGAAGATATGTAGAGGCCAAAATATTATACAGCAAGCATTTAAAGTGCCATTGCCAAGGGCAAGCATAATCTTCATTTAGCTTGTTTACGAGTATGATTGTTTTAAGTAAATGTTAACAAGTTATCATTGATTCAACTGCATTAAGATAAAATAAATGCCAGGACTGAAGTTTAACATTCCTCTTTAAGTGTGGAAAAAAACACCAGAAACTTTAAAAGGCATGTGTGAAATGCAGCAGGTGCAACAGTTGGGATGGCCATCGGAAGGTGTCTCTTGGTGAGAAAATGGTGCATAAGCTGGAATTTTGAAAGAGAATTTCGAACTCTGGTTTCCTGGTCTCCTAAATGACCCATTGTTATAGGTTTTTGGCTTCTAAGACAGTATATTTGCTTACTGTGGCATGCATATGGTTAGTCCAACTTGAACTTTTGGCTCTCATACTCTTATGTGTGTGCAAGTGCATGTGTGAATAACTAAAATAGCTGCATAAAGGAGCAACTGAGAGCAAAAAATGGTTGTGCTTACATTGAGATTCAGTGCCAGCATAATTACCGTTACTCCAATGGTTTGATCTAAATGAAAAATTCGCATTGTTGAGCAGGTGATTTGGGTCACTATCAGTCTGAGAAAATACAGTGGAAATGCAAGAACCTGTCTGGGTGCCAACATCTCTTTGTGCTGCCATATTGGTGTTTACTATTCCAGCTGCATTTGCAAGAGCCAAAAGATTAGAACAAGGTACATTTTTCCATTGAGCCATGGGGTCCATGGCAAATTCTCTGCCTGCTTCAACATCATTACAGTTAATCCCAGCTGTGCTTTCCTCCCAGTTATTAACACAACCGTTCATATTTGCGTAATTAGCAGTAGCAGGGTCCAAACATGCAAACCCACTATTAGCTTGAGGTGTTTGACTACACTCAGACGAAAAGCACTCTGATTCCAGCCACTTGGCTTGGTCCAGCTGGTTTGCTTGCCCATCTGCGTAGATCGGCTGTGGTTTCGGCAGAATGGGCCTCAAAGGGGTTGCCGGAATCCATGAACCTCGACTTTCGTATTCCTCTCTGCCTGGTAAGCCAGTATCCATTGCTTGACTTTATTATCTAGTTAATACTGTGAACTTGCTGCCTCCTTTGTCTCACTTGTCGTATCAAAAACTTCCTTTGCATTGCTAATCATCAGAGTTAATTATCTATCAAAGGCCAATTTTGCAGTGTAACTGGCAAAATCGGTCTTCCTCCCTGCCCCATTCTATTGAAATTTCCTGCTAGAAGAAATTAAAAACAGAAAATCACCTCTGTCAAAAAAAATAAGGGACTGGAAAAAGAAGAAGAAAAAAAAAAGGACAACATGCAGAGAGACTCACCTCTGTTTGAGCTAAAAAAACCAACAATTAAATCCAGTTTACTTAATTCCTTAAAATTACTCCAAAACAGCTTTTCATTCTAATGGATCTCTCTCACAAAGCCCAGATGCTCAGGTGCTAACAGTGTAAAAGTTGAATTGAAAGGGTCATAGAATTCTGTTTTCTTTTTCTTTTTTCTTTTTTTGGATCGCAGAATTGCTGCAGATATATAAAAATTTACTCATTTCACACCTCACTAGATTTCCTTCTCATGAGTAAAAGATAGCAACAGAATACAAGAAAATCCCTACAGATTCTCTCATTAATCTCCAGTTAAAATGCCACTTTATTCTCTTCTGTTGCTATATATATATTTCTGCTACAAAAAATAAATTAATAGAAATGAAAATTAAAAAAAATAAAAATACAAATTCTAAGGCATCTTAGTTACCGTAGAACTGAGTCAATGCCGGAGATCTGGTTGAGTCACTTGAAGGTCAGGAGAGTGAAAACGAGGTATCTCTTGGAAGTGAGAAAATTTGGAAAAAACCAACCATATACAAAGGCCAGAGCTTTTATATTATAATCACCTCTTCGAACAGATAACTCTTTTTCCCGGTAAACAACTTGGCTTTATTATTCAATATTCTATTCTCGTAAGTTATTTTAATATTTTCTTATTAATATTTCTATGTCATTTAATCTTTTTACATAAATATTTTCTGAATTTATTAAAAGTATAGGTGTGTATTTTGTTGGGTATTAAGATGTGTATTAAGGGTATAGTTGTCCAATTGTGATGGCCAATGACCACGGCGAGTTAAGCGTCGAGGCAGAACCCAAGCACGTGACCGTACTGACAATCAAACAAGCTTACATGGTGAGAGTAACCTGACACTTGGCACGTGAGAGCGTGTCAAATATCAATTTTGGGGTTAGTGTAATGTCGTCAGGTTCGCTATTAGGGTTGGCGGTGTGACCGAGAGCATTGCCTGCCTTTTTTTATTTGGTGCGTACGGTGACAGAAATTTATTATTGGCATCAGAATCAGATGATGGTGGAATGTTAATATGTGATAAATAATAATTTTATAATTAAGTGGTCATTTTTAAAGTGTTTAGATATCACATAAATAAAGAGAGTTTGTATTAATTCAAAATTTATAGTTAAATTTGCGAGTCCAATGGCATTGGCTTATTTGCTCCTATTTCAAATAGTAGTGGTCATATGTATAATTTAGTAATAATTATACATCTCAATAAAATTAATGTTCCGAATTCAAATTTTCTCTCTTTCAATTAAAAAAAAGTAAAAAATTATTTTGTATTAATCATAATTTTCAACGAAATTAAGATCTTTAATTCGAATCTCTTTTCAAAGTAAAAAAAAAATAGTGAAAGAGTAAATTATTTAAGTACAATTTTAATATTTTGATCTAGAATTAATTATGTTAAAAAATATAAATATATATATTGCCCTTTAAAGATTGAAAACGTGAATAATAAAGTCATTTTTTCAAACCATAAAAAATTGTATATTTATATATAAAAATATAAATACGAATTGCTTATTTGATTTTTAAAATTTTATTTTGTACGTTGGATCACATGTTAAAACCCTTATTTAAAAAGGAGTATGATACAATGTGATAATAATTATGTGATTATAGTTATTTATCATGCAATTGATAATTATTGATAGTTAGGATGATGAATTTAAATTTTCGCTCCAAATGTTGGTTAAAGATAGTTAGGATGATGAATTTAAATTTCGCTCTAAATATTGGTTGATAGAATGATATATAATAGGAATGTCAAACGACTATGACATCGGGACCCAACCCCACCTCATTTACGATGGGGTTAAACCAATATAAATAGATTCATGACGAATTCAGGTAATTTTAAAACCCTATTTTAAAAGTGAGGTGAGCGTGACGTTAGTTGTTCCTGTCTCAATCCTAATTATTAATTAATAACTAATAATATTAATATGTAATAAAAATACATTTTTAATTAATAATATATATATATATATATAATTTGTTAAATAATGAAAACTTTTTAAGTTAGGATTTAATCATTATATTATAATAAGTACTTTTCACTTTTAAAGGATACTATTAGTACCTTTCAGTTTTATTTATTTAATAAATATAAAGGTTTTGATTGATCTAAAGATTACTATTAAAAGGTGGTCGAAAAAATATAATAATAACGTGTTGACTTAAACTTTTTTTAATATAATAATAATTAATATATAAAATTTATAATATTATAATTTTTTTATAAATAATAAATTTAATTGTGAAGATTGACTAACATCAGAGTAAAAAATTTAAACAATAAAGTTAATGTCTATAACGAAAAACTAACTTATCAGCAAATGACGTAAAGGTACATAAGAGTACCATATAAAAGTTAGTTAGTACCGTTGAATAAAGACACTTCCTTTTTAAAGTGTAGATTTTTAACAGCCTATCAAATTCAATCATTTTCCTAGTAGATAATAGGACAAAAGTAAGATAGGGCATGTGGTCCCCACAACATATAAAATAAAGAGATGGTTACAAGTATCTAGGTTAGATAGTTTAGAGACTTAGGTTGCTCAACACCTAAGCAAGTCTTATGCAAATATGTATATGTAATGGCGATCAACTCGCATCTGAATTCTCAATGTGTGAATTCTGTAAGAACGTAACCCCCATATTCTTCTCATATTTGGTTAGCGTAGCTTGACCGTAGTGGTTGGCCTTTGTCACTTACCAGTCACACCACCAACACCATTGTTCGTGACTCACGAGTTAGCAAGAAATTTATATTACCTCTTTTGGCGTTCTCTGACTATTCTATTCCGGAGCCAAGATACATGCACTGGAGGCACCATTTGTTGTTTCGTGCTACTGTCATGACATGTGTACAATGACCCCTACCTTTAATGTTCTTTTTTCTGTTTTGTTTGATTGGCTTGCTCTGTGATTTTGGGCGTGGTGCACTCTAGTGTTTCTCTATCTACTGTTACACTATTTATGTCGGCTGGGTACGTCTGTGATATCTATCTCTGTACCAAGCATTTTACGAGAAATAAAAATCATTTAACGTACAAAAGTTGTGCTTAAGAGACTGTCTAATAATTTTATCTTAACACAATTTTTAAATATAAATGAAGATAATAATAATTTATTTTTAAATTTATTAATATACAAGTTAAACCCGAAAGCTAGGGTTATAGTGTTTACAGATTTTTTTTTATATATATATATTAATGGGAGATATTTATTCTCAGAGTAATGAGAATCCACACATACTAAGTAAATGCGTATAATAAACTTGAACCCTTATTATTAAGACAGGAGAAAAATATATTAATCAATTGAGTTATAAACGGTTGTACGACTTTTATCTATATTTTATTAGTAAAAAATTATTAGTATAAATTCAAAACAGTAAGTGATAGTTATAAAATATATTAATAATTGTAGAAGTAAATAAAATATTTTATTTTTCAAAAGATAAACAAGCGTGCAGTAATACAATAAAAAGTGTAGATATAAATTTTAATTTAACTTTTAATATACATTTTTAAAACGCGTAAAAAAATACACGTTAACATAATCTTTTACCGTTATTATATAGTTAGAACATCTCTCCAATTATAAAACTTAAAATTTAGTACGAGGTCTTTTGATGTAAACTTTTTAAAATCTCGATATTCGTGTTTATGTTGACTTATATATGTTACTTTTGATTTTAAATACTGTGGCTTTGAAATTTGTTACTGACATCTCTTATTGTCAATATTTAAAGAAATATATTAACATCTGCCTATAAAGTATATATTAAAAATTTTAAAAGTTAAAAGAAAAATATTATATTTATTCTTTTAAAGGTGTATAGAGTTATTTATTGATATATGAGAAAAATAGATATAAATTATTTATTTCAGTTTTGAGTGCTTATAATGTTATGTTAGAATACGTATTAATAATATTTTTAATAAATTTAAATTACGGATTAAATTAATATATATTTTAAAAAAATACGTTAAGTGATTAATATAGTATTATATAAACATAGCGTAATATTACATAATTATTGCCCAAGTTTACTGTAGCAGCTTATTTTGATGATTTGATTCAATAAAACTTCTCTGGATTTTCTAACCCATTTTAATAAAATAATATCAAAATTAGGTGAGTTGGTCAACTTATCAAATCAAGCCTATAGTAATAAAGCCTGCGAAAGAGTGCACTCAACTAGTACTGCGACTACGTACTTTTATAATTAAAACAATTTAAACTTTAAATTTACGACACCATGACAATAACATTTATTAAATAATGTAAATTTATAGTTTAACTGATTAATATAGTTTTTTTTATTTTAATAATAATAATTTAATTTTTATTTTATATATTTACCAGCAATATAAATAATTTTTATTATTTATTATAAGAGTAGATATTAAAAGCCGCTACGACTCTTTTATTAGTCTTTTATAAAATTAAGTGAATGAATATCTATTTTATATATATATATATGTATATATAGAATGAGAAGATTCGAATCTAAAATAAATTAATAGTAATTAATGTTATTAAATATTTTAATTATTTTAAATTATTATTATAAACTTTATGTAAAAATTCACTTATGATATAAATAATAATTTTATCATTTAAAAATATTAATATAATACGATGCAGTAAATTTCACTTATACTCAACAGTTACTTTTAACTGAGTCAACTAATGGTAGGGTATTAATATATAATTAAAATTAAATTTATAATTTTATTATAATATGACTAAGTGTCAGGATACTTCATTATAATTTATTTATAATTTTATTATATATTTTTTCTAAATTTCCATGTATAAATTTACATTCAATCTCCCTGAGGTTTGACTAATTACACTCGGAATTAAAGTTTGCATTAATTGACACTAACCTCCCCTCACGTTAACTTTGACTGTTAAAATAAACATTGACTTTTGCCAAATTTATTAAATGACCAAAATTTCTCTGTTAATTAATATTATTAATTTTTTTTCTCTTTATTAAAAAAAATTGATGGTGGAATTCAGTAACGGTAGAGATCCAATCTGGATCTCCACCAAGAACAAAATAAATAAATAAATAAATTTTTTTAAAGCTTGAATGTCTAGGTTCGTTCGAACCCAGATTTCGAACCCTTTGTGGATTCAATTCAAACCCACAAGGGTTTGAAGATGTCTTCAAACCCTCGCGGGTTCAAGATCAAACCTAGAAGGGTTCGAAAATCGAACCCTTCTGGGTTTAGGGTTCGAAGACAAACCTAGAAGGGTTCGAAGTCTGGGTTCGAACGAACCCAGACATTCAAGCTTCAAAATTTATTTTTTTTTTTTTTGTTCTTGGTGGAGATTCAGATTGGATCTCCACCGTCCATCATTGTTGATGGATGATAGACATCAAATCTGGATTCCACTATCAATTTTTTTTTAATAAAGAGTAAAAAAAATTAATAATATTAATTAATAGGGGTATTTTGGTTATTTAATAAATTTGGCAAAAGTCAACGTTTATTCTAACGGTCAAAGTTAATGTGAAAGGAAGTTAGTGTCAATTAATGTAAATTTTAATTGCGAGTGTGATTAGTCAAAACTCAGGGAGGTTGAGTGTAATTAACTCATTTATTTCGGAAGAAACAAGGTGACACGAGTAGCTGAGGATGCATTTAATGCTTGAGTCGAGTGCATCCATATCTTTCTTCCAAAGAGATTATGTGGACGTGACTTGATAATCATTACCAAATCATTTTGCATATAATTTCTTCGACAGTCAACTCATGTTCATATACCCTCAGTATTTTTTAGGAAATATATATATATATATATATATATATATATTCGCATGAATACAATTATATAATCCTTTCAAAACATAAATTATTTTATTTTATTTTATTTTTATTAAATTCAACACTAATTGGGTTAAGAGTTTACTAAAATCTAACGAGATGAACACTACAAATTTAATCCAAAATTGTTAATTCTTACTATCACAAAAGTGAATGGGAAAAGTACTCAACCACTTTATCATTCGTGGATATATAAAAACCTAAATATTTATTTTAACATTATTTTTTTAACGTAATTTTTTTATTCTAAATAACAGAATATTTAATTTAATTACATTTTCATGGTGATCTCCATAGTAATTATATTATTTAGAATAATTTATATGAAAAAAAAAGTTATTGAGTTTTTATGATTTTATGGGAAATATACATTGAATGAAATAGGTAAAAAACCACAATTAGAAATTCATAACCAAAACTTATTTATGTGTTGTTTGCGTTGCAACAAGAATTTAGATAAAAACTATCTCTGCGAACATTATACAAAATAAAACTTTATAAATTATGTAATCTAACTATGAAAATTGAAGAAAGCTAATAAAGCAATCATTTTAACTTTTTCACCTTATCTAAAGGAAAAGTGGCTTGTAGGTAAGCTGCTTCTGCCTCTGCTTCTCCTTCCTGCATGCATTATCACAAGGAGAGATTTTGCCACCTCAAAAAGGCTGCTTTTCTCTTGATGGGTTAAAACACGTTTGAGCTAGATAGATTGCTTGCTTTTATATATATATATATATATATATATATATATATATATATATACGGTGTACATACAATGCTCGTTTTTTCAGGCTCGG
Source organism: Xanthoceras sorbifolium (assembly GCA_003430845.1). NCBI lineage: Eukaryota > Viridiplantae > Streptophyta > Magnoliopsida > Sapindales > Sapindaceae > Xanthoceras > Xanthoceras sorbifolium. The sequence continues at coordinate 27,746,355 of CM010612.1, forward strand.
TTTTCTAGGAGTGAGAAGCTACCTCACGCATGCATGTTTGTTTGTTTTCACTTTTCATTTTATAAAGCAATTAGCTAGTTGTTGGATGGCCCATTCTTGCGTGTCAAACCTCCTGGCCATTCTTGGTAGTAAAAATTAGCTTGCGCTAAGGCTGTCACTGTTTTTATTTACCTGTGCTGTGAATGTGAATTATTGACACCATGCATTTTTGCCCTTTTGGAGTTTGGCTAATTGACACGACAAGCATGTTGTCAAGATAGCAATAAATTTTATTCAAGAGGACATTGAATTATTATTTGTATAATACGGTTCCTATATATAAAATTGTTGTACCGTACCATACCGTACAAATTACGTAATAAAATTAGTACAAACGACTGCACATTCTTCACACCTTAATTGGTTAGCACCTCCCTTGCTACACTTGTACTGGGAGTGCAAATCTCATCATTCACAATTATTAATATGTTTAGAAAAATTCTATCATATATTTATACTAATAGATATGTCTTAGTTATGAGAGTAGATATTCGACCGTTCATGTAATATTTAATTTTATTGGATATAATTTTTATATCATGAAGTGGTGGCCACTCTCTCTCTCTCTCTCTCTCTCTCTCTCTCTCTCTCTCTCTCTCTCTCTCTCTCTCTCTCTCTCTCTCTCTCTCTCTCTCTCTCTGTATTTTACTGATATGAAAAGAGAAGAAACTATCGATAAAAGAGAGACAGAGGGTGACAAAAGGGGCAGCATCTTCTCCTCCTTTACTGATTTTGTCGGATGCATCCGTGCATGTGACTTTGGTGAGCAAAACAATGCCATAATTGATAAAGCTATCTCAACTACCAATCAACCACTACCATTAAATATTGCTAATTGCTGGTGTAGCTTGGATTTCAGTTAACTTCATTAATGACTATCATTATAATAATTAAATCATGTTTATAGCTAGCTAATGTTGACAGTATTTTGTAATAATTCAATGTTTTGGAATAATAAATATGATTTTTTTAATCCTTAATAATTCAATTAATATATCTACTTTCACTAATGTTTAAATAAAGAATAAATTAATAGAATAAAAATATATGTTTTTTTTTTCTGAGCAAAAATATATATTTGTGATCATTAAATTGTTTTTCAACATATAAAGGCACATCTTAATTTACACCAGTAACCAAATCCAAGACATCCTACATTGGAAATGTGGTCCTGATGTAGACTTGAATGACAAAAAGAAGATTTCATTTTACAAATAAAAAGAATAAATTAATATAAATAAACTATAAATTTCGGTCCCTATAGGAAATCTCATTCTCATGATCGAATCATATTGGGTTCGACATGTTTATAGTGGTTGATCTAGCTAAATCTTAACATACCTATCACTCAATCGGTATCCGTCTAAAAAAACCATTGGGCCCGAGACACAAGACTTCCAAAGTCAATGTGTAGGTCATCTGCTTTGATTGTGGCCACCAAAACAGCCGTGCAACTGCTAACACAGATGGCCCTGAAGGCAGATTCAGGTATTATAGGCCCTTTGCGTTGATTGGAATTGACTTCCTACTTTGTAGCGAACTGAAAATGCTTTGGGTAAAATGGCCACTAGGTCAGTAAAACCTAAGAAGCACGGACACGGATACGACAACACGACACGGAATAATATGGGCACACGGCAAATCTCAAAAAATTAGGATACGGACACGGTAGGACACGGCAATTAAAATAATATATATTTTATATTTATATTTAAAATATAAATAACTTCATTCATTCATAATTAAACAAATCAATTCATAAAACATAATTTATAAAACATCATCAACAATTAGTCAATTCATAAAATATTTTGGACTTTTAAAATTTATTTTTAACCCTATATTTTTTAAATTTATAAATTGACCCTGTTTTTTAAAAAATAATTACAAAACAGCCCTAAACGTGTCCGACACGTGTCCCTACCGTGTCCCTTGGTCAATGGTCTGCTGAAGTCAACGGACACGCGTGTCCTATTTTGGACACGCGTGTCCTCGCGAGTCCGCGGGTGTCGAAGTGTCCGACACTCTGACACTCCGACACGCGAGGGTTTTGAAGTGTCCGTGCTTCCTAAAGTAAAACCATCAACCATGAACAAAGAAAATTTGAGGTCTTGCAATGCAGGTACAAGATTATAAGACATTTTCCAAGTAAGATCATTTCCTCGTATCAGAAACGTTCAGGATACAAGCTAAATTGCAAAACTGTTTGGCCAGGACCGAAGAAAAATTGTGAAATTTATCACACCACAAAAGTGGTGTTTCTCAATGGAATTTGGAGAACTATCAAGAGAAGAAATACATAATGATACAAAAAAGAAACCAGGGCGTTTCCATCAGGAGACTGCAGAAGGTTTTTGCTAATAGAAGTACGGTAATATTCTCCAAGGAACGAAGCTACAATATTCTGCCCATACTTCTCTATACTTTTCTGCACAGCGAGCTTCATCTCTTCGTTCTCTCCATATTAGCAGTATAAGAAGATAAATTGGATAGAAGTAAGGAATTGGCGAACTGCAAAACGAACAAGCGAAATCCCAGAGAGGAAGTTTCTCACAAGTAAATGTGAGTAGAATTATCAATGTATAATAAAAGAACAATTTGAAAATTACCTTATCCCACAAGGTAAACTAAAGGACAGCGCCAGCAGTAAGTCTCCGAGGTAATTACAGTGCCTTGCCATTCCCCTTAAACACAATAACCGCAACATCATGAATTTGCATGGAATGAGCATCCAGAGCATGGAAAGAGATGCAAATGTGGGGAGATGGAATCTCTAGTTACTCTACATTGGACAGTAGTAACCAATTCATGACATTTGGGTGCAGTACGAGTCACAAGCAGAAGAGTCACAATACTGAGATATTCACCAATTCATGCATACGATAACAAGGCAGCAGATGAACTCATCGGAAATGTAAATCATATCGTTTTGGGAGATGCTCTAACTACACAGTAATAGAGCCCAATTGGTAGGTCGTTTTTTCACCACAGATTATGAAATACTAGTTAAGAAATCAATTGTCAATATGATTATGATTAAGTATTCTAACCGCACAACTCTTCATTTGTTTGCCTATGGTTACCATTTATGATTTCTATTAAGATGTTGTCACTTCAAAATTTGCAAAACAACACCCTCAAATTATGTCTCCAGATTATTTATCCATGTAACAAAATGGTATTAACAATATCTACAGATGATAAACAAAAAAGAATAAAATTATAAAGATTGTGATGGAAACCTTACCAATAACCAGAAGCGAGCAACTTGCCCCCAATCACCCTTGGAGGCTTACCCCATATAAGTGCTTTGGGATTCTTTTTGAACACATGCTTTTGCTTGTTAGCTCCTCTGAATACCAGATACCTGCCCACTTTCAATTGTTAAAAGTGCAATCTGAGCAAAACGTCTCAAAACAAGCCTTTTTTTTCTTAAGCAACAAAGTACCACCTATATCAAGAGAAAGTTACCCAATCAGAAAAACTATGCAATTCGCTATAACAGCAGCAGTTGTTAGCTCCACCTTGTTATGCAAAAGCCACCAACCCTGTAACAGAGAATTGATCAGTATGTACAACTAATCAATATTTATATGCAATAATCAATAGTCATATCCATGAAGGTGGGGCTATTTCAAAAGTACAGAGAGAGCAGCTTCACAACAGCAATGGCAAATCAAAACCACTAAAAACTTAATTGATGCAATGTTAGAATGCTAAAATATAATTTGTGATCTAAGAACGACATAATTGAAAGAGAAATAGTTGTTCACTTTCTGTTTATTATGTGCATGTATGTACACTGAGGAACCATAGAACTTCCTTGTAATTGATCTCAGGTAATGAAATCAGATCCCTCCAACTTTAAGAACCATCATTTGTTACAGACAGCAATACATAGTCCATGTGTCTATAAGAAAATCTAAGAATAATACCAACAAAATATGGCAATACTTTAATGCTCTGGTTAACAGTTACATGCCTGGATGCTAAAAGTGAAAGGAATCCAGACGAGATCTCCAAATACTAACATGAAGCCCAATCTCTCAGCAATTATGTCCCACCTGTCGAAGGTAAAAACACAAATGCCATTTATGTGGTTTCAAAAGACAGCAATACCAGTAGAAAGAATCACAATAAAGAACAGTCATCACATTCGATATATTATCAAGCTCATGTATAGTGTAATATAATCATAAGAAGAAAAGAGCTCGTGGAATACCAAATATCACATTAAGAGATACCAGTAACGCACTTACGTGGAGGTCATGTACTCCTCGTAAACAAAATAGTCCAGGATGTATAACTGGAACAAAGAAAAAGCAGAAAGAATAATCAAGAATTGAAAATGACAAGTAAAATATTAAAAGAGAAAAACTAGTTACTTAGTATCACCAGATTACCACAGAAAATGTCTGGTAAAGGATCATTGATCGGCTTAAGGTGCTATCCAAAACACTTTTCGCTAAAATTGATAAGTTGATAATTAGCCATCCCATCATTCCAGCTCTAACAAAGAAAAATCTACAATTGATAATTTCACCATTGTTAGAATTTAAATTTTCATCACAGCATGTTTAATTGGTTCTGTATGCTACTCAACTCTGTAAATTCTGAATGTTATCCATTACATACTTGAGATCAATGCCCATGAACTGAGGATTCAACTGTATCCCAAACCACCTAAAAAATTACATACAAGGTAGAAATATCAGGATAATATTACTAAAAAATGTTGAAAATGACCAACACAGAAAGCAATTAAACAGCAGTACAAACTTGAAATTTGGTAAAACGAAAATTCTCTCACAAATATCATATTCATTGGTTAGTTCCATAACAAAACCAAACAAAAGAATGGTGCAATAAAATGACTCATATGCATCAATGTTTTTTTTTAAAAAAAATGTACCAGTCATGTATTAGGTTTCCTGTGACATGTGGCTTTAGGGAAGATCCCTGATTGTGTGACCTACCACCAGCAGCATAGAGTACCAATGTCACCTGGCATAGAATAAAAAGGAAAAAGTAATTAGAAAAGAAGTTGTGACTTCAAAAGCCAGGAAACAATTTGCAGCAAAAAGCAAATATAAAAGATGAACAGTAATAGTATCACTGTAGTGACATACAACTATGCAATCAGAGGACAGATATCGAGTTCACACTGGAATATGAATTTGAACTCTTTTAGCTCCCAAAAACAGAAAAGAAGAAGAAGAAGAAGAAGAATAAATCCTGACAGATGAAGGGGGTGATGAGTACTAAAATTAGGAAAAAGCAACAATCAAATGCTGCACAACATAACCATTTTGAAGGTCAAACATGCTATGTTTCCTCTTAATGATCAAGTTAAAGCAGTGACTCATCAGGCTAGTGGAGCAGGATTTGTTTGATAAACACATTGCAAACAATAATAGAGCGTGGTCTTGCGAGGTGAGATAAAGTCCAACGTTAAAAATTGAAGTTTGAATGCTTGTGTTGAGATTACTTCTGCTATGCATCTCTCTAGGAATCAGTGCAGTACTTGTGCTTTTGTAAGTGCTAGCGGATTTTTTTTACAAGAGTTTAAATTGATCTTCAAGGTTAAAATCTGCATGGTTGAGGTGCTGCATTTTATAGAGGCGCCTCAAATCAAGCCTAAACCATTGAAGTTAGGAAATGAAGTTCAGCAACTTTCTACAAAGTTTAGAACGCAGAGAGCTCCAAGCTTATTATAAGGCATCTTGTAGAAAGATGCAAAACACATAAAAGTAGACATCCACAGAAGAAGATTGTTTACCATGAAATGAAAAATGTACTTTAGTTCAGCAGCTGAAAAACAAACGACCAATGCCAAAATTTCCAAGCAGTAAAACATGAAATTGTATGACTTACAAGAAAACTGAATATAAAAGTTGTCGATAGCAGCTCAAGACCTCTATCTGATATCACCTGAAAATGGCAAGATGCAAGCACCTAAATCAACTAATTTCAATAATCAAGGATGTAATCAGTGTGCCCTTCAAATTTCCATTGCATTTTCGGTTCAAGTAAATAGCCAAATCAATTTATACCCAATTGAACAAAAAAAGGTAGACAAAAAATATAGAGTCGGAAGCAAGCTTCTGTCAGGAGTGATCTATAAACGATCCCACCCTTGGTCATTCTCAAATATATTGGCAGCTGGCCCACTGCCAAACTCTAAACCTGCACTCCTGCACTTGTCAGTTCAAAACTTCTTCATTTTATTAGATAAAAGCCCCTTTGAAATTTCAAAAATATTCCTTAAGTAAGATACAACTTTTAAAAAGCCGGCATGACACTCAATTATCTTAAATCAACTGTACAATCTTGAATTTATTCAAATTTGTGCCATCATTATGTCCAATTCCAACAAATTGAGAATCAGCAAAAGCAGGAGCTATTATCCAGACACTAATTATAAGTGTGTATATATATATATATATATATACACACACACATTAACAAGAAGCAAGTAATGACAGATAGCGAGTACATACAGTGGGCGATATGAAATTCATCCAAGCACCAACTCCAAGAAGCCCAACCAACAACACAAGTGACAACAAACCTAATTAAAAACAATCAACTATTTTAAACGTCATCAAAATTAGAAAACATAACTCCCGCCAAGCTAAATTCTCGAAAACTTCAAATATACACACAAAACACGTAGCTACGAGCTAAAAGCATAGAAACTGACCATTGCATCGATAACTTAGTCGAGTGCCATCCCGTAAAACAGCACCTTGAACTACTTTACCGGGTAAGATAGACCCAAAAATTGCCAAGTAAGTAAAAAACGTAACCAATATCGCAACCTGATAAATGAAAAGAGGATTCAAATAACAAACAGAACATGTATATTTGCGTTGATATGGGAATTGGGTCAAAAAATGGAGAATAATTCTTTCGAAAAAAGAAGTACTTACAGAGTCTAGAGAAGGAGTGAGAGCATGTAAAAGAATACCAAGATCCATTTTTAGCAGATGTGAACACTGATACACTCACTGGTCTCTCTCTACTTTCTGATCATAAGTTGCGGTGTGTTTAAATTATTAGTTGCTCTTCGGCCATGTCCAATAGTTTTCTAATTTTTTCATTAAAATGGAAATTCAAAATAGAATATCCTAAGAATAATTTATTTCTATAAATTTACAATTCTAATTATTTCTCATTTTACTGTTTTTAAATAATAAAATATTATTATTTTTTCTTTATAAATTTTTTTTTAAAATTTTTTTTAATTATTTTAAATAATAATTTACTCACATAATATATTTACACTTAACTATTTTATATGTAACAATTTTAATCTAAATTTTTTAATAATTAATTCTTTAATCTAGTTAATTTTCTCAACTTAACTTTCCACCTCATACGTGATCTAAATAAACGTTAATATTGAAGATCTAGAAAAATAAAAATTATGGAAAATAGGGCTCGCAATTTTTAAATAGAACGATCATCCGTTAATTCTATCCATAGTAGTTTTAATAGCTTTAGTCAATTTCAAGGAGGGTCTTTTGATATAGGTCAAGGTTTTAGTAGTTTTAATGGTGGAAATGTCGATGATTTATCATAATATTAAAACTTTAGAAGTTTTAAAGTTTAATACTTTTTTTGTTAGTTTTAATTTAATTTTTCATGTACTTGTTTTGTTGTTATTAATTGTAATATTTATATTTATAGATGTTAATGTAATTATTTTTGTTATACTAAATTATTTTTAATTAATTATTATATTAAATAGTAATTATATTTTGAAATAAAATAATTATTTGGTTATTGATTAATAAATGGATGTGGTAAATGAAAGTTTTAAAAATAATTAAAATATAGTCAATATTATACTCACTTGAAAGATCTCATCAAAATATTTCTAATGATATAATTTTTATACTAATTATATTTATAAATAAAAAATTATAATAAATTAATTGAGTTTAGTTAAAAATTTAAAAAGGATATGAGAGGAATGAAATTTATTTAAAGAATGGATGAAAGGGTAATAGTAAAATATATAATGTTGAAAAAGTAATAGAGATTGGATAATGGATCTCTAATCCATTTGTCAATCTCTATTTGATATTTTTTTAGAATACTAATATGGAGCATGGTTGAAAATGTTTCATTCTCCAGTTTAGAAAACTAGAGAATTATTGGAGATAGCCTTACAAGTTACAACTATACTATTTGTTGATTCTGTAATGCTTTTATTTTCAATTTTAAATAAGATGGTTTGTTCACACATGTGATTATATTTTATAAATTATATCAGAGAGTCGACGACGTTCCTATTTACCACCCATATTAAAACTTAATTGTTAGAATTTTCTTTTGTTTTTTATGGATTAAATTTAGATAAATGCTTCAATATGTATGAATGTATATGTGCAACTCAGTTTCAAAAAAAAAAAATGTATATGTGCAACCCAATATGTCAAACCTAATGATATTGTATCGTGTATATACATTGACTATTCATATCATATGATATGATTTGAGTAGATTAAACGTATACTTTAAACACTGAAATATTTCTATTAAATCTGGGACCTCAATTTCGGTGAAAAATAGGTTACCACTAAACAGGGACATAGCCCATATAAGGGATAGGGTGGGCTTAAGCCCATCCTGTTAAAATGAAAAAAATGATAAATAAATATAATTTGGGCTGTTTCAAAAAAAAAATATATATATATACACACACATCATTTGGGCCTGATAAAATTAAAAGTAAAAAACAAGTAAAAAGTTCAAAACTTAAAAAAATGAGAAGGCCCAATAGTATTTTAATCTTAAATTTATCCTAATCAATTTAACCTAATTACTTCTCATATCACAAATCTAAAATCACATCATCTCTTCCTCATCAGACGCTACAGTAACCGGCAGCAGCTTTTTTTGTTCTCTTCTACTTACAACTCATAAATTATCTTCACTTCCTTTATTCACTTGTGTTCTTAGGACCACCATTTTTTTTATCTCCATTTGTAAGTATTTTTTTATTATTTATTAGTTCTTTTATTTTAATTATTTATATATTTCATTATTTATTTATTTTTTATATACTTCATTTTATTTAGTAATTTATTTATTATTGTTTGATTGTAGTTGTTGTTTGTTTGTTTATTTTTACTATTGTATTGTACATTAATATAATTTTATGATAGAATTTTTTTTATACTAATTAATTGTTTATTATTTTTTTAATTTTATTAGTTGTTAACTTAACTTTATTAGTATTTAATTTTGTGAGATTAGTTAGTTGTTTATTTAAATTAATACTAATTAAATATTTCTTCTTATTATACACATCTTTTATGGTTTAATAGTTTTTTTTAAGGTTAGTAGTTTTTTATGAACATAATTTTAGGAAATTAGGGATTTTTATGCTAAATAATTTTTTACTATTCCATTAGAAATATTTAATTTTGTGAGATTAGTTAGTTGTTTATTTAAATTAATACTTATTAAATATTTCTTCTTATTATGCACATCTTTTATGGTTTAATGGTTTTTTTTTTTAAGGTTAGTAGTTTTGTATGAACATAATTTTAGGAAATTAGGGATTTTTATGCTAAATAATTTTTTCCTATTCCATTAGAAATATTTAATTTTGTGAGATTAGTTAGTTGTTTATTTAAATTAATACTTATTAAATGTTTTTTCTTATTATGCACATCTTTTATGGTTTAATGGTTTTTTTTTTAAGGTTAGTAGTTTTGTATGAACATAATTTTAGGAAATTAGGGATTTTTAAGCTAAATAATTTTTTTCTATTCCATTAGAAATATTTAATTTTGTGGGATTAGTTAGTTGTTTATTTAAATTAATACTTATTAAATATTTCTTCTTATTATGCACATCTTTTATGGTTTAATGGTTTCTGGTTTTAAGGTTTGTAGTTTTGTATGAACATAATTTTAGGAAATTAGAGATTTTTATACTAAATAATTTCTTCCTATTCCATTAGAAATATTTAATTTTGTGAGATTAGTTAGTTGTTTATTTAAATTAATACTAATTAAATATTTCTTCTTATTATGCACATCTTTTATAGTTTAATAGTTTTTTTTTAAGGTTAGTAGTTTTGTATGAACATAATTTTGGGAAATTAGGGATTTTTATGCTAAATAATATTTTCCTATTCCATTAGAAATTTAATAGTTTTGGTATATGATTATTTGTAATGTGATTTTTGTTTTGAATTTTTTAAAATATATTTAATTATTTTTGTAGGTCATAATGAAAAGAAAAAATATCTTTCATTATTTCAATAAAAAAGATGATGGTCAATCATCAAGTAGGTCAAATGTTGTAAGTGATATGGATACTACAAGTCCAAAGTCTCCTTCCAAGACTAAAAGGTCTAAATTTGAGAACGACTATACTCCATCTCACACCGATACTCCTTATTTTGAACGTGATCCCGGAAAGCGTATTCCAATATGGCAATATCCTATTAATAAGCAAGATGAGGTTCGAAGAGTTTATATTGATATGGGACCATGTCAACCTATTTTTGACTATCCATTGTCGGAAAGTGGGAATCAAAATCGTCGGTTTCAACGTTCTTGGTTCACAAAATTTTCATGGCTTGAGTACTCCATAGAAAATGATCGTGCATATTGTTTTCCATGCCCTCAACTTTAAAAAGAGAGATATGTATTGTACTTGATCGATATAATATCTTAACTGAAAATTTAAGAGGTCAAGGTTATGATGATGCTAGCAACATGCGGGGTCAATGGAATAGATTACAAGCTTTGTTCCTTAAAGATTGTCCATATGCCTACTATATTCATTGTTTTGCTCACCGACTACAGTTAGCTTTAGTTGCAGTATCTAAAGAAGTGCGTGAGGTATGGCTTTTTTTCTCTAAGTTAAGTTCCGTTGTTAACTTTGTTGGTGCTTCTGCTAAGCGTCATTCTGAATTGAAATTAATTCGAAAAGATGAAATTATAGATATGATAGCTTCAGCAGAACTTGAGAGTGGTACAGGGGCTAATCAAATTCGTTCTTTACAGCGAGCTGGACCTACTCGTTGGAGTTCACATTTTACTTCTGTTAGTAGGTTGATTGACATGTTTGGCTCAACTTGTACCCTTCTTGAAAAACTTTCGGATGTGGGGTTGAATGGTAATATACGTGGGGAGGCGCAATGTGCATATAAAAATATGAGAAACTTTGACTTTGTGTTTATCTTGTTGCTATTGCATAGAGTTTTAGGAATCTCTGATGTACTTTGTCGTGCACTGCAAATGAAATCTCAAGATATCTTAAATGCATTGAATTTGGTCTCAACTACAAAACTACTTCTTCAACAGCTCCGAGAGGATGAATGGGATGATTTTTTTGAAAGTGTGGTATCATTTTGTAAAAGACATGACATTGATATACCTAATATGGGTAAACGTTACATGGAAGGTACAAGGCGCTCTTGTCAACAGAGGAATAATATTACAGTCGAGCATTTTTATCATTTTAATATATTTAATGCTGTAATTGATTTTCATTTGATGGAGTTGAACAACAGATTTATAGAGAAAATAATGGAACTCCTTACTCTAAGCGAGGCTTTGAATCCTATTGATGGTTTCAAATCATTCAGTATAGATGCTAGTTGTACTCTTGCTGAGAAATTCTATCCTCGGGATTTCACTGGAGATGACATAAATGCTTTGAAGAGACAATTGAGACATTATAAGTTAGATGTAATTTGTCAGCCACAATTTCAAAATATTGCTTCTCTTTCTGAATTATGTCGTTTGTTAGTTCAAAGTAAAAGGTCACAACATTATTTCTTGATTGATAGATTGATTCGCTTGGTGCTGACTCTTCCTGTCTCCACAGCAACAACAGAACGATCATTTTCAGCAATGAAACTTATTAAGACATCAATTCGCAATAAAATGGAGCAAGAGTTTTTGGCAAACTCTATGGTTATTTACATTGAAAGAGAGATTGCTGAGACTATTGATTCAGATTTTGTAATTGATAAGTTTGACATTTTAAAGAACCGTAAGATACGACTTAAGTAGTTTTTTGTTGTATTTGTATTATATATTTATTTGATACTTTTTTTTTTATCTTTTTTTTAAATTTACATATTGTGTCTACATAATACATTTTAAGGAATATGACTCACTATATATTACATTGTTACAGTTGATTACCTTAATATGAAACTAGTATGTATTTGTCTCAAGTGTTTTCAATTAAATTTATATTAGCCCACCCTGACTTCAAATCCTGGCTACGTCCCTGCCACTAAACTAGACGTGCAGAACCCTTTTTCTATTTTTTTTAAGTATCGTTATACAAATAAATATCTCCCGATGAAATATGTATTTTTTTCTATCCTCTCACATGTTTCCTACCAAATACCATACGGTTTCTTCATTCAATAATCAAATCATGAATTTTGCTTCTTATCCTCCACCAACCAGAAGCTCATATCAAAGACAATGATTAACTCAGATTATTGAGAATATGAAGGCTTTTTGGCAAGAGATTTTGTTGCTCGAATGAGTTTTTGGTGGCAAATTCTTAGTTCAAAAACCTTGCTTTATTAGTTGGTTCATGTATTATTTTATTTTTTTTAAAGTTATATACTACTATTTATATATACACACATATATAAAAGGGTAATTTATATTGTCCCCCCTGACGTTTGACATATTAGACGTTTTTCCCCCTGTATTTTCAGTAATAGACATTTTTCCTCCTACTATTATCAAACCATTTAAAAAGTTGGTTAACCCTTAAATTTTAAGGGTAAATTAGTAAATGAATAAATGAAATGAGATAAAAAATCTTTATTAAAATAGTTAAATAATAAATTAAAATAATAAAAAAAACCACTTTCCACTATTGATTTTACTTTCTCTTCCACCTACATTTTCTCTCCACTATTTATTTCACTTTCTCTCCCCCTCCATCTTCTCTCTTCGTCTCACTCCCCCTCTCTTTTTTTTTTTTTTTTTTTCATTTTCTTCATTCCTTTTTCTCTATAATTTCAATCTCTTTATCTCTAAATTATGAACTCTTCTCTCTCTCTAATGGAAGGGGAAAATACAAATTGGGTGGTGGGATAGTGGTGAGTTTGTTTGGATGTGGTTTTGGTGGGTGTTTGGCTTTGAGAGTTGATTAAAAAAAATTGAAAAAGTGAAAAAAAAATATTCAATTTTGGTGGGTAGTTTTTGGGTGTTAAAATTTGAATTATGTTTGAGTTGTTGATAAAAAAATAAATTAAAAAATAATATTGTGTTTGAGTTGATGGTGGAGTAGAAGAGAGAATATTATATTTATATGGTGATAATGATAATAGAGAGGAGATGATTATTTTTCCTTTCCAAAAAAAAAAAAAAAAGAGAGGAGATGATTAGATTTTTATAGTTTAATTTTAAATATTTATTAAATAAGTTTTAATATAATTTTTTTAGTTATTTATTTATTTGACTCACCTTTTAATTTTTATTTAAACATTTTTAGGGGTAAATGTGTATTTTTTTCTTTCAATTAATAATACAAGGGTATTTTGGTCTTTATGCAACTTTTTATTGTTAAAAAATTAATTTTTTAATGATAAGGGGGACAATGTCTATTACTGAAAACACAGGGGGGAAAACGTCTAATATATCAAACGTCAGGGGAGACACTATAAATTACCCTATATAAAATATTAAAGTGTAAATACAGAATCAGAGGAGTGGAAATATAGACCACTCTTTTGATTATGAAATTGGGCCCATCAGATTAAAGCCTGAAAATCAGAATGGGCCCGACAAAACTCAAGCCCAAAACTACAATAATTACCCAACTAGCCAATCCGGCCGTACACCTGTACCGTTGGATACTGCATTACATGATATCATGGTGAAACGCGGCACGCCAAATTAATCTTTTTCATCGAACCCTAAAATAAATTTTACATTTCCTCGAAAAATCCATTTTATTTACATTCCAATTCCAGTAGTTTATTCTAGAAGAAAAAAAGAAAAGAAAAAAGAAAAAAAAGTAAAGGAAAAACACTCTCCCGATCCTCAGTCTCTCTCTGTGCAAGTGCCATGTCAACGTCAATGGAGTTCTGGGGTATTATTATCGTCCCCCGATCACTTGATCATCTTTTGGTTTACAAACATTTGATTTTTTTTTTTTTTTAATTTTCAGTTATGTTTTGTTATGTTTCGTTGACGTATTTTGATCTTCTTTTATGGATTTTTTTTTGCGACATTTTATCTTTTTGGTTCCCGCGAAAATGTAGGAAAATAAACGAAATCACTCGTATGAGAAGATGATCTTTATTTGTGTTGATAAAATATGTTTTGTGATATCAGTCGTGTTTGTTTTCACATGGATTTTTTGTTTTATCCTTTTATCTGTTTGGTTGTCGAGAAATTGTGTAAGAAAATGATATCATTTGTTGTAGTTGAAGTTATTCTTCATTAATATTGTGTTTATGTCTTTGAATCTTCACTCGTTTCAGATTATGAATTTATGACTCTTTTAGAGGACTAAACGTAGATTCGAGGTGGTGGTTGTTGTTGTTCTTGTTGTTATTTTCACTTATGTATGTTGTTGTATCCTCATTTTCCTTCTCTTGAATGAAGAAATGTATATGTTAGTTATGGTTTATTGGTGTTTATGCTATTTTTCGTCCATTATTAGGTTTTGATCATTACACAAATTTGCTTTCAGTTATGACATAAAAAAACAAATTGTAATTCCTGAGATAATGGAGGATAAGAAATGACAAAGAAACATATTATACTTTGGTGAACATTTTGCATGTTATTTATTTTTATATTAAATTGTATGGTGTTTTGTTACCTTACATTAGTCATATGAGTTCTGCATTGTGGCTTGTTTGGCACAGCAGTTGCTATATATTTTATACTGTTGCTCATTAATTCTTTATAGATTTAAAAAATAGATCCTTTGGACTCTCAGTCATTGCGTCAGTAGCTTTGGTACTTGGATATGTGCCTTTATTTTGCCTTTTGCAATTGTACTTGTTATTTGATGCTGAGTCTAATATTGTCATGTACTTGTTTTATTTCTCATCGTGTTTTTTTACATCCAGGTGTTGAAGTAAAAAGTGGGCAGCCGCTCAAGATTACTCCTGGTGATAACAGGATTTTGCATCTTTCACAGGTTATAGTTGATTGTCAATGGCCATAAGCCCTTACTTTGTTGGATCTTTTTTGTTTTTAGCGTTAATTGTATTGATAGTTTATGGTGCTTAAATTGCTGATCTCAGGCTTCATTGGGTGAGGTCAAGAAAGGAAGTGAACCTGTATGTCTTTATATGAAAGTTAATGATAAGAAGCTTGTTCTTGGAACGCTTTCTGCTGAGAAATTCCCTCAGTTGGGTTTTGATCTTGTTGTTGAAAAAGATTTTGAGCTGTCACATAATTGGAAAAATGGGAGTGTCTTTTTCACTGGATATAAAATTCACGTTGATGAAGGATATCCTTTTTACTCATTTCTTTTTTACTTTAAAATGTGTTCTTAAATAAATTTATACGTGTATTATGCATTGTTTCAATTACTGGAATTTCCTTGACTGCCTTATGTTTTGTCCTCACAACTGATTCTGAGGAAGGTGATACTCCTGGTGAGTCAGTGTGACGCTGCTTGTCTTTTAATCTTTTATTCTTCATATGTATTTAACTCTGTTTGACATTATATGTTCATCATTATCTTGAGACTTGCAGAGTATGAGGAAGCTGCAGAGGAAGTTCCGCCTACTAACAATGGTAAAAATAATTCTCAGTTTGTATATGTTTTTATTGCTGAACTTCTATATTCTGTAAATTTGAGAATCATTTGTTAACGTTTTACTTTGTAGGAAAAGATGAGTCACGAGCTAAGTCTGTTTCTGGAAAGACTAATGCTACCAAACAGAAAGTGAATAATGTTAAACCCAATCAAAAGGCTGAAGATAGTGATTCTGATGATGATGATTTGGAAGGTTCATCCACTGATGATGACGAGATTAGTGACGATGAGGTTTTTTCCTTACTTACGTCACCTTTCTTAATTCTGTGGTACCTAAAGTTTTTTTTTTTTTTTTTAATTACTACGTTATACTCAGAACTCCCATGTCCTTTGTTCCCTGGGCTCTAAATTGGGGCTATTGTCAGACCTTACAACCTTGGTGGTCATAAAAATCGTAGGATTTATAATATACTAGGTAGGTGGCCCCAAGGGGTATTGAATTCCTAATCTCTTGGTTGAAATATATAAGAAGAATTGGAGCTATATTTTTTTTAGTGGGGATTGGTCTGCTGCAATAATCTCTATGCAACGAACATCTATCATTCTGTTAGATTGATACGATTTAATATGTTTCTGTTTAGAATTAAACTGCTGAAGCATTATTTTTAAGGTGGAACTGAGGAATTAGTAGTGTATACTTATCTAATGTGATTATGTGGTCTACTAGAGGACTAGTCTATGATAGTCTATTGTTGTATTTAATTAATTACAAAAGGAAGTCTACCTCCTCTTATTTACCATTGGCTAAGAAAGAGGTTCACCTCAAACACCATCGAAGAGTCAACCTGGTATTAGATAAGGGGACCGCAATCATAATTTACTGGTGTGAATAAATAGTTCGGGGGCTTTGGCTTCTATTGCTACTGGATGCCTTTGCCTATGTATGTATCTATATATTTGCCTATGTGTGTATCTATATATATATATATTATGATGATCTGAGGAGCGTTGTTTGCCTGTGGTTTAGAATGTGAATCTGGTTAGTCGTGAGGTTGAAAGTGACAAGAGTAGTGGTGAAGAGGATGAAAGCGATGAAGATGATGATGAAGACACTGATGATAGTGAGAGTGATGATGAGGAACAGAAGACACCAGCAAAGGTGAGGCCACTATCTATATCTTTTTAGGACATGTAGTTAGCTGCTTTGTATGGTTGTTTATTCATTATTTCTAATAATTGGTATCTTCCTAGCATCCCCCACTAATTAATTATATTTAGTTTCTTCTCTCGAAGGTTGAACAAAAAAACAAAAGACCTGCAGATTCTGCTACAAAAACCCCGGTTCCTGATAAGAAGGCTAAATTTATCACACCTCAGAAAACTGGTGATTTCTTTGTCCATACATGTTCTTGCAATGAGGGTTGTTTTCTTTTATTTCTGATGTTTAAAATGATTCCTATTGGTTTTTGACATTTAATTGTTGACTCGGACTGGATTTCCTTAGGAGATAAAGGTTTTTTATTTTTTTTAATTATTTTATGAAGTATGGTGTTTACCTTTAATGCTTCTCCCACTTAGGATTCATCATTTAGTTTTTGTATCTCTTGCACTGAGGGGTGTCATATGTTATTCTGGTGATATTAACAGTTTTATTTGTTTATATTGCAGAAGGCAAGAAAGGGATTACTCACACTGCAACTCCACACCCTTCAAAGCATGCTGGGAAAACACCTGCCAACAGTGACCAGACAAAGCAGCAAGCTAACAAATCTGGTGGGTCATACCCCTGCAAGTCTTGCAACAGGTAAATTTCCTGCATTAACCTAATTGAAATTCTCTTCTATTTTGAGTAATCTTGTTTTCTTATATTGTCCTTCTTGCAGGTCATTTACCACTGATGGAGGTCTGCAAGCTCATACAAAGGCCAAGCACAGTGCTGCAGCATGAAGGGTAGGGTTCGAATAACTTCATGCATTTTGGTTTACCTTCAGTCTTCCGTGGGTAAATTACAGGTATAGGAGAGAGGAAGAGCGAGGAACGGGCTAGTAAATTTCAGGGTTTCAAGCTAATCTTTTACTAATCAATGAGTGTCCCGGATTTGTGTTTTCTTGGATACCTGTTGGATGTTTTGATGAAAAACTATTCTCAGTACAAGTATGTACTGCTAGGTCTCAATACTTTTAACCTCCTTAAGTGATTCTATTTTGTCTAGTTCAAGTTCTTGTATCGAGGTCAATGCAATATTTTTGCCCATTGCATCAAGAATTGAATTCAGAACAGCTAGCTAAGCTTTTGGGTTTGTCTCTTGAAATAACCACTATAAAAGATGGGATTTTAGTGTAGGGATGTAAAAGAGGCCGAAAAAATTTAACATTCTAGTGGACGTAAGAAAGCAGATTGAAGCTTACTAACTCAGCTTCCCTACGTTGCCTGAAGCATTTGAACAATTATTTGGTCAAGCTTCTGCTTTAGTTTCCCGTGGTAGGAAAATTGACGTCCCGTATGTAAACTAGCATTTGATGAAAATAGTTGCAGTAAATATTATGATTTTAAACAAAATATTCTGTATATAAGACTTCAACCTAAATTACCATTGATTGTATAGCCTTTTCTCGTATTGTAAGCAAATCCATCATTCAAATGAGCATGCAATTGGTAAATGCATTATCCGAAGAAATATTGAATAATGATTTGATGCAAGAACCCGTAACTCTTTAACATTGCCCAATATAAGAGGCTACAACAATTAGTACTTAACACAAACCCTTGTTTTGTACCAATTGTTTACCGTCTCAATTACGAGAAAAGTAATGGAGGAGCTCAACGTATAGCAGCACAATTTGTCCTGAAAACCAGCATCATTAACCTTTTTAAATATGCTTCCAACATCTCACCACAGGAGACTCTTAATTCATTTGAACTTCAGAGAAAATCAACCGAAAATATTAAAACGAAAAGGCAATCAACTAATCTTGCATCTGCATGCATTGTCATAGATACAAAAACTTTGACACAGGCTCACAACATAATCTCATAGGAAAGTCTAACACTGCAATTCAGTAGCTTGAAAACTCAAATGGATATCAATATGTAAACCGGAAACTTATGATACGAGCGGATTCCTTGATTGTTATTTTCTTGCATGCAAGTCCACCAGCTTCCTCATGCTTCAGCAGCCTAACATTACAATCCTGCAAACCTGCTCTGCAGACAACGACAGCAACCTGTATACAAATATCATGGTAAGCTGCAATAAAAATCGAGGCCCGATCCTGGGGTAGCAGGAAAAACCTGAACCTGCAAAACTTGTAATGTAGGTAAGATCACAACTTTCAAAGGAAAAAAAAAAATTGACAGCACAAGACTATTTAGATTCCACCAGATCCCATTAACCAGGCCTGCCTGTTATATCATTCAATGACACAGCAAAATTAAAAATTGTTTCATAGCGACAGCAAACCCAACTTTCTGGCTAGAAAAATTATCCTGAGTTTATCTAAAGATCTAACATGGGATGATAGGGTCATAGACGCAAGTTCAGTTTGAAAGTATTTGGATGGGAACACAAAAACTTGTTAAACATCCTTCATTAATGCCCCGCTGTTATAAAAATTTCAAAATTTAAAATGTTTAGAGAAAGATTGAAACCGAGTCAAGCACCAAAAACTACAAACAATTTGAGAAAGAAGTAACAATTTCATTAAGGAAAAACAGTCGAGGAAAAAGAAGTGGGTAATTCTTTCATCACAATAAATATGAACTAAGAAATTGTCTATGGTGGAAATAATAGGCAAAGCTTGGAAGGTTATACTTCATGCATGCATTCAATTTGGTTTGTGTGTTTCCTTTACTCTAACGTGTTCTATTTGTTGTCCTTTTAACTTAGAAGGGAAGAGAAAATCATGGAAAATAGGATTTTACTTTCACGACAGTGAACCTGTACTCCACCTGCACAGTGGAAATGGTAATAAGCCATATTTTTATAAATGGGCTGTCTAACCAAAAAGAGTTTGTTCTTGAATGTAACAGATTGAAACTTTAGCATCAATTAAATGGAGCATGGGGACAAACCAGACAAAATCCCGTCACGCTAGAAGTAGAATTCACCACTGTTTACTCCTGCTGGGGATCAGTGTATTGATCTCCATTCTCCGCATAGCCATTGTTATTCCTATCATCATTGCTATTGTCAGTCTTACTACCAGTTTCTGCTTGCTCCTTTTCCCTGTTCCATTGCTCAATCCTAGCCCTCCTCTCAATACTACTTTCTCTAGCTGGGCTTCTATTCCTCCTTCCCGGCGGGCTTCTACTTCGTCCCCCCTTACGTCCAGGGCTTCGGCTTCTCGGCCTCCTGCCTCTTTCATGGTAGCGGAGATCTCTGTCATCATCTCTTCTTCCACCACCACGACCACCATGTGGACGCTCCTCATAACCACGGTACTTTTGTGGACTACGACTTCTGCTCCGACTGCGGCTGTGCCTTCGCCTATTTCTCCCAAATAATCGCCGCCTGAGCTCCCTAAATTGATTGAAAAAGAAAGAGTGCATAAACCACCAAATATTCATGCAATAGATGCTAATGGGCACGTATTGAGAAACAAAACACACCCACCCACCCACATATTAATTGTATACGAATGTATAAAACTGACCTGCTAATCTTCTTCAAATGCATGAAGTTACAGTAACCACCTCGATTACATACATTTTCTTCATACTGCCGGCAAGTTGCTTCTCGAAAATCCGTCACGGGAGAAAAGTCAACAATGATGGGGCGCCCTATTATGTTTAACATTCATGACAACATGTGTCAAACAGTGAATGACTATTGGATAAGTAACACATTCTTGTCAGGGAAAATAAGACGGGAATAAATCCATGTGAAACAATGATATATAAAAGGCTGGAATCCCATGAGAATAATGCAGTCCAGATGTAACAAAAATCAACACAAACCAAAATCATGTCCATCTCAATTGTACACTTCCAAAATATTTCAAATTTCTTGAACTCCTTGACCATTGTCGGACATCCGACGGAAGCATGTATGTTTATTCTTTATTTTTGAAGGAACGCGACATGATTTTTAAATTACACCAACCAATCAATAGTTAAAAATTGTGGGTTGAAAAAAACAAAACAATCAACATGCTACATAATGTTCTAATAAATTGATAATGAGGAGCTTCGTCCAAACTCCAATATGGTTGAACTGCCATTGAAGGGCCTTCAGTTCTCCAAAATTTCACTAGAAAGATAATCTTCATCTGGTAGGCATCTAGGAAACCTGAATTCTAGACAATAGTTCAAATGCTAATAAGAAAAATACACAACTATTGCACACGTTTTTGTTGATCAATAATTCACTCGGGAGCAATTGTAAATTTGTAATAAAAAAGGATCATCCTATCAAGCAAGTTACAAAGAAGCTTCTCAAAAGTCCACAAGAAATCCACTAAATCCGAAGCTCCACAAGAGGAAATGTATATAAATCACACAAAAAACGAAGGAAACAATCAAAGCAAGCCAACTGACAAAACAAAATACAAATACTCGAAACAAGACTACTAGTAATTGATTAATAAATTGACAATCCATGTATAAGAAACCAACCGGCATAGAACCTTCCATTTAGATTACGAAGGGCATTGGCAGCATGCTCTTCCTCTCTAAACTGAACATACACATTACCAACCTGCACATAAACAATGGTGTGAGATTTGAACAATAAATTAAACAGAACCGGAAAAATAAATAATAATAAAAAATACCATGTGATCAGCTAAATTGTCACAGATGTTCAAGCTCTCGATTTCGCCGTACTTGCTGAGCTCCTCGAACAAATCCTCGTAAAAATCCTCGAAGTGGTCTTGGATCTTGCGGGGGTCGAGGGCCTGGCCCTGGGGGTCGACGCCCGGAGTGATCATATCGGGGCGCTGGTACATGTTGGAGAGGAGGAGGGTGGGGCTGATGCTCGGCTTAGTGTGGAGCCTCGAGCACCGATCTCCGTGTCTGCACGCTCCGATCTTGAAATAAAAAGGACAGTTCACTCTGTCCTTTTCTGTTCCAAATATCGAAGCTAAGTGTTCTGCCATTGATCTTCAACTCGATCTCGATTTTCGATCTCTTGAATCTCCAATGATGCTTCCTCTCTCACTGTTTCTCTCTTCTAATTTCTTTTAGGGTTTCAACTTTCAGCCCCTAGCACAAAATTCCATTTTCAACAACAAGATGTATTCTATATATAGAGCTTCTTATATTTATAATAAATAAAATAAAATAAATTTTAGCATCAATAGCGCAGGTTTGCCCGAGAGGTTAAGGGGGAAGACTTAAGATCTTCTGCACATAAGTGCGCGTGGGTTCGAACCCCACAGCCTGCATTTAACTTTATTTTTTCAATTTTTTTTTTCCAAATATCTCATTTTTATTCCCTTATTGTGTGAGTAAATATCTTTTGCTATAGGAGTAAATATTCCGACCGCGAATTTAGTGATTGATCTCGATAGGTTCCGATAATTATTAATGTTGTAATTGTATCCCTTAAAAAAAAATTCCTTCAGAAAAATAAACTGGTTTAACTATTAATATTATACATTTATCAGTATATATTCAAAATTAGAAAAGCATGAAGGGTTTATGATAATCTAATGACTAGGGAACTCCCTCTGTTGCAAGGGAGGAGAAGTTTAGAATTTAAATTGCAGTACAATTTAGTAGTTTTCAACCTCAATGTTAAACTCATACCAAACTGATAATCTGTTCACTATTTTAAGATTTGAATTAAATTATGACTGATTATATTATATTTGTAATGGGTTAATAGTAATACAATAACAATTTATTTTGATATGATCGGTTATTGTTTTAACACAGATAGATCAACAATTAATTAAGATTAATATTTATTTATTTACTTAAACATTATTTTATTTTTTTTATCTGAACACTCAACAAAACTGAATTTTTATGACTGAATAAAACTGAATTTTCATCTCAAACATTGATTTTGATTGATTTTGAATAGACATGGCTCGACATCACAAGATTTTTACTGCTCATCTTATCCACGACGGTTGGTTTAAAACCATTGTTTGGCACATTCAGTTTCTAAAACATCCACTGGTAAGGCAATACAGAATCTTGATAATATATAGCTATCCTTAAACAAACTAACAAAATGCCTAAACCCACTTCCCGTAGGGAGAAAATTATTTTACGGATTTAAAATTTGCCAATTTAACTAGGAAATATGTTTCTGATACAGCACTTGCTCAAACTCTCAAACAAAACTCATCCAAAATTATTGAGAGAACGTCTTTTGGGTCACATACGATTTAACCCATTCTACATATTAACTTATTAACTGGAAACAAACTCCATTACTCAAATCCCGCATCATGTAAATAGATCAGACTCAAAAGCTTCAAACTCTAATAGGGTTCAACAGGCTTGCGGAAGTTTGCCCCAGCATAAACTGCTTCAGCACCGAGCTCTTCCTCAATTCTCAGAAGCTATATAAACCAAAACAAAACATTGAGTTTGGTCAGGCACAAATACAAAAAATTCAGTGTCGTGTGTATCGTTCAAGCAAAGGCAGATGCTAGGCAAAAGCTTAGAATGCTAACCTGATTATATTTTGCGAGACGCTCTGACCTGCATGGTGCTCCTGTCTTGATTTGACCCTGATCATAAATAAAAAACGGTGAGAAATAATATCATATTAGAATAATCTCGTGTAAGGATGCAATGGTCTCAGATCCAGATTAACAGTATGTATTACCGTGGCCAAGCCCACTGAGAGATCGGCAATGAAAGTATCTTCAGTTTCACCACTGCGGTGGCTGGCCATCACACCCCATCCAGCGCGCTTGGACATTTTAACAGCTTCAATGCTCTCAGTTACAGATCCAATTTGATTGACCTTTTTCCCAAAACACAAACGGGAAATGCAGATTTAGAATTAAAACTGAGCATGTGCAAGAAACCAATGACCGACCCAATAGATATAGACAAAGTTTCTGGCGGTACCTTGAGAAGGAGGGCGTTGCAAGTCTTCTCTTTGATAGCTTTCTCAACCCTCTGCAAACACAAGTAAGATATGCTTAGTGGTTCCCAATACAAAAAGAAAATAATAGAAAAGACCTGTTGATGGTTTCATACTTCATTGATGAACAAATCATACAAATCCATGCAATATTTCTTTTTAAAATGACGTCAACAGGACAATCAAACAAAAATATCTGTCCATACCTTAGGATTGGTGACCAAGAGATCATCTCCCACAATTTGAACTTTTTCTCCAACTTCAGCAGTCATCTTGGCATAGTGCTCCCAGTCATCCTGGTCAAATGGATCTTCGATTGATACAATAGGATACTCAGAAACGAATGACTTGTAGAGATCCTTGAGAGCCTCTCCTGATATCTTCTGTGAACCATTGTTGTTCTGCGACAACAAAACCGAAAGATAAAAAGAAAAAAAAAAACATTACTACACATATGAACCACCTAAAATTCAATTGGGGATAAGATTAACCTGAGCAGAACATAATACAAGTGATCTAGATACAACCAATAGATGAATTCAAACCAACTCCCCAAAGTTACAATCAATCTCAGTTACCATGTAATAGAAAACTCACCTCCTCTTTAAAGTTCAGATCATAGGTCTTGTCTGAACCATAAAATTCAGATGCAGCCACATCCATTCCAATGACAACCTAACAAAAATAAATACTATATTAATTTTGTTTCTTTTAGTGATGTCAAATTGTCCAAAACCAAAACTGAGTTTAAAATAAGTCATTGAAATTAAAACTAACTTGCTTAGTGTAACCAGCTTTAGCAATGGCAGTCTTGAGCAATTCAAGTCCTTCCTTGTTCTCCTGAAATTCAGAAAGCAATGATGTCGATAATCAAACTACAAAGTAGAAACAATATAAGAAAGCGCACTAGCAAGCAGAAGTACTAAAATTATAAGAATTAACAGAACTGTTGTAGACCTGAATGTTAGGAGCGAAACCACCCTCATCACCGACATTTGTAGCATCCTGACCATACTTCTTTTTAATAACAGCCTGAAAGGAAAAAGCAAAGCAAGTATAGCTAGCAATTGTTAGGTAAACTAAAGGGCAGAGTATTTTTTATAAAACAGAAGTTTGTATAAGACTTTTCTTCTCTATTACAAGAGATGAGAAACTGAAATCTACTTGCAAAGATAACAAGAAAGGAATTAGTTTTACTATATGCCCGCAACGGAACACAAGCAGCATAACAGAGAGCATGCTCAGTTCTCTCAAGGCAATGCAAGACACTGCATGAAAAAGCTGAAAACCTATCTGGAAGCAATATCATTTCAAAATGAAAAATATATGTATTTTTTGTCAAAGATCCAACATAGTAGACCAGGGGAGAAAAAAACTAATAATAAAGTGATCATAATGTTTTGATTATACTCCCAATATGAGAAAATACCAATGAACAGTGATCAACAATTAAAACAATAAAACTGAGCATTACAATGAAGGAGTTTTTATAAAAGAGAAGTTTGTATAAGACCATTCTTCTCTATTACAAGAGATGAGAAACTGAAATCTACTTGCAAAGATAACAAGAAAGGAATTAAGATTACTATATGCCCGCAACGGAACACAAGCAGCATAACAGAGAGCATGCTCAGTTCTCTCAAGGCAATGCAAGAGACACTGCATGAAAAAGCTGAAAAACTTATCTGGAAAATGGTATCATCTCGAAATAAAAAATTTTTTTTTTTTTGTCAACAATCCAACACAGCAGACCAGGAGCAAAAAACTAATAATAAAATGATCATATTTTCTTGATTATACTCCCAATATGAGACAGTAACAATGAATAGTGAATAACAAGTAAACAATAAAACAAAGCATTACAATGAAGGAGAGTTTTTTATAAGAGAGAAGTTTGTATAAGACCTTTCATCTCTATTACGAGAGATTAGAAACTGAAATCTACTTGCAACGATAACAAGAAAGGAATTAGGATTAAATAAAAAGGACAGTTCACTCTGTCCTTTTCTGTTCCAAATATCGAAGCTAAGTGTTCTGCCATTGATCTTCAACTCGATCTCGATTTTCGATCTCTTGAATCTCCAATGATGCTTCCTCTCTCACTGTTTCTCTCTTCTAATTTCTTTTAGGGTTTCAACTTTCAGCCCCTAGCACAAAATTCCATTTTCAACAACAAGATGTATTCTATATATAGAGCTTCTTATATTTATAATAAATAAAATAAAATAAATTTTAGCATCAATAGCGCAGGTTTGCCCGAGAGGTTAAGGGGGAAGACTTAAGATCTTCTGCACATAAGTGCGCGTGGGTTCGAACCCCACAGCCTGCATTTAACTTTATTTTTTCAATTTTTTTTTTTCCAAATATCTCATTTTTATTCCCTTATTGTGTGAGTAAATATCTTTTGCTATAGGAGTAAATATTCCGACCGCGAATTTAGTGATTGATCTCGATAGGTTCCGATAATTATTAATCTTGTAATTGTATCCCTTAAAAAAAAATTCCTTCAGAAAAATAAACTGGTTTAACTATTAATATTATACATTTATCAGTATATATTCAAAATTAGAAAAGCATGAAGGGTTTATGATAATCTAATGACTAGGGAACTCCCTCTGTTGCAAGGGAGGAGAAGTTTAGAATTTAAATTGCAGTACAATTTAGTAGTTTTCAACCTCAATGTTAAACTCATACCAAACTGATAATCTGTTCACTATTTTAAGATTTGAATTAAATTATGACTGATTATATTATATTTGTAATGGGTTAATAGTAATACAATAACAATTTATTTTGATATGATCGGTTATTGTTTTAACACAGATAGATCAACAATTAATTAAGATTAATATTTATTTATTTACTTAAACATTATTTTATTTTTTTTATCTGAACACTCAACAAAACTGAATTTTTATGACTGAATAAAACTGAATTTTCATCTCAAACATTGATTTTGATTGATTTTGAATAGACATGGCTCGACATCACAAGATTTTTACTGCTCATCTTATCCACGACGGTTGGTTTAAAACCATTGTTTGGCACATTCAGTTTCTAAAACATCCACTGGTAAGGCAATACAGAATCTTGATAATATATAGCTATCCTTAAACAAACTAACAAAATGCCTAAACCCACTTCCCGTAGGGAGAAAATTATTTTACGGATTTAAAATTTGCCAATTTAACTAGGAAATATGTTTCTGATACAGCACTTGCTCAAACTCTCAAACAAAACTCATCCAAAATTATTGAGAGAACGTCTTTTGGGTCACATACGATTTAACCCATTCTACATATTAACTTATTAACTGGAAACAAACTCCATTACTCAAATCCCGCATCATGTAAATAGATCAGACTCAAAAGCTTCAAACTCTAATAGGGTTCAACAGGCTTGCGGAAGTTTGCCCCAGCATAAACTGCTTCAGCACCGAGCTCTTCCTCAATTCTCAGAAGCTATATAAACCAAAACAAAACATTGAGTTTGGTCAGGCACAAATACAAAAAATTCAGTGTCGTGTGTATCGTTCAAGCAAAGGCAGATGCTAGGCAAAAGCTTAGAATGCTAACCTGATTATATTTTGCGAGACGCTCTGACCTGCATGGTGCTCCTGTCTTGATTTGACCCTGATCATAAATAAAAAACGGTGAGAAATAATATCATATTAGAATAATCTCGTGTAAGGATGCAATGGTCTCAGATCCAGATTAACAGTATGTATTACCGTGGCCAAGCCCACTGAGAGATCGGCAATGAAAGTATCTTCAGTTTCACCACTGCGGTGGCTGGCCATCACACCCCATCCAGCGCGCTTGGACATTTTAACAGCTTCAATGCTCTCAGTTACAGATCCAATTTGATTGACCTTTTTCCCAAAACACAAACGGGAAATGCAGATTTAGAATTAAAACTGAGCATGTGCAAGAAACCAATGACCGACCCAATAGATATAGACAAAGTTTCTGGCGGTACCTTGAGAAGGAGGGCGTTGCAAGTCTTCTCTTTGATAGCTTTCTCAACCCTCTGCAAACACAAGTAAGATATGCTTAGTGGTTCCCAATACAAAAAGAAAATAATAGAAAAGACCTGTTGATGGTTTCATACTTCATTGATGAACAAATCATACAAATCCATGCAATATTTCTTTTTAAAATGACGTCAACAGGACAATCAAACAAAAATATCTGTCCATACCTTAGGATTGGTGACCAAGAGATCATCTCCCACAATTTGAACTTTTTCTCCAACTTCAGCAGTCATCTTGGCATAGTGCTCCCAGTCATCCTGGTCAAATGGATCTTCGATTGATACAATAGGATACTCAGAAACGAATGACTTGTAGAGATCCTTGAGAGCCTCTCCTGATATCTTCTGTGAACCATTGTTGTTCTGCGACAACAAAACCGAAAGATAAAAAGAAAAAAAAAAACATTACTACACATATGAACCACCTAAAATTCAATTGGGGATAAGATTAACCTGAGCAGAACATAATACAAGTGATCTAGATACAACCAATAGATGAATTCAAACCAACTCCCCAAAGTTACAATCAATCTCAGTTACCATGTAATAGAAAACTCACCTCCTCTTTAAAGTTCAGATCATAGGTCTTGTCTGAACCATAAAATTCAGATGCAGCCACATCCATTCCAATGACAACCTAACAAAAATAAATACTATATTAATTTTGTTTCTTTTAGTGATGTCAAATTGTCCAAAACCAAAACTGAGTTTAAAATAAGTCATTGAAATTAAAACTAACTTGCTTAGTGTAACCAGCTTTAGCAATGGCAGTCTTGAGCAATTCAAGTCCTTCCTTGTTCTCCTGAAATTCAGAAAGCAATGATGTCGATAATCAAACTACAAAGTAGAAACAATATAAGAAAGCGCACTAGCAAGCAGAAGTACTAAAATTATAAGAATTAACAGAACTGTTGTAGACCTGAATGTTAGGAGCGAAACCACCCTCATCACCGACATTTGTAGCATCCTGACCATACTTCTTTTTAATAACAGCCTGAAAGGAAAAAGCAAAGCAAGTATAGCTAGCAATTGTTAGGTAAACTAAAGGGCAGAGTATTTTTTATAAAACAGAAGTTTGTATAAGACTTTTCTTCTCTATTACAAGAGATGAGAAACTGAAATCTACTTGCAAAGATAACAAGAAAGGAATTAGTTTTACTATATGCCCGCAACGGAACACAAGCAGCATAACAGAGAGCATGCTCAGTTCTCTCAAGGCAATGCAAGACACTGCATGAAAAAGCTGAAAACCTATCTGGAAGCAATATCATTTCAAAATGAAAAATATATGTATTTTTTGTCAAAGATCCAACATAGTAGACCAGGGGAGAAAAAAACTAATAATAAAGTGATCATAATGTTTTGATTATACTCCCAATATGAGAAAATACCAATGAACAGTGATCAACAATTAAAACAATAAAACTGAGCATTACAATGAAGGAGTTTTTATAAAAGAGAAGTTTGTATAAGACCATTCTTCTCTATTACAAGAGATGAGAAACTGAAATCTACTTGCAAAGATAACAAGAAAGGAATTAAGATTACTATATGCCCGCAACGGAACACAAGCAGCATAACAGAGAGCATGCTCAGTTCTCTCAAGGCAATGCAAGAGACACTGCATGAAAAAGCTGAAAAACTTATCTGGAAAATGGTATCATCTCGAAATAAAAAATTTTTTTTTTTTTGTCAACAATCCAACACAGCAGACCAGGAGCAAAAAACTAATAATAAAATGATCATATTTTCTTGATTATACTCCCAATATGAGACAGTAACAATGAATAGTGAATAACAAGTAAACAATAAAACAAAGCATTACAATGAAGGAGAGTTTTTTATAAGAGAGAAGTTTGTATAAGACCTTTCATCTCTATTACGAGAGATTAGAAACTGAAATCTACTTGCAACGATAACAAGAAAGGAATTAGGATTACTATGTGCCCGCAACAGAACACAAGCAGCATAACAGAGAGCATGCTCAGTTTTCTCAAGGCAATGCAAGAGACACTGGATAAAAAAGTTGAAAAACTTATCTGGAAAACGTTATCATTTCAAAATGAAAAATATATATATATTTTTTTGTCAAAGATCCAACACAGCAGACCAGGGGAGAAAAAAACTAATATTTAAATGATCTTAATGTTTTGATCATACTCCCAATATGAGACAGTGACCAATTAATAGTGTTTAACAAGTAAAACAATTAAAGAAAGCATTAGGTTGTAATCCAATATGCTAAAACCCAAGAAATAATCCTCTAAAATGAAGATTGCAACCCACCTTCAAATGGTGGTATACTTCCACACCCATCTTCATGGCTTCTTTGAAAGAGGAAGCTCCTACAGGAAGGATCATAAACTCCTGTAGATAGTAGTGTATCAGAGACTACATATAGTGAAGAATAAAATCCTTAAAACAATCATAGAAATGTCAAGAAACATGCCTGCATAGCAAGTTTGTTACCCGCATGTGATCCACCATTGATCACATTAAAAGCTGGGACAGGCAAAACCAACTTCTTGTTACCGGCAAGTTCGGCAATATGCTGCACTCAAAAACATCGAATTATCAACACAAGTTGCTTTCCAAGTTCATGGAATTTTTTTTTCCATAACTCAGTAAACCAATCCTTAGACAATTCAACAAGTGTACCTAAATAAATGAAAAGAGTATTGTAATTGTAATATATTAGGCAATTAATTAAAATACAAAACAAACCTTGTAAAGAGGAATGTTCTTGACATGGGCTCCAGCTTTGCAAAGTGCAAGAGACACTGCCAGAATGGCATTTGCTCCAAGCTGAAATAACCAAGTTTTAAATGCAATGGTCAATATACAACAAAGTATGTATAAAGAATGGACACTGAGGAAAACCGGTCAGCTACCTTTTGTTTGCACCAACCCCACTCGTTCACAGTTCCATCAAGTTGTTGAACCATGAAATTGTCAATAGCAACCTGCTCTGTTGGGTCCTGTGTAAAACAATAGAAAAGCATGCAACTCAGTAGGACAAATAACTATCTAAAAGTTTTATAGGCAAATCACTACTATACACGATACTACGATAGCATTTATACGCGCCGCAAAACTCTACAGATTTAACTAATACTTCACTCAATTAGCAACCAGACCAGATAAGCTCAAGTACAATACAATCCAATAAAACAACAGAAAAACAAAAGAAAAGGTCGTATAATAGAAAGTGACAGATAGCAACGAACCTTGCCAATAAGTGCAGGGCCGATGATTGCGTTAACATTCTCGACAGCCTATATACATCGAAAAGACATCAACAAAAGGTACTACATACAACAAATCAACAATCCTCTGCAAGGAAAACAGAAAGCAAATTTAACAACCAACCTTTGATACACCTTTTCCGAGGTAGTCTGACCCTCCGTCTCTCAATTCAAGAGCCTCATAAATCCCTGTAAACAAATGAATGAATTAAAAGCACCATTTTACTAAACGCACGCTCGACAAATGCTCAGATTATAATCCTTACCGTTAGCTGAATTTATGATTTCTTCATCAAAACTTGATGTATTTGCAAAATCATAAGTAGCAAATAATAAAAATGATAAAACAATGAACCAAGAAACATACCAGTGGATGCACCACTTGGAACAGCAGCTCTAGAAAGGAAACCATCTGATGTTGTCACATCCACCTGCATACAATCCACATCAACTCATTGAACTAATCACTCAACCAAACAAACAATAATAATAAAAACAGAAACAAAAACAACTGCAATTGTTTTTTTAAAAAAAAAACATATTCACACAACAACAAAAATCGAACTACTTTTTTTACGCTCGTTCTCTCATTAACTCACTCGATAACAGATTCAACTCGACGAGATCATAAACTGTTAGCTTGTCATTTACAGATAATCGAAACGAAAATCTCACAGACACTATACAGACAGATCGGTGACCTATAAAGCATCGAAAGGGATAGGATCTGATATAAGAAAACGCACCTCGACGGTAGGATTTCCACGGCTGTCGAAGATCTGCCTGGCTTTGACGGCTGTGATCGTAATTGCCATTTTCGAAAGCTTTGAAAGATAGATCTAGAAGAGTTGGTGAGAGAGTTGTGATTAGTTGCAAGTGTCAAGTGAGAGTATTAGAGTGGGTTTTTATAGAAGGGTTAGGTTGATGTTCCACGGACCGTTCGATTAAACACGCATAGCGTTAGGTTTAGGCTTCTTTTTTTTTTTTTTTACGCTTTAATAAAATCCTGTGTGCTCAACTGCTCATCGTGATTCGTGTGTATGATTCTATGGACTTGTAACTTTCTAACTTACTTTCTTTCTTTGATTGTTTTCTTGGGGGGCACGGGATGGTTAGACTATAAGACATTCAAGTTTTCGGTGATGGCAATTGGTGATGTATTGTAATGATTTTCCAAGAATTTCCTCTTTTACTTGTCTCCATGATTTTCTTACCTTTTATAAATTAGTAATAATTGTCATCAAAAAATATTATTGTAATTCAATGATATTGTTATTACAAACTTGTATTTTATTTTATTTAGAATTTGAACTTGAAATATGAGAGATTTGATTACCAACATATTATATCTACATGTCTACTGCTAGATATGGTCTCAGTTCGAATCGGTTTCGATTTGGAATTGAGAATCGAACCGGGACCAGATCCCGGCTCTTCATTTTTTAAAATTGGAACTATCTGTTCCAGAACCGACGGCAACTGAAACCGACAAACGATTCCGATTCTAAATTTTAAAAATAAAAAATAATATAACTACTGAGGCTTGCCAGGCCCAATGGTTATGACCCAACACTAACATTGCTGTTAAGTTAAATTTTTTTAAAAAAAAAAATTTGGAATCAGTTTTGGAAATAAGATCTAGAACCAGTAGGGAACCATCAGATCCAAAATCAGAACCAGTGGGAAGCCGCCTGTTCCGAAAACGAAATTAGAACCGGTAACCCAGATTTCTCCACCTAGGGAAATTGGAACCGACGATTTCAAAACCATGATCATATTTATCTGCTGCCACACTATGCGCTTGTATTTTAATCCCTTGTTTTTAAAATAAAAATATAATTTGAAATTGTAGCTGTAAGGTTTTCTATCTGTTGACTATTGTAGTTTACTTCCATAAAAGAAAATGGTATTAACATGTTCTCATCCATGTCCGGACGTCATGCGCATGCTGGTTTTGCAAAAAGGAATTCAAAATCTAGCCAATAATTTTCAGGTAAGAGGAAGGCCTGTTTTGAGGTATTTTCAAGAGTTGACCACCACCCGCATGAGTAATGACATAAGATTTGTAGCATCTTAATTTTAATTTAATGTAATTGTTGTCACCACCAATATGCATCTAAGATCTCAGCAACTTTCTTAATTGTTTTTGTCTCCATCACATGGATGTACAGTACTGACCAGTGACTCAGACCCAACTCCTATTTTCGTTATAGCCATTGAAATTGAATGGGAATTTATATGATAGTTAAAAATCAAGTAATGTCATCCAATGGAGTCAATTCTTCTCCCATCGATACCCATACACTAATAAATAAATTAAGTGGTTCAGACATTTTCCATCACCGTATGTAATAGAGTTATAATCCAATCTTTATTAATAAATAAATAAAAAATTATTTACGAATCGTACTTATAATAGTTAATATTAGTATGTCTTGACAGATCTGAGAGAATATCAGTATTTAAAAATAAATAATAAAAAATATATATTTCATTTTTTATTTTGTTTTAATTTGATACACTAGGCGGGTTAAGCAAGCCCTCCCATTTCACATATTAATATTTTATATGATTGATTATTCATATTATATAATATGTATGCCTCGGTTGCCTGTCACTCTAAATACCAATTCACAATTGAATTATTTTTCATACCACGGTTGTAAATTGCAATAATCATTCTACAACTATTTGCGAAATTTCTTGTAATCTAAGTATTTAAGACAAATCTGATTCAAAACGTAGTACATTATAAATTTAAGTAATAAACACTCATGAATCGACTCTATGATGACAAGATTTCACTTTGATGTACAATCTTGAATCTTCAACAGCACATTTTCCTCTAGCAATAGACATACGTAGCTTAAAAGAAGCAATTTCACAAGAAGCTGTGATCATAGTGACATATTCCATCAAAATTATTCGAATATTTTCCTAATATTTCACTGCATTTCGAAGCACAAATAACCTTGACTCCATGTCCAGATCTCTTTTATGAAAAAAAAAAAAGTAGTAGAAGTTCGAAAAATCATAGAACCAATCGATCCATAGCAGAATCCCTCTAAAACAGAAATTTATTAAATACTGTAAACATGAGAGGTGTTTATTGTGATGGCAATGCTATTCACTGAAGAAGCAATGTAGTACTCAGTTACAAGTTGTATATCAAACACTTTTACATTTACATTTTGCATAGTAATAGTTGTATATCAAACACTTCAAAACACGAGCAAGATTTACTAATCTGTAAATTATGGGCAAATTGTTTACATCTTTTGAAGAACATACACGACCACAGAACAAAAGAAAAACAAAGTGTGATCGAAAAGTGGATCCTTAATGACAAAACTGTCGGAGCTACAATGTTGGAAAAGATCCTAAAACTTAACTCTTTGTTCACAAAAGAATAAGTAAGCGTAGCTTCTACTCCTACCACAACAAAATGCATATTTGCATTTGATAAATCGACACATCAATTTAACCTCTTTTAATGGAAGAAAGCACGGGACAAGCTGAACTCTAAACTGTTATTTAGTTGCTCCTTCGGGTCACACTTATTATGAACTCACTACCATTAGATCAAATAGGTTGCTGATTGTTCTAAACAAGTATCATTTCATATAAACATTCCATCTAACGATTCCAGGAGTGCATATTATCATATCCTGTTCATTAAATCTTGCACACAAGCAAGCTACCTTAATACAGCAAATTGACGTGTGTATTATACACAAGATAGTAAATAAAACTTAATTTTTACAATTCAGGTCAACACAACCTTATACCAATTATATCCGGACAAACACGCTATACAAGCAGTCCAAGCTCAGTTCAATCCATCTACAAACACCATACCGTTCCACCCAGTAGCTCAAATTAACTCGATATCATATCATACTAATTTGCTTTCTTTCAAAACAAAGTTCATGCCTAAATTTTGAAGCTTCATTAAGCTAACATTTAGCACAAGCTCAAAATCTTTTATTTGGCCAAGCCAGATAAGCCAAACAGTCAAGTATACTGCGCGGCTTATTTGCACCCCGTGAAGCAGATTCTATGCGGACAGACTATGTAAATTTAAAATCTAATACAACAAGAATGCTTGATTTCCTTCAAATAAATGATCCTATTCAATATTAATACTGATCACCCAACATATGCCCATCTAATTTAGTTTTCTTCTTTCCCTCTTTTACGCGACATAACTCTGCCTATATGTACATTTAAGGCAGGAAACTGATAGATGATTGATAGATGATTGCGACATAAGCTACGATATTATATATTGCAACTTGCAAGGAGAAAATATGACCCTGGAGTACCATCACAAGTCATATTCCTGTAGGCATTTTCATGGCCCAAAAGAGCAAAAAAACAACTAAAAATAACAAAAAAGGAAAACTAAAGAAAGTAGTTGCTCTACTTAGTTAATAATAAAAACAAACAAGAACAACCCATCACACATAGTTGGAATATGCAAACAAGAAAGAAACAGAAAGTAATCAACAAAGGTCCAAGACAAAATCAGCAAATAGATAATTTAGCGCATTAAATAGCTCTGATTCAAAATGCGTTTCGATCAAGCAAAATGCTTTTCCAATTCAGCTCACATCAACCAAAACAACAACAACAACAACAAATTCAAAAACGCTTCTAGTGATCTTATTATTATTCAACTCTACCAGTAAAGCTCACCGGAATCGTAAATTAAAGAGCTTTAAGCATATCGTCAGCGCTGCTGAAAGTAAAAGCGCCGCCCTCCTCCAAATTGAGGACCTTAACGACACCGTCCTCCGCCAACAGCGCGTACCTCCTGGACCTGACCCCCAATCCGATGGGCTTGTCGCTCAAGTCTAGCTCGCACCCAATAGCCCTCGTGAACTCTCCGTTGCCATCGGACAACAAAAGCACTTCGTCGTTGATCCCGAGATTCTCCTTCCACGCCTTCATCACGAAGGCGTCGTTGACGGAAATGCAGGCGATGGTATCCACGCCTTTGGATTTGAGCTCGGCGGATTTCTCCACGAATCCGGGGAGGTGCTTCTGAGAGCAGGTGGGAGTGAAGGCGCCCGGGACGGCGAAGAGGATGGATTTCTTGTTGGAGGTGAGGGAGGAGATGGTGGTGGTTTGGAGCTCGCCGGCGGAGTCCAAGTAGGAGAGGGTGGCGTCGGGGAGCTTGTCGCCGACGGAAATGGAAGCGGAGACGACAGGGGTCGTAGGGCGGTTGGTTTTGGTGGAGAAAGGAAGCTTGAGGAGAGGCTTGGCGAGGTTGCGGTGGAGGGAAGTTTTGAGGGGGTGGTGGCGGTGGGAGAGGAAGGAAAGGGATTTGGGAGGGAGGAGAGAGGCTCTGGTGGTGGTGGCGGTGGTGGTTGTGGCGGCGGAAGAGAGGAATCTGGACATGGTGATAGAGGTTGCCATTGCTAGTAACTGTGTGTGTATGAGAAAGAGAGGAAGTAAGTGCTGCGACAAGTGTTTTGGTGGTTTGGGCGGAGGGAACAAAGAGTCGATGAAAGGCTGGAGAGATATGTAACAAGAGATGAGGGGCTCTCTTGTCTTTTTTCCTAGAGCCATTCGCTGACGATTTTTCTTTTTTTTCCTTTCCTTTTAAAAAAAAAAAATAATGAGTAAATAATATCTATCTCTTTATTTATTTAAATATAGACAGAGTTAATTTTTAAATTTATTGATAAATTTTTTTTCTTTCGTTAGTTATTTTTTTTTTATAAAGACTTTTTTTCATTAATTGTTACATTTGATCAAATTTTATTAAGAGTAGGGGAGGTATTTGTCAATAAACGATAAAATTGACTCTACTTGTAGTTAGAAAAATCTTAGGGAAGTTCGATACAATTAGCTTAAAAATAAAATCTGACACTAACAGGATCAATTTAGATTTTTTGATATTTAATGAAATCAAATACTAATATACACGATAGTATATGTATCTCTTAACGAAATTAAGATGTCAAGAACTCAAGAAAGAAAAATTCTCCGGTAAAGCTCAAAACCCCACCGTATCATCTCATAGTCGGTAGGGTAGTTGTAACCTAGAAAGTACGGACACTTTAAAACCCTCGCGTGTCGGAGTGTCAAAGTGTCGAACACTCCGACAGCGCGAACACGCGTGTCCGTTGACTTCAGCAGACCGTTGACCAAGGGACACGGCAAGGACACAGCAGGGACACGTGTCGGACACGGTTGGGGCCGTTTTTATAATTATTTTTTTAAAAAAAATGGGGTCAATTTATAAATTTTAAAAATATAGGGTTAAAAATAAATTTTAAAAGTTCAATTAGGTTTTTCTTCATCTTCTTTCATTTGCTGGTCTAAGTTCTAACACTTCAAAGCCGTAAGAAAAATACAAGAAAACTAGAGAAGAAAGGAAAGAAAAGAAAAGAAAGAAGAAGAAGGAGGAGGAAGAGGAGAACCTCAACTGTCGAGTGCCGAGTGACGACCTACAGTTGGAGAAGAGAAGAGAAAGAAGAAGAGAAGAGAAAGAAGAAGGAAGAAGAAAGTGAAGTCGAACTGCAGAAGCCCGAAGTTGTGCTTATTATCATGTCTTAATTATGTTTTATAAATTGATTTGTTTAATTATGAATGATTGAAGTTATTTATATTTTAAATATAAATATAAAATATATATTATTTTAATTATCGTGTCCTGTCGTATCCGTATCCTAATTTTTTGAGATTTACTGTATCTCTGTATCATCTCGTATTATATTGCCGTGTCTGTATCCGTGCTTCTTAGGTTGTAACTCAAATAACACGACATGGATTGTAGAATACATCTTTAGTCCAAATATAATATACATATTAAACCCACAACCCATCAAAAACTTGAAACAAGAATCTTCAACAACAAAAAAGCCCACAATAAGTTGTAAATTTAAAACGCATGCTAAGCCCAATCAATTCATCTCCATTGTTTCTAATCAATGTAACAACGATGCTATCAATGAAATTTTGGGACTGTTGAGCCCCTACATTGGACTTGCTTCTTCTGTCCAAGTGCTGCAAAGTTTTTTCTTTTTTAATTTTTCGCAGTAAATTTTGGTTTCTATTTAAAGGTCCCAATCTGCAATAGGTTGTGTTCTGTATCTTATGTCCTGTTGATAAAAATTCCAATAATGTAATTCATTTATCATGACTGTTTAGTACACTTTCCCTCCACATTTGTGGGGAGACTTCTAGTTTATAGTGGGAGTTACTTTTCGAACGGTGTTTGATACCGTTAAACATGAAGATGACTAACTTACCAGAGGATTGGAAGATTTCATTTCAGAAAAACAAGTGGAAGATGTTTTGAGGACTTGATCATAAGTATCTATATAATATCAAACCACAAGAAAATAATGGAAATCAACTGTGAAAAAAAAAAATTCCCATTTTCTATCAGTTTATTCCCTTCCAAACAACAAAACAGTAAAAATGGACACAAAAAAAAGAAGTAAAAATCTACAATTCTCACAATCTCAAACAAACCATTTCCAAGATGTTCATTTGATCTTTATATATCTTCTCTGTATAATATGCATTCCCATGACAACAACTGTTTGTTTTGTAGTTTCATTAACTGTCTTGGATATTCACAAGAGAAACTAACTTCTTTCGAGTCTTATGATCAACCTAAAAGAATGACCTCCTTGACTTCTCTTTTATACAATAAGCTAAAATTGCAAGAAGAAGAAGAAGAAAAAAAAAGAAAAACAGCCACTACTGTGAACGTGAACGCCACATATAACGTTGCAGAAGAAGAGAACAAACAATAACCCGGTCACAGGGCGATGAAAATAGCCAAAAGAATTTTGCATATCGATAGGCGCTTACTTGCTCGCTCAACTAAGAGTAATGGGGGACGAAAGTGCCAACGTAACCGAACCCCATGATGAAGAATGCCATGGCTTGCACATAAAGGTAAATGTAGTAGTGGTTTCTTCCAAAGGCAAGGTCATAGCAGCCAATGAAGAAGAGGTAAGCACCAACCCCAAGTTCTAGCATATGGAGTCTGCTCGACATATAAACGCAAAATGGCAAAAATGGGGGGGTCAGAGAAGTGTGTTATTATTGTATACAGCAAGCATATGCATATAGCATTTCTAGGATAAGAACATATATATGTATGTATGTATATATACCTGTCTCCAATCCTGAATCGGGGTTTCCTGGGGGCTTTTGTGGCCGCTTTAACCTTAAGAGCATCGCCTAATTTCTCCGTGACAATCCATTCATTTACACGCCCAGCCTCTAGCAGACCGATAAAGGTTGCCTTTGTCCGGTGCAGTGACATTACATTCTCAAACAAGATCCAGAAAACCACTAAGTGGAGTGATCTGCATACATAAACAACAATTCCAAATTACTTAAAAAAAAGTTTGCTCAAATCTTTAATTGTAGTTGATTGTCCTTCTAAATTCGAGCACCATTTGCAACGGATATTCATATAAACTCTATCTGGATCATACAATTTTACACGAAAGGACAGAAAAAACAGACCTTGGTGTTCCAACTGCATTGAGGATGGTGATGACAGAGGGTATATAAACGGCAGCCCATTTCGGAACCTCGACTTCAGGAACCAGAACAGTTGCAGGTAATACAACACAGTAAAAGATAAATGTAACAAGGTGCGCTACGATCTTCCTGACCATGAAGAAGCTATAGATCACATGTACCTTCTTCCACAAAGTTACTCTCTGTTTAAAACATATAAATACAAACACCAAGTGTGAGCTAATGATTCTGATTTTCATTTCACTTATCAGAGAAAACAAATTAATCAACCTTGTTTCTGATAATCTCCATGATCATTTTCCTGAAAAGATTAGCAGGACCACAGGACCACCTGTGCTGTTGATACCGGTAGGCCTTGAAAGTACTAGGCAATTCATTTTTCACCTGTAGAAAAGATAATAAGTTAGTAACAATCATAAATCACAAAGTACTTCGAAAAATCAATCAAATGACCATAACCCTTCTGTTCATTTTACTACGCTATCAGTTGCATGAATTATATTACATGAAAATGATAGGTAGAGAGAGAGATTCTTAAATGAGACTGCAAAAATTAGGTACCTTTAGATCACCAAGGTACACAAATTTCCAGCCTTTAAGACTAGCCCGAACAGCCAAATCCATATCCTCCACTGTGGTCCTATCTTTCCATCCACCAGCCTCATTCAAAGCAGCAATTCTCCAC
This sequence comes from Xanthoceras sorbifolium, assembly GCA_003430845.1. Taxonomy (NCBI): domain Eukaryota; kingdom Viridiplantae; phylum Streptophyta; class Magnoliopsida; order Sapindales; family Sapindaceae; genus Xanthoceras; species Xanthoceras sorbifolium. The sequence goes on from CM010612.1 coordinate 27,786,649, forward strand.
ACACCTGCCGTCCCTGTGTATATATATTATCACACATCAAAATCCATTATTGTCATTTATCAATCCAAGCTCTTCTCATCTCATCTCATCACATCATACAAGCAATGTGATCAGTTTTATACCATTGAAGCCGAAGAAGGCATAGGTGGAGGACCCCACTTCTTGTTCTACTGTAAAATGGTAGTCCAATGACATTTCTTGCATTCTTGTCATCAAGCACTCATCGGAGTTCACTGCAAAACAGCCCAGAAATTTTTTTTTAAAAAAAAAAACAGTGCCATTGTCACTACCTTAGCTGGCATTGATTTTACAATTTACATTACAGTAATGCACTAAAATATTATCATTATATTTTATATATATAAACAATGACATCAAGGAAAGAAATGAATAAATGTCGGTTTGCAGCGAATAGAAAGTGACTGGAGGAGCACGAGGTCCACCATTAAAATAGCACATGCAGCTGCCGGGAATATTACAAATAATAAGACACACGTATCCCTCAAATATGTTGCCAATTCCAAACATGCCCTTATGACTTCTTTGCTGTTCTCTACATATTTATGAGAAAGATCTTTGCTAGACCCACCTAAAATCTAGCTCAACCAAACACAGTAAATTCGAGAGCCTCCTTTGCAGCTTTTTCCAGCCAGAAAAGTGCTTTTGCATTCCCTACCAAATTAATGGTTTCACCTTCTGGGTAGCTCATTCATGGGTTATGTCAAGTCACTATGCTTTTTACAAAAAAAAATCTTTCACCTACTATTATTATATAGCGTGACATTAATAATAGATCCCCGTTAAAATTTACTTCATATATTATAAGTTTATAACCATAAACACAAAAGACTACTCCAATTAAAAAAAAAAAACCATTAAAACGGCCTAAAATTTGATACCAAACTTTCAATTACAGAAAACCAAATGCTGATGACACTTTATTTCACATGGCCCGTTCAATACTTCCATATGTTTTAGACAAATTAGATTATTAAACAAAAGAACAAAACGACACCTGAACAGAACGTTTTCAGCTTTTATACAGTCTCTCTCTCTCTCTTTTCTCTAAATTGGGGTTTAGTTTGGCCCGTGGGGCCTATCAACAAAATATGCTTACGTGTCAAATGTGGGACTGTCCAGCGAGGACTGGACCAACAGATAGATCCACGATGTGGGACCCCCATCTCTTCCCTCTAAACAGACCCACCGACAATATTGAAAACAGTCCCTGTTTATTACACTGACCAAAACAAAAACAAAAACAAAACAAAAAAAAAAAAACCATGATGACTTAACAAAATCTATCTAAATTAAACAAACGAACAAACAAACCCAATTGTGATTTAGTGAAGGAAACAATAGAATGTAAAATGTGTAATAAAAAAAGTGAGAGAATTTTTTTTTTATTTTTTTTTAAAAGTTTTAGTTACCGAATTTCCAGCGAGCCTGAACCAGAGCCAATTCAGGGTTGTGGACAAGGAAAGGTATGGTGCGCCAGAGAAAATCAGGCTCTGGTTGGAAATCGGCGTCGAAAATGACAACATAGTCACAGTGCTTCACGTAGCTGCGCTTCATGCCTTCCTTGAGAGCCCCAGCTTTGTACCCATTCCTGTTGTCTCTTATCTCATACTTTATGTTTATCCCTTTGCTTGCCCATCTCTGACACTCTAGCTCCACCATGTCCTGCGCTTTCATGCACAATCGAACACAGCCCCACATCACAGAATTAATGGTCCATTTCAATTTCCAAGGAAAAAAAATAAAAAAAACTTGCTGGGTTTATAATGGGAAATAGCTACATAGTTGACCAGGGTGTATATACCTTGATAGTTGAGTCAGTTGAATCGTCGAGGACTTGAATGATGATCCGATCAGATGGCCAAGACAGTCCACAGGCAGCTCCTATTGAGAGCTGATAAACCTGCATTAAAATGTACAGTAGAACATGAACTCAAATCTAAAACGAGACATAAACAGATAAACTCTTGGGTTGCAGGAAAAAAAGGCGAAGAAAAGGACCTCTCTTTCGTTGTACATGGGGATTTGAACAAGAACCATGGGATATGCTGAGTTACCAAACTCAACATCGTCTTTGATTGGCTCCCATCTGTACCTCTTCTCTGGTCTACGACCAAAAAGCTTTAACAACACAATGACAATGCCCATATAAACTCTCTCTATGAATAGCATTAAAGACATGACCAGGCAAACAAAGACCGCGACTCTCAACAACGGTACAATCAATGGCGCTTTGATCTGACCCCAAAGCAATTGAAATTGCATTGATATATCACCTCTAGCTCCTTGAAATGGTTCAGGAAGATGAGTTGTTGTAGATAACTGATCCATTTTTTTTTTTTTTTTTTTTTATCTTTTTGTGTTGGAAAACAGAGGAGAAGCAAAAACTGAAGCTAGAAGATGATTGAAAAAACGTTTTTTGGAGGAAGCCCACTAGATCTGCATGGATTTAAAGAGCCCTCCTTTACCAAAAGAGCAAGAATATTTCGTCTTGTGATTTTGCTTCTGAGGTACGCAAAAACAACGGAAGTTGCAGAGCTGGAAATGTCAGTCACTGACTCTGATAAACCCCACTACTATATTTCCAAAAAGTTTGAACTAAAACAACTACAAATCACAATCTATCTGACCCAGAAAACTCATACATTGCATCAACAACAACAACAACCTCAAACTTGAAAGGTCTATCAGAATAATCTCTCTTCAAAAATAAAAATCTGTATTTTTTTATTTCTGCTCTGTAAACCGAGCAAAACAGAAGCAGAATATGAATATATATACATACAAGTACAAAAACAGAGATGAGAAATGGAAAAGAAAACAGGAGCAAGGAGAAATAGAAAGAACAATGTCTTTATATAAACTCTCTCCTTTTTCTGAGTGTTATTTCTGTTGATTTATTATTATTATTTTTCAGATTTTATTTATTCTATAATTTTATTTTATTTTTATGCTAAAAACCTCAAGGCTCTAACTACCACAACAACAAAATATGCGGCTTACATAAAAGAAGTAACAATTTTTTTATAATTTTTTTTTTAAAAAAAAAAAAATTGTTTCCATTTTGGTATTTATAATTTGGGTCCTCTTAGTTTTAAATCCAAAATATCTAATTAAAAAAATAAATAAATAAATTCTTTGTCAACTTATTCAATACTTTAAATACATGTTTAACAGAATTATTTATAATTAAACCTTTTAATTCTTTAAAAAAAAAAAAATCATAACCAGAGGTCCAGAAACAAAACAAAACGATAACGTATTAACAGAAATGCCCTAGTTGTTGTCTGCATCAATGTGACAACTCAGATGGTTGTTGTTTTTTATATGCTTTTTATTTTTATTTTTATTTTTATTATTAATTTACAATTATCTCCCCGTTTTGAGAATTTGTTTACTGGCATGTGTATCAGGGTATGTATATAGAGCTAATTGCACTCACACCCCCTGAGATTTGGCCAACTACAGGTAAAATTAACTTTATCATTTATTAACAATGACACCCCCTTGACTTTAGTCAAAGTGAACAGTGTCAGGGGCATTTTCGTCTTTTTCAATTTTTAATTTTATTTTATTAAATAATAAATCAAAAAATTAAAATAAAATAATAAAATTATTTAAAAATTAATAAAAAATAAAAAATTAATTAATTTAAATCCATTTTCCAGATCGAATCTCAACCGTCCATCAAGATTAATGAAGGGTTGAGATTCAATCTGAAAATGGATCCAAAAAAAAAAAAAAAAATTTTGGATCTTCGAAGAACCCAATCTGGGTTCTTCGAAGAACCCATCGAAGAACCCAGAGAGGGTTCTTCGATCTCTGGGTTCAGATCGAAGAACCCTTCTGGGTTCTTCGATCGAACCCATCTGGGTTCTTCGATCGAACCCAGATGGGTTCGATCGAAGAACCCAGTTTCTGGGTTCTTAACTGGGTTCTTCGAAGAACCCAGAAAACTGGGTTCTTCGATCGAACCCAGATGGGTTCGATCGAAGAACCCTCTGGGTTCTTCGAACGAAGAACCATCGAACCATGGTTCTTCGTTCGAAGAACCCAGAGGGTTCTTCGATCGAACCCATCTGGGTTCGATCGAAGAACCCAGTTTTCTGGGTTCTTCGAAGAACCCAGAAAACTGGGTTCTTCGAAGAACCCAGATTCTGGGTTCTTCGAAGAACCCAGAAACTGGGTTCATCTGGGTTCTTCGATCGAACCCAGATGGGTTCGATCGAAGAACCCAACTGGGTTCTTCGAAGAACCCAGTTTCTGGGTTCTTCGATCGAACCCAGATGGGTTCGATCGAAGAACCCAGTTTTCTGGGTTCTTCGAAGAACCCAGAAACTGGGTTCTTCGAAGAACCCAGTTGGGTTCTTCGATCGAACCCATCTGGGTTCGATCGAAGAACCCAGATGGGTTCGATCGAAGAACCCAGAAGGGTTCTTCGATCTGAACCCAGAGATCGAAGAACCCTCTGGGTTCTTCGAAGAACCCAGATTGGGTTCTTCGAAGATCCAAAATTTTTTTTTTTTTTTTTTTTTTTTTGAATCCATTTTCAGATTGAATCTCAACCCTTCATTAATCTTGATGGACGGTTGAGATTCGATCTGGAAAATGGATTTAAATTAATTAATTTTTATTTTATTTTATTATTTTATTTTAATTTTTTGATTTATTATTTAATAAAATAAAATTAAAAATTGAAAAAGACGAAAATACCCCTGACACTGTTCACTTTGACTAAAGTCAAGGGGGTGTCATTGTTAATAAACGATAAAGTTGATTTTATCTGTAGTTGGCCAAACCTCAGGGGTTGTGAGTGCAATTAGCTCATGTATATAATATGTTAAAATTGTTATGCCTTCATGAGAAGGGTACAAATACTGGAGTGTACCTCTTTCTACTGTTTTGTGCTCGTGCCTGTGTCAAAATGTCACAATTTAATAGTCACAATAAAAGGTTACAATTAATAAAATATGCAATATGCTACCATCTAATTGTTTTTCTTTTATTTTGGTCTGTCCATTTTCATGATATATACATTGTCTTTTCAATATGATTTTTTTAAAGTATACTATTGACATACTGTTCATTCTCCTTGGAACAATAACACAATTGATTATGTAAAAATGCTAGTTTAGTCTGATAGTTCTAGTTTTGAGTCACCGTACTGTGATTGAATTATAAATATAAAATGAAAGTGCAATTTGAACCCATAAATTTATTAACATGGGGTGAGTGATTTACAGTTAAAAACACCTCGACTTTTTTCAATTATTTTCACTACAATATATTTTTAGATTCGAACAAGTATGATGGTAATTATAGTAAGAATAAGAATGTAAGTAATAAATTTCCTTTAGCAAATACGAAGTTAAGATGCATGCCATTGAAAAAAAAAAGTTTTTGTGTTCTTTTTACCATATTTAACAAAAGAACTTCGATGGACTATAGCTGTTGCATTTTTAATCAATCGTATTCTACTTTTATAAATTTTTGACATTAATCGAACGTACTTTATTCGTTGTAACAATTTAATCTTCTAAATTTGAAGTCAAAAAAAAAGAAAAGAACATATGTGATGAATAGTTATAGAGGTATTTGGTGATGATAATGCACAAAAATGTTTATATCTATAAATATGAGAAGTTGCAATGGAGACAATCACAATGGTGAGCACTTAATTGAGGAAAATAGCTATATAGAAATATCAAACAATTAAATATGTATACGTGGACAACTTGTCTAGTGTGTGTGTGTATATATATATATATATTGTTGATAATTACTCTTCACTGAATTAATTTGCATAATAGGGAAGTAGAGGAAGACAGAAAAACAATTTCAAAAAAAGCTTAATTTGATCAATCAGCAGCTAAAAAAATAGAAAAAGATAAAAAAGATGGTGACAGCCTAGAGAGGGACCATTTTATTGCTCAAATTATTATCACTGTCACTGTCAGTCCCGATTATGAATTATATATAATAATTTTGGTTTCAATTATTTGGAATTATATATATATATATATATACTATAATTTTATTGGTATATTAAATAATTATACAACACTCATGCATAAAATATGCGACTTGAAGCTAATTAAGTTTATAAAAAAGTTAGCATATTTAAATTATATATATATATATAATAAACAATGTGTGTATTCATGATTCGTATACATATATAATTTCCATACAATGTATGCATATATAATACATGTATGTCCACGGATGGATAGATGGACGTGCAAGCTATATTGGACACGTGGAGGAAAAGAAATATGCAGAATCGAATTCACATTAAGTTACCAATTTACACACCATACCAAAATAGTTGAACCAAATATGGTAAAAGTATTCTAACAATATAATTTAAGCTTCGTATAAATATTGTAAAAAAAAGAAGAAAAGAGATTGCTCATAAAATACCAAATCATAATTGCATTTAATTATCCAACAATTTATATATCTAGATAGAAATCCTTATAGATAACATGCATGCATATCATGTAAACGGATAAAAACTTACACGCACTCGATGTATAATATATTCCTATTATCATGTTATTATATGGTAAAAAATTTTACATGATAAAATTATAGTGAAAATACAGTATACATCATAATACATACAAATTTTTTTTACGTGTACGTATCTGTATACAAAATCCAGCATGGGCAGCTAGCTTTGGACCTTATTTTGTGTGGCACATGCTCTATAATACGTTCTAGTCGACCAAGAATACACACGCACGATTGAGAAGCAAAAAGCACATACATCTCACAGCTGTACTTAATATAGACTTCTCATCAACTGCTGCTATAAAGCATGGTTATTGGCGGACCCAACTGGCATTTTCAGTCATGTTAATTCAACGATTATGTTCATATTTTACTTATTGATAATTCTTTGTAAATTATTAATTGATATATTCGAGATCGAGTGCACCGTAGAGCTTGTTGAAGTGGTATTCTTAAAAATTTTATAAAAGAGAAACATAACCATTTTGAATGAATTTATTATAAACAATTATCTGATAATAAAATTAAATATTAATATGTCATTATATTTATCGTGAAACCACATAAAAATCTTGTTATCTCTTTTATTATTCTTGATAGTAATATCTTTGAGTTTATATATGACTTAAGAAAACTAGCACATTATTAAGCTGTGTGCGGCAACTTCGAGCTGTCAACATCGTCTTCGGTCTTCATTGACTACTCATTAGTCCTAGTCAATATTCAATAGTCATCACATACTTGCATGGCCAAAAAATATACTTTCAAGTTTCAAGTTTGGTCGGCAGGGACCTTTAATTTTGTATTTTGTAGGCGATGACCCTTCAACTTTATGGATTTACATACTCCAAGTAACATATCTTGAACTCTCAATTTTATGTAACTAATGAAAAAACCACAACCTAGCTTAAGATCATTGGATCATCTAGCTTTGATGGGATATGCGCACGTGCGTTAATTTATTTGCCAAAAGCATATCACACAACGTGAATATATATATGTTTAAAATTAAAAATTAATTTCAATTCACATTGTGTATTTTAAGTAGTTAGACATACATGCACCTATCTCATCCGAATATTTCTCGTCCATTTAAACACAATTTTCTCTCAAGTCGAAGTAAATAGATATAAAAAGTTAATGCACTTACTTCACTAAAGAGACGTGTAAAAGTTGACGATTTTTTGCTATAACTAACCAATTGAATGGACATAATAAATTAACTCTTTGAATGGTAAAGAACTTGAATATGGTTGGTTGTTAGAGTTCCTTTCTATGTGTATACTGAAGTGATGAGAGAGTATTCAGATTTTCTCATGTATCAATATTTGTCCTTCAAACACTTAAAACTTAAAAATAATAAAAAATAAATAAATTTTAATTACTGGGTATAAGTGTAATCAGATCTACTAAGGTCTGCACAAATATTAAGTTAAAGAAAGAATCTCAATTCGAAGTGAGAAATTAAAATAAATTGTTTGATCCCAATTTAAATGTATTAATGTATACGACAATAAACTGGTTAAGGTACAGAATTAATCTTAATTAAGTAGAAGAGAGAGGCAACAAAAGAAAGTTTCCCCTCCTCTATATGCTTTCCAATAACTCCTTTTGCTCTTATAATAGACTTTATTTGTATTAAATATTTATATCATTTTTTTCATATTTGAATGTGAGATGCAGTTGTAAAGTGAAGTGAATGTAATTTAGTTAAAATTAATTGTAAAATCATCAAGAACATTTGGTGTGAGATATCATCAACAATTGTAATTTGTACGAGTATTCAAAAAAAAAAATTGTAATTTGTATAAAGTTTTTTTTTTCTGGTAATTTTGATTGTCAAAAATCTGGTTAGACGGACTAAATCGATTAATTTTAAAAACATTCAAAATAAAAAATATCGGATAAAAAATATAAGAACCAAAATAATTATTACCCTTTTAAAAATTAAGAATTTTGATTAAAAAAAGAGGAATTTTTTAAACTTAATTATTTTATAGGTTTTTTTGAAGGTCATTTGATTTTGACCTAAGACAAAAGCTGAACATATATAATTTATTTTTAGTTATTACAATTAATTCATAATTTATGGAGTTGGATACGACTCAAACTTTTAATCTGAAGGTATAAGTATGAAGTGTATATTATCAGACTAACCTTATCTCTTCCGGAACTTATATTATTCGATATTTGACCGATTGCAAAATTCACATTAATCATCTCCCAACTCTCAAGAGGATCAGTCTTCGAATAATTGTTGATTTTGTTGTATGGAAATTTGGTGATTATTTATTTGCAATTTTTTGTGCTTCTCACTCTTTTTATATGGTTTTCAATTTTTTAATTAAAATAGTGAAATATTTTATTGAATAAAAATATATTTTTTTTGATAAAAAGAAGTTGCGTACTCTTTGTCACACTCACAAAACTTCATGAGAGAGCATCATGCATGATATGGGATTTTTTTGTTGTATGATTTGTGGATCTAAAACACAGAGAAAAAGTAAGTAAAATTGCTGGCACCCAACAAAGGACTCCATTTTCATTGTCGTATTGCCACATGCTGTTTCATATAATTACACAAGTTATACAAACATTAATGGCCACAAAGCCTCTCCCCACATGCTCGAATTATCGAATATGTTATAAGGATGTCATGATCTTCTTCCGTTACAGTTGTATTTTTGCTTCTTTTTTTTTTTTAATTATCTAGAAATCTTCTGTTCTCGCATAATAATCCGAAATCTATAATTTGCGCTTCCACCAAACTTTATAATTTTTAAGAAGTTAAAAACTATAACCTTTGTCTATATAAGTAATCCTACAAGAGTTTTTAAATCTCAAAACTTAATGGGAACAAACTACAGGTCCGGCCATTCTACCAATCCCGCGTAATAGTTGTATTTGCTTGTTTCTCAAACAATTTTTCTTAAGGCTTGATTTCTAATATTTTAACCAAAATTTATTAATATTATATATATATATATATATATATAGTGAGAGAGATTCTTAAATGTAAACCCTTATATTTTACATTTATATGTATACAAGAGATTTTTCTTCGTTAAGTACTAAATTTAATAAAATTAATATAAAATTTATAAACTATCCATAAAGTATAAGTAGATGTACTAATTTAGTAAAATAGCTTACGACGTGTCTAATCTTATATAAGTGATTATTGCTTAATTTTATAATTAAATACTAATTGATGCATAATTAAACTATATTGCACAAATTAGTGTTTTGAGTTATCTATTTAGAAAAATAAAGTGTCTATTTAGTATTTAATCTTTCTCAATCAGCACCTAATACTATTATGTTAGTCAATTGTAAATTAATGAGCAATACAGTCCACGGGACCGCTTGCTAATTAATTAGGGTCATTTAATTGGATTTCAAAATGTGAATTATCTCGGCCCACACATCAGTTGCTGTCATATCATGTACAAAGTAATATACATATTCTGTATGCTAACATCTCTATTTATTTTTTAATTTTTAATGTAATAATTTATTAATACTAATATTTTAAAGTGAATAACTTGAAGAAGCGAAGTTTGTTTATCTATAAGCGGAATCAACCTTTGAGTTTATTAATAAAGATCTTCCCTACTGTTAGTCAAACTCCATCAAACTTAACAGTTAACCGGAATGTTAAAAAGATTAAAATGCCCTTAAATAATTAAAAAATTACTAATATTTATTAAATAAAAAATTATAAAAAATAATTAAAAAGATGAAATGGACGATAAAAATATTAATTTTTTATTTAATAAATATTAATAATTATATGTATAATTTGGAGATATTTTGATCTTTTTGACAATTAAATATGGTCCACTGTTAAATTAAATGGATTTTTACTAATGGTAGGGGATGTCTTTACAAATAAAATTAAATATTGATTCCGTTTATAAACGAACAAATTTTAAGGAATCTAAATGTTATTTGCTGAATATTTTAACATCATTATAAATATGTATGTCGTTTTAAAGGTAAACACAATTTTCGAAATATATTTTATAATTGATTGTTTATTAAATTATCAAACACTTACTCATTTTTCTTAACAGTTGTTTATTTATTAAGTGAAACAGCATGATTATTAAGTTGACAGAAACCTCAAACATAAATGGCATGAAAATGGTGAAGATTCTTCAACATATTTATGATGTACATTGAAGTATTAAACTATATCAGAAAAAATAATAACAAGTTTTCTCTGCTGTTGAAGATGGGTGTAGAAGAAATTAATTTTATCAATTCGGGTCCTCTCTGGCTTGGGATTCTTGTTGTAACATCTCTCTCAAAATTTCTAGTGTTTCTGCTCCACCTAATCATTCTCATCATCATCAATTAGGCCAAGTGAGAAACTGCAGACACATTAAAGTCACTTAAACTCTACACATTGAGTGAACCCAAGGAAGATATGTATATAGAGAACCGTTTCTAGTCTAATCAACTAGACAACTACTAACTAATTACTATTAATGACTTTAACATCGATAATTATCCTTTGCATTTTTAGGTAAAGAGTATAATCTTATCCGATTTGTCCTCTTTGACTTTGAAATCGATATGTACATAATTTTGTTGTTGTTTTTATAAGAGTAGATAGAAAAACGAACCCATTCGGGTTCATTAATCCCGTGACATCCACCGATATAATCACGTAATGAGAATCAAACCCGCACCAAAGGGTGGAGTGTGTGTGATTTCTAATACTAACTACAAACATTAGGATCACAGAAACTGATCTATAAAATAGTTGGGACTGACTTTTTGCTGCTAAAAGAAACAACATGTAGAACTTATTATTATGAGTTGTGACCAAACAATGACAATATTCAAGCACCATAGCGACCAGTTTTGTCACTCAAAATCCTGTGCTGTAATCACACCACCCATATACAAAAAAATCCTTCTTTGATCTTCAATAATAAGGTGGTATGATTGTGTTCCAGTACCGGTGGAACATCAGCAAGTGTATATCACGTGTTAGGTTCATCAACCAATGATAGCAATCTTCAACCACCATCCACCTCTAAACATCATCAAATCCCAAGACCAAAAGAAAGAAAAAGGAAAAAAAGATATTGTTAACTTGGTATTTCCAATTCCTATATATTCTAATGTTTAATGTCTACAAAGACCATATTAAAAAAAATACAAGTTTACAATTTTAATATCGTGTGACAAATAATAACAGTACAAAACTCCATCTACAAGACTATAACATTAAAATTCATAATTCTAACGTATTGTATTATATGATTCTAAACGGTGAATTGATCATCCTACCACATCAATACATGATTTGGACTGTTTTCTAGGATTACTTGTAATGAAATTTTTTCAGATAGAAAGAGAAAAAAAAAAATTGCCAAAATTTCAAACCATTGCAAGAAACACAATTTGGAGGTCATAAATTAAAGTACCTATTTTCTATAATGATACTAATGTTAGGCCATAGACGGACATCCCATTGCAATCACTACACATCTTTATGTAACTTAATGTCACAATCTTTCTAGAAGTTTCCGGAACAATCCGGATGAGTGGTGAACCTTGTGGAAGAAACTAGAATGATGGAGAAGTTCCTAGAGAAGTCTAGCTTTTGAGACATTCTAAAATGTTATGGAAACATGTAGGATATTCAAGACTTAGAATAATCTAGAAGCTTGTACATTGTAGGAAAATCTTGTACATAATAGAATTATCTAGAACATGGGAGATAGGTAGGAAGACCTAGAACATTCTTTGGTACCTATAAATAGATGGCACTCTTATTTGTACAAACCATATCAGAATTCATTCAAGCATTCCAATATTCTCTCAAACACTTATGCTCTTTTCCCTTCTCTTTTCCTACTTAGGTTTCTTAAGTTTCGCTAACAAGTTACTTGCTTAGCTCGTGAGGATTAAGGCTGACTTAACCTCTTCGACGGGAGAAAGTGTGTTAAGTGCCGCACGATTGGCTTAGAAAATACTAAGGCCGTGAAAATACTACGTGCTCAACTAAGGGAGAGAAAGCATAATGGCAAGAGTCGAAGAAGTTGTCGTCCAAGAGCCAAGTCGTGGAAGGAATGCCAACCCGAGTAAGTCCAGGAAGGACAAGTCTCGTGATGCTGCCTCAATCTTGGAGTCACGATTGGCCAGTATTGAGCTTGCCATTGCCAATTTGAGGGAACGGCTAGATGTGTTGAAGCAATGCATTGAGAGGGACGTAGGCGATCTTAGGGAAAGAATCGAGGACCTCAGGGGGAGCATGTTATCCGTCAACACATCAAGGCAAGAAGCACAAGAGGGGAATGAGATTTTTCAAGCTCGGTTGGAAAATACGGTAATGGGAAAGCTTACGGAATTCGAGACACGTCTTAAAGACATGCGAAAAAACTGGGCCTTATGTAAGAGAGCCATTAGTAGTGGGGCTTTCCAAGGTGCTCCAAAGAAGGAAATACCTAAGCCAAAGGAATTTGATGGCAAGCGGGATGCCAAAGAAGTAGACAACTTCATTTGGCACATGGAGAGGTACTTTGAGGCTGTCAGGATCACGGATGATAAGGAGCAAATACAAACTGCCACCCTTTACCTTGCCGATACAGCCACTCTATGGTAGAGGAGGAGACATGCTGACATTCAAAGAGGTACGTGCTCCATCGATACTTGGGAGGATTTTAAGAAAGAGTTTAAAAAGCAATTTTATCCAGAAGATACCGCATGTCTTACTAGGAAGAATCTGAAGAAGCTCAAACAAACCGGTTCAATTAGGGATTATGTTAAAGAATTTTCTAGTCTCATGCTTGAAGTTCCTAACGTGTCAGATGATGAGTTGTTATTCAACTTCATGGACAACTACAAATGTAGGCGAAAGTAGAGTTGCGACGCCACAATGTGCAAAATCTCGCCGAAGCCATAGTCGTTGCGGAATCCCTAATTGATTACCGGAGTAGTTAACCACCCAAAAAGAAACCACCACAGGATAATCACGGTAAAGGTGGAGGAGACAAAGGGAAAGGTCCCTCCAAGCCTCCAAGTGGGAAAGAAAAGGATAAGTAGAAGGAAGGTCAAGGTAAGAAAGATTTCAAGCCGAAAATCAACTGTTTCCTTTATGACGGACCTCACTGGGCAAGGGAGTGCCCCAAAGAAAATTAAATAAGGTTGACCTTAACTATGAAAGGCAGATGTGCAATATTACTTTGAGTCAATATTTTTTTTAAAAAGGAATTGTTAACTTGGTATTTCCAATTCCAATTCCTATTCTAATGTTTATGTGTACAAAGACCATATTAAAAAAATACAAGTTTACAATATCAATATCGTGTGACAAATAATAATAGTACAGAACTCCATCTACGAGACTATAACATTAAAATTCATAATTCTAATGTATTATATTATATTATTCTAAACGGTGAATTGATCAATGATCATCCTACCACATCAATTCATGATTTGGACTGTTTTCTAGGATTACTGTAATGAAATCTTTTCAGATAGAAAGAGAAAAAAAAAAGGCCAAAATTTCAAACCATTGCAAGAAACACAATTTGGAGGTCATAAATTAAAGTAACTATTTTTCTATAATGATACTAATGTTAGGCCATCCCAAGCCCACTTCATTATATAAGTTCACCCCTAAATACTATATTCGGACAGATGTAAATATCGATTACGGGGCACTATGTATTATTAATATGCTCCGTGATCGTTTAGTTCTTTATTCTAATTTAAATTGATTCGTTAATGTTGTTAGCTTCTCTTATATTCATAGAACGATTAAAATATAACTGATGCTCTAACAAAAGCTACTATTTCTCTTATTTCTAAGTTATTTTGGGTTAAATCTTATCCCCTCGTGTGTGGAGGTTTTGTTCGTGAAAATTTTTTCTAGCGAGCTGTAATTTGATTTTTCTTTAATATATTATCCTTTTTTTTAAATAAAAAATCTAAATTTTTAAAATGTTATAATATAAATATTAAAAATATCAAAATATATATTTAATACTGATGCTTCCAAAATATGAAAAAAAAAATCTAAAATATTTCGATCAATATTTATTTCCTGGGTCCAAACTCGATCCTATACATGATTCATCGATGCATGTCTGCTTCATCGATCTCACCAAGGCTGCTACAAAGCGACCAGGTACTGATCCAGTTTCTTTGCAGTAGCAGATCTCATTCGACGTTGTCGAATTGTAATCCACTTCTCGAATGGACGATCCTCGCACTTGGATATATCTCCTGGTTTTTTTGGGATCTCATATTCTTCACAGTTTCTATGTCTCATAATTTCTAGTGAAAGTAGTCATCGAACTTGTAAACTTCAATCAATGTGAAGCACACAATTTAATTTATTTTTTAATAAAAAAAAAACACCAGACGTTTATAGAATGGTTAAAAATACTTTTTCACATTAATTATTTTATTTCTTACAATACATTTCTCATGTTAAGACACCACAAAACCTTAGACAAAAAAAAAAGAAACATACAACGACAAGAATTTAAAAGTTCAAAACAAAAACACTTTCAAGATAAAGTAGGCTGCAAGTGAGGATCAACATCAACCCTGGCAACACCCTCTCTATCCTCGGCAGCCTTGGCCACCTCAACTTCACCAACAACGAGCCCAGCCACGTCACTCTCCTCTCCTCTAAGAATTTTCTCCTCCTTCTCTTCATCAACGTAGTTCGGGTCCTTCTCGTCGATGGCCGGTGGATCCGCCATCATCTCGGCTTCCGCCGGGTCGTCAGGCCCCTCCCACGTGTACTTTCCGCCGTGTCCCGACTTCGGCGGAGGCCGGCCGATCCCGATCCCGTCTGCCGGGTGCCGCTCCATGCGCTGCACTCCCTTGTCCCTCAGCTTCTTCTCCATGTACTTGATGGTGTCTATGTTGTGCGTGTTCAGCTCCGTCTTCTCCACCCTCTTTCGACCTTCTTCGTCGCGGCTCACCGCGCGAATCGTCGCCGTGTCTTTCTTGGCGTCAATCGGTTTCATTTTTTCTTTTTCAGACGTTGTCGTAGCTTCCAGTTAGTTGTCAGTTTGTCTTGATTTTGGATAGGATTTGCTGGGGCATATATATACATATATATTATATATCGAGTGTAGAAAGTCAAGCTTGGTTTTAGCTGCTAGAAGGTGCTGGAGACACCGACACAGGAAAGGTTGAGGTGGTGCTAGAAGATTCTGCCACCAGAATATTACTACTATTTCTGTCTTGCCACGTCTATCATATATTACTATTTTGATTTTTGCTTGGAGGTGTATGATCTTTCGAGAGAAGCAATCACATATATTTGCACTCACGTATTTTTCGGTCTGATATCGTCACGTGATAAAACTAAAATACACCTATATATTTTTTCCCTCTTTATCTCCTCATGTGATAAAATTAAGATGAAAGATGGCCATGCACAGTAATATATAACAGGAACTGTATTATAAATACTTAAAATTAATAGATTTACGCTTTTAATTTTGAAAAATAAATAGTGCTCATTAGTGTATGTTTTACTAGGTTACTTGAGAGTTGATGCAGTTTCTAACGTATTCTTTAATCAATAAAACAAAGGGCAAATTACACTAACACCCTTTTATATATCCTTTTTTGTACTCCCTGACAACCTTTACTTTTATTGCACAAACATCTCCTGAATTTCGTTGACCAAACCGTTGATTAACGGAGAAGTTAACGGCTTGGTACTGTAGCATGGGTAAATTCGTCTTTTTCCCCTTAAATTAATTAAAACAATTAAAAAATTATTTTAATTAAAATCAATTTAACTATTCATCATCTTCTTCAATTAAATTCCTAATAACAACCAAATTTAGATTTTTTTCAATTATTCATCATCTTCTTCAATAAAAATTGAAGAACAAAAAAAAAATTTATTCTTCTTTTTTCTTCTTTTTCTTCTACTTCTTCTTCTCCTCCTCCTCCTTCTCCTCTAAAAATTCGAATTTTATTTTATTCTCCAAACAAATCAACTCTATATTCTTCTCTAAAAATTGAATTTGGGTTTGTTTGGATTTTTTGGTTGAAGAATGAATTTGTTTGGTTGAAGAAAATTTTAAAAGATGATAATGATGATAATAATAATGATCTAGGTTTGTGATTTGGAAAGGAAAAAAAATCTAAATTTGATTGTTATTAGGAATTTAATTGAAGAAGATGATGAATAATTAAATTGATTTTAAATAAAATATTTTTTTTAATGATTTTTTAATTGTTTTAATTAATTTAAGGGGAAAAAGACGAATTTGCCCTTACTACAGTACCAAGCTGTTAACTTTTCCATCAGTCAACAGTTTGGTCAATGAAATTCAGTGTATGTTTGTGCAATAAAGATAAAGGTTAGCAAGTGCAAAAAACGATATATAAAGGGGATGTTAGTATAATTTGCCCTAAAACAAATTGGCAGCTATAGAATTTCTCACTATAATAACTGCGTAAGTATGGGGGAATGGAATACGACTCGAACTCAAAATCTCGAGGAATAAGTGTAAGGGATATCACTGACTAATCTCATCTTATCCGGTTTCGCTATTACATATTAACATTACCCATTTGTCATCTTTCATTTTTAGAGTTTTATTTATTGGGACCATTAAACTGAAATCAAAGGAAATTAAGATGATATTTAAATGAGACCTCTTCGTATTTCAATAAAACTATTAATTACACGGGAGTTCAAAAGTTGGCGACCTTGACCTATATAAACCAAACTGCAACAGCCTCATTTTTCGCACAAACAAAACTACAAAAGTGAAAGAAACAAAACTCATTAGTTCGATCACCTTTTTATTATTATTATTATTATCAGAAATGGCAGGGAAGAGTACTGAAGAAGACACAAAGAAAAAAGCAGTGTTGTTGAATGACAGCGATTCTGATACTACTGAAAAGGGCGTAGAAGATGACACTTTGCTTTCACTGATGAATCGGATCAATTTGGGTCCAAAAAAGAAACTGCTTGTTCTTTCTCTAGGAGGCTTGCTTTGTCATAGGGTTCATGACGGAGAGACAACAACAGTTCGAATTCATCGCAGGCCCGACGCTTCCCATGGAAATTTTAATGGTGTGTGCTTGTTTTTGTGTTCGAGCAATGTTTCTGGTCTCCTATTACATATGCTCCATCTCTAAAATCATATATCGTGACATGGATAATAAATTACATATTATATATTTAATTTGTATATATACCCTGATGGATTTTTTTTTTCTATATATATGTTTTACATTCTCAAAAGTGATTAATTAATTAATATTTTGATTTTTTTTTTTATTTATATTTTGCAGTTTACAAAAGGCCTTACTGTACTGAGTTCATGAAATTCTGCCTTGAAAGATTTGAAGTGGGAATTTGGTCATCTGCTAAAGAGTCAGTTTTAATTAATTGAACAACTAAAACTCCATTTTTGATTATTTATATACTTTTATGAGTATGGTTTTTAAAATTAATATATTATTTGGATACATCTTCTTTAATGAATAGGTGGAACCTGAGTGCTGCCTTGGACTGTATAATGCTAGGGTTGAGTAGCAAAATTTTGTTTGCATGGGTAAGTAAGTTGTTCAATATAGTTTAAAATTTGTGGCCACCAAGATTTCTGGAATATATCTACTTGACAAGCTTTTATGTCCTCATGCAGGACCAAAACCAATGTACTGATACTGGGTTTAAAACCCTAGAGAACAAATACAAGCCTATCTTTTTAAAGGAGCTGGAAAAAATATGGAACGACAAGTACTGTAATTTACCATCGCGAGTTGGGGAATATTCTTTAAAAAATTCTTTATTAATCGATACCAATCCGCACAAGGCTCTGCTGAATCCTGTAATTATATTTCCATTTGGTTTTTTTAATTTTTTTCACGTCAATTAATCAGCTGTTGTCTCTTCAGGTTTTTTCTAAATTCTGTTTCCTTTGTTCTTACTACAGCCCAACACAGCTATTTTCCCAAATGCCTACAAAGCCTACCATCTCAATGATGATGCTTTAGGTAATATTAACCTTATATATAGTTCTCTAATTAATTTTTTTATTTTGTGAAGATTCTAGTATTGTAAATGTAGAAAAAATAGAAATGCTTAAAATTATATCTTGGTGTTTTTTTTTTACAGGTTCAAATGGTGAGCTGAGGCTATACTTGGATGGTCTGGTTGAAGCAGATGATGTTCCTTCCTATGTGAAGAAAAATCCGTTTGGACAGGCTGCGATAACATCGACTCATCCGGAATGGGTTTTTTATTCTCAGATTATCAAACGTTACAGCAAGAAGTAGTCTACTTTTGAATCAATGGTTTATATGTTAAATTAATTATAATAACTATTTAAAATCTGGCTTTTTTATTTAATTTCTAGTATATCTACAGGTTTTTTTATTGTTATGGAGATGTGTACTTTTCATTTGTTTATGTTAATGTATTGGTTTGTTCTGATAAATATTTCTGGATTTACCTTAATTTTTACCGGTTTTGATTGAGTACTTTCATTCACAAAATTTTAAATAAATAGGAATCTTCCATGATATAAATTACTAAATAAAATTAAATCAAGATAAACTCCGAATAAGTTTATAAGAACTAGTATAAAACGTCATTCGATAAATCAAATACGAAAATAAAACTCTATCGAACAACTCCCTTATCGAAGCAACTCCAAGTTTATAATTACTTATCTTCATATTACTGATTTTACACTACAAAAATGGTAATAATAAGAGGTGAGATATCAACACGATAAATTATTATTATTATATTTTTTTATATATCATTTACAGTACTAGTGACTCAAATTTAGAACTTTATCAAGTTGAATAAACGATTTTCCCACCGAACCAAATTGGACGGTCGTGGACAACAGCTGAAGATAGAGACAACACCTTTTCTCCTATATTGTATTTAATGCCCGCACAGAGCATTTTGTAATAGATGTGGACAGGTGTCGGCAAACGTTTTTATTTACTTTAGGATTTTCATTTTATGAAAGAACAAAAAAATACAAAAAAGCACCTGTGTTCTGACTTATAATTGGTTATTCTGAGATCATCTTTCTGTTCATTTTGTTGCATGATAAATTCGTCATTTCATAATCCACACACACAATAATTGAAAGTTATTTGATTCCAGTAAATTTCCCACTCTTGAAAACTTAATGGAACTACTTTTCCAAAGAAAACAACAACCAATCACGTTCCAAAGTCGGTCAATATTCTTCTTAGAATTGTGAATTTTCCATGTTGTAACTTGTTGAAAGGGTGAAGATATTTTTTTAAATAAGGGTAGTTAGTAGTACCAATAGTTTGGGTTGAAAATAGTATTGTATTAACCCAGTGAAAATAATAATTGATGAATGGTATTAGATTGATCCATGATTAGTATCGAACTGACTCAGTGAAATAGTAAGGTACTACAGTAAACAGTAACGTAAGCAGTGATGTTACCGTGAACAGTTAAATGACAGAGCCGTTAATGGGTTCCACACGTAAACAGTGACGCAAGCAATAACGTTACAGTGTTGAACAGTACGGTACGCGTGAATAGTCATTATGAACAGTAACCAAAATTTTCCTCTCATATACCCCTTTCATTCATTTGTAACTCATCCCCAAATGTAGTCTCTTCTCTTCTTCCTAAAATTTCTTGTAAGGTTGTTCTCTCCTAATGTTATTAGAGAGATTGTAATTATTTTGATCTAATAAAATTGTTCTATCTTTGTCTGTAGATATTTTCCTCAAATTAATTGGGAGGTTTTACCAGATAAATACCGTGTGTTTAGTTCTTCTCTACTTTTTTTAAATCTCTACTTTAATTACAGTATTTTACTTCCACGTACAAAATTCTATCATTAAGTACCGAGTGAGATCCTAACATAACTTGTACTAAGACTTGCATAGTCGCTCCACAAGGGAGCGACTTTAAACACTTAAAAATGGTGGATTCCCAATGTGTTGAAAAGTCTAAAACAAAACCAGTATTTGTGCTGTTGCCTCGAAATGATCAGAACCAACTCTTGGTCTTCTCTTTTTTACCAATTGAAAATTTTCCACAACAGTACCTTTTAATCATCAAAGTTTCATCTCCATCCATGGAAGTCTTATTTCTCCAATTTTCTTCAGCAATTATCACAACAATCAATCATTGATTCTCTTTTCCATTTTTTTAAGCATAAAGTAGACTTCCACTCTCCAAAAGCTTATCACTGATACTCCACATACCGTACAAAGTTTTTACACGTAACCACACCTACGAACCCGTAAAATTATGTGGTTCCAAGTTGGATTTTGTTCCAATTTGGATTTACAGAGACAGAATTGGCTCAAACCCGCATCCACCCATGAATGAGCATAATTTCATGAGTTTGCGGTTTGCCGGTTCAGATCCGAACCAGCAAAATTCCTTTTTTTAAAAAAATAATAATAATAATTATCTTTAAATTCTAACAAATTATCTTAATATATTAAAAAATAAATTATAATAAAATATCATGATATTTAGTCATATTATAATAATACATACTTTTATTTAACCTACAACTTAATACATCATTGTACAATTATCAATGTAATTCTCAATTTATTTAAAAATATTACATTTTAGTACATCTACTTATAGTAAACTAGTTAGTGCAACTCCCTCCCGCACGTTTAGTGATTAATCTATATTATAATTGTAACCCTTTAAAGAAAAAAAGTCACTAAAAATATTATTTTTTTAATTTATTTTTCCTTACCTAACTTTTTAAAAATAAATCGTAACCCTTTAAAGAAAAAAATCACTAAAAATATTATTTTTTAATTTATTTTCACTTGCCTAATTTTTTTAAAATAAATCAATTTAGTCTAAAACAAAACCAGAGCAATTACTTCTTCACTACCTCAGTTTTTATTATAAATAAGACAACTGCTGCAGCCTCCTCTTCGTAGAAAATGGCACGGAACATGAAGAACAAAGCTGTGTGTTACGATCACAGTGATGGGGAAGAAGACGTTGAGTACTGTCCTAGCCTCTCATTGACGAAGCTGAATCTTGGTCCAAGAAAGAAACTTATCGTTATCGGTCTTGGAGGGCTGCTTTGCCATAGAATTTGTCGAAAAGAGAAGTCAACCGTTCCAGTTTATCGCAGCCCTGACGCTGCCTATGGAAGCTATACAGGCGAGTGAGGTTGGAGTTGTGAATATTATTGTTAAATTTGCACCTTCCTTTTTTTCTTTTTCTTTTTTGATATATAAACACTGATTTGAATTGCAGTTTACAGGAGGCCTTACTGCACAGACTTTATCAAATTTTGCCTCCAAAGATTTGAAGTGGGAATATGGTCATCTGCAAGAGAGTCAGTTTATTTTAACCACTCAAAATGATATCTCTGTGTTTATGGGTCCTGTTGATGTTAGCATGTCAAATAAAAACATGTTTTACATTTTGGTTTTTGTTACCCGCATAAACTTTGGTTTTGGTTTTATTGGAACTATTCGATGTGTTCTTATGACATACGTTAATAATAATTTTTAGCAACTTTTATAATAACCAGGTGGTATATGAATAATGCTTTGGATTGCATAATGGTGGGTTTGAGAAGCAAACTGTTATTTGCTTGGGTAAGCATTAGAAATAGTTTCAGATTTTGCAATTTGTAACCTATGTCCAAGATGTCAGACATATGTTAGATAAAATCCTGCAGGACCAAAATGAATGTACCAATTCTGGGTTCTCTACCTTGGGGAACAAAGACAAACCTATCTTTCTAAAGGAGCTGAAGAAGATATGGGAAGACAAATATTCTAATCTTCCTTCCACCGTACGGCAGTATTCTTCATTGAACACGTTGTTAATCGATACTGATGCCTACAAGGCCCTGCTAAATCCGGTAAAATGTCTACCAGCAATTATGCATTTGTAGCTGCTCGAAGAGTTTTGTAAGCTTGTTTTTTGTTGTCTTGCAGCCTCACACAGCAGTGTTTCCAACTGAGTACAAAGCGAACCATGTCAATGATACTGCTTTAGGTGAGCTCTGCATACATACGTTACACAATCTTGCAAGAATTTCATCTGATTGTTAATTTTGTGTTATAGGTCCTAAAGGTGAACTTCGGTTGTATTTGACTGGTCTGGTGGATTCAGATGATGTTCCCTCGTACGTGAAACACCACCCTTTTGGACAGCCTGCAATAACACCCACGCACCCTGACTGGGGTTATTATTCCAAGGTCATCCGCCATAACCGCAAGGACTAATCAGTGTTCGAAAGTGAAGCTTGAAGAGATAATAAGAATGTAATAAACTCTCAGCTAGATTCTGCAGGGCTTTGCTTCTCTAGTATGATGAATTGCAACTATCTATTTCCATATCAATGAACTAATATTCGGCAGATGGACCAAAATGCTTTTTCAGGACAGGGTCGATCATAGAACGGCAAACAAAGAAACATAACCCGAGTAAAGGATTAAATAAATAGTCTAGATATAGGACATTTAACAATCAGTACACCAAAAGATTGCAGTCTGAAACTGTTTCTAATTTCTAATATTCAGGCAGCAAGTTTGGATCTTTATGTTAATGAATCTAACTGTTACAATATCAATGCAAACAAGATTAGTCTAGTAATTCAGTTTGTCACGTCAGACTCCAAGTCTCCGAATACACCTGAAGATGAAAAATTTCTTAATAGATTTGACGTGTTTCGTTAAATCTAACTAGTAATGCAGATATGAACAAACCTTGTATAAACTATTCACTTGCCAAAGACACGTTGATATCAGGAGATGGCCCGTGGTTTGATGTAGTTTCTGAGCCATTCCAACCAGCACTACGTGAAGAAGAGACATTTGCCACATGTTTATCGTTTGCCAAATTGTCTGGTTCTCCATGGCTTTGTCCGGGTAATGTTGTTATTGGGACTAAACAGGTCTCATCAGGTTTTGCTTGTGAGATTGGTCTTGCCGCTGTTACTGTATCTGGAGCACGGGGGGACATAGAAGGTGTCATATGCTCACGATGGTGCTTTCTCTTATGCACCTTGTAACCGTTTGGCGTGAAACTTCCGACCACAATCTAACAAATGAAGCAGAACCAACGCAAGTTATATTGATGATTAACTGTTTACAATGATTTATCATTTCTTAAGAATAACAAGCAACAAAGCAGTGTAGCTCCATATATGTTTCATCGTAGAAAACCAGCATGACAAGTGTATCAGTGTATCATTAAACTACTTCAACTTAGATATTAGAATAAAGCGCATTTCAGTTCTTGTAAAGCCACAGATTTAACCTATTCAGATTGCATTTAGTACACAAAGAATTCTGTAAAATCAATAGCAAGTGCAATATAATATCTTCATAAAGCATGAGGTAGAATAATGAAATACGAGACATATTTTAATAACCGGTGAAGTTTTAAGTGATTCATTTTATTATATTTCGAGACAGGTTCCTTAAGATGTATATTTATAGGGTGTGATTACATAGTTTGTCCTGAAAATAATTTTTTTCATTTACATCCTCCATATTTAAAATCATATATCTCAATGCCACGCTTACATATCAATATATTGGCTACTGAGAAAATGGTTCAATACAGCAGTTAATAGTACCAGAATTAGGAAAATGTGCTGGAAAATCCTTTTCAAAACTTATGGGTTTATTTTCGAACAACTTAGACAGAGAAAGCCAATAATGTCTTACTTGGATAGGACTAGCGGCAAGTAATAAACCAGCAACACCACCGCCTATAACACGTCCATCAGGTCCTGCAAGTGAAACACTCAATCCACCGGTCCTATTTCTTACACCACCAGTATCAGTTACTGTAAATGAGCCAGATAATGACAGTAGCTCAAAGCGACCCTGCACAAAATATTTGTATGACGTGTTAAAAGGATACGAATAAACACATCTCAATAGAGATTTTTCAATCAATATAAGTTAACTAATCATCAAAAACCAACACCGCCAAGTGGCACAAACATAAACTACATTACAGGAACTTTTGGAATTTAGTCTAGTAATTTAATGGTATCAATTTTAGAACAACCAGGTGGTAATCTATGTTATATAAACATCTATTATATGACCTGCTTCCCAACAAACTATGCGAAACTGGTGTAAACAACTCCCGCTCAATTGGTGAAGGGTCTCGGATATTAACAATTAAATGGCCTCAAGTTGAACGGTAAATCAAGGCTAAAGTTTTTTCAACATCATGTAGACTAAAATTCAGGTCCTAAAATGAGGCAACCAGACAAAACAAGAATTTTGTGTACTGCAATCAAGTCCAACTGACTATATTATCCATAACGGAAAAACAGAGTAAAAAAGAAGCCACAACTGAAAAGAAATATCTCAAACTTCAAATGAACTACATTCAACTGGTATAAAAAAAAAAACAATCAACACATGCATGAATTATCATTATTAATAAAACATCTTTATGAGCATATGCCATTGCAGCTTTCCGGAGTAAATAGAATTCTATTACCACTTAAAACATAATTAGTTCCCTAACTCACGCCTTTACCCTTTGAAATCTTTGGTTTTCATTTTTAATTACAAATTTGGGGTTTGAGAGAGCGAGATACGACTTGAACCCACAACCTCAATTATGTGGGTTTGGAATCTTCGTCTTAAACCTCCATTAAATGCCTTAAAAATTCTATGTAGTTTTGATGATTTGGTAACCAACTAGTCACAGTGGTGGCACAGAGAGAAGAGAGAGAAAGAGAGACTACGAACAAATGTCCACCCTTATCGTTATGGGGAATTGGCATGTGCTAACATATAAGATAGAGATTGACTGAATGAAAATGTACAGAACAGATCAACTCCGGACACTGAAATTACACTCGAACAGAACGAGAGGGTGCAAATTAAGACATTCATACACAGTAAGTGCATTTACTACAAACATGGCAGGATCACATCTAGATGCAAAAAGTTCAGTGGGTTTCATGCGAGCATAAGTTTGAGATCATGCCTCATATGTAAGGATACCACCAGAGGACCCAGGTTGGCGAATAGTAACATTCGAAACAGCTCCATTGGCAGAGAGGACGCAAATTCCTCTAGGCCCCTTGTGCGAAAATGAAAGGATCTTCCCTGCAACATCCTGCAAGCAAATGCAATTTAAATAAGATTCATGTCCCCTGCAAAAAATTCTTTAACTAGTCATGAACACTAATAAATTCGTACATTACCTCCCCAGTATTAACGGTGACAATATGCGGGGTGAAGTCCCCTCCGGCTGTGTTCGCAAACAACTCACCTTCATAGATCAAAGTTCAAATGTAAGATCATATCAAATTATAACAATCTAAAGCAAATTGCTCACATTAGAAAAGCTACATCAGAGGGCAAATATATATGCAAATGGAACAGAAACTAGTTCGTTTAAATTTCAGTGAGCATGAGCCCTAATTTTTTTTTATTTTTTTTTCACATTTACAGTGAAGGAAGAACAAAAAAATTTAACAGTCAAATACCATCCAAGTCAGCCAATTTACAAATAACATAAAAATTAGAAATTTAAAAAAGGAAAGTTCTCTGCTAAGTTGAAAATAAGATCTCTGGCCCACCATAAATCAACCTAATAATCCTCAATTCTTCAATGGAGATTTTATCAACTAACCTCCTAATGGGGTTGGTGAGACAATGAAGGACCAAAATTAAATAAATAAAAGAAGAAAGATTTATTCTTTATGGCTCTCCCTCTCCTCCTGGTTTCTCTCTAAAAAAACTATGAAAACAATGTAAACTTGTATACTATTTACCCAAAACAAGAAATGTTAAAACAAAAATATTCAACCAAAGAATAAAATTTTAAATCTATCTCCTTTTAACATTTTCTTGGAAACCAAACAAAATCATAAAAAAATTTAAAAACATATATATATTTTGCAGGAGCAGACCTAAAGAAGCAAGGAGCTGCCAGTTACCAGAACCAGGAGGCCTGCCTCGACCCCTTTTCGAAGAAGAAAAATCTGGAGATGGAGTCAAAGAGAAACCAGGAGGAGACGACGACGCCACAGCCGTCTTATTATAAGAAGATGGCAACGTCCTCAAGTTTCCCTCCGAGTCGTACTTTCTAGGCCTCCCTCTCTTCTTCTTCCCAAACAAATCCGCACTACTCCCGCTGTTCCCTTGCGGCGTCGCCACAGCCGCTGCCGCAGCAGCGCTCTCCATTCTCCCCATGCTCAACGCCACCGGCGGCGGCTGTGGCAACACCAAGTTGCTACTCACTGGAGGCGGCGAGTCCGTGTAGGAGCCGCCACCACCACCACCACCCGGTGATCCAGACACCGTGCTCTCTTTTTCCTCCATTGGATATGAGATATTGGTTGTGAAGAGTAGTCGTAGCTAGAAGTAGTAGTAGTGTAATGCTGTTTGTTTGTCTTCGAGAAGTGGAAATAGTAGGAGTTTTGTTTGAACAAATGGCGCCAGAAGTTGACTGTAGAAGCTTTTTTTTGAAGTTGTGGGGTGATCTAAGACAAAGAGTGAGACATTTTATGAACTTCCCTCCATTAATGGAGAACAAATACACCAACTCTCTGTGCAAAAACTTCACTTTTTTTTTTCTTGTCTGGACTCCACACTCTAATACTACATTTCACTTTCCCATTTTTACCCTTCTACTACTTTTCCATTTTCTTTTTCTTTTCTCGTTTTTCCCCCAACCAACCACATATATATATATATATATATTTTTTTTTTTTTTTTTCTCACAATCTTTTTACCTTTATTTCAGTACCTCACTATTATTAATTTTTATTCATTTCTATGACATCAAAAATATATATTTCTTTATAGATTTTTAAGAGCTGAATTTAAATTTGAACTTTTTTACTTAATACATCCTAAAAGACGATATTTTATTACGATTGTTATAACAAATTTTGTAACGCAAGTCTACCATAAAAAGATTTAAATTTATAGTATAAAAATTTAAATTCTTTAATATTTATTATAAATTTATCCGTCACAAATATAAATTTTTTATAATTATATATTACATATTTAATACAGATTTAATGTGATATTTATAATTATTTTAAAATTTTATTTATGAAATTAAATTTCATACAAAATAATTCATTAAAGCAATTAGTATTATTAATTATTTTAGAAAATCAAATTACAAAATACTACAATCTTACACGTTTTACACGTGGTTTTTATTAGCATTTAATCTTAAGGAATTAAATTATAGTATTTTATTTTCTGCTACAAAATCATACGTTTGGATTTACTCCTATAAATTTAAAAAAAAAAAAAGTAAGGAAAATAATTCTTTAAATTTACCCATAATTAACAAAGAAGAATTTACAGTTGAGGGGCAAAATGGTAACATGACATAACATTTTTTTTTTCCTTGGAATTTGTGAAAAACAGAGAGAGAGAGAGAGGTGTAATAAGAAGGCAAATTTTAGAAGTCCACGAAACTCACTTTTGTTTGGATTAAAAATGCAGTCAAACTGGTGCTTTGCTGTTAAAGCTATAAACCCGCCATAAAATGATGCTTTTATTTTTTATTTTTTATTTTTAATTTATTTATTTTAACAAAAACCAAAGAAAGTTCAAATCCCAAACTTACGTTTCATTTCTAAATTCTTTGAATATAAATTCAAATCCAGAATTTTAATTTGTTCTCATTTAATATTTTATTTATTTTAATATATAATGATGGTTTGATAAGGGGTCCACTGATTTGATGGTTTTATTAATGGGGCAGCCTCCATGGTTGAATTTGTGAAGAGGAAAAAAAAAAATATTTTATTAGAAAATGTAAACAAATCAATGTAGTTTTATAAGTGAAGGATGGTGTAAAATGGGATTATTTTTTTTTTAACAATTTACAAACAATGTCTTTTAAAAAAAACTTACAAATAATTTTTTTTTTTTTAAATTACTATATATAATTCAATGTTTAAGGAGAGTTGTAAAATTTCAAATTTATAATCTCAATTGTTGAGATGCGATGGAGTATACTATTTAATCAATCTCATTTTATTTTAAAATAGAAAGTTTAAACGCTTTAAAATTAACAAAAGAGAAAGAGAATATTAATACAATAAAAATATTTATACAATTGATTTAAAATTAAATATTTGCAATAAATGTCATATATATTGTTTAAAAACATGTAGATTATATCTTTAAATATATTTTAGTGATAGTTTTTCATTATAATAAATACAAACCAAACTGTTATCTATTGTAAGATTAGGATTTGAACATAAAAATCTTGGACAACAACATCATAGCTTTGTTATAAGCTAAATTACCAAGTAGTGATAGTTTGTATTTTTATTAAAAACTATTAATATTGAGATTAAATGAAAAAATAACCTCATTTAAATAAAAACTTATGGTTAAAGCATGATTCTAACTTTTTTGCTCCACCTAAATAGATTTTTTTTTTTTAAATATGTATAATTATAAGATAATCAAGCTTGTTGAGACCTGCCGAGATTAACCACCATATGTGCGTTTTGAATATTTATTTTCATGATGGCAGATATCTATGCTCACAATAGAAGAAAAAAACTATTCACACATGGTGAGAATTAAACTCTAACATTAAGGTGAACGGAAAAATACTAAAATTATGACTTATGAGTGAATTTAGTTTTGAGATAAATTTGTTATATTGGGTTTTGCTCAATGAAATAAACATTCTTTTTTTTTAAATCCTTTTAAATTAGATTAAGATACATGACATATGTTATATATATAAAAAAAATTATTTATTATTATTATAATTATTATTTTTCTATTTTTTAGTCCATAAGTTAACACACATAACGAGAGCGTCCACTTGTAGTAAAGTGGTTAGTGTAACTCCCTATTACTTTAGTGTTGAAATGTTTAATTCCTACAATACACATATCAGTATATGTGGGTAATTTTTTTTCCATTATTGTTAATCACGTTTAGTGATTAATATCGACAGATTTCGACAGTTATTAATACGTCCTTATATCCTTTAAAAAAAACCCAAATGATGAATAAGAAAAATAAAATCAAAGTAAAATAATAATAAATAATAAATTATTATTATTATTATTATTAATTTTAGAAAATCCAATTTTTAAGTCTGCAAAAAGCAACAGTGATTAAAAGCTGTCGGCAAGACCGTTGACGGCCCTGACCAAAAAACACAAACACGCAATCTTTTTCTATTAACGTTTGTTAAAATGGGATATGATTCCCTGCACCATTCTCGCTGTTTAAAAACTCTAATTCTTCAATCTTTGACCGTCAACTTCGATCCTGGAATATACATCTGACGACTGCTGGTTGATAATTTGGGATTCCATGGCCCCTACCTCCATGACATGCCCTGTTTGTAACGTCAACGTCAGTCAGTTTATTTAGATCAAATGGATCATAATCGTAAAATGGAAAAAACGGCGTCGTTTTTTTAGGTTCACTTAGATGATTGTTTTTTATAACTTTTCGAGTACAGTACCTCTGTTTTTGAGTACTCAGTACTCACAGACTGTTGACAGACAAAGCACACAGACAGCGCCATGGATGTTGAATTGCTGACCAATGGACCAACAAACTCTCCAATTCTTAGGAATGGTCCTGTTTGGCTCGAACCGGTTTTACATCAGGAGTGCTGATTCCGGTTCAAAACCGGTTAGGAACTGATTAATCGGAACCGAAACATAAGGTTTGGCTTTCGATTTTTGATTTTAGGGAATCAAAACTACCGGTTCAAAATTGTCGATTTCGATTCCCTAATCGGTTCCATTTTTAAAATTTTTAATATAAAAAAAGGAGTCTGGTTCTGGTTCATAAAACTGACGGTTAAACAGCCAGTTCTCGAAATTGGAGGAGTAACCGAAACTGTGGTTCCTCTCTCGATTCCAGAGCCGACACAGGAATCGCGGCCAATCCTACCTATTCGTGTCAGGTTCATAGGACTTAGATGGAGAGGTAGAATCGAAAGACAGAAATTGAGAGGGTCATAATTTAAGAACTCAAATTTATTACTATATATAAATTTTTTATATTGAAATTAAATATATATATATATATATATATTATATATAAATTATGGGGTGGTTAGGGTCCCTCGACCCCAAAGCGATCCGCCCTTACTTTATTGCATTTTCGAATTATAAAATATAAGAAAGTCTCATGTCTCGAGATTATATTTATTGTTTTTGCATGTTTGCTAATTATCTTCAATCGCCAACTTGATTGTATTCATCCGATACTCCGAAAAAAAATTGTTTAATTAATGTGATATTTTAAAAGTTACACCAATTTTAAATCGTTTTTTGTATACAAAGGTAATTTTAAAACAATCAATGCAACCTATTGCATGTTATATGCAATAATAGATCCTATGATAATCGAGAGTTAAGACAATACGGTAGTAAATTTTTTCACGTAAATATTAATGAAATTGTCCATTCGAGTATTATTTTACTTCTTCAATTCTTAAATTTATGTTGATCGAAATAACTATAAAGGTGCATTTCCGCGTAGCAAAAGCTCCGATTGTGTAGGCGCATACTCTACATTAAACATTTATGCACAAGGCAACTATTAACCATGGCAGCATTTAGCTTGGCAAAGATAGAAGGTTCTGAATAAATGCTTATTTTCATGAAACTGTTTTAAAAAATATAATAAAATAAGTGCTTTTTGGTAGTTGAAGCACATTGAAGCAAAACAGTGTAAATAATATAAATGACTAATTAATGACCTACTAAGCACTATAGATTTTATACACATACGATTATAGGTTGAGTGATTGGTACGTATCTCTTCTATCTAAGTAGATATTCAGAACCGTATATTTATTTTTTGAGTAAATTCGGATTACATATTTAATAATTTATTTTGAAAGGTTCCGACGGACTTATTATTAAATTTGTAATTATACTTTTAAAAAAATTATATATTTTATTTTATTTTTATAATAGTTACAGCATCACCCCCTCATCCATTACCATACATGATTTATCAAATCCTTCTTATAATTAATTATAGTTTCTTTAATGAATAATTAATTGCAAATAATGATTAATTCTGTCACTTGAATAATAATAATAATAATAAAGTCTATCAAGTCTATATGATTATAAAATAAAAAACTAGATCAAGCTTTAGCACATTAGAATTTGGTGTGTGCTAAAACTTGAAAAAAAATTATTAAAAAAAATAAGTTCAAATTAATTTTAACTTAACATAAGGTCTCTTACTTCGATGGTTAAAGGTCTCAAAATCCTCTAAGTTACCAAGGTTCAAATCATTGTATAGACATGTAAATATATATTTCTACCATTGTCCATAAAAATGTAATTATGTGGATAAACCCCTTTTATTGTTGGAAGTAGTTGTCCGAGTAGTTAGTCTCGGTAGTTTTTATCTTCCGTTGCTGAGAACAGTTGTCCGGACTTGTACTTGTATGATTTAATATCGGTTAGGTCCTGATAGTCATTTGACCAGTAAGAGTTTAGATTTTAAAAAAATTAATTTTAACTTCAAAATCGATATTAAAAATCTTAAACGTAAAATCACCGCTCAATGTGGCTTGGTGGTAAAGATGTTCATTCAGCCTGACAATAATTTAAGTTCAAGTCGTCACTACCGTAGTGGTATATAAAAAAAAAAAAAATCTTAAAGGTAAAAGTAAAAATAAACAATTTGAATTTCAAAATTTTGAGATTATGTAACTGTAAAGTTATTTAATTTTTGTGGAATGTAATTATTGAATCAACCTTTTAAATATTAAAATGACTTATTTTGTTGTTTATTTTATTTTATTTTATGCGGTTAGTTAACTTCAAGCTTTTCTAAAGATGCATGCTTGAATTCTTCAAGTCATAGAAGACGGCTAGGTCGTTAAAATAATATAAAAATAAATCAATTTTCCTACACTTATAATATGCATATTATAAATTTATATTTTTATTATGTATAGAAAAAAATATTTAATGAGTGCATATCTACTCATAAGTGGTTGGTGTACCTCCCTTTCATCTTAGTGGTGAGTATATTCGAACCTATATTTAGTAATTAATCTTCTATTATGAAAGTAAATATTCAAACTGTGCGTTTAGTGATTACTTTCGATAGATTTTGATAATTATTAATTTTGTAATTGTACTTCAAATTTTTTTTTTTTATAATCGTGTATGCTTTCTTTGTTTGGAAATTTTTCTCTATTCTTTTTATAGGAGCATAACATGTTTTTTATATGAATGTCATAAAAATACATTTTATTTACTTTATGTTGTTAAAAATAAAAAAATAAAGAGTGGTTGAAAAAAAAAAGGAGGATTTGCTATTGAGGAGCATGTGGGGTTAAAGATTTTCAAGGCAACAAATAACAAAAATCCTAATAATTTTTTAATTTCCATGACAGTTCATTGTGAGCTTTTTCTGCTATTAAAATTAAAAAGGAAATTTGGCTTTTCAAATTCCAATACACGCCTTGATAAAAGTAAAAGTAAAAAAAAATTAAATAAATAAATAAATCAAATATGTCGAAGAATCCCAACAAAAAAATAGAAAAAAATAAATAAAAGGTAGGGGGGAGGGGGGACCAGTCTAAAAAAATTAATTAAAATTATTATTAGAAGATAAATTTGAATGAATAAGCATGAAATAAAGCTGCAGAGCTATAATTAAAGTTGAAAAATTTAGATTAAACCAAATTCTCTTTTTAAAATTCCACGTGGATTGATTCTTCTAGACTCTCTCAGGATCATTTTTTTTATAATTAATTTTTATTAATTTAGATTAACCAGTCCCTTCTGTTAATTAGCTGGTCTTTTATTATTATTATTTTTTTCTTCCTTTTCTGGTAAGCAAGCTAATATTCTTAATCGTCTATCATAATTGCCTTTTGATTTTAAACATATCTTTGCTTTTTAAGATTATGGCTGGCTGCACTGAAAAACTGGGTTATTATTTATTTATTTATTAACATCCATTCTAAGGTACATGGTATATAATAACACATGTCGCCTCCTGGTTCGTTTGCTAAGAGCGAAGAAAAACTTTTAGGGCACGTTTATTTGACGTAACAGGATGATATTGGACTATTTTTAAGTCCAATCTTATATTCAGTGTGTAAGCAGGATTGACTAAGCTAATCCTATGTCATATATTTTATCTTCCTGTCATATTAGGCGGGATAATTTTATTCCATATTTTTTAAGTAAAATTAAATTTAAATAATTTTATTTTTATTAAAATTAAATTTAATATAATATTATTTGGATTAATTTTATATTACATTAAATATAAAACATAATTATTTTTTTATCAAATCCCAACAATACTAAATAAAGGACAATATTAATTTTAGTTTAGTCTGTATTGCACTAAACACATTACAATATTTGTTTAATTTAATTCAATCCTATAAAAATAGTTCAATCGAATTCTGTACACCAAACACACCCTTATCGATTTTGATCGTTAAATTAAAAATTATCGTGACAACTAGAATATATCAATCACTACATATATCGATGTATAATCCAGACAACTACTTTTACAACCCAAAAAAAAAAAAAATACTTATACCACAATATTTTAGAGAATGGTGGGATTTACACCTCCCCTATAAATACGAGAGGAGAGATATATACCACCCAACCAATAGTAAATTCTTTTGTTATTATTAACTCAATTATTTTAGATTTTTTTTTTTTTTTAACAAATTGCCTTTACACGTGAGAATGTTTTAGTGTATGAAATCACTTAAAAGAAAATTAACTTATTGTGCAAATATCCTTTTTTTTTTTTTTACATTTAATAAAATATTTACATGTGTATAATATCCAGTTTATAAATATTCATTCCCAAATAACAAATTGTCAGCATATATTGGAAAATATCAAACTGGGCAGTCTTATGGGCTGTCAATTGACCCAAACCAGTACTATTTTGTAAGCTTTATTGATGGTGGGCTGGACTTAACTTTTGTCAAAGTATTTGGGCTTTTTACTTGGTTTTGATCTAATTCAACCTTGTAATTCAGCCCATCCCCAAATCTATAAATTTACACTCTTTTTTTTGTGTCACGATTCGAATTTTAACACTACTTTCTAACGCATCTATGTATAAAATAAAATTGGGTTAATGTTAATATTTAATTATTTTTTTGATAGCTTGATTCTTGAACACTACTACGAGGGCATGGGCCCATGTCTCTTTTCTTGAAGAAACTGAGCTTGAAAACCGGCAAGATTGATTGATAGTTCTTGTAAATTTAGTTGGCTCCTCCTATCATTGGCATAAAAATCGATGTGATGATGTTTTTCATTACAATAATTGAGGAGAAAACCAAACCCTTTTGCACCGAATTCTCAAATTGGTGAGATTTTTTCTTTTTTTCCTTGTAAAATTTGACATCAAGGGTCAAATAGTATCTAACGAGATCAGATAATATTAAATGTTATAAATTTAAAAGTCTTCTCAACTTTTATGATTTAATAGCTAAAGATGAAATTCGAACCCCTATTATAAGAAGTAAAGTAGAAGTATTCAACTGCTTTATTACCGGTGAATATACTAAATTGGTGAGATATATGAAATCAATTGAACTACAAAATAGTACAAAAAGAAGAAGGTGAAATAGTACATGTAATCTCAGTAATCCTGCACATGTCTCCTTGAAGTATAGCATAGCCCGGATTACATGGGTCTTTTTTCTCAGTCGAAGGATTCTTTTTCTTCTTTCTTGGGTTCTCGTGCTGATTTTTGAGTCATTTCAGTACTAGCCGCGCTCGACGGAGATTCTTATACCAATTTTAATGTCTCGATTCAAGGTCCCTACACACAGGCCATAGCTGCCCCTACCTTTCCTTTTCTTTGTCAACCATCCCATCTTTGTATTTGTAACTTTGTTCGTTACAGGGCCGCTCTTCACAAACCCACCATCCCACCATGCCTCTCCTAAAATTTGCTAGCTGATTGATCGTTTGTTGCTGTGGTGGTTGATTGATTTTGAGAATTCAGTATTTTGATAATTTCCTATCGAATATATATAATGATTCGAATTTACAAATTCATGTATGTGGATAAGAAACTATGCGTTTGAATTTACCATACGTCACCTCAACTTTTCTGATTCGAGTCCGACGCTGCTGTCCGAAAATTAATCAACAACAAAGGAAGTCCAAAGCTGGGAATTTATAAAATGGATTGTTTAGTGTACTAGAAGTCAGCTGGAGTTGAATTTTTGAAGAAAGAGAATTGCAAAAAAAAAAAATGTGGATGGTTAACATATTAATCCTAGTAGCTACAGTGATAGATCTCTGAGTTAGACAGCTTAATTTTAAAAAGATAGAGAGGATCAAGGTAATCATATTCCAAAGCCATGATTATCGATTTGGTCCTACTACATCTCGCTTTAGTCTACCCAATTTTGCTTTAATATTTCTCTTTTATTTTTCACTTTTTGTAATAGAAACCATCCAACCAACACCAAACAAACCCCAATTCTATCTCACACTCATTAGATTTTGTGCACAATTTTAATACATGTCTGAAAAAAAATCATATAAATGAGTTGTTAAGAGAGCTTTTGACCAAATGTGGAAACATGCGTGTGTCTACAAATGTGTAGCAACTAGAAAGCAATAGAGAGAGTATAAATATTGATAGAAGTAAACTCCTGTATCTTGTTATTCTCAACCTCCGTAGACATAGCCTTTGTAGTGAACCACGAAAATAGCTTGTATTATGTTGTGATTTGTTTGTATGCGATGTTTTATTGCCTAGTGTTTTGTGTTAATATAGTTAGGACATTATTTACAAGATGTTTGATAAAATTTCCAAGTGAGCTATGTTTGTTTTTTGTTAAAAAATTATATTCGATTATAATGGTATTTTTGTATAGTTGTGTCTAATATTCATATTATTATTATGCTGTCGAGAACCGTGTCAAAAAATTTGCACTTTCAAGCTCCAATATTGTTCTTTTGTTGAACAATGTCATGCCTAGCAATCAAACACTAGCTTCCAATTAAGAAGAAAATAATAAGCTGACGCATGTCTCTCCTTTTTATCATCACCATCTCTCTCATATTCCATTGACAACATAATAGCTTTGGATGCTCTGTGATGAAAAGAAGAGAGGAGAAGAAGAAGAAACACACAGAAACTTCCTCATCATTGTGATGAAAAATGGAAGAGTGGACCAGCTAGCTTTAATGAACTTTATGTTAGGGATTGGAGACAACAATAATGTGGTTGTTAATTATGATGCCTATTGGCCTTTTTTTTTTTTTTTTTCTTTTTTTTTTTTTGCTGGGTTTTGTTTTGTTTTGGTTCCTTTGTGCACACTGAAATACATGGAAATCAAATCATGCATGCCTTCGTGCTAGCTGCTACACTTCATGATCTTCTACCACTACACAAAATTTACCCATCTATAATTCTATATATTTAATTGCATGTTTTGTATAATACTGTATATTTAATCGCCCTTTCAAGATATATAAAAAAAAAACCAAAATATTCTAGTGTGCTTGGGTTTTTTAAGGAAATTTTTTTATAGGCGAGCACACGATAAGGTATGTATTATTGCACAAAGTGTATTACTACGGGTTAGTGATGACTACGGTTCTAGAATTAACGGTTTCGATTTTCCTAAGGAGGGAACCAGAACTGTGGGTAACCGGTTCTGGAACCGTAGGTTCCCCTTCGGTTCCTGTTCTTGATCCGATTCTCGAAACTGAAATCATTTTTTTCTTTTTTTTTACTCTGAGACACAATTTTCTTTTTTATTTTTTTAAAAATTTCCAAAACTGGCAGTTTTGATTCCAAAAAAATAAAAAAAAGGAACCGGGACCGTGAATCCCAGTTCCAGTTATCCTATTTAGAATCGGTTCTGAACCGACTGTTGGTTTGAACCCAACTGTGGCCAACACCACTATGGGTTGAATTGAAGTTTTTCTCCCTCTATGAAAATGAAAAAGAAAATAAAGTCAAAAGGAGAGTATTATAATTAGTCGGTTGGAGACTTTGTGAGGTCAATTTTTGGACCATTAAAATTTAAATGAAACCATCATCGATCACTAACTAATCAACTTGTTTTTGAGAAATTGTAAAACAAAATTAATTAATTACTTAAACAGCCCAATTATTGCTCTTTAGATACCTGCCTCATTAAGAAACTTTAGTGTAATCAAGCACGAATCCAATAATCTTTTTATTAGGCATGGAAAAAAGTTTTTTTTTAATTATTATTATTATATTTTTTAATACTATTAATTTTAGATTGTTTTGGGTCAAATATTTAACTATTTTCCATAATTGGAGCCAGAATGCAAATTGCAAAAGTGTGTTAATTAATCTCCATTGTAGTTAATGATTTGATTGAGCTAGTGAAGAATTGTTTT
Organism: Xanthoceras sorbifolium; assembly: GCA_003430845.1. Classification (NCBI taxonomy): domain Eukaryota; kingdom Viridiplantae; phylum Streptophyta; class Magnoliopsida; order Sapindales; family Sapindaceae; genus Xanthoceras; species Xanthoceras sorbifolium. Next base: position 27,824,565 of record CM010612.1, read on the forward strand.
ACAAGTTATGTGCAAAAAGTCAATTGTCTCCTAATAATTTGGTGAGATAATAAAAAGTTTTTTAGCCAAAAAAAAAAAAGTTTATTATTGTACATAACCAGTAAGAATTTTTCCGAATAGATTTTTTACAAGTACAACTAGTTGTTTAAAATAATAGTATTACTTAAAATGATACAATTTTAAGTTAAAGAAATTTATAAAATTAATAAAATATAATAATATTATATTAGACATTATAAATTTTTTTTTTTTTAAATCTAACATCTTTACGGGTCAAAAGACTACCTTATCAAATTATACAAGCACGATACAGACAACTAATCACAGTAACGGGAAATGAGAACTACCGGAAGTTCAAGACTAATGGTCCGGACAACTACTCTTAACAACGGGAGGGATCTACTTCTAACACGGGAGAGAGGTCTACTCCTAATACGGGAGAGAGGTCTACCCACACAATTGTATTTTTATGGGTAATTGTGAGAATATATATTTACATATCTATATAATGATTTGAACGCCTCCAACCATCAAGGCAAGGGACCTTGTGTGACATCATAAAATTTTTAAAACTTCAAAAATATCTACTCGAAAAAATTTAAAATTTAAGCTCCTTTTAGTGAACGTAAAATAACTTTTTTAATAGTTCAAAACCTCTACTAGATTGACAACTAAACAACATGAAAAAAACTGAATAGTGTTTTTGACTCTTCAAAGACATCTTTTAAAATCAAAATCTTTTTTTTAAAAAAATAAAAATCTCTTCTTTTTGAAAATTAATATTCCCCAAATTATATACCAACAACAAAAGTACTCTGTCAACTTCACAAGCTAAACAAAACAAAACAAACCCTAATATTTTACCCATACCAAGATAGTTTTTATATATATATACACATATATATATATATATATATATTTATTCATTTTTTCTTTCAATGAAGATTCTTTTTACTTTGTTTGGTCCATGTCACTGTCTTATCTTCACTGTGGAAATTTTGGTAACATTTTCAATCCAAAGTCTAAGAAAACCCAAACACTGCATCATCTTATTTCACTCGTGAACGCAACATATATAACAATTGTTAATTGCACCAAAAGATACAAGAACAGAGATAATAACAGTTTTTCATAAAAATTAATAATTGTAAAACATTTGATACAATGCCAGCACATGCTTGCTTTAAGGAGTCGCATTTTGAATGAAAAGGTTTACAAGTTAGGCGACTTGGCAATTTGGGTTTGACAATTACTTGGGTTCATGCATGTTTGATTAAGCACTAATCTTTATTAAACTTTTATTGCACATCAAGTTAAAAAAAAACTAGGAGAAGATATTTCGAGAGTTTACTTGGATGGAAAGATAATTAGGGTTTGAAGTTTTAGAATAGTTAAAATGATATAATATATTGGATGAGTAGTTCATTTGTTAAGGACAGTTGGAGTCTTTATTCGTTCGGATAAGATTATGTTTCAAAATACGATTAACGCGTTGTACATTATGATAATTCGGATAAGAAGTTTTAGAATCCATTGAGATTAACTTTAATGGTGAACTAATATATTGGATGAGTAGTTTGTTTGTGTGGACCAATTGACACTTGTTCGGATAATATCATGTTTCAAGATACGGTTGTCGCGTAAGTATATTATGACAGTCGGTGCACATCAGACCAATGTGTGCTCAATAATTTATAGAGTTTATTTGGATGTGACAATAATAAGAGTTAAGAATTTTAGAACAACTTTAATTGTGAAATAATAGTTTGTTTATAAGGACAGTTGGTACTGTTATCTGGTCGAATAAGATCATGTTTCAAAATACAATTATCGCATTGTACGTTATGATAGTGGGCGAAGTTCACACCAACTTGTACTCAATTCCGAAATTTATTTGAATGTGATAATAATGAGTTAGGATTTTTAAGAATCTATTGAGATTAACTTTAATTGTGAAGTAATATATTGACATTAACTTTATTTATTCGGATGAAATTATATTTCAAAATACGATTATCGTGGTGCATATTATGATAGACAACATTGATCACACCAATATATACTCAATAATTTCCATAATAGATGAGTTATTCTCTAATGTAGAGATATTGTCATTCTTTTCGTATCAATATACCGTACAATACGCAAAGAATTATTTGAATGAGACAATTATAACTGTTGAGACTATCATCAAGAATGAGTGAAATAATATACTGGATGAGTTGTTCGTTTCAGCAAGGAAAAATTGGCATCGATTTTTGTTTAAATGAGATTTGCATCTCCACGTATAATTATTGCTTTGTAAACTATAAGTTTAATAATTGTTGAAATATGTCGAAATTAATCACTAAATATGTGGTCTAAATATTTATTTTCATAATAAAAGACATTTATTTCCACAATAATATAAGAAAATTATCCACACATACTGATAAATGTGCATGGAATTTGAGTCCTCACTATTAAGGTGATAGAGAAATACACTAACTATTTGAGTTATTAGTAGGCATGTTAGTTATTTATTAATAACTGTGCGATACAATATATAAATAATTAATAAAAAAATATTTTTTAAAATTAGATAATGCTAAACACAAATTAATAATATGCAGACATAAAAAGCCATATGTATTATTAATTTTCTTTCTAATAATTGTATATTAATTTTTTTTTTGAAATCTGACACTTTTTACGGGTCAGAGGACTATCGGGACTAATCGAAATTAATCATAATTAACATGGCCCGGACGACTACTCCCAGTAATGGGAGATGATAACTATTGGAACTAACGGCCCGGATAACTACTCTCAACAATGGGAGGGGTCTACTCCCAACACGGGGAGAGATCTACTCACACAATTGTATTTTTAGAGGCAATAGTGAGAATAAAATATTTACATGTACACATGAGGACTTGAAATTTGGTGACTTGGGGAATTTTGAGTTCTCCAACCAACAAGACAAGGGACCTTGTACAATAATGGTATATTATTGAATTTTACAATTTTAAATGCAAAGTTGAAAATAAGGAGAAAAATAAATCTATTTCCATAAAAAAAAAAAAAAAAACACAGAGAAGCGAGTAACGCCTTGCCAAAAAAAACCAGGCCGGTAAGGGAGACGTGATAGCAGAAGAAAGCGACACGTGTAGTAGAGGGCACGGTCGCACGGGACTACCACATACCACTTGCCCGCGCAGAGTCACTTGTGTCAGTAATATCGGTATTTGAATGTTCAAAAACCAAACCCCACCCCACCACAGCCCATCCTCTCTCTCTCGTTCTCTCTCCTTTTTTTTTTCTCTCTCTTTCTCTGTCGCCAAACACATTTCCTTTCCATTTCCTCTCCATTTCCTCATATCGACGGCTCTAACTGTGTCTAACATCACTCCTCTTTACTCTCCACCGCTCTCTCTATATCTGTTTCTCTCTATCTTTCTTGTTGAAGATCTGGAGATGGAGAGTGTGAGTTTTTTTTTCTTTTTTTAATTCTGAAAAGTTAGTTGAGCTTGAGATAAATTAAAGGCATGATCTTCTTTGGATCCTTCTTCAGTCTCTCTCTCTTTCTCGCCTGCGATTTTTTCGGGACTTTCGATCTGGATTTCTTCTACATTACTTGTCCTTCTTTTAAATAAATAAAATAAAGAATTTTTAGTAGTACTTCAGATTTTATTTTCTTTTTTCTTTTTTTCTTTTAATGAGTGAAAATGGAGACGTTTCAGCGAAGGCGGTCCAAGGTTACGAGCTTCACTGGTGATTTACTTAGTGCCGTGGAACCTGCATTTCACAGAGGTCTGATTTTTCTCTTTCTTTTTTTATTTTTAAGTCGTCATTCTGTTTGGTTACTGAGAAAACTGAGGAAAAAAAAAAGAAAGAAGTTTGAATTTGCTTTCTTCCTTTCTTTGTTTTTTTTTTCTTTTTGTTTGTGGAAAAAACGACGTAAAATGTTGAATTTGGCTCGGAGATTTTGAATTCAAGTTTTTCAAAGTTTTTTTTTTTTTTTCACTTGCATTTTCTTGGTGACCATACCGATTTCTTCTACTGTGATCAGAAATCAGAGAAAGCTTTTTAATCGTTTAGCTTCATTTCGTGTAGGCTTCTTGAAATTCGGTTTAAGATACTGAAAATCATGTACTTTCTTATTTCAAACTCTTTTTTTAATTTTCTTTGCAACCAAACAGTGTTTTTTTGAACCTTTTTATTATTTTTACTTTTGCTTTTCTCTATATGTTTTACAATTTATACAATATTGAGGTCAACAACTAAGTTTGTGTCTTACCATTGCTTCTGCTTTTGTTAAAGTATGTTTTTGACTGCTTTCTGACTTTGCTATAGTAGCATCATCATGCTTTGGTTTGTTTCTTTTATGAATCCTATGATGAGCTATAATTGGAGTGATTAGCCAGTGTTTTTATTAAAAAAATTTCAATTGATTAATATGTATAATCGCCGTACATTATGTTTTAATATTGACTGTTATTGTTGCATTTTATGGCTGTAAATTGGACTATTTAGATTTATACTTCTCTCGAGAAACTATTCGACAGAGTTGTTTCCTTTATTTACTCCTGCAATAGCCATACTAATGTTGTTTAATGTTTATGGATTTCATTTCCAGGAGGCAGGCAGGCCCAAAACCGGAGAAATTTTCCGAAATTGGCCTCTGATTCTAGTACCTGTAGTAGTGATACTACAGACGATGATTCGGTGCGTTTGGTTACCTGTTTTTGTTCATTTATGCATGATTTTGATTTAAATTGTGTGTGTTTTTTTTTTTTTACCATATCCACACTATAAGCAATCAAAACTGAGTTATATGAACGTTTTATCACTCTTCTTCAGCTTCTTTTGTCATTTTGTTTATTTAGTGTATAGGATAATGGACTTATGGATATAAATCAATGCATTTGGCCCTTGTAGTTGACGTTTGAGTTGGGGTGGAGATCTTCGAAAAGAGCAGGCGGAACACCAGTGAAGAAGTTGTTAGCAGAAGAGATGTCAAAAGAAAGCGAATCCAAGAGAAGATCACCTAGCGTTATTGCCAGATTGATGGGTCTTGATGGGCTTCCGCCTCAGCAGCCTTCTCATAAGCAACACAAAAGGTTTACGGAGAATTTTCAACAGAGGACAGCATCGGTGGAAAAGTCTCAAAGTAGTGGCACATCTTCAGGCCGTCGATCTTTTAGGAAGAGCTCAAAGGAGGAGCAAGAATTTAAAGATGTGTTTGAAGTTTCAGATGCTTCAAAAGTGGAGAGTAGTACTAACACGTTGCAGGAGACTACACACTCAAACTTTACTGAGGCTGAGATGGTTTTTATTCGGCAAAAGTTCATGGATGCAAAGCGTCTTTCAACTGATGAAAGGCTTCAGGATTCAAAGGAATTCCATGATGCACTTGAGGTGCTGGACTCCAACAAGGATCTTCTGCTTAGATTTCTTCAGCAACCAGATTCATTGTTCACAAAGCATCTCCATGATCTAGGTGCTCCTCCTCAATCTCATTGCGGTCATATATCAACAATGACATCATCACATGCTCACATGTATGAAAAGAGCGGCCTTGCTTCCAAAACAGAGAGAGAAACTCCACGCAAGATTTATCATAAAACTTCTGAGAGACATCATGATAATCTTCCTAGTAACTCTTACAGTAGAAATGCTGCTCTGAGTTTGCACAAGTCCACAAAAGTTCAATTAGAAGAGAAAGAAGATCCTGCTGTTATCCCTACAAGGATTGTTGTTCTGAAACCAAACCTTGTGAAGGCACCGACTGCCCCCAGGACTGTTTCATCACCTATTTCTTCTCATGCTTGTTTGTCGAATTGCAAAACGAATACTGAACTTCCTGGCATAAAAAGTAGGGAGTTGGAGTCATGGGCGAAGAATAACATTCCAGATGATGTAGGGATTTCGAGACATAAGTCTAGGGAATCAAGAGAAATTGCCAAAGAAATCACTAGGAAGATGAGAAATAGTTTTAGCAGTGGTTCTGTGAATTTTTCAAGTTCGGGATTCAAAGGATATGCAGGGGATGAGAGTTCAAGTAACATGTCAGGAAGTGATTCTGCAGATGAATCAGAGGTGAAAACACCGGCTTCCAGAGATGATTTTGGCAGGCACTACAGAGTCAGGTCTTCATCATCCCGCTCTACAGAATCATCTGTGGGTAGGGAGGCTAAGAAGAGACTCTCAGAAAGGTGGAAAATGACTCATAAGTCTCAGGATCTGAGAGTGAGTAGTAGAGGCAGCACATTGGGTGAAATGCTTTCTATCCCTGACAGAGAAGTGAAGTCTGTTGATTTTGATGCTATGATTGGAGAGGAAGGATACAGTGACAAGTTTGGTCGAAATGATGGAGCAGCAGGCTGGGTTGAGCCTTTGGGTATTAGCAGCAGTGATGGCTGGAAGGATGGTTGCATTAGAAAACTGTCAAGATCGAGATCACTTCCTGCTTCTTCTTCTTTTGGAAGTCCTAAAGCAAGCATGCGCCGTGAAACTATTGTGGATGACAGGTATATGGTTCCAAAAGACACCGTAAAGCGGGAGAGAAAGAAGGCAGTGAAAGGGAATTTACATCAGCAAGAGGTTTTGTCCTGTAGAAATTCAAGGTCCAGTAGCAAGAAATCTGTGTCTCCACGCTGCAAAAGTAGGGAGATCAATGACAGCTCACCGGATATTCTTTTCACCTGTCATCAAGTTGATAACAACTTCAAAGAGGATGATTCATTCGAACAGAGATTTATGCTTTCAGGGGCGTCTGCAAGTATTGTCACAGATACAAATTCTGTTCCTGAAAATGTGTTGGATGTGGGACATGAGGATACTACCATTTCTTCAGTATCTTCAAATCCAGAACCATCAGCTCCTTTGTCATCTACTAGTGACTTGGGTATATCAAGTTCAAAGGTACCAATTTCAACTTACTGGAATAATCTTTATACGTTATGCAAATCATTCATGCTGTAATAAAAACTTAAAAGTTCTGGTAGCCCGTTTCTTCTCAAATCCCATAACTCATGACAACTGATTTGCACTTTTTGTCTCTACATATCCTGTCTCATAATTCTGATAATTATCAGCTGCATTTAAGGAATTTTCATAGCTGTTTCTACTAAACGTTCAACTGTGTTCACCCCTTTACCTGCTCGTAGAATATGCATGAAGGTCAATTCTGGTTTATAGAAATGTGAATTCGAAATAAAGAGATCGCTCTGGATTTTCTTTATTTGTTATTGTTTTTTCATATAGTAATTGATAGTAAGAAATTTCTCATTGCTTTTGTTCATGAACGTTTAGCATAAGCATCAGATACCTTTAAAAGAGCTGTCTCCAAACACTACATGATTAGGTCTGTCGTGTTCTTCCATAATGGAAGTTAAACTTTGCTTAGTTAAAAGTATATAGCTCAAAATTCTTATATTTCTTGTTATTCCAGGAACCATCCGATGGACCGTCTAAGGAGGTCCCCTTGCATCACCCTGTATCTGAACTACAATCTCCTGCTAGCTCTAAGGAGGTTGATCAGCCCAGTCCGGTCTCAATTCTGGAGGCTCCTTTTGTAGATGATTTGTCATGCGGTTCTGAATGCTTCGAGAGTATCAGTGCAGACCTCCATGGTAATTGAAAAAACTGTTTAACTTGGCTATTTTTTGAAGTAGTGTTAACTCGTTTCTATTTCGTAGAATTCTTAGACATAAATACCGTCGGCAGTTTATGGACTGGTTTGATCACTTTGCAGAAGAAAGTTGAATAAATCAATGTTTATTTGGTTCTTTAATTTCCCACTTATGTTGGGAATCTTTCCCATAGTTTTTCACCTGCTCCTGTGCTGTTGCCTTGATCTTATTATTGTCATCTTTTTCTGTTTTGTGTTGCTAGGGCTTCGGATGCAACTTCAACTACTCAAGTTGGGGTCAGAGTCGTACAATGAGGGACCTATGGTTGTTTCAAGCGATGAAGATGCTGAGGAAATATGTATTGGGTTTGTAGATGAGAAAAGCATATTCAAAGCTGAAGAGAGTTGGGAATCTTCTTACATAGCCGATGTGTTGAACAATTCCGGGTTTAACAATGTGAACACTGACACATTCATAACAACCTGTCACTCTCCAGAATGCCCTGTGAGCCCCTCGGTATTCGAAGAACTTGAAAATAAGTACTGTAATCTGACTTCTTCATCAAGGTCGGAGAGGAAAATAATGTTCGACAGCATAAACGCGCGACTCGTGGAAATTCAGCAGCAAATTGCCAATCCACACCCATGGCTGAGGCTTGTGATGAGCGTGAGGCCCAAATGGGATACAAATGGGCTCCGGGACGCACTTCAGGAGTCGCTAGCTACCAACCACCGTAAGAAAGTGAACGAGGATACAGCGGAGAAGGTGCTGGGGAAGGAGGCACAGTGGTTGGATATTGGTAATGACATCGATGTGATCGGTAGGGAAATTGAGAAACTGCTGATAGATGATATAGTAGCAGAGGTAGTAACAATGTAAAACATGAGACGTGTTTTTGTTCTAGGAAGTTATACACAAATGAAATGATGGAATGATCATTTCGCTAGGAGATTTAATAATAAAATCTGCTGAGATCTTTACACCGAGAAAGAAAAATCAGAAAGCCGAGCAATTTCTTTAAAGGGCAAAGGTGATAATATGTATATACATGTTTTTTATTACAGTAAGTTAAGGTAATTTTACAGTATTTATAGTGTCAGATACGTTTATATAGAGAAAAGACAAGCTATTTAGTCCGATATGCACATAGGCTGGTCTGGAATATCATTTGTCTACTCGCTAGATTTTTGTTATTTATTTAATTGAATTTTGAGCGATTATTAGTAAAAATATAATGAGTTTTCTAGAAAAAAAAAAAAAAAAGGTATTTGCGACCTTGACATAAAAATAACTGAGAATTTGCAGAATACACAGGAGGCTTTTTATTTAATAAGAAAAGTTGCACAAGAAGCTGGTAAATGTTGCAAACTGGTAGGTGCCTTATAAATTCAAAGACCCAGATGCAAGATTTAAGGCTGGAGGTGTGGGCCTGAACTGGGGCCAGAAGTAGGAATAGGTGTATCCTTGCCAGCATCATGAATGTTCCAACTATTGTATTATAAGCTTAGTCCCGGAGGTGGTGGGTAAGTGGAGTTTCTCCTACTCGGCCCTGATGGAGGAATAGGCACGCCTTTGGGCAGCATCTCGAAATTCCAACGATTGGAATAGGAACTTAGTTTTGGAGGTGGTGGAGAAGCGGAGGTTCTCCTACTCGGCCCTGAGGGAGGAATAGGCACGCCTTTGGGCAGCATCTCAAAGTTCCAATGATTGGAATATGAATTTAGTTTTGGAAGTGGTGGAGAAGCAGAAGTTCTCGTACTCGGCCCAGATGGAGGAATAGGCACACCTTTAGGCAGCATCTCGAAATTCCAACTATTGGAATAGGAACTTATTCCTGGAGGTGGCGGATAAGTGGAGTTTCTCCTACTCGGCCCTGATGGAGGAATAGGCATGCCTTTGGGCAGCATCTCGAAATTCATCAGAAGTTTTCTAGCTCTAATTGGGCTGAAAGCAAAGCCCCAAGCCAGTGCCATAAGAAATGCAATAAACACCAGCTTCTGAGTAGGTTTCTCCATCGTTTGCATGCTTCCCTCACCTCAATCTCTCCTTTGAATTTTTGTGGTTTTTGCAGATTCAATAATATATGGCATTCTTTATAGGTCTAGGTATGTTGCTAACAAAGAAACAAATCAAGGCATATCAGATTCTGATTTTCTTTTATTACCAACCAAGCATGCTAATTTTGGCTAATTTTCCTTTTTTTTTTCTTTCTCTTTTGTCTCTCCTCTCCTTCCTATTTTGCTGTCATGCCTGCCCTCTTTCGAGTGTAGATACTCACGATCTCACACGTATTTTATCGTCATTAGCAAGAGAGGAAAGACAACACAGATAAGTATGAGAGGAAAGAGGAAAAAGAAATCAAATAAAATAAAAAAGAGGGAGAAAAAAATCTAAAAAAATCTACAAATTAAACAAGAGGTATATGCTGTAAACAAAACTACTAAAATATTTTTTATTTAAAAATTATAAAATCGTGTTAAATATTATGTTTTCAATTCTTTTCGAGATATATATAAAATCGTGTTAAATATTAATATTTTCAATTATAAAATAGAGATAAGTCACCATTAAATTCCTTGTGGAATTTTGATATTTGCTCGATTTAATCTATTTGAACATTGTATTCTCATTTTATTCTTAACCCATTTGAATAAGGATTAATTTAGATTCACAATAGTAACTTTTTGTTCTAAAAACCAAATAATTGATGACACATTTCTAAAGTACGGTACTATTTGGCAGGACTTTTACTTTGGATTTTTGACATCTTGGAAGCTCTTCCTGTAAAAGTCATTGAAAGAGCTTTTAAAACTTAAAAACACTTCTATGAAAATATCCAAACACTCCCAAAAGGGTTTTTGTGCTTAAAAATTCAAAAATAAGCTTTTAAAATTCCTGTCAAACAGGCTCTAAGTGTAGCCGCATCGAAAAATTAATTAAAATTAATCAAACACAAACAAAATTTATAAAACAAAAAGAAATTTTAAAAGGGCAACTAATTAAGAAAACTGAAAATGAGAACTAAACCACATTCTCAATACAAATAAATTACACACACTATAATAATCTCATAATATAATTTTTGTAACACCCAAGTAATAGCAACTAAAAAAACTTCCTAAAAATACCAAGACAAAAAAAGCCAAAAACTATAAGAAGAAATTATTGTGCATGTGTCAAGCATCAAAGGGTCCTGTGGGATCTAATTGCTTGCACAGCCCTAAATACGTAAGATAAAGAACTCTATCTTTGGCTCCTGTTCGATGATTTTTCGTATGCTTGCAAAAATACTTCAACTGGTCAAGTTTGCAGCACCCCAGCATCTGACCCAGAAGCAAAAACAACCAATTTATGGTTTTCTTCTTGTCAATGAACGGCCTCACACAGTTATTTTGACAGCAAAATCTGCAGTTTGGAAGATTAGGGTTCATCCAAACTGCTGGTGCTCTGTCGTGCATGGCAGACTTGTTCTCCGCAATGAAAGTTGCTATCTCCACGAACTTCTCTCGCAGATCATACTCCATCTGATACATCTTATCGCAGCGCTTGCATTGCACTCCTCCGCCGATTATGCCTATCTGATTCGATAGTAGATAATCCAGACTGTATATGGTTGCTCGCTTAGTGGTTGCCCACGGAAACGGTGCAGGAATGGTTTCCGTTTTTCCTGGCTTGAGCGTTTGAACTGGCGATCTTCGTGTTCGCAACGTCGTGGGACGAGAAGACGGAGCAACCGAACCTATCTCTTGACTACTGCGCATAGTGTAGTTATGAGGAGGCGGAGGTGGCGGGATTGATGCCGCGAAGTGGTTGTGGTACGTAGGCGGTGGTGGTGATGAGATAAACAGCGGAGGAGGAGATTCGGCACAAACAGAAACTGTAGACATTATTGATGACATCGATGTTGATGTTGGTGGGGTGCAACAGGGACTAGTCGATGATAGTGAAAGCTCAAGATACAATTCCTCTTTATCATCTTCTTCTTTGTCATGACAACCATGACGATGACCAAAACCATTCAAAGGAGAAGACATTTATGTGTATGGATCTGATAAAAAAGGGTTTTCGAAGATCAAACAAAGTAGTGAAAGAAGACAAGGGTTTTGATCAGGGCAGAAAATTTACAGTTTAAGGGAAGACAAAAGTTGAGAAATAAGAAGAAGAGATGATGAGTATTGAAGAGGTAAGAAGTCTGTTGAGATTAGAATACCAAATTGAATTTCAAAAAATATATTATTTGATTAATTAATTAATTATTTTAATTATCTGTAAGACTCTAATTATCTTGCCCTAACTACTTAGCTTTTGATTTTTACCATGTATTTAGGAACGTGGTGGGAGTAGTTAATTAATTTTCAAGTTTGAATTATTTTTGTACCCTTAAAAAAAAAAGTTTGAATTTTTTTTCTTTTTTAAATTTTCCATTTTTAATCATAAATTAATTTTTCTTAAAAAAAAAAAATAATTCTCAATTCGAATAGCAAATTATGTGTTAAGTTGGTCTGGGATATCACCACCTAAAAGTAGAATTTTTTAGTCTATGCAAATATTTTAATACCCAAAAAAAATAAAAAAAAATTAATTGTCACATAAAATTTTGTTTTTAAAGGGTGAATTTAAGAGCTTTGTGTTAAAATTACAAATTGTTTAATAAAATTTCACATAAAAATATTATTTTTAATGTTATTTTTGAGAATTTATTGCGTACGTAGAGTAGTTGTGTTGGAATCTCTCTAATTACCAAGAAATATTATGAAATTTTAAAGCCATATATCCTTTAAATAAGGAGTCTCTCTATTGGAAGCTTCCTCCTCGTAAATTTACTCAAATAACAGATTTATATTTTTTAGGTTTGTGCTCGCAAGTCGCAAGTATTTGTTTCTTGAATCATAAAATCTAGCAAAGTGTTAGGATCCTCGGAAAGAAATTAAGATTTAAATTTGTACGATCAGAAATAAATTAACATTTAAATTTGTACAATTTATTGGCTCCGTCATTATACTGTCTTGTTACCTATATGAAAATTTACAATTTGAATATTTAACAAGATAACAACTTTGTTGTGCGCGCGCGACCGCACTAACCGCATAATTATGTGTTAATCTAATATAATTGATTGAGCAATGTTATTAAAGTTTATGCAATATAAATCCATCATACATAAGTTACTTATATAGATGTGTATGGCTTGTTTTCATTAATTATTTTGTATTTAATTATCGATTGATGCCCATCAATAATTTATTGTTATTTGAAAATTTGATATCCATTCAATTAAGTTCTATTGTTATTTGAAAACTTGCTATTGGGTTTTCTTTGTAAGAGCTTAATTATAAAGAATAAATGAAAAATGAAAAAAAAAAAAAAAAACAACAACACATCCAATAGTTCTAAGAATATAAAAAAATAAATTAAGCTTTTAAAAATAAAAAATAATGAAATTTTTTTTAAATAATAAATTAAAATTTTTTGAAAGCATTAGCCAAATAGTTTTAAGTGAAGTTTATTTTCAAAATGTAATACAATAATAAATTTGTTTATGATTGAAAATTAATTTTTTTTTTAATAAAAAAACCAATGTACACGTGGTGTTTTAAAGGGTGCACATCGCTCATTATATTATGTATATAAAAATTGACGAAGAGTGATTGGGCCGAAGACACAATCTTTGGGCCTAACACTAGATTTCCCATTATGTCTCCTAGTGATGGAAAATGGATCCTGCATTTTTTTTTTGGGCTAATTGCAATACAGTACCTTGGTATTTCACTATATTACAATAAAATCGTGAGTTTAGCCTTAATTATATATTAGTACCCTACCGTCAGTTGACCAGTTAAATATAACGGTTTGACTTTGACTTTTCTGTAAAATAACATAATTACCCCTAGTTTTAAAAAAATAAATTAAATAAAAATTTTAAAAAAATAAAAAATTAAATTTTTTAAAAATGGATCTCCACCGTCCATCAATCTTAATGGACGGTGGAGAAACATTTAAAAAAAAAAATTAAAAATCATACAATTAAAAAAAATTAAAGAAAATATTTTATATTAAAAAAAAATTGGTGTTCTTGGTGGAGATCCAGATTGGATCTCCACCAAGAACTCCAAGAACAAAACAACAAAACAATAAAAAAAAAAAAAAAAATTTTGCTGAAACCAGATCTGCTCCATCGCAGATGGAGCCGATGAAGCTTCTCCATCCATCGCCGATGGAGCGCGGCAACGGAGCAAAGCGTTCTGTCGGCGATGGATGGAGCAGCGCTCCGTCGCTGCTCCATTGGCAACGGAGCAACTGTTCCATCAACCGGAGCAATACTCTATCAACCGGAGTATATCTGCTCCAATTGATGGAGAAGATCTTGTTGAATTTTTTTTTTTTTTGGGTTGTGTTTTTGGTGTGGAGATCCTTGGATCTCCACACCAAGAACACTAAAAATATAATTTTTTTTATTTTAATTTTAAGTTTTTTTAATTTTTTTTATCAATATAATCTCCACCGTCCATCAATTTGATGGACGGTGGAGATTTATTTATATTTTTTTATTTTTTTAAAAATAAATTAAGGTGAAAAAGACCAAAATACTCTTTGACTATTGATTGACCGTCAACTCTAACGGTCAACTAGTTAGTCAAGGGTACTAACATGTAATTAAGGCTAAACTCACTATTTCACTGCAATATAACCAAACGTTAGGGTACTTTATTGCAATTAGCCCTTTTTTTTTTACTCCGACCTCAATTTTCTCGTATACTTTTTTTTAAGGCGGTAGAATTATAAAATTAATAACTGTCGGGGTCCGATATCTATTCCTAAAATGGAAGACATTTACTTCCATAATGAGGGAAAAAAACTAAGACATCTACTCCCCCAATAAGGGGAGAAAACTACCCATACATACTGGTAAATATTTATGATGAAAATTAAACTCATGAGGTGCACTAACCACTTAAATTATGAGTGGATGTGCAATTTTGACTTTTGACTTTTTTATTTATTTATTTTTTTTACTTTTGAGTTATCCCATATAACACTAACCTTTTAAAATTTGTTATTATATATATATATATATATATTATTTACAAGGGACCTCAAATTATAAGTAAATAAAATAAGTCTTCTATTTAATAAACTGGTCTGTAAAAATTAGTATATATATGCATGCTCGTATTATACTACATATTTCTGGTCAATGTAATTAATACACATGTTTGTGAAGTTCAAATCGAAGCCGAACGATCCTAATAAGATTGAAAATATCTATTACTTTCCTAATGAAGAAATATCAAAATATTTACAAAAAATATCAATTAATAAACACATTTTAATCAATTCGTTTTTCCTACAAATTCAAAAACGACACACATGCAAACTTGTTTTGTCTTCTTCTCTGCCATTATTTTGTGGCATGTGCAGCCTCTGTATTATGAGTCGACATCAAGTTTCAATTATCGGTTGGCAAAGGGTAGCTCTTCATCATCATCCCACCGTACCGCTTTAAATAAGTGAAAATAACACCTGCTGCTGCTGGTATATCAAATCAGTTTTCTTTCTTTCAACAAATGACAATAAACCTAATAAAATTTATTAAATTACATCCACGATTAAATTTTATAAAAATTTATATTAAACCCTTTCTGTATAAGTTTAATAGTTAAATAGTATTACTGATAGTTAAATAAAAAGAAAAATAAAAAAAAGTGAGAGATTTAATAAATTTATTATGTACTGTGAATAAAAAAAAGTTCGAATTTACCTTTTAATAATTAAATTTAACGATAAAAAAATAAGTGTGAATTTTATAAAATTTAATTTTAAATATATTTAATATTATTTGTTCTTTTTCTTTTTAAGAAAAAAAAAACCAGCAAAAAGACGAAAAAAAAAAAGAAAAAAAAGCACCTAATATGTTTAATGCATGGATTTTGCTGACATAATCTTCGAGTCTACATTTTCTGGAAGCTTAAAAGGTCTATCTTTTTGGTAAAAAGCAAAAAAAAAGATTGCAATGGTGTAAAAGAAGACCAGAGGGACTTTTCTGGTACCAATTTACTGCCATGCAACTGCAGATATATATATATATATATATATATATATATATATATATCTATCTCTCTCTTTAATTAAATACTTTACTGCCAGATCTTTATTTTTTCATGTACTGTTAGTGGATATATATAAATACAGTGAATTACTGTAGAATAAAACACCAATTGCGTTGCTGTCAAAGTGCTAATTGATCAGATAACTTGGTGAGCTATTGAATGAAGAAAGACTTCTCTAATGGTCCATTTTTCTGCTCAGCTTTTCACAGGTTCTCATTTTGCTTTACATCTTTGAGTAAAAAAACTTTTTATATTCACAAAATCATTTTGGAAAAATTTAATTTGAAGGGTTTTATTTGCATTCCATATCTTCATTGTGGAACATGTATCAAAGAAACTATCTCTACACTAAAAAAAAATATATATATATATATTTATTACAACTTTTTTACTACGGATTTTAATCCGTAATAAATATTAAAAATTTTAAGTCTTTTTTTACCTTGAATACTCCGTGACAAAAATTTTTTGTAATCATTATTACTTGCGGTAAATATTTTTTACTATAAAAGTATTTACAACCCTTTTGACTGTGTACAGATATTATAGGGAAGCACATATGCTTGGAGTAGGGTAGCAGAAAATTAAGTTCAAAAACCATGGAAAAATCAAACTAGTAGTGATCAGAATAAGCATACTTTTTTAAAGTTGATAAAAAAAATGCTTAAAAGATGCCACTCTTTTTCTTCCAAATTATATAAACAACAGTCTGATCAGAGCATAATTGGGAAAAAGAGAGAACCTGCATGGATAGTCCCTCAAGCGTTTTTTTTTTTTTTTAATTACTTTCTTCTAAGCAAGCAACAAAGAGATTCTGATTCTACTTGTACTTGCTACTCCATAATGCTAATTAATTAATTTACATGTACACGCACTACCTCTCTTATTAATTTTATTTCTTCATTTCTGGGTTAGTATTACTAGGAACAACTGCGGTGGTTTCCGGTGGTGTCGACGGTGGTGCCTACCACGGGAGCCGGCCAGAATTGTGCATTCTTCACCTTTGATACGCTTGCTAGGACACTTAAAGGTGTTACATCTCCGACGACTGTCACCTTCTTTGCTGCAAAATCTATGTTGAATGATGTCACACCTGTGCAGATTAAAATTAATTATTATACTTGTGCTCTAGCGAAGTGAAATATATACATAAAAAGAATTGCAAAATAGATGTCTTTGAAAAAAAAAGCGAAGAATAATACCATTAAAAAAAGAAGAAAAAAAAAGAGAGAGAAATTTGAAGGATGAGAAGCATATTCAAACCTTCCATTCTGGATAAATGTTTCCTCAGTTTTCCTGCACAGCCTTTGCAATGCAGAGACACCCTCAAAACCACAACCTGCAAACAAAATCATTAAAAGTTACACCCACCAGCAACAACTGTGTTACTATTTCTCTCTCTCTCTTCTCTCTCTATATCTCTATCTATCTATCTATCTATTAAAATACCAACTTCAATAAAAGGAAAGCAATTTGGACCTGGTTTGAAGAAGGCTTTTCTGAGGGAGTTGATGAGGGTTGCTTGGAAGCAGTAGTGGATTCATGTTGGTCAAGTAGAGCTGGACTGCTGCTGGTGATCTTCATGGGCTCACCCGGAACCAATGCCAAAACAGGGTCATTATACTCCGATAACCCATCGAAGAAGGCTGCGTCGCTCAAGAGGTACCTCGACGAGCCAGGAGGAGTGATAAGATCACCCGGCTTGACACAGCTCTTCCTTTTAATGTCTACAGCTGCCGGAACAGAAGAACTGATATTCTTGTAAATAGCATCAGAAGTTGTTGTCTTCTTATTAGTAACATCATTTGGCTTCGACGACGAGCTGCTCTTCTTCTTCTTCTTCTTCTTCTGCTGCTGATCTTTTTTCTTGGTTTGGTGATCGGTTGTTGGCTTATTATTATTATTATTGGAAGAGCTGATCTTCTTGGTCTTCTGAAGTTGATGGTAAGGCACAGGGTTGATAGGTGGTATCTGTGAAGAACAAGGGGCGGCGGTGAATCTTCTGCCGTCTCTGATGATGGGGTTGTGGCGGTCGATTGCTCTGCCGCCGAGTTGCATGATGGAGGAGGAGGAAGCGGAGGAGGAGGATGGTTGATCCATGCTCAAACAAATGGCTGTTGAAGCTTGAGATGCACAGAAGATATCTAATCTTTTCATATTTTAAATTTGTAATGTTGCTGATGCTGTTGATAGCATATAGGGAAAATTAGTGGTTTATAGAATCTGCATGAGAGAGAGAGAGAGAGAGGAAACTTTCAAAAGAAGGTCGGTTGTTTCTGCTTTTATGCTTGAAATTCTTGGGGAGAGAGAGAGAGAGAGAGAGTTGTGAGAGATGCATACACACCAAAAAAAGAAGAATATATTTCATACATGGTATGCTTTAATGGCAAGTTAATTAATTAATTTCTAATCAGCTTATAAGTACATATAAACAACTTTTGTTTTTATACATAAAAATGAATATTGAATTTATATAAAAAAATCAATTTTAGCACATTCACTCATAAATCAAAATTTAGTACACCTTCCTCCTACCTTAGTGGTGAGGTTTCAATTCTCACCATGCATATTTACTCCCCTTATTGTGGGAGTAGATGTCTTCTATTATGGGAGTAGATATCCGGACTGCACTTGTTGTGGGAGTAGATGTCTTCTGTTATGAGAGTAAATATTCGGGCCGCGCATTTATTAATTGATCCCGATAGGTCCCGACAGTTATTAATCTTGTAATTGTATACTTTTAAAAAAAATATCAATTTTATGATGATATATATATTATTTTTTTGAAATTAATAGCCTCAGTTTCTAACTTTTAAGTGAACCCCATTAGTAATATATTTATTTAATCCTTAGAAAAATAAAACACTACTATTGATTGAATAAATTGATTATATTTTGATATTTTAAAAGAGTAAAATTTATATATTTTATTTATATTTATTCAACTTTCACAAGTAAAATTCTTTAAGGACCAAACAGTACATTTTCATCCTTTGATTTTTATGATGCAACCAACTTTTCCCTTTAGCTTTAATTGATGAAAATGATATACAGCAGCTACTTTTGTCTTCTTTTTTTTTTTTTAATTTTTTTTTATTTTGACATTGATGAATATATATATATATATATCAGCTAGTTCAATAATGTTTAATTTTCATGCCTAGTTTATCTGGTAAAATCATGTACTCACATGATCTGAAAATCTGAATTTAGAATCTCAATATATCCTTTTCATTTATGGTTGTGTACTTGTTTCAATTTGAGCTGCTAACAAATAAAATTGCTCTACATTTCAAAAATCATCTAATTTATTTATTAACTCTCTCTCTCTATATATATATTTATTTCAAGCGTGCTCACTCAGCAGAATCATTAAAATGATCAGATGCACAAAACTAGAGCAATTAATATAATAATATCATAATCATATCAAATTATTGACAATTATTTATAAAATAAATAACACTAACCCATATGAGATATGTTAAATTGTAATTGGAATAAAAGTTTAAAAATATTAACACTAAATTATCCTAACATTAAGTTTGACATTTAAAAAGTAGGTTCGAATCTCCCTTGGTTTACGATCCATAGTCTTCTCTTAACGATCAAATTCAGAAGCGCTCAGTGTGAGTTTATGTAAACTGATTCCAAGTGTAATTCAATAAATAAACCTTAAATAAGTTTAGTATTATTTGTTTTTAGTTATATAATAAGTATAAAATCCCATGGTTATATATATATATATATATATATATATATATATAAAATTTAATACTACTGTAAATCGATGGGTGTGTGGTCTGATAGCCTGTTGGAAGTGCCATACTTCACAAAAAGTTGTCGATGAATTAAAAAAAAAAAAATTAACAGAAACAAAAAATGGGTCAGATCACAGAAGAGACAGAGCAACGGTAAAATAATCAGCATTAATAATCCATACAATCTATATGCTAAATTTTATTGAAGAATCAAGACAATATCTTTAGTTTTTTTACACTAAAATTTTGTATATATATATACCACACTCGAGATAAACTATGTGTTTTAAGTACATATTGCAGACTTGCCGGAATATTTTAATTTATTTCTGTCGATCTGCATTGGTTTTCTCTGTCGAAAGCTAATTGGATCAGTTTCAAAAATATTGCAAAGGTTGGGAGATTCGATTCAGTTGGATCTGTCTATTAGTTTATAGACAAATTCGGTTCAAATATCTATTCATATATTAGGAGACATATTTTTATAATATAAATAGAAAACACTTATATATACTGGTAAATGTATATGATGAGATTTTTAAATTCCAACCGCATGTGGATAGAAAAGTGCATAAACTACTCTTATCTATTAATGAATGTATAAAAGTGTTTTTATTATCTAATATGATGAAATTGAAACACTTAAAACCAAGTGTTTTTATAAAAGGTGGACTACGCTTTATTCATATTTTTTCAACGTGGAATACTAATAAAGTTACTTGGCCTAGAAACCACCATTGTAGAGATAGATAGGTAGTGAGTGGCCTTAAAAGTTGAAACCATCGCTGTGGGAATAAAAAAAAAACTTGTATGCATCAGATGCATGGTACATCTTCCATCATGATCTCATCACGTGGTATTTAAAATTTGTCATATGTCAAGATCACGGTGCGAGTCTAGGAGTGCACCATGCATCGGGTGCATGGAAGCATCTCTCCCATTGTAGAGGTAGTTGCGGAAGATTTAAACGTGAGTGGTCCTGTAACCAAGCCATTCAATTTGAAGGCAATAACTACATCAAAAAGAAAAAAGAGAAGGCAGAAACCCCACACAGCAACGCATGCACATTCATTTTGGTGGTGTAGATACATACACCAGACTGGGCCAGTTGTTGCCTGCAGTGGAATTTATGCCTGAAAAAGCTTTCCAGAACACAAACATTATTGAGCAAACTTTGGGTAGATTATTCTTATAGAACATATGCTTCTCCATGCATGTTCAAAATAAAAAAATTTAGAAAAAAAATAAATAAATAAAGATAGAGAGAAAGATAGAATTTTCTTCTTCTTTTTATTTTTATTTTTATATTTTTTCTGTGGATGGATGAGACACAAAGCTACTTTTTTTTATCACCCATTAACTGGAATTCGATCTTCTCCACATAAAATCATGGAATCAGATGCTTAATTTTCTTTTTCTTTTTTTTTTTTTAAAAAAAAAAACTTTACCTACTCTATATTCCATTCAAAGTCTGGACCAATTTAAGTGTCCCAACTCCACACGATTCATTATTTGTTTATAAAATAAAATAATTTTGGGGTTTTTATTAGAGGAAGAATTAGAAGGATCCATTATTTATTTATTTATTTCTTTTTTTTTTAGCTATTATGCTGATTTTTTTTTATTTTTTTATTAGGTTTGGTTTGAGCAATTACATTTTTGCAAAGAAATAATTGGGTGGACACCAGTTACAATTTAATTGTGATTTTTTTAAAATAAAAATATACTTAAAATTTAGTTGGTATTTTTTTAAAAAAAAATACATTATATGATTTCAAAATTTTTAAATGGATAAAAAGCAAAAAGAAAAAGGTGCATAAACCAAACCACATAAAAGACTACTGAGAGTCAACAGGCCTTTTTTGCCACAATTGTTGTACAAGAAGCGTGTCATTCAGTGTCAGGATATGGATTGTGGTGGCCTAATTTTTGTTCAAGTAGGCCTGCCTATCATGTCTTTTTCCATGAAATCAACTTATTAAATAATAATTTTTTTATAGCGTGCCCGTGTTGTGGGTAAATGTATTTATACATAATTAGTGTTGGTAGACCTCACTGTGTTGGGAGTAAACAGTTTTCGTTATAAAAATAGATATTTGAACCGTGCTAATAACTATTCAATCTCGGTAGGTTATGGTAGTCCTCTAATCCATAAGATACCTATAAAAAATAAATTATTAATAATTTTTTTATAGAATCATTTTCAAGTTTTGCACTTTCTCTTTATAAATGGTCCCCGACCCGACCCAACCCAAGTGTCCCACAGTTTACCCATCAAAAAGTAACAAGAAAGGCATAAAGAAGCACATCCTTTTCTTTTACATTTTGGGTCGGCTAGCTTGTCCAGGAATTATGAATGTGACTCGACAACTGAGTTTGGAAAAATGTTGGTGTCATTTAATGAATATCTAGATATTGTGATAACAAGTCCTTTTTGATAGGTAAAAGGTCGCGAATTTTAGACGATTGAGGTTTTTTTTGAATGTGAGAGCTTTGGCAATTGCATGTTATTGAACTTTATGATGGTGCAAGATCAACAAGATTACATTATATCATATTCATTATTAGTGCAGATTATCATAAATTGTGTATCGACCTATTTATTTTAAAAATATTGTTGAATTGATAAATTACTATTGTTTAGTTTTTAAAATCATTATAATTTGAAATTTGAAAAGGGTGCATAAATTGAAACTACAATATGAACATAATAGGCATATATTACTAAACCAACTTCATATCATCTACTATTATTTTAATTATAAAATTTGAAAAATAAACGACGAGATAAAATTAACCTAGCGGACCACATCCAAACCACAAATTGTTATTATTTTTTTAAAAAAAAGAAACGCTTGACTGAATAGTCGATGCCATACAACATTTCACATTTCCACTTCAACAACCAAAAAAAAAATTAAAAAAAAAATACAACATTTCACCACTGCAACGCAGTGCTTGCATTGAGGGCATAAAGAATTCAGTCAAAATTCAACAAAAAAGGAAGATTCTGTGGTAATCAAGCGCACAATATGATGAGTAGAAGTAATCTTTCTACAAAAGTGGCACCTAGCTTGAATTTCCAGCTATTGTAGATTGCAGTCATAATAATAGAATGAATAAAAAAAAATAAAAAAAAAATACAGATATGCTCTTCACACTATACATCATACTGATTTTTCACTATCATTTGTGTTCAAGCCTGTTTTCCTTCGTCTTCATTCAAAATGCGATTCTGAAAATCGCTCACCATGCGAGGCAACCCATCTCTCAGAGAGATTTTGGGCTCCCAGTTTAGCAGCTCCTTTGCTTTGCTGATGTCTGGTTTCCTCATATGCGGATCATCAGCTGTGTTTGGTCTGAATTCTATTGTTGCACTTGGATCAATGGTCTCTTTGACGACCTAAAAAATGCAAAAGTTTGATCATTATCATGTGTGCTCAAATACATAACAAAAGACGGGCTCTAAAAAATGATAAACCTCAGCTAGTTCCAGCATGGTGAACTCCCCAGGATTACCCAGGTTGAAAGGTCCCACATGCTCGCTTTCCATCAACGCCACCAGTCCATTCACCTGTCACAATAAGGCCCTCTATAAGATCTTTAGAACTTCAAAGCCAAAAGACATAAAACTAGCAAGCTACTCTAGAAGCGCTTTCCAAAACTAGCAATTTTAATATTCAGTCGACAGATTCTCTTGATACGTACAAAGACATAAAACTATTTCTTAATGAAGGCTACTCTAGCAGCACCCTGCATTATAAGATTATACAAGACATATCAGTCGGAAGTAGGCATGGCCGGTAACAGAACAAGGCTACAAGCTATAATGCTTCTTTTGGGCAACTAAGGACTCGCAAACAATTTTAAGGTCCTTACTTTAGTTGCTTGGTTTGAAGCTCGTCTCTCAATGCTAAGCCATTGACTATAATTTAGATTGGGTTTTGAGATCTCTCAGGGCAGCCATTCAGCATATGCTGCCTCCATACATTCGTCAATCATCAATTACACTATATTTTCTGAAAGGTAAGAGAATGAAAGAAACGAAGTGGGTAAAGAAGGAAAAAGGAAGAGATAATCATCCTTCCTTCCATCCGATTAGTTGATAGAATGGAAGAACGAGGGAAAGACAATGGTTGTCATTTTCTATTGTTGGTATCTTCAGAGAAGAATGGGAAGAAAAGTTAATTTAGCATCATACTATTAGATGTTGAAAAGGTAGATATGGGACAAAAATAAATAACGATTTTCGTCCATTGATGGGCTTATGGGTTTTGTTTTTCTCCATTCTCTTCAGTCTTCAGAGAAAGATCAAGTTTTGTGGGTTTGAAAAGTGGTACATGTTACCCCTTCCCATCATCTTTCAACCAAGAGGGAAAACGATTTCCCACTATTCCTTTCCTTCCTCTATGCTTCCCTCCCTCCTATTCCCTCCTTACCAAGCATATTATTAACACCCCAAAGTTATAGATTGCAAACACGCAACAATTCAATAGTGATTGTGAATCAAATAAAATTACGAAAATAATCTGCATACCAAGTCTTCTACATATTGGAAGCTACGTGTTTGTTTCCCATCACCATAAACAGTCATTGGTTGTTTGCGGATGGCCTGCATGAGATAGCAAAAATAGTTTAAAGCCTAGTAAAGGCTGAAATTCTCTATGGTGTTTGAAACTCATAATCTTACTTAGTTGTCACATCTCAAAGCCAAAAGAAACTATTACAAAGGAGAATAACCTGAGCAACAAAATTGCTGACAACACGTCCATCATCTAGACACATACGAGGTCCATATGTATTAAATATGCGAGCAATACGCACCTGTGAACAGCAAGCCCTACCGTAAGTTACATTATTTATTGTAAGAGTACAGATGTAGCAGAGACAAATGGTGATTTTCATGATAAAGATTAGGAAGAAATTCACTGAAATCAACATTTAATTTCTTTGTACTGCAGGTTGAACTCAAATAAGAAGTGAAAGTTTGCAAATCTGTAAAAAGCTTTGTAATAAAATTTGTATAGCTCTCTCAAAATGCAGTGCATATTCTAGATAGATAAGCTATATAGTCCTCCAATATTCCACCCAAGTATCGAGCTTAGGCAGATATAACCATCATGACCTCAGTGTCTGACATGACTAATTTTCAATACGGAAACGTCTTAGTAGTCATAGAATTGAAATTAACTGTTCTTCATTGTCTAACTAATTTTCCAACTTCTGTCAGAAAAAAAAGCAGGTACCAAGACACATGCAGAAACCATTTAGACTAAGTTGACAGAAAATGATACTACAAACATTTTTAGCATGTTAGAAGCAAATTCCAATCATTTACCGATTCCGCTGTAAATTGAGAAAGTTCACTAACCATATCTCCTCTGCTTTTTTATGTCCCTCCTATACAAAGTTTCTCTAAAAGGTCAACTCTACCAACAAAGCCGGTCCATACAATTGCATTATTCAGTTATGCATGGAATTACTGGTTCTAGTGCTCAGTAATACAGAATTTCCATTCACATTTAATAACCTAAATTGAAGCTTATTTTGACCACTAGACACTGTCATTATTGATGATAAACCTCAAACACATCAGCCAAAGTACTCACTCATACAACATGGAAAGAGGAGATGGATTTATTCTAAAGCTAATATTCAATGCTTAGTATAACAAATAGATCACAATGAAACACTACTAACAAACAGATCAATAATGGAATAGTACTCAAAATTAACCAACTATCCTAATATCGAATTAAGCATATCGGAAATGCTTGTGTACAAGCAAAGAGCAAAGTCACCTCTACGTCTGCACCACGATGATAATCCATCGCTAAGGTTTCCGCTGTCCGTTTTCCTTCATCATAACAGCTCCTCTCACCTAATCAATTCCAAGCATACAGAAAATGATCTTACAAAAACCTTGATTAATTATATAAAAAAACAAATAACGAGCTAATCTGCGGGTAGTAATTCACCAATTGGATTCACATTTCCCCAATAAGTCTCCTTCTGTGGATGCTCAAGCGGGTCACCGTAAACCTCACTTGTGCTGGTGAGCAAAAACCTGGCCCCAACTCTCTTCGCGAGTCCCAACATATTAAGTGTACCCATCACATTAGTCTTGTAAATATCACAGTCATGGATCTCAATTTCATTCCACAAAGATCACAACTAGTTAAAAAATTCAAATGCAAACACAATCTGAAATCAATAAGGATATAATAGTCTTGACCGGATTATATTTGTAATGGACAGGAGACGCGGGGCAAGCCAAATGGTAGATCTGATCCACTTCCAGCAATATCGGTTCAACGACGTCGTGTCGAATGAGCTCGAACCTCGGATTCCCAAAATGGTGCACCAAGTTATCTTTTCTTCCGGTGAAGAAATTATCGATCACGATCACTTCATCGCCTCTGTCGATCAACTTGTCCACCAAATGGCTCCCTACGAATCCCGCCCCGCCGGTGACGACAATTCGCAATCTCCGGCGTCCGATGCCGACGGGAACTCTCCCGGTTTTGGCGCCGAGGGTTCTGGTGAACCGCTGGTTGTTGTTGGTGACGGAGTTGGTGAAGTGGCGGGCCTCGTGAGGGGCGACGCGAGAGAGAGTGGGCTGAAGTATGAAGAACGTGGAACCGATCAAGATGCCGACGAGAATGAAGAGGAGGCGCTGCTCTCTGAAGATGTAGTTGAGGGATCTGGGTAGAGATCTGGTTTTTAGGGTTTTAGAATGGTAGGGTGAGCCCGAGCCGGAGTGAATAACGTCGTCGTCTCTCCGGTAAGTGTTGCTTGATTGCTTGTATAGCTTCATGGTCCGGTTCTCAAACGGAGCGCTTGGTGAAGTGACGCGGGAGCTCTGTGTGTGTGTGTGTGTGTGTGTGACAGACAGATTTTTAATTAAAAAAATATTGAGATCGTCTATTGAAAAAACAGTTATGATGTTACAGTTACGCTTTCCGGATTTGAGTGAATCGGAAGCGAAATGGTTACAATCTCTTGCGGCCCTGACTATAAAAATTGGCTGGTACTACTCACTTTACCTTCCTACACGTGTCTCATTTTGATTTTGATTTCTTTTGACGATGAGAGGTGCTCGAACTATCATATTTTTGTAATTAATTCGGTGTTACAAATCAATTTATTATATTTTGATAATAAATTTTAAAAAAAATTTAGGCAATATAGTATTATTCTCAGATGATGGAGGATGAAAATGATTTCAGATGTGTGGATGGAGTTTATGTTACCCAACCAAAAGATAAAAGACTACGACCCATGCTCTTAAGCACTTGTACCAACTTACATTAAATTTAGCACATGCACATTCTTTCTACACAATATGAATATGATAGAGGTTTGAATTCGGGTCGAGATTTCGGACAATGAATTTAACTTTTGTGCATACACTACTAGGAGAATTGGGATCGAGATTGCGGAGAATGAATTTAACTTTTGTATATATACTCATAGAAGAGTTGTTGAGTACTTTCTTCTTTAATTCTGTTGAGTGTTTGAATTGGGGTCAAGATTATGAAGGATGGATAATTGCTTAGAAAAAAAAAAAAGGACTTTGGGCTTTGGCCCGTAAAATGAGATGGATTTAAGGCTTTGGCCCATAGAATGAGATGATGACTGAACTGCAAAATAGTAAGAAAAGTAGGCGACCACAGTGGGAGTCGAACCCACGACCTTTTGATCCGAAGTCAAACGCGCTAATCCACTGCGCTATGCGGTCAACTGTTGATTGAATGCCGCTTCTGCACTACATTTCATTTTCTGAAAAATTTGGTAGTTGAGTGTTTTGGCTTCCTTTATTAATGGCCTGTCTGGGCAAAGTGACCAATTGAAAAGTTGAGTCTAGCTCAAAATTTTGATTATTCTGATCCATCCATGGACCATGATCAGGTTAGAGTAATCAGATGATGATCTACAAAATTGGCATCTTGGATTTGCCCATGGAAGAATGACGAAGGGTATGAACTCGATAATTTGTTACAATTGAATATGACAACTTTGAAATTTTCCATCGGGATTGTATTAATATTTTAAACACGGTCTTTTATTAATAAAAAAATAAAAAATACATCATATAATGAATCTTACCTTTATATACATATCCTAATTCCTAAATAATAATTAAAAAAAGGAAGAAAATCTGTATATGCATGCAATAGATACAGTAAATTTCTATGTAAAATCACGACTTGTGAGGCTTCAACAGAATTGTCTTCTTTGTAAATGATGTTCAAACACATAATTCTTTTAGATTCATCAGGCCACTTTGCAGACAGAAAACAGAACACTGCGGTTGGAAGAATGGTAAGAGGCACATGTATGGGTCCGCTACTGTACAGGTTAAAAAAAAAAAAAAAAAACCAGCTCTTCCAACTGTTGAAAGAGAACATGGGCCTTTTGATCCACAGTCCTTCCCTTTTGGGCCAAAAAGCTGGTCGACCACAGTGGGAGTCGAACCCACGACCTTTTGATCCGAAGTCAAACGCGCTAATCCACTGCGCTATGCGGTCATATGAATGACGAGTAATTCTCTTATTTTTATTTTAACAGTTACCTTAAGGCTATTTAATCCTAGTATTACAACCAATTTGGAGTTCATGTATTTGAGTTATATATTTATTTATTATTTATGTAATTTATTATTTATATAAAGTTAGTTTAATGTTTTCATTGTAAGGGTAGTGTTAATATTTTTTCATTAGTATATATTTTTCTTATCTTGTAATATATTTTTATCTTCTTTGATGTTAATAAAAGTTCTAGCTATTCTTTTTTAATTGTTCTTCTTGATTTTTTTGGATTGTTAATATAGTATCAGATGGCTCGAATCACAACCTGAAACGAATATGGCTCGAATCACAACCTGAAACGAATGCTGCAAAATTTCAATGCTCAAAAAGAAGCATGATTCAATCCTTAAAAGGAAGCATGATTCATGAAATAGGACTTTATTTATAATAGTGATATACATTATATTAATATTCATATTTGTCGATACTTGATTGTGTCACGTACTCGATCGCCATTTTCAGTAGTCAATATCACTATAAATCATTGCACCAACTCTATATATATATATATATATATATATATATATATTCACATCTCTCTCGGATTGCAAGAAAAATATAAAATATATGCAGGGTGGTCCTGTGGAGAAGATGGCACACGGCAGACTTACAGTCTCTTGGCTCCAAATAATTAACAATTTACATTAATTATTTCACGTCTCTTTCTTGCTTCCAAGATCATATTATTTCACGGCAGACTTACAGACTATATATATGCAGGGTGGTCCTGTGGAGAAGATGGCACACGGCAGACTTACAGTCTCTTGGCTCCAAATAATTAACAATTTACATTAATTATTTCACGTCTCTTTCTTGCTTCCAAGATCATATATATAGTCTCTTCAATCTTGACTTCATGATTTTTCCCCACAATATTATCATCTCTCTCCTTGAAACAAAAAGGCGTCCAGCTGCATATGACATTTAACTTCCTTTTTTGGTCCCATGCATATATAGATTCTGAAAATGAACTGAAATATAGAGATGGGTAGGTAAGTATACCCTACAATTAATTAAACCTCTAGTGAAGGATTTATTATAAAGCAGATAGGCTCCATTTCAACAAAGTTTCCTAGCACGTACGCTGACAATAACATAAGAAAAAGAGGTATGCCCAGGCCGCCGCCTTCAAGATTTTTCTTCTTGAAAATTGACATATAGAGAGAGAGAGAGAGAGAGAGAGAGAGAGAGAAAAGAACCCATATATATATATAAGCTTACATTTTCAAAACATCTCTATTCAGCATCCACACCGCCTTGCCCCGTGGATGAGTTCATAACCACAGACGTCGTTACCATCCCGTTATGTATACGACTATATGACTATTCAATATCATGTGAACTGTCCATAATACTATGATGATTTTGAAGTCTTGATTTAACGACACAAATGGATTATAGTTCAATCAAATTAAAATTTATATCATGTGTTCAAATTTTTTTTTTTATTTTTTTTAGTTTCTTATAAAAATACGCCAATCTATGTAATGTTAGTTAAGAAATTTAGAACAAATAATATTAAATTTATACTGAGGTTTGTTGCATTACACTCGCTATTAAAGTCTGTAAAATTTCACACTAAATTCTCCTTATATTAAGTTTTGACCGTTAAAAAAAAAAAAAAAGTAGAAAAATAAGTGAGAAATTCATGGTGGATCCATTATAGATCCATCATGGATCGCAAACTAGGGGAGGTTCGAGATTACTTTTTAAAGGTCAAATTACAAAAAAAAAAAAGAAGGTAATTTCGATTGCGATTGTAATTAAAAAAACCTTTGATTGTGAGTTTCTGATAACTTTGATTGGGATTGTAATTCAAAAAACCTCAGGAAGGTTCAATGTTATTTGTTCAGAAATTGAATGATTTATATCATTTTATTAAGAGAATAGGTCGATGGATGATATGATTTGCTAATGAGTAAATAATGTCCTATCTGCCCTATGAGGTTTGCTCAATTACAGGCAGAGTCAACTTTTAAGTTTATTAACAAAGATCTCCTCTCTCATTAGTCAATCATTTGGATTTTTTAATAAAGACCTCCCTTGATCAACTGTTATATTTGACTAAATTTTACTAAAGATGGAGGAGTTGTTTATCAATAAATGATAAAGTTGATTCCGCGCGCTTATAGTTAATAAAACTTTAGGGGAGGTCGATGCATTTAGATCTGTGCTAATTCAATGAAAGTATATTTTGGCCTTGTTTCCATGTAAAAAAAAAGTATATTTTTGAGTCATAATCACAGTGCAATTATTGAATTCATTTTGCGGTATACATTTTACTTCTTAAATTGGAAAGTTTTTTGTGATTAAATTTCTGTACACACCTAACTTTAACTATCGTTTTTGTGATCTCGTCAAGTTTCGATAGACTCGTAACTTAATTGGTGTCAGATTTTTTTTTATAAAAAAAATACCGTTTTTATAATATAAGAATGCAAAAGTTTCAAGTTAACTCAAACTACCAATTATATATATGATGATGATCAATCAATTTATAAGAAGACCATATATTTTCTCTATTCCTTTTTTCAGGTTCACATATATAAATTAAATGCATGAAGATGGAAGTAATTTCAGGCTATCTGGGTCAGTCAATACATATGCAACAGGAATGTCACAACTGACCACCATGCATATTCACACATGTACACTAGGGGCCTAAAACCATTTTAATTGTAACTTATTAAGACACAGATACATAGCTCATTGCTTTGCTAAATATTAGGATTATTTTCTATTAACAAACCATGGGTTATTGTTGATTAAAATCTGCTACATGAAGTCGTTTACACGTATCTCAAATGGTGTGCACCTTCCTTACCACACTTGTGGTGGGGGTTCAAATCTATTTACGTCCTAGCAGATGCTTGATAAGTTCGGTGTCAGATTTTACTTTAATTTTCAAAAAAACCGAAAGTTAGGGGACAAGTTTTACGACCATGTGCCGGAGTCCACTCATTAATCCATGTCTCATTTGTATTATTATAAAAACAAATAACGTTGAATCTACACAAGATTTGTTGAAATTACACTCGAAATCAAAGTTTACAGAAACTCATACTAAACTCCCTTAGCGTTAAGTTTGACCATTAAAAAATAGGTTTAACCGTTAAACAGATGTTAAAGTAGAAGAAGAAACGAGAGATCCATGGTGAATCCATTATGGATCGCGA
This sequence comes from Xanthoceras sorbifolium, assembly GCA_003430845.1. NCBI lineage: Eukaryota > Viridiplantae > Streptophyta > Magnoliopsida > Sapindales > Sapindaceae > Xanthoceras > Xanthoceras sorbifolium. The sequence continues at coordinate 27,855,817 of CM010612.1, forward strand.
ACCAGGGGAGGCTCCAGCCTATTTTTTAACGGTCAAACTTAACGTCAGAAAATTCAGTATGAGTTAATGCAAATATTAATTTCGAGTGTAATTCAACAAATCTAAGTAGGTTCAATATTTTTTATTCATTATTATAATATATAATTCCCACACACACCCACCCCACATAAGTAGCTTAATCAACAATTGAGAAACATTCAAGTGTGACTATTTCCATATAGAATTAAATTTATAATTAATTTCTTATATTTGAGAAGAAAAAAGTTATCAATTAATTATTATAACTATTGGTGCACCAGAAAACTAGTTGCTTTCAATTTAAGTTGTTTAATTTGTTTGACCTCCTTATTCAAAAAGGTTATCATATACAAATTAATACAACATATATTTCATTTTTCTAGTTGAGCAAACCTAGAAAAATTTGTGTATTAGGTAATGTCAATGCATGCAAGTTGCATAAATTGCTTTATATAATTAAAACCATGTAAATGGTTAATTAGCCAAATCAAACAATTGTCATGCTTTTATACATATATACATACATACATACATACGTGTATATAACAAATTTCGTAATTTTTATACCGAATTTTATAATATTCTTCATTTTAATTTATTTTTTATGAATTAATTTCATCTAATTTATGATTGTGTGTGTACATGATCATCATCATCACGGACATTCGAAATAATTTACACCTTTTAATTAATCAAACGAATCTTGATAAACATTCGCTCTAAAATATTTATTTATGTATACACCATGACAATTTCTCCACTCTACGCGTCCCTCCCGTGTACGGGCTCGTACCAACAAATTGACAACCATATTAAAAATTACTTTCAAGAACATGGAATACAAAAAAATAATAAATTATGAAACACTATATATATATATATATATATATATTATTCATATCATATTTGGCCGGACAAAGAAGAGAAAGTAAAAAAAAAAAAAAATTGAGAGTTGGCATGCCATTTTCATTTACATATTACACTTCCTCGTGCATGAATACTTTATATATATATATATATATATATAGAGAGAGAGAGAGAGAGAGAGAGAGAGAGAGAGAGAGAGAGAGAGAGAGAGAGAGAGAGAGAGAGAGAGAGAGAGAGAGAGAGAGAGAGAGAGAGAGAGAGAGAGAGGTTCCATCTTCCTCGTTTGATTTTATGATAGTTTAATGCATGGTACGGCTAGCTAGATGCTTGTTTTGACAAATCAGTACTCTATTAATTAGTTTAAATTTGTTAATAATATCGATCGATTAATCTTACAAAAAGTAGTGAGTATTAAAACGAGTGGTTGAAGATTTTGTTTATATATATGGTTTGATTATTTCAACTACAGGATCTTACTACAAGTCTTCGATGATAAAAGCATTTAAGTTATATTGCAATTGGCAATACGGAGCCTCATATATGATATACTGTTTACCACATGTATTGATTTTTTTTTTCCTATAATCAAATATCATATTTTTTTATGATGAGAAATCTTATTAGAATATTCAACATGATTTTTGAGAATAGTATTCGTACCAGTTTATGGGAGGTTAGTTTGGTTATTGTGTATATTCTTAGAGCATCTCCAATACAAATATGTATTTTTGAATATCTAAATAGTGCCACATCAGCATTTCTAAATAATATGGATCTACTTTGTCAAAAAAATTATAGAAATACATATCCATTTCTCCAATGTGAATATCTAAATAATAATTTTAAACCAATCAGCACAAATCATTTGTTACATTCTCTCTCCATTTAATATGATAATTAAATGCATTGACAAAATACTAAAATTTTATTGGTGGAAAAAGTTAGAAATCCTAGTCAGCATATCAAGGAGGATATCTACAATTAGAAACTCTACTTGATATTCTCTAACTTTTTTTTGCCACATCATATCAATATTAAAGTTAGATAATTGCATTGGAGAAGGTTTTCTTAACTTTTTCAATATAAATCCTATGTGGCACTTAATTTTCTCCAAATGCATAATAGCATTGGAGATGCTCTTAAATTGATCGACGAGATTAATGTGGTTTCTTCATATTTTATTTTTAGGGGACTAATCAGGTGGCTCATCAACTGACTATGTTTGATTTGTCTTTTGTCAATAATTTTATTTAGTTAGAAGATTGTCTACTCTGTGTGAAGAGTCTGGTCCTAAATAATTATTCAAGTTAACCTTCTATGGTTTTGCTCTTTGAAAAAACACAATTGTTATCAAATTTCACCCACAGTTTATGCAATTTTTATAAGATCGAGTTTTATATATATATATATATATATAGTTAATTACATATTTTTATAGTATATATGTGGACCGTACTATAAAATTCGATCATAAAATAAAATTAGTGGTTGGAAAATAAGTCGTACTTTCTCCTTGCATGTTTTCATCTGATCACTTGTGTTTCTTTTCTTTTCTTTTCTTTCGAAATAATTTTAAAGTTTTAATTGTCAAATGTTCTTTCGTCATGCATGATACAGAAAAATTAGATTTTTTTTATGTGAAATATATTTGGATTATATATACACATATATGCTTACGTACCTCTGTATCCGGACTTCAAAAACCGAGGCTGGCTAGCTACCACCACATTGGCACATTTTAAATAAGCTTTTCCAATTTTCAATGTCAAATACAAATTACGTACGTGTACGGAGTGGAATAATTTTGATTATTTTGGTAGACAAAGCGAAAGCAATATATTTCAATGCTAGATTCTGTAAACAGTGAAGGTTTTTTCATTTTAGACGCAACTTTATATATTGAGGTTTATAGTCAAATATTTTTATGAGCTAATTTAATAGATATCTTCTAAGATTTTATTAATTATAAGTAAAGTAAATTTTATTATTTATTGATAAATACCTCCCTTATTCGTAGTTAATTTGGTCAAATATAACAGTTGGTCAAGAGAGATCTTTATTAAAAAATTCAAAAATTGATTAATAGGAGGGGAGATCTTTATTAATAAATTTAAAAATTGACTCTACCTATAATTAAGTAAATTTTTTAAAAAATAATTATTTTTTTAATCATTTAAAAGCTCTATTAAAATGGTAACTCAAATAAAAAAAAAAAAAAGCTCTTTTAATAAGAAGCTAAACAAACATACACTAATAACAATATTATCAATATTTCGTCCTTGTAGGGCATCATGCATGCATGGCTGTGCATGTGAATGTACAAATTGAAGATTTTGATGAGTTCTTGACCGTTTGCTTTGTTGTTTGTGGCTATTTTTGAACTTCGCCAAAAAGTCATTTCATGGTCAAATTGTATCTTCATATATATATATATATATATGCTGTCATGATTATGACATATTTATCTGTGTGGTATATATTTGTGCTTGTTTGTGCTAGAAAATGCATGATTTGTAATCAAAATCTTTATCCACCTAACTTTAAAATACCACTTTTGTCAAATAATGTGTGTTTTTTTTTTCTCAACTACATAAACTTATATTTCTTCATTGTACAATAATGGCCTGATCAGCAACTTGTGTGAATAATTGTAGAATGATCAAGTCTTTAAAGTCTTTTCACTAATTAATGGTCTTGTATATGTCTGTGTTGCTATGGAGTCGACTTTGAAGAAATAAAAAATAAATAAAAATTAAAAGTTTTATTTTTTTTTTGACAATATATTCCACTACCGCTCATCAAATAGGACTCAAAAAACTTCAAAAATTCAATATCAATATCAGTACCCACACAACCACACAAAAACAAATTAAAATCATTGGATGGAAATTCACACACACACACATATATTTTCTTTGCACCTTTTTGTTGTGTTCACATCAAAAATTAAAAGCGTTGCTATGGAAATAATATCAGATCATATGGGTCAGTCAATAGAAGGATAGAGTCATATTAGTTGCCGGTTTATCTCCAGCATTTATGCTCGTGATAAAGTCAACAGTAACAACCGTGTCATGTATGATAACCTCGTGGATTGTCAGATTAATAGAGAGTGATTTAAGGGATTCGACTGCTTTGTTAGCCGTTTGATGGCCCGAGAATATCTGTAATTAATGTGTCGTGTTAGGGTGCTTAATCTCTGTTGCATTGATAATAAGTGTTGTCAGATTAAATATGCACAACTTTCGCCTTATTAAGACCATACTTGGTATTATTAATGTCGATTTGACGGGCAATAAATGCTTGTAGGCACATTTATTGTAGACGGAAAGCCTTTCCACCTGCCGAACACTGTACTCGAGAGATATTTTGATTAAATCCTCCGCAAGGCGTAAAAAGGTGACGTCGAGGACTCTTGATGCCACCTGTTAGTAAAGCACAACAGGTCAACTGTGTTTCACAGCTAAGTGAACCTGGTGAGGGTTTCTGTCGAACACTTGGTGAACAACAAGGAGACTCTAACGGTTCTCTCATAACAGTAATTCACAAACATAAAGAAGAACCAATTATTAGTAATCATGATCATCACAATGATGATCATGGTTAGGGTCCAGTCAGCAGAGGTTGTTAGGGTAGTTAGTTTAGGCGGGAAAGTTTGTTCCTCTCTAACAAACTTTCCAGCTCATTAGTTTGTTCAAACATGTGTATAAATAGCAAAGCTTTGTAATCTATGATTATCAAGAAATGAGAAATCAAAAAATACATTCAGAGAATGAAAAACAAATTACAGAGAGAAATTATTTTGCATATGTTTGTTTGTTTCCTAGGAAAATAATTTCTCACCTTTGCTGAATCTTGAATCCTTCACGCTCCACTTTTCTACTGAGCATGGATCTCTTCTGTAGACTGAGGATCTGATCTGGAAGAAGAAGATCTTGTATGTCCTGCACTCTTGGCTTCAGATATGTGAGAAGAAGATTCAAGCACTGTTGACCTAGTTCTTGATCTGAGAACAGAAGGTTGAGAAAAGAGGTTCTCGAAATCAAATGAAGCACTGTTACAGAGAGAAAGCAAAATATCAGTATCGCTAATCTGGAAAGAGAATTAGTGCGAGTAACCAAGGGTTAGTAAACTCAAACCATAGTTAAATCAAAACGGTAATTCACAAACATAAAGAAGAACCAATGATTAGTAATCATGATCATCACAATGATGATCATGGTTAGGGTCCAGTCAGCAGAGGTTGTTAGGGTAGTTAGTTTAGGCGGGAAAGTTTGTTACTCTCTAACAAACTTTCCAACTCATCAGTTTGTTCAAACATGTGTATAAATAGCAAAGCTTTGTAATCTATGATTATCAAGAAATGAGAAATCAAAAAATACATTCAGAGAATGAAAAACAAATTACAGAGAGAAATTATTTTGCATATGTTTGTTTGTTTCCTAGGAAAATAATTTCTCACCTTTGCTGAATCTTGAATCCTTCACGCTTCACTTTTCTACTGAGCATGGATCTCTTCTGTAGACTGAGGATCTGATCTGGAAGAAGAAGATCTTGTATGTTCTGCACTCCTGGCTTCAGATCTGTGAGAAGAAGATTCAAGCACTGTTGACCTAGTTCTTGATCTGAGAACATAAGGTTGAGAGAAGAGGTTCTCGAAATCAAATGAAGCACTGTTACAGAGAGAAAGCAAAATATCAGTATCGCTAATCTGGAAAGAGAATTAGTGCGGGTAACCAAGGGTTAGTAAACTCAAACCATAGTTAAATCAAAACAGCATAGTTTTAAATACCACCGGCGGTTCAATGACCTTTTTATCTTACTTTAGGGGTTTTTTCAGTATATTATGACATGGCCATCTTAACTGAAAATTACCCTCAACAAACACTTGTATTATAGTTGACATTCCTTCTTCCAACTATACGTACACAATCCGGTATGTGAGCAAATTTCTATATAAGCAACCACCAAGAAACATTGAAGTGAATAATAATTCCACATAGTTAATAGTCATGCACTGATTCATCTAATCAGGATTGAGAAGCGATTGGTTGACCTTCTAGTTTGAAGCCAGCGTCATTTAAAGCACGTCATTGCATTGCATGGATCTGATTATAATCAGAACCTTGAATTTTAATGTAAATTAATTAGATATATAATCCAATAAATGGTAAATATATTTATATATCTATAATCAAAGCAAGGTTTCACAGGCACCAAGTGTACAATATTTAACATAAATAAACCACATATATAAATATATAGTCAACCAAAACTGATCAGATTGGATCTACTTCCTCTTATCACTTAAAATTAAGGACAACAATTAACTTAATTAGTTTAAATTCATGTCTCCATGTACATATACTGTACGATCCGTATCTTCTCTCCCGTACGGACGTACTACGTAAGATTGACAATGATACTAGTAATAATTGGATAAGCATGAGATTTTTGTACACGGTCATCAAACTGTGTTTATATAAGCAGCTAGCGATTTGCGATAGACAAATTTTTTGGCTTTATTTTAAAATATTTTATCATTAGATTGCATGCCATTTTCAAACCTTTTCAATTTATTTATTTTTAAAATATATTTCATATGGTAAATTGTTGCGTTGCGTGCATATATAGTTACTTATTATAACAACGAGGAGCTTATGTTTTGTCGGCCAAAATTTTCAAGTGGAAACGTTGATATAATTTTTTTTTTTTTTGTTTTATTCAAAATGTTGATTATCAACAATTCTAGATAGATTACAAGTCAGAAAAAAAAAATGCATAGACATATATACTTTCTATTACTTAAAAGCATGAAAAATAAAAAAAAAAAGTTTACGTACATACATACATAGACTTTTGACGTTAATTTGGAGAATGGGAAACAGTCAATTCTCTCTTGTTCTTCGGTATATTACATTATACGTGATGTAATCGTATATATTAATAATCGTATATGTTTTACGACTATTTTATTTTAAAATATAGATCGTAATGCGTGCATGCAATGTATTTTTCATAATTTTTATGTATACTTCTTTAGACCGTATATATTATTATGTTAATACACTCTCCGGTATTTCTCGGTGTTACGGTATTATTACGTATTTATACGTATAATGACTAATTAAAAGTTCATAGTTTGATAATTTCAACATAATTATATATAAAAGTCGTCTCTGATAACATCATATAAGTTATATAGCAATACGGAGCTTAAGCTTTCACAATTTACTTTTCTTTATTAAAAAAAAAAAAAAAACTCATTAATTATAAATTATTAAATTATATAAGAAGCGTAGTCAAATGAATTGTGAAACATATATAATTATTAAATTATATAATAGAACTTTCCTTAATTAATCAGGTTGCGTGTGTAATTTCGTATTAGTTGCTGTGTTGTTTCTCTTATATTTTTCCTCATGACTGAAATAGAAAAATAGACTAAATTTGAGGACAGTTTTGGTTGTATTACATTTACATATATGCTGACGTGATCCCTCCCTCCCTCTGGTGTTAGCTAGGGTTTTCAGTGTCAGGAACCATCGAGAGAGACTGCCATTGCAATGACCTTAAAATTTTACTTCTTTTTTTTATTTTTTCCAGATTTCAACGTCAAATAGCTAAGTTGACAATAGTGGAATATATGACAGTCAAAGTTGACAATAAAATTTAGAGCTAATTGTATGGACCTCGTCTTACCAACTACAAACGGAGTTAACTTTATCGTTTATTGACAAGCACATCCCCTGTCCATAGTAAAATTTGGTCAAATGCAACAGCTGACTAGTGGAGGTCTTTGTCAAAAAATTGAAGAGTTGGCTAAAAGTTGACTCCGCCTGTAATTGAGTAAACCCAAAAGAGGGGAGGTCTCTGTCAATAAATTCAAAAATTGACTTCGCCTATAATTGAGCAAACCTCTAAGGGGAGGTAGGCGCTATTTACTCTAAAATTTATGTCAACACAAATTAACATAATATAAGGACTCTAAAAGAAAAAAGTTTAAGTTGTTTTGATTTTAATGTCACGTTTACTAATCGGGTATAAAAATTAAAGGGAATTCAAGTGGAAGGAATCAAGTTCCCTTTAAATTGATAATGGTTCAAATAACAATGACGATTTTAACATTTTTTTTTTTGGTATGATGACTTGAACTAAGATATCCTGATTTAAATGAGCTTATTTTGCCACCAAGCTATATTGGACAGTGATATATATATATGCCAATACACGTTTCTATGTTAAACACAAATAATTTTAATAAACTATAAAGTGTATATATATATATATATATATAAGAAACATACTACACTGCTGTCTAATGTGTGGTTCGGTTGTAAGGATGTCCATTCAGTCTAATTTAGATTTGATTCCCCACTATCATAAATCTATGCATAAAAAACGTAAAAAAGAAAACCAAAAACACACCGATTGAGATTGGCTTATATATACTCTTCTATGTTATAATGAACGGTGGGTTTACTTGTACACATGTTCGCGACTGAATTTCAGGTATTCACATTGACACATAATGGATAGTGATTATAAATATATATAAAAAAATTATAATGAATTCCATACGCGGCATGAATACATATCAACATAAACTCCAAAAAATGTGAGGTAAAAATGTTAATAATCGTGTACCGCGTAGAGAAGTTTTCCATGACTCAAAAAGTCAAAAAGTCTAATCCTCCCCGTGTGTTCTTTTACAAACAACGGCGCCGTTGCTCCATCTTCATCGTCTATATATATATATATATATATTTCTCTCTCGCAACTCTACAACTATCTCAATTACAAAGAAGAGAAAGATAACAAAGCTATCTTTCTCTCCCTAACCCACCACAAAAAAAACCAAAAAAACACTCTCAGTTTCTTGTGAAACAAACACCAACCAGCTTAAAACAGTTGTTTATTATAGAGAATGCCGAGAAAGGGAATGAGAAGCATCTGCTTTAATCCGAAAACGCCGTCGTATTCTTTCTCCCGCGGTTCGGATTCACCTTCGAGAGCTTCTATGTTGACACCTCGCCGGAGCTTCACTGAAACTACGGTGGAGAGAATCATCGAGTCCGCGACGGTGATGATGAAAAAATGGGATCCCGACTCGTCGACGTTCGCGAAAGTGACTTCTCTCTTTTACGAGAACAAGAGAGAAGCCATGCAGTTCTTGAAGTGCGTGAATGATCTTCAAAAGGCCATGCATTTGTTGGTTTCTGACGACTCCGGTTCTGAGAAGCTCATACATGCTCAGAGCTTGATGCAAATAGCTATGAAGAGACTGCAGAAAGAATTTTATCAGATTCTGTCGATGAACCGGGCCCACCTGGACCCGGAATCTGTCTCCACAAGATCATCGCGCACGTCCGCCAGATCGAGCTTGTCCGATTATGACGACGATGGTTCTCTTTCGGTTGATCATCAAGACGATGATGTTCGTGTCGCTGGTGATTCCATCACCGAAGTCGAAGAAGTGTCTTCAATCGCGATGGCGGATTTGAGATCCATCGCAGATTGCATGATCTCCGCCGGGTACGCTAAAGAGTGCATAAACATCTACAAAATCATACGCAAATCTATAATCGATGAAGGCGTTTATCGGTTAGGTGTAGAGCGAGCGAGCTCTTCTCAGATCAAAAAAATGGACTGGGAGGTGCTCGACCTCAAAATCAAGAATTGGTTGGAGGCCGTGAAGATCTCCATGAGAACACTCTTCGCCGGAGAGAGAATCCTCTGCGACCATGTCTTCGCTTCCTCGGACTCCATCAGAGAATCTTGCTTCAACGACATCTCCAAAGAAGGAGCCACGCTTCTCTTTGGATTCCCTGAACTCGTCGTCAAGAGCAAGAAATCACCCGCAGAGAAAATCTTTTGCATGCTGGACATGTACAAGGCCATCGCCGGAAACTGGCAGGAGATTGAATCGATCTTTTGCTTTGAATCGACCTCCGCCGTCAGATTACAAGCTCTGAACTCTCTCATCAAACTCGGTGACTCAGTCCGCGTGATGATCTTCGACTTCGAGTCATCAATCCAAAAGGACTCGACAAAATTCACAGTCCCAGGCGGTGGAGTGCATCCATTAACAGCTCATACAATGAATTTCCTCTCTCTCCTCGCCGATTACAGCAACATTCTCACCGACATCTCCGCCGACTGGCCTCCGCCGGCGAAAGCGTCTGTCACGGAATCCTTCTTCGACAGTCAGGATGCCGGCGACGCTTTGGCTCCAGTCATAACCTTACACGTGGCGTGGCTCATTCTCATTCTTCTCTGCAAGCTCGACGGGAAAGCGAAGCGCTACAAAGACGTGTCTCTGTCGTATCTCTTCTTAGCCAACAATCTCCAACACGTAGTGTCGAAGGTCCGTACGTCGAATCTCCAGTACCTTCTCGGCGACGAATGGGTGAACAAACACGAAGCGAAGGTGAAACAGTTCGCGGGAAACTACGAGCGGTTGGCGTGGGGCCCGGTCTTCAAATCACTGCCGGATAATCCAACGGCTGCGATCTCGACAGGTCAGGCCAAAGATTATTTCAGGAATTTCAATTCCAGTTTTGAACAAGCCTACAAGAAACAAAGTCCGTGCATCGTACCCGACCCGAAGTTGCGAGACGAGATAAAAGTGTCGATAGCGAGAAAGCTGGTGGCGGTTTATAGGGAATTCTACAAGAAGCACAGGAAAACAGTGGGAGAGACGAGTACGGGGGTGTTTGTCAGATATGCCCCTGAAGATGTCAAAAATTACTTGTCGGACCTCTTCTTCGGTACCACCAGCGAGTCTGTGAGTACGGTCTCATCAGCTTCGTCGTCTACGTCGTCTTCTCATCGGCGGCATTCCCAGTTAAGATCTTAAAGGTCTTTATTATTATTAGGGTTAATTGCACTAACACCCCTGTTGAATGGTGTTATTGCACTCGCTGGAAAGTTTTCCGTTTATTGCACAAACCACCCCTCGATTTCGTTGACTGGACCGTTGACTCGCGGTCAAATTAATATTTTGGTCAAAAAGACCATTTTACCCTTGCCATTTTATTTTATTTCTAACTTATTCAATAAATTATTATTTTTAATAATTATATAAATATTTAATTATATAAAAATAATTTATATAATTAAAAAATAAAAAATAATCATATTCATCAAACAAATTACCACCTACATCATCAATTCCAGATTTTTTTTTCCCAGATTCATCATCAATCAAAATATTTCAATTCCAGATTTTATTTTTTTTTAACCCAGAATTAACCCAAATAATTCATCATCAAATTAACCAAATTCATCATCAATCATCACATTAACCCAAACACATTCATCATCAATCATCACAGAAAACCCAAACACATTTTACCCAGAAAACACTTCTCTTCTTCTTCTTGTTCTTTATTTATTTTTTCCCAGAAAACCTTTGCGATGGAGACCATCGCAGAGGCGATGGTCTCCATCGCAGAGCCACCATCGCAGATGGATCTCTCATCTGCGATGGTCTCCATCGCAGATGGAGCTCCATCTGCGATGGATCTGAGATGGACTCCATCGCAGATCTGCGATGGAGTTGAAGGGGAGAGATTAGAGATCGCAGAAGAAGACTGAACCCAGAAGAAGAAAACGTGTATGATGAAGTCCATCGCAGAAGAAGACTGAACCCAGAAGAAGAAAACGTGTTTGAGATGGCAGAGCTCAGCGATGGATGTATGTTGAAGTCCATCGCAGATGGAAGCTCCATCTGCGATGGATCTGAGATGAACTCCATCGCAGATCTGCGATGGAGTTGAAGGGGGGGATGGATTTAAGGGTTTAGAAAGAGAATGGGAGGGGGGAGCGATTCTCTGGAGAAAAATGAAGAAGAAGAATGGATGGAGAAAAATGAAGAAGAGTGGAGAGATGGTTCCAGATTTCTGGAACCATCATCTTCAATTTTTTTTTTTTTTTTTTTGAGCAATGGACCAGATGATATCTGGTCCATTGGATGGAGATATTTCCCATCTAATGGACCAGATCTCATCTGGTCCATTATTTTTTTAATTATTTTTTTATTATATAATTAAATATTTATATAATTATTAAAGATAATAATTTATTAAATAAAATAAAATGGTAAGGGTAAAATGGTCTTTTTGACCAAAATATCAATTTGACCGCGAGTCAACGGTCCAGTCAATGAAATTGAGGGGTGATTTATGCAATAAACGGAAAACTTGCCAGCGAGTGCAATAACACCATTCAACATGAGATGTTAGTGCAATTAACCGTTATTGTTATTATTATTATTATTATTTGTAAATCGCCGAGTTATATACGATTTTTATCGGGAGTTATATAGTTATACGTATATATATGCATTGTGTGAACGTATACGTGGAACAGATTCTAGAGAATAAAAGTACAATTTATAACTAACGGCTTTTTACCGGTACATATAACTCCCAATGTTTTTGTTCATTTCTGCTCTACTATGATAATAATAATAATGCACCATATTGTTACGCTTGTGCAAATTTAAAAAAGGGCTAATTATAATAACACCCCTGAAATTTGACATAATAACACACATTAATAAAGTTTTAATATTATTACATAAACATCCCTTGCCGTTAGTGTCAGACCGTTAACGTTACTGCATCAGACCAATAGTAAAGGTAAAAGACTAAATTGCTCCTAAAAGTTAAAAGCCAGACAGACTGTCACATTTTTTATCTCGTAAAACTAAAAAAATTATATTTTATTTTAAAATGCCCTTATATTTTATTTTTAAAATTAAATAATTAATTTCTATTATATTAAATAATTAAAGAAATTTATTAAAAAAATAAAAAATATATATATAAAAAGTCAATGTAAGATGTAGATGAAGCCCTTCATCTCCAGTTTTATCTAGAGAAATCTAATGATGGAGGTTTGCTCTATATCCTAAAATAAAATAAAATAAAAAAATTTAAAAAAAATCAAAAACTCATCATCTAATGGATCAATTTGGTCCAATACAGGAGGTGGTGAGAGCAGCCATGGGAAGGAATCTTTTGGTAAAAAATGTGAATCTTCTTCTTTTTCTTTCTCTATTCTTGACAAGGATGAAGCTCTTTCATCTCCCCCCCATTTTTTTTTTTCTGGATATGAACCATGGATGGAAAGTTTATTTTAGATTTTTGTTGTTTAATTCATATAGGAGAAAAAGGTGATGAATGCTTTGGATAGTGCTGGCTCTCCAAAGTATGGTTGGATTACTTGTGTAAAATGTAAGAGCATATGTGCCCGCATGGTGTTTGTTGAAATGCCTCCTTAAGATATGCCTTTGATGTGTTTGATGATTTGTTTGGTTTATTTGCTAGGTTTACTCTTATTTATCTTGGGTTACTCCATCCATTTTCATTTGTTTTTTGGTTGATGTTTGAAGAGAAGTGATAGTATTGTAATAGACAAAATTAGTCAATTTATATGTGAGAGTTCATTTTTTTTTAATTTTTTTTAATTTTGGGAGATTAAGCCGGCCGCCATTTTCATGAATATTTTGTTGATGTGTAGAATACTCTACAAGAAAATCCTCACCCTCAGGAATCAAAGGGAATTTGATAAAATTACAAGAACGTAGTGATAAAAAAACGAATTGATCATGAGTTTGACATCGATAACATACTTCAAAATTCTAATCATATATGGTTATGAAATTTGTTGAAAAGAGGAAGAAAACCACCTATGTGATGCAAACTGTTTATGCAAGTCCCATTTTTAAGGAATCCATTTTTTCGTCTCTGGTCCAAACTCTTACAAATGATATATGGATGGATAGATTAATTATTTAATTATATAATCACTGTACAACCATTAATTGTATTTAACGTCTCTTATAAGATTACCATTTTACCTTTACTTTTGCACTGTCAGACTAACGTTAACGGTCTGACACTAAAGACAAGAGATGTTTGTATAACAATATTAAAACTTCAGGGTAATTTAGTGTTAAAAAGTTCAAATCTTATTTATCTATACTATTATGCTAAACCTTAGGGGGTCATTGTAATTAGCCCTTTAAAAAATAAAATAAAATAACTTGTTATTTTTTTGTTTATAGAATCATATTTTTTGTTGCTAAATTGGCTAGACATCTCCGTGATATGGATAGTATAAACTCGAGTTATTACTTTTATTTATAAAATTAAAAAATATGGGAAGACCTATCCCCTATAGTAAAAGTTTCTATAAATAATTTTGAACCGTTATCTATCATCATCGGCTCAAAAAATACTATAGAATTTTTATTAAAAATTTTTTATGAAATTTATTAGAAACCTCTTTTACAGAAAATGTATTTGTTTATTGCCCGAACTAGGTTAATAATTAGGTCAAACTTTATATACTAAAGTTTTTAAATATGTAGTTTGCCCTTATATTTTATATTAAAAAAATCATTATTATGTATTTATTTTAATTTAGTGATTATCAAGATAAGTATAATACAAATACAAAGAAACAAAACAAAATTCCAACAAGAAAGTTCTATTAATATATTAATTTAAATCCCATTGACTTGATAAAAAGCCAGGGATGTGGAGAATGACATTTTGATTTGTTAATTGGTAGAGTCATTTTCTTCTGTTTTGCAATGCGAATTTGAAAAGGATCTTGTAGCAACGAGATTTTGAAATCCTGAAATGTAGCTATATTGCTGGAAGCATGGAACTCCCTCGAGAATGGTAGAAGTCAAATAATAACAACTGATTTTTAGTAAAACAGAAGTTGCTTCAAAGAAAAACACACATGCATGTATCAAATTCAGGGAAGATGTTGTTGTTAAGTTCAAATTTGTCAACCACATATTTCAATAAATATATATATATATATATGGAAGTGACATTGAGATACTGTCATTCATTTTTATAATTAAGACTAAAAATTTCCGTTGGATTGATTTCGGATATGTCCGACAGTTTCTGATCCGTAGAGAGTCAAATATAAAAAAAAAGAAAAATAAAATAATGAAGAAAGCGAATCAAAACTTTAATTTACATACAACTTTTTCTAGGAGAAAGGACCTGCTGCAATTCGAGATTCAACTTGCACAATGTAAATAAGACATTAATTAGACATAGTGATTTTTTCAACAATTTTTGAGGGGATAATTTATTTTATTTTTTCCTTTTAATATATATTTTTTTCCAAGTGGGAATTTTTGCTATTTGAATAAAAAAAAAATTATTTGGTGTATTTTTCTGCACTCGAGTTTCAATGAAAAAGATAGAAATAAAGTGCAGGAGGACTGGACAAGAAGCCACCACGACTGATTAAGAATTATAAAAATCACATGTTACATTGACTATATCAATTAAATTGCGATGATAATGACATATAAATCAACTATAACCTCCAATTATGAGTTGATAAAAATAATCGAAGGAGCATGGTTTAGTTAAACTTTATTATAATCTTTGACAGATCCGGTGACATTTGTAATTAAAAGGGAATAGACCCGGTAACATTTGTAATTAAAAGAGGCAGGGCTGTAATTAAGGCTACTACCGAGCAGCTACTGCTTGATCAGCTGGACGCGGGACACACTGCCATCCGGTACAATGCTGGAGAACCTGTTTGAGAGCATCCGAAGGAGCTTCTACTGTCCAACTAGGGTAGAATTCAGTAGGGTGAAACAAGGTGGTATGTTCATCAACCTCGGTCATCAACCCATGTTGAGTTCCTGCGATGAACAAATCCCCTTCAGACCGTATGCAGCCGGTCCTTGCCTCCTCCTTATCAGCTGCCTACAGAACCAACAGAATCACTTGCTAGTTAATTGCATTATCAAAATAACATGTCAAAGCCTCACACGAGATTATAAATTAATTAAGTTCACAATTCGAGTACTTATTGCGATAAATATGTATATTATTTTAACAAGACTAGGATTTCACCTGGTAAAGTTTAATCAAATAGTTCTCAGTATGGGAAATTAGGAACTCAGTATTAGAAAGACAATCGTGTTTTCTTTGGTTCTCAACTCTGAAATGGTCAGATAAGCATTTCTTTCGAAGAACCAGACGCGCAATTGGGAGGAACCTTGGTGGTTCTTTTCATTTGGTAACACGAAAGGAGTTGGAACACATCATGAGCACTATTTTAGAAATAATGGCCACCGAACAATAGTTTATAGAATCGCGGGAAAGGAAGGCAGAATGTTCGATCAACACAATAGATTTATATGTATGTTGCATGCTTATACCAGCAATCATTCAGCAGAACAAAGTAGATGACGGCTTAAAAGACAATAAAGGCAGAGGTCTATGGGCCAAATCTTAGTTTGTACAGAAATTAACAATTAGGATAAACAACTCAAATCCATTTCTTGAGTAGCTGAGGTCAGATTGATGAGATTTAAAGATCCAGCAAAATGCATCTACGAGAAGCATACAAATCTTAAATGACATACACCCATCAGATTATAACAGCACTGTTCCTAACGTCACACTAAATACCTGCCCATAATCCTGATTTATCAAGGCTACATCTTAAATATCTAAGCTCCTCAAGTCTTTCTCAATCAATCCGTACAGGTCGTTAAAAATAATTCAACACTAACATCATGATAAAAAGCTCTTAAGAGGGTGATTTCCTAAAGGAGTTAAAATAGCAAAATTAGGATGAGACAGAAATTTTACATTCCTACAGAGAGGTGGCATCTTATATCTATTTTGATTTTGTTCCTCTAAGTTTGACTGGAATTACCAGGTCGCACCAGTCACCATTGAAAATTTATTGCTTTCGGTATTTCACTTCCTAGCTACAGCTAGTTAATGAGTTCTGGGATCATTTTTTCAACACAAATTACAAGTTAAGAAAAAGGTCCTCTGCAAAAGCAGAATAGTTGAGCTGAATTCTGATTATGTTTTTCAGCCCAAATACGGTTGAAACTTCTAAGATGTACGGGGAGAAAAACAAATAAAAAAGACGTACCTTCTCTGTAAGATACTTGAATGCTACCTTCTTCTGCCCTGCTTCATATATATTGCATTGGGAGTATATCTGATGTCAATAACAAATAAAAAAATATTAGAAGAAAGAACTATAAAGGGTCCAATTCCTAAAAACCTTCAAATCTGTGTTGTCACCTGTGATTCTACACTGGCACAAACAGCATATATTCCCCAGTTTCGGGTGTAATTATTGTACAGATGTACTTTCCCAAATCTAACACGGGGATGACGTTGACGAGTCCCATCAAAGAAACAATGGTGAATGGTCACTCTAATACATCTATCACCGATATTAGAGGGATCTGCTCCGATGAGCATTGTCTTGTCATGTTGTGAAAAGTGGCACCTGCAGAAAATGCTTATTAGATATCAATAACTGCAATTTTCTTACTCCCATGAAAAGAAAATATATTATCCTTTTTGGAATGAGAACTCGATTCCCACCTGGAAACTGTAATATCTGTGCTTCCTCGGGTGATATCTATCAGCCCGTCATCATAATCACGGAGACTACAACGATCTATCCATATGTGCTTCGAATTTGGTTTTATTTGAATGCCATCCACATCAGGTCCTCTACCACCTTCAAACTCTAGATTGCAAATAATGACATGTTCACATTCCTTCAACCTCAAACCCTTCCCTGTAAGTTTTATCCTTTGGCCCCGGCCATCTATGGTTTTATAAGATGAGACACTCAAGTAAGATGATAAACGAATAGTGCCTGACAATTCAAAGACAATCCAAAGCGGTTCCTTTCTACGGCATCCTTCCCGAAGTGATCCGGGTCCATCATCTACAATCCAATAAAAGAAAGAAAACCAAAAAAAGAGAGAAAATCTTATAAACCCACTAAACAAAGTCATCAATTGTTAATTTCACAAAATTCAGGTCATGACTTGCCAAAACGAATTACGGATACACATTACACAGTAGAGAGAACCGGCTCCCTACCATAACTAGCTGACCAAAAAATGAATTACAGAAATCGAACAATAACATCACGTAAAAAAGCTTTCAAGTCCTCAAACGCAATCCTGATAGATATATTAATTATTTTGGACAACTATTTATGTTCTATAATCCATGAGCCCTAACGAATAGTGCGCTACAATGGCATATGCAATAATATAAAAAACACTTGCACAACTCCACAATAAGAGCCTCAATTCCATTTGATCACTCCCTGAAGAAAATTCTCCAATTTAAAAAGGAAAAATTACAAACCCCACATGCAATTTTGAGTAAAACATACATATGACCATCAATTGAGAGTTAATTGAACACGAAGACGCCAAAATCAGCTAATTGATCACAAGCACCAACACTAGTGAAAATTCAATACATAGAGCGTAAGGCTATGGAATAATTACCGGCCAAAGTGGTGACATGATAGAGAGGGCCATGGAGGCCACCAATGGCGCAGCGACCGAAGCCTTCGGCTTGGGACGCTAGCGCCCGCAAGCAGGAGTCGACGTGAGCGTAAGGTAAAGACATGGTGGTGCTGCTGGAGGAGGCAGTGGAAGTGTGGGGAGAAGGATGGTGATCAGGCAACGGACCATACCTTTTATGGTCGTTTTCTTCGTTACGGTTCTTGCGATGATGATGATGATGGCCGTTGGAGTTTCCCATTTTTAATTAAATGGAATTTATAACTGGAAACAACCCTCGAACCACAAACAGCTTTCTAAGCTAGTTACAGACATACCAGTTACAATTGCCTCCCCGTGTTGCGCGTGTGTCGGTGCCTCTGTTCCATGAATAACCGCGCCAAAACGACGCGGTATTGTAACTTATTTTTTGTGTGTGTGTCTGTCTCTGATTCTTTGCGTTATCTTTGGACTTGGAGATTAGATTTCCTTTGAATAAAAAAATGCAACAGTTACACCCCCAAACACCCATATTTTGATGACATTAAAGTCGACAAAACCAGTTTACTTTCA
This sequence comes from Xanthoceras sorbifolium, assembly GCA_003430845.1. Taxonomy (NCBI): domain Eukaryota; kingdom Viridiplantae; phylum Streptophyta; class Magnoliopsida; order Sapindales; family Sapindaceae; genus Xanthoceras; species Xanthoceras sorbifolium. The sequence continues at coordinate 27,874,613 of CM010612.1, forward strand.
ATATTGTGTTGTCTGCTATTAGCATTTAGCAAGTAGTATACATCTAGCAAGAGTTTCAAAATGAAAAGTTATTATAGGATCCGTTTGTTTTTTTACATTAATTCACAGTAATTAATATTTTCATGTTGATCACTCAGTGTTCCTGATCCTATAAATATTGTAGATATTCGGACTGGACCGTAAAATTTGAATATAAAAAAACATACCTTATTCATTTTTGTTAGTTTCACTGTCACTAAATCATCATAATATTCCAAGTTCACTCACTCTAACATGGTTCGGTTGAGGAAAGGTTGTATGAGCTTAAAGTATAATAGTGGCTACACTAATCCAACAAATTTTTTTTTTTTTTTTAAAATTTGATACTAAACTGATTAAGGATATATTAAAATTAAATACTATCTATACAGTCTAAATATCTACTTTAATAATATTAACAAGAAAAATCTTCACACATTTTTATTAAAATATCCAATTAATATATATATATATATATGAGATGTTGAGTGAGATAAAACTAATTTATCTAAAAAATAATAATAATAAAAAATAAAGAGGAAATACTGACATGGTCATGGAATAACGATAATATTCCAAACATAACGGAAATAACGACCTTAAAATAAATAAAAAGGGAACCCGATGAAATCGACCTCAGTGACCTCGGTGGTCCAACTGATTTTCCCGACGGCGGCGTTACCAGAACAAAATTGTAAACATTAATTAAACCAAAGAAAAATCTCTAAAATCTGTTTTTCCCTCTCCATTTCTCTTTCTCCTTATTATCATCGTCGTCATTATCAAAAAGCTTTTCAAAAATACAAAAAAATATATATATATATTCAATATTTTAACGCATCATGATGCGTTAATAGACAGACATCTCCATAAAAGATATGCAGTCCGTAGACGAAGAACAAGGTAATAATATGTTTTCTTCATTCTTTTTTTTTTTAATTTATAATTTTTTGTTTTTGTTTTTGTTTTGTTGGTGTATGATGAAATGTGTGAGTGTGTGTTAGATTTATGTGGAGTTTTTGTTTATTTGTTTTAAATGTTTTTGATTTTGATGAAAAAAAAAATAATTGTAAACATTAATTAAACAAAAAAAAATCTCAAAAATCTATTTTTCCCTCTCCATTTCTCTTTCTCCTTATCATCATCATCATCATCAAAAAGCTTTTCAAAAATAAAAAAAAATATTAAGTATTTTAACGTATCATGATACGTTAATAGATAGACGTCTCCATAAAAAATATACAGGACACGAAGAACAAGGTAACAATATGCTTTCTTCATTCTTTTTTTTTTAATTTATATTTTTTTTGTTTTTGTTGTGTTGGTGCATGATGAAATGTGTGAGTGTGTGTGTTAGATTTATGTGGAGTTTTTGTCTATTTATTTGAAATGTTTTTGATTTTGATGAACAAGATTATGTTAATAATGATGAATGCGAAAGAGGAGAAAGGGATCTGGAGATGGGACTCAGGCTGCGTGTCCTTCCCAGCTTTCAGGCGGAGCCATCATCTTCATATTCTCCATATTCTCCGGTTTCAACACCGAGATCGCCTATAGTTCTTTCCAATTCAAGCAGATCTTTGTTCGTGTCGAGTTCCAGTAAATCCTTGCACCAATCCCAGTCCAGTAAATCCTTGCGTCAATCCCACTCCAGTAAATCCTTGCACGTCTCGAATTCGAGTAAATCTTTGGCTGTGTCGAATTCGAGCAATTCTCTGTTGGTATCCAATTCAAGTAAGTCCCTAGTCGTATCCAATTCCGGTAAGCGATTCGATCCCAATGGGAAAAAGAAGTATGTGAGGCAGGTCACAGGCCGGCACAATGACACCGAGCTGCACTTGGCCGCACAACGCGGGGATTTGCCAGGCGTTCGGCAAATTTTGGGTGAAATTGATGCACAGATGATTGGGACGCTGAGTGGGGCTGATTTTGATTCTGAGGTAAATTATTTTTATTCAATAATATTTTAGATATTGACCATTAACATATTATATAATTTTGATTTTAAAGTAAATTATTTTTATTTAATAATATTTTAAATATTGATGATTAACATATTATATAATTTTGATTTTAAAGTAAATTATTTTTATTTAATAATATTTTAAATATTGACGGTTAACATATCATATTATAAATCTCATGAACCTATTTGAATGCATGCATTCTTCAATATTTCAATAAATATAGGTAGATAGATATATTTATCTTAATTTTGATTAGTGTACTATGATGATGATGTTGCTGATAAAGGTGTCGGAGATAAGGGAAGCAGTTGTTAACGAAGTGAATGAGTTGGGAGAGACGGCATTGTTTGTTGCAGCCGCAAAAGGTCATCTGGATGTGGTGAAGGAGTTGTTGCAGTATACAACCAAGGAGGGTATCACATTAAAGAGCCGTTCTGGGCTTGATCCATTGCATGTTGCTGCCAGAGAAGGTCATGAAGGTAATGATTGGATTCACAATTTTGTAATTCAATCGCAAATTGCGGTCTTGTATCAGCTTGGTTATTGATTGAAGCTGAATACAAAATAAACTACTCTTATATGAAATTTGAATGCATGTTATAATTTTCCATGCAGACATCGTCCAGGTGCTATTAGAACACGATCCAGAGCTTAGCAGATCAGTTGGCCAATTAAATGCAACCCCACTTATAACTGCAGCGACAAAAGGACATTTATCGGTTGTTAAGGTATTGCTTAACAAAGATCCTAGCTCAATAGAGCTAACGAGGTCTAATGGGAAGAATGCATTGCACTTAGCTGCGAGGCAGGGGCATGTAGACGTTGTAAAAGCACTGCTGGACCAGGATCCACAACTGGCGAGAAGGACTGATAAGAAAGGACAGACTGCATTGCATATGGCTGTGAAAGGAGTTAGCGTTGACGTCGTGAAGTTGATTCTTCGGGCAGATCCGGCCACTGTCATGCTCCCAGACAAGTTTGGTTACGTTGCATTGCATATAGCCACCAGGAAAAAGCGAGTGGAGGTATTGCAATATCTTTGCATTAATTTGACTATAATATTCCTCTATTCAATGTTAGATATTAGAGATCGTTGAATTGCATTCAATTACATGAAAATATGAAAATTTTATTATCAATTTTGCAGATAGTGAATGAGCTGGTGAAGCTTCCTGATACAAATGTGAATGCACAGACAAGAGACAAGAAAACAGCTCTTGACATAGCAGAGGGACTCCCACTATCTGAAGAAATTAACGAGATAAAGGAGTGTTTAAACGGTAATGGTGCCATGAAAGCGACTGAACTGAACCAGCCACGGGACGAGCTCCGGAAAACTGTGAAGGAAATCAAGAAAGACGTCCATTCACAGATGGAACAAGCCCGGAAAACGCAGAAGAACGTGAGTGGCATCGCCAAGGACCTCCTCAAGCTCCACAGGATAGGAATCTACAACGCGAGCAACTCAGTCACGGTGGTGGCCGTACTCTTCGCGACAGTAGCATTCGCTGCTATTTTCACAGTCCCCGGTGGCGACAACGACGAGGGAGTTGCCGTGGTGGCCGATGGAACTCCGTTTAAAATCTTCTTCTTCGCGAACGCGGTCGCGCTCTTCACTTCGTTGGCTGTTGTGCTGGTGCAAATCACGATTGTAAGGGGAGAATTGAAGACCGAGAGAAGGGTGACGAAGATCATCAACAAATTGATGTGGTTGGCTGCCGTCTTCACTACCTTGGCATTCCTCTCTTCGTCGTATATAGTGGTTGGTCGCCATAGCAGGTGGGCTGCAAATCTTGTTACAGTCATAGGAGCATTTATAATGGCAGGAGTTATTATACTCATGACCTACTTCGTGCTCAAATCCAAAAAGCTTCGGGCTATGAAAAAGAGAGAAAAGTTACTACATAGGACCAGAACAAACTCATGGCGTCATTCAGACAGCGAATCTGGTATCCCAATATACGCCATTTGATCATAAAATGATGCTAGCATGCAACAACATCGATCGATCATTAAATAATATAGCAACTGATGCGCATGCGTCTCTTCAATCATTTGGCCCCATTAATGCTTCCTCTTCTGGCTATTGATATGAAGAAGACGAACGCGAATGGGTTGCTTTGTTTTTTTTTTGTTTTGGAGGTATATAACACTGGAGAGAGTATTTTTTTCACAGGCATCAGATTGGAAAAATTAACGTGATTATTTATGGTGATCTCTGTCCATCTCCATCTTATATCTCTTCCACCCATCTCCATTTTTTCCACCTCCATCTCTTCCACCCACAATCTCAAACCCATCTCTTCCGCTTACTAAATCCCTCACAAGCACCAGCCGTTCATCTCATGTCTCCTCTCTCAAACGCCTCCGTCGCTCTCTTATCTCCGTTACCAAAATATAAAGTAGACTATGAGGATGATCTGGTAAGTGACGTGAAATTGACCACTTATATAATATATTATTTGAGTAAATTTTTGATTAATCTAGTATTATTATATATATATATATTATACAGTAATATTAAATTACCTAAATTTACAATTAAATAACATGTTATACGTAAATTTATATAAATTTTTTTGACAACGTAAAATTACTACTATATTAATATTTATCACATGATCCATGAATTACACGTTAAAAGGGACAAAAGCGCCCGTACACGCGTTGGACACAACGGCCTAGCACGGTGGACATCTGTAGTGTGAACACAACACTACAAAGAATCAAACGGTGTGCTTTTGTCTTAAAAAGTTAAAACCAAGTGCGCGTTGACGCGAGGCCGATAAAACCAATGTAGGCGAATTATTGCTTCTAGTCAACGGGCCCATTTCTGTAAAAGTCCGTTTTCTTATTATATCATTGCCATCAATTCATGTAATATCATTGCCATCAATTCATGTTCAACTTTTTCACTTTTTTTTTTTTTTTTTGTTAGTTCAACATCAAAATCCAAAAAAAAAAATAAAAAAAAAATCCAAATCCAAATTAATTAATTAAAATTTCCACGCCAATCAATTCAAGCTCAATCATTAGAGCTTTTAGAAAACTAATTAAAATTTAATTTACCGACAATGAAAATTAAGGTCAATCCAATCATAAATACTGTAAGTTAATATTAATAAAATTATAAGTTTAAATTATATTTTTTTAAATTTATAATATTTGATTTATTTATATACATATATAAATATGCTTAAGTTTTTTATTCACACTCCTTAAAAGAAATATTTTTAGTTTTAATTTTTTAAATAATTTAAATAATAGTATAATAATATTATTATTTTATAAAAACTTCAATATCAATTGACGTGACATAAAATTTCTAACTATACCATATATAAAATAATTACTAGTTATTAATTTAACTATTTAAGATTAAGAAAATAAAGTATTAGAAAAATATAAATAAATTGATATTTATAATAATAATACTATAAGTAAATAATTTTCTCTATTTATTATTTATTATGAGAGTGGATATGTGAATAGTATATTTAATAATTAATTTATATATAAATATCTACATATTTATAATTATATAATTAGTAAAAAGGTCACGTCACACTTCCAAATTCAAAATTTATACTAAAAAAACAAAAAGGTTTCCCGGAATGCAATATTTGTCAAACTGCTTTCAATTTTGTGCAGCGTGGGACTTTTTAAGTTTAGTGTGACCGGACCCCACGTGTACAATGTTGAAAACATTTGCTAGTTAGTAGGTAGTTACCGCAAATTTCTTCCACTGGGTCCCATCCTATATTATTTACAAGCTGACGTGGCGGAAACGGGTGGCTTAACTTCCTCGTAACGTGTGGGGTTTTCACCGGAGAGAACACAAACAAAAGTACCCGGACAAACAGAGCACGTTTTCTTACAACTTTTACAAGCTTATCAGCTTAACACGTAATGGTCACTTGTCACTACAGACCAAAAAAAAAAACAAACGTAAAAAAACAGCCCACTAGCAATGATTTTTAATTGATTGGAGCTCCTCCACTATCGCAACAGGGGTGGCTCTAAGTTTTTCAGAGATTGTTGTTTTATCGATTCACACTCACGCGTACGCGTTTCTTGGGAGAGAAACTTTACTGGCTCTTTGGTTTTTTGGGGCACCCAGAGAAATTGACACAGAGCTGCGCTGTTTTCTCTTTTCAGAGCCAAGGTCAGGTTTACTCTACTGATTAAGTTGTGCTCTTCTTTTGATCGGTTTTCATTTTTTACTTTGTACCTTTTCATGAAAAGGGTGGTTGTTGTTTTGATGAAGAAAATGGAGAATAATGATGATCATTGATGATGGGAAGACAAGTGGGGTATTAATTTAATGCTCAAATTTGGTTGCAAGAACATGTCAAGAGATATGGTTTCTGTTTCAAGGAATCAAAACTGCTCTCCCACGTGCATCGTGTTATCTTATATCTATTTCTTGATCCTCACCTATACTGAATAATTGAAATTCTGATACACAATTCAGAGTTGTCTCCGAAAAAAGGAAAAAAAGAAAAAGGCCCTTTTGTTTCATTTTAATTTGGGAAGTGATTTCAATGGAAGCTCCTCCGGTTCAGCAAATCAATAGCTGGAAAAAGATGACGAAGCAGTTGACTGCGAGACGGGACGACACGCCGTTGCATTCTTTGGTGAGAGCAGGGAATTTAGATTTGGTTATGGAAATGATTTCTAAAAGTGGGGATTTGGAATTGAAGGATTTGTTGTCTAAGCAGAACCAATCCGGCGAAACGGCACTGTATGTTGCTGCTGAGTATGGTCATGTCGATTTGGTCAAGGAAATGATCAAGTATCATGATATTGGTATGGCTGGTACCAAAGCTAGAAATGGGTTTGATGCATTTCACATTGCTGCCAAGCAAGGAAATTTGGGTAAGTTTTTCTGTGCAGTTCAATAACATTCAGTTCTCTGAGATAATTTTCTTGAAGTTATTTGGTGTATAATTAGTCTGCTGTTATCGATTAGTTAATAAAAATGTTTAACTTATTATTTGTAATTAGTCTGGCCTCATCAATTAGCTGTGAATTCTGTTAATTTGTTTGAAGTTGTAGAACAAACATTATTGCTGAATTTGGATACAAATGTCAAGACTTCTAGCATCCCAGTTTTTCCTTTTCATTTCTCTACTTGCTATATGGTAATATTCTAAATCTTTGTTTCCATATATACATGTAGAGGTATTGAAGGTACTGATAGAGGCTATTCCTGAAATTTCAATGACGTGTGATTCCATGAACACCACGGCGTTACACACTGCTGCCTCGCAGGGACATATTGAGGTGGTGAATTATCTTTTGGAAGAAGGTAGTAGCGTAGCCACCATAGCTAAAAGCAACGCGAAAACTGCCCTACATTCTGCAGCAAGGAACGGGCATGTGGAGATTGTGAAGGCCCTTTTGAGTAAGGAGCCTGGAATTGCTACGAGGAACGATAAGAAGGGACAGACAGCTCTACATATGGCGGTTAAAGGACTGAATGTTGAATTGGTGGATGAGCTGTTGAACCTGGAACCTTCTTTAATAAACATGGTCGATACCAAGGGCAACACTGCATTGCATATAGCAACCCGTAAGGGTCGAGCTCAGGTGACTGAATTCATTTCTTCCTATTATCTTTTTGTTGAAAAAACGAAAGTAATTGACAAAATTATTATTGTTTTCAACATGACGATTAAATGATGACACATGCTATCTTTCCGTGTTCAATCTTTAATGATAAATTGATAATGAGATTAGGAAATTGTCAGTTTTTTGATACTGTTTCTGTATAGCTAAGTAGTTGTTTGTGATCTATAACTTCCACTTATGCTTTCCTGTTTTTGACATCAAGTAAATACATAGCCCTTTTTGAGTTTCGAACAGGTGAACAAATCGATTCACTGGCATATCTTGTACAAGTAAAATTGCGATGTCTTCAAATATTTTAGAGGAGAATTCTCATTTCGCTTTTTATAATATATTTGTTTTGAATTTGAAGTTTTGAACTAATAAGGTGTGTTTGTGCATGTGAGTGCATTAGGCTTCTAATGTGTTTGTGCTTGTTACTAAAAATCAAACAAAGATGCTAATAGAATTTTAATATAGAGACCAAGTGGCTGATACATGCAGTAATGCTAATTTGCAGATTGCTCGGAAGCTGCTAATGCGCAGTGAAGTTGACAAAGCAGCCATTAACAATTCTGGAGAAACTGCTCTTGACACTGCTGAAAAAACCGGGAACTCTGAAATTAAGGCCATCTTACTAGAGTATGGTGTGCAGCGTGCGAAATTTATCAAGCCAAAAAGTGCAGCTCGAGAACTAAAACAAACTGTTAGTGACATTAAACACGAGGTTCATGACCAGCTCGAGCACACACGCCTAACTCGAAAGCGTGTACACGGTATAGCTAAGCGGCTTAACAAGATGCATTCAGAAGGGCTCAACAATGCAATCAACTCCACCACAGTTGTAGCTGTCCTTATCGCCACCGTTGCATTTGCTGCCATCTTCAATGTCCCGGGCCAGTACGTTGACGACCCTGCAGATATTCCTCCTCACCAATCCCTTGGAGAAGCAAATATTGCTCCTAAACCAGCATTTATGATCTTCTTCATCTTCGACGCCATCTCCCTCTTCATATCATTGGCTGTTGTGGTGGTCCAAACTTCTATTGTAGTTATAGAGAGAAAGGCAAAGAAGCAAATGATGGCAATCATTAACAAGCTGATGTGGTTGGCCTGTGCTATGGTTTCAGTTGCATTTCTTGCTCTGTCATATATTGTAGTAGGAGATGATAACAGGTGGTGGGCTATCGCGGTAGCATCCATAGGGACACTGATTATGGTATCAACTCTTGGAACACTGTGTTATTGGGTGATCATCAACCGCATCGAGATCTCGAAATTGAAGAGCATTCGAAGATCATCATTGAATAATAGATCGCGTTCAGTGTCAGTATCTGGGATGTCAGATCCAGAGCTTTTTGGCAATGAGTATAAGAAACTCTATGCGGTTTAAGAAATTGATGTGCAACATTCTTGTAAGTATATACAATGATGTACCATAATATCAGTCCTTTACTTCTTGTTTTCAGCAACTGAAAAGGAGCTTGTACAGAAAATGAAACAAGTAGATAAGAGGATGATGATAATCTTCAATGTTCTGATTTGATCACAATTCCAGGACATAATCACAGAAGTCTAAGAACATCACTGTGTTGCAACCCATCAATAAAAATTTCAATATCGACTTCCAGCCATCCACAATGTAACAATTTTGGATACATATAATTAATCGAAGATGCAATAACAAAGAGAAAAAAGTTGTAAAAGGCAATAGATGCATTTCGATTACCTGTTCACATGAGCCCAACCCAAATGAAGATTTTGATTCTACCATCAAATGAACACCAAAAAAGAAAAAATATAATATATCAAATCTCCAAAACGAAATACTTCCATGTATTGTGCAAACTATTTGAACAATGGTCTTTATATAAGATCATAAGAGCAGAGCAACACAGCTAGATTAACAGATCAAACGCAAAATAACACAACAGACTATTGTAAAACACTAAACTACCGCGAACTGGAAGAAACAGCAGACCCTTAGAAACCAACCATGGACTTCGAGAGTGATCGTCTTGCCTGTCAACTTCTTCACACATATCTGCATCTTTTTTCAAAGAGTTTATTGAAATCCTTTAACAGAGAAAGAAAGGTTTTTATGATAATAGATTCTTGCCATTGTTTGATTGTCTAGGTTGTCCCTATTGTCGAGTCACAGTCGTCTCGATCATCGTGTCATATTTATTTCCACTACCGGGTCAAAGATGTCTTGACTATTTGTTAATGGTGTCTCGGTTGTCGAGTCATTGTTGTCTCGGTTATCAAATGTGTCGACTATCTCGAGTGACTATTGTCTCGATTGTTAATGGGTCTCGAAATCGAGTCGTCGAAGGGATCTTGCCAGTCGAGTCAGAGAGACACACCTGTCTCGACAATCGAAACACAGCTTGTCGAGACATCGGGACTCACCCTTTCCTTAATATATAGACAGAAGACGTCCATGACTCGACATTCTAGTCTCGATATCGAGCTGTCCCGTTTTGGGCCTCACCGTATAAACATTAGTTTTGATCCACAATGTAATGGACTACGTTCTGGCCCATTATGTTACAATTCTTTATTTTATTTATTTATTTATTTTAATTAAGGACATGTTAAGTTAACAAAGTAATATACTAAAAATATAATTAAAAAATAAAATTGCAAAGATTCTTTTATATTTTAAGGAATGAAAAATTATAATACGTAATGGTTACACAACATGAAATTATAAGGGCACACAGGGGCGGAGATAGTAAATTATATTTGAGGGAAATAGGGTAAAAAGTTTTTTAAATTAAACGACAAATATATATATATATAGTTTTCTTTAAAAAATTAATTTTTCTTTTTCCTAAATCCGCCTATAGCACACGTCCTTAACTATTATAAATTTAAAAGTATGGAATAATGACTAACTTGAACCTCAATTTTATTTTTATTAATATATATATGAAGAATTTACTACTAAACCATCTCATCGTAAAATAAGAAAAAAAAGAAGTTGATTTTCTTCTATTTTAGTCTGTGTGCTCAGGGTGTGTTTATTTTAGTAAACCATTTTAAAATTAAGTAATTTAGGCCGTTTAACTAGGCCTAATATTGTCTGATAATGTCAAAGGTTGGAATAATTCTTCTATATTCATCATTGACATAAAGGAAAAAAAAAAAAAAAACCTATTGTCAAGTCATTCCTCACTGTAGGTCACTGTGATGTTGCACTTGCTTGCATGCTTGATAACACTGTAGGTCACTGTAAATGCAGTGAACTGTTTCTTATTGTTGTTCTTTCTGATTGAGAATCAGGACAGTAGCCTAGAGGACATGGAAGAAGTGGATCAACTTGTTGGACAAAAGGTGCCCAAATGAATCTGACAACAAATTGGCACATGGGTCCTTCCATTGTCACCACAATCCCTGAGTAATCTTTATACCCTACTCTTGCTTGGATTTTTTCTCTTGCTGATAACTTTGTGGTGGTAAATATCTCCGCTGTTAGAGCTGAATATTACCTGGGATCAAGTGAGAACTTAACACGATATCATAACTAATTTTACTTGAGATCATAGACATTAGTATCTTCGTTTGTTCTTAATCTGTATCTCAGTTTAATCCATGTGATGTAACAATTTTATACTCTGAAATACCTTGTGATCATCAGACGCGGATGTTAGTTTATCCATTGAAAACCACCCAATTCAACCAATTTTTTTTTATTTTTGAAAAAAACTGTCTGTGACTGTCAAGGTATCAGCATTTACCATTGAGTAACATGCATCAAAGATGAAAAACCAGTTCGTTGCAGAACAGTTTTTTAGTCAAAGTTATCTTCATGAAAAAAAAAAAATAATGTTGATGCCTTCAACCTCACCTGACATTATTCACATGCTCACTTGTTGACTGGTCCCAACAATGCCACATATATCCCTTCATGATCTATTAAGATATGTAGCAAAACTGTCTTCAGCTCTTGAATTAGTAAATTGCCAAAAACTTGGTAATTATACAGTAGATATCATGTCAACAAGGAAAAAAAAAATTAACTTTTTGGAACATGTTGTGACTGGTTTGTTTTGCTGTAGACAGAAACATATATATATTTTTTTGGAACCTAATCTTTTAACATTTCTTGCCAGAGTAGGCAAACATGCATATAAAAAACTGATCAAACTGGTCAAAAAATCTATGGACTTGTAATCACTGTTTTTTCTGTTAAGTTTTGGGTAGATTTGTTTCACAATCATGTTTGTTTGTGTGTATTTTAATTGCTCTGCTTTGATACTTACAGAAACAAGATTGTTTCAACATATGTGGATTTGGCTATTGCTTGCATGATTCATTGTTTTCTTTCTGCAATCAAACATATAAATGAGAAACGATTTCAATGTCTTCAAATCCGTTTGTTGGTGTATTAATACCCAGTACTTTGTCGATAATGTTCGTGAAATTACATTTTTACTATATTCCTTTTAACTTATATGCTGCACTTCCAAATTTTGCAATCTTGATCAAATTTCAATAAGGCCTTTGTGTCCCATTTTTTTTTTTATAAGATTTTTTGACAAAATATTAGACTAAGTTGAAAAAAAAAAAAAAATGTCTGCTAGAGTTTTGACAAGATTGAAGAGTAATCAGAAACAAAGAGAAGCATATGGCAAGCAACTCTTTTCCCCACCAACGCATACTTGTCCAGTTAGATAATGGTGGAAAGATCAGCTTTTGATAAATTATAAATCATTCTTGATAAAATATTGCCAGTCAAAGGGTTTCTTTCTCTTTGTAAAAGACAGTTCTTTAGAGGCAGACATGTGACATCTTGTGATCACAATTATTACAAAGACTAATGATCAGATCATCTCTGGTTTTTTGTAAATGTTCATCTGCATGCATGACTTTTTACTTTTCCTTTACTAAAAAGAAGAAAAAAAAAAGATGATATTCCTCACTTTTATGATTTCTTTGATTAAAAAGGGATGGTGGGTGAATCCTGAAAAAATAGTCATAGAGAATCTGGTTCTGGGAAAAGAACACCTAGATTTCAAACAATCCATAGACTTATAAAAGTTTTTATGACATTTTTTTACATAAAAGTTTTTCATGATCACTTGAGTTGTGGGACAGATATATGGTTGTATTTTTTTTTTTTTTCTTCACTCTTTTCATTTCACTGTTCTCTATAATAATGACTAATGAACTGGGATGATTACATGAAACACTAATCAAATGTGAGATGATGATACAAAATCCCATATGAGCTGTGAAGAGTTATTATGAGACACAACTGCATGTTTTGATGATCATCACTCACTGGAGAGAGTAAAGAGTTTGATACATATGGAAATTTTTGAGCTCACTTTTTCAGGTCAATCCAACAGTCAACAGATATTGGGATTTTTAAGTAATCAAAATCTAATTTTTTTTTTTTTTTATGTTATTATTTGTGCTGAGGACAAGGAGAAAAACATAATATGGACAATAAAAAGATCAATAAAACCTCTGATGACTAAAGAATTTTTCCAGGTAAGGTTTTTTATTGAACAAAATTCAGGGACCTCAATGGTATTGGAAGTGTATATCATCAACAAAGTCTAATCTCCAGAGCCTGGAAAATCATGAAAATTACCTGTGAAAAGTCTTTTCACAGGAAATTAATTAGCTACCTTTCTATGCATTAAAGGTCCTACACATGCAGTTTGCTTGCTCTTTTTTCTCTCTCTGTTTAGATTCATATGCTGCAAACTCCAGGTCTTTCTTGATCTCCACAGACTGCCATCCTTGAAGCCAAAAGTGAACACACCCCAGATTCGGTGACAGCCTTTCTTGAACTAAGCAGTTGCTGAGACTGTTTGCAGTGAGCAATTGCTCCCTCGATGGAGCTTTCGATCTCTAAATTTGCGCTGCTGCTCCTCTTGAGTAACTGTATATTGTAGAACCCGTTTGAACTGAATGAAAAGGATGAAGAAGAAGAAGAAGAAGCGGATGAGGATGTAGAAGAAGATGAACACTTGATGGCACAATGCCGTTGAATTGCTCCTGAGAAAGACCTTCTATGGCTATTAGCACCATCCTGATCAGCCATCATCTCTTTTTCAATGCTCTTTGTGATAGGAGGAGTAGACATCTTGTATCTATCATGGTCAGGTTTTCTCATCAATTGATGAGTCTTGTTTGTCACTCTCATGTACTTGTTCAAACAAGTGTTGCCTTTTGAAATGGTCTCTGCCTCTACAGTGTTGCATGCTGCTTTGGCACAAAACTCATCAGAACAGGCAGATTTGCTGAACAAAGACTTGAGATATGCCCGCGAAGCTTTAAGTTTTTGACCCAGGGAAGATTTCTTGATCTGCTTGAACTTCCTGGTCCAGGATTTCTTGGAGTGATCATCATCACCATTAATGAAACCGCTCATTTCAGTGGACCATTCGAATAAATACTCATCTGGGTTGAGTTCACTACTGACCCTGCAAGACTCTGATGGAGAGACGTGACAACAGGAGTACTGCAGAGGAGGAGGAGTAGTAGTGGTGTGTGTTGTGGTTGTAATGAAGGGCATGGCATAGTTTTCTTCAAAGGGTAGTTCTTCTGTTGTTTTCTTCTCAAAGGTGGTAGTGGTGTTGGAGGTTTGTAAGAGCTTTTCAACCATTAGTAACCGAGGAGGGAGATGAAGAGGAAGGAGTTTTCCCTTGTAGAAGAGCTCATCAGCTGGAGAAGTTGTGGGCTGATCTCTGATGTTCTGAGAAACTGAACACATTTGGAACTCAAACTCTCTGCCTTGTGGTGGAGAGCTGATGGAGTAACACAAGAAGTTGGAGGACGAGGAGGAGGAGCTCACCTCCATATCAATGTAGTCTTCATCTCCACCATGATTGCATGTATCTTGGTTTGTGCCCATCTCATCTGACCTTCTCTCTGTCTCTCTCTCTCTCACACACACAGATGCTTATGGAGACTTGAGCTTTGCTGAAGGAGGGAGAAAGAGGGCAGAAGCATATTTTAAAGTGAAGATGCTGCCAAGTTAGAAAAAGAAAAATTCAATCCAACCCATTGTCAGATTTTTATTTCTTCTTTTTCTTTTTCAAAATTTTTCAATATCTTGAATGGTTCCAAACAGTAAAATGCAGAAGAAATGTGGATTATTGAGCAGCCAGACCACTCACCTATATGTCTAGTGCCATTTCTTTTTTCTTCCTTTTGTTTGCATCAGAATCTGTGTGGCTCTTATGCGGTTGCTTTTGTTTGAAATCATGTTTATCTTTCTTTAATGAATACATTTTTTTTTTTTTTAATCAAGGTATCCGAGCCAAACTCAACTAGTCCCACTTGACCCGGGAGGTAAAACTCGACTAGTCCCATTCGATCCGAGAGGTAAATCAAGGTCTGGCAACAAAATGTTATATTTCTTTACTTTCATTGACTCCCCACTATCTATATTTTTTTTTATTTCTTAAGGTATTCGAGCCAAACTCGACTAGTTCCACTCGACTCGGGAGGTAAATAAAGGTCTAGTAATAAGGTGTTCCAATTTTGATTCGAACTCAACACATAACCTTTAGTAAATTCACGGTACTTAACCACTGTACCACACCTTATCCGTTCTCGTATACATGTTACTTTATACATTTTACATATGTTCAAATATTATCACCAAAAGTAAGTTTTCTTTTTTATGTGCTTCAACTGTAGGTGAAAGCAACTGCTGTATAGCATTAATGTAATAGCCCCACCTACCTTAGCTTACACAAAACAACACTTATGTTTCTATTTATATTGAAACCGTGTTCTATAGTGATTTTTAGAAAACGCTTTTATTATTTCTACAAAAATATATATCAGACTGGTTTCTTTGGAAATATCTTTTGCACATTTCATTCAAATAAAGTAAAAACACTTTGAAGACCTATCCATCATCATCATGCATCTCATGATGATCGTAAGTCTGCTGCCGACTTTTGATGCACAACAAGCATCTGTGATTTTTCAAAATTCAAATCATCACTGTAGATCGTTAGTGGGTGGTTGGAATGTTGGATGTATATGCTAGCTATAGGCTTATAGCTGGGTTGGGTAGAACCACCCTTTTGAGTTTTTTGTCAATCTGTGTTAAGTTCATGAGTCTTTGAAAGCACTGTTGTCAGTTGTGTATGTACCCATCAAAGTGGTGAGATTCTTCTTCTTCCACCTCACAAATAAGACCCCGCTACTGTGGCTGGTTCTTGTTTATTTTTGTTGAAAGGACGTTACAACGCATATATATATATATATATATATAATAAGTCACCAAAACCTCTTGCAACAGTAGAAATATTTGGATCGGATTTGATCAGAAGATGGAATCAAAGTTGAAACCATGATGATGATGATGATGATGATGATATGCATAGTGTGATCAATGGATAGAGAGAGCTTTTTTTTATCACTCATGCTCTTTACTATTTGCAGGACTATTTGTAACTTGATCAAATGCATGAATTTGTATAAACAAATTGAAGTAAATTCATCAATACAACCAAGAATTCAAGCTATATATATATATTAGTCAAGAATTCTCATCATAATATATATATATATGTGTGTCATGTGCGTGTGTGTTTCTAAAGTACAAAATGGACATGGAAAGGTTCTGTTATTCCTGCAACATCCACACACTTCTCTGCAACAAAAGTTTAAATTTGTTAAAAGCAAGCCCATCTCTCAAAGCATAGTTTTTTGCACTCTCAATTTGTGAATTCAATAATAAAGTGAGACATATACATATACATACATATATAGAGAGAGAGAAAGAGAGTTATAGTCTATGAATGTCTTCATTTGGCTTTAAGTTTAAGTTTTAGAGGGCTGTGACCACACTAAAACCAAGCATAAGATCCAAATATCATTTCATGGTGGGGGCAAACATCGATTGCAGATATTGTAAATTGACTCATCCGAGGCTCCAGGACAATAATTTATCTTCCCCTTTTTAACCAGCAGCTTCGACACCCAAATCAAAATTCACGTAAGGTTGGATGGTAAAAACGCTCATTCAGCCTGATAATGACTTAGATTCGAGTTGTCACCACCGCAAGTAGTATGTAAAAAAAAAAAAAAGTTACTAGAAGAACTGCTCATTTCGTTATGTTAACGTTTTACAAGTACGTTTTCTTTTCTTTTTTTGTTAAAAAGAAAATGAAAAATACAGAAAACACGTTTTTCAAATAAAACTGAAACTGTTTTACACTTTTTTTTTCTTTTTTTTTTAATTGATTGAATAAGTAATCTATGAAACAAATATGTTTTATTTATTAAAATATAAAATAATTAAAATCCCTAGAGATTAGACTTATTTATATTATATATAGATCATTTTATTATTAAAATATATATTCTTAAAAAATCAATTTAAATTAATTTACCTACACACAATAATGTTTTAATGCATATTATAAATTTATTAAATTTATAAATTTTTTAAATTCACTAATTTATATTTTAAAATTTAGAAAAACATAGAATAAAATAAGAAAAAATGTGTGTTGACTCACAGTTATATTCAAATCTCATGAAATTAAATATAAAAAAAATAGTAAAAATATACAGAATTTTGAAGTTGTGTCATCACAACATCTAATAGCTGGTCACGTGATGTGGATCTGACCACGCATAAAAGTGAATTTTCAGTGACAGACTCACAGGCATCAACCTCCTTTTTAGCTGCACAGGCACACATGAACATGACGATGAATAATTTGGTCACTGAGTGAGAACTGAGAAGTGAGAACACACTCTCTTTGGGTCATTTTTCAGAAAGTGCCTTTCCAATGATTGTCTCATTTTCATGTTCCAATCAAATTTCAATCCTATTTTTGGGTTTTAAATGGGCCTGCCCATCGGGCCGCAATGATATATGAAACCAAATTGGACCGATTCGGCTCGTTTGGTATATGATAACTTTCTTTTTTGGTATAAAAAATGAGTTGAGGAGAGATTGATTCCAAACCCGGCAGGGAAACATTACGCTTATTGCCCCACACATATGTAAAGCACCCTCACCGCAACTATATCAAGGTTGGAACTTTGGGGACCTCCGTGGATGGATTTTTCGAACGTAAATGTGCTGCCTCACTAAAGGTCATTGGCGGCAGCTCGAACTTGGAACCTTATCCAAACTAATGAGTGCCAACTTTTAGGGGTAAGACCAATAAATTTCAAGTTGAAAGACAATGTTGTAAATAATTGAAATATAAATCATACTTGTTAACATGTTTGCTTGTATTAGTCACATTTTTCTCAATAGAATCTACTATAATGAGGTTGTTGCCAACAGAATTTGAGCAAAAACAAATGTGTAAGAATCATACATGACACTGAGTTATCTACATCTAGTAACCAGATTTCAGAGAAGAGAATTTACACAGCATTAATAAATCTATCAACTTCAGAGTTCCATTCTAAATATTTCTGTTTTACTTGAAGCTGTTGGTGAGTGATCAGACATCCGATGGAAGTTACTTTCCGTGCAAGAAAACTCCGTCTTTCTTTCTCTACTTCGATCGTTTTTGTCACATTTTTCTTCTATAAAGTTCAGATGCTAGAGAGTCTCATATATAGCTGAGGACCTTGGTTATATATCCTTGTTGGTCAGCCACAGGTTTTTTCATCCTTTTCAAGCAAATCATATTCCCAGCCAGTAATCTCCTCTGCGGAGGATTCTCTACTATCCGTACCAGATTCTGAATCTAGTCTCTCTAGCTTTGGCTTTGCATCCGGCACTTGTTCTTTGATTGAGGAAGAATCTGGTTTCTCTTGTTGTTTTTGTTCTGGAGTTTCAGAGAATTGTGTGGCGGTAGGAGATGATAAATTTTTATAGAGCTCATTGCCGGATGGTGATTGTGATTGACAGGTTGGAGTCTCAACTTCCAAAACTGGTCTCTCAATGGATTCGAATTCCTCTTTTATTTTGTCTAGAGCATCAAACAACTCTTTGACCTTCTCATTCTCTTTCCTGGATCAAAAGTATTAACATTTCCCATTCTTATCAGTTAGGTCAATGTGTTACACGGCAGGGCCTGTAAAGAATGGAAAAGAAGAAAAAGTACAATGTAGAGATACAGTGTACCTGTAAATGCCTTCATTCTGAGCATAGAACTGATTTTTCATGGTATCCACTATGCTTATGATGGTTACAAACTAGAACAGATAAAGAACGAATATTATCGCTCAATAAGATGAAACAAACAAAACTTGTGATAGAACTATACATTGAGAATTATAAAAAAATTACGGAAACAACCTAGTGTGGTTTAAAACAATAACACGAGGAAAAATAGATGAAATATGAATCTGTAAATGAAACACGATTATGAAAAAGAAGCGTGCGGATTTTATTTTGAAACACTAAGATATATAAATGCATAATTACCTTGGCTTCAAGGTTCAGATACTCTTCTTCAAAACTTTTTCTTAAAATTATTGCTTTTGGACTTTCCTTGTCTATGATTGGTGTTCCTCCTGACCTGATATTGAATTAAAAAAAAAAAACACGATTATGCTTGATTTAAGTGTGCGATAATCAAATGAAAGAAAAAAAGTACAATACCTGTCACTTGAGTGCAACTTATCCACAACTTTTTTAATACTTGTGATGGAGTTCCCCATATCTTCCTGATTAAACAGACAAGCCCGAAAGAAAAAGAAAAAGAAAACAAAGGATGCCGATAAGAAAACAAATTGCACAACAAATATTAAAGGTAGATGGAGATTCATATAATATATTTGAGGATATCATCTTAGCTAGGAAGTACCTTGTAAGCAGAGAGAAGATGAATAACCAGATTCACAAACTGATCTCCATATTTCTCCAAATCGCCACTTGAATTGAACATGTGTGGAAGTAAAAAGATCATCAGATACAAAAAAGTCCAAGACAGGTTAAGAGAACATGACAATGGAGGAACATAAAGCATAAGATAAACTATGAGATCTTAATCCTGCCATCCTGATTCTAGTAAGACATCTACCCAACAAACTGTGCTGCTTGAGATTCACTAGCTTATCAGGGCCAAACAGATAGACATACTTGATCTGCTTGTCCTTTTGCTCACTGTGTGTTGTCTGGAGAACCCAGGTGTCTTCAAGAAAATTAATCAATGTACCAACAACACCTGCTTCTGTTTTATATGAATCAATCGATCTCGATAGGTCTTCTTCCTGTGCAATCAAACAAAGTTTTGAGCACAAATAAGTCAATAATAAAATAAAATACTCATAGTGAGCTCTAAATTTTCTCGCAAAGTATTAATTTGACTAATAAATCTAAATTTTGAGTCTAATAGTTTCTAGAGTGAGAGATACCTTTGATTTCAAGTGCAAAAGAATTTGATTACTTGCTTCATCAAATTGCTCTCTTTCTTCCCTGGCATTGTGAAGGCGTGCACGAGTAGCACTCAACGAGGTAATAACCTATGCCAGATACCAAATCGTTAATTGAATCTCAGCAGAGCAAAAGGAATCTTATGAGATTGATGTTGCATAATAGGATGTTACTCTTGTTGACCTCTATAAGTCTTAAATTATGATTTAATGCAACTTAAGAGAACAGTTTGACCAATTCATGTGTTTATGTCCTCTCATGTGATAGCATTCGAATTTAAATTGTATTTGTATTTATGTTTGGTCTAAGCCCACCAGTTGTCTTGCATGTCAAGAGGTATGTCGCTCTCTTACCTATTAACTTAAACTTTTCAATTAGTTGTAACAAAAATTCAACTTTGAACATACATACACTTGAGCATGCACATACACAGTTTCAGGTAAATATCAATAATAACAACAGAATGAAAGGGTATATATAATTGAAACTTAATTGGGCATCACTGAAACTAAAGAATCACATTTGGTTCAAAAAAAAAAAGAACCTTTTTCAATTCAGCTTCAAGTTCATCCTTTTGTTTCTCAAGTTCCTGAATTTCCACGGTCAAGTCCTGAAAAGTGCCATGGCATGTATGTTAACATTCCTTGAGACAAAACGGATCAGAAAGGGTGAACTTTCTTCCCAGTGAACAGGGTGTTCTATCATAATTTAGAACCAGATAGTTCTCCTTATAGATTGTATCCACATAAAGAGGCCCAATCAGGAGAAACTTCCAATTTTCCATTTATTCAAAAATGTGTTCTAAAATTTACATGAGAATTTCTATATATATATATATATATTAAGGACTGATTAGAGATCTTGTCCCAGCTGAGGTGTGAAACTTCCTGCAAGTATCGAGTAACTGGAGCTGTGCAGAAATTGACCAACGAGATAACAAGAGATTTGTGCACAACCATCACATAAAGATGAAAATGTTTCAAAGCACACAATGGAAAAACAAAGCTTCTATGTGGAAACCAGAAGTACATAATTAAGTCTTCCTGATCTAAGTTTAATTGGCTTTGTAAGGTTCTTCAATCATCATTATATTCAGGAAGGAGAATCACTTAGGCATTGTACCTTCTCAAGTTGGACAACTTCATTGGATTTAGCCAAACGGAAGTTAATTGCATCTTCCTTTTGGGATCTGATTAAATATGGAGTGAAATACGTAAGAAACATCTTATATTAAAATAAAATGCTATTATGGGCGGTTAAGAAACAATAGAAAAATTCAAAGGAAAGTCAGATATGAATGGTAAGAAAATCCATCAATATTCGAAAATTTTACATTGCCTATGTAAGATTCCTTTTAACCAAAAAGCGTATCGAAGAAGACTGAAATGCAGAAAATGTTTTAAGCCCTATTGCATAGTAAATGAAATACACATCCATAGAAACTTGCCAATGAATCATTAATGAGAATTTAACACCCACATTAACTTAGGTGTATCGATTTACCTTATGTACACTTACTTCTTTCTTCATAGAAAATTAAAATTTAATGTCAACCAATCTCATGAAATAACAAACTAACAGTACAGAATTACTTGTCCCACTGTGCAGATTCTCCAGAAGTTACCTATGTGGTTGAAAATTTTAAAGCTTCAATTCAGTGGAGGTTGTGAAGAGCGACTTCTATAGTTGAAACCCAAGAGGGCCTACTTTTTCGAGCAGCAAGAGCTCCTACTTTTAATGCACAAATGGCTCTGTCTCAGGTCCAAGACAAAACTAAATTCAAATCTGACAGGTTCACAATGTAATCCAGAATGGAAAAAATAGCTTTCTCCGACAAAACACAAGCCATGACACGTGTTTATGACACAACTTCTAGGTGACGTGGTTGCATATTAGTGGTTGATTCATGTGATGTAATTAGCTTAAAACAAAAAAGTTGTTAACATCAGAGAAAATTTGGTTGACAGTCCCACCTTTTCAGTTGTAACCTTTTAATTTTTTACATTTAAAACGCAGCAATTAATGCATCTTATAGAGTACTCATTTCATGTAATCTAGATAAGTAATTTTCTTAATATTTATATATATCTAAGATTTGCAATTTTCCATGGTAAATTTGAAGATAAAGCAACTAACTTCATCAAAGGCAGTTTTACCATAATGTAATGTGGTGTAACAACCAGACATTATAACACCGTCCAACTCGAGTAAAAACTGGTTAGGGATTCCACTTCATATATCGTGATCTATTTGAACCTACTTTGGTTTGATGCCGATTGAATTAACTTTTCATACTTGCTAATAATACAGAATCACATGGTTGTTTTATAAATTTTATTAAGTTTGGGATCATTTCTTATATACATAAGGACAACACAAGGACCAATCCGTCCGCTTCTAAAAATTTCAAAATTTAATCAAGTAAACTGCCTCCCACACACATACACCTTCACAGTGCTCTCATGCTCACAATTTAAGTTCTACTGGATTTTTCTATTTAATACCTGAAGTCCACATACTAATTTCTTTCATTTCTTCTAAGCCTGTAGTTCACAGAATCTCTCTTCAACACACACAGATATATACAAATTTATCACAAGTGCAAGCATGCAGATGCAGACAAACGTCCAAGAAATTCTGAAGACAGTTATATCAAACCTGTGGTCTACAATGCGTTTTTCGTCTTGTGAGGTCGAGTTAACAAGAGATTCAGTTAGAACTTTTAATTTCTCAACCTGCAAGATAATGGATCACTGATCATTAACAGAAGCACCAATAGCTGACTAACAGTATTACATTTTTAGTGAGCAAATTATTGATATCAAATGAAAAGGTGAAAGGAAATTATTGATATCAATGAAAGCCAAACCTTTTCAGTATGAAGTTCTGGAGAATCCCCATTGCTCAAAGACTTTTTCTTTAGCAGAAGTTCTTCCAACTTGGAACATATCCAAACTTGCTCAACAGTAACTTTTAGATCCTGCAGGAAATCCAAAGCATTCAGTTTCAGCTGTCATAAAATATACACTGAAGTATTTGATGAAGAACCTGTCTGATCCCCCTACAAAGCATAAAATTGAATAGAAGTGATGAGACCCAGCAGTACGGCAACAAATTTAAAGAATAACATGTGAAATAAGCTACATAGCTAGGTTAAGTTGCTTATATTTTATGCTTCTACTTCTTGTAAACAAACTATATCACTGTAATGGGACTTCAGATCAAGTCCAGCTACAGGCCTTAAGCAAGCAAGTATTATGGTTCATCCTATATAAATTAGTATGCTTAGAAGATCAAATCAACACTAAAAGTCAGCTGATAGCAGTATAGAGAACATACAATTTAAAAGTACTATCAGAGTTCAATCACAATTGAAGGAAAAGATGGATATGCTAATTTCAAAATTGACAAGACCTGCAGCTTACTTCTCTGAACATCAGCACCAAATGATACAAAATTGATCAGAAAGAATGAGCCAAAACTAAACAAAGGTTAAAAAACAGTAATTACATAAACAGACAGAGACACCTATATTTCAGTTCTAAGTTTTTTTCCAGCATGACTCAAAATTTCTAACTTAACTGAATCATATATATATATATATAATATAGCAACGTAATATGAGAATGCATAGTTATTTAGATTAGCCTCACCTCAATAGATGAAGCAGTTGTTTCTTTGGATGATTTATCATCTTCATTTAAAGGCTGATGATTTGGCTTCAGTTTATCAAGTTTGTCCATCAGACTGCTGGCTTCAGCATCTATTCTGAGAACAGAGAGAAAAGAGCATTTAGAAAAACAATTGGAGAGACAGAACTACTTTTTCAGTCTGATCCTTGTGGGGGAAATAAGAACGTTGATCGGATTTTATTGAACATAGTGAGAAGATGATAGCTTAAGCATGTACAAAAAAGACTAATATTAACATGCTACACAATGATACTAAAAGGAGATTGAAGTTCAAGTGTATCGTATATATTATTATCAACCACCTTGGGAGATCAGCATTGATCTTCAGCCCTGCAATCGCACATTGAGCATATTGGAGCAATTCTTCTCGCTTGATCTGAAGAGGCAAAACACAGAGGCATCAGGCATATGTAATATGTCAAATTCTCTTCTATAGACTATGTCAATCAGTGAATGTCCAACATCGATAGTTGCATATTTTGGAGCATATTAGATCATGCTGTCAAGATCTATGCCTGAAAGCATCTAAAAGAAAATGCATGTGCTCACATCTGGGATCCAAAAATTGTAAACCTAAGATATTAATTGTTGATTTAGTAATATTTTCAAATGTATACTAAAGGCACGTGTCATGTTCTTACTCCTTACCAGTACTTCATCCTGGTAATTTGAGAATGCTGTTGCTAAATCCTGTATGCTGCTCATTACTGCTTTGTGAACTTCCTTTCCTCCTGCAAGACAAAGCCTGTATATAACCAAACCATAAGAAGTTTACGTGGAATTCAAGAAATATGAAACTGGTAGCATTAAATCCTTAAAATAAGTTCAAATTTCCTTCAGAAGCGGCCAAAAATATACCTTCCAGCAACTACTCATACATAAAAAACAAACTATAAGAGTGAGAAAAATCACCTAAATATCTCCAGTAAGAGCAAAACTTCTTCCTCATTTGGTGCTTCAAGAATCTGAATCATACAAAAGAGTTAACCTGCGGTTAAACTCAATGGATCAGCTAATACAAACCCCAGGTACATATATAATTATAGTGACTATACTATTAGATGTAAATTAGGCACGGTGTGATGATGTTAGGGTCTCAAAGAGAAAAGCAAAAGACGATTTTCTTTATGCAGTTAATCGTTAAGCAGTTATATACCAGAAGCTGAAGCAACTTTTAATTTCTATCTATATCAATCATTAGAGGTCAGGCTGACACAGCAGAATAATCATGAAATGAGTAGGTAGAAAACGAAGAGAAAGATGCAATCAAATGAAAATTTGAATCAACCATGAACACCCTTAACACGCTTTTAAAGTTTACAATGAGCTTTGCAAACTTCCCAAATACAGAAAGATATCCAAGCAGAGTAAATGTCTTTCACTATTGTTCAGTATTTCAGGTCGTAACAAGGGTCAAGCTGTGAGAATTGTATTTACAAGATTCACAAAGTTCAATGGTTGGCTCTTAATTTCATTTACGATTATGAAATAAACCATGATAAAACCTTTACTCCGATTGCTAAGATGACAAAACAATTAGTCTAGTTATTGCCGTAACTTCAATCAATCAACAATCATAATTCAGCAAGATACAAGAAATGTATAAATTACAATGCAATTGAAAGAAAAAAAAAAGTTTGTACCAAGCTTAAACTATGATCATATATTCTCAACTAGGCCTCTGATGCATGGTTTGCGAATTTTAATCATGTCGAATCATTAGCAGATTCTTCACCCTACTTACTTAATATATGCATACAATCACTGCTAATCCTTCATTCAATTAAACGTGAACTGTATAGCTAACACTTGCTAATTGGTAATCAACCGATGCTAGACAAAAAATATTAGAAGTTAAAAGGAAACAGTATAGCAGTTGTAGACAGAACAAATAAAAAGAAATTCCTATGAAAGCCAATGACAGCCACCTTTTTCAACCTACCACGGACAATGTTATGCCTTCAAGAGCTTGACTATGAAGAAAAACATCGCGAAAGTTCATTGGTTCATCGCCAAAATCAGGGTCCACATAGTAAACCTGCCAATATTTAAATAAAATGATCAATCAGCCACCAACCCATATTAAAAAAAAAAAAAAAAAATTTGCAAAAATGGTCACATTCAAAGGAGAAAACAACTGACCAAAGTGGGTTTCTTAGGAGAATCCTTGGACTCATCAGGATTCAGCTGAGATTCTGAACTGTTTGTACTAATGTCAAGAGAAGGTTCAGACAATCTCTCGATTTCTTTCAAAGCAACCAACCACCTTCTCAGCAACTGAACTCTCTCTATCCCTCTACAAGACACTGAAACGTCTTCCAATCTCTTCACAGTCTGTCTAATGCTTTTCAAATTCCTCGCCCCCTGCTTTTTTTTTTTAAATACATATACAAGATCAAACGAATGAAAGTGATATCAAATCAAATCAAAAAGATCGTCCACTGAGACGGAGAGTGAAATTTACAAAGCGGTCCTGGATGAATTTGGCGCGCTCTGCTACAGCATTGCCGGCGTGTTGAACAACGGAATCGGCGTAGCTACGAATGCGAGTCAGTTTGTTCCTTCCTCCAACTTCCACTGCCCTGTTCACCGCCGTCCTCAACCAAGACATTTTTTTTTCTTTTGAATTATTATCCACTTATCGTTGATTTCTTTGAAATCAAAACATCAGTTTTCAGCTAATTTTTCATCATATCATCAAATGCATTGAAAATTTTGGTTTTTCCAGCGAAAATACGAGCAACGAGAGAACAAGTCAAGCGTTTGCGTTACCGCGTTCTCGTTCCCTTTTTTTTTTTTTTAATTATTATTTTAATTTTTTAAAATTTTCAGGTTTCAGTTCTAGTCACATGCCTTTAGTTTCGCCTCGTCGTCTTGATCGCGCGATTATTTGTCCATTTTAAATTATTTTTTTCTTCATCGTGTTAACTACGTGACTCGTTGACTTTTCTTTCTAATGTCCAAAAAAAAAAACCTGGATTGACTTTTATTGGGCTGGGCCGTTAAGTGCACAGATAAGGCCCATGTTAAGTTGTAAAAAAAAAAAAAACTATCATACATCTTAACCATTCATATTATACTACATATAATGAATAACCAAACGCATTATATACATGCAAATTTTTTTATCGAATAACGATTACTCGATTAGTTTCAAAATAATGTTCATAAATTACATTAACGTATAGCTTATTAAAATATAAATATAATCTCAAAATTTTATATATTAATTGAAAATTTTAAGACTGCATTTACAAGATAAAATAATATTAATCCAGTAGTACTTCCTTCATATTTATAGATTATAAGTTCGTGCCCTTCTTTCCCAAATCTTGAATATCTGGAAACTATTTGAATTGGTCTGTTATCTTTTGAAAATATCAAAACCATACTTTCCCATAACCAATTGAAAAGGTTTTGTTACTATTACTACCACAGTTTTGTAGTATTAGCAACAAAATCAAAAGTACAAGTAATAGTATCAAAAGAGAGCAGCGAGGGAAGCTTTTATTGATACAATAATGAATCGTTTACAAATCATAAGACCATCAACAACAAATGTAACAATTGGAACCGATCATCATGGTTCCATCCGGATGGTGTTGAGTTTAATGGGGAACAATATTGCGAGGAATATCTACATTTTGCCACAGAGGGACTGATGTTCGTGTTGATCAAAATGGGAAATCACGAATAATCGTAACGACTAGATCTCAACATCTGGTATTGGCACTTTCCAAAAATTCCATGAGTTGTAATCTTCCTGCAGAGAGTAATGGAAAATCAGTGTTCAACGACAAAACCAAAGACAGTCGCAAAGAAATACGTCTCTTGGCTTCCTAAAACCTTGTTCGTTTTTATGTTCAAAAGATGGAAGTATGTATGCAGTCAATTAGTCTATACCTGCTCAACCAACAAAGTTGGAGGAAACATGTCATTGACAAGGGTGTGTAAAGATGTGTACGACTTCACATCGATGCGATGACTAATGGCAACCTCACCCTGTCAGTTTTTTAAGTGAATTTGTTAGAAGAATAGAGTTAACAGAGAATAATAAAACAAAAAACAATTGGAGATTCTTCTATGGATACATATGGCATGACAGTATCAGCAGGAGGTATGTACCTTTGGGTTGATAATAAAAATTTTCCCCTTGGGGATCCCAATTTTCCTGTAACTGAGCTCATCGGTATCTCTATTTCCGAAACCCGCATAGAATGGATTGTAATCAGATGGGAACAGCTTCTTAATATCCTGAAAATAATAAATTTTAAAAAATTATATACTGAGAAGTTGGAAAGACCTATTTTAATGAGGGTTGTAATCATTTCAATCCAATAAGGTATGGTGGCCTATTAATATTTACCTCTAAACAAGCAATCTTGAATTCATGAGGTGCTCTTCTTATGACTGCACACAGGAGAAAACAAATAATGGATCAGGGACGGCGATACAAAATTACTTAATAGTGTGAAAGCAAAAAAGCATCAAATCAGTGCAGCCACATTTTATGCAAGTAAAGATACAAACTACAGAGAGTTTAGCAGTGAGAAAATGAGGTGAAAATTATATAGAAAACCATATTCTTCATGAAATAATTCAATGATACGACAATAAAAGGATGCACTGAATTGCCTCCACATGGAAATGGCAAACCAAGGGATCATACATAAAATTGCATATCCGGGTCATGGTGTATATAACTATTTGCATTATAGATCAGTATCAACAATTTAACAGCATAAGACATGTAAAATGCGTTGTTGTTGCATTAGGAAAACAGTTTTTAAGACACCTTAAATATAACTTTTTAGAGAGTCCATGTCAATTCAGAAGATGCCGTTGGGATGCTTTCAGTGAATTTGAAGAACAAGAGATATCTTAGACTTATTAATATATAAAGTAAATTTATTATATTTAGCTTTATAATCAACATGTTGGTACACAAAGTTGTTTTTGAATTAAGCTACCAGAAGCATTCTCATGTCTTGATGTAATATTGAGTTTCTTGTTCCCGTTCTACAAAACATCTTAAAAAGTTTTCAAGAGCTGTTACCAAATGGTCCATAAAATCTTTATTTCATTGGCATGTTATACTACCATCTCATGCTTGACTTTCACAAAATTTGTTGGGACTTAACATCATGACAGTCAAACTCCTTCAGTTACAAAAATTTATATATTCATATGCTCAAGATTTTGAAGAAATGCTGCAAATTAATCGAATATTCCCATAATGTAGCTAGAAACAAATCCATAGGCATTACTGCTAAGTAGTTCAATGCAACAAATAACTTTACAAAAAAAGAAAAGAAGACCTCACCTTCACGGTACAATGAAGGAAACAATCCATCCGGAGAAATAACAATCGGCCCATTGGGTAAAGCTTTTCCATCCTGCAAGAATAAATGAGATCAATTTAAGATAAACAATCCTATCAACATAATAACTGTAACCTACAATGCAAGACCAGTATAAAGCAGCAACCAACTGAGGCAGTAGGAAAATCACAAGGAGAGACCATACGCGCACATATAAATATTCAGATAGTGCAGCCAGATATTTTTAAGGCATTTAATTAATACCAACCCTTAATTAGAACTAAATTGTTGTGGTATAGTTCAACGCAACATGCTAAATGTTGTTCAGTTCAATCTAAACCATCTTATGAAGCAAGAAACTTTAGCATCTCATTTCCTCTTAACTTTGACTCATTATGATCATAGTTCATAGTTGCGAGCTAAGAAACACTCAAGTTGATGGTAGAATGCGAGTATATGAAAAAAAGGTCATTTTACCTGCTTCAGGTTGAGCAAAAAACTTCTGGTTAAGTATGCTTGAACAATAGCACGTGCACTGAGAAACAGCAGTTGATATCCATTTTCCTGTAGTGTGCATAAATTTCAATGACAGATGTCAATCTCCCAATGAAAACCATTTTGTTCCAGATGCATGCCAGTTTAAACTCAGCAATCTGTAATTCATTAAAAAGGATCAGAGATCAGAGAAGAGAAATACCTTAATTGCTGAAAAAAGCTTCGCCACACCAGATTGCGTCCAATCTTTGCCAACCAAAGGCATGAACTGGCCTAAAACATCAGACCTGAAAGGGATGCATCAATGTTATGCACAATTCACTATAATCTCTATTTAAAATTTTACTATTATTTGATTTTGGCTAACAAAAACATCCCTAGAATTCGTATTACAATTGATAGTTTACACAATTGCCAAATTTTACATCTAACAATCATCATGGGGGAAGGTTTCAATAAAGTATTAGTTCTGCAGCTTAAGTGATGTTTTATGATAGAACTTGTAAGTTTACTTGACAACTTTAATAACACACACATGTTTAAAGTCTATTAGAAAACCATGGTATACAGACTCACATTTGATCAGTTATATTAATTTTACAATACACAAAAACAACCCAAAAGAAACATTAACCACATTCTTCATAAAGTAGAAAAAATAATAGGCTTCAAACAAGTTGTAAAGAGTCAAAAACTAGAATCTATAATCTAATTTCGTATAAAAAAACGAGATCAGGATTCAGGAAGCTTACTTTGTAATTGTTCCATCAACATCTGAAATTACAATTCGTGCATTCCACTTCCATAAATAAATATGTGCATCAACCTGTTTATGATGAACATAACACATCAATAAAAAATATCCTTATGTTCATCAGTTCATCATCTCATTGCAAAAGAGTTTAATAACAGACGACTTACAAACCTGTTGCATTCCTAGAACCCTGGTAGAGAAACTGAAAGTTATCATATTTTGACCATCTTTCAAATTCAAAGATGCTATCTGCTCAGTAGTGGGAACATTGGTCCTAATAATTTGCTTGCGAGGAGACTCATAATTGCCATCAGACTGTGGACTTGATTCAAATTGTGAGTTCGGTAAACCAGGTTCAGTATCAACAAATATGTCGTCACTCGATGCATTACTGTCCGTATGTTCAAGTGTTTTGACCTTTCTAAATGGAATAGGCCAGAGCCTCCATCTACGTCCAGAGGAAGAGGGAGTAGTAATTCCAGAATCATCGTCCTTACCCTTTAGTGTATCCTCCTGTTCCACAGGAATGGCATCTTTTTGCTCAACAGGTAATTCTACTCCAAATGCAGCCATTCCAAGAACAATGGGAGCAGCCTTTTCCCACGACAAGTACCTCTCTTGATATCTGATGATTAAGTTTTCATTCTTTATTATTGATGCTGCAGTGCTTCTGAATTCATCTTCAGATATGCGATGCGCGTCAAAGGCTTCAGTGGCAGCATCCAAGCCCATACCCGCACGGAATTCATTCCCACAAAGTGAGATCTCAAACCCTGCAAATAAAAGATGAATAAAAAGAGAAAGTGATCAAATAAGAATCCAGCAACAACGTGAAAAACATGGTTACAATTAAGGCCAGTAGGAGGTCCTTACTTGAACCTGAATGAGTTGGTGTCCCTTCAGTAGGAGTTGCTAGGGGGGGTTCCAAACTATCGCTTTTACTGCATTCATCTTCGGACATTGATCTTTCCAAACCATGATCCATCTCTTCAACTGTAGGTGATGAACCAAATTGTTCTTCATTCTTCCGCTCTGAGACAGTAATAACAGAATCAACAGATTTGCAGTCAGAGACGATCTTTTCAGTATCATCCAACATAATGTTCTCAATCGGTTCTTCTTCCAACAGTCGACCTGGAGAACTATCGTTTCCAGGAGAACCAGCACTACGTAAGGGAGCTGATGCATCATCATTTTTGTATACCGCACCCACATCTTCAGCTTTATTAACTATCAGAGGATTTTCAAGGGATTTCTCTTGTGAATCATGAACCTCTGACGATGAACCCATCTCTTCTGAGTCAGCATTTCCAAAATGTTTGTCCAGCTCTGTTAGCTCCAAACAGCTCTTAAAAACATCTTCTTTCTTATTTTTACCAGCATTAGTACGTATCTCAAGATCTCCTTCCTTGAAAACAACTTTCCGAATTTCAAGCGGTTGACAGATGTTTTTTGCTTCTCCTTCCTTGATAGCAACATTCGGAATTTCATGACCTTGACAGACACTTTCCTCTTCCCCTTCCTTGAGATCTCCTTCGCTGATAGAAATGTTCTGAGCTTCATGAGCATCACAGCTATGCTCCTCTTCTCCTTCACAAACTTCCAACTGATGCCCAGAAGCAACACCATCACCATTTATGGTGCAAACATTATCATTAGCAACATCAGCTGTAGACGTATTCAGCTTACTAATATAATCATCAGCCCATACGTCATCACCTGAACTGAACTCCCCATTTCCGGCACAAAAATCAGCCCCATCTCCAGGGCCCAAATGAAACTGAGGGGTACTTAATTGCACATTCTCAGTATTCTGTTCTGATGCTAAGACAGGGGCTGTCAGTACATGGCCATCCACACTCACCAAAACAACTTCCGAATCCAGACGCTGTGATTCCCCATAACGCTCACCATCTAAACTCTCATATTGATTAGATCCATAATCTGATAGCTCAACCGAACCCTCCAAAGAAGATTGATCGTCTTGAAATTCATAAAACCTCCTCTCACCTTCTGATTCTGCCCTCTGAAGTCTGTCAGCACTGAAGGAAGCACTTTCATCCCGCATTTGAGCCACCCCAGAATCAGAGACACTATGTTCAAGTCTGTGAACTGGAATGGTTTTATTGTCACCGTTACTATCAACCAAACAACTATCTTCACCAGTAACTCCCATGCTCCCATTTGTCTCGCTACTTTTCGCACAATCAACCTCCTTTACAAAATATGCTTCCCCGGAATTATCAAGATACATATGAAAATTAGCTTCAACACCATTGACAGCTATGTGGACAACCTTCTCAGCACCTTTTAAAACGCCCTGAAATTTACCAAACCGAACGTACCAAGGCGTGCTTCGAAAAGTCCCATCTTGCTGCTGAACCACAATCACATCAACAGCTCCACCAAAGGGATGAAAAGGGGTGGCAACAGAGTATACCCCTTGCGAAATTAGGCTCCCAACTTTGCCCACGACATTCATTTGATCAATCCACAAATAACCTTACAAAGTTCTAGCAAAAATCAACAAAACCCTATTCAAAATTCACCTTCAATACTTGTTCCACAGGCTCTTATTCTCTGGTACCTGCGTTCAATTAAAATTAAAAAATAACTAGACATGCAACAAAAAATAAATTCCATAAGAGTACAAGCTATAACAGAATTGAAATAAATACCATTATGGCAAATTGAAAAAAAAAAAAACAAAGAAATAAAATCAGTACTCAGCTTGTCTGGAAAAATGACAAAAGAAAAAAGAAGAAACCTTGGAATATTCGAGCTGCCATTTCACACCCAATCATTCAAAAACTCGGGTCCAGAATATCAAACTTCAAAAATTATAGAGAAAATATATATATATATATATATATATATATATATATATATATTTTAAATACAAGATTCCGATTTTCCTACCTTTTCTCGAATACCAAACAGAACATAAACGCTAATTCTCCAAGAAAATCAAACGAACAAGATACAACAAGAACCATATAACGAACTACATTGATATATCAAAACTGAGCATCATCAAAAACATGTTACAATCGAATTTATCAGAACTCGAACATAAAAAAAAGAATAGAATATGCAAGGCGGTGTCAAACTTACAGATTCAAAAATGGAAAAATACGACGACGGAACCAATTTCACAGCTCCAAAAAATAAATTTCTATCTCTAATAATTCTTTTCTCTTCTTGTGAAGACCATAAAAATTTCCGTTGAAGTTTCAATTCTTGTGTTTCGTGTGTTGTAAAATTCTGGGCAGTTGAGAATCTTGGAGGCTTTGGAAAATTTGGACTTTTTGGAGGTTGTTTGGATAAAAAAAAAAAAAACAAAAACAAAACAAAAAGTCCAGAAACAGAAAATCTCCATGTCTAAGAAATAAATAGGTAATCCTGAGACGGAAATGAACAATCGGTCCTCTAATTGAAGAGAAATTACAGAAACACCCGAAACGGTTACGTGTAAATTTTGACTTGCGGGTTGGTTTTTCAGGGATTTCCATTTGGCTTCAGTGTATTTTTGATGTCAACAGGTTTGAACGGACGGAACTGGACCACAACCTCGTGGGGTGCTGATGTCTTGAAGTGAATAAATATTTAATTAATTAATTATATAGAAAAACAAATATTTAATTAAAGAAACTTCTAAATAATGTATGAATTTGTTAAATGACTAAAATGCCCACCGTCTCTAATTTTTTAAATTCCAGGTTAATTTATTTTATTTAAGCTAATAAAACTGTCAGCAATCCGTTAATTTCGTTATTAAACTTGATTTTGATTTTTTTTTTTTTTTTACTCAAAAGAGGGGATCAAATTCAAACCTCAATTTTGTTAAGAGTACTACAACTTAATTTTGATATTAGAATAATAAATTTAATTAATTATTTTTAATTTCCTAAATGCCAAAATAAAATTATGTATTTATTTTAATTATTTTCTTTTATTTTCACTTTAAATTAATTTTTTTCTTATTTTCATTATTAATTAATAAAATAAGCTCATAAAAAGAATATATTGAGTTGCACTAATTAAATACATTTTAAATTTCTCTTAAATTATCCTAACAAAAGTTACAGAATTATTAAGGTTATGAAAAATGAATCTATATGAACAACATCTACTTATAGCTCAAGTTGATTTCAGTATTAATCTTATAATTGTATTTATTTTAAAAAATAAATAAATATTAAAAATTATATATATATACATATTACCACCTAAAATAGGTTTTAGTTTCATATTTATACAAAGCAATATTCAAAATTTTATGAAAATATTATTATTATATTAACTTGATTTGTGAAATTATGATAAATTAGGTATTTAACTAGAATATATAAAGTGACTAAATCGAATTCAACTATATAAAAGTAAGTCAAATTATGTATAATTATAATGAATAAAAAATTAATAAAAAGAAAGATTAAAACGAAAATAATCGAAAAACGGTATCGATATCTGAGGTCGAACATAAATTATCATATTGCTTTCTTTTAATATTATAAAAAAAATGTAAATTGTTTATTCAAGGAGTAATTATACTAGAACCATTCAACTTTTAAAAGTTTTAATTGAATAAACTTTATTTTTTATAGGGTTCCAAGAATATGCCATTTTTTTTTCTAGCTTCTAAAATTTTATTTTTTTTTATCATTAAACACACAAGGCTTCTAATTTAATGTGAATGACATAATAGTAGTCAATTTACAATAAATATATGACGGAAACTTTTCTAGAAGACATGTGGATAATTAAATTAACGATAAGGGTACTTCGGGACATAGAAAAACACGTGGAATGCCTCTCATTGGCTGTGTGACTGGGCGATTGGTGGCAGATTGGAACAGAGAAGTGAGTTTTCTTGAGGTGCTCTGCAAAGTTCTGGATAAAGAAACAAGTGACGTGCACGTGTTGCTCATGTGCCTTACAACAAATATAAATAGCAATAAATACCCTGATATATAGATAAATTACAAACAAACAACACGTTTATCTAAATTACTATAAAATATCCTTAACTATATGGTTGATCGTTAGAGTTTACGATTAACTAATAGTCATAAACTATGTTGTATGGACACGTATATGGATACATTAATACGATACCTATAATACGAAAATATGTTAAATCTCTAAAAATTAGAATACAGATATAGTAGTATACGATAATTAAAATAATATATATTTATATTTAAAATATAAATAATATTATTTATAATTAACTTCTATAACATTTTATCTTTCTTTAAACTGTTCTCTCGTCCCTCTGATTATTATAACAACAACCAAAATGACAACAGTCACAAAGAAAAAGCACCCCTCTAATTAGTTTTCTACTTTGTTTTGGCCTTCGGTGCTTCCTCTTCACTTTCCTTTTTCTTCTTTTTTCTCTTCTTCAGCAGCAAATCGATAACGGGTATGTCTTCTTCCTCTTCTCTTTCCTTCTCTTTCTTCTTTTTTTTCTTTTCTTCTTCCACTCTTCTTCTTCTTCCCTATTTTTCTTTTCATAATAGGAGGCACTGTAAAACAATTTTGGAATGAAAGAAAGCCTAATCAATTGAAGTAAAGTATTTAGACAAGAGTTTTAAATTTCATTTTCGACCTCATGCTTTTTAAAATAATAAAATGACCCCATATTTAAAAAAATATATAAAATAACCTGAAACGTATCCAAAAACGTATCTAGCTATATCCCCTGCGTATCCGATAGTCAAACCTTACCAAAAATCAAAAGGATTATTGCATCCTCGCGTATCTGAGTATCCGAAACGGATATAGTGGAATACGCGAGGGTTTGGAGTATCCGTGTTACTGATGTCATAATAAGCTCATTTTTCCCTTTTCTAAAAAAAATGTTAAATATATCTCCATCATCCATTAATTTTGATCAATAATAAAGATCATATGGGAAAAAAATCAAATAAAAGAAAAAGGAGTTGAGTTACACTTATCTTTATGGATGGACAAAAAGAAACATTACTTATTGACTTTCGTTTCTCTCAATAGAAATTGAACACGAAATCTCCGTACGTAATTAATTTTTATGATTATGTCACTCTCACACAAGCCAACCAACCAAACATTTTTCAACTAAAAAACACAAACTTTACAAGATTAATAGGAAACCTAGAAAGTAAAAATCCAATGTTGATTGAAAGTAGAGGAATAAGGCAAGAGAGACAGAAAGAGAGTTCCTTTTGTGCATTTGACGAAACTTGCTAGATTTGAACTCATTACAGACCGATTTCTGAAGGCAGAGCATAAAAAGCTCACCTTTCAAG
The DNA here is from genome assembly GCA_003430845.1 of Xanthoceras sorbifolium. NCBI lineage: Eukaryota > Viridiplantae > Streptophyta > Magnoliopsida > Sapindales > Sapindaceae > Xanthoceras > Xanthoceras sorbifolium. The sequence continues at coordinate 27,911,094 of CM010612.1, forward strand.
TCAACCACCTCCTTATTGATTTCCTCAGTCGTCTTAGCTCTACAATCATCCAATTCTTGATCTATATTTGCCATCATAACCATAAACGATGAAGAATGACAACATTTGCACGCCGTTATCGTCTGCAACGGCAGAAATGAGTGAACGGGCCACAAGCGACGACATTGGACATATTTGAATGAGGATTTAGGAATTCGCAGTATGGGTTTTGGAGGGAAAGTGACGGTGGTGGTCGACAAAGCAATGAAGAGGCTCAACATCTTCTCTAATGTGTTTGATATCAACTTTAAAGAGATTATACACCTAACAACGGGAAGGGTATACTCTCAATATGGGGAGAAATCTACCTACACAATTACGTTTTTATGGGCAATGGTGGTAATATATATTTGCTTGCTTACATAATGTGTTGAACCTTATTGATTTTGAAGAGTTTAAGGCCTCCAACCACCAAGGTAAGGGACCTTGTATCGATTTTAAAGATATATACATTATAGTCAATTTGTAATTATTATATAAATAACAGAATGCATAATGTGAAACAACGATGCATAAGTTAAGACAGAAAATAATTTTGGAAGTAGTGGATTTGTATTATCTGTTTTAACGTAAGTAATAACGTTTCGTACATCCACTTCATAGTTTATGTGGTTAGTACACATCTCCTACACTTTAGTGGTAAGGGTTCAAGTCCACCATGCATATATATCAGTATATATAGGTAATTTTTTTCTTTTATTATAAAAATAAATATCTCCCGTTATAGGAGTAAAAAACCGTACCCTAAAAGAATGCGAACTCCAATTAATGAGCAACAAGAACATTGGTGATCGGCCATTTAAATGGGCTTTTTCTTGGGTTTGTTACATTATTACACTGACTGGGCTGAACCATTCGACCAGGACTTGCAAGCCCGCTTGACAAGGCACAAGATTGGAAAAAGAAATTTCTCATTTGCAAAAAACGACATCGTATAATTGTGCCAAATTCCAAATCCACCAGAATCCGATCCTGCCTCTCTACGGCTATTAACCAATCGGATCTGAGATCCCAATGGCATTTTCGTCAAATTAAACAACTCTTATATTATCTCTCGCCTTCTCACACAATTCAATAATCGACCCACCTTCGCACCGCACAACCACCGCGGGAATTTTCCAAAATGGCGAAAATGCCCTTACTCTTACCGTTCCTCCTCCTCTCTCTCCTCTCCCTCACCACCGCCGAGATCAAAACCCTAACGATCTCAGCCGACTCTCGCCCCATGATCCTCTTCGAGAAATTCGGCTTCACTCACACCGGCCACGTCACCATCTCTGTTAGCTCCGTTTCCGTCTCCTCTTCGTCCTCCGCTCCCAACCCCAACCCCTCCCGACTCGGCTTCTTCCTTCTCTCGGAAGAATCCCTCCTTCAAGTCCTCGTCGAGATCCAGCAAAACCCTAACTTTTGCGTCCTGGATTCCCACTACATCCTCCGTCTGTTCAATTTCCGGGACTTGTCTCCGCCGCCTCTGTCTCGCTTCAATCAGTCGTACCCCGTCACGGCTCCCAACGAGTACTCCCTTTTCTTCGCCAACTGCGCGCCGGAAACTCAGGTGTCCATGAACGTTCGGACCGAAGTTTACAACCTGGATCGCGACGGTTCCAAGGACTTTCTCTCCGCCGGTCTCACTCATCTGCCGACGTTGTTTTTCTTTTTCTCGATAGCGTACATTGCCTTCTTAGGAATCTGGATCTACGTCTGCATTTCGAATAAAAGGTCGGTTCATCGTATTCACTTGTTGATGGCGGGATTGTTGTTGATGAAGGCGTTGAATCTGATTTGCGGGGCTGAGGACAAGCATTACGTGAAAGTTACGGGCACCCCCCATGGTTGGGATGTGTTGTTTTATATATTCCAGTTTATAAGGGTCGTTTTGCTTTTCACGGTAATCGTGTTGATCGGTACCGGTTGGTCGTTTTTGAAGCCTTTTTTGCAAGAAAAGGAGAAGAAGGTGTTGATGATTGTGATCCCCTTGCAAGTTTTGGCCAATGTGGCCTCGGTGGTGATCGGTGAGACTGGCCCATTCATCAAGGACTGGGTGACATGGAACCAGATGTTCTTGTTGGTGGATATCATCTGCTGCTGTGCCATTATTTTCCCCATTGTGTGGTCGATTCGGTCTTTGAGGGAGACATCGAAGACTGATGGTAAGGCAGCGAGGAATCTGGCCAAGCTGACATTGTTTAGGCAGTTTTACATTGTGGTGATCGGGTACTTGTATTTTACGCGAATTGTGGTGTTTGCACTTAAGACCATTGCTGCCTATAAGTATCAGTGGGTGAGCAATGCAGCTGAGGAGACCGCAAGTTTGGTGTTTTATCTGGTAATTTTCTATATGTTTAGACCCGTGGAGAGGAATGAGTACTTTGTTCTCGATGAGGAGGAAGAAGAGGCTGCAGAGATGGCTCTAAGGGAAGAAGAGTTTGAACTTTGAATTTGGGTATATTGTGACAATACTTTGCAGGGAAGATAGCGGATTCTGTTTAATGGTAGGATTGCTGCATCAGGTCCGCTGCTGTGTCCCCTGCGAATTTTTTCTTTTCTTTTCTTGGACTTTTAAATTTTATGCTATAACAACTTTAATTTTCATAATAGTCTTTGTACCACTTCAAATGTTTTTTTCATGTCATGTCGGTGATAAGGAACTCTGTAATGTAGAGTTAGTTCAAATATACCTTCTTCTTTTTTTCTCGTAGTATTATTGTTTATGTTTCCTTTGCCATATGGTTGTATCTTGAAATTCAACAAGATCCGATGCATTTGATAATTACTGAAGAAGTCTGGTTGTCTTTCTGTTAATTGTTTCCTATAGTGTTGATTTTTGTTGCTACAGAGAATTGCTCTGGAAGTTATTGGAAATTAATGCAGCATTCATGTTATGTTGTTTCGTGCTTTTTGCAGATGTAATCTTTGGTTTTATGTTGCATACATTACAGTGTAATATCCTTATACCCATCACTGTTAAGGGATATCTTAATTTAAAATGGGAAAGCAGCCCTTGGTTAATAGTGAATATTGATACAGACCACGTTCTTTTGTGTGCCCCGACCCAAAGATGGCATCTTGGTTATCATCACAACTCCTGTACCACCTTAGTTCCATTGATATTCTTACTCTATTTAGGTTTGCTATAATGTTCTGCGGGGTCTATGTGGTGTGTATAAGAGTTGAGGGATTATTTGTTTTCTGCTTCGATTTTGGTGCCCCATCAGTTAATAGTCTCTGATAGGCTTGATTTTCCCCTCTTAGGACTTCATTGTTTTTAGGTTAGGCATCTTTGCTAAGTTTCATAAGTATTTAATGTTTAATAACCCCAAGTGGTAGATTGAGTGGTAAAAAATCTTTGATTTCATGAGTTTCTTGACTACCATGGCTTTAGGGTCCAACATTAGTCTTCAGTTGAGAACCTGCTGAACAAAAAAAAGAGAGATTTCTGAATTATAAGGAAAAAAAAAAAAGTATGTAAGGTTTAATGTACCAATTATTCTTCCTACTTTAAAAAATTAGAATTAAGTTGCAATTTTTGTGCATGTCCATTTGCAAATTTATTTTGTTTATGTTTTGCAGATCTCATATCCAGTAAGTGATGCTTTTCTGCCTTTAGAATGAAAATAGTTGTGGTAAGGTTGGTCCTAGGTGTACGTAGATATTGAGGACAGGAAATAGGAGGACTAATAGTCTTTTCTTGTAGGTTGATGTAGGCAATCAGTCGAGTGCATGCTGAGTTTGAAAGTTGGTCTCATTTAGATTGGTGAGGGTAGCCTTGAAAGCATCATTAGTTTGTTAGAGGCCATGAATATCACTATTCATTAGAGTGTCTTGCACTCTTGCTAGTGATTGCTAGAATATTATTTGCCCAAAAGGTAGAAAGTGTGGATTTATTATATATCAGTCTAATGTAGAGGTGTGTTCTACGGCTTTATTAAATATAAGTACACATTTGCAACAATAAGTAATAGCAAGCTAACAGGAGAAACAAAATTCTTTTCATGAACTGGGAAATTGAGACCAGGCCCTGCCAGTGTTCTTGTGGTGGTAGCGGCTTTCTGAACAGTTAGTACACTTCTTAAAGGGTGTCGATTGTTTGTTAACTGAGCCCTGCAGCCTTACTGATCGTAACTCTTAACCTTCAAAGTTTGTCTCTTCTCTGGCTTGTCTGTTGATTGTTTTCCACAATCTATTGCTGCTAGCTAGGCTGTCTGAAGCTTTAGTAATTCATAGGTATGCAATATGGCTTCTGATCTTGGTCAGGCTCTGGATATGATCCTTTTTTCAGATTTGTAGCCTTTCCTTGAAATGAATGCGCCAATGCAATTGTAGATATGCTAACAGGGTAACCACTGCAGCCTGGGGTCTCAGGCTGAACTAGTGTCATCTTCTATAGATATTCCTTAAAAGTTTTAAATTCTTTGTAAGAATTTCCTACTTTCAGAGGCTCCTGGCTGTTGGCTTCATTTTGGGGTTCGGTCTCTACTTAAAAATAAATATTTAGTGAAAAAAAGAAACATCTAAAATTAAACACTACTGCTATTTATTAATTACCTGAATGTTACTTAAAAGAGCTTGCTGACCACCAATGAAAGTAATGCATCAAATATCTGAACTGCTTAGCTGATTTATCGTAGGGATTACATGTGATTTGAGTTAATGCAATCTTAATTATTTGATCGGACCCTTTCTGTTGTGTTTCTTCTATTCTTATATAGCATGTTTTCCTCGATAGGTTTTTTAAAATTGTTCATAGTAATCTCATGCAATTTTTGTCAACTTTCTTGTATATTTTGACACCACCGTGTTGTTTGCTATGGTGTACACCAAAAATGAGTCAGTTCCAAATTTTGTAAATGCATGAGCATTCGGGGTAAGATTTTGCATGTTATTGTAGGGAAACCAGCATTATGTATTTTTAGTATGCCCTTTGGCTCTCCGTAAAGTTTGGTGAGCAATTATGTTTTGGTGGAATTAGCATATGAGCTAGGAGTTCTTTGTTTTGTTGTTGTTGTTGTTCATATTCCTGCATCTCTATTGTTTTTATCTCGTAGGACTTTTGTTACTGAAGATGTTTCGAAATCGTTGCCTTCCGTGTTTTTATTTGAACATGTCTAATTGGTTCCTTTCAAAGCATAGTGGAATTTCATTGTTCCGTGTCTTATTGTAGATGATTGCTGAGAAATTATTGGCAATACCTTTTTTTTTTTTTACTTGTACATAGGAAACAAACAAACATATGAGAAAAATAGTCTATTTGATTTGAAGAACCCTCCAAGAATAAACATAAAGGGTGACTTGATAGGGTAGAAAGTTGTTTGCTTGTATGAAAAGTCATGTACATCAATCATCAATGTCCTCTTTACTAATTAGAGTTAGAAATAGCTTGTCCACTCAAATCCTGCCCATATTCCATCCACAGTTTTGGACGAAAAATTGTTGCCAAATCATAGGGATGCTCTTTCAAATAACGATCGATGAAGGAGACTCTACTAGTTGATGGCGTGCTAATTCGTTTTCTTATTTTACTGGGATCGGTCCTAAGTTTTGGGCGTAGCACTCAACACAGGTTCTATAAGTCAGATGCATAGAATTGTCTCCAAATGAATGTCTGACGTATTGAAGTTTTTTTCCAAATAGAGATGTGTGATGACTTAAAATTTTCAGGGCATGGTGCGTTCGATCACTGATGATGTAAAATAAGAAATGTACGTGTATTATAAAAGAAAAATACACGAGTCTGCCACATGTTAAATTTGTAGTGCCCTAAACAAAACTAAAGAAAACATACTTGAGAATTGAGATACATCATGGCAGCATTTGATGTACTCTATTAATATTAATGGGGGATGCCTTTTATTATTTGTTTCTTCTGTTTCTTATTTCATCCAAAAGCCTACTTACAAATTGCAGATCTCCATGCGTTTTTTACCTCTGAATTTTTAGAAACTCCATAGTCTCTTGAACTGTTTCCAACACTCAAATCTACAAATAAAGTAATGTTTGATATTCGACTTCAAATTTTAACTATTCAATTTCAACACTTATAGTAGCCGAGATATTTTCACTTGCTATATAAATTCATTCACTAATTTGACATCTCAGCTGCTATATATAGTGAGATTGAAAAGTTAGGATTTAAGGTGAGATGTCTAGAATTACTTGCATTATTATTATTACTTTGACGATCACAAAATTTAAGCTCTAATGTGTCAACAACAAAGCCTCTCAGCCTTTTCAAAGTGCTGAGAACCAGACGTGGAAAATCATAATAATGATGTTCTCTTGGAAATAATTGAGTTTTCTGGTCATGACTCATGAGTGATTACAATGGTGAAGTGTTGCGTGGGAGATGATTGCATTGCACCATTAAACTTTTTTTTCTCTTTTTACAGAATTCAGGAATTTCATGAAATGAATATATTTGGCCCATACAGTGTTGATGTTAGATGAGAGCCCCACGAGAAGCAAAGTAGTAGTAGAAAAAATCATACGAGAAGCAAAGTAGTAGTAGAAAAAATGGATGATGATGATGATGATGATGATGATGAGATAGCACTCAGCTAGTCGCGTAGAATGCAAGTAACAGGAAAAAAAGCCCAGTGCGATTCGGTGTCTGTCATGATTGAATAGGTGATTTGCATTTCTCATTTTTGTCCTAGCAGCTGTTAATCTCATAGTTTACATTGAGTGACCTCCACTTCACTTTCTCTCTCTCACTCTTTTTTAATAGTATAATTATAAGATTAATTAATAAACATATCGAAATATATCAAAATTAATTATTAAACGTGTGAGTTGGATATTTACTCCTAAAATCAATCATAAAAATATAATTATAAAATTAATTACACATTGAGTGGAACCCATCGAGATCAATCATTAAATGCATTCGAAATTAATCAGTAAATACACTATCCGAACATCCACTCTCATATAACAAGAGATATCTACTATCACAATATGGGGAGAAAACTAACCACACATGTTGATAAATATACATAGTAAAATTTAACTCTTATCACTGAGATGAGAGAGGTACACTTGAATCGACAGGATGAGAATACTCTCCTAACCTAAACTTTTTTTAAATTTTTACAGATCTAAAGATATGTAGATTTAATAGTTAGGATTTTATATTCTATTCTTTTTCTTTTTAAAAAGTTTTTACACATTTAATGACACATAGTACATAACCAATTTAATAGTTAGGATTTTGTGTAAAAATTTAGAAAAAGTTTAGGTTATTGGAGGATTCTAATCCGAATCGACGTGCCCTAAATCCAAAAACTTGAAAATGGTTGGGTCAGTCTATAATAAAGTTAAATAAATGTCAGAAGAAAGTAAATTAAATTAAGTGATGCTTATACTGTTATACAGCACTTACCATCACTATCACATGAAAAGGTTTTTCATTGAAGAACTAAAAGCAGAGAAATGCCAGTGTAAAGAACAAAAAAACAAAAGTTCTCCGCAGAATATAATATTTATTATATATATCAAGCTTGTCTTATATTAACATCTTGGAACAATAAGCTAGTCTATATATATATATATATATATATATATATGTAACGTTTTCTGATGTCCAATTTTTTTGGCCCGTAACATTAGGCTTTTACTATCAAAAACACACACATTTATTTGACCTAATTGACCATTTTTACTCCCATGTGATGTGTATGGTCAAACGAATAAAATCTATATAATATTACCCTTCAAAAGATCAGAATCCGATGCAACATATTATCATATTTCACTTTCAGGGTTTTTAGCTTTTTTCTTTTTTCACTTTTACAACAAAAAAAACTATTCTACAGAACCCGACAATCACTGTGTTTGATTGTATTTGATGGAGATTTATCTGCACATTTCATGGTTTTTTCAGTCCATTTTAGAGTCAAATATATATATATATATATATATAACTTATACTTGGTCAAAAAAGAATTTGTAGAAGAATCAATTAGTTGAACTACCCAGATCATTATTTAACGGAAACTCATTATTTAACGGAAACTCACTTTTTACAGTAAAAAACTTAGCAAATAGTAGTAGTAGTAGTAGAGAGAGGGAGAGAGAATTAACTGCAAAATCTGCAATAACCCAGAATCACTCGAAAGAAAAAAAGAGCAAAAATCAGACAAATGTGGTAAACACATTATGCAAAATATACAAAAACCCATTTTTTGCTCTTTATTTCTTGCAAATTTTAAACACATTACATAAACCCAAAAAAAAAAAAAGGCATCTCTTAAATATAAATAAAACAAACCAAAAAAAGGAGAAGAAGAAGAAGGTGGTGAAAATAGAAGTTGTAAAAATGACAAAAAAAATAAATAAAATTTTAACGATCGACGACATCAACACTAGCGGAGCAAGACAGCAACCTGTAGAAGATCCTAAGCAAAGCGGAGCAGGAGATTTTCCTGAGAACCAAACACTTCCTTTTACGACGACGGCGAGCCTTGTCGTCGTCTTTTCTCTTCCTCTTCCCTTCTTCTTCACCGTTGGACGACGACGGTGCCTTCTTCTCCTTCTTTTTGTCTTTGCCTCTGCCGAAACACATGGTCTTCTTCTCGCTCACATTCTCTTCCTCTCTCGAGAACGTGTAGCTTCTAAGGTACATCTGCCTGCATGAGATGCTGTCCACAACCCTAGGATGTCCATGGTGACCATTCAGGCCGCCGCCGACCCCCCGGCGCACAACATTAGCGTCTCCTCTGCTGGTCACCGACCTCACGAACTCGGCGTCGGACTCCGGCCACTTGTAGAGGTTCACGTACGTGGCTCGCACAGGGATACGTGGGTCACGTGTATCGTTTACGCAGTTGGATATGCAAACCGAGCTCATTTTTTTCTTTTTTCTGATCAAGAGAATCTTGGTGAAATGGTTACCGGGTTTTCTGGGGGGTTTTAAATTTGCATCAGAAGCTTAGATTGCAAGAAAAGATACGTAGAAAGAGAGTGAGAGTGAGAGTGAGAGAGAGAGATTTGTTGTAGTGGGGATTTTATGGTGTTATCATTTTGCATAATTAGCAATGACTGTGTTATTTTTTTATTTTACATGGAATGTGCTGTAAGTTAATGCAAGAAAATTGAGAGAGAGTGTGCGGCTGCACTCATGAGTATTCTCTCTCTTTGACGGAAATACCCCTGTACTAATGTGCCTTTGCTTTATTAAAAGGCTTGGAATTAGAATGATAAATGGGTAATTTACCTGTGACGATTTTTTTAGTCCTTCGGTCTCTGAGTAACTTACTAGAATGTCCGATAAAAACGACATTACTTTTATTTTTATTAGGGCTAATTGCACTCATCCCTATGGTTTGGTCTTATTGTATATACTTACAACTTTTACTTTTATTATACAAATATTCTTTAAAAAAAGTTTTAAAAAGTTAACTAAAATTATTGTAGTAAGGGCAAACTCATATTTTTACCATTAAATCATTAAAATAATTAAAAATCAATATGAACCAAAGCTGATGGAAATCCATCTAATAGACCGAATAGATCTAGTCCATTAGAAGGAAGATAGAGCCTTTTGGCTCTATCTCCCATAGATACCATTGGAACGTGCTAGCACTCCGGCGGTTCATGAGATAAAGCTTGGCGCTCCGTGAAGACCGGGCTCCATCGCTCCATCTCCTCATCCCAATTTATGACGTCGTTTATTATTTTATTTTATTTTTTGTTTCTCTTCCACTCCATCTTCATCTCTTCAATAGGTTTCTTTAAAAAACCAGTGGTGGTGGTTTGCTGGTGAAGATTGTTTTCATTTAATCTTGTTGCGCAAACTTGTATGTTAAGGGTGTGCTTGTAGTGGGTTATTATTGTCGTGATGGGTGTGTGTGTGTGAATTGTGGATGCTGATGAGACCAAATTGGGACCTGGTTCCATTGAGAGTTACAAACATGTTGATTTGAGAAGAGATAAGCTGGAGGGTGATTTGGGAGATGATGGATTGGACAAGTTGAATAATCTTGAAGTGTTGTTGGTGGTGGGTTTCTTGGGGCTGGTGTTTTGTAATAGTTTAAGGTTGTTGGGTATGGAGGAAGTGGTGGTAGGACAAGGGAGACTTGGGCTCGAAACCGATTGCTTCTGTAAACGAGGTGTTAAAGGATTAGAGAAGAACCCCTATTTAATCACATTGTTGTTTCTACTACTGAAACCATATCCATTATAGACTCTGAGTGAGAATTTGTTTTTGTGAATTTGGGGTTGTTTAAGAACACAAGTGGTTCGATTATTTAATTGTTGATGATATTATTGAAACCACCAGCGCTGGCATTCGAAATATCATACAAACCACTATGTTCTTTTTTTTCTTCTTTCTCATAAACCATTAGAGTGTGCATTCGAAATATCATACAAACCACTCTGTTTTTATTTTTAATTTGAAAGTTTCCACCTCGAGTTTTTTTTTAATTTTTTTTTAATGTTTTTTATTAAGGATAGAATAGTCTTTTTACCCAAAACGTTAACTTTTTGATTAGTCAATAATTTGGTCAACTTTTTTTTAAAGAATATTTGTATAATAAAAGTAAAAATTAACAGTATGTGCAGTAAGGTTAAACCTCGGTGTATGAGTGCAAATTAGCCCTTTTTATTATTATATTATTTTAGAAATAAAATAAAATTTTGATTTTGTATTTGTTAATTTTATGTCAATGTTTGGTTGAAGTCAAATTTTTAATATATAGTTTAAAAAGAGCAGAAGTATCGAAGAAACACTTGTGGGTAACTAATTAACTCGCAAATTTGCAATATGTTTGGAATGGAAAAGAAATTTATTATTTTAAATTCTTTTTGCCATATGGTTTCATTTGATATAGAAATCATGATATGCCCGGCTCCACCAATTTTTTTTTTATTTTTTTATTTTGAAGTATAAAGTTGTTGGAGATGATGTTGACCTGGCGTGGCATATGTTCGTCACAGGCTCACAGTTATTATAATACTTTAAAAAAAAAAAAAAAAAAAGAGGAAAAGCATAAAATTGTTTACATGCATTTTTCATTTGATACAATTTACAAATAAACTTGTATGTCTTTCAATCTTCTGCTTTTTAAAGGGTACAAATATTTTGTTTAAAAATAAAGGTGAAGTTTGTCCCAATAGTATGTAATCACTAATAGCTTAAATATGCAATAGAGATTTTGTTGACGTGAAAATTCGGAATAAATAATAATTATAATAAAAAATAAATAAAAATAGACTAAGACAAAAGATTTTTAAAGTAGTTCAGCCAAAAGATTAATGTCTATATCCACTGTTCTTGTATTAATCACGAGCGCTTACTAAGTATATTTTCTCTAAAAAATTATCACCCTTGTACCAGTAATGATCTTTCCCTTTTATAGTGTGAAATGATGAAGTCATTCTGATTTAGTCATTATGATTTACATAGAATTAAATTCCTTAATTTTAGGAATAAAATTATATATCTATTTATTACAATTTGATCAGGATACAATCATTGAAAATCAGAAAGTAAATACAAATTAAAACTCTGTCAACTGATGTGGTTTAATCTCTAAAATTATGGAATTTTTTCTTATCTGGAAGATACACTTTGAGCTGGGTATTTTACGAGCTAGAGCTAGACTGGTAATGAGAGGTGATGTGACGATGTCTTCTTAGTCACTGGACTGTTGTAGCTCGCATAGAGCTCTAAGTTTCTTTCTTTACTTCTCTTCGTTGTGGCTTGTTTATTGCATAGGCTTTATCAGTTTCTCCACCGGTTAGGGTTCGTCGACTCTTCCAGGCCTTTCTGGACCCAATAAGCTTTGTTGACTTTTCTGAGCCTATTGGATTTAATGAAATTATACACATAATATGTTTAAATTTTATTATTTTTAATAAATAAATAATGTGTTGAAAGACTTATTTTCTTTAATAAAAGTTACTTTACAAAATATACTTATAATAATTCATCTTGCTATGTCGCCAGAGATCCTAATCTATGGTTGTCAATCTTAGAAAAAAAAAATTTTGTTCTAGCTCCTAAGAGTATTATTGTGTACACTGAAAAACATAATTACGAGATTTAAACATATTGGAATTTGTTAGACACGTTTTAGACACGTTTTGTCCATATCAAAACCTTTTAGACACGTTTCTACATATTTGATTTGTTAGGAGATTTTATGATGAAATCAACCTAATATTGTGATGAGTTGGCTTCTAGATATAATGGAATTGGTTGACTTTTCTGAATCTGTTAGGCTTAATAAAATTAGACACATAACAGATTTAAATTTTATTATTATTAATAAATAATAATATGTTGAGAGATTTCTTTTCAAAAATAGGAGTTACTTTACAAAATATATTTATAATAATTTATCTCGCTGTATCGCGAGAGATCCTAATTTATCGGTATCAATCCTTAAAAAAAAAAAAATTGTCCTAACTCCCAAGTGTATTATTATGTACACTGAAAAATATAATTAATTGTTATTAAGGGTCCATATCAAAACCTTTTCGACACGTTTCTACATATTTGATTGTCCGGAGATTTTATGATGAAATCAACCTAATATTGTGATGAGTTGGCTTCTAGATACGATAAAGTAGTGAAGATATATATATATATATATATATATATATATATATATATATATATATATTTTAAGTCACTTATGGCCTCTAATATTTAATGGATGGAAAGTTATTATACAAATTTTATTAAGGGTTGTATAATTAAAATCATTTAATACAATGAATCTAGAGTTGAATATAATTGAAGCCACCTTGATTTTCTTATTATTGAACCCCAAAACCATAATTACTCTAAAAATATTCTCTCACTCTTTTTAATGGGTTTACTAATAAATTTCACATTTTTTAACAGGACTAAAATCTGAAATTCAAAATTCAAATAACATCTAAGTTTTCAAGCAATTGTACATTCATTAATATTTTAAGTGGTTACATGTTGATCTCATCAAGTCTAATAATACCCCTCATCCGACTTGTGTTAAAATTATTTTTTTTTTCATAAAAAATAAAGAAAAAATTGCACAAACTTCTCCTGAGTTTTAATAATACTGTATTCAACGATAATTTTTACTATAGTTGCACAAACATCCCCTAGAATCTGTTGACTATAGTTAAATTTAATATTTGACTGACTCTAAATTAAAAAAATGATCCAATTGCCCTTCAAATAGTTATTCAATTATTATTTTATTTTTCGGTAAAAGTTATTAAATAATTATTTGAATGACAGTTTGACTGACCCTAAACTGAAAAATAACATCTTGAAGGACGATTTGACCAAATCAAAAAGTGATTAAATAACCACACTCTTGAATCAGTTAGTCAATAATTAATTCACCTGTTAGTTAAAGGATTCTAGTGGATGTTTATGTAATTATAGTAAAACTTTTCCATGGATGTAATATTATCTAAACTCCGGTGCAATTTTTCTAAAAATAAAAATTTTCAAACAAATTGAAATGATCCATAATATGAGAATGCGTTCCATGCATCTAAGTTCTTCTCGGCCCTTCTCCCAAAGTCCATAACATCAGCTTTTTGCTAAATTGGGCTTCCATGACTGGACCACCCACCCATGCAGGCCCATCAAATTGGGCCCCCAACCAATTAGTGGACCCATTAATTGGGTTCTAAACATGAACTAAATTGTACTTGCAAGTTGTACCTAACTCTTTCGATCTCCAAAATTAAATCCCCCAAACGTTGTACTTGTATTGTACCTGTGATCTGTCTCTGGAAACCCAAGTTCTGTTCACATCCGGATCCTGTTTTGACTTTAGTAAAATCAGATTTTGGATTATTTAATTGACCAAAAAAAAAAGGGCATGCCCCACATTGATGTAAAATATTAGCTGTTACCAAAAAAGAAAGTATAATGCTTTGAGATCTTGGAATCAAAGGCAGACAACAACAACAACGACAGCGACCGACAGCTTTCCTGTCTTGCTTGCTTCCTGCTGTTTATCAATTTTATTTGAAATTGAAATCCAATATTAATTGAATAAATTGTTATTAAAGCACAACTCAAATAATAAAAATAAATAAATAAATTACATAGTTAAATCTAAGCCTCTCGCATTTATATAAGTTGTTGATTCAAGTTTTATTATTATAATTAATTTGAAATTTAGGGAATGAGATATGACTCGAACTTACAACTTCAAGGTGTAAGTGTAAGGGTATGTTACTACCAATCGCATCTTATCAATTTTATTCATTTACTTAAAATTTTAATTTTTAATTAAAATATATATAAAATTTAGGACGAAAATTATTTTGGTTTTCAGTTTTTTTTTTTGAATTATACGTTTTTGATCGATATTTAATGTTTTGATTCCTCTGATCCCTAATTTTTCTAAAATCTATCAATTTAGTCATTGCGACTAATTTTTATTAGTCAAATCTAATAGAATTTGCACATTAATCATTTTACATTTAAAAAAAATAAATTGATAAATTATAATTTTTTTTAATCACCATCATTTTTTTAAAAAAAAAATTCTTTATTTTTTAACTTAAATTATATATTTTTTTACGTGTAAGCACTGAAATATCTCATAACACTCTCAAATTGACTAACTATTAACTAATGAAAGAAGTAAATTTATTGATTTTGAAAAAAATATTAATTACTATCTACGAAAGTCAAAACATTAAATATCGGTAAAAAAATAATAATTTAAAAAAAATTGAGTATCAAAATAATTTTATATATTTGATATTATATAAAAATAATAATACATTTAAATAACCAAAATACCACCTTTTATATACAGTAAAGTTTAGTTGAAATCGACTCGCGGACATAAGCTATTTTACACAGTACTAGAGAAATAATTATTAATTAAAAATACTTTGAAAAAAAAAATCTCCTCTTCATTAACGTTAACGAAAAATATAAACTCAATTAACTTTATTTATAAATATAAAAAAACAAAAGAGAGTGGAATCCAATAAATTCATATGATTTTTTTATGTCACCCATTTAATAAAATAAATAAAAAAATTATATATTTGTTGTCAATCCGATCACGCCTTCCCCATATAATTCCAGTCTTTTTTTTTTGTTTGAAAGAATACAAATATAATAATAATAATTGTCAAAAACGATCGAAATTAATTAATAGATGTACAGTTTAGCTACCTATTGATATATTTATGGTGAAAATTAAATTTCTCAATATTAAGATAAAAAAAAGTACATTAATTACTGTATTACAAATGTGCTATATAATTTAATCTTAAATTAATAATTAATTACAAGTGTTTACGCAATATGACCCGATTCCCAATCGGAGGCGGTGCAAGTGCACGAGAAAGTGACAGACAGATACGTTTCAAACTTTAATGAGAAATCTTGGCCTGGTGGCTTGACTTGTTTTTTCTTTATTTATTTTTTTCAAGTTCAAAAGTTGCAGGTTTGAGAACCTTCACCGAAACTTCCATACGTTGAGCTCGAGAAAGAAAAAAGAAGAAAAATGATGATAACCCAGAAATAAATATTCTTTGCTTCTTTGCTAGGTGGTTGGGGCTATCACCATTTATGTTTTCTACTTTATTTCCAGTCAAGACATGGTCTTCTATTCAACGTAAGACCATGTTGTATATAGTCTACCGGTCTACCCCCGGCTTTGGTGTACCTTCCTATCCATTTTAGTACTGGGGATTTAAGGCTATTTATCAGTATATATGATGAATTTTATATTTTATATAACAGTAATAATAGTTAGATCCCTAAAGTGTATTTTTCTCCGAGAAAAATAATCTTTAAATTTATTGATAAAGTCATTATATCGTTAGTCAAATTTTATTAAATTTAATAGTTTAACTGTGAAAAAATTAAAATACTTCAAAATAATATATAAAATCACCGTTCAACGTTCACCTCGACTATTTTTTATTTTTTATTTAATAAATTTTAATAATATTATATAATATTTTAAAAGTATTTTAATTATTTTTATAATTAAATTTAATTAACCGTTAAATTAAATAGAATTTAATTAATAATAGCGGAAGTCTTCACCAATAAATTTAAATATTATTTTTATTTATAGAAGAGTAAATATTAAAAAATTTAAATATTATTTATTATTTATATAAATTTGTAATTAATCTTGTATCAGTACATTGTGAATTTGTTAAAATGCGTTACATTGCCCCTATAGTTGCGCCGTCCGCATTGCATTTTTAATAAAATTAGTGCATGTACACTTGGATAATTATTATAATTTCAAGGTTTTCTTTGTATTGTATGTATGTAATTAAAGATAAATTTTGTTTATTGTCTTTTGTTTAGTTAATTGTGGAATTAATATTAAAATTTTTGAATAAAGAAATAAATACATATAACATCTTTCTGATATCTCTAATATTTTTTTAAATGATGTATAAATATTATGAAATATTAAATAAATTTTTGACACTTTCATCCATATTTTCATTAATTTCAACACAAGATTTATCTGTAAAAACCGAAGTTTACTTGTGATGTATTTTCAAAAGAGTTAATCGCATCAACTTCTCCTAAGTTTTTATCAACTATAAGCAGACTTATCTATATCGTTTATTGACAAACATTTCCCCTATTTTTAGTAAAATTTAATCAAATATAACAGTAAATTAGGGAAGATTTTTATAAAAAAAAACTTAAAAATTGACTAACAGAATAAGAGATATTTATCAATAAACTTAAAAATTAAAAATTGACATTATTTACTCATTCCAAAATCCTATTCCTTCCCATCAAGTTTCCTTAACAAAGTGAATAAAAAAAAAAAAAACATTTCAATAAAGTGTCATATTGAGAATAGGTTAACTTAGCTTTTTCTTTGTATGCGTCAAAATGTCTCCATGACTTGTCGTTATCAATCGGCATAAAGTAGCAGGAATGCGTCCCTGTTACTTGGTCAAGACACTAGATATCTTCTTTTGGTTTATCCATACAAAACTTTATAACCAAGTAGGCATACGTACGTATACTACCCCATCAAGCAACTACGACTCTTTCATGGCAAGTCTTCGGTTCTCTTGCACATTTTTTTTTATAATTTAAGTGATTAATATATTTTTTTTTATCAATTTTAGTGGGAGTTTAAGATCTATTATACATATTTATCCGTATATAAAGCTAGCGCTATTCCAATATAAACATGACAGTCGCCCAGAACCCAACAATTTTGGGGGCACTAATATTTTTATATACCTTATATATATATATATATCCTTATATTTAATAATTTAATAAATACTAACATTTTTTTTTATAATTTTTTTTCCTATAAAGTTGAATGTTCAATTATTAACATGAATAGCTTGCCTTGACCCCTGGGCAAGGGTGCTCTAAAAGAGCACAAATTTTTTTTTTTATGAGGACCACAAAAAGCTGTGAGCCAGCCTTACCTGCATTTATTAAGAGTTTTCGTACTATATTACGAAAGTAGATATTCTCTATTTGGCTGACACCACTTCGGTGGCCTAAGTGCTCTTCATTCCCTTTTTTGTTTCCCTACAAGTTGTTGATCCCACCATCGATATGATATTAACATGTCTCGATAGATTTTATAAATAATCTTATAATTTCACTATTCGAAAAAAAAAAGTGTTTTTTTTTTAAATTTAGTTAAAAAAATTATTTTATTGTATATAAAAATATATATAGAGGATTTTCCATCTAAATTGGAAATTGAAGAATTTTTTGAATTAAGGAGCAACACTTGTTCACGTGCAAATCTGGTCAAGGTAATTAATAATAAATCGAATAGGCAAAAATAAAGAAAAGGATCGTCATTGTAGTAGCCAAAATATATCAGACCCAAAACATAAGCAAGGATCCAGCCCAGAAGCCCAAAGTATATCTCAAAGATCAGGCCCAAAGTTGAAAGACATCTATGTAGTACGACACAGGCTCAGTATAAGACCTTCATGTAGTACGACATGGACTCGATGCCCCACACATCCAACAACAAGGGAAATAACTGTGTCCACGATTGGAAGATCTTATACGTTGCACGACATACTCATCTCAGGTCGACGTCCAATCAGCTTGTCGTAAGACATACATTCGTGATTGTCCCAATTGACAAACCCACATGTTGTACAATATAGAATCTCTTTGGTTATGAATGAGACCAAATCATGATCTACTTTAAAAGACGGTCCTACAAAACCATAATTACACTCTGTAATGGCCAGATCAAAAGGAGGATCCAGATACTTCCTTGATAGAGGACAGCAAGGAGGGGTAATGATGAAATCCCTCAACGGGCAAAAGCATCATTCCCCTATAAAATGAAAGATAATCTTCCAAAGAAGGGGGACCGAAAAACTTAGATCCTAGAGCTATCAATATTCAAACAACATTCTCCGGCCATTGTTCATCATCTTCGATCACCCTCCGACCTTACATCTCCTTCAACTAAGGAGACCTCAATCGCCAATATCACAGGAAGTATTACTCACTCATCTCCATTTACGAGCATTACACATTTATTAGCATTCGCTAACTTAACCGTCGGAGTGACTTTGGTTGGCACCACTCGGTATCCCAGACATCTTGCGGGTCACGTGCGTTCTATCTTTGCAGGTTGTAGTGCCCCGTGTTCCCGAGCGATTTTTGAGGACTACAGTCACGAGGTTTTTTAAGTGGTTCGACTTCAAGGAATGTCTACATCCACTGTTTTTAGTATTCAAGTCGAACTCATTGAGAGTATATGCGAAGCTTGCTTATATGTGTATTTTCTGAAAAATTTGGTAACCTTTGTAACAGTGATAATTTGTCTCTTTTATAGTGTGAAGGGATTGGAATTATTCTGTTTTACATGGAATCTAATTGCAGAAAATAGGGACTAAATTATATCTTTAAAAATCATATTCTAATTGAGATATTTAAGGAGACTGAGACTGATTGAGATTCTGTTAGTTGACCAAATAGAATCCCTTTATTCTTAGGATTCCTCATTTGATTAGGATTTCGAGCTAAGTGCCATGCGCGCTGGGGATTATGCGAGCTGCGAACAAGCCTTTAATAAGAGGTGGTGCTTGATTCTTTTAGGTGCTTTTGAAGCGGTAGCTCGTGCACGGTTTTTTCCGTTATGTTAGAGTGGGTTCATCTGTTGTATCGTACTTCATTAGTTTTCTTTGCTCGTTAGGCCTCACCGTTCCTTTTTGATCTGTATGAGCTCCGTTGGGCTTTGCAGTGCCTTTGGGTCTAAAGGAGCAACACTCAAATTGGTAAGATTTGTTTTTATGTAAATCTTACCAATTTATTTATTTATTTAATAAATAATTAATAATTTTAGAAAAAAAAAATATAATTTAGATTACATAATTGAAGTCCACATCGAAATAATTTTGTGTTCATCTTAAAATGTCAATTGGGACACTTGATTGTGAAGATTAGAAACTACGGAGCAAGAAACTAAAACTAAACTAAACCTCGAAAACGACATCTACCCAATAGTACCGGAGACAAAATACACCTGTCCAATAGGAAACTGCCAAATCAGCCAGTAACACAACTTCTGTTCGTCCCAGCTGTTACATTCAAACGTCGTCTCTCTCGCTTATTATTTAGTTTGCTTATTAGCAGCAGTTAGCAGCAGTTTAGAAAATTTAAACAAACAGTCGATGGTGATGCTACGCAGAAACTTCTCTTTTGTTGATTTAAATATCTCATCTTCAAGTCCATGGAGAGATGAAGTCTGGTTTGCAAAACCCATATTGTAATAGAATACAGTAATAGTCTATAAAGAGAAAAGCTATAAGCCTATAAGTGAAGTCTCTTTTAGTGGAAAAATAGCACATACCTCGATTTGAGTGCGTGTGTGTGTGTGAGAGAATCGATTTTCATTCGACTTCGAGTTTTCTCTTTGCTTTTTTTTTTCTCTTCTTCCTGGAATAATTGTTCAAGTTTGCTGTTTGTGTTGGGGCGGGGATTTTTTTTTTTTTTTTTTGTTTTCGAAGATGGGTAAAGGAGGCCAGGATTATGGGAAGCGAGAGAGTATTGGTACGAGACCGAGCGATGATCGTGAAATCTTTCCGGCTTGGTCGGAAGACGTTGAAGCGTGCGAGAAGCACTTCCAGGTTGACAGGAAACTGGGGTTGAGATGCGAGGAAGTGGAACGGCGTCGTGGGATCTATGGTTTTAACGAACTGGAGAAGCATGAGGGTCCGTCAATCTGGAGCTTGATTCTCGATCAGTTCAACGACAAGCTCGTCAGGATTCTGCTCGCGGCGGCGGTTATTTCGTTCGTGCTGGCCTGGTACGACGGGGACGAGGGCGGGGAGATGGGCGTCACCGCCTTCGTGGAGCCGCTGGTGATCTTCCTTATTTTGATTATCAACGCGATTGTTGGAGTCTGGCAGGAGAGCAATGCCGAGAAAGCTCTGGAGGCTCTCAAGGAAATCCAATCGGAGCACGCCACCGTCGTTCGCGACGGAAACAGAATCCACAAGCTGCCTGCTAGAGAGCTCGTTCCAGGAGACATCGTCGAGCTCAAGGTCGGGGACAAGGTGCCGGCCGACATGCGTGTTGTGGAGTTGATTAGCTCGACACTGAGACTCGAACAAGGCTCGTTGACCGGAGAGAGCGAGGCCGTTAATAAAACCACCAAAAGTGTTGCTCCGGATAGTGATATTCAAGGCAAGAGATGCATGGTTTTCGCTGGGACAACTGTTGTGAATGGGAATTGTGTTTGTTTGGTTACGCAGATTGGGATGGAATCTGAGATTGGGAAAGTGCACAAGCAAATCTCTGTGGCGGCGCAGAGTGAGGAAGACACTCCTTTGAAGAAGAAATTGAATGAGTTTGGAGAGATGTTGACGATGATAATTGGGGTTATATGTGTGTGCGTGTGGTTGATCAACGTTAAGTATTTTCTCAGTTGGGAGTATGTGGATGGTTGGCCGAGGAATTTCAAGTTTTCGTTCGAGAAATGCACGTATTACTTTGAAATCGCGGTTGCCTTGGCTGTGGCTGCGATTCCTGAAGGTTTGCCCGCGGTGATCACAACTTGTTTGGCATTGGGTACGCGCAAAATGGCTCAAAAGAATGCTCTTGTGAGGAAATTGCCCAGTGTTGAGACATTGGGTTGTACAACTGTGATTTGTTCTGATAAAACAGGTACTTTGACTACCAATCAGATGGCCGTGGCAAAGCTTGTGGCAATGGGTGGTTCAGCGGATTCCTTGAGGACTTTTAAGGTTGATGGGACCACTTATAGCCCTTATGATGGAAAGATACATGATTGGAGCCCTGGTAGATTGGATGCTAATCTACAAATGATTGCTAAGATAGCAGCTCTGTGTAACGACGCTGGTATTGCAGAGTCAGATAACAAGTTTGTTGCTCATGGAATGCCTACTGAGGCAGCTCTACTGGTAAGATCCTTATATTTGTGGTTGTTCATCTTATTGTTTCCTTGTTATATTGTGCTTTGGACGTTTATATTAATGCACATTTACCTTTGGTGGTGCCATTAACGAGCACACGTATTTATGTACATAATTTCTGTTTCTGTCTAGCGAAGTGCTTGTTTTTGTCTTTCGAAGATAGGGAAGGTGATAGTTGCTTAGTTGTTTCTATTAGTGTTCGTTATTTATGTGATCATGGGAAGTTTGTCATTTACCTTTTTCCGGATGGAATGTAAAGAGGATTTGATTGTTCCATATGATTTTACCGTTTCTTCTTTCTATTGGATTTGATGCATTGCATATAATTGATGTTAAGCTACTCTGATAGTTGTCAAACTCTTTATTGAATTTGTCTCCTTGTTATTTCAGGTTCTAGTTGAGAAAATGGGCCTCCCAGAAGGATCTAGTAACGACATTGGTGACATTCTACGTATGTGAAAAACTTGATATGTTGTCCTTCTTTTACTATATTTTCTTTGCTAAAACCTTGGCAATTAGAAATTTGACATATTCTGTCTTGATGTTTTATGTTTCTTAAGGTTGTAATCGAACGTGGAAAGAACATGAACGTCGGATTGCAACTCTTGAGTTTGATCGTGATAGGAAGTCCATGGGTGTTATTGTCAACTCCCGATCAGAGAAAAAGTCATTGTTAGTGAAGGTGCTCCTCCCTCCCTTCATCTCTCTTTCTTTGACACATTATGGCTTAGGTCTTTAATAGTGTGTGTATCCATGACTTTGATTTCATGTGCTGCACAAATCATCTTGGCCGCCTTTTATTGAGTTTATGGTTTTTTATCCTTCTCTATATAATTCGGAACTTTTTAGCATTCGTGTAGAATCAAGTAAGAAACTAACAATCCAGTAAAGAGAACTCTCCTCTGCCACATTAACGATATTTTTCCATCTCTCTTAATGTGGACTTACATGTTTGTTTCTGTGTCAGTTATAAAAAATGATTCTGTGAGTTAAAATGAAGTGGTTCATACTGATGTGCAGGGTGCTGTGGAAAATGTATTGGAGAGGAGCACCAAGATGCAGTTGCTCGACGGTTCTGTTGTGCCCCTTGATCATAATTCAAGGAGCCTTATTGTAGATGCTCTTCATGAAATGTCAACTGGTGCACTACGCTGCTTGGGTTTTGCGTACAAAGATGAGCTCCCTGACTTTGAAACTTATGATGGTAATGAAGATCATCCGGCTCATGCACTTTTATTAAATCCATCCAACTATGCATCGATGGAGAGTGAACTTACTTTTGTTGGCTTGGTTGGACTCAGGGTGAGTAGTATATGTCTAGGATCTAAATAGTTCACTTATCTATCAGTCATTTGATTATATTCTTTTTCTTTAATTAGCTTGTTGTGAATAATCATCTCTCTAAATCTTCACAGGATCCTCCGCGGAAGGAGGTTTGTCAAGCAATCGAGGACTGCAGAGCAGCTGGAATCCGTGTCATGGTTATTACAGGAGATAACAAGAATACAGCAGAAGCTATATGTGGTGAAATAGGTGTGTTTGAGCCTAATGAAGACATTCGTCTGAAAAGTCTGACAGGTAAAGAGTTCATGGAGCTGCGTGATAAGAAAGCCCATCTGAGACAAGGTGGCGGCCTTTTGTTTTCTAGGGCAGAACCAAGGCACAAGCAAGAGATAGTGAGGTTGCTCAAAGAAGACGGGGAGGTGGTTGCCATGACTGGTGATGGAGTAAATGATGCACCTGCTCTGAAACTGGCTGACATTGGGATCGCCATGGGCATTGCTGGAACTGAGGTAATATCAAGTGAGGGATCATGAAGGAATTTTTATTATTCTTTATCCGTCTGTTTTATAGAGTCCTACTATAATTATTAGTTTGATTTAATAGTTCATTAATTTTGTCTCCCAATTGTTGACGATTCTCATTGTTTTTATATCCAGGTTGCAAAGGAAGCTTCTGACATGGTACTGGCAGATGATAATTTCAATACTATTGTTACTGCCGTTGGTGAAGGCAGATCCATTTACAACAATATGAAGGCTTTTATCAGGTTCGTCTCTTTTCATTTGTGCAGCTCCCGCAATAATGCATTCAAAACATAAGCTTACATTGTTTATCCAAAAGTTGATGGTCACTGGATTTATCTCTGTAAATATGATGTGAAAAAATAGTCTCAGCTGGTGAGCCCCCATTAATTGCATAATGGGCTTGGTTCGGATGAGCTGTCTCAACCGTGTAATTGACTGTTACCGTGATTGTGCAATGTTTGGATGATGATGTTTACAATTTTCAGCACTGGTAGTCTACAGTCTACAGTAGCAACTAGACTATGTTATTACCGTGGTTGATAAACCACTGGAAAGGCATCTTTGGCTAAATTTTGTATATTTGCCGTTGATTATTACCTTATAATTACTAAATTCCTAGTACTTATATTTTTCCCGCATTCCCTGCCTAGATACTAAGACATAAAGTTATGTTAATAAAGATTTAACAACTATTTCAGGTATATGATATCTTCAAATATCGGCGAGGTTGCCTCAATATTTTTAACAGCAGCTTTAGGTATTCCTGAAGGCCTGATCCCTGTCCAGCTTTTGTGGGTCAATCTTGTTACGGATGGACCACCTGCAACAGCATTGGGATTTAATCCTCCAGATAAAGATATAATGAAGAAGCCCCCTCGTAGAAGTGATGACTCACTCATTACTGCTTGGATTTTGTTCCGCTATATGGTATCTTGTCCTTCTCAATTTCTTACGCTTTACAAGTGATTTAAACATTCATATTAGAGTATTCCGTGATCTTCACTGGTGATGGTCTTTCAATATTCCTTGAATCTGCAATTTATCTTCTTCGCTGCTTTGCGCAGGTCATTGGCCTCTACGTTGGAATAGCAACAGTTGGTATTTTCATCATTTGGTACACACACGGTTCCTTCTTGGGCATTGATCTGAGTGGGGACGGCCACACCTATTGTCACATACCCGCAGCTTGCCAACTGGGGCCAGTGCTCATCCTGGGGGAATTTCACAGTGTCGCCCTTCACCGCTGGCAGTCAGGTCTTCTCCTTTGATAATAATCCATGTGATTATTTCCAGGGCGGCAAAGTAAAAGCAATGACACTCTCCCTATCTGTTTTGGTCGCCATTGAAATGTTCAACTCCCTCAATGCCCTTTCTGAGGACGGGAGCCTTTTGACAATGCCTCCATGGGTCAACCCTTGGCTCCTTGTGGCTATGTCCTGTATCATTTGGCCTGCACTTCTTGATCCTCTACGTGCCATTCCTCGCTCAAGTATTTGGCATTGTTCCACTAAGCTTTAACGAATGGCTCTTGGTGTTGGCCGTTGCATTACCAGTGATTATGATCGATGAGTTCCTGAAGTTTATCGGGAGGTGTACAAGTGGGTCTCAAACATCAACAAGAAGAAAGTCATCGAAGGCAAAATCAGAGTGAGACTATAACTTATAAACTAATTCACGGAGAATTCGCTCAGCACAACTGATACTGCCTTCCATTGGTCGGTAACAATCGAAATGCTCTCCTCAATATAGTGCTCGAGCTTATATTTCTGGTTCCATCTGTAACTCATCCATTTTACAGTCAAGGGAAAGCACAGACCATGCAAAAGTAGCTTATATGTTCCTCTTTCCCTCCCCATATTAGTTATTTTACTAATTTACAGATTTTGTCAAATACACACAATTTACAGTTTCATGGAAATGTAACTTCTTTTTTACTAATCTGTCCCCATATTCCTCGACAATGTAGCTTGTTATAAACGCTCGTTGAAAACTTACTGGATGATTACGAAGTAGACGAAATTGTGGTTTTCAGTTCACACATTGCCTTTGAAATGAATGGTCTTGTAGTTTGGATGTATTAGTCAGTGAGCGAGCGAGCTGGATAGATTGCTTTTCTATGAAGAGTTGATCAGAGTCCAGCCTGTAGATAATATTTTATGTGGTCAGCATAACAGGTTCCAAGCTTACGAGTAAAGCTTCACGATGCCTCTCACAGTCACTACTTTTTACCATTTCAATTTTCTCTTTCCAGGAGTGATCAGGAAACCACAGGCATGAGCTAAGCCATTAAGTGATCAAGAAAAGCAAAATAAGAGAGACGAGTAGAGTCATCAATGAACAGCATGCACTTTTCGACCTACCAGAACTAATAACAATAACAACCTCCCTGTTGTGCACATCAAATAATTTAATGACTGCAAATAATTTAATGAAATAAAATGGACTTTATGTATAGATGAAACCAACATAATTTCTTCTCCCACAACCTCGTTTTCACGGTTTATGTTGTTGGGTAAATTACAATGAAATATCCTGACGTTTGATAATATTACAATGAAATTATGAGTTTAACCTTAATTACACAATAGTACCTTTAGAGTTGACAGTTAACTAATAGTTAAAGGGTAATTTGATAATTTTTACCTTAATTTTTTTTTTAAAAAATAAAAATATTGTTAAAAATTATAAAAAAATTAAATGAATCTCTACTGTCCATCAAACTTGGTGGACAGTGGAGATCCATTTTTAAAAATATATTTTTTTTTATTTTTTTATTTTTTAATCAAGGGTAGTTATGCCATTTCATACATAAGTCATAGTGACGGTAAGATACTAACGTGTAATTAGGACTAAACTTACAATTTCGTTACAATATGACTAAACATCGGGATGCTTCATTTAAATTCGTCATTTCTTCTAACACCAAGATTTCTTGAGTACATGTGAGTAGAGACTACCATGAGAGCCAAGGCACGTTAAAGAGAAGGAAAGGTATATAAAATTTATTGAGATTGTTTAGTTTCTGGACTGGTGGAGTGGAATCATGGGAACTTTTTAACTGAACAAGCTGGAGGATTTGGTGGGTTATTAAATGCTCTACTTGCATTCATTTATTTTTAAGGGATTTATAAAATGAATTGTCACAATTTCATATAAACATCTAGAAAAATAGGTAATGTGTTTTTTTTTTTTTTCAAAATAAAAAATAGTTCTCTTAGAAAACACATGTACAGTAGTATGCTTCCATCCTAAGGACTTAATCTGTTTTTTTTTTTTTTGTTTTATTTAGGGGATGTAACTTGTAAGTTATCCTGAAGAAGAAAACTTTTTCATGTTAAGTGAATACAACGCTTAATTTTTCATCTCCAGTTCCATTATTGAGAGTTAAAGATAACTGGACAACTAGGATTTTCTCAAATTACAAATAAGATGAGATTGGTCTAGTGGCTTGTCCCTCCTCGTACTAACATGTTTGAAGTTAATTGGCAACCTTGTTCAATCCATTTCATATAGAGCCTAGACTAGGCATATGATGTGAGCCAATTTCAAAATTAAGGGTTTGAGTCACACCTTTACCCATTAAATCGTAAAGTGCAGGAACACCCCTCTCTTATATTGGGAGTTATCATTTTAGACCGAACTTGTAGTTTATGATCACATTATCTCCTGCTAAATCCTTCACCCGTATTGATTTCAACATAAAAATTTTCCAATTAAGTTTTGGACTACTAGGAGGAAACTACTTTCTCTTGATTTGAGTAGTTACACCATCAGTCCACAGCAGATGAACACCCACGTATCGATTCCTCTAGTAGATATAACACCCGCACCTACTCTCAACACAATCATACAAATCTTCTCATCATAAAAAAATTAAAAAAAAGAAAAAAATTTAAAGAAGAAAAAGAAGTGAATTGTCAAACAGAAAAAGCCATCGGTCAAATTGAGTTATCGTGAAGGAATGAAGACGTGTAGAGAAACATGTTTAGGTGATCAGTATTCTTCTTCTTCTTCTTCTAATTTATGTTTTGAGTTTTTTTTTTTCAATGGTTGAGCACACGAAACCCCATTTCCAAAATCTCAGTTTTCTATTTTAATGGGACCAAATTAATTGCAAATCATCTCAAAATACCCAATGAACAGTTTGGAATTTGGAGGGAGAAAATAGGACTGAAAACGAAGGGCTGCATTTGACATCTTACCAAAACAGAGTAATATAAATATTGTTTCAATCAAAGGATTGGTGTTATTGACGTGTTACTCTATATCAGTCTCCGTATAACTCAATATTATTATTATTGTATATATATATATTATGTAATATTATTGGAACATCTAATAATATATATATATATATATATATATATATATATTAGTTTTTATGTATACGAGATTTTGTGCTATAATTTAATTACCATATGTAGTGTAAAAACAGACTTTCTATTGTACATTCGTATTCATATTGTGAAACACAATTCTTTTTTATTTAACTATCAGATTATATCTATCTATCTAAATATAAATATAAATATACATAGAGAGAGAGTATAATGTCTTTGTTTTTATAGTAAATAATATGAGGAATAAAATTTGGGCAAGCATTCTCACCAACTAATACTACATGCACCAAGCAAAAGTTGGATATTTTCAATCACCAAACAAACTGACCTCTGTCTATGTCTCTGTCTCTCACTCGGTGTATTTCTCACACACACACACACATCATCATCTATATATCTCTTCTATAAATCCATTGCATATAGAGTTTGCAACTAAACACCACCAACAAAAAAACACCCACGAATGTCTCGTGTTGGAGCTTCAAACGTGTCGCCGGCGACTCCACTGGTTGCCGGCGGCGACCTGTCAGTCTTCAACATCAGCCAATCATTCGAGCTCCAAAAATGCCCGAGAAGAGCCAAGCCCTCTATTTCTCCCACACTCGCCGAGCTGCTCATGCGTGTTGAAGATGCGAATAGCTCCGGTGACAACACCCCCGTCAATCACCGGGTCCTCGACCTCACTTACGCTTGCAGTTCACTGCCAACATCGTACCCTTTTGTGCTCTCGTTTAACAACTTGACGTACAGTGTCAAAGTTCGACAGAAGCTGGCATTACCGTTTTGTGGGAAGGGCTCGCTTGATTCTCCGGAGAAGATCTTGTTGAATGGTATATCCGGTGAGGCGAGAGAAGGTGAGATCATGGCGGTTCTTGGCGCTAGTGGGTCCGGGAAATCTACGTTGATTGATGCACTCGCGGACAGGATATCAAAGGAGAGCTTGAGAGGATCCGTGAGCTTGAACGGTGAAATTTTGGAGTCCAGGCTCTTGAAGGTGATCTCTGCATATGTCATGCAAGATGATCTTCTGTTTCCAATGTTAACAGTAGAAGAGACGCTCATGTTTTCGGCTGAGTTTCGTCTTCCTCGTTCGCTCTCGAGGAGGAAGAAGAAGGCTAGAGTTCAAGCTCTGATTGATCAGCTCGGTCTGAGAAGTGCCGCGAAGACTGTGATTGGTGATGAAGGACACAGAGGAGTTTCTGGAGGCGAACGCCGGCGAGTTTCTATCGGAACCGACATAATTCACGATCCGATTCTTCTGTTTCTAGATGAACCCACTTCTGGTCTGGACTCAACAAGCGCGTTTATGGTGGTTAAAGTCCTGCAACGAATTGCACTCAGTGGAAGCATTGTTATCATGTCTATCCACCAACCCAGTTACAGAATCTTAAGCTTACTTGACCGTTTGATTTTCCTCTCACGCGGGAACACAGTGTTTGGCGGTTCACCAGCGAATCTCCCGCAATTCTTCGAAGAGTTCGGGCATCCGATTCCTGAAAACGAGAACAGAACTGAGTTCGCTCTTGATTTGATTCGTGAACTTGAAGAAACCCCTGAAGGAACCAAGAACCTAGTAGAGTTCAACCGGTCATGGCAGAGCAGAAAAAATCCCAAAAAAAACCACCACCACCAGTACAATAAACCAAATACTGTTTCCCTCAAAGACGCCATAAGCGCAAGCGTCTCCAGGGGGAAACTAGTCTCTGGCGCCACAAACGATTCCAAGCAGCTAACATCTTCATTTCCAACATTTGCCAATCCGATTTGGATTGAAATGATAGTCATAGCCAAAAGATCGATCAGAAACTCCAAAAGAATGCCTGAGCTATTCGGGATTCGATTAGGAGCCGTTGTGGTTACTGGTTTTATCTTGGCCACCATGTTTTGGCATCTCGACAACTCACCAAAAGGCGTCCAGGAACGTCTAGGCTTCTTCGCTTTCGCTATGTCCACAACTTTCTACACATGCGCAGAGGCCATCCCTGTCTTCCTCCAAGAGCGGTACATTTTCATGAGAGAAACAGCTTACAATGCCTATAGACGTTCCTCATACGTTCTCGCTCATTCGATCATCTCCGTCCCTTCTCTGATCGTCCTCTCCCTCTCCTTCGCCGCCATAACATTCTCTGCTGTTGGCCTGGCCGGAGGTTTCTCAGGCTTCCTCTTCTTCTTCTTCACAATCCTGGCCTCGTTCTGGGCTGGAAGCTCCTTTGTGACGTTCCTCTCCGGGGTAGTCTCTCACGTCATGTTAGGCTTCACGGTGGTCGTCGCCATCCTAGCCTACTTCCTCCTCTTCAGTGGATTCTTCATTTCTCGCGACAGAATCCCACCTTACTGGATATGGTTCCACTACATCTCACTCGTCAAGTACCCCTACGAGGGCGTTCCTACAAAACGAATTCTCCGACCCCAACAAGTGCTTCGTCAGAGGCGTCCAGATGTTCGACAACACACCGCTCGGGAATTTCCCCATGTCGATGAAATTGAAGCTGTTGGAGAGCATGAGCGGTACTCTCGGGTTCGACATTACAGGCTCCACTTGCGTGACTACAGGGAGCGACATACTAACACAACAGGGAGTAACAGATATCAGCAAATGGGAATGCTTGTGGATTCTTGTTGCTTGGGGTTTTTTCTTCAGGATGCTTTTCTATTTCACTTTGTTGCTTGGAAGCAAGAACAAGAGAAGTTGATTTGATTAATTGTTGTTAAAACAAATAAAAAAAAATATATTATGTGTTTTTTTTTTCTTAAATCGGAGGAGGTGAGATTCGAACTCGATACCTCAACTTCTTTAAGTGCTGTGGTTACCATTAGATTATACTTGCGATCACTTGTAATTTGTTGTTCATGAGTAGGAATAACGAGAATGTAACTACCTTGCAAAACTTTGGTAAAAATTTAAGCTTTTGGTTTCTGTATATGATTTCAAATTAAATATCTATATTTATTAATTTTTGTTCTATCTTCTGTTCTTTTCTCAATCTGTAGTAGACAGAAAATAAAATAAAATTGTATCATCCAAACAGAGTTACGAGGTGCACTGCTGTAAGCATATTCCTCACTGTCACGAGAATTTGGAAGACTGCTTCTTCCTTTAATATGACATTGTAGTATTTTTTTTTTGACAGTTTCTAAAACATTTTATTTAACTATTATAAATTAATTAAAAAAACTATAAATTTAGGAGTCGAGGAAGTATTTGATTTTAATGTAACGTGACAAGTTTATCACCGAATTGGCTCAAATTCATCTCCTCAGCAGAAGTTAAGAGCTGATGCAATTACCAGTACCCTCTTTACAATAGTACGCAAGACCAAGTTAGGCCCAATATGTACAGAAAGCAAGGGCTGGCCCATTAAACTAGAGAAATGTCCTCGTTATTGTAAGTATTGGAGTAATGCTAAATAAACCGTAACAAGTTTCTTTATACACACTCCTTCCCATTGGTGTACAATCTTTCAAATTTCCGACCCACAAAAGTTTTCGTTATTTTTTTTAAAGGTTTTTTTTTAAGGCCGGACAACTACTTTCAGTAACTGAGAGGAGTCTACTCCTAACACGGAAGAGAGGTCTATCCACACAATTATATTTTTTATGGACAATGATGAGAATATATATTTACATGTCTACATAAGATATTGAACCTTAATGGTTTGAAAGAGTTTGAAGCTTCTAACCACCAAGATAAGGAATCTTGTGTAGTTTTCGTGATATTTTTACTCGAGTACAATATTGAACACTAATATCACGTCACGTGGGTGTGCTTCGTGTGTATGCTTGGCATAATGAAGACTCTCTTCATAAGTAGATGTCCATATAATTAAAGCGCGTTTATTAATTGAAAATTTGCTAGTAAGAGAGAAAGAATTAAGTTACGTGCATACTACACTCAAATTATAAATTAAATTCTTATTGCGAAGGGAAACTTAACTCCCCGTCCCACAAACCCCCAGAATTTGAATCCTATACTAATATGACCTTGTGATTCTATAGGATCTGATGACAAGTGTTATTAATGAAATTGAATTATTTCCAAATTTACAAGTATCCTCCAGCACAAGCTCAGATCAGCAGAGGATCTGTATCCCTCCACCTAAGAATTAAGTTATATATTTCTTAACTGATGGATCTTGATTATTTTACATTCAATTAGTTGGCAACCAGGTTGTCTCCCTCAGCTTTCTTAACTTTAACATAAAAATTTCGTAAGATAATCTCAAATAGTTGGTTATTATTGATTATGTTCGTGATTTTCATCATATAATTTAATAAAATATGAGATACAGCATCTATAAACTCTGTTAGAGAAATCATTTTACGACACAACAAAGTTTACCAAAACGGCAGATCAAATTCATCAAAACATGTCATCTCCTAGCCCAAGTATTGCCGATAGCAGCAACCACATCCTCTTAGATCTGCAACAACGCAAGAAAAGTGCAAGATATTCCACGGTGTTTGCCAGTCTCACAGATTTTGAACATGAAGAAGATGATTCTCTTGGCAATGGAATTATGGCTGATGATCATCAACATCAGGTCATCGACCTAAACTATGCTTGCAGCGTCAAATCAGCAACTTACCCATTTGTTCTTTCTTTCAACAACTTATCATACAGTGTCAAAACTCGTACGAAAATGGAGCTTCCATTTTTCAGAAAGGGCAGGGTTGAGACCACCGAAACCAAGGTTTTGTTGGATAACATTTCGGGTGGAGCTAGAGAAGGTGAAATCATGGCGGTTCTTGGAGCTAGTGGGTCTGGTAAATCAACGTTGATGGATGCTCTCGCAGGGCGTATAGAGAAACAAAGCTTGAAAGGGACGTCGGTGACTTTGAACGGAGAGGCTTTGGAGCCTCGGCTTTTGAAGGTCATATCTGCTTATGTAATGCAAGATGATCTTTTGTTTCCTATGCTAACTGTAGAAGAGACTCTCATGTTCTCAGCCGAGTTTAGGCTTCCTCGCTTTATCTCCAAGCAAAAGAAGCGAGCAAGAGTTCAAGCTTTGATTGATCAGTTGGGTCTACGAAGTGCAGCAAAGACTGTGATCGGTGACGAAGGACACAGAGGCATATCTGGAGGCGAACGCAGGCGAGTTTCAATTGGTGTCGATGTAATTCACGACCCGATTCTCCTGTTTCTCGATGAACCCACATCGGGACTCGATTCCACTAGTGCATATACGGTTGTTAAAGTCTTGCAGCGGATTGCAGAGAGTGGAAGTATCGTGATCATGTCCATACATCAGCCAAGCTATAGAATTATCAGCTTACTGGACAATCTGATCTTTCTGTCAAGTGGACAAACTGTTTATAGCGGCAAACCAACTTGTCTTTCACAATTCTTCGGGGAGTTTGGTCATCCAGTGCCGGAGAACACGAACCAAACTGAGTTTGCTCTTGATTTGATTCGTGAACTCGACGAAACTCCCGATGGAATTTCCAAATTGATTGAATTCAATAAGTCATGGCAGGCCAGGAAGAATGCAAAGAAGCTTCGTGATCACAAACCAAACACTGTTCCACTTAAAGATGCAATCAAGTCAAGCATAGAGAGAGGAAAACTAGTTGCTGCTGCTGGCCATGGCGATAAAACAACAACAGTACCAGGTTTTGCCAATCCATTCTGGATTGAAATGATAGTTATTGCCAGAAGATTGTTAACAAACTCAAGAAGAATGCCTGAACATTTCGTATGTCGCTTAGTTTCAGTTCTTTTAACAGCTTTTATCTTGGCCACCCTCTATTGGAAACTCGATGAATCTCCAAAAGGCACGCGAGGACGATTTGCATTCTTGGTATATACAATAACCACCACTGTTTTCATCAATACATCAGAAATCCCTGCATTCCTTCAAGAGCGATACATTTTCATCAGAGAAACTGCTTATAATGCTTATCGCCACTCATCTTATGTTCTCGCTCATTCTCTAGTCTCAATCCCTTATCTGATCATCCTCTCTCTTGCCTATTGCGCCACAACTTTCTGGGCTGTTGGGCTTCATGGTGGTCTCTCAGGGTTCTTCTTCTACTTCACCATAATCTTTGCAACATTTTGGGCTGCAACTGCATACATCGCATTTGTTACAGGACTCGTCTCTGATGTCATAGTAGCTTTTACCATCGTGGTCTCCACTTTCGGTTACTTTAGTCTCTACAGTGGATTCTACATTACTCGTCAGGAAATACCACCATATTGGATCTGGTTTCACTATATTTCTCTCGTGAAGTACCCCTACCAAGCCGTAATTCAAAGTGAGTATGGAGATCCCACGAAATGTCTCGTGAGAGGAGTGCAAGTTTTGGATAATACTCCATTTGTAAACCTCCCAGTCTCTGTGAAGACCAACATGTTGCAATGCATGAGCAGTGTAATGGGCAACACCAACATCACAAGCTCAACATGTGTGATGGATGGGATGAGATTAATGGAGCATGAGGGGGTGACAGATATCAGTAAATGGAATTGCTTTTGGATCACTGTTGCTTTTGGCTTCTTCTTTAGGTTTATGTTTTACTTGACTTTGTTGTTTGGTAGCAAGAATAAGAGGAGGTAAACAAGCTATGAGTAATTCTTTTTTTTTAATATATCATCTGCAGTCATGGCGATTCGTAAGGGCTGAATAAATATTCTTATCATCTTATGCATTGATAAGGTATACAAGTGTATTTATTTAGTGTAAAATTTTAATAATAAAACTCCGATATGTTTGCCTTTGAATTCTAAATTCCCCGATCAACGACTAGTTTTTTCTTCGCTACACCCAAACAATAGTGACACAAATTAATTAGTGTAAAGGTTGAGTTTGCTATTTTTTAAAATCTGTATCGCATACACGTTCACTCATAACTCAAATGATTAATATATCTTCTTTATATTGTAGTAGTAAGGGTTCAAGTTCAAGCTGACACATTTACCAAGTAGTTTTCTCCACAAGTTAGATGTCTCCCATTATAGAAGTAGATGTCCGGGTCCTTTGGGACGAGCATTTAGTTATTGATATATCTCGGTAGGTCCAAGTCTCCACTTGCGCATTTACCAGGTACTTTTCTGCACGGAGTAGATGTCTCCCGTTATTAAAATAGATGTCCGGATCCTTCAAAATAGACATTTAGTGATTGATCTCGATAAGTCATGACAAACTTATTATTAATCTTGTTGACGTAACCAGCGGTAATTAAGCGCTCTCTGCACCCACACACTATGGTTGTGTAATCAAGTCAGTATCCTCTCCATGTGGGTCAGTTTTACTTAAAAAAAAAAAAAAAATATCTGTGTAGCAGCTGTGAGCTGCCATTTGAGTAATTTCAAGCAACGCGTCATGCTAGGCTGGATGATGATCATGATCTCTCAATTTAGAGTAATTTTCCTCTGAAGAAACTTATTAAACTTTACATTTATTTACTTGTTAAGATAATTGACTTCCCAAATTGCAGTTTTAGATTCGATTTGTGACACCAGCTGGTTCTCTCGCACAACTTTCTAATCTATTTTAAATAAACCACTCTTGATATATAATCTGACAGACGAGAATATTATCGGGTTTGTGATTATATTATGATATAGTTTATAGGTTTTTTTTATATAAAAAAAAAAAATCTGTATGTGCTGTTAAGGAATGATAATTTGTATAGGTATAGAATGTAGATAAAAATAAAATAAAAAATAAAATAAAATTTATTTGTATATGAATTTATAATGGTATTTGTTGACAGTAAAAAATGAATTCTGCGGTCAACACGAGTCAACGAAGCCACGTGTAATTGCCTTCTGATTCGTTGAGCTAATTGTACAAGAAAGTTAAATATTATCCCGCGAAATGAGTTCTCGCGGAATCTGTAGAGCTCTCAGCTTAAGTTTTGGGATACATACACCTGTCAAAACAGAGAACTATTGGTCAGAGATGCCGGACTTTCGCCGGCGATTGACCTCTGACAATCAAGTCAGTTTTAGGATTTACTTAAAGAGTAGATGAACGAGTCAAATCTTCTTCTAGGTAATTATTTCTCTCTCGAAATTGCGTACCTTAGCTCTCATAAATACCTATATTTATAGTCGCGGTTTTCTTCTTTTTGTTGACCTTCATTACGGGTATGTGCAGATGTCGCAGATGTCGTTTCAGGAGGTAGGCAGAGAGATGTTTCCTTAAACGTGTAACATCCGTCTCCCTATCAGACTGCCTCTAAGTCAAGGCTTTGCTTCTTAACGAAACCTCGCTTCATCGATTTATGCGTTGTGCCTCTCGCCAGCCTTACGCTTTCCAGACTAATTGCGTGTCGCAGTGTGTAGATCGCCTTGAAGGACTTCTTTCGATTGTTGGGTTGTGGGTCTTGTGGTGTCGCGATCAGAAGATCGTGTGCTCACGAGGTATCGCCTCAGTACAGTGACCTCTCCTCGAAGCATCGATGCCCATGGACAGTAGTATAGTTCTCTTCTGGACCAAATGGCATAATGATGACGTGATTATTTATGGTGAAATCTTACATATAACAGTATTAATAGTCTTTTAGTATGTACATGTGTTGCACAAAGTTGACATTTTATTAATAAAGATCATAATAATGTGATCTAATATAATTATTTTTCTGTTTAGAGAATCCATATAAGTGATTTCATAAGAATTTTTAATGCATTATTGTTTTGGTCTATAAATTCTTTTAGACAAAAGCATTAATTGCCACACAAGTTTCTGACATGACTGAAAATTATAATTACCTATAATCTAAGGGATAGTTATAAATTATTATTTAATTTATATAGGCCTTTATTTAATCTATCTCTCTGTATTTTTTTTTAAAGGAAAATGAATTTATTAAAACGAAAAAGATTTGGAATTATCCAGAATTACACTGGCCAAAGAAGAGGAAAAGTCCTCCATCCAAACAAAACAGTTTGGTAAAGAGCATCCTAACTTAGAAAGAGAATGAACATCTCGATTAGCAGAAGGAGGCACAAAAACAAAGAAAGAACTTGACAAACCATTGAAACATTCAGGATGTCTTCAGTAACCACACCAACCTCCTTCAAAGGATGAGAAACCTTATTGAGGGTGGTAATAAGGCTGAGACAATCAGATTCCACATAGATAGGCCGAATGCCCGAGTCAAAAGCCAGGGAAAGACCAAATTGGATGGCTGCAGCTTCAGCAAACTCGATGGGGGCAGCAAAACTCAATTGTTTAGTACCAGAAAGGATAACTTGACTCTCAGCATCTCTGATAAGGGCCCCAAGGCCAGCAACACCCAAAGAGCTTGCGATAGAAATCTATGTGTATTGTTAAGGAAGATTTGTATCAGTACAAATTTAGATAAACTGATTTGCAGTAAATTTATTGATTATGAGATGATGTATTGATGATATACAAGGTTACTCTAAATCAATTTGCAACATCATTTAGGTACGTTTTTAAACGTGTAGCATTACTCAAAACACAAATATATGTATTCTCATATTTTGAAAAAAAATAAAAATTGTATTTATATATTAAAATGGTATGAATTGTCTTTTAATATGTACATGTGCTGCACAAAGTTGATGATATTTTATTTAAAAGAAAAAGATCATATATTGATCTAATATGATTTTTCTGTTTAGAGAATCCATATAAGTGATTTCATAAGAATTTTTAATGCAATATTAATGCCTTTTATGTTGTTTTTCTCTATAAATTCTTTCTTTTAGACAAAAGCATTAATATTAATTCCCACACAAGTTTCTAATATGATCACTAATAAAAACTTGTCATCCCCAAGCCCTGATCTCTTCAACCATACACAAAATGTAGAGCTGCGAGAAGAACCCATTAATGGAAGTACCAAATATTCCATGGTGGTGTTTCCCAACCTTGAACAGGAAGAAGATTATTCTTCTGGCAATGATATTATGGCTGATCAGCATCAGGTCATCGATCTAACCTACCCTTCCATCTTTAATGCACCAACTGATCACCCATTTGTTCTTTCTTTTAACAACTTATCATACAGTGTCAAAGTCAGTCCAAAAATGGGGATGGTGGTGGGGTTTCCATTTCGTGGAAAAGGCAGGGGGCGGGAGACCAAAACAACCAAGCTGTTATTGGATAATATCTCAGTTCATGAAGCACGAGAAGGTGAAATCATGGCGGTTCTTGGAGCTAGTGGGTCAGGTAAATCAACTTTGATCGATGCACTTGCAGGTCGGATAGAGAGAGAAAGTTTAAAAGGAACTATTACTTTGAATGGAGAAGCTATGGAGTCTAGGCTTTTGAAGATTATATCTGCTTATGTGATGCAAGATGATCTTTTGTTTCCTATGCTAACTGTAGAAGAAACCCTCATGTTCTCAGCGGAGTTTAGGCTTCCTCGCTCTGTCTCCAAACAAAAGAAACGAGCGAGAGTTCAAACTTTGATCGATCAGCTGGGACTGCGAAGCGCAGCCAAGACTGTGATTGGCGACGAAGGACATAGAGGGGTATCTGGAGGAGAACGCAGGCGAGTTTCAATTGGAATCAACATTATTCATGACCCGATTCTGTTGTTCCTCGACGAACCCACGTCGGGGCTCGATTCCACGAGTGCGTTTATGGTTGTTAAAGTCTTGCAGCGGATTGCAAGGAGTGGAAGCATCGTGATCATGTCCATACACCAGCCAAGTTACAGAATTGTGAGCTTACTAGACAACATGATTATTTTGTCAAATGGACAGACTGTTTATAGCGGCCAACCAACTCGTCTTCCACATTATTTTATGGAATTTGGGCATCCGGTTCGCGAGAACGAGAACCCAACTGAATTTGCTCTAGATCTGGTTCACGAACTTGAAGAAAGTCATGGTGGAATCACCAACCTAGTTGAATTCAACAAGTCATGGCAATATCGCATTCGAAATTCAAACAATCTCTGCAGTAAACCAAGTGTTTCACTTCAAGATGCTATCAAAAACAGCATTTCCAAAGGAAAACTAGTCGTTGCTGGCAATATAGTAACAACAAAGGTTTCGAATCTAGCATCTTCAGTTCCAACTTTTGCCAATCCTTTTTGGATTGAAATGCAAGTTATTGCGAGAAGACGGTTGACGAACTTACGCAGAATGCCTGAATTATTTGGAGTTCGGTTCTGTATAATTCTAGTTACCGGGTGCATCTTGGCCAGCCTTTTCTGGCAAGTCGACGACTTCCAAGACTCACAGGGTCGAGTAGGGTTCTTTATTTTTACCATCATCTTCATATTGTGCATTTCTCTAGAGGAAGTCCCTGCATTTCTTCAAGAACAATACATTTTCATTAGAGAAACATCTCACAATTCTTATCGCCGCTCATCGTATGTACTCACTCACACTCTAGTCTCTATTCCTCTCCTGATAATCCTTGCTCTAGTCTTGTCCACAACAACCTTCTGGTCAGTCGGTCTCACCGGTGGTTTTCCTGGGTTCTTCTTCTTCTTCATTACAATCTTTGCTTCGTTTTGGGTTGGTAGTTCATTCATGACATTAGTCACCGGAATCGTCTCTGATTTGATTCTAGCTCTCACCGTCGCTGGAGCCATTTTAAGCTACTTCTTTCTGTTCGGTGGACTCCTCATTCCTCGCAACAAAATTCCCATATATTGGAGATGGCTTCACTACGCTTCTGTTGTGAAGTACCCATACCAAGGGTTTCTGCAAAATGAATACAACAATCCCGCAATATGCTTTTCTAAGGGGATGCAGATGTTTGAAGGTACACCGCTAGCTGATCTCGCGGAGGCAACGAAGAAGAAGCTGTTGGAAACCATGAGCGGCGTGTTGGGCACCAACATTACAAGCACAAGCTGTACTATTACTGGGATGAAATTACTAGAGCAGAAGGGTGCAACAGATATCAACCAATGGAATTGTTTTTGGATCACCATTGCTTGGGGAATCTTATTTAGGGTTCTATTTTACTTCAGCGTGTTGTTTGGAAGCAAGAATAAGAGGAAGTGAATGATTTTGGTCAAATGATCAAGAGTGTGCAATAACATAACATGTGATTGTTTACTTCAATTAATGTAATACTAATCATTTTCACAAGTTTGCTTTTATTTATTTTTATTTTGGGTGAAGAAAATGGTTGTTGGATAGAATGACTGTTTCACAGGCATGCACCCACACACATCTGGCTCACCCCCACCGCACATATGTCGGGCTCAAAACTTAAAATTTTTTGTCGTGAACGGAGCCTCATAACGTAAAAATACCACTTTGTCAAGAGCCAGTAGCAAGGTGTTTCGAATTTGGGGCTGCCAATGTTTGAACTTATCAGGACCTCCAAGCTAAATAAAATATTCTTTGCCACCTGAACCAAGCCTTGGGGGTTCAAAAGTTTGCTTCTAGTGATCATTGAGTAACTTGCCAAAATTAGTTGAAGATAATTTTATGTTTAGGAATGGAAGATAATATTCATGAGTAAGATTATGAATTTAAAAAAAAAAAAAAAATAACTTAATAATTATTTATCACGTGAGTCTTTTCACAAACCATATGTCAAACTACATGCAATATTGTTTAAATTGGCACAACAATTATAAACTACAAAAATTACATATGACTCGAGATTATATATCATACAAACCGCATAAAATCATATCACAAACCATTAAAAATAGGTTATTTTTACGTTAATTATAGTTAAAGTGGTTAGTGCATACCACCCGAACCATAAAAGAACGTACAGTAGTTACTCTTTTGATAATGGGTGAACTGGAATTCTTTTACATCAAAGCCTAAAAGAGTTATGATTGATGCGTCATTGCATGTTGAGGCTTGTTAGATTGGTCTGGGGATTGTGATTCAGGACTCTAGGGGTTTGGTTTTGGCTTGTTGTGTGAAGAAGATGAGGTGGGGTTGCACCCCTCAGGTTGCTGAAGACCTTGCCATTTTGTGAGGTCTCAGGTTGGCGTAGGAATTTACTTTTGCTTCCGCCTGGCCCGGAATCAGATGCTCTTTCCATTGTGAATTCTAGTTTTTCATGTGTTAGTTATATTCCTAGAATCGTGATTTCGGTTGTATAATTTTAGCTCGTTCAGCTTTCTTTTTAGTTGATGATACCGTTTGGGTAGAGCAATATCCTCCCCGTGTGGAGGGACGAATTGTGGAGGATTCTCAAGTTGTCTTATAATATTTGGTTGGTTAAATATTCCAATTTTCTTTATGATCAGAAAAAAGAAAAAGAAAAGAAACATGGATGATACATGACATTAGATTATTAATGTCAACCTGTTAATTGAGTCTTGATTTGGGTAACCTGGTTGTCTCTCAGCTTTCTAACGTCTAACATAATTTTTTTTATTTTGTTTTTCAGATTATCAGATCAAGCTTGAGATTCAAATCATAGAGTTTAATAAATGTGACAGAATGAACATAATATTATTTAGTAAAAGTCAGATTTGGGAATCCTAATTAATGATTATATCAAAAAGCTGTACGCAATGTTTTGTTTATAAAATCTTTCAGAGAAAAAGCTTTTGCCACACAACAAACAAGTTAATGTTTGTAGAAAAATGGCAGATCACAATCGCATCCACTTAAATGATACGCAAAAGATAGAAATGCGAGAACGCAAAGGAAGAAGTGCCAGGTATTCAATGGTGTTTCCGGGGCTGACAGACGAACTTGATGATCACGAAGAAAATGATTCTTCTGTCAATGAAATTATGGGGGATGATCAGCATCTACATCATTGATCTAACCTACCCTACCAGCATCAACCCAACAGATCACCGATTTGTTCTTTCCTTTACCAACTTATCATACAGTGTCAAGACTCGTCCGAAAATGGAGCTTTTTCCATTTTTTGGACAGGGAAGGGTCGAGACCAAAGCCAAGGTTTTGTTGGATAACATTTCGGGTGAAGCAAGAGAAGGTGCAATAATGGCGGTTCTTGGTGCTAGTGGGTCTGGTAAATCCACGCTGAATGGATGCTCTCGCAGGTCGTATAGAGAAACAAAGCTTGAAAGGGACTGTGACTTTGAATGGAGAGGCTTTGGAGTCTAGGATTTTGAAGGTCATATCTGCTTATGTAATGCAAGATGA
Source organism: Xanthoceras sorbifolium (assembly GCA_003430845.1). Classification (NCBI taxonomy): domain Eukaryota; kingdom Viridiplantae; phylum Streptophyta; class Magnoliopsida; order Sapindales; family Sapindaceae; genus Xanthoceras; species Xanthoceras sorbifolium. The sequence goes on from CM010612.1 coordinate 27,952,700, forward strand.
TCTTTTGTTTCCTATGCTAACTGTAGAAGAAACCCTCATGTTCTCAGCCGAGTTTAGGCTTCCTCGCTCTGTCTCCAAGCAAAAGAAACGAGAAAGAGTTCAGACTTTGATTGATCAACTGGGATTGCAAAGTGCGGCAAAGACAGTGATCGGTGACGAAGGACATAGAGGTGTATCTGGAGGAGAACGCAGGCGAGTTTCGATTGGAGTTGATATAATTCACGATCCAATTCTCTTGTTCCTCGATGAACCCACGTCCGGACTCGATTCCACCAGTTCGTTTATGGTTGTCAAAGTCTTGCAGAGAATCGCCAAGAGTGGAAGCATAGTGATCATGTCTATACACCAGCCAAGTTATAGAATTGTGAGCTTACTCGACAACATGATGTTTCTCTCGAAAGGTCAGACTGTGTACAGCGACAACCCAACTAGTCTTTTAAGGTTCTTTGAGGAGTTTGGGCACCCAGTTCCTGAGAATGAGAATCCAACAGAGTTTGCTCTTGATTTGATTCGTGAACTTGAAGATAGCCCTGATGATCAAATCACCAGCTTGATCGAATTCAATAAGTCATGGCAGGCCACAAAAAATCCGAAGAAGCTCTGCGACAAACCAAATATTAGTTCACTAAAAAGTGCAATCAAGGCCAGCATTTTGAAAGGAAAAGTAGTCGCTGCTCACAATACAACACCAGACGATGATTCAAAACTAACATCACCATCAGTTCCAAGCTTTGTCAATCCCTTCTGGGTTGAAATCAAAGTTATTGCCAAAAGGCTGCTCACAAACTCACGAAGAATGCCTGAATTATTCGGAATTCGCTTAGGGATAGTTATAGTAACCGGATTCATTCTAGCCACCCTCTACTGGCAACTCGGTGACAACCCAAAAGGCACGCAAGGTCGATTAGGGTTCTTAGTTTTCTCCGTGATCTCCATATTTTTCACCTGTTTAGAAGAAACCCCAAGTTTCCTTCAAGAGCGATACATTTTCATTAGAGAAACTACGTACAACGCTTATCGCCACTCATCGTATGTAATAGCTCACTCTTTAATCTCCATTCCTTCCCTCATCACCCTCTCTCTTGCCTTTTCAATGACAACCTTTTGGGCTGTCGGTCTTACTGGTGGTTTCTCTGGGTTCTTCTTCTTCTTCATCACAATCTTCGCCTCATTCTGGGCTGGAAGCTCACTCGTGACATTCATCTCCGGATTCGTCCCTAACATTATCATAGCATTTACACTTGGGGTTGCCATTTTATCCTACTCCCTCCTCTTCAGTGGATTCTTCATCTCTACCGACCAAATTCCTCCGTACTGGATATGGTTTCACTTCATGTCACTAGTGAGGTACCCGTACCAAGGCCTTCTACTGAACGAATTAGACGATCCCACGAGATGCTTGGGGAGAGGAACGGAGGTCTTCGATGGTACACCGCTTGCTGATCTCCCACAACCCATGAAATTCAAGGTGTTAGGAAGTTTGAGCAGTGTTTTGGGTGCCAACATCACAAGTGAATATTCCAGTTGTGTAATTACTGGTACGAAAATATTGGAGCAAAAAGGAGTAATGGGTATCAGCAAATGGCATTGCTTTTGGATTACCATTGCTTGGGGGTGCTTCTTTAGGGTTTTGTTTTACTTCACTTTGTTGTTTGGGAGCAAGAACAAGAGGAGGTAGACGAAGAATGGACGTCTACCAGTACACCAATAAGTGTGGGGAGACCTCTCCAGTAGTAAAAGTAGACGATTTTCAATATAAAAGCATAAGCCAAAATTGTACTACTAGGATTTCTCGATAGGTCGACCCGATTAATATATGTGTGTAAATGGTGAAAGTAGGGTTTTCTTTGATAAGTTGTTGAATTTGTATTTTTCCCTTTCAAGATATGATTAATTTGATGCTTTCATGACATTTCTATATATGTTTACAATTCTGTATCCGAAATTAATAAATGTATGTATATTATTAGTTTGATATTAATCAATGAAATTTACATGAATTTGATCCAATTCGATTTTGATATGGTTTTTTTAAAGCTTTTATTTGAATTTATTAATTTCAAATTTCAATTTAATTTAGTCCAATATAAGGATTAATTAGGAGAGTGAAATAGTACAATTTAGTTTAATCAAATGTAAATGAATTAAAATTCTAATTTGATCTAAGTTGTATATATATGTGTGATAAGTACTCAAATTAAATCTGTTACAGTATAAATACAACAAATGTGACATTTTATTCAACAATAATTCATGAGCAATTTGGTTTCAGAATTACACAACCACACTCATAGTTCAAGTGGTTAGTGCACCTCATTCCCACCTCAAAAGTAAGGATTCAAATCCTACCATGCGTATTTATCAGTATGTGTGGGTAGTTATTTCTCTTTACTGTGGGAGTAATATTTCCCGTTATGAGAGTAGAAATTCAAGCCGCACGTTTAGTGCTTGATTCAAGTTTAGTGTCTGGAAGAAAGATCTTCTATGGGAATATCCAAACACTCTAAACAGTCCCTAATTAAAAGAGTTTTTGGATCTAAAAAGACAAAAGCAGAGTTTCAAAATCCTGCCAAACAGTTCTTAATTGTGGCCATGCATATGTATAGTTGTCGAGATGATGTTGGTAAAATGACACGTTTAATTTCAACGTCTTTAGAGCTAGTTCGAAAACTCAACTGATGTCATGTGCATCATGGTGAGGTACACTTTGCTCCCATCCTTTGCGTATTTCGTATACTTTTTCTTTATTTTGAAGTATGGGCAAAAGATCACCCTTGATCTACGGCCCTGATCATCACCTCATCACCTCATCTTTCATGATTCATTATTCATTTTCTTTCCCTTAAAATAAATCAATTTGGTATAAATATTATGATCTGGTTGGTAAAATAAAATAAAAACGCAAGTAGGCCATTTCGCTTGCCAACCGAAGAAAAAAAATATATTGGACACACGGGATTTGCTTACAAATTTGAATGGAAAAATCTTTATATGTTAAAGCCAAAATAATTGCACATCCATCCATATCTTAAATAGTTAGTGCACCTCCCTCTCATATCTCATCTCAATAATAAGGGTTCAAGTCTCACCATGTGCATTTATCAGCATGTGTGAGTAGTTTTTTCCCTTTATTATTAGAGTAGATGTCTTCAGTTATGAGATGAGATATTCGGACTGTGCGTTTAGTTATTGATCTTAGTAGGTCCCGATAGTTATTAATTTTTTATTGTACCCTTCAAAAAAAAATTAATTATACACATTTGCTTTGTTTATTTATATAAAAACATAATTATTTTTATATGACTTGTGGAGAATATGTGAAATATATATATATTAATATCAGATAACCATATAATTATCATGTGCCAGATCCAGATTTGTTCTCCATTACTTCTCCTGCAATACATTTTTTGAAATAATTAAAAATTATTTTTAAGGAGTATTAATCTATTACCTTTAATATAATTAATGTTTCTTTAAGAGGTGTTTAGCAAATGTTTGATAAATGCAAATGTTTTTAATAATAATATAATAATAATAATTTTAAATTAGTATAAAGGAATTTTTGTTCACATGCATTACAGCTTACAAGGTGTACATAACTTTTGTTTAAAAATTGGAATACAATATTTTTATTTTGGGTCAAATAAGTAAAAGATTTTCGAATAAAACTGCATCAGAGGATAGAGCTAGTGGTTTGGGCTCATCAAAATATCCAGAAATGGGCCGGATCTTTTTAGGCCCATTTTAGGCCAGCGAAAATACCATTCCAATCCACATAAGCCCACTTTCACTACTATCGATACCCCACTTCTCATTCAACTATGAAATTTAGGAAAATATATGTCGACATTTCTCTACCGTAATTGAATTCCAAAGACGTATCCCAAAACGATGTTCCACGCCGTGGCTCTGCCGTGTTGCAACACCCTTAGCTTGGCGGCCCAGCGGCCACAGCGGCGTAGAGCTAAGAAGGCGGCGAAGCCTGAGAAGAAACAAAGCCGGAGCAACACCAGTCTCGGCTTTGGCAATGACAAGAAGGAGCCGGTGTGGCGGTGCGTGGAACGTTGCGGCGCGTGTTGCAAGCTCGACAAGGGTCCCGCCTTCGCCACTCCTGAAGAAATTTTCGACGACCCTTCAGATATTGAGGTTGGTTTTTTTCTAGTTTCAGACACCATGCACGCCTTCTGTTTGACAAAAATATACTCGGAGCTCGTAAATTGCTTGAATTTTTTCATGCATTTTTGGAGATAACTTTTGCTTGTGCTTTCGTTTTAATTCTATCAAATTCAGCTTTACAGAAGTTTGATAGGTCCAGATGGGTGGTGCATAAACTATGAGAAAAGCACACGCAAGTGTTCCATTTACCCTGGTTTGAATTCATTTCTCTCATGACATTGCCATTTACAAGCTTCGTTAACTTTCAGATTCTAACATGTTTGTACGTTATTCTAGACCGTCCATATTTTTGTCGAGTGGAGCCAGGCGTGTTCCAGTCATTATATGGAATTGATGAGAAGAAGTTCAACAAGGAAGCATGCAGTTGTTGTAGGGACACCATCAAGGCAATCTACGGTACCCATTCGGAGGAGTTAGATAACTTCAATTGCTCGATACGTGACTCTGATTCTACATGAATTGTTTTTAATTGCTTTGCTTGAAGATGATTGGGATTTTTGCATCAGTGATCTATCCGGAGAAGGGTTTCACACCAGGAAACTATATATATATATGCAACAGGCTGATTGTTCCTGCTCTTTCAATGGCTGCCAAAATGGTTGGTGATTGCTTCAACGACTACAGCTGAAAATGGGATACCGCAACGAGCTGGTACAAGATCAAGCTTTTGTTGATATACCCAAAAAGGAAAATTAGAATCCATGTTTTATATATATATATATCATGTAGTTTTGGCTACTCTCTGGTTTCTGATGATTACATAAATCAAAATGCAAGCACCATCCATACAAGATGGTAGTGAAATCTGATTGTTGTTCATTTTCAGTTGATGGCTTTCTGCTGGAATATAAAATTCTCTTGCATTTTCTGAATTTTGTTGATCTTTACAGTAGCATGTCCAATTATAATTCGTTTGAAGTTCTGTTTTGCTTTTATAACTTAATCCAAGTCTAAGCAGATGTTATCTGGCTGAAGCTCTCAAGGAGAGTGATTGTGAGCTTGAGAGAGGCACCGGCGGTATGATTGCTATCAAACTCAATATCAGTTCAAACTGAAATTTTATCAGACTCTACAAGATTCATTCTCTTACACCTCATTCGAGGATCCTAATTTCACTCTTTGATTTTTCTTTATCCATCTCTCGATGGTTGATCCTTACGGGTTATTGATCCCTGGCAGGATCAGTTGTAAAGTGCTTGCTTAATCACGCTGGATTAATCAAGCAGTGTATTTTGTTCTTTCTGATATTGTGATTGTATTTTAGTGTTTGAAATTTGGATGGGTCGCCATGAAGATCAACCTTTTCATGTGTATTCTTAGTTATGTATCGTACAAATAATACCGTAACCAATAACCATTTTGCATTGAGAGTTCGTATGCAGAAGTAGATGGAAGTTGGAAATGATTACTTTGATAGATGAACCAGCGATAATGGTAAAAGTAGGAATCTAGCAAGTGGAAGTGATTACTTTGTTCTTGTGAAGGAAAAAAATTGCATTAGATTCTCTGGCAGCCTTCACTCTCAAAGATGCTTGTCTTTCTGCTGCTTTTCATTGAAAAAAAAAAAAACAAGAAGATTCGATTCAAAACAACCTTATTTTCCTCCATATATAACTGAGTCCTAAGAAAGTATTGGAGCTTAGATTATTATCTTCCAATGACCTCATCTATTCCTCATATACAAGCTACTCCAATCACAGAGGATTATCCGGCTCTCTTTGGCGACAGGTACGAAACTTATGCCACTTACGAAGAACATGATGCCATATTTTATCCGCGACCTGATCCTGACACTATTCCTCCTCTTCAAGAAGCAGCTTACGAGGGACCATCCAACGGCCATGGGAACTGGTTGGGCGATCACGACTCATCCTGCTTTTGTGGCTCCTGGGGTGATGATAGTTTCTTCTCTTACAGCTACGACAGTGATATCAATGGCATCAGCAGTAGTATGGTGAAAGCAGAAGAAGATGATCATCACCAAACGCAAGTGCAGTACGAGAGCGATTTTAGTTATCACGAGGACAGTGAAAACCCGTCTACTTTTGATTATAATGCTTGTTATGATGATTCTTATTTTGCTTATACAGAAAGCGAGCGAGAAGTCAGACCTGCATACAGCTACTATGGCCTAGATGAAATGAGATTTTTTGAAGGCATTTTCGGTTATTGGCCTTGCTTGTTTCGTGAAGTCCAACGAGCCTACGTTGAGCAATGATCTGACAATAAGCAAGTAGCAACGCAGCAACCTACTGCTGTCACAATTCACAAATCAGATCTCTTGCATAATGTGCATCTCTAAGAATAAAGGGTCCCCAGTAATTATATGTATTTTTAAGTGTCCAAGAATGTGATTCTGGACCTCTCCCTCAACCCTCATTCGACTTTTTTACTAATTCTACTAATAAATATCTCACTGCATGAGTTTTAACTGTTCTACTTCTTCGAATGTTCTATATCCAATGCAACTAAGAACTAACTTGCCGGCGGTAGCATTTCAAATAAGGCTAGTATGGCGGACAGAACCAAGAACATGTCCTGATATTATCTTGCAATTCTTATGCGTTGTCTTGTTCATTTGGATCATCAACCTATCAATAAGCTACAAGGTTTACCCTAGATAGTAGGAGGAACATATCGGGAAGCAAGCAACATCACTACATCTCACACTACGTTTAACAAAATGTTACATGCATCGCAAAAATTTCACAAGTGGTATAGTTTTTTTTTTTTTCCTCAGATGAACAAAATTTATGTAAGATCAACTCACTATACAGGAGGTATCCAAGTTATTATCATTCATTATATAACATGACCAAGCCCCAATTCGTCCTCAATGTCATCCCCGTCTTCAAATAGCTTTAAGAACCGAGCCTGGTCTTGTTGCCTCTTCTTCTTTTGCCAGTACTTAAATACAGCTACACCTCCAATAATCATCACAGTTGAAACCACTAAAACTATCAGTACTATTATAGCAATATGGATTCCCTTTCCTCCGATATGCATACCAGGGGATGAACTCGAAGCTACAACAAAACAAACACAATCGTCATTATAATTTGTACAAAATAAGATATGTTCTAAACTTAAATAACGGTGTGAATGCGCACATTAAATACATAGTTATCAAACTTTTGGAACACTTCTCATATGGCACTGTTTCCGTATTTTATAAAGGGTTAAGAGATTCTAAAATTTTCCAAGAAGAACTGAAGGCTGTAATACTTAGGATTATCAACCACACTTCTAGCTCAAATTCTTGGACGTAGCTCAGCTATTAGTCTGACAATTTTGAGAAAGAAGAAAACAGTAGCGCAAAAGTATACTCTAGAATGAAGTCAAAACAATTTTTCCAAGGAACCTTGGCATAACTGTGAATGATTCATTTGCATGCAACATAGAAACTGTGTGCTCCTAAACTAACACATAAAGATGGCATACAAGCTACAAACGTCCAGCGTACATCACCAGATTAGAATAGTCCAACAGAGAGTTCAGCAAACTAAAATAACAAGAGACTCACCAGTTAGAGTGTGGCACTGCTGACACAGAAAAGTAGCACTAAATTCCTTCTCGTTGGTCCGAGTATATTTTCCATTTGTGAAATCAGAAGGACAAAGCTCCCATTCCTCATATACATCATCTGCTTTAATGCTATCCTTCTCATAAAGCCCACACCGCTTGCATTTCTTGTCCGAAAGTACCGTTAAAGGCTGAAGACACGAAAATCATAAGATTCAGCATCACGAAATGTAACAAGTTTTATACAATCAAAAACGCCAATCCATGGATTCAATCAGAGTATGCTCATCAAGTAATTAACAACTGAAAAAAACACAATAAAAATTGAAACTTATCCTAGAACAGTGACTTGTAGAGTTACATTTTAGGGAAGTCCGTACTGAACCCGCCCGTAAGACAACCATATCTGCAAATTGAACACTTATCTAACCCAAAATCTGAAAGTCAAAGATAATTAAAGATCTCTCACTATATCCCTTCACTGTTCAAGTAGAACTCCAATCTCACACATGACCTCAACATGGTAATAAACAATCTATCATCTTAAATTCATTTAACACTCTCTGTGACTCTATCTACTTTCCAAATTACTATAGACGTACATGTAATTAATTGTAACCAAGTTTTCAAATTTTTATGATAAAAATAGATAATAATAACAATTCATTGAAGAATGAGAAAAATAAACCTGCCAAGATTCTTCACCCTTGAAGGAATACTCAACTCCTGTGTTCTTGACGTCAGGCAGACCCGTCCTGTTCTCTCCCTTACACTGGAAATACACCGTTGGTTTCGCTTTTAACCACTCGTGTGTTTTATATATTTGAATTGAATCCAACGTTACAACTGCCGTTAATACGAATCCTGCCAATATAAAATTACAAAAAAAAAAAAAAAGAGACGTCAAATTTTCAGAGTGAAAACGGAAAACTTAATAGCTATCTGTTTGTTTCTCAGGGAAAAAAAAAGGTTACCTGGAAAGCAGTTGAGAAAGGTCCAAAAGAGGAGGAAAACGCAAGAAACCCTAGAGTTGACGGAGCACCGAACAGACATGGTGAATAGCTGCTTATTAATCAGATTCAAGTAATAAGAAGACGCGAAAAGAGATATCAAAGGCGTCCACCGATTCCGATCAGAGAAATCGAGAGGGAGTGCGCACTACGCACCTCTCTTTTCCCTGTGTTTCACTTTCACCAGATGAAGAACAGAAGAAGCTAGCTCTGAAGAAATGGCGGTTACTTTTTTCTTCTATTTTATTTTTTTGGGTTGTCTCTCCAATTTTTTGCGCGAAAGAGAGTGCAAAGGATGTGGGGGGAAGCTGACCGATTCGCACTGCGCGTTATAGCGCACGCTGGGATCGCGTTTACGGTACGCAGGGTGCGCATTACGCTAAGCTACGAGGATTTCGCCACGTCACTGGGGAGCCGACCATCGAGCGACGTGGCGAGATCAGGATGGAGCTTGAGAGCTTGAGACAGAAAGGAGTGGGGAGTAAATAAGTGGGATCGATTGGACTTTTCAGCTGAGGAGATGAGATGGGGCATTGCAATTGCTTTGCGAAGGCCATATTCCTTGCGTGATTAATTATTAAAAAACTGTTTTTATAATTATATACACCTAAATTAAGTTTGGTAAATGAAAACTTTATTACTATAACTGTTAAAAAAATATATCGATCTATTCCGTATTTATTGATATGTATAGGTAGTTTTTTCTATTTATTAAAAAAATAAATATTCTTTATTAAATATTTTTTATTATAAAAATAATTCACATAACAGTGTTTAGAAAGATAAAAATTTATGAAGATGATATGTGAATTATATATATCCTTTTGTCAACATGAATTTCATTAATTGAAATTATAGAAACTAGAACTATGAGATGTTTGTACATCAACTCATTCAAGTGGTTAATATACCTTTCTTCCACCTCAGTGGTGAAGATTTAATTCCCACTATGAGCATTTATCAACATGTGTGAGTAGTTTTCTTCCCATAATGTAGAAATATATGAGTAATTTTCTTCCCTTATTGTAGGAGTAGATATCTGAACTGCGTATTTAGTAATGGATCTTGACAGTTTTATTTTTTTAATTTGTACCCTTAGGGGGGGAGGGGGGGTTAAAAAACTATGAGATGTATAATTAAAACCTTTCCATGGAGCTTATAAAATAACTCTATCCTTGGATTCATTAATGATTATTTGATTTATGTTTTTTAGTTTTTTTTTCTTTAAAGATATTTGTAGTTCTTTAGATAAATGTTTGTTGTCCTAGAGAAGGTGGGTGTCAAATTTTCCTTGAAAATAATTTGGTCTAAATATAATTTTATGATAAAATATTTTAATAAAAAATGGATATAAAAATAATTTATACAAATATTTTACCATATTATAAATTTATGACAAGGAGTTAATTATACTCAACTTTCTTGAGGTTTGACTAATTACACTCAGAATCAAAGTTTGTATTAATTGACATTAACCTCCCTTCACGTTAAATTTGACAGTCAAATAAACGTTGACTTTTTTTAAATTTATTAAATAACCAAAATACCTCTGTTAATTAATATTATCAATTTTTTACTATTCATTAAAAAAAATTAATGGTGGAATTCAGATTGAATCTCCACCAAGAACAAAAAAAAAAAATTTTAAAGTCATTCATTGAACCCAGAGGGTTCGATATTCGAAACCCTCTAGGCTGGGTTCAATAAATGTATTCAAATTTTTTTTTTTTATTGGAGATCCAATCTGGATGAATAATAAAAAATTAATAATATTAATTAATATGGGTATTTTGATTATTTAATAAATTTAAAAAAAGTCAACGTTTATTCTGACGGTCAAAGTTAACGTGAGGAGGTTAGTAGTCAATTAATACAAATTTTAATTTTGAAGTATAATTAGCTAAATATCAGAAAAATTTAGTGTAATTAACTCTTATAACAGGAAACAAATAATAACGAACCAATTGATACGCGTACATATTAGAGAAAATTGTGTGCGTAAATCATGGTTATTTATTATTTTTATATTTTTAATAAATAAAAATATGTAATCATAGTTATAGAAAACAGTTTGACAGCATTGAGCTTTTGACTGTTGACCTCCCGTTCCCGTATGTGGGTACCCTCAAATTGTGGCCCTTTATACTATTTACAGAATCATCATGTTCCGATGAAAAACATTTACAAAAAAATCGAAGAAATTGGTGGCAAAAAATTGGTCAAATAAAATGACGTTAACGCGATAACAAACCAGCCATTTTTAGAAGCTAATGCTAAATAAAGGTGCACTTTGTTTTGTAATCCTTGCTCTTCTAAGCCGCTGCTCTCGGGATAGACGAGAGTAGCCAGCCAACTCTGCACAATAACAAGTCAACAACGAACAACAACGACGAGCAACGCCAATCCATCGAACCAACAACAGATATATATATATATATATATATATATATATATATATTAAGTTCAAGCGAAGGCAAAGAAAAGAGAGAAAAAAAGTAGCAGCCCACCACCAAATGTCGACAACTAGAACCCCCCGGGCTGCCACAGCTATCCTCTCCTCTCTCCTCCTCCTCCTCCTGTCCGTCTCCGATGCAACACCATGGCAGAAATACGCCGGAAAGTATAGATACGCCAGAAGGTTTACCGGATCCCGAACGGCCGGGCCCACCCCGCCCAGCGGATCCCCCACAAGTAGACAGAACCGCACTGGCGATGAACAATCTGTCAAACTAGCGCGCGAGTTCCTCAACGCTCACAACAAGTTTAGGGCCGCCAAAGACCAACCGCTCCTGAAGTGGGACTCGAGGCTGGCCCGTTTCGCTCGCCGCTGGGGGGCCCAGCGGAAGGGCGACTGCGACATGATCCACTCCCGTGGCCCGTACGGGGAGAACCTGTTCTGGGGCGGTAAGGACCACTGGACTCCGACAGAAGTGGTGCATTCGTGGGGCAGGGAGCAGAATTACTACGACGTGAATGCAAATTCGTGCATGGAAGGACAAATGTGCGGCCACTACACCCAAATTGTGTGGAAAAGCACTACCAGGGTTGGTTGCTGGCGCCAGAAGTGCACTGGTGGAGGTCTGTTTGTGGTTTGCAACTACGACCCACCTGGGAATTACATTGATGAGAGCCCATTTGATCAACCGATCACCACCGACGATCAGAATAAACCCTCACCGCCGCCACCGTCATCAAGTGTTTCTTAATTAAGAGGAGAGTTGATGGGTTGGTTGGGCAGCTTATGGGGTTTTTAGTATGATCGATCCCAGTATATATACATATATGTTTTTTTTTTTTCATTTTTCAGTTCGTGTTATATGCATTAACATGTTTGATATGTAGTAAGTATTGAACACCCAATACGTAAATAGCCATGAAAGCTATTTGCCTCTTTAACTAATTGCATATTTCAAAGATTATTAAATTTATAATTTTGGGAATATCATCGTTTTGAATCTTTTGACCATATACATAGACAGTGCAGTTTCATTTTCGAGTACAGGATTTGTCCAGGAAACAGTAAATCTGGTTTTTTTTTTTTTTTTATATATATATATATATATATATTTTTGATATGATCTGATCCTTAATTTTAATCCTTGAATTATGAAAGCAAACGATAATTGGGTAGTACTAATAATGTTCAAACGAGGATGAAACAAACTTAGAATTATCGCGGATAAATACACCAAAACATTTGAAAAATCGAGGAGACTTCGAAGAAATTAAGTCCACAATAGAAGCAGAACCCGATTCTAAGCAAGCAGGAACACGGCCAGTTTCCTCAGCTAGAATATTATCATGTTTCTCATTTTTACTGTTTGTGCCTCCACTTTCATCTGTCACTTATGGACCATGGTTCAAGCAGAAGACACACAGCATTGGTCCTGGGTTGAACTTCGATTCTTGGTCATGAACAGAGAACAAATAGGATGCAGAAATGGTGAGTAGTCTATGAAACTAAAAAGTTGAGATTGCTTTGCAGAAGACAACTTCTCATGAAGCACAATTCTACATATATCTCGACAATTGGCCATTAAACTGAGAAAATAGAAGATTCCAAGTGATAGAGCACAAAATTAGGACATTCCATTCACAGAGAGCTTACTTTTCTTGATTGTAAATCTTTATTTATTTAGATTGATTCTCCTTTTCATGATTGTAAATCTTTATTTAATTAGATTGATTCTCCCTTGATTTAGGTTAATTTAGCTTCCTAATGTAAAGTCATAATCAGTGGAGCTCAAATGTATATATTGTAATCTTGGCTGACAACAATATTATTACAATATTCATCAAATCTCCTTATAGTATCAGAGCCTCATCTTCATTCTTCTTCACCACAATAATCCCAATGGAAACACCAACAAACAAATCTCAAACCTCTGTCACCTCTCCAGCAATCATCTCTTCACCGACAAACCTTATGACTAAAAAGTAATCTTGTTCCTGCTAATGGAAATCTGATATCTCTTAATACTTCTTCACAGATTCCGTTCAAACTCATGAAAAATGGAGGAAACTATGCATCCTGGAAGTCTCAAATGACCAATATTCTCTTTGGTTATGGACTCTTCGATTTTGTTGATGGCTCTCGTCCATGTCCATCAAAAACCGACCCAGCTTATCTCTTTTAGATTCGTCAAGATCATCTTGTACTTCTAGCTATTCAAGCCACAGTTCACCGCACCATCAGTCCAACCATTAACAATTGTACCACGTCTGTTGATGCTTGGAACAAATTGGAACCAGTCATGCTAATCGATCCAACACTCGAATGCTATCCCTCATGTCATCTCTCATGTCTAACAAGAAGGAAGGTAAAATAGTAGCTGCCTATATGAGTAGGGTGAAAAGTCTTGTTGATGATCTAGCCCTCATTGGTCACCCTTTGAATGACGCCCAAATAATGTCATACACTTTGAATGGTTTGGTCGATGAGTTTAAAGAATTAACGGCAACTATCCGTATACGTGACACTCCTATCTCATTTGAGGATCTCTATGATAAACTACTTGATGAGGAGTTGATTCGAAATCATGGAGAGCCAAATGAGCCAAAGGAGAAAGAAGCGCAAGTTACTGCACAACTTGCTCAAAAGCGATCGAATTACAAAGGTCATGGTGGTCGAGGAAATCGTGGCAATCAAAACACCACCACTCATGACTCAATTGGCAAGTATCCTCAACCAGATCATACCCAATCCAATCGGCAACAATCCTCTTATGGTCGAGGTACGAGTTATTCAAATTTTAAATCTTACTCACCATCTTGGAATTCAAATTCTTATTAGGGAAATCAATGTCAATCTCGTATTATTTGTCAACTGTGTGACAAACCGGGTCATAGTGCAAAAACATGTGGCTCTCGTAGTCAACCATCCTCTTATCATTCTCAGCCTCAAGCTAATATTGCTGAAAGAGACTCAAGCCACACCAACAAAAATTGGGTTCTTGATTCGGGTGTAACACACCATATTACTTCCGATCTTCAGAATCTCTCCATGCACTCTGACTATGTTGAGAACGAGGATGTTATAGTTGGTAATGATAATAGAATATCTATATCTCATGTTGGTTCCTCTACTATTGATTCTTCTACTGCCTCCTTTACATTAGATAATATTTTGTGTGCACCCTTAATAAAGCAAAATTTAATATTTGTCAACAAAACAACACTTCTATCGAATTTTTTTCTGACTATTTTCTTGTGAAGGATCTTAATACGAGGGCATCCTTGGCGAAAGGTCGGAGTAAGAATAACCTGTACGAGTGGTCATCATTCGCCTCACCTCTCAAGTCGTCCAATTTCAAACCTTCTGCCTCTATTGCTCTCACATCTCAATTGTGGCATCAACGTCTTGGCCACCTGTCACCTCCTATTCAAAATTTTTTTATCTAGTAATAAAATTTCAATTTCGAACTCGTTTGATTTTAATAACTTATGTGATTCATGCCTTTGTAATAAAAGTCACAAGTTGTTATTTAAAAATTCCTTTGTCAGTTGTGATAAACCATTTCAAGTTATTTATTCGGATGTTTGGGGTCTTGCCCCTATTAATTCATTTGGCAATTTTCGATACTATGTCATTTTTATTGATTATTTTATAAAGTATACCTGACTATATCCTCTTAAATTGAAATCTGATATGTTTGGTATCTTTGAAAAATTCAAAAAACTCATTGAAAATTTCTTTCAAACTTAAATAAAAACTATGTACACAGATGGTTGTGGCGAGTATAAAACTCTATCTCATCTTCTAGCTCTTCATGGAATCCAACACCTCACCTCACCACCCTACACTCTCGAACATGTCGGCTCCGCTGAACGCAAACTCTGCTATATAGTAGAAACTGGCCTCATCCTTTTCCACCATGCTGCCATACCCCTTCATTTTTGGTCATGTGCTTTTTAAATTGCCATTTACCTCATTAATCGCATGCCAACACTTATCTTACAAAATGATACACCTTACCATAAATTATTTAGCCACAATCATAAATACACTTCCCTTCGAGTCTTTGGTTGTCTTTGTTATCCCTGGTTTAGACATTATAACACCCACAAACTCGAACCCAGATCTTGCCTATGTGTGTACCTCGATTTTTCTCTCTTTAGTCACGCTTTTATTTGTTTTGATACTAAATCAAATAAAATATTTATTTCCAGGCATGTTGTCTTCTTTGAGAAATTCTTTCCTTATAAATCTAAATCATATATAGATTTGTTTATATCTAACCAATCTTTTTCCAAATGTCTTTCCATTTTTACAAGTAAAAATTTTAAAAACATTACAACTCCAAGTGTTAATCCATCTGAATCTCTCTCCTTACCAAATTTGGCTGCCTACTTCATACCCTCTCTATCTCTTTCAATTTTAAACTCTTCTCAACCTTCTCTCCCTATTTCAACTCCTCAATCCTCTTCTCCTACTCACACAGTTGGTTCTCCTCCATCTTTACAAAAGGATGCCTCTCAACATTCTCCAACACAGGTAAGTGTCTCTCAACCTTATATTTCATCTCTTGTCCTCTCACCCGAGCCTAATATAAGTCCGCAAAATAACCCCAAAACATCCTCTGTCTCTTCTCCCAAACAAGTTCAGCCATCCTGACCATCGTACTCAAAATAACATCCACAAACCCAAAATACATTTCTCTCTCCATACAACAACATCCACTTCCTCTCCTCAAATTGAACCCACATCATTCACTCAAGCCAATAAACACTTGCATTGGCGTGATGCCATGAAAGAAGAGTTTCTTGCCCTCCAACATAACAAAACTTGGTCCTTAGTACCTTCGTCACCCACACAAAATATTGTCAGATGTAAATGGATCTATTGAATCAAAAGAAACCCAGATGATTCTATTGCTCGCTATAAGGCTCGCCTTGTAGCTAAAGGTTTTCACCAACGATCGGGCATTAATTTTAATGAAACGTTTAGCCCGGTAGTTAAACCAACCACTATTCGTCTCGTTCTTGACATTGCAGTGTCTCGTGGTTGGGTTTTGAATCAATTGGATGTTAATAATACTTTTTTGCAGGGCACTCTCTCTGACCATGTTTTTATGCAGCAACCCTAAGGTTTTGTGGACTCTTGTTATCCCACTCATGTTTGCAAGTTACACAAAGCCCTCTATGGTCTTCGCCAAGCTCCTCGAGCATGGTATAATGAACTCCACTCCTTTTTGCTCACCAATGGATTCCTTAATTCCAAGAGTGATACATCTCTCTTCATCTACAACTCTGGGCCTCACGATATTATTCTTACTGGCAACCATCCTGCTACCATCCGCACCTTCACTGCCCAACTGTCCAGTCGATTTTTCCTCAAAGACCTTGGCAAGCTGAGTTATTTTTTGGGGGTTGAAACAACTCGGTCCTCCACTGGTCTCTTTTTATCTCAGCGAAAATATATTATGGATCTTCTTCAAAAAACTAATATGCATGAAGCAAAGGAGGTTAGCGCACCCTTATCATCTTCAGAAACACTCAAACTTGATGATGGCTGTCCTAGTCATGATCTTACTGAATATCGTCAAGTTCTTGGTTCTCTTTAATATCTTTCTCTTATAAGACCGGATGTAAGTTTTGTAGTCAATAAGTTGGCCCAATTTATGCATCACCTATCATCTACTCACTAGAATACAGTTAAACGAGTCCTTCGTTATCTCAAAGGTACATCTCATTATGGAATCTTCTTCTCTGCTCACTCGCCCATCTCTCTTCATGCATTTGCCGACGCCGATTGGGCTGGTGATACAGATACCCGCCACTCTACATCGGCATATGTTGTTTTTCTTAGCTCAAATCCTGTTAATTGGAGTTCCAAGAAGCAATCTACTATTGCCCGTTCTTCTACCGAGGCCGAGTATCGAGCCATTGCCGCTGCTACTGCCAAAGTCAATTGGATTACTAATATTCTTAGTGAACTTGCCATCTCTCTTCTGACTTCTCCAACTATTTACTGTGACAATATTGGTGCCATTTACTTGTGCTCCAATTCAGTTTTTCACTCACGTATGAAGCATATTGCCATTGATTTTCACTTTGTGCGTGACCAAGTTGCTCGTAAGTTACTTCGAATCCCTCATTTTCATACCACATATCAACTTGTTGACACGCTAACTAAACCGCTTACGAAGCAGCACTTTCATGTTCATCGATCCAAGCTTAGCATCTTTCCCGGACCCTTGCGCTTGCGGGGGCATAATAGAGCACAAAATTAGGACATTCCATTCATATAGAGTTTACTTTTTCTGATTGTAAATATTTATTTATTTAGATTGATTCTCCTTTTCCTGATTGTAAATCTTTATTTAATTAGATTGATTCTCCCTTAATTTAGGTTGATTTAGCTTCCTAATATAAAGTCATGAAGCTCAACTGCATATATTGTAATCTTGGCTGGCAATAATATTATTGCAATATTCATCAAATCTCTTTATCTAGAATATGGTAAAGTGGTGCACAATTGATCAATGCAAACACACAGTAACTCCACTAACACATTAATCAAATTTGAAGACCTTACTTTCCAACTGATAAGCTTTGGTGAAGAAGGCAGGCCAACAAAGGTAAGTAGACATGATGCTGCTAACTGTTGATGCACCAATAAGCATGTTCATGACAACAATCTGTAGTTGAATGGCCTCCAGAGGAGAAGCTCCTCCCATTATGAGGCCGGTCATCGCGCCAGGAAGTGAGATGAGACCAACAGTTTTGGCATTGTCCAACACTGGAGAAAGCGCTATGACTAGAGCCCTCTTCACCTGCTGAATCGTTGCTTGACGTGGGGTTGCACCGAGAGCCAATGCTGTCTCAACCTGTAAAAACAAACCACAACACCCCCATAAGAGACTTTGTGTCACTCTAAAAAGATCAATAACAATTATATATGTACTGCTGCTTACCAAGCTCATTTGTAGTTTTATATCGTCTCGGAGTTTCTTCATTGTAACCCCAGTTACTGTCATTGCGTTTCCAACCATCATTCCTGCAATTGGGATGATGTATCTTGGAGTGAATGGGAAAACTTTTAGTAGAACAAGCAAAAACATGGTCACTGCAGTTCCGGCCAGGATTGAAGCTCCGGCAATGTACTTCCCCCGGGGTACATGTTTAGCACGTTGACCGGCAGTGTAACCAGCAACGGTGACCTGCAGGTGATGGTGTAAAAAAAAAAATGTTACAAAGAAAGACTTCAATAGAGCCATTCCATCAATTTCTGTTACTTATTTGCAACAACAACAACAGAGGAAAAAAAGCTTCGAAAGGGTGGTAAAATATTGGCCTAAAAATTTATATCTAACTAATGGAGTTGAAAGAACAGTATTCAACTCGGTAAATTCAGATTCAGAGAGGGTTGAATTATCTGATTGAGTCAAATTTAAATGAAAATTTTGGCTGAAACCAAAGTTTTTCGGATAATTTTCTTGTTTCTTGTCATATCTTTTTGTCAATCAGAGAACCTGTACACGAAAAAGTCCAACAAGATTTACAACTCCAACAGCCTACCAGTGAAACCATGAATGAATTCAAAACAGAGTCAAGCCACTTTCGTCTTCACTTTGTTGGATTGACTCCATGTTTGACAAAAACAACAAAAAAAAAATAACTTTTTATATAGAACCAGTTTTCCATGACAAACAGGTAAATTAATCAAAAGGCAAACGAGTAAGAAAACAAAGAGAGAGAGAGAGAGAGAGAACAAACCATGAAAAGATAAGCAAGAATGATCCAGCCAATATTTTCCTGAGTAAAGATGAATTGCAGAACAAACCCAATAACAGATAACTGAACAAACGCCCTGAGAATGGAATAAACCATCTCTCCTTCCAACCCAAGCTTCTGCACAAAAGACAACAACACTGCTAACAACACCACAACAGTAGCCGCCACAGGCTTTATCATTCCTTTCAAGTAATCAAACAGCCACTCCAAATCCATAGTTGCTTCCACAGAATGCATGTGGGTTGTTTTGGGCGGTGTCAGATAGTACTGGAGGAGGGTGTTGTGTTGTGTTGTGGTGGTGAATAAAGTAGAACTGTAGAAGAAGAAAAGACCTGTCTTAGATGAGTACTTAGCCCATCTAGTGAAGATACTATTCGAGGAATCGTAAATTTGTTTGAAGAATGGTATAACATGGCAGCGACCCAAAGATAACAACATGACGTGGCAGCTAGTTATCTCCGTCGTTATTTATGTGGAAATTGTTTAACACGTCTTTATTTATTTATGTAAAGATGAAAGTGACGAGAGAGAATTTTCCGTACACTACCGTCACTCAAAATATAATATATAGTTTAAAAATATATGTATATGTAGACAAAATGTCGACGCGTAGTGATCTAAGCAGAGCTTATGAGAAAAGATCCAAAATGTGATTAGTCAGACGAGAAAATTTTATTTTAGCAGCTTGTCACTTTGTAGGCACAACCGGTCCCTACTTTGTCCAAGTAGACAATATCTATACAGAATTATAAATGATAATTAATATATACAGGGTTTAGTTTTTGGTGAAATTCTCAAATATTTTAAATATTCTGTATCTAATATTTAATACCAATTAAGTTAAGAGTCTATCGAAAGAAGATAGGATGTTATAAGTTTGAATCGGAATTAAAACTCCTATTATAAGGGTAAGGTCTCCCCATGTGCTGGTTACAACTATTTTTGAGCTTTCTTATTCAGTAATTCATTATATAAAAATATGAAACCCAATAATAATTAATTGAAGTTAACACTTATAAACAGGTTTAAAATTTTATTAATTATCAGATAAAGGTCGTTGAACATTAACCTAATTGAGAAAGAAACTCTATCAAGAAGTAATTTGTTGATCCTAGTTGTTTATATAGGAAAGATCCACATTGGAATTGAATCTTCTCCGATTAACAAGAAAACTATAACCTCTATGACTAATAGAAGGCTCCTAGATTGATTGATGAGATTGATTGAATCGTCTGGACTTATTCATCAATTCTGTAAATTTGATGACCAATTATATTGGATCGATCTTAGGTGGCTAACTGATTAATTTGCACATTGACCAGAATTACTCTCGAGATGTCAAATTGATACGATGTAGATTTATATATTACGAAATTACTCTCATCTCCATTTAATGATATTCTTTTGAGTTATTTTTACGTATTTTTTTACACAATCACTAGCGGTTTTGCTTGCTAAACACTCTTTAAACTTGGCATTCGAAGTGTCTTTGCGGGTACCCCTCCTTCAATCTCCCGCACTGCTCAAACAGACCCGTAAATAGATAATGAGGTTCGATTCTTTCACGTGATATATTTTGAACGTTAAAATAAACTGTACAGATTTTGGAGAGATCTTTTCTCCTTCTACTAAAACTGAGAGACTTGGGCTATATATATGAAAAGAACCTGTCCAGACTGCGCCTAACGGAAACAAAAACAGGTTTTCATTTTTTTTTTGAAAAGGACAGGTTTTCATTTTATGATTCTGATATGATAACAACTTTAATATTAACATTAATAATAATAAAAAAAAAACATTGAATGAAAAACGGCATGCCAAAACAGACATCACATAAGACATATAAGTGGTGTTGATTATCAACCTGTAATGCCTTTAAAAATAAAAATAAAATAAAATAAAAAACATCGAGAATATATTAAAATTACATATCCATTCATAACTAAAGTGGGTAATACACATTCTTTCCACTTCAGTCATGAAGGTTCAAGTATTATCATAGACATTTATTACTATATGTGAGTAATTTTTTCCTATCCGTTTGATAGTAGTATTACGATTTTAGTAATTTATAGTAGACTCAATTTATATTTATATAAATGAACGTACGGAAAATACTTGGAAGAAATGTGTTCAATTGGGCTTAACTAGCCTAAGGCCTGGTCCTTGAAGTGGCTCCAACGAGCCAATTTGAAACTTTTATTATGGGGAGGCTATTACAAATTTGAAAAGATGATGGGCTACTTACCTAATTTTCACATTCCAAAACGCCGCGCATCAACTACCAGCAGCTTCGCATTCGCAATTACGCATATTATCAATCAACACTACCTATTCCTCCTAGTAGTATCAGGCTAGCAGCAGCAGTGTAGCGCAAATCAACTGTAAAACCCTGGTTCGTTACTTCAATCATGAATCTTCTTCGAAACGCGATCCAATCGAACATTTCTCTTCGAGCGATTAAGCCAACTCAAGGCCTGCCGTTTCTTCTTCGCGAATCGCCAAGACGTTTCTCGACGGAAACGGAACAACCACCGCCACCTGCTGTTGATTCATCGACCGATCCATTCCTTCAAACACCGAACGAAGGTACTTTCATTTTCTCGGACTGGAGATTTCGTAATTTTCTGTCAAACTTCAGGTTTAGGGTTTAAGTAATCCTGTGAAGTAAATTTTATATTATTTTTCCGGTTGTTGATACAAGAAATTTGCATATTTTAGTGAATTGAATACCTCTAGCTTCGAAACTGAGCAAGTTATATTCATCTGATGCTCTTGAAACTTAAATAAACAGTTAAAAAATTGATCTTTCTATTCTTTCCCCGTATTGTATCAGGTTTGGTGTACGGGAAATTGTTCCCCGTTACAAAGTACACACTGCAGACCGATATAATCAACTTGCTCGAAGGCTGTAAGTTGACGCGGGATGATGTTAAAGTGAACTATAGCAGAAACTTTATGCCAATGGCAATGTAATGTTCTCCTCCTCGCTTTTGCTGCTTATACAAGTATTTTGATAGAGGAGTATTACTGTTCTGAATTACATCGGTTTTTTGCTTATTTTATGGATTTGTTTTGGCTCCTTACTTGCATTTATTTAGTGGACATTGTTCTAGAACATTTGATACTTTGAAAGTTTTACTTTATTTATTTTTGGAAGTTTGCTGTGATCAGGCTGGTGCAATTCCCCTCTCGTCATGCCTTTGATAATGCAATTAGGATGCTTAATAGGAAGGGTCGCCTCTACAGATTGGAGAAGGTGATGCTGTTGTAAACCTATGCCAAGTTTTGACAGTTTATATTTTCTCTGTAAGTGTTTGCTAAATCTTATAGTTTTATGTTCGATAACCAGATTGATCGTTCCGATTGGGATAGTCTTATGCCCTACAATGGAAAAACTGTAAGTCAATGTTATATGTAATTTTAATTTTATTTATAGGAATATGTGATTGTTATTTAAAGTTTAACATTTGGCATTGTACATTGTTTGGACGTTTATGATGGTTTTTAAACTATCGGTCAATAAACATAAATCACTCGGCCTAGAAATATTTTTTTGTCAATTCGGGGAAAGATGGGACAAGTTGTCTGGTGTCTTGTACATTGTCAACATATAGGACTTGAACAAATCGTATGTGTGGTGATATACGAGACTGCATTGCGATATGAGAGTTCCTTTCTTTTTTTTCAAAAATCAAGAGGAAGACATGGGATAGGATGTGGGACAAGTTGTCTGGTGTCTTGTGCACTTCCTATGTATGGAACTTGAGCATATCACAAATTTGTGATATATGGCACTTGAACCCTGCCATATGAAATGTTGTCTCAGATAAATGAAGAGGAAGTCACACTTTGTATTTTTCTTGTTAATGTTACGGTCATAACTGCTTGCACAGTTGCATCTCTAATCCATTATTTGGCGTTCTATATGCCACAATAGCTTCATGTTTAGTTATATGGTGCTGGAAGGAGCAGTGAACCCTGTTTTTGGAATTTGTTACCACGATTTTATGGTGGCTGTATGGCAGTCTTTTAGAAAAACTTAAGTTTTACACAATTAACTAGCTTTCTTGCTGACAAAAATATCTTCTAAATATTTTGAATAACATTGTGTCATTGGTCACTTGTATGCTCTTTTTTAAGGTCACTTGATT
Source organism: Xanthoceras sorbifolium (assembly GCA_003430845.1). Taxonomy (NCBI): domain Eukaryota; kingdom Viridiplantae; phylum Streptophyta; class Magnoliopsida; order Sapindales; family Sapindaceae; genus Xanthoceras; species Xanthoceras sorbifolium. The sequence continues at coordinate 27,975,801 of CM010612.1, forward strand.
CTTTTATGCGGGGTTAAATATTTACTTATAAGGAGTTGTGTATTCTTTATGTATAGTAAATTCTAAGCCAAGGGATGGTAGGTTTGTTAGAGAACATCTAGCATCCTGCCACCTATTTGTATTTTAGTTGATTAGATGTCAATGTTTCATGGCAAATGCCTACACGAGGAGCCTTAATCTTTGAGATTGTAATATGACATTTGCATTATCTTGTTAGAAAACATGGTAAAATATTTAGAATTTAGATTTGGTAATTGAGTTACTGTCTGAAACTTTTGAAGTTGATGCATTATCTACATTTTTGTAGAATATCTGTATAAAATTTGAAGACTGCTGCTAGTAACATTGCTATAACTTAGATTGTAGAAATTTTTTCTGACATGTCTAAGCTGATTTTTATCTAAACTTTTCTGCTCTTTGTCAGGTTGTACTGGAAGGCATTCCAATTAATGCTCTTCACGATGATGTAGAGCGCTTTCTTGCTGGCTGTGAATGTGATTCATCTTCCATCCAGATGTTTCAAAGGTCAAGTCCTTGTAGTTTAGACGAAGTTAGATAATCATACATGTTTTTGTGCTAATATATTGATAATCTCTTAAAAAACCATTGCAGGTCCTCTAGAATGGCCACTGTTCACTTCCCCTCACAAACACAGGCAATGAATGCATTCCTTACCAAGAATAGAGGCTTCTGTCTCAATAATCAGATCTCGGTGCGAGTTCTTCAGTAATCGTTGCAATGAGATAACTTGAGGATGGATTTTTGCTCTGATTGATCAATCTTAGAGTATTAGCTTAATGTTTTTCTTTCAAAACCTGTAACTTTTCTATTGTCAAACCACCATGATTTTGTTTTTCCGGAGTTTAATGAAATTAATTATCAGATAGAAATGCCTTAATTTCTAGTTGCGCTCTATTTGACCTTTTCCATTTTTTTTTTTTTTGTGTTTTAATCAGGCTAGGTATATATTCAGGGTGTTTAGATCACACAGACATGGTATTTTATCATGCTAATTGAAATCCAAACTATAAGTAATCATTGAAGATAAATTTATCAAAGCTTCCATAATGACATGAAACCTACAAATTTTACAAACTTTCATTTAAAGCATCATCGAAATCATCCCCCTGTAGTCCAGCTACAAATCTTGAATCTTTCATGTGATCGACTAAACAATCTAATACAGCAAGAATTTCACTCAGCCTAGTGTTTGATTTGTCTTCTGCTCTAAATCTGTAAACCTCATTCTTAATCTCAATCCAACTGTATCCGGTATTTGTCTTTAGCCCTTTATCTTTCATCAATTTTCTCACTCTTGCCGCTTGATCCCAGCACTTAACACTTGCGTACAGATTCGCCAGTTGCACGTGGGTAGCAGCGCATTCTGGTTCGAGCAATAACCTGTTTTCTGCAGCCTGTATGCCTATCCAAACAGCTCCTTGAAGCCTGCAGGAAGAAAGTAGTGATCCCCATATGACAGCATTGGGATGAATAGGCATCTTTTCAATGAAATCCCGAGCCTCTTCTAGTAATCCAGCTCGGCCAAGGAGATCAACAACGCATGAATAATGATCTAGTTCTGGCTCCAAACCATGTTCAACCATTGAATTGAAGTAGACCTTGCCTTCTTTAACTAGACCTGCATGGCGGCATGAAGAGAGAACACCAAGATAAGTAATGGCATCAGGTTTCCCTCTTTGTTTCTTCATCTCTTCGAAAAGATCCATCGCTTGTAATGCAAGTCCGTGCTGAGCATACCCAGCTATCATGGAATTCCATGATACAATATCTTTACTTGGCATGGTGTTGAATATATAAAATGCGTCATCAACACTCCCGCTCTTGCAATACATTGAGATAAGAGCATTAGCAACGTGAATGTACGAATCGAAACCCATTTGAATAGTTTGACAATGAGCACTTCTTCCTTGCCCAAGAGCTCCACTCCCAGTACAAGCACTCAGAATACTCGTGAACGTAAATTCATTGGGATTCAACGTCGAATCCCTCATCTTACGATAAAGCTCCAGACACATATCAACTTCCCACTCCTGTGCAAACGCAGCAATGATGGCCGTCCACGACACTACATTTCTGACAGGCATTTCCTCGAACATTTTGTATGCACTGTTTATCTGGCAGCATTTACCATACAAACTTATCAAAGAACTCCCTACATAAAGATTGGCAACGAACCCACATCGTATCGCCAAGCAATGGTATCGAATACCACCACGGATGTCACGTGCAGACCCGCATGAACTCACAGCATTTGACAGAACACTCGCATCGACTCTCAGTCCTTCCTCGTGTAAATCAAGATGCGTAGAGACCGAATTCTCCTCACTAAAAACAGAAGATTCGAATATTTCATCAAACACATTGGGTAACCCAACCGTTGATTCAGAAGAAGCAAAATCCTGCGTAAAATGCTTTGCATCGAGTTGGTTTGAATCTGTTTGTAGAAAGTCCTGAATGAGACGAAGATGGAGTTGGCTACTCGTATCGGCTCGTGTTTTAGGGGATATGATGTCTAGGACTCTAAGTGCATTGTCCAAACTCTTAATTCGTCTCCGTCTGCGCGAACAGAAAGCCCTGTAGTGCGATAGAGTTTGGAGACACAGGATAGCGTGAAAAGCTTTCTTCTTCGTACATGTTTGAATTTGAAGTGAAATAATATTCATACCTGATCAAACTCCATCAGAATATGCAGTCTATGATTTCAATCCCCAGACAACAAAAACCAACCTTCATGCCTGTGCTGTCCGCACCTACGGTACGCACAGTTATAATTTAAGCTGGTTAGTGCATTTCTCTTTCACCTTAGTAGTATTACCTTAGTATATATAAGTAGTTTTCTCCTAGATATTTGAACCACGTATTTAATAATTGATTTTGATAGATTCTGAACAGATTTATTAATAATATTATAGTTATACTTTTAAAAAAAAAATTCAATACCATTTTACTTTGGAGTTTCGGAATTGGAATAAATGCTAAGGATTTGGAGGAACTTAAGTTTGTAGGTTTCTTAGTATATTTGGTATTACCAGTATTAGTATATCTATAAAACTTGATCGTACGAATATTAATGAGATTGTAGGTTAGTGCAAGGCTTATATGATTTAATTACGTAATATCGATTCATCTATATGTTGTTTGGAGAAGGGATTAAAGGGAGTTCTGAAGAGAGAAATTATTTTAATATACAACAAAAGAGATTTAGAATATTAATCACATGTTTAATTTTTTATTCAAAAACAAGTTCCTATAACTAACAAAACTTTTATATAAGAGTTTTAAGAAATTTTATTAGATATAATTTTCGTTTAACAAACATTTTTTCTCATATGTATTTTTAAAAGTTGAAGCTAACAATTTTCTAGTCTCCTAATAAAGATATTTATGTTGAAACTACATTTGTCATAAGTATACTAGTAATTCATTTCATGCATTATTGTTTTTTTTTTATTTTTTTTTGAAATTACATTTATTGCATTATTATTAGTTGTAGTCCTCAAAAATCGCTCGGGGACACGGGGCACTACAACCTGCAAAGACAGAACGCACGTGACCCGCAGGACGTCTGGGACACCGGGGTGGTGCCGGCCAAAGTCGCTCCGACGGTCAAGTTAGTGAGTGCTAATAAAAGTGTAATGTTTGTAAATGGGGATGAGTGAGGGATACTTTCTGCTATCTTCACAGTTGGGGTTTTTCTGATCAAAGGAGGTGTGAAGTCGGAGGGTGATCGGAGAAGTTCAACAATGGCCGTAGGGTGTGGCTTTTTCTTAGTAATTTTCTTATCTTGGTTTTTTCGGCCGTCCCTTTTATGAGGGATTATCTTCCTCTTTATAGGAGACTGATGCTTCTTCTTTTTGAGGGATCTCATCATTCTCTCTTATCTGTCTTCCACCAAGAAAGCATCCGGGTGCTTCTTTTGATTGGGCTGCCATCAAGTGTCATTATGACTTTGTAGGACCTGTTTCAAAGTAGATCACGATTTGGTCTCCCTCGGAGCGACGGAGATGCTATGTCGTACGACATGTAGGTTTCTTATCAATCTGGACCATGATTGGGTGATGTAGCACGGTCGTACTACATAAATGCTTCATGTCGTGCGACATAGTCTTCGAACTAATACGTCGTCGTACTACATGAGTGCTTCATGTCGTGCGACAAGATCTTCGAACTAGTACGTCTATATGATGGTGCTTCATGTCGTGCGACTTGATCTTCATGCTGAGCCACCGTCGTACTACATAGAGTGTAGTCCCACTTTTAGCTATGGGCTTTGTCTTTGGGCTATACTTTGGGCCAAACATATTTTGGCTACTACAGTTTGCCCCCAAACGCATTGGATTTTTTTAAAAAAACAAGGGGTTTGTGTCGTACGACATGTAGACATGGATATGTATATGTGAATTCTAAGGCTGGTTCGATATTGTCGCACGACTCTGTCCTTCTGAGAGAGTGTATCAGTGTTTGTGAGTGGATGACAACGCGTAAGTTCTGCCATTTGTCGTGCGACAATGTCGCTTAGAGAAGGGGCGGTTGGTCTTCAAATGACTTCTCGATATCCGTGCCGAAATAAATGCAGTCTTTATGGGCAGCATGCATGCCTGGCTCATGATAGGTTATGGGAGTATGTGTCCAATGAGAAGCTAACACGTCATCAATGCTGTCTTTTAATTGCCGCCCTTTCCTTTTCTTCTTCATTTTTCAATTTCTAGCTTTCTCTCTCATTTTCTTTCTCTCTCTAGGAACCAGTTACCTTTGTGAACTTCTCCGGCGTCGTTTGTTGATCGTCTTTTACCATTCTCTCGCTTTTTTTCGGTGAAGCGTGGTAACCTCGTTTTAGTTTGGTAAGTTTTTCTGTTATCTCCGCATTTGTTTAATGTATTTTTCATTTCTGTTTCTGGGGTCCTTTTCGTGTTCTTGAGTATCTTTCGAGAAGAAATCTAAAAAGTGTTAGTTCTAGATCGAAAAATAAAACTTAGGTTTACATATAACGTGTTTGTAGAGTCTAGGTCGTACGACAGTAGCCAAGACGTATAGGTCGCACGACCTTCTTAACAGTCTTGGGAGCTGATATTAGGTCGTGCAAGGTCTTTGGTTTTAGGTTATAATTACTAACCGTTGGCTACTGTCGTTCGACTTGTAGGTTCTGATGTCGAGTCGAGGCGATGAGAGTCCTCCCAGTACCTCTGGGCGTGGATATGACGATCCAATAGATCTGTCGTACGACTCATGGGGGGAGTCAGAGGCAACGAGTGCTGAAGTGACAGTGGCGTCGTACGACACTGTGACTGTTTCTTTCGCGGGTACGTCGCGCGTGATGGAGGACATTCCTATGGGGATTCCCCTAGTCGATCTACCGGGCGACGCGGCGGGTCCATGCCCGATGGGACCTAGCAGGCCGCTAGGCTTGCTGTTGAATAATCCAGCAAGCGTGCTAACGGAGGACGACATCATGCGTCTCCGGTTTAGCTATGGCATACCTGATGGTGTCGCACTGAGGGCGCCGTTTAAAGAGGAGAGGCCAGATTGGGACGTCCCAGGATGGACCTGCTTGTACGAGTTCCCGTTCCAGCGGGTGGGATTCAGGCTGCCAGTAGTCGGACTACTGAGGAAAGTGCTCGATCATTTCGAGCTTGCCCCAGGGCAGCTGATGCCCAATAGCTGAAGGATCCTGTTGGCGTTGGATCTGCTGTGTACGAGGGAAGGGATAGTATTCGAGCTTCCTGACCTTTTCTATTCGTACACCGTGCGGGAGCACGACACAGAGAAGGGGCGTTACAACTTAAACCTCCGACCCAACAGAACGCACCTGATAACGGAGTTAACCACAAACGACAGGTTGTGGAAGGACAGGTATTTCTTTGCGAGGGGCCTGCTTGTTGATTGGCCTCTCGGGGATACTGTCGTTCGTGTGACCTGGTCCAAGGCTGGTGGGTCTTTTATTTAGTTGAGTCGTACGACAGTATTTTACTTATTGTTATTACTAACTACTGTTTGTTTTGTAGTGAACACAGGAGCGCCGCAATCAGTTGTTGGTTTGACGTGTGTGACACGTACGGAAAGGGTGTTGTCGTACGACGCCAAGGAGAGGAGTTGGAGGAGTATTTTGGCGGAGGAGAATTTGCGGCCGAGCCACCTCTGGAAGTTTAGCGTGATAAACGAGCCAGGTACCCCCTACCCTGCCTTCAAAAATTTAGTGGAGTTTGTCAGGGTTAGGCACTGTGTCGAGCGACTGTACGGCACACGCTTTTTGACTCCCATCTCATACGTCGAGCGACGATTTGCAGTTGACATTATGGCTGGAGAGATCGCCGCTCCTGCTGCTGATGATGCGATGAGGAGGCTGAGGGAAAAAAGGAAAGGAAAGAAGAAGGCTGAGTCGAGCGACCAGGCGGCCTCCACTCCACCTCCTCCAACTGGTCGAGCAAAGGCCTCCCAAGATGTTTCTTCAGCTGGGAAGAAAAGGAGGAGGGAAGATTCAACATCAGGTGTCGACGCGTCGGTCGACCTGGTCTTCCCACAGGATGCCTCCGCGTATTCTGATGTTGGCTCGATCCTTCCACAGGTCGAGCGGCTGCTGTTGCCTGAGGACAAGAGTCGTCTCAGGGAGATGGGTCTTTCCCAAGCTGCCGATTGGGGCCTAGGCCACCTTTTCCAGGTATGGTCGTACGACCGTTGCTGTTTGTATTTTATTTTTGCTTTATTTTAGAATCTGTTCTAACTTGTTTCATTTATTTTTGTAGGCTCTCCAGTCGCACGTGCACTTGAAAGAAGAACTCGGCTCCGCCCTTAAGAAGATAAGAGAGCTGAAGTCGAGTAACCAGAGTTTGAAGCAGGAAAATGACAATTTGAAAGCTTCAAACTTGGAGGCAAAAAAGACAGCTCTCGAGGCGTCGGGTCGCGCAGTTGAGGCCACACTTGAGCTGAACAAATTAAAGTCGACTGTCGACTTACTACAGGCCAAGCTGAAGGCCAAGGAGGCTGATTACGACGCTCTGTACGACAAGGCGGAGGATAATGTTCTTAATGCTGTCATCAAGACCCGTGCAGAGCTGATGAGGGAGTATCGAGACGGTCGTGCGACGGAGTGGAAGGTCGAGGACTGGATTGCTGATCACGAGGAGTTGACGCGTTCTGATGATGAAGCTGATGCAAAAGATGCAGGAGATACAGCTGCTCTTCCTCCTCCAGACGGTTCGGCAGTCGCGGCTTTGGCTGCTCAGCCTGCTGGAGAGTCTGATGGTTTTGCCCCATAAGGGGTTGTAACTTTTTGTACTTGATGAATTTTTATATTTTGTTTGAACGATTTCTTTTTTAATATATATATTTTGATTTTGGGCTTTTGTTTTAGTGTATGTTAGAATTTGTACGATGGCGGTTTGTGACCATATTTTGCTTTTGCGACTTTGAGTGTTGGTCGTACGACCATGGGAGATGGTGACCTTCTTGAGAGTAGGTCATGGTTCGTGACTTTGAATGCGGGTTGTGGTCCATGACCTTTGAATGCGGGTCGTGGTCCATGACCTTTGAATGTGGGTCATGTGATCGTTTGGAGATGGAGAGTCCATGACCTTGAATGCGGGTCATGTGATCGTTTGGAGATGGAGACCGTGAATGCAGGTCGCGGTCCATGACCTTGAATGCGGGTCATGTGATCGTTTGGAGATGGAGAGTCCATGACCTTGAATGCGGGTCATGTGATCGTTTGGAGATGGAGACCGTGAATGCAGGTCGCGGTCCATGACCTTGAATGCGGGTCATGTGATCGTTTGGAGATGGAGAGTCCATGACCTTGAATGCGGGTCATGTGATCGTTTGGAGATGGAGACCGTGAATGCAGGTCGCGGTCCATGACCTTGAATGCGGGTCATGTGATCGATCTTGTCGTAGACTTGGTTTGTTTATGGTATTGAATTGCCCCAGTTGGAGTGTGTATTTGCTTAGTTGCACACTACAACTTTGATTAAGAATGTAGTTAAGATAATCTTTGCAATGCTGACCTGCGTAAAAATGTTAGCGTCGGCCGTTGGGTTTATCAACGACCCTCCGACGGGGAAGAGAGTTCTGTGTTGCAAATATATACATATATATATATATATATTTTTATTATTATTATTATTATTTTTTTTTTTTAAAACTGATATGGTTTTAGATGGCATGCGTTCCAGCTGTTGCCGATCTCCATGCCATCGGTACATCGTAGTTTATAGGCTCCATGTCCGAATATATTGGTGATTTGATATGGTCCTTCCCACGTAGGACCGAATTTGCCTGCTCCTTTTTCCTTTGTGTTTTGGAAGACGCGGCGAAGAACCCAATCTCCAATACGGAATGACTTGAGACGAACGCTTCTGTTATAATGGCGGGCGACTCGTTGTTGGTATACGGCCAATCTGATTGCGGCTTTGTCGCGACGCTCGTCGATTGTGTCAAGTTCGTTCATCAACTCTCTGTTGTTTGCTTCTTCTGTTGCGTGTCGTATCCTATAAGAAGGGTAGTCAGCCTCTGTTGCTATGACGGCCTCTGAGCCGTAAGATAGAGAGAATGGTGTTTCGCCTGTTGACGTCCTGACCGTCGTACGGTAAGACCACAGCACACCTTGTAATTCGTCGGCCCATTTTCCTTTGTATTGGTCGAGTCGCTTCTTGAGGGTGGACATTATTGTCTTGTTGGTGGATTCTGCTTGTCCGTTAGCTTGAGGGTATCTTGGGCTTGAATAACTTAGTTTGATGTTCCATTTGTCGCAGAAGTCTTGGAAATCGTATGAAATGAATTGTGAGCCATTATCGGTTACTATTTCCTTTGGGACTCCGTAGCGGCATATGACATTCTTCCAAATGAAGCTTTTAACTTCAGAGTCTTTGATTCTCACGTATGACTCGGCTTCGACCCACTTTGTAAAGTAGTCGGTTACGGCTAGCATGTAGACCTTGCCCCCGGTAGCGATGGGTAACTTCCCTACTATGTCCATGCCCCACTTCATGAAGGGCCATGGTGCTGAAATAGGGTGGAGTCTTTCCGGGTGTTGATGTGAAACGTGGGCGAAGCGTTGGCATGGGTCGCACCTTTTGACGAGGTCGTGCGACTCGGATCGCAGTGTGGGCCAGTAGTACCCGGCTGTGATTGCTCTATTGGCTAGGCTTCTTCCGGCCGAGTGGTTCCCGCATTGCCCCTCGTGTATGTCCTTGAGTACTTGCTGAGCTTCGACTGGGTCGATACATTTGAGGTAGGGCCCGGAGTAGGATCGCTTGTAAAGTTGACCCTCTATTATAGAAAATCGGGCGGTCTTGATCTTAATTCTTCGAGCGTCTGCCTTGTCAGATGGGAGGGTGTCGTCCCTCAAGTAGTCGTGGATCGGGGTAATCCAAGTGGGCTCGTCCGAAATTGGTTTGATTTCGAGCTTTGTTGGCTTCCATACAGCTGGCCATTGGACAAACACCATGGGAATGGTCCGTTCAATCGTGGTATCTAGTGCGGACCCAAGATTGGCGAGTGCGTCGGCGTGTGTGTTTTCGGATCTGGGTATTTGCTCGATGTCGAATGACTCGAATGAAGCTTGTAACTCTTTTACCAAGGTCAAGTAGGCTGACATTTTTAAGTCCCGAGCTTGATAGGAGCCTTGCAATTGTCTCACAATTAATTGGGAGTCACTGCGTACCTTGATTCGCCCGACGTGTAAGTCCTTTGCCAAGGTGAGCCCGGCTATGAGGGCTTCGTACTCGGCTTCGTTGTTGGTCGTCTTGAATCCACATCTGATGGACCTCTCGATGATGTGCTCCGTAGGGGAGGTAAGTACTATTCCCAGCCCGCTGCCTCTAGCGTTACTTGATCCGTCAACTGCTAAACTCCACTCCTCCCTTGGTGTGTCGCACGACATGGTGCAAAGTTCTTCCTCCGCTCGTTGTAGAATCCCTGGTGTGAAGTCTGCTATGAAATCCGCCAGCACTTGCGACTTAATCGCCGTGCGAGGTTGGTAGTTGACGCCGTACTCGCTCAGTTCCACGGCCCATTTTACTAGACGGCCGGATAGTTCAGGTTTATGTAGGACACTCTTCAAGGGGAATTCAGTGAGTACACTAATAGTGTGGCATTGGAAGTACGGCCGTAATTTCCTTGCGGCTGTGACTAGTGCGAGGGCTAATTTCTCAAGTTGGGTGTATCTTGTCTCTGCGTCGAGTAGAGTCTTGCTGATGTAGTATACGGGGAGTTGTTTGACATCCTCCTCTCTTATTAGTACTGCGTTAACGGCCGTCTCGGATACGGCGAGGTAGAGCAGGAGGGTCTCTCCTTCCTTAGGTTTGGACAAGAGAGGTGGGTTTGCTAGATACCTTTTCATATTTTGGAAGGCGTCTTCACTTGTTTGATTCCAATCAAATGACTTGCTTTTTCTTAGAGTATCGAAGAAAGGCTTACATTTTTCGGACGACTTTGAAATGAATCGGTTAAGGGCCGCGAGCCGTCCGGTTAGCTTTTGTACGTCTTTGATGCTCTTGGGGGACCTTAGATCCATGACCGACCGGAGTTGATCTGGGTTGGCCTCGACGCCTCTCTTGGTTACTAAATAGCCAAGGAACTTCCCCGAGGAAACGCCGAAGGAGCATTTGGTTGGATTAAGCTTCATCTCATACTCATCGATGATGTCGAACGACTGCCGGAGGTGATCGAGGTGTTGGTCTGCTACTAATGACTTTACTAGCATGTCGTCGATATAGACCTCCATAGTCTGTCCAAGCATGGTTGCGAACATTTTGTTGACTAATCTTTGGTAGGTTGCCCCAGCGTTCTTGAGACCGAATGGCATTACTTTGTAGCAAAAAATGCCGCGCTCCGTGATGAAAGAAGTCTTCTCTTGGTCATCTGGATGCATAAGGATTTGGTTGTAACCGGAGAATGCATCCATGAAGCTCAATAGTTCGTGGCCTGCCGTAGCGTCTACCATCATGTCGATGTGTGGGAGAGGGAAGGAATCCTTTGGACAAGCTTTGTTGAGGTCTGTGAAGTCGATGCAAACTCGCCACTTCCCATTCTTTTTCTTCACTACCACTACGTTTGCGAGCCAGTCTGGGTAACTTACTTCTCTCACCGAGCCAATGTCAATTAGCTTTTGGATTTCTTCATTTATAACCTTGTTGCGCTCGGGCGCGAACTTTCTCCTTTTTTGCTTCACAGGTGGATGATCCGGGTCGACTTGCAACTTATGCACTAGGACTTCTGGGCTAATTCCGATCATGTCTGCGTGCGACCATGCAAAGCTGTCGTGCCGCGCCGTCAAGAAGCTGAGTAGTCTTGCTCGGATATTTTGTGGAAGGCGGGATCCGATACTAACTTTGTGGTCTGGAAAATCGGAATGTATGGATACTTCGTCGAGTTATTCCATATCAGGTTCGTCTTTGTTGGTGGGGGTGCTCTCATTCTGTAATTGCTATAAGTTGGACGACCTGCTTTTAAAAGTGTTTTGGTAGCAGTCACGCGAGGTCTTTTGCTGCCCTCGGATCTCGTGAACTCCCCATCTGGTAGGGAAACGGATGACCTGATGATATGTTGAGGGAACTGCCCTCATCTCATGAATCCATGGGCGACCCATGATTATGTTGTAGGACGACGGACAGTCCAGGATGAGGAAACGTGTGTTTAAGTTGACACCTTCCGCGTATACTGGAAGGGTGATTTCTCCCAGAGTATTCTTGTGTTCCCCACTAAATCCTACAAGGATTGTAGAGCGACGTACGATGTTACACTCGTCAATATGCATTTCTTTCAATGCGTCGAGGAAGAGTACATTTGTCGAGCTTCCATTGTCCACTAGGATCCGTCTGATCAAACAATTGGCCACCGTCAGTGAGATGACTAGTGCGTCGTGGTGGGGATTGAATAAATCCATGTGCTCATCGCTGCTGAAACTGATTCGGTAGTTACACGTGGGATCTGCCGTACGAGTTCGTTGGACGTTCGTACGACCGGCCTGTCGCGAGTGGCGCTTTGCCTCCGAGTAGGTTACTCCATTTGCTTCAGACCCGCCAGAGATGACGTTCACAGTTCTCTCGTGTTTGGGAGGTTCTGGTGGTGGTATTGAAGCAATGTCGCGCGACCTCTCTTTATTCATAAAAGTTTGCTTACCTTTATCAGTCAGGAATTCTTTAAGGTGGCCTTTCTTGAGTAGTTCGGCCACTTCCAATCGTAGCGCCACGCAATGCTCAGTTCGATGGCCGTGGTCTCCATGGAATTCGCACCATTTAGTGTTGTCTCTTTGATCCGGCGGGCTCATCATCTTGTCTGGCCAACGAACCGACCTACCCATTCCTTTCAGTATGGCAACTACCTCCGTTGGTCTGATGTTCAAGTTGTATTCTGGTGTTATGTTTTTTGGACGAACGAACGGCCTTGGTGGTCTGTCGTCGCGCCGGCGCTCGTACATCATACGGTTGTCCCTTCGGGGTACGGCTGGGTATGGCCCGCTGCGTCGAGTGTTGATTCGTTGTTTGACCATCCTCTCCGACTTATCCTCCTTGTAGTTCGCTCTATTAGGTTTATGGTTTACTTCGTCCTCTTCCCATTTTATCTGTGCCCATGTCTTGGCGAGGACGTCTTCCATGGTTTTACAAGGGTATTTGGTGAGCTCTTTGTACAGATCGGAATCATAGAGTAGACCCTTGCGGAAGGCTGATATGGCTGTCGCCTGGTTACAATGAGGGATGGATACTTTTTCATGGTTGAACCGGCCCACAAAATCTCGTAGGCGTTCACCCCTCCTTTGGCTGATTGTATAGAGGTCGTCGGATTGCTTTTCTAGCTTCCGGCTACTAGCGAACTGCTCTACGAAGGTGTCAGTGAGTTGGGCAAAAGAGTTGATGAAAACATTGGGGAGGTTGGTGTACCATTGTAGGGCAGGTCCCACGAGGCTTGAACCGAAACCTTTGCACATGCATGCTTCCCTAAGGTCACGAGGGATGGCGGCCGTGAACATTCGTTGTCGATACTGCGCAATGTGTTCGTCGGGGTCAGTCGTACCGTCGTACTGCTTCATACCTGGAAAGTTGAACTTCCTTGGCATCTCCACCAATGCTATTGTGTCGACGAAGGGGGAGTCGGCAAAACTATTGGCTGCACTTTTCTTTATAGGAGTGGGCATTCCCGGAATGCGTTGGATGAGTGCTTCCATCTCTGTGAACCTTTGTGCCAAGTCCCGGTTGGCCAAGGTCGGCTCGGCGCTCACTCGGTTTGGGTCTGACGGCGCTGAATGCGAAGGGCCGGATGACGTTCCTTGTAACGGGATGGTTGGTTGGGTTGAGCCGACGTTGCCATTGGGAGTGGATATAGGTGGCACTCCTTGTGTAGCTCTTGCCATATCGTCTGATCGATGTCCTCCCATCCCATTTGGTATATTCTCTGCCGTATGTCGTGCGACGATATGGGGTCCACCCGTAACTCGAATGTTGGGCTCTGACCCTACGTGGGTTGGATCGAGGTTTCTAGCGGTAGTACCATGTTCGTCCGGGCGGACTGGCGCGTAATAAGTAGCGTGAGCGGCTTGCTCGAATGGCAAGGGTTGTGACGTCGAAGCGTCTCCAAATGGTCGTACGGCAGTGAGCGAACTGATCCTATTTTGCAATTCTTGGTTCTCTGCCAACACTCGTTGATTCTCTTGTTCGAGTGCTTGGAGCCTTTGGGTATTCTCTTGCATTTGGGATATAAGGAGTTGTACCCTAACCTCCATTGCATCATGATGAAAATCGTCAGATGACATAGTCGGAGCTGCCGCGTTCTACCTTAGCTTGTTTATAGATTGTCGGGCCCCACGGTAGGCGCCAAATTGTAGTCCTCAAAAATCGCTCGGGGACACGGGGTACTACAACCTGCAAAGACAGAACGCACGTGACCCGCAGGACGTCTGGGACACCGGGGTGGTGCCGGCCAAAGTCGCTCCGACGGTCAAGTTAGTGAGTGCTAATAAAAGTGTAATGTTTGTAAATGGGGATGAGTGAGGGATACTTTCTGCTATCTTCACAGTTGGGGTTTTTCTGATCAAAGGAGGTGTGAAGTCGGAGGGTGATCGGAGAAGTTCAACAATGGCCGTAGGGTGTGGCTTTTTCTTAGTAATTTTCTTATCTTGGTTTTTCGGCCGTCCCTTTTTATGAGGGATTATCTTCCTCTTTATAGGAGACTGATGCTTCTTCTTTTTGAGGGATCTCATCATTCTCTCTTATCTGTCTTCCACCAAGAAAGCATCCGGGTGCTTCTTTTGATTGGGCTGCCATCAAGTGTCATTATGACTTTGTAGGACCTGTTTCAAAGTAGATCACGATTTGGTCTCCCTCGGAGCGACGGAGATGCTATGTCATACGACATGTAGGTTTCTTATCAATCTGGACCATGATTGGGTGATGTAGCACGGTCGTACTACATAAATGCTTCATGTCGTGCGACATAGTCTTCGGACTAATACGTCGTCGTACTACATGAGTGCTTCATGTCGTGCGACAAGATCTTCGAACTAGTACGTCTATATGATGGTGCTTCATGTCGTGCGACTTGATCTTCATGCTGAGCCACCGTCGTACTACATAGAGTGTAGTCCCACTTTTAGCTATAGGCTTTGTCTTTGGGCTATACTTTGGGCCAGACATATTTTGGCTACTACATTAGTTGTTCTAGTTTATTCTGAAATTTAAGTACTTTAAAAAGAAATATTCAATATTTTTTAAAAAAAAATTTCTCTAATATCTGATCGATATCAATATTCTCTAATATTTCTATAAATTTGGAATTCTGATATCGAGATCGGTAGTGATATTTACAACCTTGGTTATGACCCCTATTAACAATTGCATTCTTCCTACAAAACGGTGGAGAGGTTTTGTTAACAATACTATCGGTGTCCTTCACGATAGTTTTTCGCTTCATCTTTGCATGTAGCACTTTTTTTTTTTAATATTGCGATCAGGTGATGTTCCAGGCCAGCTTACATGCACCTCAGACTAATCCATCTCTCTAGTCCGGTCAAAAGCAGGAAATTCACAGAAAAATTTCTTGTAATCTATATCTTATTAAATATGTTATCTTAACTTTAAACACTAAAAGAGAAATAGTAAAATTTAACAAATCTACAAGTTGATATAAGAATATTAACTAAACATAGTAATACATTTATGGTGTATATGAATATAAAGAGATACATAGCACGTACAAATAATGAAATATATGCTTGCAGTAAATATAAATTCAGAGTATCTTTTTTTTCTTGAAAATAAAATGTTAAATTTTGTTATGTTATTAATTGTAAATATTCTATTGTTATTGTACCGCGGTTTATCGGAATTTAAAAGATTTTAAAGTATCATTTTATTGAATTCAGACATTTTAGAGGATCTAACAATTACTATACATAATTCTAACAAAATCTATTTAAAATCTATGGAATAAATGGATTCAACCAAAATTTATAACTTAAACAAAAAAAGAAAAAAACATAGAAAACTCCAACGAACTTTCGAGTGAATATACCTCCTAATTTAGTTATTTCATTTACTAAGACTGTATTAGCCAAATGGGGCTAATTTTCCATTTAAACGAAAGTTACATAAAACTTATATGTCATAAACATTTCTTATGCAGATTAAAGTCAAATTTATGTTTTATCCATAAATATCTCCAGTTTCAAAGTCTCAAACTCCCTGCACATATAGTCATAACTCAAGTGTTACTTTTCTTTCACATTTGTAAAAGGGTTTCGAGTCCCACTTTTGTCAATAAATAAAAACAAAGTGTTGGGAAACTTCTCCCTCTTAGTGGAAGTTGCTTTCTAAGTCATGCTCGTATTAGCAGACCTCTGACCTAACAACGGTCAGTTTTCATAAACAAAAGAAAAATAAAATCTCAAACTCCCTCAAAATTAGTTAACTGGATACCCATCTTGGAAGTATATCCTAGGTGACATGACAATACATGAGTATATAAGCACGTATACATCCCAACTAAAATTTCCAAAATTCCCAGTTCAATTTAATTACAAAATCCATGCCAGTTCAATATAGGCTCAAACTAAACCATATATAACACAAGCATTATAACAATGTCTACCATTGATAATTCTAAAAAGAAACAGTAAATAATATATATAAGCAATTCTACTCTTTTGCATTACCTTTACAGCTCCTTGCATTTGAGGTACCATCATCCTCGAAGTCTTCTTCCTCTTTTGCTCCATGTAAATAAACCCATAACTTTGTCCCGTAGTTGTATTGTATGCAAGGATCATTCTCGTAGTGCAAGCGATCCAGGGCACGACTAACAACTTGGTTAACTTGTTCGTCTGACACGCCTTCGATGATATACTGTGAGTCCCTCACGAGAGTGCAAACATCGGCCCTAGTACCCATACCTGCAGGCAATCTTGCTGCTGCATCCCTCACGAGACAAAGAACGGTGACATGAGGTGGCCGATCAGCTTTAAGCATAAAATGATCTCGGACTCTTGATGATGGCTTGCCACTGCTCTTTCTTAGAGGAGCAACTGTTGATTTTCTACCGTCCACTGCTGTATATGGAAAAGCTCTCTCTGGGATTGAATATCTAAGAGCTTCCTCCATATGGAAATACGCCCTTAATTCTTCAGAGCAGGGGCTGATAGTGGCTATACATTTCCGCTGTCCAACATTTCTTAGTCTTTCCTCCAAATTTGGAGCTTTTTGCATTAAATTAAAGGGTGGGGCAGGGAGGCTTTCAATTCGCTTAAGAGCATCTTGAACACTTCTCAGCCAATCAGCAAAAGAATCAACCAACTTCACTAGCATTCTGCGCGGAAGACCCCAAGCTTCAGCAGAAACCTGTTCCTCAATGGCTTCATCTGTAAAAGAAACTGGACCAATCCAGGACCAACGTTTGCTCAACTTCAAAAATACAGTAAGTGCCTGCCAGCCCTTAGCACCTACAGGTGCCACTTCAGAAGAAAAGATCTTCAGAGCTCCTCTGACTAAATCCTCAAGTGGTTCCGGTGTATTACGAATAGAAGGATCTACTGGATTTGTTCTCACACGCTCCACAATTTCATGTAAGGTGAGATAAGGTAAGTTTGTTTTCTCCTCCAATTGTGCATTGCCTTCAAGATGCTTGCCAGATACTAAAGTGTCATCTTCTGCATATGGAGTGACCATTGCTATGCGAATGGCAGAAAGAAAATGTATAATGGAGAATGAGAATCCCTTGGGGCTTAAAGAGGTGGATCTCAGCTTCATTAATGGTTTCGTTTCTGCTACCACATCGTCTGAAAAACCAGCATCAGTTTTCACTTTCTCCGAACTCCGTTTCTTAAAAGAGGAAATAGGTGGTTCACTACAAAACCTTCTAGACTTAAAGTGATCATCATCAGATTCAACCAGCCTACCCGCGTTTTGTACAGCACTCCTCTTCTTCTTTGTCACCCGGTCACACCCTACTGATGGCATGCTTACTCTATCAAAATCATTCCTGAAACAAGCTTCAATGTGCCCGTTCTTATGCAATTTAATGATCAACCTGTGGCCCTCTGATGTCCGACATGTCTCTTGCAATTTACCCTCCTTGCCAACATTACGAGTCATGTTATCCGATTGGACCAAAGATAAGGCACTACTGGCTTTCCTTTTCTTCTTTTGTAACTTACCACTGCCTTCCTCCTCAGTACCTTCAACTAATCTCCGGAACTTGTCAAAGCACTTAGCTCCGGAAACCTGAGAATAGTTACTACGATTGGCACCTGAGTCTTCTCTATATGTACATAGTTTATTCTTGTGCAGCCGGCAACTATGATTGGCGAGTTCCATCAAAGCAAGTGCTGCATCTACCTGAGGTAATAGTCCTACACCAACCTCACCTCTTTCACAACCTGATTTTGCACCATAATGGACCCCAAACTTATCGCCTTCTACTATTTGATCCTGATAGGAAGGATTCTCCATAGAACCACCAAACTGATAGTGATTTCTTTACTGCAGTTATTTGTAGAATGATTTTGACTCGGCAACTTGTTCAGTGCTGCTGAAATGTCAGAATCCACATTCTTCAGTTGATTCACTGACCCCGGTTTTCCATATCACTAATGTTTCAGGATTGCAGGCCTGTATCGACAAAGAACACCCGAAATAGACCAACAACACACTTGAAACTCTTAAAACTTTTTCTTTCACTATCATCACCATCCATAGAGAAAAAAAGTCCCACTGAAAACAAAGAATCTCACATTAAAATGAGAGAAAAAAAAATTACAAAAGATACAATCTAATTACTTAGAAATGAAGTGAAAAGTATCAAATGATAAATCAAGAATTCCTCATTCTTCAACACATTACAAGAAAAAAAAAAAAAAAAACTCTGCCTTGCCAAACAGGCTAACAAGAATTTTCAGCCTAATTGAGTACAATTCATTTCTCATTCTCAACAAATAATAATAAAATAAAATAAAAAACAGAAAACATGAGGAATTGTAATTGGTTGACCAGAACAGATTCCTGAAGAAATTATAGGATTGTAATTCTGCAACAAACATTATCAACCCAACCAAAAGAGAACTAAAATCGATTCTTACATCACAGAATCAATAAAAATCAACTAAAAAATCAATATCTAGATTTTCCAAGTACTTCGTTCATGATCTGTGTACAAGCAACACAATGATCTGACCCATATCTGGTGGCAAAGAATTGTGTGCAAAAGAAAAACATATGTATTTTGAGTGTTTGTTTCAGTTTGTATATCGCCAAGTATATCTTAGTTAGCTTTCCATTTTACGAACTCACATTAACGTTACATATTAAAAAAACCCACAATTGCATTTGCATGTTCATTCAAGTGTTCATATCTCCAAAAAAAAACCCGAGTACTCAAAAAGAGTGACCAGTCAAAGCAACCGAGAAAAGTACCTGGTTTATTTTCTCAGGAAACAAACAGAAATTGAGAGCATTGATCGTTTTACAACCCTATAATCTGAAGAGAAAAAAAAAACAGCGAGTGTGGGTGTGAGAGTGAGGAGGGAAGATGGAGAGACCAACCAAAGATGTTTATTTATATGAATCACGTCACGAGGAAGGAGATACTCAGCTGGACTGATGTAGGCCGTCAGATCAAGAGCTTCTTATAAGTTTTGATTGGAACAAAGACCGATAAGGACATGTAAAAAAGAAAAAATAAATAAATAAATAAGAGAACACGTTTTAAGATATGCTGTTTAAGTGTTAGGCCCACTTGGGAAGCTCGTAATTGTGTTAATTTAAATTTATTCTGATTTTGGGTTTTTTATTGGTATAAAACAAATTTTAACAAGAAAAAATAGGATTCTAAACTATTTTTGTTTAATTTTTTGTTCTTAGAAAGATAATTTATTAATTGATAGTATCACTTTATAGCCTAATTTCCAAAAGACATCGAATTAAATATAAATTATTTATTTTAAAAACTTATAAAATTAACAATCTGTCAGAATCTACTGAGATTAATAACTAAACTCGCAGTTTGGCTATTTACTCCCATAATAAGGGTAGAAAACTATTAAATACTGGTAAAAGGAGAAATTATAAATGAAAAGGCTGGCTATCATAAAAAATCGGAGAATACAAATGAAGAGTCGAGCCTGTGCATTGGACACTCTGAGCATATATGTTGAGTGGTGCACTCGAGCCACGAAAAATTTTACGTAGCTAAGCTTTAGAATGAAATAAAGTTTTATATGTGTGACTTAGAATAAAGAATGATAGAGAAAAGTTGATGATAGTCGGAATCTAAATCTAACTTTGCTTAATTTTTCAACTACACATCCATGTGTTAAATGTTTAGTGTCCCGGTGCATCACAAAGCACATGCACCGGATGGTGTAGTGAAAATTTTCTCGGACAATATGATTAGGGTTGCATTTTTGGCATATCAACATTTTCATTCAATGTATACATGTATCAGTATACTGAAGGCGGAACTGATTATTTTATCTTGACATTGTTTCTTGAAAGAGAAAGCTGAATGCTAGAGCAGGAACCAGAATCGAAGCCCATCATGACATGGCCGCTTGGCGATGATGCCTGAGAGGCTGAGACATAACCTACAATGCCAAGTTAGAGAGCACTCAGCAAGAAAAACTATAGGTTATTAACTATGTACGGAGAGTTTGTAAAAATGACAAAAAATACCGTTATATAGATAACGGGAGGGAATATTTTCCAACAAATCTCGTGAGTTGCTAATTTACATTAGATAAATCTGATGTTTATTGCGTAATCTCGCCTTATTACGTAGTTCATTTAATTAGTCAAGTCAAATTGATACTATGTGATCATTTAATTGATTTTCAAAATTAATCAATAAGTCACGTCAGATTGATCCAATGCGATTGTCTATTGGATTTACGAAATCAATCTATGGGTCCAGACAATCGGACGGTTGGCTGGACTGGTCGGGCGATAGGTCTCATAAATCGATCGGATCTCTTACCATTCATGGCTTTGGGAGCCTTCTGTCAGGCTTCGAGGTCATAGTAAACTGCCACGTTTCGCTCACTGATTGGAGAAGGTCATTCGTCTCCAACAGTTAGCTTCTTGGTTTCTGCTGTAAAAGATGTCGACCAACAAACTATATATTCTGGTTCTGCAGATATGGATCCCCTAGAGTGTACAATTTTGTTCCTTCAAACCACACCACCGTAGAAATTATTGTTAACTATTCTACTTCATGTCTCATAAGATGATTTTTGAATGAGAAAATAAAGTCAAGAAAAGTCACATTATCATGAGAGTATATATCTAGACCGTATATGTAGTGCTTGATCTCGACAGATCTCAGTAGATTCCTAACCCGTCAGGTGTCAAATTTAAAAAAAAAAAAATAACAATTAAAAAGATGAAAATCGGACACAAGAAAGCAAACTATAATCTCAAGAACAAGTGAAAAACAAAGTTCACAAGCAAACCACCGCGAACAAAGATTAAATGGGATGTTTTCTTATTCTTCTACAACAATTATCCAGTTGTAGCCAAGTTCCATACAAAAATGTCTTCATTTTTCTTTGATATTTGCATACGTAACAAAAAAATAAGTTCAACACAACAATATGTGACTGACTAAAACCTAGGATTCTCAGTTCTAAATTTACATACCAAATTGGCTTTACAGCTTTTGACTTCTTCCATTGACACATCACTTTGGCGAAAGATGAATGATCAGAGATGCCTTTCTTCAGTTGGTTCGGTCCAGTACTTATGATTTGTATTCATCAACTTTTGGATGGTGCCACAGATTCAGTTACCTTCGATGAATTATCGAACTTCATCACTAGAGCTTTCTGTGCTTCGATATTCTTACCCTTACTTGCCATAACTTTGGCCTTACAATACTGCGACTGAGCTGCACTTCTTACGGATTTATGAATGGGTTTCTGGTTCTTCTTGACAATCTTCATTGCTAATGTTTTCAATGGAACTGTAATGTCCAGAGGCTGAAGTACTTCTTCTAACTCATGCCAGTCAAGGTCTTCAAAGTCACCATCTTCGTACACCACCCTGTACCAGCCACTTTCCTTGTCAAACTGTGTTACAGTACCGGAATAGTATTGGTTGCCGAACAACTTCCGAACTTCCCTCCCCTCCAACCATTCACCAAAACCTGCATCTCCTGGTGATTGTGCATCAGTCACAGTACAAAAAGGAACGATGGCATTGTCACTTGGATACATGTCAGGCAGTCCATTGATAACAACAGCAGGCTCCCCTGGTATCTCAAAAACCCCAGTCAAAAAAGACTCAGTTTCCGACTCTTTGCGTGTGTTTTCCATTTTTAGCACTCTTTCACTAAAAGCTTGTCAAAAAGAGTTCAACCATCTGAAAATGTAGGATAAAATCATTATACAACCTTTCAAAGATTACAATTCAAGCTATCATAGGTGATAAAACTTATGACAATCAGATAATATATTGACCAAAACTGAACCCAAAAAAAAAATGGCATATAATCTCATGTACAAGGCATCCTATTGATAAAGGAAAAATAATACTGCAAACTCAAGCACACAAACACCAAGCTACATGGTAATTAACACATTATGGGCGAGTTGTTCATGTAAATTATAGCAAATGATATCTGCCAAAAGCCAACTGAGAACGGCCATGTTTTTTAACAACAATGCAGCAAGATTAAAGTCACAAGGCGGTGGGTGCCAGTCGGTTTAATTGGTAAGATATTTATAGAAGTGTAGGAGGTATTGAGATCAAATCTTGCTCACTGAAGTAAATGGCGAGCTGTACAAAGCCAGGTAGGGAGTAATCTAAATTCTAAACAAAAATAATTTATTATATGATCATTATCATCCTTTAATACATTCAATATCATATTTAAAAGTGATCATTAATACACGAATGCTTCTATATATTCAAATAACATTTCAATGATTAACGAATAATAAAAAGCACCAATATTCAAGATGCATCAAATGTCACAATTTTCAGACAATTTTGGAAATCAATATTGTTGCATACAATTCTGCACATTCTGAGACTTTAGTTTAAACATATACAATGCATAGCATAAATATAATTTTTATAATTTATTAGCTGTGTATTCATAAATTCCAATCATAAACAAGTACCACAAATACAAGGGTACTACCGTCATCCGAGCTGGCATGAGGAGTATTGCAACTCCCTCGCACGGAGGTCGTTCCCTTGGGTACCGAGTGATAAACCTTGACCACAACAATATATACAAGAAGAAATCCACATCTTTCACACTAGCATTTTCACAATTCCATTTATTCCTTATTTTCCATAAATATTACACTCATAACACAAGGAACCACAAACTCAAAATTCAAAACATTCTATCAATATTTCAATGATTTCCAAATCATAGTCTCATACACAGTGCTTCATATATGGACATGTGATATACAACAATATTTCAACACCTTTCATGATAACCGCTGTTTATATTATCGTTATCATTCTTATTTCGCTTATTAAAGCAACCATGCATTCAATAAATTATTATCGAAGTTATAAACATATCGATTTAATTAAGTCCGTACTTAATTCAGAGCTTAGAATTCCCCCTACCTTGATAACAAATTATTGGGATTTTTAGCTTGTCGCGCTGGATCCCCCCACACAGTAGTCTCAATTCAATTACATCAAATGTAGGCACTAAATCTCCTACAAAATTAAATTTCAAAATTTAAAATAAACTCAATTAACTCCTCCATGACCATTAATCACAATTCCAAAACATCCTACTCAGAGAACCCAATTTGAATTGGTTCTCAGACAATTCCAACAACTGGAAGATATTTATTCTAAGTTAATAACAGCCCAAAACAACTATTTTTCTTCCATTTTTCTATTTCCGAAATTCCATAAAAAAAAAAAAAAAATCCTTCAATTCTTTGATGTCACAAAATATATTCAGCCCCTTGAAAACCCAATAGCGATTACAATTTCATTTTTTTTATTTCTTTTTATCTAAATCCAATTCAAAATTGCTTTTTCAACCTCGAAGCATAATTTTGAACTCAAATGTACTATATTATGCAAGAAGATTTAGGACTTTCTATTATTCTATAGAGAGATTTCACAAAAAAAATGACATGAAATTATTCAAAATTAAAACCTTAAGAGAATTATTAACACTAACCTTGAATCTTAAGAGGTAAATTGATCCTCTCCTCTCTCTCTCTCTCTCTCTCTTCTTATTTTCTTTTTCTTCTTCTTCTTCTTCTTCTTCCTCTGCTCTCTGCTCTGGTTTCTTTTTACCTTATTGAGTAAATTCGGTGGAGCTCTGTTGTTTTACTTTTATTTCCGTTTATCTCAACAACAATAGTTTGTAGTACTTGGGTAATGTTTTAATGGGCTTGGGCTTTTGTTTTAGTTGCTCGTAGTATAGGTATTGGGCCTTGACAAAAAAGAAAATTAAGCCCAAATTTATGTGGATTGGATCTGATCCAATGGGCTTGGGCTATTTTAAGGTTATTACATCTAAGTTCGAACATAACCCGTGGTCCGGTGGTTCGGATTATAAACCAGATCCAGGTCCACTCAATAAAGAACACCAAATAGTGAGAAGAGAATACCTCCAGCGAACAAAACAAATGAATGAAGCTCGCGAACGCGAAGCCGCTATCGTCAAACATTCAAACGGTAATAACAGCCATCAACGGCCAAATCCAGCGAGCCCTGCAAACCCTCAACTATGGTGCGTACGGTCACCTCATCCAGTACTTCGGAGACCACCACCTCCCTCGCCAAGCCAAGCAACTCCACGCTCGACTCGTCCTTTACTCTGTCACGCCCGACAACTTCCTCGCCTCGAAACTCGTCAGCTTTTACTCCAAGTCCAGCAGTCTCCTTCAAGCTCGCCACGTGTTCGATAGAATTCCTCAGAAAGGCATATTCTCTTATAACGCCATGCTCATTGCGTACTCTTCTCACGACAGGTACGCCGATACCTTGAAGTTGTTTTCGTCTCTGTTGTCGTCTTATTCGGCGCATTTGAAGCCTGATGATTTTACGATTACGTGCGTTTTGAAGGCGCTGTCGGGTTGGCTTTGTGAGTCGAGATTGGCTAAGCAGGTTCATTCTTATGCTTTACGATGCGGGTTTGACTCCAATGTGTTTATTGTGAATGGTTTGATTACGTTTTACTCGAGATGTGATGAGTTTGCTTCGGCGAGGGTACTGTTCGATAGATTGCCTGACAGAGATATTGTGTCGTGGAATTCGATGATTGCTGGATATTCCCAGGGAGGGTTTTATGCAGAGTGCAAGAGATTATATAAAGAGATGCTAAATTCATCGGTGAAACCGGATGGAGTGACAGTTATTAGTGTTTTGCAGGCGTGTGGGCAATCAAACGATCTTGTTTTCGGAATGGAAGTTCATAACTTCATAAATGAGAATAAAGTTCAGATGGACCTTTGGATTTGTAATGCTTTAATTGCAGTGTATGCAAAATGTGGTAGTTTGGATTATGCAAGAGCATTATTTGATGAGATGAGTGAGAAGGATGAAGTTTCTTATAGCACTATTATTTCCGGTTACATGGTTCATGGATTTGTTGACAGAGCCATGGATCTGTTTCGTAAAATGGAACAACCGGCATTAAGTACATGGAATGCGGTGATTTCTGGTCTGGTTCAGAACAACCAGTATGAGGGGATTTTAGATTTGGCTAGAGAAATGCTGGCATCTGGTCTTAGACCAAATGCTGTGACACTTTCAACCATTCTTTCTATGTTTTCATATTTCTCAAACCTGAAGGGAGGGAAGGAAATCCACGGTTATGCAGTTAAAAATGGTTATGATCGTAGCATCTATGTTGCAACAGCCATTATTGATACTTATGCAAAGGCAGGCTTTCTTAATGGCGCACAACTGGTTTTTGATCGATCCAAAAGCAGGAGCTTGGTTATTTGGACAGCAATAATCTCAGCATATGCTGCTCATGGAGATGCTAATATGGCTCTTTATCTTTTTAATAAGATGCTGAATAATATGATTCAGCCGGACCCTGTCACGTTTACAGCAGTGTTGGCAGCATGTGCTCATTCCGGGTTGGTGGATAAAGCTTGGGAGATCTTTGATTCAATGTCTACAGAATATGGCATTCAGCCCTCAGTTGAGCATTATGCTTGCATGGTCGGAGTTCTAAGCCGAGCCAGAAGGCTGTCTGAAGCATCAGAGTTTATCTCTAAAATGCCAATCGAACCAAGTGCTAAAGTTTGGGGTGCATTGCTGAATGGGGCTTCAGTTGCTGGTGATGTTGAACTCGGGAAGTTTGTTTGTGATCACCTGTTTGAGATCGAGCCAGAAAGTACAGGAAATTACATCATAATGGCAAACTTGTATTCGCAAGCTGGAAGATGGGAAGAAGCTGATATGGTAAGGAGAAAATTGGATCAAATTGGGTTGAAAAAGATTGCAGGCAGTAGTTGGATTGAATCTAATGGAGGGTTACATAGCTTTATTGCAAAGGACACGTCGAGTGAACAAATTGAGGAGATATACAAGATACTGGAAGGATTGCTTGGGATGATGAGAGAAGAAGGGTACTTGCTACAGGATGATCTTGACGAGGAGAGTGTTTATGTTTGAACTGTGAAATCATAAGCATCGTTATATTATAGAAAAAAATGAGGAGTAGGATTCATTTGAGTCTAGTAAAAACAAGGTTTTGCTTGGACCAACATGACTCCCTTATCTTGACCACTGTGAGAGATGCCCTACAGGCTACAGGTCAAGATAAATTATTGAGAGACTTGTAAGCATCAGTCACATCTATGTAGATTAGAGAATGAATCCTACATCTATGTAGATTAGAGAATGAGAATCCTATTTTTGTGGAAATTTTGCTCAACAATGTGGCCATGGTGTTTAAGAGGTGCTGTTTACTTGTGTTAACAGCATTAAATGTGTTTTGTACCTTATAATTTGACCTGATTTCCGTTTCATTTCAACGAAGAGGATGGAGATGGGAGAATGATACAAGCTGTTCGTTTATTTCAACATCATATGGTTGCCTACCACCATTGATTGATCCGTCCGGATTGCCCATCACTGTGAAGGTTTGTAATAGTGTACATTTACCATTTAAAGATTCTTTATTGATGCCTTAGGAGTTAAATTGAAAAAGTGAGCTGAGATTGGTACCATTCTTAATAATCAACAGTTGAGATGGTTCATCTTTGAAAAAAGTGAAGCTACACTTTTTCTCAAATTTTTTTTTCACATGTAAGCTTTCTTTAGCTGTTGAAAATACCTTTTGAACTGATGCCCATAGTGTTACTTTCAACTGTGTTATTTTTTAATCATCACTTGCAAAGATGAAGAATACCGACCAGCAAGCCAGGCTCATCTTTAGTTGTTATTAGCTTTTGGAGGCTTTTTTGGTATATTTTGTTTCCTTTGTTGCTGTGGATGATTTTTGCTTGCAATTGAAGCATCCTATGATTTTGGCTTTTGGCCACTAGTCCTTTTATCTTTCTTTACTGTAACTGGGTTGTCACAAAACCCATGATGATGTCTCTGCCTCACGATTTTGCCCAAAGAATGACAAGAAAGTTCATTGTAGATGGTGGATAAAATGGTCAATGGACTTGATTTCCTGTGTGGGAATCACAACTTTTCCCAAACAAAAAACCCCCGCTAAGATGGCGGTGCTGCTGCTAGTAGGCAACTAGGCATTACATATGTAAATGTGAAGAGTGACAGCTTGCCATCACAAATGCAATACTTGTCTACTTGCTTAGACGTGAAATAATCAATTACTAAACGTACGATTTGGATATCTTCTTCCAAAATAAAGGGAGAAAATTATTCATACATGTTGGTCAAATATGCATAATGAGATGTGAACTCTTACCATTAAAATGGGTGAAAGAGAGTTGTACTAACCACTTAAACTATTAGTGTATGACAATTTGATAACATTAGAACATTATACATCTAATTACTATGTAGCTATATAGATATTGTATATTTATAGCTAAAAATATTTTTTGATATTAATTGATGATAATTAATTTGGAGGGAGACAAGAGAAAGGAGCCAGGAATGGGGGGCCAAATGGTTGTTTACTCATCTGCTTGTTTTGTTTACCTTTAAAAGCAATACTTGCTCAGTAGAGATAATGAAAAGAAAATGTGTCCCCAGCGTGTTACAACTGGACACTCGCTTCTCGACAAAAACGCCTACATTCTTCTCTTAATACTATATTCTTCTGCCACAACCTCCCTCTCTTCATTTTCACGATTCATGATTGCTCAACTAGTTCTAACCCTAATTAATATTTCTTTTTTCATAATTCGGTTAATGTAAATTCCATTATGATTCGTAAAAGAAATTTTTCCAGTATGAGAATTAGAAAGATCGACGTGATTATTTTTACTATCGATTATATTTTAAATCGTGAAAACTTTAATACCCTATTATAACACTATTAAATATGGTACGTTAGAGGTAATAAATGCCGAAAAGGAGTATATATATATATATATAATTGATCCCCAATGAAATGGACCTGAATGAGAATTGATATTGGCATATTGCATACATCTTTGATTTTCTCAACATATTTGTAAAAATTCACAAATTATTTAAGAAATATAAAATTGCATGTAGTAGCTAGCACCACTAGCCCACCACTAGTGTCAATGTGTCCAAGGAGAAAATGGTCATTTTTGGAGGAGAAATAAGTCAAAAGAAATCTACATAAAAAGGCAGAGTCCTCAAAACTCCCACGCTCAACAAAGTGAAACTGCTACAAGCACACGATCCCATATCATGGAAGAAGAAACAATCATTATAGCTGCTCTCTCAACTCTCTCTTCTTCCAAGCTCTCAGATCTCACCCACTCCATTCTCTTACTCACCCACCGCCACCTCCGCCGTCTATCCACCGTCCTCTCCTCCCCTTTTCTCTTCTTCCTCACCCTCCACCACCTCCAGTCCCTCTCCCTCCCCGAAAAGACCCTTCTCATCGCCCGCCACCTTCTCTCCTCCCTCCACCACTTGACACACCACTTCGAGCCAACGCACGTAAAACCTCACCCCTCCTCCTCCTCCTCCTCCTCCTCAACCACTACTACTTTCAGCTACATCAGACACCGCGATCTCGACGCCGTTCTGCTCCTCCTCTTGCTCTGCGAAGTCCACCAGAGGAACCCAGAAGCTTTTCGTGGAGTGAGCTCCACTAAATGGCAGTCGGTTTTGAGCCAGCTCTACTCGGACACCATGTTGACTCTTTCTGGTGTTGGTGCTTACACTGGCGATGTTTTGATGCCGTATATTGAGATGGTGACTAGGTGTAGGAGGTTTGTTGGTGTAATGGGAGGTGGAGGGAAAGAAGGAAGGGAGGTGGCGGCGGCGCCGGCTGCGGTGGTAGCGCTTCCGTCAGTGGAGGTGAGAGGTGGTGGTGGTGTGGAGTGTGTGATATGTAAAGAGGAAATGAGAGAGGGAAGAGACGTGTGTGAGTTGCCGTGTGGACACCCGTTTCATTGGATTTGTATTTTGCCTTGGCTCCGGAAGAGGAACACGTGTCCCTGTTGCAGGTTTCGCCTCCCCACCGACGATGTCTTCGGAGAGATCCAACGGCTGTGGGAGGTTCTCGTCAAGGCAAGTGGCACCAGTTTTGATGGAGAATGAGAATGCATGTGATCCATTGGGCGACGATCAACGTATATCGTAGATGTTCGTCACACGTGGACGAATCAGATTGATCTACGATGAATGGCTGTGGATTGCGATGGTATAGGATGTAGAGGATCACTTGTTTTTGTGATAAAGACGCCTATGGTTAAGGTTACGGGCACGTTCATATTTTGTAATTATGTAGCTAAATAAGTGAGAGAATAAACATATTATACACATATATATATATATATATATATATATATATAAGAAGAAAAAAAATATATTAAATCATAGCCCATTTAAATCTAAAATATTTAATAGCTATAAAATTGTATTAAATATTAAATTAAAAATTGTGTCATCCAATTTCACCCGTATACATATAGTGTATTTGTTGAGTTGCGTATAATTGTATCAATTTCCATGATCAAACTATTATTAGTAATTTATGTCATGTGAACTTAGGAATTGATTTATCATATTTTATATGTTACTAGTTAGATTAATACAATTTTACACACAATAATTTTTTTTTTCCAAAACTATAGGTTTTTGTTTTTAATATTATCAAGTATTATTGATTGGTAATTGTATTTGGTTCCATCCTATAATCAAATATATATCAAATATATTCCAATACAAAATTAGTTTTATTATCACCGAAAACAAAAACAATAAATCATCAATTTTTTGAAGTCAACTTATATAGTAATTGAGCACTTCTTCTTTTATTTATGTAATAGGAGTTCGAATCTTACCCATTAAATCGTAAAGTGAGGAGAGACAAAACCGATGTTACAGTATTCGATCTCGTCACATCCCGATAGATTTTTAAAAAAATATATCTGCCAATCATAATCCATATGTTTTGATTCTTGTGGGCTTGCTCAATCTAATGGGCATATATCTATATAAATATTTATGGGGCTGATAGAGCATCAGATTCAGCTGGACCTGGGCCCAAAATTGGGCTCCTCTTATAGTACTGGATTTGAGTTGAGCCTGGGGGCTACATAGAAAAGACGCAGAAACGTTTTTTTTGGAGAACTTTTTCTGCAAACGTTTTATTTTTTTCAAATGTACCCCAAAAGAACATGATTTCAGAGAAACATTTCTCAACAATGTTAAAACAATCCCTAGAAAAAAATGTATGGAAAAAAAATGTTTTTGAATCATGTTTTCAATAAGAAAACAAGGGAGTACTATGGGTTTTATAAGTTTTTATAAAAATACAGCGATGTTATGACAGAAGTTTATATTATTTGGGTAAAACTTTTCGAGCTAAATAAATATAAAATCTTTCTTTTACGAATTATTATCAAACGAAATAAGTTAGATTATATTTTAAACGATTTTAATTGGATTCAATTTCTATAGATCAAAAATTAAATTGAGCCATTCCAATTCAACCGTTAATACATGAAAATTAATTTCGATGTCCCGTATAGAGACATTCCCTCCTCAAAAAGATAAAGTTAGAATGCGGTCAGCTAAAATGATAATAAAAATGAGTATATTTAGTATAAAAGTTTGTTAGGTACACACATGTTCAACTTTTAAATTTTGTTTCTACTTTGAGTGAAGTGCAAGCTAATTTCAATACTCTCAAACCCAAATTATTATTATTATTATTTATTTTATTTTAAGTGAAATACTAACAATCATGATACTTCTCACCAAGACATACTTGAGTTCATGTAACACGTGTTTGTGTTTGTGTTTTTTTTTTTTTTTAAAAAGAGAGTTTTAATTGAATAAATTGATAATAAAAACATTTGAAAATTGAACAAGTTGATAATAATTAGTTTTATATTTTCTACTTAATACTTAATGAGCATAAATTTGATACATTAAAGTTATTTTTATTTATTTTATTAAGTAGTTAAATAATTTTAAAAAGTTAAAAAAAATTAATAAAAAGTTAAAAATTATAATTTATCACTTAACACTTAATTATTGAATTATAATTATAATTATAATATATTTTTTTCATAATTACAATATTTTCTTCCATAATTATTATTTTTATATTAATATATATTTAAATTTATCTTTATTCATATATTTTTGTTTTAAAAAATAATTAGAAAAAAATAAATAAATATGTCATTCAGATTTTAGGTTTGAATTATTATTCAGTCTTTAAAAAAATTTAGGTGTATTCAATTTTCAGATAAAAAAACTAATAGCTCCGCATTGTAAAGGGGGGAACCCTTAATAATTTGAACTAGTTTTTTTCTTTTTTTTTTTAAACATTTGAACTCGTTATTAAATGTGAATAAAAACAAATAAAACTATATATTTTTAAATAGACATCACGTGACATATACGGTCGTCCAATTTTCAAATCCGTGAACACTTTCAAATTTCGAACCACATTCATTAAAACCAGGCCTGTAAATATATATATTTATTCTTCTCACATGTAATATCAATAAATTCCTTTTCTGGTCATCTGTTTTACAATGAATATGCTTCTTCTTGTTGTGCTAAATTTGAAATCATGATTTTTTATGGCTTTTCTTTGTTGTCACTGCTAATGATAGTAAAGGTGTTTTGATTATGCTATGATGACACCTTATTTAATCATGACGTGTCAATGAACGCCTCGTAAATTGATGAGTATTATGTATAAATATACATTAATGATTAATAGTTCATTATGTTAATGTGACATGATATACTTACCGTAAAACTTTTTAGATTTATCTTTAATGATTAAGTGTACGCACTAGAATAGATATAAACAGATATACTATCGTCCTTACTAATAGTTTAAACTTTCCGTTTCGGCTATAAATACTATTAAATTAGAACTTGGTTGAAAACAAAACCCCAAGATGGTGGTGACAAATTGCAAGGTCTAATGGTGTTAAAAACTCAAAAACATTGACAGTGTAAGTGAACAGAGTTTTAGAGTGAGAGAGTAACAAGGGGTACCCTGGGCTTTGGCTATCGATATAAAGGCATCTCCTGATATAAACTTGTAAGCAAAAAAAAAGGTCAGGTTCTCTCTCTGACTTTGAATTTCAAACACTGGTGTCTCAGGCTCTCTCTCTCTCTCTCTCTCAGCATCTTTGTCTAATTGTTTAATTGTCTCTACTACAATAAGCAGATATTATATTCAACTTTTCCAAGGCAAAAAAAGGAAGGAACATAGCACATTTTCTTACTTTCACTTCACTTGTCTGAGTTTCTGATCTGAGAAGAGAGAAGAAGAAAATGATAGATACTACTAGCAAGGAAGGAGGAAAATGGAGGTGGGTTCTTGTTGGTTCTCTCTTTCTGGGTTTGTGTGTTTTATACATTGTGATGTGGTTTTTTATTTTTTTTTATTTTCTCAGTGAAAAAATGGTGGAAGGAAATGATGCTTTGAGGACTGTAGAGAGTCTCAGAGGAAGATTGCTAGCTGAGAGACAAGCCTCTAGGGTTGCAAATGAAGAAGCAGAACAATTGGGCAACAAGGTTTGATATTTATTTATGATTTGAAAATCCCCATTTTTGTTTTGGTCATTTTGTTACTGGGTACATTGTTATGGTAGTAGTGTGCATTATTATATAAAAAATTCTCCAAATTTTTTTTGTTTGATTTAATGTTCTACATTTGGGTTCAGCTGATAGAGCTAGAGAACCAACTCAAAGAAGAGACCAAATTGAGGAAAAAAGCTGAAAAAAAGCTCAATTTTTTAAAGAAGAAGCTTGAATCTTTGAAAATATTGCCAATCTTGGAGGAATCAGAGCAATCTAGTAGTACTACTTCTTCATCAGACAACTGTTCACATTCTTGTAGATCATCCACAACCACAACAAGCATTTCAGGCCCCAAAGACTCATCAGAAGAATCTGAATCAAAGCCACAGACAATAACCACCCCAGAAATCTCAGAAAATCTGGACTGCAATGTATCATCAGAATCCACTACACCTAATCAAAGTTCTTCAATTCAAGAGAACTCAAGTTCTATAGAAACTTCGAATTCTAGCATCAAAGACCCCCTTCCACATACAAAACCAAGCTCAATTTCTCAAGATTCAAACACTCATGACTACCATAGGTACTTTAAATTCAATCACATCCCCACTTGTTGCTCATTTATTCAATTGTTAATGCATTTATGCTATAATTAAAATTTGTTGGTTTCTTTTTTTTTTCTGGGTGTATTTTGTTACAAACAGCTTACCAAGCATGAAGAAAACTTCAGTGGAAGAATATCAGAGTGAAGAGGAAGATTATGTGGATAACTCATTGGCACTGGTTCCAGTGAGTTTTCCTTTTCCAGATAAATCCCAGAAGAACACAACAACAAGTGAACTGAAGATAATGAGTGCAAGTGTTGGAGAGGCTCTTGATACTTTAAGGCACGCCAGAGAAAAGATCCAGAACTCCATGGAAAGAAGAAGACACATGATGATTAGAGTTGGCCCTTGTTGAATTCTTGCATGTTAATAGTAATTATGTGATTGTTATATTATAATAATAGTACAAGAGAAAAGATGACATTTGGGGTCATATTACTTGTGTCCCTTTTTTTTGCATTGAAGGAAAAATACATTGCAGGTACAATAATTATATATGCAGTGTTGGTTGCATTGATGATAATAATATTGCATTAATCAACACCGTTGGATGGCTAATAAAGTTGTATGATTGTGCATGTGATGTGGGGTACGTGGCTATCTGCCTTCCCTTGATGCTTTTGATCTGGGTCCCAACTTCTTTTTTATGTATTCTTTATTGAGTTGCAATTTTTGTGAATCATTCAAGATATTGGGCCTATATAGGCTTAGTTTGCCAGCATAAGTATATGCTTCCAGTTCAGGTAAGAAAATAATGCCAATTAAGTCATCAGATACAAAAGAGCTTTCTAGTTCTCTAGTTTTGTGCCTAGGCCCAACTTCTCAAGATCCTTCAAATGAACCATGGCTGTCACATACAGGGAGCTTCTTTAGTGCGGACGTTTGCAAGTAAAATGCATCCGTATAAATAACGATCGGTACCGATATAAAATTAGATATCCTAAATTTTTTGTTGCTACGGGGGTCCGTTGCTACGGGGGTCCGCATCAGAGAAAGATATAATCATATAGAGCGGCTAAATACTAAACAAGCATAGTCATAAGATTTTTTTTTTTTTTTTACTTCACTTCATGTGTGATTTGCAGGTGGTTATGTATATATACATTTAAGATCTATTAACATCTTATTAAAGATGAGATCAGAACCTTTTCTTTTATAAAATATACTTTTGCTAGGTTTTTATCAATAAAAATATACCCAAAAAAAGAAAAAAACTAGAGGCATGCAGAAACTTGGTGATGCATTAAAGACACCCAAACCTGACATGGATCTGATCTGGAAATTTTGTTTGGATTGTGCCCTGACAGAGATTCATAGCCTAAAGTTAGATTCTCTGCTCAACTTCATCAAGTAAACATTGCACAAGGAAAAAAAAAGAGAGAGACAGAGAGCATGGAAGGTCTCTGTCATTTCATGGTAGCAATGTGGTCTTTTTTGGAGGGCAAGCAACAAAACCATATTGGCATCAAAAGTAAAGAGTTGATCAGTCAATAAAGTTACAATTACACATACTTTTCTCAAAAGAATTTCTTTATTTGTTTGTAATAATTTTTTTTAAATAAAATACATATTTGATAAGATATCTGTAGAACGTTTTCGATGAATTTATAAAAACAAAAATCTAATGAAATTTAGAATATTAAAGTCGTCTTTTTAACGAGTTTTGAGATTGGTGAGTTATATATGTACTTGAAGGAAGTTGAATAAAATTACAAGACGGCAAAGTAAAAGTATACTAGGAAAAAAAAAATGATCAAAAGAGGAACTATATAGGTAACAAAATTTGTGAAAACTTCCAAGAGGGTGGGAGAGATCAGACCTGAAAGGCCATCCTCTGAAAAATAGATAGATAATAGATATATCTCAGTTGGCAAATGCAGGAATATATTAAAATTATTAATGTAAACCACCAGCAACCAAATGAGTTAACACTTGATCCAAAGCAATAAAGCTGCGTTGCAGTAGCCAGATAGTAGTAGGTATGCCTTCTTTTTTTCTTTTTTTTTCTTTTTTTTTATAGATGGTGGATGGTCCTGGAAAATGAGCCAAAAATCTATTATAAATTACACAAACAAGTTGGTGAGAATCGACCTTGCAACAGTATTCTCCAGTATGTTGAGTTGTGGCGGTGCATGCATGTACCAAAAATGCATGGTTTCTGACTCGGTAGCAGCAGCAGCAGCAGTACTCTCTGGGCCCAGTAATTGGCACCATCCCATTACAAGTTAAAATCTCCAGTTCTCAGGCCATGCAGTGGCATAAAAATTACATACAAAAATGCTTTTTGAAGGCAGCAGCAGAAGAGCAATCTCTGATGTACCTGACTTGTGAATATGATGGATGGAATACTTCAATGGACATAAAAGATCACAAGAATATTTTTCCTGCAACTTTTTGTGTATGGAACTGGTAACATTTAGACAGCATGTTTTCTTTTGTTGGGGGATAAGACGAGAGAGTTCGATCTATTGATCAAAGCAGATATGGATAAAAAAATTGAAAGTGAAGTTGTTTGACAAAAAAAGATGGTACAAAATTAGTAAATAAGAAAGTGAGAAAATGGAGGAAGTAGAAATGACCATTAAAAGAGGAAAAAAAAAGGTAAATGGTGCGTCATGAACTCCTAAATTCATGGAAAACTGTCACTATTTTAACAAGAATTAGGAGAAAAAAGAGTGTGAGATGAGCAAAAACTGCCTAGAAGGGTGGGTTGTTATTGCAAATAAACATCCAAAATACAAAAATCTCAGCCATGGAATTTAGAAAAGTTTAAGGAACCCACTTGGCCACAAGAAAATAAAAACAGAAAAAAAAAAAACAATAGAGAGAACAAGAACAGCAACAATGTCAGAGTTTGTAATTAAAATCTCTTTATTTCCCATCTTGGATCTCATCTGACAACAAACTGGAAGATCTTCTGGCGAAAAACTCCAAAAAACTCTTCTTATCCGTTGCTCCCTTTGATCACTCTGATATCAGACCGAACTCTGTCTTGATACAAGTCTCTATGTTCTTTTACAGCTAAGTCTGTTCCTGTTAAGATGGCACACAGGGAAGGACCAAACACATTTAAACCAGATTCAAGGTACATAGCACTAGCACACCTCCATATTCTCTGAACTCAAATTAAAAACTATTGCCTTCTTGTCTCTAGATACACTTTTTAGTTGATCTAGCCCATACCCTTTTGGTCTCTATCTGAATTTTGTACATATTAATGGTGTCTGGTATTGAAGGGTATATAGTTTCAAGGATTGTTGTTGTTGTTTTGGAGCTAAGATTGGGTTTGATTCTTGTTTTTTATCTGGGTTTGATGAATATATTGATTGCTGGGTTATTTGGATGATATATATCAATATATAAATGCAAGTGCTATATGATTCAGTGATGTCAAGTGAGTACCTGAAAATGGTAACTTGTTGGAAACCATATACTGAGCGTGACGCTAGTGGGCGTGTTGATGGGTTGCTTTGGTACAAGGATTTGGGGCAGCATGTTTATGGTGAATTCTCAATGGCTGTGATTCAAGCCAATAGTGCTTTGGAAGATCAAAGCCAACTCGAATCAGGGCCATTGAGTTCCAGCAACTCTGGTCCTCATGGTACTTTTGTTGGAATTTATGATGGACATGGAGGCCCCGAGACATCGCGATTCATTGTTAACAATCTTTTTCACAATCTTAAGAGTATGTTTCCTATATGTTTCCTCTTGATTGCTTTTCTTTTTCATCAATTTGATACAATGAAAAGTTTGAATATTTATAGTTTAACACAATCTTAATCATATGAACTTTTTTCTGTTTGTTTCTGCTGATTATGATGCAGAATTTGCGTCTGAGCATCACGAGATATCAGAAAATGTAATAAGAAAGGCTTTCTCTGTAACAGAAAATGATTTTCTCTCCCTTGTGAAAAAGCAGTGGCTTAGTAAGCCACAGATGGCATCGGTGGGATCATGTTGTTTGGTTGGATTGATATGCAACGGATTGCTATACATCGCGAATGTTGGAGATTCTAGAGTAGTGTTAGGGAGAGCAGAAAGGGCCACCAGGGAAGTTTCGGCTATACAAGTATCCATGGAGCACAATGCAAATATAGAATCCGTAAGAGACGAGCTTCATTCATTGCATCCCCACGATTCACAGATTGTCGTGTTGAAGCACAAAGTTTGGCGTGTGAAGGGCATCATACAGGTATATATATCGATCCCTCCTGCATTTCATTGCTCCAAACAATCAGGATTATAATGAAGAGCACACATGTTTTGAAAAAGTGTTAGAGATTGCTGGTGACATAAAAAAATACTAAAGAGCTCTCTTGCTTTTGCAGGTTTCAAGGTCCCTTGGTGATGCATATTTGAAAAAGCAAGAGTTCAACAGAGAACCTCTAAACTGTAAGTTTAGGGTGCCTGAACCTTTCTTCAAGCCAATCCTTAGTGCAGATCCATCAATTCTAGTACACAAACTCTACCCAGAAGATCAGTTTCTCATATTTGCTTCCGATGGTCTGTGGGAGCATCTTAGCAACGAGGAAGCTGTCGACATTGTCCAAAACTATCCACGCAATGTAAGCTTTTCGTATTTCTGCAATGTCAATTGGTAAACTATTTCAATGGTGTATATGGAACTCCCATCACGTTAAGTTTGACCGTTAAAAAGTAGGTTCGAATCTCCCTGGTTTCACGATCCATGGTGGATCTATCTATTTTCTTCTTCTACTTTTCCTTTTTTTAACAAGTCTATACTACGAGTATAATTCAACAAACCTGTTATTTATTCTTTTCAAAATATATATTTTCTTGGTGAAAAAATTATATTCTGTCAACTTTTCTGATGCAGGGAATTGCAAGGAGACTTGTCAAAGCTGCATTGAAAGAAGCAGCTAAGAAAAGAGAGATGCGGTACTCAGACTTGAAAAAGATCGACAGAGGAGTGAGGAGACATTTCCACGACGATATATCAGTGACAGTCGTATTTTTAGATCCGAATTTGATCGATCAGAGCTTCTTCTGCAGCTGTCCTTTCTCAATAAGAGGAGGAGGAGGAGCTGGGATCCCTGACCATACTGACCCGTAAATTCTAGCAAAGATTATTATAGAGTTTCCATCAGTTGAAACATATATCTCCAGTTCTTTGATGTAAAATAGGAGAGATCAATTGTTTTTTTATTTTAGGCTTTCTATGTATGAGATGTGTAGCAAACCTTCACATTTCCCATTATGCAGTTGTAATGTTTAAGGTGTTATTATACATGTATTGAGAAGAAGAAGAAGGAGAAGAGTTCACTTGTTCCATAAAAGATGGATTTCAAAGTGGAAAGAACTGACACTGTTATAGTTGCTTTTTATGTAGAGATGATGGGATGGAATCTATGTAGATACAAGTTTCCTTTCTTGTTTCTCCTCATATTACTTTTAAGCTGCAAATGCCATAATGTATCAAAACAATGCCCTTTATACATGGTACCAAATTAGTAGTACTAAAATGTAATTTTTAGTTATATTTATAATAGATTTTGAGTTTTTGTCTCCCCAAACCTGTTGGGTCGGTTCCTTTCCAAGTGGGGGTCTAGGTAGCCATAGTTAGATCTAAAAATTAAGGAGAGACTTTCAATTGCTACATAGGACTTTGTCTATCTTTAAAATGGAGACATTTGGCATAGTTGATGTGTACCCTGCATTGGCTAAAGTGGCATTTAGCTCCAAATCATGCCAGGGTGCGGCTGTCTTTGAGCTGCTGGTCCGGCGGGATCCCTTCCTTCATGTCCTGAAATTTTGGCATTGATGTTGTCTGTCATGTCTTTCAGGATCGAGTCAGAGTTAGGAATTTAACGAGATTGCCGCCCACATACAAACGTTATTAAAATTATTAACCAAAGCTCCTATTAAATTGAAGATTAAAAATGACGCTCTGAGACAGACATTTTAGAGAAAATCACATCAACGGGAACTCAAATTACCTTTTACACTTCAAAGGTGTAGTTGCACAACCACCTATTGTTAGGTCAAAACAATGTCACTCATACATGGTACCAAATTAGGATTTAGAACAGACTTTATTTCCCTTAATTGTAATCAAGTGTTTGGTACACAATTGATTAATTAATTATTTATAATAGATTTTTGAGTTTTTTGTCTCCCCAAACCTGTGGTCGCACTCCACATCGACGGATCGGTGCCTCTCCAAGTGGGGATCTACCTATAAGACTTCAATTGCTACATATTCCATTCAGTTGTCTTTAAAATGGAGCCATGCCGGGTTGCTGCATGCCTACCTTAGTCTCAAATCATGCCAGGTACATATATATCCACTTTCATAAACGATCCACACCCCATTACATAATCTGAATGGCTTGACATAAAACACGGTCTCTTTAATACATTAAAGTTTTTTCTCTTTTATAGGAGTCATTTGGCATTAGGAAAATTCACCAATCTTCCAAATTAGCTATTTAGCCTATTGAATTGAATTTTAGAATTGCACTAATCACAGCTATTAAGACTTTAAAGAAAAAAAACACTTATCAAGTTGCCCACTAATTTCTTCAACCTTATATTCGGGCATACAATATCAAAAATATGCAATCAATCCCCATTTAAATTCAGCACTTACAAACCATGCATCATAGAGATTGACAAACAATCTAAACTATTATACCTATAATTTCGCATACAAAAAAGAAGATAAATGGAAGTGTTCAAATTCCCTCGAATCATGTTAGTAGGACCATCCATTCCAGTATTCCACAGATCTGACTAGAAAGAAAACCATGAATATCCACATAAGTTGGGTATTCTAAAATTTTACAATTACCAATGTCTACTACAAATCAGGATAATAATTAAAATTACAAAGAGTTATGCAACTAAACAGAACAACCAAGCTAGTTACCAAAAGGAATATCCTCAACTGCAGATCTGAGCAAATCAATATGTGAGACAGCAGGAAATTGACCACCACCTTTGAAGCATTCACTTATCTTAGAATACCAAATCAGAAATTCTGAAGCACTTCGACTACAACATTTCCACATCTAGAACCAAAGTTTTCATGCATAACCTTTTGTCTTTTTTAACAAGAAAATAAGAAACTGACACCTACAGTAAGGAAACGGAAGAAAAAAAATATATAAAGAAACAAACTCTCCCTACCCAAAGGAATAAGAAACTGACACATTTCATTTCAAAAAGAACCCTCCTATTGTCCCTCAGACATCCTTACATTCAATCAAAACCCCACTAATATGCCTCTCATGATCAAGAATTGGAAAATAGTAATCAAATATAACAAGCATTTTATCTATTGTCCCCATTCCGGCGGGAACAACAGCGCACTGGTAATACAGCATCGAATAAAGTATTCCAACAGCATGAACCAATTCCATTGATGCACTATTAGCAGTAACAATACAAGCCATAATATACTACCATGACATGGGGCCAAAAAAAAACTCATTTTTTTTCCCTTTTTTGTTTTTTGGTGAAGATTAGAGGAAACTAAAGAATTGTTGATTTAAAATTCAAAACACTAAAATATGAATGCCTTAGAATCTCATGACCACAAATTTTTCCTAATTTATATTACTAATCTAAAACACAGCAAACACACATTCAAAAGTATCAATGTCTGCCCTGGACCCTACCATTCTATCACTGACATCTATGTCTCCAGATGCAGAGACCAAAGGAAATTAAACTAAAGATCAAGTTAACCAACTAAGCTCATTCAGTGTAATCCCTACATTCTCTAATTCAGTTAAAGTATGACAGCAAATGGTCCCTAGTTCCACTAGAAGCAAAATAGTACATTTTAGATCCAAAAATGTCAAACCCATCATTTAAGGTTACCACTGCTGTTTCTCACTTGATCATGAACAAGCATTTTGCAGGAATACAAGACATAGACCATATGTCAACAACACAGAAATTGAAATGTTTTTAACTGAAACCAACTTACCTTGGTAGTTGCTGCACGTTCCAATATATTTTTTTTTTAAAAAAAAAAAAACCAAATAAAGAAAAAAAGAAGAAAAGGTCCCTACGTCGTGACTTCAGAATTTCTGATATTCTTAATAGATTCTAAGATAGGTTAACACAAAGTGGTGATTGATTGCTCCAGGTAAAGGTGATGTTATAGTCGTATCTCAGTTGAGGGAGGGCTCCTGCTACCACAAAATCTAGCTTAACTGCCCTGTAGATATTTATAAGACAATGAAGTAGTAATGCATCGGCGAAGTAGAGATAGGTACAGAAGTTGCTGAGGGAATTGCCAAAACTTAAAAACCTAGACCTGCCATGAACATAAAGGAAAAAAAAATTATATCAGCCCATAAAATATACAACTGTCTATGTATATAAACTTAGAAGCAATATCATTGGTAAGAATGACATGTATGGCGATGCCAGTGTAAAGCATCTCTCAGAATGTACCTAAACATACTGATTTGGTAGGGGCAATTACTATTCAGGCTCCTCCACCAGCCTTGCCTGCGATAGCTGCCTTCTGATATATCAACAACAGAAAGATCAGGAACTCTGAAAAGCAAATAATACATAGCACTTTCACTTGTTCAATTAGTTTGCAAAGTAAATAGTAACACAGTTGAAGGGTCTCACTGGTTCAATATTGCCCTCGCCATTCACTTGTGACACAGAGCTCGATGGAGGTCCCGAGAACCTGGGAAAAAAATTTCTATATAAGTTCCAACTAATGCAAACATGAAAACGATTAACCAATAGAACATAAAAAAAAAAAAAGGGTTAAGTTGCAATAATACATACCGAATCGCCCTTGCTTTTCTTTTGTCTTCTTCCACAGTGTCTGTTTTAGAATATGGTGCAAATCTGGCAAGCCGGGCTTTCTTCTTAGCCTCCTCATCACCAACCGTAGTTGGTACAGGAATCCCAAACCTAAACACAAAAGATCATAACAAAACAGCAAAAGTAAGTAAAGATTGCTAAAATATAACTTTTTTTCACCATAAGACCACATAAAGTTGGCATAGTATAATACCTCTCTGCTCGAGCCCTTCTCTTCAGCTCCTCTGATTTCTTTGACTCCTCTGATTTCTTTGATACCTCTGACCCATGTGTTTGGGGCACAGTTCCAAACCTGCAACAACATAATTCACATTTAAGTAAACAACCAAGTGAAACCCACAAAATATCAACACTGTGTGGTATGAGTAAAGAAAATGAAGGGAAGGACTTATTCTTCCTTCTAGATGTTTGGTTGACAATAATGAAAAAAAAAACTTTAGCCATTATACCTTTAAATGTTGAAGTTTTATACAATTATATTTTAATTTACATGTAACTGTAAAATATGATGAGATATTACCCTTCCTTCAATAAGTCTTCTGCATTTTGTCCTTCTAACTATGTAAGGAAGGATTGAACCCTATAAAGTATAAACCTAGAATGATGATACACTATTCTCTCTTTCTTCTCTCATCATATAATTTCAACCATAGCAATTGATCTGCTCCCTCCAATGGGTCTTCATCATTTTGTCCTTTTGACCATTTAAGTCAGGATTAAGCCCTAGTAACTTGGATATTTCCCTCCCTTCAACGTGTCTTCTTCGTTTTGTCCTTCTGACTATTTAAGGAGGTATTCAACTCTATAAAGTTGGAATGATGATAGATCATTCTCTTCCCCTTCTCTCTTGTCATATAATTTCAACCATATCAGATGATTTCCGTTCCATCAACATTCTTCCCTTAACATACGACCAAAAAAAAAAAATTTCTAAAGTACTTTTAAAGGTGGTTACTAAATTGGGTTCTTAACCTCAAAAACGCATTTCCAGTGTCATTCCAAGCACATGCCGCTCTCGCAATTTAAGCCTTTCTTGAATCATAATTAACCTTAATAGTTACACAATATAAAAATCTTCCTCTAATCCTTCAAAGTTTGCAACTATGGACTTCAAAAGATTAGGTTAGGTAGTACCGAGCTTATCAGGTCTATGTTTGTACAAATATTGTTTTGTAAGCTACAGAGTACAAATAAATAAACGAAGACTAGAAAAAAGAATTTGTAAGAATCAAAACTGAAAGTAAACTAAATACAAATAAATCGAAAGCAGAATTGAAAACCCTCGAGAAACCCTAAAATAACAAGACCAACAAAAAGAGAGACAGATCATCGTGCTTTCAATTACCTTTCAGCGCGAGAATTACGCTTCTCTTCCTCAGACAACTGTACAGTCACCCCAAAACGCTCCGCTCGGCGGATCTTCTTCTGGACGTCCGTGACGGGGACGTCGTTCGATGATGACGGAGACACCGCGGCCACGTTCGTCTTCGGATCGTCACCTTCCTTCTTGAGACCGGAAGCTGTGGAACTCACAGCTTCGGACGACGCCGCGGCAGTAGGGCTTTGGACACGATCTGTGGAGTCCATCGTCTTCTTAGGGTTTTCTTCTGCTAAAGGATTGTTGGTAGTGGTGGCGGCGGCGGCGGCGAGTTTCTCCGCGTCGGTTGTCATCGAGTGCTAGCTAACAAGCGAGAGCGAGGGAGAGAGAGAGACTGCGTGAAGAGTACGAGCGAGATGGAATAATAGGGTGTTTGCTTCTGCCGTTCTGCGTTTGCTTTGTGATACGGATATAAAAAGGGCAAAAAGAGATTGTTAGAAGAGTTCAACGAGAGCCGTGGATTTCTTTTGAGATCTGGATCGCGTGCTGTCATGTGATTGGTTGTACGGATGACCCGTTCGGTTTTTTTTTCCTTGGGGTTTTCTAATTGTTGGGACTCTAATGAAATTTTATTTATTTATTACTATAATTTACTCAATTTCTTTTAATATACATACTTAAATTTATAATATTACCGGATTGAATCAAGCTAATTTATCATTTTAAGAATTTTATAATTTTTACAATTAAGTGACCACTGAATTGTATTTATCACACTAACCAATACCATTTAATAAAAAAATTGTTGAAATCCTAAATACAAATAGAATATATATCAAGATAGAATATTATATCTTCATTGTTATCTTTAAAGTTTTAGATATGCCGACCCTTGTCAATAGGGTTGATATGTAAGGTTCTATGTCGTCATCGACCACCATTATCATTGATCTTCTTTGTCATCGATTATTACAACCACCGATAATAATAATAAAATACGAAAAAAATAGAGAAATTAATTTTTTTTTTAATTATTGATATACTAAATTACAAATTTATTATTTCTATTTTTATCTGAGAATTAACGGTTAAAACGAGATTTTTGAATAATAGCATTTTGGTTTAGTTATTCAATAATAGTTAAAAAGTACAGGGAGGTTTTTGTATTTAAC
The DNA here is from genome assembly GCA_003430845.1 of Xanthoceras sorbifolium. Lineage (NCBI taxonomy): Eukaryota > Viridiplantae > Streptophyta > Magnoliopsida > Sapindales > Sapindaceae > Xanthoceras > Xanthoceras sorbifolium. The sequence continues at coordinate 28,020,331 of CM010612.1, forward strand.
CCTTTAATTACATTTCTCTATCATGAATAATCTCTGAGTCTCTTGCATGCAAAACGACACCATCTTGAAGGTCTAGCTAGCTTGCTGGACCATAGAAAAGGAGGCGGTGAATCAAAGTATTTTTCGCGAACAAAAACTGCAGAGGATAACCAAACCAAATCAAATCAAATCATGGGTTTAGCTTCTGTAATTTACAATGGCGTTCAAGCTCCTCTCAAGTTCGATTCACTCCTGCTTAACTTTTCGCCAATTCAAGCTCCCAAGTTCACTAGTGTCCATTACTATCACTTTCACAACCGCACAGTCTTTACAGGTCTTCTTTTTATTTATTAAATGTAATATTACGAACATAATCATGTATTGAGCTAATGAATTTTGATTTGATGCTAAATTTAATCTGCAGTTAGTCATAATCGTCGTCGTCAATATTCTCCGATTCCGTGTTCAAGAGGAACGGAGGATGATTTATCGACTTCAGGTGAGTGCGTTTTCTGTGAAAAATAAAAAAATAATTTAAAAAAAATCCCAATTATGAACTGAAGAATTGATACTTGTGTACTAGAAATGCAATTTAGTTACTGAAATTAGATCATAAGTACTATTAAATTTGCAGAAGATGAGAGGAGCAGTTCTCAGCCGTACGATAATATTAACTACGTAAGCAAGTCTAGCACTCCCTCTTCTGTAGATAGTTCGGAGAAGAAGATTGAGGGTCATGAAGCTTATACATCATCTGTTAAAACTGTTGCGTTCTGCGTGAGTACCTGTCGGCTTTTAATATGGCTGTGTATTATTTGAATCTGTAGATGCTGTATTTTCCTAGATTAAAATCTATATAAATGTTGACTCTTGTAGGTCTGTACAGCTGTGGCATTTGGTCTTGGTGTGGGATTGAAAGATGGAGTTGGCAAGGCGTCCCAGTTTTTTGCTGGGTATGCAAAGTTTTTATGCTGTAATTATTATATTTATTTGTGAAGGGATTAGATTTCTAACTAAATTTTGTTAATGTTGGGTGCATTGGGTGAGCTGGGATGATGGAAGTAGTCCCCTTTTCTTGGTGATGCCCAGAATGGTTAACTGAAATATCACGAATTTTAACAGCATCATGCAGTCCAATAACTTCCTGTCATAAAATTAAAACTTAGAGGTTTGGGAAAGACGACTGTATAGGATTACGTTTACTTTAAATACTTTGGATTCATTTGACAGGTTTTTGCATGAATTATTGCTGCTCTTCGATGATGAAACACAACTGAAGATAAATGTGTAGCCTCTGAAGTATGGAGTTTTAAATAAAATCTCTTACTCTTGATGTACTTAACATAGAACTAAATGAATGTCAATGAGACTAAAAAAAAAAATGTTCTTTCTCTAGTGTTGTGCTTGGACTTAACCCAACACCTTGAATGAGTCAAGAACAATCGTACATCTGAGTAGGAGGCTAGTATATTGAGTGACAGTTATTGCTATTCAGTATTCATAAACTTCTTTCCTTGTTTGTTTGCGTGGTGTTTAGCTCTTGCCACCCTTAAATTTTTGGCCAGAATATAAGCTTAGTTGTTCAAACTCATGTCTTTTATAATTTCAATCAACTTTTGGACTCAGTTTCTTCTTTTCTCCGCCCCTTTGATTTATTGGTCATATAATGTCAAGTGGTGAACTGTATGAGTTTAAAATTCAGACCTACTGTATCTCTGTTTCTCTAAAGTAGGATATTGTGATCGTAATTGCGGGAGAGTGATGTATTTGAGCATATCATATAGTTTTGATTGTAAACAATTTATTATCAAAATCTGTTTCTAGTCAGTTTGTGGTTTCCATCATATGTGTTTTTTGACATCATGGTCTTGAATTAAGTTTGCACATGTTAGATTGCCCCAATTTAATTTCTTAAAACTTAAATCATTTCATGCAAAATGATCATTATGGATCAATTTCAGGTATATATTGGAGCAAAGTTTGTCAGTGGATAATCTCTTTGTTTTTGTTCTGGTATTCAAGTACTTCAAAGTGCCACTTATGTATCAGGTGCTGTACAAACCTATATCTTCTTCATGATAATACTGGTCCCTAGCTTTTCAATTTGTTTTTTCAGTATTGTTTTTATAGCTGTGAATATTGAATGTCAATTCTTGGTGATGGAATATTTTCAATTTTGGAAATGTAGAATCGGGTGCTTTCATACGGTATAGCTGGTGCAATTATTTTCCGTTTGTCATTGATATTAATTGGAACAGCAACCCTCCAGGTAAATCCCTAGTCCATATCGGAAATAGAAATGTTGAATTCTTATATATTCTGCACGGGTTTGTGCGCATGCACATGCTTTGCTATCTGTATGAGCTCTTTCTAAATTTTTGGTTTGTTGTTGGTTCAGAGATTTGAGGCGGTTAATCTATTACTGGCTGCAATACTCCTGTACTCATCCTTCAAGGTGCCATATCTCTTCTGAAAGAATGTAGCTGCAGTTACTGCAATATATTTGTTTCAATTGGTTTTCTCAATAGTTTTATCAAACGTTTTTCTGGTAATCATTCATGTAAAGAATTATTAAGAATATGCTAACCAGCTTGGCTTGATCTGGTGGGATAACAGTGAACTGATCTGCAGATTCTGATCATTTAGGATCTTGAATCTGTCTTTGCAAGATAGTTTTTGTTTTTCGTATCCCCAATAAGAAAATTTCTTCTTCTGCCTATGCTCTTTTATGCTGACTCTTATAGTGCTCTTAGAGCTTAAATGTACAGTGGCTGATAACTTTCTTCTGTTATGACAGCTATTTGCTAGTGAAGAAGATGACACCGACCTATCCGACAATTTTATTGTGAAGACATGCCAAAGATTTATTCCTGTCACAAGTAATGTTTATAATCCCACAATGTTTCTGTCAGAATTCTAATGATGGTTTATGAATATTTTTCGAGATTGATTGCTCAAATCTTTTAATATTATTTTGGGAGTGAGTCAAGATCTTGTCTAGCTTCGTTGAAGATTTGAACTGATCTTTCTTTGGCTCAATAACCAAAGTGTACCCACTCATATTTTTGGTGGAATAGGTTGGGCTGGCAATAGCTTGGTCTAATCTATGTCCTACTTGCTTGTAGAATTACATATATCATTCTTACTTATATAATAATGTATAATACTGCTTGCGGACAAACAGTTGATTTTATTGAGGTTGTTCTTCATTTGTTGCCTTGCATCCTCAGGCCTCAGTTGAATCTCAACACTTATGTCAGATTTTGATACAACAGTTGAATAGGACTTTGTTGAATGAAATATTATACTCAGAAAGTATAAAAAAATGATCTCTTCTTCAATGCTAGACAACTACTAAGCACTGAAATTAAGTCTGCTCCTGTTCTAATTGGAACTCTCTTTGTTGATTGATGTTCCCTCCCTCCCTCCCCCCACCTGCATCCCAGATCCTCCCGGCTGTCCTCATTTTTCTTACACATTTTTGACATTGAAACTGAAAAAAGGTGTATTCCAAACAATTATAAGCTACTGAATTAGAATGAATCTGGTGGTTGGTTGCTCACATTTGACTTATTACTTTGCAGCTGATGTTTCTTGTTAAGATTTTTATATTCTCCATTTCTTTTGTGTTACAGGTTATTATGATGGCAATCGATTTTTTACAAATCAGGATGGGATCTGGCAAGTAAGTAATTTGTGAGTACTTATAACATTTCAGAATGTTTCTTGACCCTTAGCAATATGATTGGAGCATATATTCAGTGTTTAGTAGTTTACTTTATTCATCATATATTCGGTGTACTATTGTCATATTTTTTTTTCCTTTTTCAGAATACTAAGTTCCTTAAATATGTTAAATTAATGTTACTTGATTTCTAACAGGCATCAAACATTTTGGGCAGGCCACACCATTGCTTCTCACGGTAGCAGTTATTGAGCTCAGTGATATAGCATTTGCTGTAGGTTCTCTTGATCTCTCATTTTATATGTGGCACAAACACTTCTAAGTTCCAACCACACACTCTCTTCAAATTGGGTATTGATAAAAAAATTTATTTCTCCAGGTTGACTCGATACCAGCTGTTTTTGGTGTTACCCGGGATCCTTTCATAGTCTTTACTTCTAATCTCTTTGCCATATTAGGTACATGGTGCAATATTTTTTATATTCACTGTCATTAACTCCCAGGGATGCTATTTTGGCTAAGCCTATTTAGTGAGAGACACTGATTTGTTGTTCTTTTGCCTCTTTAATTATATTATCACAAATGTTTTTGGACTGCAGTTTAAAGGATTGTACTGGAGTAAAACTTTATAGATCTTATTTTTGAGAACAGTTAAATTGACCCTAACTCTGTTCACTGCAGGCTTAAGGTCACTTTACACGCTCATTTCTGAGGGCATGGCAGATTTGGAATATTTACAGGTAAAATGTTTACTTGAGGTTACTAATAAATCATCACTTGCCACAAACTGTACTCAATGTCAAGATAGCTCATTTTAATTCAACAGCTGATGCTTAATTAGTGAATAGCCAATTTGACCATCACTTCTTGGATGATCCCAGGCTTTTAAGCTTAATTTTTATATAATTTCTTTTTCTCGATATTAAAGCTTTCTAGCAGAATCACTTGCTAGTCTAATGCTATAATCTTAAAAGTGATTTTGACTGATTAGATGTTAATCCAAAAAATTCCAAATACCCCAAAACATCATGAATACTAAGCTCTTACCTTCTCGAATAAGCAGTTGTAGTTTCATATTGTACATTGACCACAATGGAGTTACACTGAATATTTTCCCTGCTTACTTCTTTATCAGCCATCCATTGCTGTTGTTCTGAGTTTCATTGGGTGTAAGATGATCTTGGATTACTTTGGTGCGTCTCTTCGAACGCCATTATATCTATCACTTAACGATTTTTTTAATTTCTCAATTGAAAAGGAATCAAGATATGACTAAATCTTTTTACCCAACGGTTCCTGTAGGATTTCATGTATCAACAGAGGCATCTCTCGGTGTTGTAGCGACCTGTCTTAGCACTGGGGTGCTTTTGAGTCTAATGAAGAAGTCTGATAGTTAGAGCAAATCAACAAACGAAGAAAAACACCAAGGGAAGGTGAAAACTTTGTACTTCTTATGTTAATTCAATAGTATGTTCCAAGCAGAGCAGTCAAAATTGTTGCTCTGTTCTTCTGTTCCTTTTTTTATTTCAGATTTTAATGAAGAATAAATTACATGGCTCTCCTAGAAAAAGACCCCACTCCATTGTTCATTGTTATTTTGGTGTTCTTTTTTGTTAGTCTTGAAAATATTATCTTCAAAGTTTGACAGGAGTTGAGACACAGTGATTCTACTTTAACTCAAAAAATTAGCTCAAAAAATTAATTAAATTATTGGTAATATTTACCTTTTCTGAGATTTATTCAATTATAAACGAAATTAATTTTTGAATTTATTAATAAAGATCTTTCTTTCCGTTTGAGTTTTTTTTTTAAACATATTTTCTAATTAATTGTTATATTTAATTAAATTTTATTAAGAATATAAAAATTATTTATTAATAAATAATAAAATTTATTTTACCGCTTATCGGTAAAACTTTAAAAAGATAATTTTAAATTATTATATCATCCGATCATTTATATCGAGAAAGAAAGTTAACCTGTCGGTTTTTGGACATCTGTAAGAAGGAAGGGAATGTATCCACTTATCCGAATATATCCTAGAAAGCTAGTGCGCAGGTATTTGTCACTTTAAAATTGATCACTTAATCCTCACTTCCAATGTTTAATTATGAAAAATTGATTATTTAATTCTTTCAATGTTTAATTATGAAAAATTAGATTATTTAATTATTTCTAAAAAAATTGTTTTGACATTTCTTTTTTTGGTTGTCTAAAGTGATAATAACAGAGCGACTTTTTATATGAAAAACGAAAAAGCAAAGCACATATGAGAGTAAATCATTTGTCATCACATACGACTTATCTAGGTAATCTTTGATTTTTATTTTCCAATTTAATTAAATCAATTAATTTTTTATATACTTATTAAAAAATTTAATATTATTAATTACACATTTTTCTAATAATTTAAATTATTGAGAGGTAGAGCTAGTTTGATTCATATTAGAACATCTCCAATGTAAATATATATTTTTAAGTATCTAGATAGTGCCACATCAGCATTTCTAAATAATATGGATCTACCATGTCAAAAAAATTATAAAAATGTATATTCACTTCTCCAATGTGAATATCTAAATAGTAATTTTAAACCAATCACCACAGGTCATTTGTTACATTCTTTCTCCATTTAATATGATAATTAAATACATTGATAAAAAATTAAAATTTTATTGGTGGGAAAAGTTAGAAATCCTAATCTGCATATCAAGGAGAATATCTACAATTAGAAACTCTACTTGATATTCTCTAACTTTTTTTTTTGCTACATCATATCAATATTAAAGTTAGATAATTGCATTGGAGAATGTTTTTTTTAACTTTTTCAATATAGATACTATGTGGCATTCAATTTTTTATAAATGCATAATAGTATTGGAGATGCTACTATTATTTATTTTGTATGCGTATTTTTTACTATTTTAATATGTATAAATTAAATAAATTAAATTATTTTTATTTATATTTTTAATAATTTTTAAAAAATAAAAAATAATTTAAAATAAAATTTTAAAATTTTAACTTATTACTTAATTATAATTACAATAAATTTTTTATAATTATAATATTTTTAAATTTATTTTCATCAACAACCTTTTGAATGTGGTCTCATAACCAGCGAAGTTCAGGTACGAGTTCAAATTTGCTCTTTTCAAGTATTTTAAAAAAAAAAAAAAATCCCCTATGACGTCATTGCCGGCTTCACCCCATTGACTCTAAAAGCTTCTATATAAGTATCAACCCCTGCTCCTTTGTCATCAACTCTGTACTTTTGAACCTGTACGCTTTTCTTCACCAGATTACCTTCTTCTACAAACCAAAAAGGCTTTCGAGAATTCTCTGAGACCCACCACTATGGCTACTGCGTAAGAATAAGAATTTCCACTCTTCACCTTCGCTTTTTGCGTTTCTGTTTCTGGGTTTCTCTTCATTTTCGCAATTATGTATCAAACCGTAATAATCATGATCGTTTCTCTTTTGACAGTGCCCAAGAGAATCTTCCTCCACCGTTGGATTCCAAGGCCGAGCAACCACCTCTCTTTGATGGAACTACCAGGTTTTAACTTTTGCTTTTCTTTGTTTTCTCCGTTTTTCATTGTATATTTTGCCGGCTTCTTGTCAGTCCTATATATATATATGTTGAGTAACGTGTGTGTGGATTTTTTGGCTGTTTTTAAAGGTTGTATACTTCTTACTCTTGCCCATTTGCGCAACGTGCGTGGATCACCAGAAACTATAAGGTTTGCTTTGCTTTATTGATCACTTTGTCCTTTTTAAGAAACTATTTTTTATTTTTTGCTTCACAGAAGAAAAAAAAGGGAGAAAAATTCATTGAATTTATTGTACTGCAGGGATTACAAGACAAGATCAAGCTGGTTCCTTTGAACCTACAAGATAGGCCTGCTTGGTACAAAGAGAAAGTTTACCCTGTTAACAAGGTGAGTACTTTTGAAAATAAGTGTGCTTTTTATCCATTAATGTTGTGAATTTTGATTGACCTGTTTCCTTTTCTAATGTTTCGTGCTCTTGGACATTAAGTATAGAAGATAACTTTTACCAGCATCCTCGATTGATTGAATAAGCATTATACTGTAGTTTTGTGAAGTATCTTATTGAATTGATGCTATTATAATGTATGATTCCTGTCTGTTGACATCGAGCTCGATTGTCAGAATTAGAATGTTCCCTTGTCCCAACGATAGTTGAACGGATTAATTCTCACCTTTCTTTTTAGTTTGCCTTACTCCTGATGAGAATTATTTTCCAAGAAGTTTTGAGTGTTTGTCGTGACAAAAAAGGGAAGCTTTTGAAGAATATTAGGAACTTCTCAATCTACAATCTGTAATATAAGTTATGAGCCTAACTGAAATGATCATATTTTAATTCAAAATGTATCTGAAAATTGATTTGGACATCATCATCGTGCTTTCTGGTTATGTGAGATGGTGTATTTTCCTTGGGGAAGGAGTTTTTGTTGCTATGATTGAAAGTTATTGAAAGTTTTAAGTTCATTATTGTAGTTATTGGAGTGTATACCTTTTATTGGGTTGATTACAGAGTTCTCCTTCCTACAGGTTCCGGCATTGGAACACAATGGCAAAATTATTGGAGAGAGTCTTGATTTAATTAAATATATCGACAGCAACTTTGAAGGGCCTTCTCTTTTGCCAAATGTAAGATGTGCGGACTTATTGTTGCTATTTATAGAAGCTAATCTCTTCCTCTCTGGATGTCAACTCTAATAACGTCGTGAAAAACATTGTAGGATCCTGCAAAAAGAGAGTTTGCCGAAGAGCTGATTACCTACGTTGATACATTCACCAGAGATGTGTTTACTTCATTCAAAGGAGATCCGGTGAAAGAAGCTGGTAGGATTTGAACCTGATATGCTTCTATGGAGCATTTTGGATATATACTGTAACTCACAAAACTATAAACTTGCAACAGGTCCTGCTTTTGATTACTTAGAAAAGGCTCTTCATAAATTTGATGACGGTCCATTCTTCCTTGGCCAGTTCAGTTTGGTATGTTGTAGACTTCTCACGTTTTCATATGTTGTAGGCTCTTCATAAATTGTTTGTTTTCATTTGTTAAAAAAGAACTTCTCAATTCTTTTAAGTTTCGATCTTAATCATCTGTTGCAGCATGCATGCCTTCATTGTTTTTTTTTTCTTTGAACAATTACACTTTCATTGTTTTTTTTAGTCTTATAAAATATGTAAGAAACTCATTTTCTTCGTAACATACATATAGGATGAACGTAAAATGTTTGGCAATAGCGAAAGAGACAATAAGTGAAAAGAATGCATTGACTTACTATATCTTTCTCTGATATATGGATATAATTATGCAATTTTCAGGTGGATATTGCATATATTACATTTGTCGAAAGATTCCAAATCTTCTTATCAGAGGTGTGGAAGTATGACATAACAGCAGGCAGGCCTAAACTGGCTGCATGGATTGAGGTACATTGAAAAAGCTGATGTTTCTGGGTTTTCTGTTCTTGAATTGTAGTTTTACTTTCTGCTAATAAACAACTCCTGTGCAGGACCTGAACAAGATTGATGCCTATAAGCAAACGAAAACCACCGATCCGAAACAGCTTGTGGAGTTTTACAAGAGCCGCTTCCTGGTATGTATATAGTTAACACGAAACAGTCTGATTTAATTGGGTTATTTACTTGGTTTAGCTGAGTGAAAGCTAGTAGCCAACTTCTAACAAAAACTCCCTCTTTCTCTGTTTTTCAGGCCCAGCAGTGAACTTGACACCAGCAACTTGACACCAGCGGTTATTTTAGTGCCCATGATGAATAAGTTGGTGTTTTCATGAATAAAGTAATAATTCTATATGTAACTACATGTTAGCTGTGTACGTGTGATGACTTCTTGATGTATAATCTATCAGTGTTTGGTGTGCATCATGTATCTTGGATTGTTCTGCTTAATTAAATAAAATTGAACCCCTTATTACTTTCTTGTGTTTATGTAGTTTCCCGTTAATATTCATTTTAAATTTTACGTAGTTGAATATTAAACCCGTTATATCAAATATGTAAATTTCGTATACATGTGCAGAATGTGGTTATCGAACTGTTGTAAATGTAATCCGTTAACAACTTCAAAACAAAATAGAGAAGGGAGTAATAAAATTTTAATATTTTAATATTTTAATATTTTAAGTCTAAAATTTGAGTTTTTTAAGTAATTGTAAAATAATTTTTTTTAATAGTTTAAAAACTTTACTATAGTGGGAACTAACAACACTAAAAAAAAAATATTAAAATAAATTTTTGGGATTAAAAAAGCGCTTTTTACTGAGAAAACACTTTTACAAACTTACTCTTCAAGAAAAATACCAAAAATGATAATTTAGCACATAATTAGCCAGAAATATGTTGCAAAAGGAAATAGATATATGCATATGATAACGTGGAGCGACCCAAAATTGATAAGGGTCGGGTCGGGTGGGGTGGAGCCCCATGCAGTCAAATCTCCAACCTATCTCTGTGACAGTCAAATTTCGTAACAGCTCCCCCCAAACTGACCTCCGACACGTGTCGCTAGACACCATCTGTATTCTGTTAAAAATAAATAAATAAGGCTGTAGTAAGAGTAAAACCACCAGGCTCCGTGGCCGTAGCAATCCTAGCAAACTCCCGCTAAAATGGTAAACACGTGACACGTCTATGTTAACGACTACTAGGCTTTTTCTTTTTTGAAAAAAAATATAAAAAAAATGAAAAATCGAGAGAGAGAACCACTAGATGAGACTGATCGGAGACAAAGAAGCGAAAATATTCAGTCAGCAGAAATCATGGAAACGCAACCGCCTTTGATTTGATCGAAATTCAATCGCGAATATGGCGGAGATGAGGTCCAATCTCCTCCACACCTTCGAACACGAACACAGAAGGTTTTGAACTTCATTCGCACACATGCGGCACATCACATGTGTTATCTGCTCTTGCTTATACATACATCTTTTACTCTCCTTGATGTTTTCCACGTGTTGTCTGAATCCTACTTTTTCGCGAATTATTTGAACAATAATCTTGAAATGTTCTAAGTCTAATGTTTGATTTGTCTTGTTATGTTTTGATTAGTTTGTCTGATAGTGACGCGTAAAAATGTCTTGAACATTTAGACTATGATGATGGTGATGATGCTGATGATCATAATTTGTCTCTGATTGATTTTATCTGTTCTTTTTAGTATAAGCTTCTTCTTTTTTTGGCTAAGTAATTTGATAAAATATTGAATTAATTTTAGTTGGCTCCAGTTTTTCGAAGTAATAATTTTGGTTTAAAAGAGATTAGGGTTAGGATTAGTTGTAGATTTGATATAATTCTATGTATTAGATTTTAATATGTAGTCAGAATTTTAGAGTTTTTTGAATTTGGTTTAAAGTAAAAGAGAGCTATGGGCAGCAGTAGAATTGAAGCTCTTTGTGAAGCATGTTGTTGTCCTTGTTGAGTAAGCGCTCATTGGAGGTTGATTCCAGGTGACTTCAATTATTTCTAGTTTATGTTTCCATATTGTCCTCTTTCGAGTAATTTTATCGATGTTTTTGTGTTTATTGACTTTTTAATTTTATCAAGAAAAATCCTTTTAAATATTTGTTTGATAATTTGGAACATAATTTTGTTAATGATGTTAGAATAAGGAATGGTGTTCTTTGTTGTGATTGAGAGTCACATAAACATTGATATTGACAGGGATGCCTTTGGATTTGCTCTGAGACCTCAACACATACAAAGATATCGAGAGTACATTAGTATCTTCAAGGTATTTTCCATTTGAGCTTTTCTTTTTATTGTTTATATTATTTTTAAATTTCTAAGAGGAATGACTTGGTGAAAGCTAGCTTTCTAGATCTAAACTTTCTTGACGTTAACTGGTAGATGCATGCGTTAAAGCATGTTTGATGGAGTTAGAAATGATTGCCGCTTTCAAATTACATTCAAAACAAAGTTTTATGTTTGATCTAATTAGGTCTAGAGTTGCGAAAACATTACGTGGTTAAGTGATAATTTGACATGAAACAGTAGATTATGGTGGACTGATGGCTTGATTTGAAGGATATTCATTTCTTGTACCGAATTTAATTGGAATCTTCTATAGACAATACCTTCAAATCTTTCACGAAGTATATTTCATCAAAACTAGAAGGAAAGAGCAACGGAGTAAAAGAGGTGTTTTCTGTCCAGCTTACTGATACATTTATGGTATCAGGAAGAAGAAGCGGAAAGATCACAAAAGTGGAAAAACTTCCTTCAACTCCTAGAAGAACACACTCAACCAGGCTCTCCTGAGGAGAAATATGAGGATGCTTCACAGGCTGAACCTACTGACTTTAAAGAGGAGACTATTTTAGAGAAGAGCAGTGAAGTGGACAAGGCTGAAGCTATTGAATTGATAGAGACAACTGTTTCAGGGAGGGACAGCGGAGAGAACGAGGCTAAAGCTACTGAGTTTAAAGAAACGATTGTTTCAGACGGAAGTAGGAAACATAATGAATCTGTAGCTACTGCGGAGACTGTTTCAGAGAGGAGCTGTGAAGGGGCCAAGGCCGAAGATACTACTTTGAAAGAAGAGATTGTTTCAGAAGGAAGTAGTAAAGGTAACGAGTCTGAAGATACTTGGGAGACAGTTTCAGAGAGCGACGGGGAAGGTGACAAGACTGAAAGTACTAAGTTGAATGAAGAGATTGTTTCAGAGAGAAGTGGGAAAAGTGAGGACACTGTTTTTGAGAGGGGAAAGGAAGCGGACGACGGGGAAGATATCGTTTCAGGGAGAAGTGGGAAAGGTAACGAGTCTGAAGCTACTGAGGAGACTGTTTCTGAGAGGAGCAGGGAAAGGAATAAAGCTGAAGCTACTGAGTTGAAAAACGAGACTGTTTCAGAGAAGAGTAGGGAAGGGGATGATTCAAGCAGGAAGCCTGATTGTGATTCCACAAAGGAGCAGATTTCAAAAGAAATAAAGACTATTAAGGTCCAAACATGGACTCGTATTAGACTTTCTCTTAGTGCGATTGAGAATATGATGAGCTTTCGTGTTAAGAAGAGAAGGGACATGAAAGGTGAGCAGTTAACCAACAGTGGAGACCATCTACCTTCAATAGATGAAGAAGTATTATCAGAAGGGGAATCTGAGGAGGTCACTAAGGAAAAAGTCTCTGTTAACAAGACATCGGATGAAAGTCAGAGTGCCTCCCATAAAAAAGGTGCTCGAGGTGATAGGGTTTCTCCAGAGCCTTATTTTCCTTGGAAAGAAGAGCTGGAGTGCCTTGTTCGTGGGGGAGTGCCAAAGGATCTCAGGGGAGAGGTGCGGCTGACGGTTTTTAGTTTGTCAATCCTATTTGAAACTGATAATGTTCTTATATTAGTAAGCTGTGGTCTTTCAATTTCAGATATGGCAGGCATTTGTGGGTGTCAAGGCACGAAGAGTGGAGAGATATTATCAGGATTTGTTAGCTCAAGAAACCAGTTCTGGTGAAATCAAAGACCACAATAACTCATCTGGTGTACCCAGAAAATATCAGAGGCAGATTGAGAAGGTCAATAGATGCATGCGCCTTGGAATTTATCTTTCAATCTTTTCAATTTGTAGGTGCTACTACTTTTGCTTTGTAATGCAATCCAGATTTCTCCATTGATTAAAATTTTACATTGACTTTACAGGACATACCACGGACATTCCCAGGTCATCCTGCATTGAATGAGGATGGTAGGGAATCCTTGAAACGTTTACTTCTAGCATATGCTAGACATAATCCCTCTGTTGGTTACTGTCAGGTAATTGAAGTCTTAGTCTTTCCTCCTTTCAAATGTAATTTAGCTGATGCTTCTGATTTATTGGCTTTAATAGATGTTCTACTTTCCAACTTTACCCTACTTGTACGAATATTTTTCTCATGAGAAGAAGCCAAAAAATTATCCTGATTATAGTTACTTTTGCTTCAAGGAAATTTACCATTGGCTGTCCTTGACTTATCCTATGGCATCAGATTATTTTTATAACCTCTTCCTTCTTACAATTTTTTCACTCTTCTGCTTCAATTCTTTTGAAATTATCTCAGAGTTCTTCAGTTTTGATCTCATTTCCTTGGTTTCATCTATGTTACCCTTGTATAGAGCAGAAAAATATTAGTTGATATAAAATTTTCAGGACCTTAGACAACACCTGGATGCTCGGTTCCTGTTACATCAAGTAGCATCGACATACAAGATGTAGCTTAGCACGTGGTTCTTTCTTCTCAAATCCATTGGTGTTTGGCAATGGTATAACCATGGAAAATCAATCTTGCCCGTTTTAATCGATTTTTCACTTCTTTTTTTTTTTTTTTACATTTATTTTTTCTCTTTCCCATGTCTAAGTATTTTTTTACTGGAATTTTCTTTGCCTTTTCTTTCTATTGAAGTTGACACAGACGTCTGGTGTGTGTTTCAATTTTTCTACTCTAGCAAAAATTTGCATCATGGGCAACAGAGATTATATATGACTGTGACAATGATAGAATTACTTCAATCTTTTTAGGCTTGCTATCTTGAAAGAGTAAGAAGCTTAATGAGGCTATAGATTGTTGTTCATAGCTTTGTTGGGGTTTAATATCTTTCAAGTAATCTCAATGACTGTACATCAATTCCTAGATTGGGTCAGTCTTTTGGCCTTGAGGCAAGATTGTGTCTGAAGTTTGGAACAAAACAATAATATCTTAAAGAATGTAAAGTATTAAAAGTAGCTATATACAGTGCTGTTTGTGGAACGTAGCTGCTTGATTGAAGAGCATTAACTGTGTTGGAGTTCCTTCTGTGATTGTACTGGAGCCTGATTTACCTGGACAAGAATTTTCAAATTTTTGGACATAATCAGAACTCTGCTCCAAATAATTTTGCTAAAAGAACATGATTTTGAGTAGACTATCCAATTGGTGTAATGCACCAGCTATCACGTTGCTTCAAGAGCTTTTATCTGCCTCAAGTTTTGATTATTAGTTTAAGCTTTTATATGCTATTAAATAGTCAAATGGTGATTGGTGTTCTATCTCACCCCATAAATGTTCTTGGTCAATGCATGCATCATTGTGCTTCTGCTACATCTTGATTTCTTCTAAAAGTCTTGTTTCATTCAATCAATCTTACAATTCTTCTTGATGATGTGATAGATCTTAAGCAAATTGTGTTTACCATGGTACCAAAACTTGTGCAGGCAATGAATTTCTTTGCTGGCTTATTGCTACTCCTGATGCCAGAGGAAAATGCCTTTTGGTAGGTTCTGGAAGCTTCTCTCTCAATACCGTTCCTTATTCCCCTCCTTCCCAAGGAATTTTTTTTAATTTTTGGATGCGGCATTATTTAATTCTGGACCCATCTGTTGGTTCTTCTTATCTCTCCCTTTTGTTGCTTGTGGGGACAACTTCTTTCTCTTGTCAAGTGATTTCAGAAAATAGTGAGCTAGTAGTTGCCTCTTTTTTAGGCATTCACATTACTAGATATGATTATAGCAACATTATCTTAGTGGACTGCTTTTTTTTTTTTTTTTTAATCTCGTCAGGACCTTGGTGGGCATTATTGATGATTATTTTGAAGGATGCTATACAGAAGAAATGATTGAATCTCAGGTGCTATTCCGTTCATTCCAAGTTGCTTAAGCAAATGTCTCAAATGTTTAGCACAGCTGTCAATGTTCATTTGGATGCAGATAGATCTGGTACTCACAAAGGACTCTGCAGACTTATTTAATCTCTGTTCAAATATTCTTGTGTGTTATTAGGTGGATCAACTTGTTTTTGAGGAGTTAATCCGTGAAAGATTTCCTAAACTGGGTTTGTTTTCCTTTTGACATTTGCTCTATTGAATTTTCTTTTCATGTGATACTTTCACAATACATGACACAGTTTGGATAATCTTTTTTATTCCCTTAATTCTCGTGGTGCAGTTAATCATCTGGATTACTTGGGAGTGCAGGTGGCATGGATCTCTGGACCTTGGTTCCTATCCATTTTTGTGAATATGCTTCCTTGGGAAAGTGGTGAGGTCTATGAGGTGTAATACAGCAATTCTAAGTATTACGAGTTTACAACAATTAAAGTTGAAAACTGAGTTCTTTTCAAAAAAAAAAAAAAGTTGAAAACTGAGTTTCTGATATTATTCATTAAGTTGTTTTCTGGTTTTGCATTTGAAGATTGACTTTGATTATTTCTCTTGGTTTCTTTGTCTTCAGTGCTTCGAGTTTGGGATGTGCTCTTGTACGAAGGAAATCGTGTTATGCTATTTCGAACAGCCCTGGCGTTGATGGAGATATATGGTACTTAATTAATGTATTTATATATGATGCAGTTGAAGAGTTAAATGTGCATGATAAATTGCTTTTAATTACTCCTTTTACTGTATTTAAAGCAATGTAATAATTTCCATCTGATTTCCTGCAGGTCCTTCTTTGATTACAACTAAAGATGCTGGGGATGCTATTACTTTGTTCCAATCCCTTGCTGGCTCGACATTTGATAGCAGCCAGCTTGTTTTTACTGCATGTATGGGGTATTTGGGTGTTACTGAAGCTAGATTGCAAGAGTTGAGAGTAAAGCATAGACCTGCTGTGCAGTTGGTGGTCGAGGAAAGATCAAAAGGGGGCCGAGTATGGAAGGATTCGAAGGGGCTTGCATCTAAGTTATATAGTTTTAAGCACGACCGTGGATCGCCGAAGAAAGGTAACAAAACTACCATAGATGGAGATATATCTCATTCTGAGCCTCCTACCTCAAATCTGGATGAATTGCTAAGTGGCCTAAACTCAGAAGTAGATTCTCTACCAGATCTTCAAGAACAGGTAGCTTTCACATCTTTGTTCATAGCTCTCAACCTCTGTTGCACATTTGTACTACAGTTATGAAGTTATGGAAGTTGTTCCTCTTCTTGCTTGTTTTATTGTTGAATATCCATCTAATAGACTGTGTTTGCATAGTACTCCTATATAATAAAATGCCTCTCCGGAGCTAGTTCTTTTACCTTGTTGGTTTTAACTCTGTTGTTATCAGTGACTGCCTTTCTGGTTATGTACTCGAACATGTTAAGTATTCAATGGCTTGAGCATAATTTTAAAACATGGATAGAATATGTGCAACATATTAAGGGCAAACTACGTGCGCACTTTTTATATCTTTGTATACTCTTTTTCTTGATAATGAATTTTTGGTGGTTTCTAAATCAAATAATATTAATAATAATACTTTTAAAAAAAACATATTTATTGGTTTTCTGGAGGCTACATAATAATTTCCGACAATAATATCAATCCTTGAGATGTTGCAAGATATTAAAATCCTTAGTGGAGCATGTGAACATGGATTTTCCAATGGGTTTATACTTTTCAAATGCTTTTGTAGCTTTGTTACACAAATATGTTGGTTCAATTGAATTTCTTCTTGATTACTCCTTGTTTTAGAAGCAGATAATTGTCCTGTGTCAAAATTTAGTGAACTTGACTAAATATTTCTAATCGTAGTTGCAAAAGTCATTCAATGTAATCTAGAAATCCAGTTATAATTAGTTGGCTGACATGAATGATTCTATGCCACTCCTTTTAAAATTTCAATCATTGACAGTTCATGTGCAGGTGGATTGGATGAAGGTGGAGTTATGCAGGTTGCTGGAAGAGAAAAGATCTGCCATACTGAGGTTCGTACAATCTTTAGCATCTAGATTCCACATCCTTTTTCTCTAGTGGATCTATTGCAGATAAAGAAAAATAAAAAGCAGACATTATTAGTTACTCTAGGTCCTAACCAGATACAGCTGCAATTGTCTTCATAATTTACTCTACAGATTGTAAAATTTATATGCATGGGATTGGAGTACTAAATAGTTCATTCCTCAAAACAATAATTGATCCACCATTCTTGATTCTATTGGTCTCTGTCTGTCCCTCCCTTCTTCCCTCACCTGGAAACTGATACTTTTAAGATAAGTCTAAACAAGGATAAATGTTGCTTCTGTGAGAGAGCTATGGGTTCTCATATCAAAGAGAATTTATCAGACCCTATAGTTGACAATCAACTTGAAAAGGAGAATGACTCTTATAATGAAAATTTCTGCTGCTCCATGTCTTTTACTAATTTAATGCTATAAATATGCCTGTGGAAACTGTCATCATATCCATATGTGTGGTTCTTGTTCATTCCCAGAGCCGAGGAGCTGGAAACAGCACTTATGGAGATGGTCAGACAAGACAATCGACGGCAATTAAGTGCGAGGGTATGTTTACAGTAGAACGCATAGGAGTTTTTTTAATATCGGTTATCTTCTTTTTACCCTTATATAGTATGCCAGTTTGTTTCTTTAATAATTTCTCTTTCAGATGTGCATGCCTTGTAATTGACAGCATTTGACAAATAATTTTGATTTTATGAAGCACAACTCTGCAGGGGTTTTTTTGTGTTTGAGATACATTTATCAAAATGCATCAGGACATCATGTTCTCAACCCCAAGAACAGTAGTTGACTGGAAAATGATAAAGATGATATAAAAAACTTTATGCAAGTTTGAAGTCATTTACCAACACACCCACATTGTGATATTTTTTTTTTCTCCACCAATCAGAGCTGCGTCGGTCACTAAGAACAATAAATTAACTTTCCCACTGTAGACTGGCACTCAACGTGCTTGAAAGATTTAAAAATGTCATTTACAATTCTGCAGATTGAGCAATTGGAGGAAGAGGTAGCTGATCTACGTGAAGCCCTTGCTGATAAGAAGGAACAAGAATCTGCAATGCTTCAGGTTCGACTCAGTTGATTTGTGCTCTCTCTAATGTCTTTTGGAGAAGAATGACCTTATTTCTTCTCGCTATGGATCCTGTTGTTATATGTAGATTACTCATATGTGTTGTAGGTTCTTATTCGAATAGAGCAAGAACAAAGGGTAGCTGAGGATGCTCGCAGAAGTGCAGAGGAAGATGCGGCAGCTCAGAAATATGCAGTTCATGTGCTTGAGGTTTGTTGTCCTGGTTATTTTTTCTATGTTTTGGATAATATTATGTTTCTGCTTTTGGTAAGAAAAAAGAACTTTGAGGAGGCATTTCTGTTTTATTAGATTCTCCTAATTTTTCAAGGATAACATAAATCCTAAGAGATTTGCTCATATAGGAACTTATTTTAATTCGAGCACATTATCTTGGTCACTGCAACAATTTTGGCTCAATGTGCTTCCTGTATTTTTATCTGGCACGGCTCCTCTGTTAGAAAGTTTTGAGGCAAGAAACGTGATTGGTAGAAGTCATTTAACTTGATCTAGAGTTTCCTTGAAGTTTGAATTTAATTTTATTACGATTATATTTTCTCTGATGGGATGGTGAAGAGAGGTTTGTCAACTGTAGTTTGAATGTCTCCAAAATATTCATTAATATCCATAAAACCAAGGGTTTTTCTCTTCTCTTTGGTTTAAATCCACATGGCTCCTGCATAACTCCTCCAACATATTCCTTAATATCCAAGAAAATCAATTGCTGTTTTACTTTAATTTGATTAAATCCTCATGCCTCTAGTGGCTAATGCATGATCATGAGAACATTATTTGATGGGACAATTAAACTCCTTACTTGGAAGGTTTTCTCAAATGTTGTCATTTGGAATCTTCTTTACATCACTTCTAAAAGATATATATGCAGGAAAAATATGGGAAGGCTACGGCATCACTTGCACAGATGGAGAAAAGGGTGGTTATGGCGGAATCTATGTTGGAGGCTACTTTGCAATATCAATCTGGACAAGCAAAAGTAACATCTTCTCCGAGGTATATGAGAAATTTATTAGACAACATATCTTCTTCTATGTTCAATTTAATTATGATTTTGGTAATTTAATTTTGTAGATTGATTCATTTTCTGGGGCTACATAGAAATCAATACCACTGCTCTTTTACGATTACTCTTCATAACAATCTGCCAACTGTCAATAACAACTTGAACATCTCGGTAATCCTTGAGAGTGCCACTAGAAAAAAAAAAAATGGGTGACTGAATTTACCAGAACTTTTATTACACCTTAGTTAATATTAATAACCAAAAAATAGAAATGAAGGGAACTTTGATATCCACTAGAACTTTTGAAGGCTCCATTCTTTACAGTAATTTTTTTTTTTTGTTGGCAATTAAACTTTACATTTGAGTATGTGGAATGTATTTGGCCTTAGATAATACTCATATCTAGTTAATGTTAGAGCAGTCACAGATATACAGATCAAACGTTTGACTGAATACAGATATCTACTTTGTTTCCTTCTTATTTTATATTTTCTCTACACAACATGCATTTATTGGCCGGCGCTCACCTTCTCATAATGCATATGGTTTATAGTAAATTTAGAAGAAAGAACTGATGAAAGATGTGTAATATTATAACATGTGTAGCATAGTGGAAGTTTGATCTACCAAACATCTGGAAATTACTTCACTGTCATACTTAGTGCACTAGAGAACTTCAATTTAGACTAAAA
Source organism: Xanthoceras sorbifolium (assembly GCA_003430845.1). NCBI lineage: Eukaryota > Viridiplantae > Streptophyta > Magnoliopsida > Sapindales > Sapindaceae > Xanthoceras > Xanthoceras sorbifolium. The sequence continues at coordinate 28,040,492 of CM010612.1, forward strand.
TATGAATGAATTCAATCTCTTTTCATCTTCCTTCTCTTCCCTCTGTCTCTCTCATTTTGTTTTTGGTGATATCTTTCTGTGAAATTGATGTTTTCTACTTGATTTTCTCTGAGGAAATCACATGGAACTATGACTTTGCCGTACGATAAGGTTGCAAAACTGTACAAGCATTTTCTGTGTACCATGTGATCTCTATCATTGCATTCACTCTTTTTCGTTACATTCAATTCTCTCTTTACAACTAAGTGGACATTGTGCCTAAAGGGAGATTGTGATTGTGTGTGTTTGCACGTGTACCTTGTATAAATGATGTCAGCACATAGATACATCATTTATATGCAATTGGAAAATGCTTGAGGTCGAAATTGGGGCCTGATAGGGCTAGTGTGTTTGCCAGGTCTCTGCAAAAACAAGGCTCCACAGTTGACAGCCCCAAAAGAAGGACCGGCTTATTTGGACTTGGCTGGCGTGACAGAAACAAGGTAAATCTTCTTACATTCTTATCACTTATTTTCTGGTCATTGTTATATGCAGAAATGGAGCGTAATTGAGTACAGATTAAAGAGGTTGTCAAATCTACTCTGGGAGTATTCACTACTAGTTAAATGACAGTTTGATGGCATTTTCTTTTCTGTTTATTCAATTCTGTGAGGCAGAATATAACTTATTACCCCAAGTTTCCATGATCTAATTAATAGGTAGATTTTCAATAACTAGGCATGTTGTTATGCATATGCTTGTTTTGTGTTGTCAAGCTTTGTCAATTTATACGATTGCATTTGACAGGGCAAACAAACTAATGGTGAGGAGTCCACAGACGGTAAATCCACCATTGAGAAAACAAACTCAAGCAATTTACAGAAAGAAACTGATGCCAAAGAACAGGAACCATAGGACAGTAAAGAAATTGAGGATAAAGAACGGGAACTTTAGTGGCCATTATTAAGTTTAGTTTCAATGCCGTGACATTTCTTGAATTTCCGCCCCCTACCACTCAAGAATTCACTGTCCTCTATTTGTTGTGGTTGATCACTTCCATAGTTCCCTTGTTGTAACTATAACACTAGTGATTAAGTTTAAGGGAGCCATCTACATGTATAAAAGACAACTCTAGTAGTTACATCAATTTTCAATTTTTTTTTTTTTTACCTTGTAGATGTAGACAATCAATTGTATAGTACCGTAATTTAGAACAATCAAAGAGGAAAATTGGAAAGAGTAATTTCATTTGTAACTTTTGCCCTCGGTCTTTTCACAGTTTCCTTTTGCAAAATGTTTGTGGAACTTGAGCTAATTATACAACTACGACCGACCATCATCATTTTCATGTGTGTACTTGAAACCAACTTTCTGTGATTAAGCGTTTCCAAGAATTAGCTATTCCTAGTAGCTATATACGCTTCTCCTGGATATGTTTCAATGTATTTGAGATCATTTCCTTTAATATTGTGGTCCCTTATCGTGCTATATTATTTCCATTAGGCGCTCACAAACCAGAATCCAGAAACCACTTTTACAATAGCAGAAGTGCAGTAACTTTTCCAGCCAATTTGCTTCTTAGATATGAAGAAATCGTTTTCATTACGATTATTGGCAACATAATCCAGTAGAGCTAATTTTGAATACACAACACAATCCAACAAGATTGAAATTATAGTAGGGCAGAAAAAAAATTGGGATTTACCATATCAAGGAAAATCACTACATCGCGGTGAGGGGATTTGATTACCGGAAATGCAACAAGCTGGGGTTACATTACATTCATGAAAAAAAGGAGGTAACTGATATACTCTATTAACAAGTGCGATAAATGTGAAGAGGAAAAACGCACCCATTATTTGATTTTATACAAAATTTAATAAGATGTTCTTGTGCAGCTATCAAGCATTGTGCTCACTCAATTAGGTTGACAAAGACTACAATTCATATGATATGATATGCATACCAAACTTAACAGGCTTTCTCAAACAATTTCGGCAACTGGCAGGCATGAGAGCTGCCCAGTCAATATTAGGAATTTCAAGCAAAATCTTGAAGCTGTGTAGAGTGTAGACAACAGCATTCTCAACTTAACCTTCTGGCTCGATCTCTTTCAGATCCACTACCGCCACCACTGAGCTTTCTGTCCCTGTCCCTCTTTGTCCTCGGAGGAGTAAGAGGGGCAAGGCGGGAGCTTTCGTCCAGCTGTGTATCAGGATCGTATTTTTGTGAAGCTAGGTAATTCAAAGCAGTGACAACATCAGCAATAACTGGTCGCATATTAGGCTGCTCATGGACGCACATTGCTGCCACTGCAAGAGCTTGGTACAAGCCCCTCGATGGATATTGACCTTGGAGCTCAGGATCAGCGATATGTGAGAATGTTCTTCGATCTTTGAACAAGGGTCTTGCCTGCCATGAATGCAAGATTAAGGCAACATTTGCATAACTTATATATAGTTAATTCTTTTTGTTGTTAAATTTTTCGATCATGTTTTTATCATCAACATGCAGGAACTAGTCATTTTTAAAATGAGGAATTTTACAAACTATGTATTTCAAATTTTAAACAATAATGAACACGCCTTAATATTTTGGTTCTGTTTGCTTACCCATGCAACCAGATTTTGCTCCCCAGCAGCTTTGGAATTGTCGATTGCTTTCCTGCCTGAGATGATTTCCAGAAGAACAACACCAAAACTATAGACATCTGATTTTAAAGTCAGTTGACCTGTCATTGCGTACTCTGGAGCACAGTATCCATAGGTGCCCATAACCCTTGTAGATACATGGGTGTTATCACCAACAGGCCCCAGTTTGGCCAAGCCAAAATCAGATAGCTTGGGATGATACCCTTCACCAAGCAAAATGTTCGAGCATTTCAAGTCTCTGTATATAACAGGGGGGTTAGCTTTGTCATGCAAATACTCCAATCCCCTTGCTGCCCCAGCTGCTATTTTCATTCTTGTATTCCAATCAAGTCGTTTCTTACCAGGTGAAATATCTGTAAAACAAGAACAAGATACCTGACATGAAACCAGAGCAAAAAGGGTAAAAATAATGGATACTAAAACAAGCGATTTACATGTAAGATTTGATACCATCTAAATGGTCTTCCAAAGATCCTAGAGGCATATATTCGTAAACTAACAGCCTTTGATCTCCATCAGCACAATAACCAATCAGATTAACAAGGTGAGGGTGATGAAGTAAGCTTAACATCAGTACTTCAACAAGGAATTCCCTGTTCCCCTGCAACCCGTTACGATTGAGTTGCTTGATTGCTACAACCTAAACCAAAACACAAAGCAGAAGTTTCCAACTGTCAACTTATCTCATATATGAAATCCAGAAAATCACAACATAATAACAGAAAACATAGATATTGGCATCGGAAGCTCTACACTCTTTTATAAACAGCTCTAATATTTACAGTTGACTAACCTGATTGATACTTTCTAAATACCCTTTATAAACTCTACCAAAACCTCCCTCACCCAAAAGACATTCTGCTCTGAAATTCTTAGTTGCAGTTGCCAACTCATGAAATGCAAGTGTCTGGGCTGCAATGTGATCTGACCCTCCATCTTTAGATGCCTCCTTAACACTCCAGGACGAAACCGTCTTGAGTTTCTCTGAAAACAAGAGGGAAAAAAAGTTATAGCTACCACCAAAGCAACAATTTGACTGCAAAACACATGAATCAAGAAGCAGCTGAGGTGGAATTTTTTCAGTGAACCAAATCAAATGGATTTTATATAGTCAACAGCATCAGTCCCTATTTTTGATTTAATCCATGAGGCACACCACGAATTCAAGCCATAAATACCATCATATAAGAAGTAACTAAGTAAAAAACATATCCCAATAGCTGGTTCTTTACGTTTGATTCACCACTCTCAAGATTCAAATCAAGAGATTAAATTCATCAATGGTATTTGGGTAAAAAAATAGACTGCATAGAAGTTTATCAGCAAGAAATCCTATAACCTATAACAAGAAAACACTACCCAGAATTCAAACTAACACAGAAAACTCAACCAATACTACTTCCAAACATTTTTTTTTTTGTGTGTGCATTAGCATAACAACAAACACAACCCAATCAACAATTTCTGATCAATCCACCACAACAAACACAGATAAGAATATAAAGACAGATACCACCAAAGGAAGAATTAAAATAAAATCATAATAGATATAGAAGCAAAGCAAGGGTCACATATTTTCAACTTTTGACCAAGCTATTTTTTTGCACTATATACGTGAATTAATATGAACCTGAAGTGGAACTACTGATCCGATCAACAGGCCTCTGGTTCATCTTCATTTTTCTCTTAGACTTGTCCTTTTTGTTTGAATTCCCAGAACATGGAATCCAACCCATGTTTTTGTTTCTCTAAAACAACACACTCGTTTAAAAAAATCTGTACAATACAAGAATTACTCACATCTAACAACACATATACATATACATATATATCACAAGAGAGAGAGAGAGAGAGAGAGAGAGATCAAGAACAAAAGTGATTCTGTTTTTGCAGAACAAAAAAAACTAAAAGCAGACAAACCCAACAAAACAAATAGTCCAACTACTACACATAGAACTCGCCAATGGAAATAGAAGCCGACCAGCTCTTGTTCTTCTATCGTCTTATGTTTCATGTAACGTTTACTTTTTTTTATTTTTTTATTTTTTTTTTTCCACTTTCAAAAATTCGTGATTGGCACAACACAAACTTCTTATTTTGACTCTTTCTCTTCTTTTCACGCTGCAAACGGTGTCGTATCCTTTGATTGAGGAATCCTAGCATACAAATCAGTCAGACCCAGAAAGTTGGTCTATCCTTCTATCACTGGTTGTGCAAACAGTCAAACACAGGACCATAAATTGTGATGATATCTTTTAAATAAAATATATATAAAAAAATAATAAATAACACAGAATCTAAATAAAGTTTATGAAATTACATTTTCATTTAAAATTTATAAAAATTTATACTGAATTTTTTTAATATTAAATTTGACCATTAAGAAGTAAAATTAATAACTTAAAAAAAATAATAATAAATATATTATGAATAATAAATTTATATAAATTTTAATTATCATTCATTAAATTTTAAGTGTTATTTATTTATAAAAAATAAAAAGTAAAGTCAAGGTGGGGCCTATTTGATGATGATTGGAAATATATATATGCACACGTGGAGGTTGTGGTGTATGAGAAAAGTACTGTAGTTTTCCCTCTTGTCAGTAAATAATTATTGCATTATTGTTGGTTTGACAGCTGGTAATGATGACTTGAACGGCGAAATCAAACACCCGCCATTTTATTCCAAATGTTCAGCTCTGCTAATTTGAACATTTTAATAATAATTAATTAACACAAGAAAATTCAAAAAAATAATAATTATAATTAAAAAAAATTGTTAAATTTTATTCTTCACCACTGTGATGTTAGTGAAGCAGGGAACATGGCAACAATATTTTACATAACCTTAAATCAAAATTTAATGTTTGTAACATGTAACAAAAGGCCTATATTATTTAATGTGCAAATTTTATTCTCGTTCCTAAATTTTAAATAATTATCAATTTATTAATACAATTTCTTTTATTGTACTCATAGTTCTTAAGTTTCTATAAATGTATTAATTTGATCCATCTATTCGAATCTCTTTATTAATTGTGTGAGATTTAATTGTTAAAAAATAAGTCAAATGGATTAAATTGATATATTTATAAAAATTTAGGATGTATGGGTATTAATAAAAAAGTTTGTATGAAAAAAATTAATAATTTACTAAAAATTAGGGATGAAAATGAAATTTACCCACTACGTAATTGGTTTCAACGTGCTGATTTCTCCTAATCCAAGAAATGGTCGAAACCGCCTTTACAATACCAAAAAACTTTAATAGGAATACTCTAGATTGATGCCTAACGTCATTTGATATGCTTATACGATGATATAATTTAGAATTTAAATTTACACGAAAATATATACATTACGTGATTTTATTAGATGAACGTACCATTGATATTTTATTGTTTGTTCTATTAAAAATTTTCTTGCTGAACAATAGAAATACATAAAATTTAAAATCTCAAAGAAGTTTCTTAACAATCAAAACCATTCAAGTTCCTCTATTTCTAACCCAAAACTCACAATAGATTAATAAAATTTTCATGTAATAGATAACTTGGTCAACTTTATATAGTGAACTAGGCAACTAACTAGGCTCCAGATATGTATTACATTCTTTTGCTTGAAAATCAGGAATCTGTCAAAATTAATTACTAAATATATTGTCCGAATATCTACTCTCATAATAAGGGACAGAAAACTATTCATACTTGCTAGTAAACACGGATTGTGAAACTTAAACCCACATTACTAAAATAGAATGAATGTACACTAACCACTTGAACTATGAGTTAACGTACAGATTCCTCACTCTTTAGACTATATTTTATGGACTCTTTAGTGTGTGTGTATATATATATATAGGGTTGGTCAATATTTTGTGCAGATTCCACATGCATTTGGCAGTTTTGAGGAAGAAAACATGATCCAAAACAATCATATATATGATAATACCATCACTACATTTTTTTATATTATTATTATTAATAAGCAGTCTGTTAAAATATCCAAATGTTCCCTTAACAACCATGCATTTCTGCATAAACAAATAGTCTGCTATTCAATATTCAAAGTTCTGTAGATCTATTAAAAAAAATAATAATAAAATTATCTGTAGATCTATTCAAATATCAGTCCCTTTCTTTTTCACTTCTTTTGTTTGTTTGTTTGTTTTGTATGACTACTCTCTGAGCAACATTCTCTGGTTGTTTATGCATAGCCATTAGTGTTTATGTGAGTGTGTTTTTGATATTGTATCAGAAGCATTTTCAATAATTACATGTCTATTTTGTAATGCTTTGTCAGTTTGTTGGAATGGACCAAAACATTTTCTTGAGATAAAACAAATCAATTGAATGCTCTTCATTAATCACTTTTAAATGCTCTCATGAAAATATTTTTGGCTCAAAAGAATGGAGTAGACAAGAAATGGAAGTCAACGGTCTTTCAACTATTTTTGAGTTACACAGTCCAAACTCAACCAGAAGAAAGTTTCAGATCCACCCTTTTCAAATTTGACATAAAGAGTTCCTTCTGCTGATGATCGAACCATTACTGATATTTAGGACAACAAAAACTATGTTTCAGAAAGATACAACAGCAGCTTGCATGTAGAATCTCCAGTATAAGATTTATTGAACAGCTTGCACTCTGGAGCTGCCTGCAAATGTTATTAAGATGGGAAGAAACTAAAAGAGCAAAGATAAGTTACATATATTTCGATGAGGATAGACAAGTTTACTTATTGTATGAAGCGGAAGGCAGATAAAAATTGTATCATAAGCCAGAGGCCTGCAAATAATATGAGAAAGATAAGCGGTCAACTACGTTCGTTTCAATATTTTGAATTACCCCATATAAAACTGTCTTCATCAAGAAGCCTTCACATCTGATTCACAGGAAGAGCATATGGCAATGTGCTAGATCAATCATGGAAGACTTCATAATTGCTTCAGCTTTTAGCTCAAATGCCACTGAACTCTTTCTGACATACTTTTGTCAGATCAATTGTCGGTGGATAACAGCAGCTTCTTGGTTTGTTATTACGGTTTATTCTTTACTAGCAGGGGCCAATGAATCTGGTTCAGAGGCCACTGGATTTGTGCTCCTGAGAGGCATCTCATGATTATGCTTTCCCTCGTATGTAGTGATATAAGCTCTTGGATCATCTGATGCTTGTTCTACATGCTTGCGCACGTTGCACTTTAGATTTGTACATCTATAGTAACTTCTGCAAGATATAGATTACAACATGTGTGAGAATCTGAGGCAATGAAAGTGGTAATCACAAAATTACTAGTGTGTTGGATCTGTGATTACTACAATTGATTATATAATGTGTTGGTAACAATTCAAGGAAGGGCACTGATTACAGATATAAAGAGATTCATGTAATATTCGCGTAAATCTCATGGCTATAATAGTGAGGGATGGAGGAGGGGATTGAAGAGTAGTCGGACAAACAAAAGTGCAATCACACCTTTCCTCAAACGTTTCATACATTGATTAGAAATAACCTAATTCTAGCATCAATAATAATACTTGAATCACGACACAAATTTATGAATTTTCACAGGAATAAGATGGCACAAAATGGAAATGACCAAAAGACTCAGAAAATAACCCATTATATATAGTCATGAGGTCTCAACCTGGGATAAGGATTTCCCTTCACAACCTTCTGCCCATATTTTCTCCAGCGAAAGCCATCACTCAAAATCTCAGAATCTGTGGAATTTTGCACCACAATTCGGGGCTCTTGTATGCTCTCATCTAATACGCTTGCTTCATTGGATTGGTTCTCACTTTTCCTGAGAAAACATAACATAAACTTTAAGAACAATTAGAATAGCAATGTGCATGGTAAAATGGAAAAAAGAAAAAACCAAGATATGTTAAACCTCACTCATTTTTATATGGTGAAAGACTTTGATAGGAGAAACAGACATAAATTAGCATAAAACTAGCTTCTTTTACTTTTGTAATAAGAAAACTTTTTTTTCATTCTAAAAACGTGAAATCCGTTATTCCAAAATTATTCATTCCCTCGACAAATCCAAGGAGCATAGGCATGGTAACATATTTTCGTTAACCTTTTATATGTTTCCACCTAGTTTTATACCTTCTCTTGTTTCTGGGTTCATCATCCTCTCCTTCCAGCAACTTCCTTCCATTATCACATTCCCCACTAAGGCCACAAGAATTATCAGAGATTCTAAAGCCAGCAGTGTTTGCTCCAGTTGCAATTGGATCATAAGGTGGAGGAGCCTTGGCTTGATACGTCGAATGTGCCAATAATCCTACTTCATTCTGATTTTCAACTCTACCTTCCGAGCTTTCATTTAGATGATTATTCCACCCTGGGTTGTTGGTGTCTTGACCAGTACCATCAGATACTAATCCTATCCCTTGTGTCCCGGATGAGCTCCGCTTCGGAGGCTGAGGCTTTGGATGGTTGTGTTCACCCTTGTAGACAATTTCTGCAATCTGCCCATCAAATGATCTTTCAACCTTCTTTTTCACAGGACAATTTGGGTGCGTGCACTTATAATAACTTCTTGGGTACTCACTTCCTTTGACTTGTTTTTGCCCATATTTCCTCCAATTATAGCCATCATATGAAGGTCGATCACCAGCTGCAGCTGGTATATTTTTTGGATCCTCCTCCAGGTTCTGAGATGCCATCTTTGAGGATTCAATTGTCTGATCTGTTTCTTTAACCGCTGGCATAATCTGGTTAAGGTTTGAGCTACTCTGGGATCTCAAATTGTGTTTATCTTGGCTTGGATGTTGAACACGAGCCTCAACTGATTGCTGTGTATGTTGATGACAAGTATTAAAGTTTCCCTGGTCAAAACAAAAACAAAAGAATTATCTCACGCTTCAGACTTGCAGAAAAAGAAGAAGATGTTATACAATTTATCTTCATGTATTAACATGTTTATGCACAAAACCATGGTCCATGGGTTCCTGGAGGACAGAGCTCAGGTGGTAGAATTAGAAAACATAAACTTTAACAGACTTGACTGTACTATGCAGGAAATCAAGAAGGCATGCCATCCGATCAACAAGCTCACAGAACTTAGCTACTGACCATATTAGCCAAGAGAGAAACTGTCGACTTTGACACGAGCTTCGCCAGTGGTTTATATACCACAGTGGGTTTGCAATCTGATTTCAAAACTTTATCAGATGAATTACTAATTGCTGTTCTGGAGAGCTCGGCCTGATCTGGTGGAGCACGATTTGCCATTGGCTTAAACCTCACTGTTTTTGGCTTAATAGCCACAACTGCAGCTTCAGAGCACACATTAGGGGGTGAGGCATTGATGGCACCTGCAAGGAGCTCTGAGAAAGGCCCAAAAGTAGAACAAGTAGGTCTCGAAGGTACTGGTTTAGCTATAGCGATTCTTTCTGCTTCTTTGATCTCCATTTTCGATGACAGTATTAAACGCCAATTGCATACTATTGGCGCATTATAAGGCAGAAGAAAATGAAGGAAAACATGGAGTTCTGATCACCTTGCACTCTTAACCCTCAGTTATCAAGACAACAGAAGGAATTTAAAAGCGCAATCAGCAGGCAACTGGATTATCACTTTTGGTTGACGATTCCAGCAATGCAAAGCTCAAAATCTACGTCAAACCTGCATCGTACTGAGGTTATTGATACTTAATATACAGAAAGATATTAACACGTCGTTTAAATCATAGTATGCATTAATATATCAAATAACCAAATTACACACACCCTGATCTAACACCGTAAATACTCTATTTTAGAATGATGTAGAAAAAATAAGCATTAGGCTGCATCTGGATAGAGACAATAGAAATGATATAGTCCTAAGGAACCCCTCTGCTCTCAGGTTTTTGTTGATATTTCAGGGAAGGAAAAGGCAAACGGGCAGTTAAACCATCAAATAACTTCCCAATTGGATGGAAGAAAGTGAAAGCAGGTTACACTATCGAACAAACAGCCATTGCAGAATACCACACCAACAAAAGTAAAGATAACCAAAAGGAAATAGTGGACGAATAGCCAACACATTTCCAGAAACCTTTCTCTACAATCTTCGGACGTCTGCTGCATTCTCAACCGAACCTGTTTTCTTTCAAACACAAGACTTCCAAGATAGATGTCGCAAAATAACTTACAAATTCTAGCCATGTTATAAACCAACAGGAATAGTTATGATATTTTTCATCCTACACAGTAAGATAGCTTCTCATTGCTAGCACTAATTCACCATATCCTCAATGTTCTTCGAGAAAGCTTCGAGCCTAATTTATTTTTTTAGGCTTCTGCTATATACTTTACCGATAATATTAAACATGACCCTTTAAGATTCTCAATAGGGTTGGTCAGCACTAGATGATTATCAAACGTTGAAGCACCTCGTATCACTTCCTGAATTCATCGGTCTTATGACCTGTAAATCAATTTGCATCATCTCCCGAAAGCTTCCCAGCTACAACTACCTTGGATTATCTCATATATATGATTGCAGATCTCCAAATCTTGAAATTGGACACACTTCTAACCTCAATAGTTAATATAATCTTTCTCTTTGGAACTAAATAGACAAAAGGGAAAAAAAAATGTGCAGTCAACACACATGGAAAGTTCTGAAGTAACCAGATTTAAACAGACATCTTTTTAATTCTACTTCAATCAATCAATAAAACTCAGACACTCCATCTAAAATCTACTACAATCCATTAATCTTATCAAAACAAAACTCAAAAAAGAAAAATTAACATGTACAAAAGAAAAAAACACCCAGATTATGAAGATGGTATATAATCTGAAGGTTGTCATATTAAAATTTTTAAAAAATTATACATAAAAGAAAAACCCTAAAAATAGCAACCTCTAAAGCAACCAAAAACATATCATAGGACTTATCCAGACAATATTTACTTGAAGAAGTCAACAAAAAAAAAAAATTGGAAAGGAAGTGGAAACTAACCAGAATGGAAATGACTAACAAACTAAGAAGAAGCTGGCTTGCTTCTATCAAATCCCATCTACTTCTCACCTTATATCAATTCACTATACAACCTGCATTATAAAACCCAAAAAACAACTAAAAAATGGTAGTAGCAAAAGGTGTCACCAGTACAAAAACTTGACCTCCAACCACTGAACAAAGGAAGAAAACCAAGTTTACGTTCACTTGGGTTCAGTATCTTGGAAAAAAAAAATTGTCTTTATCAAACTAAAACCAACTATTCACTGGTGCTATAAGGATTCCAAACAGTAACCTTTATATATAAAAATTTACATAAGAGAGAAAGAGAGAAAATGATATTTCAAGGCCTCAGGTCTGGTCTGCAACAAGAAAGTGGGGCATTTCATAGTTTTGACAGAAGAAAATAAATGAAATAAAATTGTTTTTAAGAATTATGTTATCATTTTATAATTAGTTTTTTTTTTTTTTTTGTTGGATTTAGTAATAAGAGTTTTGTCTGTAAAATTGAATGTGATTGGGTAGGCATTGGAGACAAAGCCAAAGCTATATATTATGTGAATATAGTACGGCCAACTAACTGTCTCTGTTTCTCTTTTGACTCTCTGATAGTCTGATATGATATCACTAATTACAGGAACAATATTGGCGCGTGTAATTACACCGCGATGCAAAAAAACAGAGAGGGCAAATATGCAAAGGGCTGATCAGGAGGGCAAAAGAGTCATTAGGGCTTTTTGGGTAACTCCTTGTTTGGATGTTGGGGTTGGGGACCCTCTTTGTCAACAAAACTTCTACTGAAAAATAGAAATGAATGCGATTTGTGGTACTTGAAGAATTCAAGAGTTGACAAAGAAGCAAGTAAACATGTTTTTGTTAATTTTTATTTTTTCTTTGATGCATGACAAGAAAAACACTTGAATAGTAATATTTTGTGTGTGTGTGTATATATAGAGAGAGAAAGAGAGAGATAAGTCTTTGTTGAATTACCATTGGTTTAAGAAGAAAGTCTTCATCATTGTCCAATGTGATTCGATAGTAAAGACACTCATTCAGTTTCACAATGTTCCGGTTCGAATCGCAAAGTCTTTGCTGAATTAGGGCACTCATTGCTCCAAGAAGAAAGTCTTTACCATCGTCCAATGTGATTCGGTAATAAGAGTATTCATTTAGTTTGCTAATGTTCTTGTTCGAATTGTTACGTGCCTAACAAAAAACCAATGATACATAGAGTAGTTTAATCGCGTGTATATATATATAAACACATTACATTGTTGAAACAAGTATTTGACAAATTACAAAAAATTAATAATCCTGAATTATTTATGTAATTCATAAAATGTTTTTATCTATTTAGACTAATAAACCCAAAAAAAAAAAGCTTCAAATCTGTAAATTATTTATATGGGCAGGATCGGCAGCCCCTAAAAATTACATAAATTGTTACACAATTTATTGATCCTTATATTATAATGAATTGAATGGTTAAGATGCACTCATACTTTTAATTGCAATCACATTAGTGCACTTCAAATAAATGTATTCTCTCTCCTATCTTGTAATTAATAAACCATTTAATAATTATTTCTCTCTTTTATCTCTCTGAGTATTATTTTCTCTCATATTTATCACCTTGTATAAATTTATATTCATAAATTCATTTTTCTTTCTTTTCTCTACCAGATAGTATTTTTTTTTTTCATACTCCTATTTAGAGTAAGTTTATCCCCATAAATACAATTTTAATGTAGTCAACTCTTTTTTTATTCAAATACTCATCATAACTTGTTAGAAGAGCAATCATCATACCTTAATAAAAACATACAATATTTTATTTTTAAAATTTAAATTATAAATTTATAGAAATAAAAATTGATAAAATATTTGTTTTTTTTTTCTTTTTTGAAAGAGAAAAATTTATTACTAGCTTGTATGTTTAAAAAAGTTCTTGCTTTTTAAAATTAAAAAATAGGCTTAGCTTAGCACTGATTTTAATAAAAATGGTGCTTTTATAGTTTTATTTTATTTAACCAAATTAAAAGTTGGTAAGAAAATAGGATGAGAGTATTAAAATATGAAAAAAATGTTAAAAATGGGAGACAAGAAAAAGAAATAATTATTAAATATTTTATTAATTATAAGAGAGGAGAGGGAATAAAGTAAAGAAGAGAAAAAAAACAGATGTATTTAAAATGTATTAAAGTGATTGCAATTAAAAGTATGAATGCATCTCAACCATTCAATTCATTATAATCTAAGAATCAATAAATTGTGTAACAATCTATGTAATTTTTAGGAACTGCCGATTCTGCCCCTTATTTATAATAAGTAACTAGTGAGTTGTCACTCACTATTGGATAATATTCAATTAAGTATAATTTGAAAATACAACAAAAGTTGAAATGGAAAGTGAGGGGGGCTTTTGGTCAAATCTTGAACGGAGAAATGAATTGCAAGTAGTAATCAACCAAAGCTGAATTAACTGTGTGGCTCAATAGTTATTTATGACTTTCACAATTTTAAGCCAATCCTTTTGAAGAGTACTTGATATTGAATTTTGTCATAATTGAAAATTTACACCGACAGAAAGCCATCTTTATTGAAATTTACGTGAGACGGTCTCATTACGTTGCCAATAATCGGATTCATCCACTATAGTCTAATGTAATTAGAAGGTAAACTTCTCTTTCAATAAGCTTTTGACACTCAAAAATCCCCCCTAGTTGAACACTAATTAATTGTATAATTTTATAATTCAATATCTAAAAAGTATCTAAAGTATTTTTAATTAATTAATATAAATAATATATATATATATATATAAACTTTATAGAAGGATATACCACCCATCATGTGTTTTTGTACAAATCATCTCAAATGTTTTTTTTTTTAAATCTTGAAAAATAATTTGACCCAATCTAATTAAATCAATAAAAACAAAAATAAAAAATATGTTGCTTAATTACTTGAAAAATGCTTATAATACATTTTAAAAAAAAGTAAATGTAAAAAAAAAAAAAAAAAATAGGATACAATAAATCAATAATGAATTGATGGTGAGGATTGAATGTTGTATCCAAAACCACTACTTTGATGTGGCAGCGGTTGTGAGGCATGAGAGAAGGGATATTATGTATTATTAATAAATCATTTATTTATTTATTTTTTGAGAAGTAGTTGGGATTTGGAAAGTTAGTTGGGGGCAGATGCAGACACGTGAGAAGTGTCCCCTCCAACTTCCAAACTGAAATTCCAACACTATGACTGGTAGCTGCGTTACCCTCCACACGTGCCACTGCCACTCTCATTTTTTCTTTAATTATTGGGAAATTTTAGTTTTCTCTTCCCAGTGATTGGTTTTTCATTTTTTTTTTAACGATATTTTTATTTTTTTCTCCAATGACCTTTAAATTATTAAAAATTAATCAATTCAATCCATCCGTTATGTTTTGAGAGGTATTTTAATCTTAATACATTAATATATAAAAGAGATTAAAATTGATGGATTTCCAATAATTAAGGGTGAGAAAAACTAAAAATACATATATTGTTAAAAAATAATAAAAAAATAATTGTTTAGGGATCAAGACTCAATTTTCCTTTAATTATTTCTTTTTTATGTCTATGAAATTTTTTATGGTATATTAACATCATACGTTAGTCTACTAAGTCTAGAATACATTTTATATATATATATATATATTATATCTATCTTTCATTTGATGTGACGTGTTAATAAATGTGATGATTATCATATACGTAACCTAAATTAAACGGAAACTATAATGTGTGCACATATGTATTCTAAATTTTTCTCCGATCACAATAAAGTTCTTCGCGGAATCAATGTAAAAGGTTGACACAATTGACATATCAAAGCATTCCAAAATCAGCCACGTGCCAACTCTAGCTATGTTTTTTTCAATTAATTAATCTGCTAATTGGAGTTATTGAAAATGATTAGCATTTTGGCTATTTGAATCAATAATAAATTTATCCAAAATAATGGGAAGAAATAATTTATCAAATATCAAATTATTGGTTCTAAAGTATATTCATTCGTAATTCAAGTGATTAGTAGACCTCCCTTCCACTTTAGTGATAAGGGTTCAATTTTGAATAAATATCCGGAATGATTGATCTTAGCATATATATATATATATATATATATAGGGTGAATTGCACTCAAGTACCCTGACTTTTATTATAATTGCACGCTTAATGCCAGTTTTGCCATAATTGCACTCTAGTACCTTGTAATCCGTTGACCACCGTTAGGGTAACGGTTGACCAAACGGATTCAGGGGTAAAATGGTCTTTTACTTTTAAATTTATTTTAAAAAAATTTAAAAAATCATCCAACCAATAAGAACATGGCACGTCATATTTTAATTAATTAAAATTTTTTTTTTAAAAAAAACCAAATAAAAAAAAAAAAAATTTCGAAGAACACGAACCCAGATCTGGGTTCGTGCTCTAACCCAGATTTCTGGGTTCGCGTTCGAACCCAGCTGGGTTCGCTGGGTTCGATCGCGAACCCAGCAGCTGGGTTCGCAATCGAACCCAGCTGGGTTCGAACGCGAACCCAGCTGGGTTCGCAATCGAACCCAGCTGGGTTCGAACGCGAACCCAGCTGGGTTCGACTGGGTTCGCGATCGAACCCAGCTGGGTTCGACTGGGTTCGCGATCGAACCCAGCTGGGTTCGATCGCGAACCCAGTTCATCTGGGTTCGAAGATCTGATTTTTAATTTTTTTTTTTTTTTTTCCATTGAGGGCATTCTCGTCATTTTTCCTGAATCCGTTTGGTCAACCGTTACCCTAACGGTGGTCAACGGATTACAGGATAGTAAAGTGCAATTATGGCAAAACTGGTATTAAACGTGCAATTATAATAAAAGTCAGGGTACTTGAGTACAATTCACCCATATATTATATATATAAATTAAAACAAAAAATCAGATTTAATATAATAAGATAATATTAATATGGTTGAGCAGTTTCCTTCATTTATGTAATAATGATTCGAGTGTCACGTTTATTAAGATTTTGATAAATTTTTAACCTAACTGATGTTATACTTTTTTTTTAAATAAAAAAAATATCATTAATGTGACACCGAAAAGCTTCAATTATTGACGCCCAAAAATGTGAAATGTTAATAGAAGTGGTCCATCTCTCTTTTTCGTTCTTTTCAAGTTTTCAGGGTCACTTTCATGGCAAAAAATAAAAAACCCTAATCCACGCAAGCATACCAGTTGATACAAACCTTGTAGTATTCCTCTGTGACATTTAAGAAGAGAAAATTTAATCAATCAAAGAAATGGTCCCAACTCACGACTCAGATCTCTCTATCTCTCTCTCTCTCTTATTTCTTGAGCAACAAATCTCTACCTTGTTGAAGTTTTCTGAAAATACATTTTCTTGCTTTAATTTCCTTCCTGTAATGGGGAAACATCGAAATAACTCATATAATAATACTGCTTTGCTAGTGACAGTCGGATAGTTTTTGTTTTTAATATATTGGAAGATTTGTACAGTGAGATCTGTCGAGATCAATCTGGGAGATATCTACTTCTATAATAAGAGGAGAAAACTACCCACACATGCTGGTCACCGTTAAGGTGAAAAGAAAATACACTTAGAAAGTAAATAATTGTTCTTTTTAAAGAAAAAGATCCAACCATCACATAATTTAATTTACAAATCTCCCCCATAGTCCAAAGTCTATAGAAATCACTAAAAAGATAGATATATAAATGGATAAGTTTTAATATAAAAATGTGAATGGAATAATATTAAAAAAATGATAATACAAGATAAGGATTCATATGTATATGTGTTGATTGGTGGAAGGAATGATGTTAAAAATTTGCCACCTACTAGCTCCTTATATTTTGGACGACACTTGACTGCCATGGAGTGAGACTTCTTCTACCTATGCACGCATGGCATGCATCATTTCTAAAATAATTTTTTGTACCTTTGAAAGATACTTATGGTTTAAATAGATTTTTTTTTTAATAATGTTGACATGACGAAGATTTGAGAGTTATTATTATTATTATACAATGCATGCAATCAGTACTTGCAATTTTTGTTTGTATTTTGTGTGGGTGCGTGTGTGTGTGTGTGTATATATATATATATATATATATATAGAGAGAGAGAGAGAGAGAGAGAGAGAGAGAGAGAGAGAGAGAGTCCATCTGTTTGTATTGAATTTTTATTTATTTTAATAGTTGCATTATATGTATGCACAAGATAAATGTATTGAGAGAGAGAGAGAGAGGAGAGAGAGAGAGAGAGAGAGAGAGAATCCATCTGTTTGTATTGAATTTTTATTTATTTTAATAGTTGCATTATATGTATGCACAAGATAAATGTATTAATTATGCTAGTAAATTTATAAACAGAGGCTGTTTCCCACATGTAAGATACGGTCCATTGATGACAAGATGATGTTAGTATTTTCTCATATTTATATCCTTGAATTTATGAGTTCGAGTCGTATTTTCTCTTTAAATTTTAAATTATTTGAAATTATTTAAAAAAAAAAAATATAGTTCCTTGACTGGATTGCAATGAAAAAGGAAGAATTAAGAATATGAGTCAGTTTCCCATCCACTCTAGTTATTATATATATTTATCTATACGTGTGAAAAATTTTCTTAGCATAAAAAATAATTGCTCTGACGCGTAATAAATCGAAAGAGGATGATTTGGTGTACATGTGGTCCCCTTGCTAAAGAGGAGATTCATTGCTACCAGCGGGCTCCTCGCCCGAGTAGATGTTGAACATTTTTTCTCCAAAATTTGATTTCCCTTTTTTTTAATATTAGATTATTAAATATTTAAGTTTACTTTAAATGTATTAGTTATTTATTTTTTATAATTTTATTAGCTAAATGGCTTAAAATACCCTTGAATCATTTTGTACCATAGGTTGAGATCATTGTCAATTTTTACACATGTAATTTTAAGCATCCATGCTTTTTTCTCTCCACAACACCAATCCGGAGATATCAAGATTCGAATCGCTATCACCATAAGTGATAAACCTGCTTTTTATACAATCATTTACCATGTAAGTAATACACAGAATCGGTGAATAAAATATTTAAGGACGGACTTGGAAACTATTAAAGAGTAGATAGTATGAGATCATACAAACAGTGGAATGTAATGTTCGACCAGGTTTATGAAAACCGCCACACAAACTGAAAAGAAGGATTCAATTGAAGATGTTTATCGACAAGTAACGATATTCAAAATTCAAAAAAAAAAAAAAAAATTTCTGTCCAAATTGTCTATCTAGCATTACAATAAATTCTTTACCATCGGGGACGAAGATTGACTAGCTTTCTGCCTCCCTGCTTGTGTTCTCATTCACAGCATGCCGCACAAATTGTCCATGAACACGAGGCCGTTGTTCTGCTAGCCTCTTCCTGCTTTGGTATCGAACCTAGAAAGGAAAAAATAAATAACAAAAATTTAAAACTCCAGTAGATAAAACAAAGAAAAACATGGCACTCAATAATAATATATGTGGATGACTCCGGGAAAATTTAGTAATGAAGCAAAATCTGCACCAGTTTTATCATTACTAGAGCGTCACATAAAAGTCACTGACATACGCTTGTCTCGCATTGTTGCATGTCATAGCACACTTAACGTTTTCATGGGCGGCAATGTGCCACATCTTTAGTTTTGAGTTAGTGGTGTAAGTTGTAATGCTACACATAGTTAGAATTTATGGTAACTATAATAAATTGTGGTATTGACAACAATTATGTTCGGAATACATCAAAATTATTTTGTTAATAATTTTTTTATGAAGAGTTTTTCTTGAATCATCAATCTCTTAATTTCTTCTTTACCCAAATCCTATCTATTAGAGTTTCAGCGTATAATAGCTGTCAAAATTCAATCACACAATCAACAAGGACAGAGAAATATTTGGGCAACTCACTAGTCACTACCCTAGCAAAGAGCAATGTCTAAGATAAGTAGTGCCCCTTTAAAGTTAAAATAATGGCATGTGGCCCCTAAAAGAATACAGACTATTCAAATGAAAGCCATATGGAATCTGCCATCAACTTGCAAAAATGATAACCTCAGACAATCCGTACTTTCAAAGAGAACAGGCCAAAAACGAAATTATACATAAGACACAGAAAGATATGAGCAAAACAAAATGGATGTGACTGAAAGAAACAAATTTCTTCTCAAAGAGATAACCAAAAAAGTCCAGAAACGGATGATTGAACAAAAGAACAAGAGTCAGTTACCTTTTTCCGGAAGCATCTCTCTTTTCTCTTCTGACGGAACTTGGTCAAGGCAGCTTCCCTCTGGGAGAATTTGTTTTGATATACCCTGTTTCCACTCCCACTGCCGCTAGCATCACCACATCCACTTTTCCCAGCAGCCCCATTATCACTTTCTCCATTCATCCCTCCAGCATTCATAGCAGTGCTGCTCCCGTTTTGCCCATTGCTTCCATGGTTACTGCCTGAGACACTTCCATTGACACTGTAGTTTCCAGCATTACCCTCAACAAGCCCACCCAACACATTGGATGACCCACAATGTGGAACAGCTGCAGCCATTTTCTTCAATGATAGTTGCTCACGGTCACGTGGCAGCTTTTGCTCTTGCATGTTGTGAACAAGATGGTGACAGTTATCATAATGGCGTGTGAGGTGCTGAATTTGGAGCTCCTTGCCCCTTTGTTGACTCCATGCAGATGTAGCCACCACATCATCTCCCTTATCTGACAGAACTTGCTGAGGGCTGCATAAAAGGTCATTTTTCATAGGCTGGAATGCACATGATGAGTGCAAACGGTTGATTGTGGATGATACTTCTGACTTGTTCTTCAAAAGAACTGGCTTAATAAAAGCATTATCAGTAGTGGAACCCATATCCATGTTATTGCTACCCCCATTTGAGGACTGATTGAGTGGATCCCCATTTGAATGAGAGAGAATATCACGTACTGAACCTTTTTTTCTGACGTCCAAGCTATTATTAACCTGAGAAGCACTTTCAATGTTCCCACTAGGACCCTTATTTGCATTTGAGACTGTATTATACCTGCACAAAAGCAGAAGATATATTATAAAGAAAAATATTCAGGGTTTCAATATGATGTAGATGACAGTTGTTTTTCAGAGTTTCAAACCATATAGATAAGAAAATTTTGTAGGTCCTTATAACTTCCTTATACCTTGAGAAGGCTGAAGAGTCCGAACGTCTCAAAACATTGCGGTCATCCTGGACTGTTGTCCCGATGTCTTTAGCTCCTCTAAGTCTCTTTAAACTGAGTTCAAGGGGTGGTAGTTCCTTGGAATCCTTAATGGATTTACTGTTGATATCTAAGATGTTAGAAACTCTGTTTGGAGTCTCATATTCTATCTTGTCCTTCTTAGGATCAGTGGTCTTAGTAACGATGCCTGTCAGATCAGAAGCTTCATACTTCAGTTTGCTGGATGGGCTATCACTATTGAGGTCCAGCTTCCCTTTATCAATTCGCTCACTGAATTTACTGGAGCCTACCTCAAGCTGGTTATTTGGTTTTGTGCCTACAGGTTTTATTGGAACCTCAATAGGGTACTCCAGTTGTAAATCTAGACTTCTATGTGCACCTATATCCGGGTCTCTTCCCATTGCATTATTCTCTGATAAAAAAGAAATTCACATGCAATAAATTCAATAAAAAGAAGAAAATAATGAGATGGAAAAATATGAAAAGAAGCTGAACAATACAGGTACTAAGCCCATCTTATAACGGCCATAGCATTCTGTCTCATGCATACCAAGTTGTTCTTCATGTTTTTGGCACTCCCTTGCAGCAGTCATAGGGACTAAGTAGTTACCAGAGAAATCGGCATTTGAGTGGATAACTTGGGCACAAGTGCTATCCGGGCACTCAGCAACTTGATCACTTGGAGACATGGATCTTGGGCTATCAACTTCTACGGCTTGTTTTGTCCAAGAGCTCTGCAAAAAGTAATGATAGTTTTCTAATGAATATTCAAGAGTCAACTTATATCGATAACCACATTCTAGATTCAACGGCTTTGAAATGGATTTAAGATTTGCATACTGTCAGGAAACCTTAATTGACAAAATCACCTATAATGTCAAAATAGAAAATCTTATCAACAGGATGACCGACAAACAAAAGTTTTTCCAACCCTTTTCATATAAAACTAGAGGACGGCATAACAAGAGCCTACTGCAATTTAAGTAAACTTACATAACATCTATAAGTTTAAATATAAATTGTTAATGAAATCACAGCTGCACTATTAAGTAAATCAATAAACATATTGATATGGAACTGTTATGTGGCTCATTAGTTACCAATAGATAATATGCATGCTTTTGGAAAAGGAGTCACTGCTAAAGTTCTATGGAAATCTGTTGTTCTTGCTTGGTTGTGGGTAATTTGGCGAGGGAGAAATAGTAGAATCCTTGAAGAAAGACAAGAGGATGACATTAATTGCTTATGGGATAGAATCAAATTCTTGGCTTCGCTTTGGGCTTCCATCCAAAGAATTCCAAGATACTTCATTTTTTTTTTCATCCTTATAAATTGGGAAACGGTTTTGGGATAGCTTTGTATTCAATACTTTTGAAAAGAGATACTTTCTTATTGACATTTTTTGGGTTTGGGGTATAGTTCATACAAGTTTCCATACTAGTTATTTTTTGTAGTCCACAAAAGGTGAGTTGTGGACATCTTGTTCACCTTTTGTTTCATCTTTCTTCAATAAAATCATTCTAGTTTCCTATAGAAAAAAATTAAAACTGATGACAATTGTAAGTCCATAAGGAAACCTGCTGGTCTTCAGCGGTACAGGAAATAAAATAGCTGGTGGTGTAAACCATATATAATCTTCTATTTCTTTATGGAATCATAGTACCTGAGTGCCGCTCCCATTGTCACTTTCATCCCCAACATTCAAACCAATGCTCCCACTATCATCCTCATCATTGCTGCCAGTGTTGTTATCTAACTTTTCAACACTTTTTGATTTTACAGATTTATGAGTTTGTGTGCCACTTTCGCTTCCACTACCACTAGACTGAGAAGAGAGACTAGAGATCATTAATTGAATGAAAGTATATCAAATTTGAAAACTAATCTGAGTTCAAAATATATGTAATAATGAATTAACATAACGAATGTAACTGTAGAAATAAACACTTTAAAATTGTAAAGCGAAAGAGTAGAAAAGCCAGCAACTAGAAGTAACCCCAAACCCTATCTAATGTAGGGAGTCTATTTCTTCAGGGGAAAGTTTTAACAACTCACACTATGGCACCTTCTCCAGACATGCTGCCAAAGGTTCTTAAGCTCATTCTTTCGTATTGGCTTCACTAGAAAGTCAACAGCACCTTTTGATAAACACTTAAAGACTAAACCCATGGAGTCAAGAGACGACATCACTGCACACAGATCTCACCAGAAGTAGTTAACAGTATCTAATCGGAATATGTCAAGTAAAAATAATCATTACATTAATGCTAATAAAATCGACAAAATGGCAGCAACAGTAAAAGTTAACCATAAATAAAGAACTTACTAATCACAGGAACGGTTTTCCGTGTTTTGTGGTTCATAATCTTGCACAAAAGACCAACTCCTGATAAGCAAGGCATGACTACCTCAGTTAAGACAATATCAATATGAAAGGTCAAATCTTCCAGTATCTTCCATGCTTGTAATCCATTTGCTGCTTCAGTAACTGGAAATACCAAAATGAATTTAACAATCAACAATAGAAAAAGAGAAGAAGTAAAAGCGAAAAATATAACATTGAAGGTTTTGGACAGTGCAAGAAAGTATGGCAAGTATTTGATGCAATGAATAGACCTATTTGCCAAATAAATAAATAAATAAAAAGATTCCGACTTAAGTATTTTCCAGCTGGACCTAGCTTTGCTTGAGGGATATACAAATGAAGTGTTAAGGTCATCCTTATCTGAGTACCCAGTCCACGGGTGCTACAAACACATTGGCAAAAGCTTGCCACATAAGTTCAAGACCTTATCTTTTATTATTATTATTATTATTACAATAGATATAAACCAAACCCCTCCACCCTAATATGGGCGAGATTTGAATGCAAGACCTTTTGTACAACAACAAGAGATCGTCCAGCTAAGCTAGCTAGTACCCACAAGGTATTAATTGGTAAAAGTTTCTAGTGTGGCAACTCCATTTGG
This sequence comes from Xanthoceras sorbifolium, assembly GCA_003430845.1. Classification (NCBI taxonomy): domain Eukaryota; kingdom Viridiplantae; phylum Streptophyta; class Magnoliopsida; order Sapindales; family Sapindaceae; genus Xanthoceras; species Xanthoceras sorbifolium. Next base: position 28,064,327 of record CM010612.1, read on the forward strand.
AAAATATATGGAAGGAGGTCAGTGCAAATAGAATTTATTTTATCTAAAGTTTCCTTAACCTTCAGAAGGTCGCTCATAAACCTCTAAATTCAACCTTTTTAGATCCCAGCCATTAAAGTAATAAATTCATAAATATTTAAAGACCACAATTTGAGTCAAACGCTATAATGAACATTGGAACTTCTCTTCCAAAGGCTCATAAAGAAACAAGAAGCATAAAATGGTCTACAAAATTCCTTAATTACTCTATTAGATTGTGAATCAATGCAACCTCATGTGAATTTGTTTTACAGAATATCAAGCAAGCCACTGCCACTGCCATTGCAATACCAAATCTTGCTTCCATCCAAGGATTATCAATGAGTTATATATAGCATGCATTTACTAACCTTCATAGCTGCAATTGCGAAGCAGTGCAGCAACAACATGACGAGTAGAATCGTCATTTTCTACAAGCAGAACCTTGAGGGATCTTAGATGGAGAAACTGCTCCCAACAAACCATCGCCCCTTGAGGCTGCTGCTGCGGCATCTGCAGCACAGCTGAGGCCTGAACAGCCCCTCCACAGCCATCTTTTACATCCTCATCAATGTTATTGTCTTTAAACTGATCATTGTTGACTACATCTTGTTCTTCACCTCCAACTCCGTCCCCATCTCTCTTGTCTTCGTCTTGCAATCTTTGATTTAGTTCCTGCAACCCCTTGCCGTCAACTTTCATCTAGATATTCCCAGTTAATCAGATTCAAAAAGACTGATAATAAGGAAGGTCCAAGATCATAACAGTGAAAAACCCTCTTCAATCCGCAAAACAAATAGCACATATCTTCCTCTTCAAGAATCCATCCAACCTCTATACAGATACAAACAGTTCAATCTCATTCAAGCCTGGAATCAGAGCACATTTGTCACGGCCTTAGTATTTTCACATGCAAAGACACATAAAACAGGTCCATGATTAAATTCACTCAAATCACCACCAATAAATTTGCTTGTTTTAATCTGCAACAAAGTTTCTCCAAAACTGGTAAGCTGTTTCGCCGCAGCGCGAGCAGATTGTCCTGTTAGACATAATTATATCAACTTCAACCAAAACAGAAAACGACATGAAATTACTGAAGGAGAAACACAAATGAAACAACTGCCTAAAACATTGCGCAACAACAATCTACAACATTGTTTTACAGAAACATGTATATCAACCAAAACAGAGTTTTTCTTATCAAAATTTCAGAGAATCTGCAGAAGTGAAAAATTGCACAACTATAGTTCCAATTTCCAAACCCTAATCTCAAACGATAAAAAGAGTCGAACATTCAACAAAATTTGATAAAAGAAGTATCACAAATATAAATAAAATCAACAATCAAGCACTAATTTTAAAACTTTAACCATTAAATCCTATTCAGCAAACTAAAACAATACAACAGACAAAAAATTGAACACAGTGATAATATTAAAATGAAATTTAACATATAAACAGCTCCAATTCTAGAGATAATTACAAAATTCAAAAAAAAAATTACATTGAAAAACATCTTACCTGAAAAGCTTCATTAACCACCGTTAATGAGCTCGATGGAGCTGGAATTTACTTGAGCTAAAATCATTGCGCAGAATTAATATAAACAACGAAACGTGATTTCGATTTTGAAAAACAAAAACAATTGGATTTAATGAAAATATTTACAAAACTTTTCGCTTTTATCTTTTTGAAAAAAAATTCGATTCTAAAAATTGACTGCTGTCGGAAACAGAGCGACTAGAAGAGAAAGATATCTGTGACCTTTTGGCTTTTGCTTAGGAGAATAGGAGAGAGGAGGAGAAATTAGAACAGTACAATGTTGCTGATGTGGAAAAAATGGAGGGGTGGAATTTAAAGAAATTCCACGTAGGATTCAAGATATTCAAACGTGGCAGCCGTTTATGGGGCCGAGGAGTTGCTGATCTGGACGAAATCAAAAACCGTGATATTTCTAAAATCTCTAAGGATCTCCCGGATCGGGCTAGTGAAACGTGTCGAGCTGAGAGGAAGGGAATATTAAAAAGAAAGTTATTCTGCCAGATGTCAAAATACTCTATAAATTAATAATTTTTTATATAATAAATTTCAACCGTCCAGATTTGAGTCAATAAAATAAATATAATTTAATTAAATTATAAAATTATATACGTATAAATAAGAATATGTGATCTCACATTCATGTTATAAATTAATAATTAGAAAAAACATATATGTTTAATTAAATTACTTAATATTGACTATTGAAGATTATCTATTGTGAAATATAAATCTATTGTGGCTGATTTTTCGTAATACAGTATAAAAAATTAGAAGCCATATTATTGTATTTTAAAAAAAAATTATTTAGTATCATTAATATTTTATTAAATTAATTTATTAAAAATATTTTAATAACGTTGTTAGCAATGTATTGTGAATACCTTAATATAGTAATAATTATTAATTTATCGAAAAATTATTGTTTTAATTAATTAATAAATTAATATAATTTCTATAATATATATTTAAAGAGGATAAACCCGCAAAAATCATTTTACTGACCTTGTCCTCGATATGTCCATCTGTAGACATCTAATTGGCTAAAAAAAAACAAAAGAGAAATATCTACGTGAGTTTCGGTACGTGTTGCCAGCCTAACAACAACAAAGAATGTCTTAAGTATTTTCGGGATCGAAAGACAAAAATATCCCAAGTCCCTACCCAACAAAGTGGTCCCGTTCTTTCTATTTCATTATTATTTTTTAAATTGGTATATTATGTTTTTCTTTTTCCTTTTTATTAGTTATTTTATTATTATGGTTTGAAACTAAAATCCAAAAAAGTTTACTTCACAGGTATTCATAATTATTCTATTTTTATAATTGAAGTATTATGTTATTTCAGCCTAATATTAGGTTTTTTCTAATTAATATAAATTTAAAAGCCTCTAAGACCGTAATTTTATTAAGATGGGTAAAAAGGGTGGTCGATCTTAATATATATATATATATATATTTGTTAATTTTATAACATTGAAAAGTAAATCTATAATAATAATTGTATAAATTAGGAAGTAGGAAAAAATGCATGGGTGATGATATGACAGATGCCTAAATTCAATGGTTGATTGACACGTAGGTGGGTTTAAATAGATGAGATATTATTTCTTTTGACTAGAGGGCCAATAATGTCGTAACAAGTACTTGGATTTACGTTGACAATTCTGTGATTATCGAGAGGGTATACAAGAACATTGATTTTTGAAGGAAATCAATCCAAACACTGACTTCTAGGGAATTTCCAACTTGAAAGTGCACAAACGAAGAATATGCCTCGACTCTGACTTGGAGTTTATGATAATCTAACTTGGAATATTCAGCTTTTGGTAAGAAGAAATTGTTAGGCCATCATTAATCAGGTATACTACAATAGTAAATTTGCTCACTTCAGCAACCCTATTTCCTGCTACAGGATCGACCCATAGCTCAAATATTGATTCTACGGCCAACTGATAAGCGAGGAAACTGCTTTTCATAAGGGTCGGGGTACATGATAACAAGGGAACCACATTTTAAGCAACAATCCTGCACTGCTTTAACTTCCGACCAGTCCTTTCCATAACATATTTACAAATCGTGGCGACAACTATGGACCGATGGCTTCATGTGCACAACTGGGGGAGAAAAGAAAGATGTTGTGCCATGCACCCTCTCAAAATATGAGAGGTAGTATAAGATTATATATAGTTGATTGAATGAGGGCCCGTCTACTCTACCCGAGTTTTTGTCATAAAAAGATTTCTACATAAATGTAGGGCAGTAACTTATCTTCATTGCTTAAACTCTGGCAATCAAGATATGGTTGAGTGCCCCAGTTTGTTTTATGCAGCTGTGTAAACTTTACTGCCTGGCAACACTAAAGCCAACAGCTCGGCCAGCTGCAAAAGCAATCCAGTTTGGCAAGGTTACCATTGATGTATCATTTGTAAGTAATATTTGATATATGATTATGCTGGAAGAAACATCATACAGTAGCAGAAATAAATGTACAAGAACGGAAACAAACGATTTCCAAACAAGAGTAACACATCTCAACATAGCATTATGCATAGTGTTTCCATAGCACTGAAATGTGAGATTGTAATGATGTTTCATTTGATATCTACATCACAAAATAATAAAGTTAAAAATTTACGAATGTTGCGTTGCATTAACACATCGAAATGCACTTCCATATTGAACCCATAATCACAACTTACTGCAATACAATGTCATTAATACCAAGATCAACAAGGTAATGTTATATCAACCTCTAGTATCATAAATTATTGCTACATTTTTTAATCCAGATCATCCTTCAGCCATCAAAATGCTGTGACAAATACTCTCTCCTTAAGATACACCAAATCCTCTTTGTAAAAAAAATTGAAGTACCCTAGCAAGGCATCAATTAAGATCTAATAGATAATTAGATCTTAATTATTTAAATTTAAAAAAAAAAAAACTCTCTTCTTCATGAAAAATAATCAGCATGTACCTTTTACATGCAAAGAATGACAAAACTTACTATTAAAAGTACAGTAGTCGGTAATAGTTTATGCTGCGGCAGATTGCTTTTCCTCATAGTCATCAAGATTTAGAGCTTCCAGCAACCTTGGCCAGGATTCAGGGATTCCTCCAGGCAGATCGAATTCCAACAATTTTCCTCGATTGCGAAAAAAGTCCTCTACAGGTTGACTCTGCAAGCACAGCAGGATACAGAGCATGATTCATGAATTACTAGTATGGGAAGAAAGTTCATGCAATTAGCAGTAATGCATATGCAAACAATATAGAAACAGAAAAATATACTGTTTTCCACACTATTTGAGCACACATAACTCATCCACCCACCCCAGCACACTTCCAAAGTAAAGAAGGGAATGCTGACAGAATATTGAAAAATTACTCCTGATAGCATGATACGATCTCATAGATAAATGCACGCAATCTTTAAAATGAATTCTTTCAACTGTTACAGCTGCAATTCTTTCGATATCAAAAACATTCAAAGCTTAAACCATCCAACACAACACAAGAAAAAAAGAACAATTTACATGTGCTCAGCAGGTGTTTTTTTCTCAATAAAAATGTATTGACAAAAGAACTGAGTCATACCTTCTCATTGTAAATACGAAGGCGTTCTTTCACCACCTCTTCAGTATCATCTGCCCGAGTGATGAGCTTTGACATACAATGGGCGGGGGGAAGAAGTGGAGCCATGCTCATTCCAGGTTTCCCATTCTCACCCTTGACACTAATAGTTGCTACATTATAATTTTTCCCACATTGACTGCAAATTCTTCTCCCAAGGCATTTATCAAGTAAGACATCTTCCCGTAGCTTCAGATTGACAACCAAATCAATGTCGGTTACCCCCTCCAGTATTTCCTAAAACATAAATAAAGAAGCAATCTGAGCACATATACATATATATTAACAAAAAAGAGTGAACTCCGCGAAGTGAGAAGACAGGAGATATCCATAGGCAGAGAAAAGTGAAATTAGAAAATATTGTTCCATTTTGTTTAGAGAAAATATTAACTGCAGACTATAGTTGGAGGCACCTGACTTGATTGGCCAAACAAGGTTGGAGTTCCAAGAGAAGAGTAATATGTTCCAATTTTTAGAAACACAAATTTTAGCAATACCTTGAAACATTTCCAAGTTTTGCATAGACTGATTATTCAGTTTGGAATAGTATTAAAAGCAAATGGGCAATCTATTGAAGGTATTACAAGACGGAAGGTAGTCCAGCTATATAACGCAAGATTTTACGAAGCAAAAAAGCAAAATATGGTTAAATGAGGAAGGTGCTCACCGCTTGTTTAACCGTTCGGGGAAAACCATCCAGAATAAAACCTGATTCACCCTTTGCTTCCCCAGCTGCAAGTCTCTTTGACAATAAGTTGAATATAATTTCATCTGAAACCAACTTGCCTTGGTTTACAATTTCTGTCAGCTGCAGCAAACAACAAAGAAATATTAGAGAGATTTTCGTAAGATAACCAAAAAAAAAAAAAAAGCACACATGAACCTCTCTAAGGGCTCACTATGGTGAAGCTTCCAAGGCTACTTTTAATCTAACATAAACTGCCACAGTCATCACATGAATTTGATTTTCAATCCATAAAACCACTAACAGAACATGGAACACCTGAAAAATACACACTTGTAGCCTCAGGTGTGTCACAATGGTTCACAAGCAAGACATTAATGCCCGTCCAACAGACATATAATCATATAGAACATACAAACATAGACTATATACATCAAGGCAATTCCATCAAATAGCAACGTCAAAACAGATGAACTCAACGACCTTAAAAAACTGAGATTGAATATGGAATGCTAAGCAAGATATTGTTTTTAACATTTCTACAGGCTACTTCGGCCAACGGCTACATGTGGACGAGCTCTTCAACAACAAGCAGAGTATGCCAAATTTTTCCAGGGAAAAAAAAAAAGAAGAAAAAAAAATATATCAGCAAGCAGCAGATCTAAAGTCAAACAAGCTAAATCAGCACAAAAGCACGAAAAAATAATCTAATTTTGAAATTAGATCATCACGAGAGGTATATTCAATCCAAGGGTGTGAAGTAACTAAAGAGTCATTGCATAAAATGAAACTTTTTTTTTTTTTTTTGAAATAAATCACCTGTTGAGAGATTGGGCCAGAGGAGGCGAGTTCTTCGCGAACAAGGTCACCGGTGGCGATGTGAGGGACACCGAGGAGGGTAGAGAGACGGCTAGCGTAGGTGCCCTTGCCGACGCCTGGGACGCCCAGAAATACCCATTGGACATTCCTGTCCTTTGGGATCTATACGCGTAAAGTTGTGATTTTGAACCTCAGGTACGGTTGTTGAAAAATACCGGCATTTTGTAATGTTAGAGCAGGAAATTGAGGAGGGTCTCAATATGCGCGTTAAGGCTGCCATTGTAGAAAGTGGAATTTCGATACAGCGGCAGCACTAGAACTGGTCGATGAGCTTGTTAAATGGTCCTCAATTGAACCCTAATCTTTCCATTTTTACCTGTTCGGGTAAGTCAAAGGCGACGGATTTTTTCATTGTAAAAACACCGAGGTCCCTCAACTTTGTCATAAATGCAGCTAGGATACAAGTATGCATTTTATCTTCTATGTCCTCCTTACTTTTAGACACTACCTTTTTAACCATTACAAGCGCGTTCCAAAATTCCACCGTAGAGAGGTTTTCCTATACATTTATTTATATATTGATAATGATGAGATTTGAAGTATACTATTTACTTGGATTATGAGCGCGTTATGTTTTAAACCTCAATCACAAGAGTTCACTCCTAAATTTAATATTCGTTTAATTTACTAAAATTTTTATATAATTATGAGATAAAGTTAGTCTAGTAATATATTTTTTATAATATAAGATTGAGGTTGTGGATTAAAATTGTATCTCTATAATTTTTTTTTGAAATGGTAACAATACAAAATTATTTATGAATATGCTGTCATAATATTTACTCATAATGAAAACATTAACTTCATAACAAAAAGAAAAAACTATTCATACGTGTCAGTGAATGTACCCGGTGAAATTTAAATTTTGACCACTAAAATGTTGTAATCACAATACACTCCTTAATATTAAGGTGTCCGTACCTTGAATTTTTACTCCATCGGCAAAGCTCGACTGAGGGACACTTCTATGATTTATGAAAGTCATGGCAGTTCAGATCTCCACATTTTTTTCAGCTTTTTTTGGGCTTGTAGTTTGTAGACCGGTCCCGGCCCATCCCATTTATCATGTACAGTCACCCACACGGCAAGAACTTAATCACAGCCTAGGCATAATCGGTCGTCACAGCGTCTGCCACGTTTACATACTCCATCCCACGAGAACAGTTAAAACGGTCGTATAAGCAAAAACTAACCTGCTTCCGTCCGTCCATCCACCATACCATTAGCTGCATTAACCATGGCGATTTCACTCTCCACAACTCTCTCGCCCAACACTCTCCAACTCAATAGACGCTCCAATCACCCTTCCGCACGTGCACTCCCCAATCAGTCACTCCATCGCAATCTCCGGTTCTCTCCTGGTTCCAATAATCATCGGAACAGAACAATCAAATTCTCGCCTCGGCCGGGCCTCGTCATAGCCTCTGCAATATCTGAGTCTCCAGGTATGTATAGATTTATTTTCTTTTTACGCCTATGAATATTTGCAGGCTTTGAAAAAAAAAAAAAAAAAAAAAGAAGAAATTGAATGGTGTTGAGTCAAAACAGGAACTGAATCTTCTGGTTTCGTCAGCGAAGATACAACGAATTTATTGGATGCTGTGGAAGTTTTTGATTTGACTGGAAACGCAATTCCGATTTCTGATTTATGGAAAGACCGAAAAGCTGTTGTCGCGTTTGCTCGCCATTTCGGGTGATCACATTAGTACAATTCGATGTTACCTAGTATAAGATTTTTGTGTATCAATTTTTATTAATTTGTTTTACCTTTTTGTTTCCAGATGTGTACTTTGCCGCAAACGAGCTGATTATCTTGCATCAAAGAAGGTGAATTTTTTGAACAATTGTACACTGTGATGTGAAGGAGACCTATTGTTGTTGCTATCTTTAGTTTCATTTATTACTTGTAAATGGTATATGTTACGTGACAGGATATAATGGATGCATCTGGTGTGGCGCTTGTTTTAGTTGGACCCGGTAGCATTGATCAGGTATGTCTCGAATAAGCCTAAGGAGTTTGGATTTGGTACGCAATTATACCATGTTCTTCAATTAGTAGAGTACACCTTTTGAGTACGGTTATGTTGAATTTGATTTGCATTCTGTGACAAATTCACCGGGCATATTTTCTAATAAGCAAGCATGCGTTAGAATTCCCTCTATTGTTCTCAGAAGAAGAACTTAAGTGCACTTGGATTCTTAGTCTAATTATTAGTTTCGAATTTTTTTCACTTTTAGAGCTTCATCAGAAACACTTTCACTGATTCTTTCGGCAAATTACATCATGTAAATTGGCCTGATATTTATTATGACCATCGGCAGTAATTTGATGTAGGCAAGAACATTCGCTGAGCAAACCAAGTTCAAAGGAGGTATGTTTCTTAAAGAGTATTGCAAGTCACTTGTGGTTTAAAAATTTGTATGATGGCTGTAAGACATACATTTATGGGATAAGACCGATAGATAAGGCTCTCCCAACAAGAAAGATAAGGCTCTCCCAAAATGTACAATTCTTGCAGCCGTGTTCCTTCTAATTGCAGCCCAATAACAAACCTTGTTGCTTGTTTCAGAAGTATATGCAGATCCTAGCCACTCATCATATGAGGCATTTAGATTTGTTTCTGGGGTTGCAACCACGTTTACTCCCAAGGTATGTGAGAAACTTTCTGTATGGATATATGCGGAATGTTTAATACTGATGCAATAATCTGTAAAAATATTAGCGGCTAATTTCAAGATGTTTGTGAATTTTTGGATGGTCAATTGCAGAGATTTCACAGTTAATTTCTTTTGTGATACATCAGGCAGGTCTTAAAATAATACAATTATACATGGAAGGTTATCGACAAGACTGGAACCTTTCATTTGAAAAGGATACTGTTGCTCGAGGTGGCTGGTATGTGACCCATCTTTTTGAAGTTCTTTAGATGCATCACTGTGGAGGTTCAGAAGTTCTCACCTTGGCCAATAATCAGTGTGTAGAAATTTAGTGAAATTTTGTTAAAATATCTACTAGGGTTTTGTATTTAACATATTTGTTGGCTAAACACCTCAAGTCGGATAATAAACAGAAATGCAATAGCACCCAAACAAAGAACATAATTCTGACTATTGTTAATTGACTAAATAAAGTTTATGGCATTGGCATCCATTACAAGCAAGTGTAGTACATTTGAACTTGTCAAGTTAATATCCATACTTGCTTGAACAAATCAAAAATGCCAAAAGCATAAGATAAAACTTTATTGATTTTGAGTGCAATAGTTCATTGAAAAACATATGTGAGAGCTAGATCGATTTCCTGGATGTTGTTTACTAGATGTCTGGAATCTCCATCTATCCAAATTTCAAGTCTTCAGAAGCAGCTAAAATAAGATTGAAACAGTCTTTGCATATTTCTTTGGGTAAAACGTATAACTTGACATGGATGTTTTACGAAAACACGGTCATGCCTCCAACTTATATGTCAAATTGATGAACTTTAATATTTTGAGTTGTACTCTTATCATAGAAAAGTTCTGTCTCATTACCCAAGACAGACACCGGTAAATTTAGTATTAAAATGGTTACTTCTTCTCATTCCTTATATCAGCAGTTCGTGTTGATTTTTTTTTTTTTTTTTTAAATTGTACATTGTGCAAATAGCTTTGACTGAGATGTGAAATTTGTTTTCTATCAGGCAGCAAGGTGGAATTGTAGTTGCAGGTCCTGGCAAAAGTAACATCTCATACATCCACAAGGTCAGTCCTCCCACGTTCTCCCTCACTCCGTCTTGGAAGTTATTACAGTGTTCCCTCAATGTTACTACTAAGGCCGGCGTGAAGCTTCAGCCCCTTTAGAGTAGCCGTGGATCATGCCATAACAAATATAATATATGAAGTGATGTTGATTTACATATAATAGTAGAATTTGAAACCTTTGTGGCCACTTACGTAACTGACATTTTTTCCTTAATTCTTTTCCCAAACACGCGAGTTACGTATGTTTTTCGGTTTGGATTTTGATATATTACAATGTTTCAGATATGATCTTAAATTTATGGCTTGCTTCATGCAGGATAAGGAAGCAGGGGATGATCCTAATATTGAAGAAATATTGAAAGCATGCTGCTCATGAAGAATGAAGAATTTAACCATCCTCTCTTCTATATCTTTGTTAGTAAATGATGTATAAAGGTTGCTGATAGAACTGCGATTTGAAGGTATATCTGTTCCCCAATATAGAGGCTTTTAATTAGTCATTTGCAATTTATACCCAGCCCGCCAAAAATAAAAAAATTCCTAGGAGAAACGCTGCCGTTTCATTACTTGCAGATACTGCTCAGTAGTGATTAGCCCTAACAATTTACAAACTGGTACTGCCAAGTGTAGAAATTTTGTTCTCGTCATTTCCCGCGATGGCAGAGAAGAAACAGAAACAAAAACGACGACGACCCGATTCCGACGACGAATCCGAACTGCCCTTCAAGAACATACTGAAACCCGACCCTGCTATCCTCGAAACCCTCAAACAACTCGTCTTGGCCACCAACCCCAAATCCTCCGCCGCCGCCTCCTCCTCCTCCTCTTCGAAACCCTTAACCCTCTCGGACCTCAATCTCTCCGCCAAGTGTCGCGAGGTCAGCGACCTCTCCCTCTCCTCCGTCCAATCGGAGATCGAAACCCAAATCCTCCAAATAGCCCACTCCATTTTGTCCGGCAATGGCTTCGCCTTCCAAGTCCCCTCCCGCGCCTCCTCCAACCAACTCTATGTCCCCGAACTCGACCGCATCGTCTTGAAAGACAAAACTACCCTCCGTCCCTTCGCTCACGTGTCGTCCGTCCGCAAATCTACCATCACCACCAAAATCCTCGCTCTCATCCACCAACTCTGCCTCAAGAGCATCCACGTCACGAAGCGAGACCTCTTCTACACCGACGTCAAACTCTTCCAGGACCAGACTCAATCCGACGCCGTTCTCGACGACGTCGCCTGTATGCTGGGCTGCACTCGCTCCAGCCTCAACGTAATCGCCTCCGAGAAGGGCGTCGTCGTTGGAAGACTGATTTTCAGCGACAACGGCGACATGATCGATTGTACCAAAATGGGCATGGGAGGGAAAGCTATTCCGCCGAATATCGATCGAGTTGGGGACATGAAAAGCGACGCGTTGTTTATACTCTTAGTTGAAAAAGATGCTGCTTATATTCGATTAGCTGAAGATAGGTTCTACAATCGATTTCCTTGTATCATTGTGACTGCCAAGGGCCAGCCCGATGTTGCAACGAGGTTGTTTTTGAGGAAAATGAAGATGGAGTTGAAGCTACCTGTTCTAGCATTGGTCGATAGTGATCCGTACGGTTTGAAGATTTTGTCAGTTTACGGCTGTGGGTCGAAGAACATGTCTTATGATAGTGCCAATTTGACTACGCCGGATATCAAGTGGTTGGGGATTAGACCTTCCGATTTGGATAAGTATAAGATACCGGAGCAATGTAGGTTGCCGATGACCGAACAGGATATCAAGACAGGGAAGGATTTGTTGGAGGAGGATTTCGTGAAGAAGAATCCTGGGTGGGTTGAGGAGTTGACTTTGATGGTGAAAACTAAGCAGAAGGCCGAAATTCAGGCCCTGAGCACCTTCGGCTTCCAGTACTTGTCCGAGGTCTATTTGCCTTTGAAGTTGCAGCAGAAGGATTGGCTTTAATGGAGAGATGTGAACTGGTATGACTATTCTCTCTTCTATTAAGTTTATGGTAGTGATTTTTTTCATCTTTATCTTCTCTCTGTATCGTCCATGGAACTTCTATATCAATTGTTTCTGATAAATCTTGGCAATGGTTATTGATTCCATCACTTCTTGATAGCAATTCTGTGTCAGTACTCTTTTGTTTTACTGGTTCATGGTCGCAAGACTGCAGCTTACATCTACATCCTTGACTACTGAAAATACATAAACCCGAAAACATTAAAATCCATATAAAGGGTAGGAAGAGAGAATGGAAATATATATATCTTATTAGCTATCAATCTGCAAGATACATTTCTGTTACAACTTAACATTTGACGTTAACTGCTAATGGATATACAATGATACATAAGCTTATTGATTCTGCTCTGGATGCGATAAAAAAAACAATCGAATACAAAATTTGCCGCAAAAATTATACATCGCTTTTTTACACATAAATTACTTATTGGTGGAACTCAAATTTCCTCTGCAACCAAATGTGCAATGATTTCTTTGTGACCTTCAATCTCTGTAGAATTGCAGGTCTCCTAGTTGAAGATTTCAACTCCGTGTGTAATTCTTTACTTGCTATTATTTCTTCCAAATTAGGATCTGAATCCAGAGGGTTCACTAGATCTACACTTTTATCAAGTGCAATAATAGGTCTATCCAACAAAACCTCTAGCCCCAGATCATCCTGTAATAGTTTAGTTATTGCATCTTTCACCCTGGAGTCGTGCCTGACTGGATTTGCACTGACTTTATTGGGTCCTAAGATGATCAATAAGTCATCTTTTAGCGGTAGCCCTGAAACCACCATAGTCTCGTTAAACCATACTCGTATCTGAAATATGTTAATGCAAGAATGATTTATGCGTCCTTTGTTAATGTGAGTTTGTTAAGTGAAAAAAGTCACTTGTACCTCGAGAATGGTTCTCTTTCATCATTTGTAGAACTGCAAGAACAACAATCCGAGCTTCAACCTGTCATTACATGTCACAGAAGTTACTGATCAACATAGATATTTACTCTTCTCCAGAAGAATACAGTCTGAAAAATAACGACAAATAAACTGCAGTTTATGAAGCCCCGCTTTTGTTTCGAGAATGCAAATCATGATCTCATCCATGCAATGTTACTGATGTAAATGTTTGAACTGTTATAATGACCGATATCAAAATGATAACCATGTCAAGAATGCTCAATAGAAACTGAACCTTTGTCAGACCCTGAAGGTCAATAGCTAGGTTCTCAGCGGTATTCTTTAACAAGTGTACTGCAACTTTTTCAAGGAGTGCACTCTGAGTTCTTCTGAAGTTGGTTCTTTTGTAGGAAGCGAGCTCTCCTTGGTTTCGATTATTGTCGTTTATCACTCCTTCACACCACTCCTCGATTAATTCCTTGAGGTAGTAATCATTTGGTTCGTACCTGCAAGGTTCATAGTTATTAGTGACGAAGAAGAAAGTCCAATTCCCACAACATAAATGGCAAGACAATGAACGAGAGAATTATTAACAGATCATAACGAATATTGCAACAGTACGCATACTTAGTTCGGACTAATCGCAAATGGTTAAAGAGCTATCCTATCGACAGCATTAATAATTACGCATCACAGAAGATTAAAGTATATCATAACCGCAGATATCACGTTGCATCAGTTGGCTATTACAGTGTCCACAGTTATACTCGATGTCTGGTAAGAAATTATGAATAGTGATTCACAGTTACCACGATGAAAGGTACTTAATCACGGAACAGAAAATCTATTATGATTATAAATGAGTTGGAATGAGAAAACCTACTCATGAATTTATGCTTACCCAGCTTTCCGCATATCCTGATATACAGCCAGGCATTGTTGAACTTCACGTAAGGAACCGTATTTGCTTCGAGCTCTTAAAAGTGTATTATATGTCACCTTAAAATAATAATAATAATAATAAATCATGTAAAATCGAATCAAGGAATGAGAATGATTTGTCATCATGATGAATGCCTTTATATTGAAATCGCCATTGGATATTTAAACTCTTATTAAAAATTAAGGCGTTGAAGCATATCAATGTAAAAAAAAACAAATTTCTGGTTCAGTGCGTGCAACATATTGGTACAGCGTCACCTTTTGTGTGAAAACAAAACTAGAGCTAGACAACTGATCTATGAGAGCGCAATCTTAAGTCAAACAATTACAAACTTCCATTATTTTGCAATTGAAAGAATATAATACAAACTCTGAGAACTTACCAAGTTTGGTTGTATCTGAATCCTTTTCATTTCTGCAAACACTGCAAATGCTAACTTCAATTTTCTACGTTTGACGCAAACCTATAAAGTAAGGAGCCACGTATCAACATTTAGAACCAATCAATTTGAGATGATGGGGAAGATCATTTTGTCAAGCTTTTATAAATACAGGTATCATAAAGCTTAGAGTGACAAGAAGAGTTCAGACCTTGATGGCTGTAGTATATGCAACAACATCGAGACTGATTCCAGTTGCACGCATAATTCTCAAAATCTGCACTGAAGGAAACATGGTTATCAGTTTAATTATATCCCCATACAATAATTCTTCACTCAGAAGGCGTTCTTGATGAACTGGGATAAAGCAAATGGATGCAAGTACAGTTCCAGTAGACGTGAGTACAATTTCATAATTGGATTATTGTTTGCAAAGTGCCAAGTGAGAAAAGTGACTACTCAACAACCCAAAGTGAGCATACAGCAATATGAAGGAAACTTCCGAGTCCCAGATGATAAACATCAATGAGAAGATTAACCACAAGATTATAAATGTGCATCCAAATCATAATTCAATCAGCAACTACAATTATTTGAAGAAAGATATTTGCAGCACAATGAATTGAAAATTTATGCCAGAAGGAGAAGCAAAGTAGACTGAATTCAAAAGAAATGACATCTTACCTGTAAGGCACCTTCTACGTTGCCTGAACCTCCACATTTATCAATTAAAATTGACCAGCTTATATGATTAGGGAAAAGACCTACTGTCCTCATCTCATCCATCAGAGCTTTTGCACGATAGAAATCGGTACCACAGGCCTTCATCAGAATATTATATGTTGTAGTTGTGGGTTTAAAGGTAAACCTCTTGGCAAATCTCAGATGATGTAAATTAGATACAAAATTTGGTGTACCATTAATACAATGTTTCTGTTCATGGTCAACACTTGAAATGCGATCAATTTTGCCATCAAAATCTTCAACAATAGTCTCTTCAGTCTTACTTTGCTTCCAGGACCAAAAGAGGCGAAAAGCTCTGTCATACTGGCAAGCCTCAACACAAGCTTGTAATAGTATGTTGCAACACTGTGAATTAGGTTCACAGCCAGCGAGAAGCATCTCTTCAAATAAATGAATTGCCTGCTCTACAAGACCAGCATTGGCACATGCATTAATCAATGATGACCATGTAACTGTGTTAGGGATGACATCAGTTGATAGCATGTCCTTTTTAACTCTTAGTGCCATTTGCCACAATTTTGCATCTGCAAGGACCTGGAAAATTTATGCATAAAATAATATAGGCGTCAAGATATTGTACGAACCTCACTAGATGATCTTCACTACTACCAACAAAAAGGAGCCCGATAAAGATAACAAGGATAAGAATCGTGAAATCTAGTGTAGATAGAGGCACGCTCATAGATGTTCACATACTGCAATAAGATATACCTTTACTATTGTGCTATATGTGAAGACATCCAACTTCAAGACCCCTTTTGATTCCAAATTCTTTACTTCCATATAAATTTCTTGAGCCAAATCAACCCTTCCAGCTAGACAGCAGGCCTTCAACAAGATATTGTATGATGCCATATCTGCCATGATACCAAGCTTCTGGACATATTAAAAATATAGGTGAAGTATTAATTTGCTAATATTAAGCCCTGAAATTCAATGTAATCCATTCTCCAACAAACGACTACAACTAGAAGAGAGAGAAGGAAAGAGAGAGCATTACTTGCATATCCTTGTACACTTGTAATGTGAATTTCAAATCCTGGGCATTCACATTCATGAGACTGTTGAAAACATATATATTTGGTGTAATGTTCTGAGTGATTAAATCCTGCAGAAAAACACATATAAAGTAAAGAAAATATATTAATGGCAGCAAAAGAATCTAGGATTGCTTCAAAGCAAAGGATAAATCTCATGCATGCATTGAAGTAGCTAGGTATTCCTGTCTGCAAAAACACTTACTGATGAAAGAACAGAAACTATGCATTGACAATATGGTCCCTTAAAGTTTAGTCCTCCACACAAAACAAGGACTTGCAAGTAAGTCATGTAAAAGTTTTTGAAGGCCATTTGAGCAAGTACCTCATATATGCACCTAGATTTCATGTAGTCACCGCAGAGACCACAAACATCAATCACCGTGCGGCATACATACATATTTGGACGGATCAGGTTTTTCTTGGATGCTTCATATGATGTCAAAGCAGAAACCAAGTCTCCTTTCTTTCCAAATTCATGTATAAGAGCACAGAACATTATATGTGCATGTGGAAGTATGCACACATACCTGCAACACATAAAAATTAAAGCATAAGACAGAAACAAACACTAACACGTTTGAACACAGATTCAAATTGTTTCTCAACAATTGAATCTATGGTTGAGTAACTTGTTCCAACAATAAGACATCATCCTCACAAAAGCACATATAGCAAGGAGTTTGTATACAAGTTACACAATCAAGACAACTCAATAATGCATTTCAAATGAAATGAAAATAACAAGAACCTCCCACGGTAGAACTCACAAAAAAGCACGAAGTCATACCTTATAGCCAAATTACTGTCACGTTTATTGACACAAAGTTTAACAATTTTTGATGGGTCACCCAATTCTTTAATGCGAAATCCAAACCCTGTACCAAGGAAATTAAATCATCCATTATCAAATGTTAAAAATCTCAAGTATTTATAGAATAAATGCTTAGCAAAATCTTTCAAGCATGAGAAGCTTATATAAGACTGTATTTTTATATTTTTTATCTTACTTTTTAGTTTCCAGACAAGTACCTTAAAATGGTGATAAAATTAGCTTTCTGGTTTTTGTTTTTATCATTTGAAATCATCTTGAATTACTCTCTCTCACCCAAAATACAAATTTCTTAAGGCATCCATTAATGAAGCAACTGCAAGTTAAGTGTATATACAACAAGAAGATTCAATTCACATAATAACTAAATACCTCCAAAAATCTCCATCAAGTCAACAAACTCCTCCACTCCACCACAATCCACAATCCTTTGACACTCTCTTTTAAGAAACTCCATAGCAGACCCATCAAACAGCTTCAATGGAGGTACCCCAACCTTGCCCACTTTCTTCAAAACCTCAACAACACACCAAACTCTCCCTTCACGAAGGCTCCTGGAAATCCCACTTGAGACCAGCTCAACACTCAACATTGAAGCAAACTTGGAAGCATTTACACCCGAAACAACAACAACACTCTCCACAGCCATAGCAAACTCCTGGAGCCTTCCGTCCTCGGCCAGCTTCGACGCCAGTTCGGCTTGGTACTCATGGCGGGAAGTGAGGTCCGATCGAGCGCTGGAGAGGCGAGGGACGCGAGAGGAATGGACGGTAGGGATTGAAGAAGAAGAGGCAGCTGTGGAAGGAGAGTGTTTGAATTTGGGTTCGGGTCCGGATATGGTTCTGGAATTGGGTTTGGGGCGGTGGTTGTGGTGGTGGGTTTGTGGGTTAGGAGGTGGTGGTGGTGTGACAATGGAGGATGAGCCAAGAATGACTCTCATTCTTGGACAACCACTGTTTCAATTCGTGTGGGGTGTTTTTTTTGGCTTTATTTATATTATTTTTGGATTTCGGTTCTGGAGTGGATTGGATTTTAGAGGCAGTTAAGCTGGGAAGGAATTTTCCTCAATCACCAGGGTAGAATTGTCATATGAAAATTAGTCTTGGAGATATTTCGCTCCCATTTGTAACGGTTTTCTCTTTGCAAAAACTATATATACCATTAAATTATTATTTTGGCTTTAATTTGAAATTATAATTTAATTTAAAGTTGAGTTTATATATATAAGATGACGACAAACATAATCCTACCTTTACTAAAAAGAAAAAAATTTAAATTTATTATATAAATAATGTAACAGAGTGATTTATAATAGAGTAAGGGTCTGTTTGGAAAAACTTCTTCGAGTAGAGCTTTTAGAAGTAAATCTTTTTAAAGTATATTTTTTATAAGTAGAGCTTTTAAAGAAAAACCGTTGGTCATTTGATTGTCAATTAAAAAAGCTATTTTAAGCTGTAGATTGTTTGGTTGTATTAAATTTAAAAAGCTCTTTTAAATGATAGAATTACCAAAAAGGATATTAAAAAATTTTAAAAATAACAAAGAAAATATAAAATAATATCCTTTATTGTAATTAAAAAATAATTGTAAAAAATTATAAAAGAATATGAAAATATAATTTTCTAAATAAAATAATTAAAATAACAATAACAAATTATTCCAATAACATGAAAGTCAAAACAAATAGTCTAAACTAATTATTCTGAGTGCATAAGAAGACTTGCAATTTAATTGCGTTCGTCATCTATCTCACATTGACGTAAAGAATTGAGAGTAGTGAAGTTATGTTTTATGTTAAAAAACTAAGTTATTAGGGTTTATAATTTAAAAGGGTATTGTGGAATTATAAAATATACTAAGGTTATATATGACAGTTTAATATTTTTTTAAAAAGCTCAAAAAGATCTACTTGGAAAAGTCTAAAATTTGAGCTTCTCCGAGTAGACGTAAAACAGCTTATTTAATCGTTCAAAAGCTCTACTGGGGTGACAACCAAACAACACAAAAAAAACTGAAAAGAACTTTTGGGATTAAATAAACTCTTTTGACCAGTAGATAAGCTTTTCCAAACGTACACTAAAACTAGACATTTTATCTACTATTACAGTTTATAATTTATTTATAATATATCAATTTAATTTATATTTACATATTAAGTTGAGATAAGTTATTATTAATATTTATTTATTTTCTTTCTTTTTTAATTTAAAAAAAGAAAATTTGAACTTCAAACATCTACTTAAATGGAAATGTAAATTATAATAAAGAGTTGGGATATCTAATGTTACTAAAATTACTACAAATCACCACTTGACGCAAAATATTTTACTAAAATAGGTTCGAATTATACGCTACCCAAATTTTCAAATCAACGTAAATATTTAAGAAATTTTGTGTAATAATTGGGCCTGGGACCGGAGAAAACCGTTAGTCGTGGGCCTTGTGGAAGTAAGGTCCAATTAAGCTAGCTCACCAAAACCTGCCACGTAGAGAAGCACTAGGGACACGTTTGACGATTCACACCAAACGCAGCTTCTCGATTCTGTCTGCAACTTGGTCCTAAACAAATCAAAAGCCTGAGTGACAGGCAAATCAAACACTAATCAACACAAATTCATCATCACAAACAAAAATATCATCAATCAAGCCCCCAGATTTTCTGTTCTTTTTTTGGTAAAAAAAAAAAAAAAACTTTTGTGTGTGATTTTTGGTTTTACATAGAAAAATAGATTGGGAAATTGTTGTTGTTTAAAAAATTGATGGTGATACGAGATGCCTCCGAAGCAGCAATCGAAAGCAGAGTTAGCGAAGAAGCAGAAGATCGTAGAAGACAAGACCTTCGGTCTTAAAAACAAGAACAAGAGCAAAAATGTCCAGAGATATGTCCAGTCTCTCAAGCAAAACGTCCAACCCAAACCCGACGCGACCACCAAGGTTAGGTTCTCATCATCTTCTCTACCATCCCTTGTTTTCTTTTTCCAGCATTTCAACTTTTTTTTTTGTTTTGTTTTGTTAATTGAAATGGAATCTGTTTTGATAACAGAAAAAGAAGGAGGAAGAGAAGTCCAAAGAGAAGGAGCTAAATGAGCTGTTCAAGGTTGCCGTTAGTCAGCCTAAGGTTCCTGTTGGTAATTATTACTTTTCTTTTTTTAAAAAAAAAAAATTGGATTTTGAAGCTTTTGTTTTATGAATATATAAGTTGACTGTTGTTGGGTGTGTGAATTTGTTTTGTGATCGATCAAGGTGTTGATCCGAAGTCTATATTATGTGAGTTTTACAAAGCTGGGCAGTGTGCGAAAGGTTTCAAATGCAAGTTCTCACATGATTTGAATATACAGAGGAAAGGCGAAAAGATTGACCTTTACAGCGACAAGCGCGACCAAGGTTGGTTTTGAGTATGTGTATGTTTTATTTGCGTAAGTGCAGGTTCAGTATTTGTTGTTTTAACTTTTAATAATATATGTTGTGATTCTTATCTGTGGTTCTGGAGTTTCTGTTTCTTCAGGAAACATGGAGGATTGGGATCAGGAAACTTTGGAGAAGGTCGTGGAATCGAAGGTGAATGAGTACAAGCAGAACAAACCTACTGATATTGTAAGTTTTCGAAAATCATATTAGTTTTGTAAGACGCGTAAAAATTTAATTCTGTGTGTCGGATATTAAGAACTTTGTAGTGCATTTGCATTTTTGCATTTTTGCATATGGTGTACAACTGGAGAGAAGGTCAAGGAAGAGAATCCAAGGAACTGCAAGTCATTAAGAAAACAGCTTCATTGTTTTCCCACCTGAAGACTTGCCATTTGTGTTTAAGTTTTAAATTCAATCTTCTAAGTCGGTTCTCTCTTGTTAGTTTATTTAAAATAAGGAATATAATTTCTTGATAAAACGTCTACCAAATCTGTTTGGTTGTCTGTTCCATGTAAAATAGAAGGTGTAGATTATTTTCTATATTCTTTCCAATTTAGTCCATAGCCATTGCAGGACTCAAGATGAGTATTCTTTTTCTGATTGCGTATATGTGCAGGTTTGTAAATATTTTTTAGAAGCTGTGGAGAAGAAACAATATGGCTGGTTTTGGGTCTGCCCAAATGGTGGTAAAGACTGCCACTACAGGCATGCTCTTCCTTCTGGATATGTTCTAAAGTCTCAGATGAAAGCTCTGTTAGAGGAAGAGTCTGAAAAGATACCCATTGAGGAGGAGATTGAAAATCAGGTGATAATAATAAGATTATTCTGGAACTATCCTTGCCTTCCATTTAGCAGTCGCATACTTTTGTTTCAAGCACATGATAGATTATCTGATGCTGTACTCTTATGTGTGTCTGGTTTCAGCGTGCTAAAATAACGACTTCAACCCCCATGACTCCTGAGTTGTTTATGGAGTGGAAGAAGAAGAAGATGGCTGAAAGAGATGCTGGTTTGGCTGCACTAAGGGCAGAAAGAGCTAAAAATGATCGTATGAGGTATATTCTCTCTGCGTGGTTTGCTCAGGCATGTTTCCTATTTTCCTTTTCTTAGTTGTTTACATATTATGCTTTTGATTCTCTTTCAGTGGGCGTGAGCTATTCCTATCAGACTCTAGTTGGTTTGTGGATGATGTCGAGGCATATGAGAAGTATCAAAGAGAGGAAGAATCTAATGTCATTGAACAAAAGGTAGATCTTCACTCTTTCCTTTATATATATCCACAAAGTTGTTATAGACTCAAACTACTTTCTATAGTTGCTCTAGCTTGGACACGATTGTAAAGAAGTCGTGGCCGGTCTTAGAGCGGCATGATTTTTGATGTGAAATGATACACAACGGAAATATGAGTGTTCCGTCACTTAGATGTTAATGTTTAAATTGGTTAAAAAAACCTTGTTTAACGGGTTATGTTTTCGACTCTGATTAACAATGAAAAAGTGTTCCGTTTTCAACAAAATTTTAGGGAATTATCAAGTTTTTGTTTTCATAAATAGACCCTTGGTTGGTTGCATGATAAATTTCGTATGCCAAGCATGTTTTCAGTTTCTATATGCTGAAACATAAAATGAAAAGCTCCCTTGCTTCTGGAAACAGAAATGCAACGTGTTTTTTCAATGATCTATGTGAAACCTTGAATAAGGAGGATCCAGAGTATTAAAACCCTGCTTTCCCTATTTGTTACCTCATTATACAGCTGCAGTTAGAACTTGAAAAGTATGTAGTTATTATTGATTGATGGATTCTCGTCATCGTTCGTTATTGATTAGTGGACTTGTATCCTGACCAGCTGTTGGTTTGCCCATTCAACTTTCAGGCCAATGTCAATTCTGCTGGAGATGGTCCAAGTACTGCAGCAACAGCAGTTCGTGATGATGAAGTTATTCCAGGGCCAGCAGATGATGACGATGATGAATTAGACATGGATGAGCTTAATGAACTCGAAGCTAGCTTAACAAAGACATCGATCGAAATTAAGTAGCCTCAGTCTACCTGCATTATAAATTATTGACTTGGTTCTGCGAAAAGTTTATATATGGTATGAGTTGTTACACTATTTATATTATTCCAAATTTATCAACAATACATTCTCATGACTGTAATTTCAAAAGTTGAAAATAAAATCATATATCTACGGTATCGTATCGGAATTGGGTTTGTGTTAAACCTTGTTGAGTCTCAGAAAATTAATCTTTTGCTAGCGTTATCGTGGTTACAGCCTGTAGACTCTAGTCATCTTGCTCAGCGTGTTGTTTGCTTATTATTACATGCTTAAAAGTTTGTCACAATCTGATTCTTCAGATTGTCATTGCCACTGTGACTGCATCTCACATTTGGAGATCTTCTCCTCGGTGGGTTCTTTTTCTTTATCTTTTGATTGTATTTGATATATCAACATGCTGTTTGTTTGATCCTGTAAAAAGTGAAAGCAATGGTGACTTCATTTGAACTATGAATTTTCATTTTTTTTTTTAGAAAACTATCATGGAAAAAAAGTCTAAATACTAAATTGTTAATATGTGAAAACTGATATATTTCATCATTTTAATGATAAAATAAAATTATTAACAATTGCACTAATGTTAAAACAATTATATGAACTTAATTGCTGTAACACCCCTCGATCCAAATCCGTTCGGACCGAATTGGGGAGCATTACCGGATATAGATATATACGGATACGGAAAATTGAAAATAGTAGCGGAAGCACCTTCTTATACAGTTAGCATTAAAATTATACTATTGAAAACTTAAAACATAAATCGAAATTAATAGTCAAAAATAGTTTCTGAAAATTTTGCCAGAGTTTTCTTTATTTTTTTGACTCTTCAAAATCTGTTTTCACAATTCATAAAATCCACACTTTTAAAATTTCAAATCAAATTGCGCACCCTTCTATATCCGTTACGACTTACCAAAATAAATTATATGAAAATACTTATAAATATTCAACTTCAAAAGCATTAAATTTTATGGACCCAAATATTATAAATATTTACAAACATACATAAAAACTAAATATTGTTTCAAATATTTACAAAAACATTCTTGTCCATGCATGCCGATATAATACATATAAAACATCAAAGATATAGTGGGCTACCAAAAATGCGGGAGCGATGTGACTCAGGACTCAATCACTGCAGACTCAACTCTTTCCAGCCTTATCTTCTACCTAAACTCTCTTACCTGCGTGTGAGAAACTTAACACGCTAAGTATAACGCTTAGTGGGTGTACCCAAAATCCAATTGTATAAACATAATATAATATCTCAATAACGCAAATAACATATAAAACCAACATATGGGGCACAATTAAATCAAATATTTCAGATATATATATATATATATATATCCCTTGGAAAAACGATAACAAATATCATATCAAAGCAATTATTAACAACATCTTCCGAAATCGGAATAAAATATCGTATCAAATTTATTAATACCAAATCAAATCATATAACAAATTATATTTCATTTCTATTTCCATTTTAGGCTCTTGATATACTAAACATACTTTTCGGACTGGATTACGGGCTATACAGAACAGAGATGGATACCAAAGGAGAACCCGTTGCGTATCCCAAATATATCAGAACATAATTGGATACCAACGGAGGACCCGCTGCGTATCCCATATCAGATTTCCCAACCCGTAAAGGGTGGTACCTCAAACATAACATATAGGCGTAGTACTACTCAGAGAACCCAATTGACATGTCAATCTCCTATATCCATATCTATGTTTACATATATCAGAGCCAAATCACTTTTCGAAAATCATATAATTCATTCCGAACAGAATCGTCAATTTAAATTCTGAAATCATATCCAAATCAGTATACACATTTCAGGAATTCGAACCACATCAATATACATATACAAGCAAATTACAAAATCGTTTCCGAAAATATTTTTGAATCCAGAAATCGCTTCAAATCACATTTAAAATCACATGCAATTATATATCATAAATCCATAGTAAATCCAAATGCCCTGAATCACTTTTCGAAACAAATCGCAAACCAATATATACGAAATTGCTTTTAATAATATTCTCCGTAATATTACTATAATCAAAACATATCGAAAATCAATTCAAAATATTTTTCGTAAACCATACTACGGATCCAAATTATATTTCAAATAAACGTAATCCAAATCACTAATAATATATATATATATATATATATATTCAAAATCAATTTATTATAAACAATATATACCAAATCATCCTAAAATCAATTTCAAACAACATATCATAATCAATATAACTCAAATAAACTAAAAACAATATAATATAACGATTCCGAAATATTCTGAAAAATCAGAAAAATACGAAAACGGTATCACCAAACCTGAAATGCTATTCTTTACATAAAACTCTTTTTGACCAACTTCACATTTCTTCTTCTTCTTCTTCTTCTAGCACTTTCTCTCTCTAAAACTCTCACTTTCTCTCTCTATTTCTTCTCTCTTTCACGCCAACTTTTGCTCTATTTTGCATTGTTTTCAAGCTTGTTTCTTGTTTGACTTAACTTTTATTTCTTGCTTTTATTTCTTTGTTTGGACAAGTGGAATGCCATGTTTTTTTTTAATAAATAAATAAATAAATATATATATATATATATATATATATATATATATATATATATATATATATATATATAAGGGCAATCTCCCCTAACATTATAATATATATATATAAATATCTCACAATTATAATTTGCTCCCTTGACTTCCACAAATCACCAAATGACAAACAATTTACAATTAATTACATCTCATCTCGATAATTATTCCAAAAAATATTCAACACCTATCCAATTACCAAATCGACTTCACCAATATTCAATTGGACCCATTATCATCCAAATGCACACTGAAAATAATATCTCTAATGGGATTTAACTCGGTTAAAATCACTATTCATTTTTCAACCATATACTGAATATATATACTTTCCACCACTTTAAATTACATACTTAACTTCTGCATGCTTAATAATAATTAATAATAATACTTTTCATAATTATAAAAAATTAGGGGTGTTACAATTACATAAGGTCTCTTGTCTTGATGGTTGTAGATTTTAAATTTCTTCAAACCATTAAGGTTCAACCCCTTATGTAGGCATGTAAATATATATTTTTACTATTGTTTATAAGAAAACGTAATTGTATGGATAGATCTTTTTCTTATGTTGGAAGTATACCCCTTCTGTTGTTGGGAGTAGTTATCTGATTCGTTAGTTTCGATAGTTCTCGTCTTTCGTTGCTGGGAGTAGTGTGTGTATGTCATTTTTAATATCACATCAAATAATAAACATGTCTTTCATATCTCTTCATAAAAAAAATTAAACCTAATGGATTTTGAGATTAAAAAAAAATAAACTGCCCTTATATCTATGTGACATCTTCAATTTAATATCACATCAAATATATCATTAAATTTTTAAAAAATAAATAGAATTGTGTGTGTGTGTCATTTTCAATTTAATATCACATCAAATAATAAACATGTCTTTCATATCTCTTCATAAAAATATTAAACCTAATGAATTTTGAGATAAAAAAAAATAAACTGCCCTTATATCTACAATTTAATATCACATCAAATATATCATTAAATTTTTAAAAAATAAATAGAATGATCGATTACTCAAAACAAAATCTAAGAGAGAATGTAGTTGCAAGTCTCATTTAGATATTGATAGCCCTATAAGCCTAAAAAAAAATCAAACAAAATGTGTTTTGTCAATGAGCTTGAAAAAAGAACACACGAACGTGGATTGAATAAACATGTCGGGGAATCCATCTAATTCACGTCAAGCTACTGACATTTGAATTGGTTGTGATCGTGTTCGTGTGGTCCCAGTCTTTGGGACATTGCTTGCTTGCTTACACCAAAGACTGCATTACTATGCATAGACGCACGCGTGCATGTATCAGTACATAATCAGTATGTAATCTCTCCCGTTCCGTGCGGACGTCACCACTGCGCACGTGTAATGTTAATAACTAAGCACACGCACGTCATGATAGTCACTTATGGGAAATTTTGTTTTTTCCTCATTTAGTGCAATTCTATCTGAAGCTTTATCAAGTAAATGAAGTAATTAAAATTTAAAATGGAATATTCTAAAAATATTCTATCTTTATAAATTTAAAATTTTAATTATTTTTTAATTTATAATTTTTAAATAATAAAATATTATTATTTTTTATTTTACAAATTATTTTTCAAATTCTCTCTTAATTATTTTAGATAATAATTTATTCATATAATATATTTACACTTAACTATTTTTATATGTAATAATTTTAATTTTTTAATAATTATTTTTTTTATTGGTTTCAATTTAATTTTTCATGTACTTTCTTTATTATCTAATTTTTAAAAAAATATATTTATATTGATAAATGAGTGTGATAAATAAAAATTTAAAAAATAATTAAAATATAGTAAATATTATACTCACTTAAAAGATTTTAACAGAAATCTCTAATGATATAATTTTTATGCTAATTATATTTATAAATAAAAAGTTATAATAAGTTAATTGTGTTTAGTTAAAAATTTAATAAGAATATGGGAGGAATGAAATTTGTTTAAAGAATGGATGGAAAGATAACAGTGGAATATATAATGTTAAAAGTAATAGAGATTGAAATAGTGGATCTTCAAATTGGGAGATGCATTTGTCAATCTCCATTTGATAGTTTTGGGAACACCACTATGGAGTATGGTTGGAGAGTTTTTGTAACATCTCTCATTTCAAATAATTAATCTTGAATATATGGATATATAAATTTTGTGATTTGAGGGGTGTAAAACATAATTAAATGTATGTTTATTTTTATGATTTTCAGATGGACCAGATGGAGCAGTCCAGAAAGATTGCATGAAGTGAAGAAAAAGTGACAGTGAGTACCACGACCCTCACCGCGACCAAAGATCGCGATGAGCTGCTCGCGGTGAAAAATGACATTTTCTGGCAGTGAGCACCGCGACCACAGATCGCGATGAGCTGCTTGCGGTGAAAAATATCAAATTCGGGCAGTGTGCAACGCGACCACCAGCGCGACCATGGTACCGTGATGGGTGATCGCGATGAAAGCGGTGGAAGTCTTCCAGTGAGTACCGCGACCAGGTGGCGTGACCACAGGTCGCGATGACCGAAATGATATAAAAAAAAATTTAGCTTCTGGAGGAAGCCATCAAAACAGATAGAAAAGAGAGAGTAGAAAAAGGGAGAAGAAGAAAAAAAAAAGAAGAAGAAGAAGAAGAGGAAGAAGAGAAGAAGAAGAGGAAGAAGAGAAAGAAGAAAAGAAAAAGAAGAGAAGGGAAAGAAGAAGAAAAGAAAAGAAAGAAAAGAGAAAGAGAAAGGGAAGAGGAGGAAGAAAAGAAAAAGGAAAAAGGAAAATCCAGAAAGAAAATTATCATAAAACAGTATCCAGGTTGGTATACACACGTTTCTGAACTTATTTTCGATAAATGTTTTGATTTAGTAAGTCTGGAAATATAGTTATGGATTTTATATATTCATATTGATTTGTTTATCTACTCATATTTCATTTTTACATATTGTTGGACTATTTGTGCAATATTCTGCTATTATGGAAATTCGAATAAAAGCGTATGTTTTCAAAACCTGGTTTACAACTATTGTTTGGTTTCCTATTTGTGGATTTTGATTGAAATTGATATTCGTTGATTCCTGAAACCAAAGAACTGATTTGTTAGGATATTTGAACAGCCCTGATATATGTATAGGGATATATGGATATAGGAGATTGACATGTCATTTTTACATATTGTTGGACTATTTGTGCAATATTCTGCTATTATGGAAATTCGAATAAAAGCGTATGTTTTCAAAACCTGGTTTACAACTATTGTTTGGTTTCCTATTTGTGGATTTTGATTGAAATTGATATTCGTTGATTCCTGAAACCAAAGAACTGATTTGTTAGGATATTTGAACAGCCCTGATATATGTATAGGGATATATGGATATAGGAGATTGACATGTCAATTGGGTGAATATATGGCAGTACTGCACCGTGATTTATGATGCCTCTGATTGTTGATTATACGGATACCATTTCCTCTTGAAATGGAAAACCGACTGTTAAACACGGATACCATTTTCTCGTGAAATGAGATGTAACACCCCCTGACCCAAATCCGCTCGGACCGAATCAGGGAGCGCTACTATATACTAAAATCTAACTTTTCCTGTTAATACACATAATTTAAAACATTAAAAACCTTTCCAAAGAAGTTTCGAAAATCTTGCCAGAGTTTCCTCTGTTTTTCTGACTTTCCAAATCCAAAACCTGTTTACAATTAAAATTCATAAATATCAACTTCCAAATTCTCAAATCAATTTTGCGCACCCTTCCAAATATAGTGCGACTTACCAACCAATTATTATCATATCATTTAGAAAGATTCAAATAATATAAACATATAATAAAATATTTACATAGCGGAAGCTCCTTAAATATTTACAACAGTTTCTGTATATGCATGTGGTATCAAAATTATATAGGCTTATTACAAACGAACTACCAAAATATATGCAGGAAAGATGTGATTCCGGACTCTGGTTTTGTAGTCTCTACTCTTCTTTATCT
The DNA here is from genome assembly GCA_003430845.1 of Xanthoceras sorbifolium. Lineage (NCBI taxonomy): Eukaryota > Viridiplantae > Streptophyta > Magnoliopsida > Sapindales > Sapindaceae > Xanthoceras > Xanthoceras sorbifolium. Next base: position 28,093,763 of record CM010612.1, read on the forward strand.
TTATCGCCTTTGGAACCTCTGTTTCCTGCGTGCGAGAACACTCAACACGCTAAGCATATTGCTTAGTGGATGTACACAAAATTGTATAGACAAATTTACTCTGTCAAATATGTATATCTATTCTTAATCAAAATATAAATCACATATAAGTAAATCATATATGGGGCTCATATCAAATCAAATATTCAAAATCAATCAACAGACAGATTTGTCATAATTTCGCAAACGTTTTCATATAACAAATCAGTTTTCAGATTGGCTCATGACATACAAAACATAAGTTATCGGACTGGATTACGGGTTGTTCGGCACAGGACGCAAACGGGCGAGCAGCCGAACATCAGATCAGAATGGAACACTAACGGACTTACCCGCTGTGAATGTCCCATGACAGAACCCTAAAAAGGGTGGTACAAACAGAATATATCGGCACAGTACTGTTCAAACAGAAACCCAATTGACATGTCAACCTCCTATATCCATATCTATGTTCATACACATCAGAGCCAAAATGTTTTCTCAAAACCAATGTCAACATATCTCATTTCTTTCCGAATCATCGAATTCAATTTTCAACGTAGTCAATGTCAATACATATCGATATATTTATATTTCCGAAATACAAAATTCATCAAATATAATATCACAGAAATATACGAATGTAAATCAATAATCATATCAAATCAATCCAAAATATACTCCAACGTATTTCATAATTCCATTTCGACTCAAATCGCCCCAAAATTATTTCCTATACATTTCACAATATAATATAATTTAAATCACTTTCAACAATATATTTCCATAACACTATTAGAACCAAACCGTATTCAAATCAAGCCGAAATCGATTTCAAACTATCCATTCTACTCAATATAATTCAAATAATTCAAAAACGATCAAATTCGAAAATTTCAAAAATTTATGGAAAACTGAAAAAATTCGAAAACTCGTATATATCGAACCTGAACTATATTCGATAATCAATATAATACAAATAACGTAAATTTAATCAATTTCAATCAATCTGAAATATTCCGAAAATTTCTGGAAAACTGGAAAAATTCCAAAACACGTATATAGCAAATTTAAACTATAATCTATAATCCATATAATTCAAATAACTCAAAAACTCGAAAATTGGACAATTCCGAAAATTTCTGAAAAACTGAAAATTCGAAAAATACGTGTACACCAAACCTGAAAGCTTCCTCCTTCTCCTTTCCTTCTTCTCTTTCTCTTTTCTTCTTCTTTTCTCCTTCTTTTTCTTCTTCTTTTTCTTCTTTCTCTCTCCTCTCCTCTCTCGTTCTAATTCTGTGCTAATTCCGTTTCTGTGTTGATTTGCTTCAATTTAGTTGATGAAGCTTCACCGCTTCATCATGCGGTGCTATATATTTTTTTAAAATTTTTGAGCCATCGCGACCGGTATCGCGAGCGGTGGTGGCGCCGCTTCGGTCGCGATGCTCACTGGTCGAAATGTGCCACTTTCATTGCGAGCTGGTCATCGCGATCTGTGGTCGCGATACTCACTGCCCCAAATCATCCTTTTCTTCGCGATCCAGTCATCGCGATCTGTGGTCGCGATGACCTGGTCGCGGTGCTCACTGCCAAAAATCATCATTCTTCATCGCGAGCAGCTCATCGCGATCTGTGGTCGCGATACTCATTGTCTCAGTTTTTCACTCTTCTCTTCGTGCATCGTTTTTGACCATTCAATTTGGTCCACTATGAAACCTAAAAATATACATACATTTAATTACAATTTCCACCCCTCAAATCATAAAAATCATATGCACATATTTACAATGAATTTAATCATACTTTTCATATGTATTCGAAATTAGGGATGTTACATGGGAAACCGACTGTGAGATTATACGTATACCATTTCCTCGTGAAATGGGAAACCGACTGTTTATATAGGGATATCATTTCATATGAGATGGGAAACCCGACTGTAAAACCCGTAATCCAGTCCTGTAAACCCTGTTATGTGTATCAAGGGCCCAATTGAGTACTGAAAACCAGAAAAATAAAGAAATGTTATTTTATACTTTCTTCTATATAGTTTCAGAACTTGAAATATGATTAAATTGTTTTCTATATATCTATATATATATATATATATATATATTTCTGTAATGCTGAATTTAAGTTTTGTTGTTTTAAATATATATATATATATATATATATATATATATATATATATATTTCTGACTCTCTGAATTTAAGATTTATTGTATGCTATTATATTGAAATTTATTTTAGTGTACACCTACTAAGCATTATTGCTTAGTGCGTCGGTTTTTATCGCGTGTAGGTAACAAGGATACTGAGGATGCCAAAGATTGAAGAGAGAGTTGCTGACAGAGAGCCAGAGTCACTACATTTGGGTAGCTATATATGTATTCCTGTATAATGTAGTTAGATATGCATGCATATACAGAGAATTTGTAATTATGTTTTGTAATTATGTGCTGTAATTAATTGTTTTATGCTTTCTGTTTTTCATTTTCGAAAGACTGTAATTAATGAATTATTTTATAAACTGTTTGAAAGTCGCACTAAACGGCAGAGTGCGCATTTGAATGAAATGATATTTGAAGTGTTGTGAATTATATTTGAATTGAGTTTGATTTGAAACAGGTTTTGGGAAATCAGAAAAACAGAGGAAACTCTGCCAAAATTTTTTTAAAACTAAATTTTAATGGACTCACTCAAAAAGGTTATAACTTATATGGTTTTCAGTTTATAAACAGAATTAAGTAAAGTTTTAAAAATTCGGTAGCGCTCCCTAAGTGAATCCAGACGGATCAAGTCAGGGAGGTGTTACAGTTTTCATTCACCAATTTAGAAAAATGGCTAACCATTGGGGATGGCCCAAGAATAAACATTAACGAGACTTATTTTTTTTATTTTCCAGTTCAGCTGGCATGTGTGATTCTGTCCAAACAAATTTTATATGCAAAAGGAACAGAAGTGCTCTCTAATGATTTCATAAAACAAGTAAAATGAAAACAAGAAACATCTACTAACCATGTAAATTCCTTCTAAATTCATCAGAAAATGTAAGAGCAAGAATTCACACAAAGCAGGAGAGAGAGAGAGAGAGAGAGTAGAATATTCCATATGACATTATGGGACATATGGAAAAAGGCTTTCATGGTGGAAAATTCGAAGAAGATTTTTTGTTTCTTGAAGTTCTTTTCATTTCTTGTTGTATTGAAGCCAATTTGCTGATGGAAACTGAGTTTCCTCTGATATGATCTTCTGCTTCTTCCTCTCCAGTCTTCTTCCTGCTTTTGAAGCTCCCCTGGATACCCACTTGACAATGTTGGATATGATCTTAAATTTGATCTGACCTCTACGTGGAGGCAGCCGTGCATTCTCTTTTTCCGGAGACTCTGCTGGTCCCCTGTTTATAATTATCGCCATGAATTGCTAAAAAAGAAAAAGAAAAAACCAAGCACTTGAAGAAAATGGAAGTTTTTGTGTATAGATGGCAAAGAAAACAACAATGATTTATAGATTTAGCTGAGAATGAATGACACGCTAAAGAGGCAAATTATTTATAGTGGAGACAGAGGCACTGTGCTTGTAAACTGTTTTGTCTGCTATTTTTTATTTATTTTTTTCTTCTCAAATTTGAACAACTTTGTTTCCTTTGATTCACATTATTGAAGTCAGTTATGTTGATTCACTACCACAACTCTCAGAGGAGACGTGGTGACCAGGTCAACCGACATCTTTCTACAAGATTAGCCTAATTATTAACTAACAAGAAATCGATTACTTGGGGAGTTTAAGAGATAAGGAATGCGCATTTTTCACAGTTCTAACATGACTTTCGTGCATAGTCCGGTGATATCCATGCTCGGAATTATCGGTAAAAACAAAAAAGGTGAAGAGATTGAAAGCCAAGGAAAGTCATTTGTATGATTATCAAGTCTCCCCACTTTAGTCTTCTGTTGATCTTTGCTAATGCAAGGATCTTTTTGTCCCCAAAAGAAAATGACTCATGGGGGTTTTGTAAGGAAGAGAGCAGACAAGCCAAATTGGTGTCTAAATTAGGTGAATAGAAGAAAAAAATAAGTGGAAGCTGAGTAGGATGAAACCATTGTTTGGTCTAGTACAAGTCCACCTTGCAAGGCCAGAGAATGAAAACACATGGAGAAGGAACAGAAAAATCCCTGTTTCAAATGGACAAAAGGGCTTGGTGATGGTTCTAGGACTCCACTGAAGCTCTGTTTCGCAGACAAAATTATCAGGAAAGAAAAAGCTTGTGTCAACTAATCGGTTAACAGGGGTGCCTCAGTAGCCACAAGCCAACCCCACATCATCCTCTCCATCACTGTTGCTTGTCAATCTTTGTGGCACCATGGCAGCAGGTTGTCAATTGTAATCATGCATGCGCTTGGGCAGATATGACATATGTTTAAGACTAACAACATAAATGAAGAAAGTGAGAAGTCTGATGTAAATCACATAACAAAACAACAGGAAGGTTCTTAGAGCAACATGGAGTTTAGAGCTCAATGTCATCATTTGGATTTTTACCTGCAAGTTTAAGCTTTAGGATCTAGCGTTATCTATTAAGAAGAATATCTTATTTTCAAAATGTTTACATTCGTCTAGAACCAAACAATTAAGATAATACCCTTTATGTGTAAATCCTTGACGGAATTTTAGTCCCTAGTAATATATAGTCATGGGATCTCATCACTTGTTCTATAATGGGAGTCACTTGTGTGTTCTTGACACGAACTCATTTCGATGAAGAAAGTAAAATTATAAGAGTCTGAATTCTTTCTTTCATGAATTATGGGGTCACAGAATTCACATGATCTCATCATTGTCACCACAGTATGATGAGTTAAACCATTGATTCTAATAATACTTCATAGCATAGTGAAAAGTCAGGGAAATTTTACACCAGAAACTTGTATACATGAGAGTTGAATATCACCAGGAACACAATCTGTATAAATTGTTCATTAATGTTATTCTTTTATAATGTGAGATTATTTTAAAAAACTTTACACATGAAAAAGAGCGAAAATGTAGGAGATAAATTACAACCAACAAATTAAAAAGGGTAGCTGCATTTACTTACAATTGGTAATTCCTTCACCTGTTATCTTTGAGCGAAATAAACTTGAAAGTTAGATCACTTGACAGGTACGAGAATCGTGTAGACCAAAAGAATTGTGACTATTACAATTGCCCCTCCTAGGGTAAAACTTGGACTAGTCCATAACATCAGGTTTGATTTTTCAGCTCTCTTGATGGGATCAACTTCCTCGGAGAGCGGATAGTTTGAACGCCTGGGATTCCAGCTCACGTACTTGTTTGGAGAAAACTGTGAAAAGAGGGATTTTTTCCCTTGCTTCTTGAAATTTGACCATGCCTTATCCCAGTCTGTTGAGAATTTATCACCTGAGATATTTGCATAAAAAAAAAATTGGAAGAATGAGTTATTGGGTGTAGAGATGTGGTCTGAGCACAACATAAAGTGGTTGAATTATAGTTGCTATTCATAAAGATGGGAGTATACATTTAACTAAGAATTACAGATAATGTGTCTTTTTCTTCGGAAAAAAAAACATGATATAGAGAAAGATTTCAGTAAAGTAATTTAAAGTCAAAATAGATCAAGTTTACATGAATGGTACCCAAATTTACATGTATTTTGGTTAAGGATATAAATGCTTACAAATTCAGTTAAATTAAGGTCAACTATTAACAATGAAATCCTAATTGCAATTGTAATTTCTCTCTTCTGGCTTAGCAAATAATGCGTATATAGAATAAAGAAACTAATGCAAATTAGATGATAACACCACTTTACGATCTAATTAGTATCACAAAAAACTACAGGGCATCCAAGTCAGGAGTAGGAAGGTACTGTACGTGTGTGGTATGTAATTAGTAGCATAGCAATGAGGAGAAAAACCGAAACAGAGGATGACAAGTTACGGTGCAACCACTCTTTCTGCCATCATTGTAAAGATGCATAGATCACAAAAGAGGTCATAATGGATTAGCACTGTACCCTTTTTTCGTAGCACACACCTGCTCACCCTTCCCCCATACGTACTCAATTTAAAATGAATGTTATTCCAAGGTTGGTGTGAGGGGATTTGATCCTTATACCTCTTGCTTTGATTGTAAGAGCACTAATAAATTGGGTAATAATTCCCTTTGCAAACTTAAACATGCCACTGTCACCTAGGTTCAGCAGCCATTGCATAAATCAACAACCCTCCTATAAACGTTATGAAAATCATGAAAAATCCATGCACAAGTGATCTTTTTCTTTTTATCCCTACCCGAAGTCCCCAACCAACCGTCAAATAAACCAAATCCTCTAAAATTAAGATACAAGCACTATTTGATCCCAAAACCCTTATATACTAGACATCCTGCTAAATTTCCTACAGAGACCGCCTCATAAAAAGATCAATAAAGCCTAAATAGATAAACGAGTAATGCACTTAGGACACTGAATTTCCTAATGATTATGCCTTATGCCACTTCTTTAAAGCTTCACTTACCATAAGAAATGAGTGATTATGATCCTGCTCCAAACAAAACACAAAAGTGCAATAAACCCTAATACAAAAACAATACTACAATACAATTCTCATATAAAATATCATTTTCTCATTTCAAGGGAAGAACAGATGAACTATAAGAAGATAGCGAACATTCTAGTTACCACAGCCCAACTTCACAAAATACCTCCTACTCTTGCAATACAGAGAAGCCCACTTCCACCCATTCTGATTTGGTGATATAGTATCTATCTTTTTCTATGCAAGAAATAGTTTCTCCTCTAATTTAGTGCTACAACGCGAATACACACACAATCACAGGCAAAGAAATACTCTAATTTAGTACTTTTCACACGAACATCACAAAGGCAATATTTACCGAGTATGTATGTGTGTGTGTGTGTGTGTATATATATATATATATACAAAAACTCGATGTACACTGATGTAAAAAATTCAGTTTCTCACCTATCCACCATTAGATTCATCTGGTTTGACTTAATCAATATAATTGGTGTAATTCACAAACCTTTCTCTTCAAGTTCCGTAAATTTCTAGAATATCATGAAATGCAACATATTTAACAAGACATATTGGTCTGACTTCTGAGTCCTGATCAATCTCTGCCATTGCCATCAACCATGTTACTGTTATCATTATTTTTTTTTCAAATATGAATCACAGAATGAGCTACTAAGCTAATCAAAGCAAGAAATAAAAAAATGTCAAGGATAAATTACTGTACAAGTCAATAACGCAGAGAGAAGATGACCCACCATTGTTTTTGCCACCATTTTGCTGGGGTTCTTGAGAATCTCCTCTGGAACAGCAAGGTTTAATGGGCGAGTAAGAATAAGAAGAACAAGACTGCAATCTATGTAATCTGGACAAGAACCTGTGAGTGTGAGAGGTTATGCTACCAATTCGAGCTTGAATATCCATTTGCATCTCAAAAGAGATTCCGGATCGGAAGCTTTTTTAAAAATATATATTATTTTTTTCTAATTGCAAAAATCAAATCAATTGTTGTCTAACGACCAAAACCAACGGCCTTCTCTCTTTCTCATCGCTCCGAGTAAATACGAGACTGTAATTTCATCCACATCAGCTTTGGGTATGACACGTGGTTGATTGCTAATGCTTGTGGGATCGGTCTCTTTTTTTCGCTGGATTTATACCTGCCCATAGTCGACAAGTAGTCTGGCCTTATGAAAACAAAATGAAATGTAAAAGTTTGTTATCACTTGTGGAAGATCATGACGACACGTGGTAGAAGATCCTTGTTAGTTAAAAGTTGAGCAATGACGGTGGGGCTCCCTTGTCCACCATTGGCTGGAGACGAGTCAATCTCCGCCGTTGGATCCTGTGTAGTCATTGAAACGTCATGGATTTTATCTGGACCACCTCTTGCGTATTATGTTTATACAAGTGCAGCAACAGGCACGTGATGAGTACGATTTTGGTGGTTCTCGTATTAGTGGACTATAAAGACTCGCACGTTTCCATCACAAATCTCGTCGTGGGACCCGTACCCGTTTAGTTTAACGATTACTCGGCTGAGTGATTGCTAATATACATCAGGCGGCTCTGTCAGTAGTTAGAGGGCTGATTCCCTGCATCGCCCAACAACTTTACCAAATTTACTTAAACCACAATTTTTTTTTAAGAGGTATAATTACAATATCAATAACTACCGGAACCTATCGAAATTAATTACTAAACTTACAGTCTGGATATCTAGTCCTATAACGAGAGAGTATAATAAGAGTAGAAAACTACCTACACATGCACATGATGGGAATTGAACCCCTCACCACTGAGTTAGGAAGAAGGTGGACTAACCACTTTACTAGAAGTGTATGTTCTCACAATTTCATTTTTAACATTCAATTTTTGTAACTTATATTTTTTTAAAATAATTGGTTTTTTATTAAAACAGCAAAAAACAAATCTGAATAGTATAATGGAAGTGTAAAGTCCAAGATTACTCTTTGCTTATTTTAAAAAACTCTTTTTTTTACCAAAACTAAACGATACACATTCTACAACTATTATTTTTACTAATTTTTTCCTATTACATGCATCATTATATTTAAATAATGGGTAATTAGTTACAAGTTAAACTCTTTAGAATAATAGTTGCAAGTTACTATTAATTTTCCTGATTTTTTTTCCGCCTTCTTCATATGAACTTTAAAAAGTTCAAATTTATACTTTCGCAAATCAGCATCACTCAAATCGGACATATTTTGGGATTGGTTGGTTGCATGGTAAAAAGGGTTTTTGGAGCCTTGAGGAGTAAAATTGGGTTCAGAAATATTTAGATTCATTATCGAATATTTCTTTCCTCAAATATTTGCTGCTGTAGAAAATCATGATAATTTGCTTCATTGAAAAAAGTATCATGCAGCTCTTCTTGAACATTTATAGGAGTTTTTCCTTTGGCAGAAACTAATCTTCTGGAAGGATCATAACTTGCTATTGAAATTTAATAATTTGAAAAAAAAATGTAGAATTAAAATTAATAATTGAAAGAAAATTAAGAGAATTGAGAATTATGATATAATTGAAAAAACTGAAAATTTGAGAGAGTACGAATAAGGGAGAATTTGAGAGAATAAGAATAAGAGAGAAATGTGAATTGTGTGAAAAATAAAGTGAGGAAGGGGGGCTTATATAAATTTTAGGGGATGGGTAGTTTTTATAATTTGAGAGAAAGGGGGCATGGCTGCAAACAACGTTTATTATAATACATGTACGTGTACAGTACAATCTATCGGGAGGGTGTATTACATCCACTGTATGTTCATTTTTCGTCGCTTACTCACTCTCTTTTCATTTCTCGTATTTTTCACTTTTAATTGTTATTTACAGCTTTATAGGCGCCTTGAATTTTCAGTTTTACTTTTACTTACAAGTTTTAATTTTTGATTTCATAGTTGTCGTATTTTTTTTTTGTTAGTAGTATATGCTTTTAGTAATTTGCTTAACTTCGGTTAGAAAATTTACTTAATTTACATAATTACCTTATCCATGGTTACATATGTCATATGTTTTGGCTCTTGGGAGGAATTTCTGTGAAAACTATAACATGTCAATGCATATATAATTATATATGAGAGGTGGGATCCAACATGTATCTTGGCTTTGAATTAGGCATAGATGTTATGTAGGTTACACATTAAACATAATTTTATCACTCTTAAAGCTTTTATCGACAAATATATGTCCAATATTTCAAAAATAGCATTGATGATGAAAATTTGGATTTCACTTTGACTTAGTGTCTACATACGCTTTATTTATAAGTGTCTACATACGTTAATAAGTAAAAGGGAGATATATTAGTTTAAAATTTTTATATAATTACTTTACTAGATGGTTTCTATAAATTGAACCAGTACACAAATTTAACTGTAAGTTTTATCGAATAATATTTATATATATATATATATATATATATTTTTTTTCTAGTTGTGGATTATGATATGAAGCATAAAACTTTAAAAAGAAAATTGGTTTTTACCATACATTAACGTAGGTATGGCTTGAGAGTTGAGATAAAATATGGTTATGGGAACTATTGGAAGCAAGTAACAAAAAAACATTTGTTCATCTTTGATTTTTCTAGATGTCTTCATTGCTATAAAAATTTGCTTTGCTTCATGGTTTTCCCATATTCGGTTTTGGGTGTCCCGACCCGAAAGCGACCCGAACCGATGTATATATTTAGGAGGGGAAAAAAATAAATAAAAAACCCTAGTTAGTCTTCCACACCCAAATTTTTCAGAAAACCTGATCCCCATCTCTCTCGCGCCGCGACAACCCCAGACCCAGACCCCACCCACGTCTCAGCTCGTCGCCTAATCGCCGCCTCCTCGTCGCCGTCTCCTCCTCGTCGCGGTTTTGCGCTGCACACAACCCAGACCACCCACATCAAATCGTACAATCACCAGATATTTGTAAAAAAATGCTGCAACATCAAATCGTACAATCACCAGCTAGATTAGGTCTGACAAATCCAAACTCACCGTCTCTTCAAACCTCTACGCCTCCCAAATTCCCCTCCTCCTCCGCCACTCACCACCTGCACCACCACTCCGCAGCTTCCAGCACCTCCACCGCTGCCGCCACCACCACTACCGCAAGCTCAAGCGCACCTACCTCATCAACCCTTCTCCCTCTCCTCCCACCGCTCCCCAGGGCCCAAGCGCTTCTTCTTCAAATGGCTTCCTTAGCTTCCAAGCTCTTCGAAGTCTCGCCTAACCGTTCCCTTTGGCTTTCCGCTTTTCGTGGCTCTTTACCCACCTTTTTAGCCTCACAAGCTCAGTCACAGCCCCCGCCTCCGCTTGAATCATCTCCTTCCAGCACCAAAGAAGTTATATCCAGTTTTACAGCTCTTCAGACTCAACTTTTCGAAACTGTTGCCGAGCTTCAAGAAATTCTTGACCTCCAAGATGCTAAGCAAAAAATTGCTCGTGAAGTTAAGTCTAAGGACTCCGCGATTCTCGCTTTTGCTAATAAGATTAAGGAAGCAGAGCGAGTTCTTGATATTCTTGTTGATGACTACTCTGATTATAGACGCCCCAAAAGAGTGAAATTGGAGGATGATATGGAGGAGGATGGTGATGATACCTGTAGCACGACTGTTGCGTCTCAGTTGAATTTATCGGATATTTTGTCATATGCTCATAGAATTAGCTACACAACATTTGCGCCACCGGAGTTTGGTGCTGGGCAGGGACCTCTTCGTGGGGCACTCCCACCTGCTCCTCAAGACGAGCAATTGAGGGCTTCTCAGTTGTATAACTTTGCTGATCTCGATGTTGGTTTGCCTAAAACTGATGAAACCAAGGAGAAGAAAATCGAGGCTATCATTGAGCCCCCACCTCCGCAGTCAGTGGGTGCCAATCCGCTTGCAAATTTGTCTGCTATTCAGGGTTTGCTTCCTCCAAATATCACAGTTCCCTCTGGTTGGAAACCGGGGATGCCCGTCGAATTGCCAAAAGATTTCCCAATTGTGCCCCCACCTGGATGGAAGCCTGGGGATGCAGTACCCTTGCCCCCGTTGGATGCAATTCAAGTGCCTAGAATTGAGGAACAACCATTGCGGCCTGTTCCTCCTCAGGGATTACGTAAGCCACCTGAACCTATACAGGTTCGGCATGTTGAGCTGGATATTCTGGATCAAGATGATGACAGTGGTGATTATAGTAGTGACGAGGGAAGCTCTGACGATGATTAAAAGGATGATGACTAGGAGCTATCGAGGAGTTGTCGTACTCAGGTTAAGTGTAAACTAGTTGTAACTCCTTATGCCTTGTGAACGAAGTGAAAGTTATTTGGTTGCATGTGATGTTCTTCTAGTTCAATGGATAAATAATACAGATATGAAAGAGGGGCCCCAGTTCCTTTTATTTGAATCTCATTGCATTATTATGTAGAATTGCAAGTCTTGCCATTTACAATAAGAGAATGGTGGATTTATTATTCAGGTTTGCGCTACTAAGAGCAGCAAACTTTTGAGTTTGTTCTGTTTTAGGCTGAAGTTGGCATAACTGCTTTAAATAATGTTTTTTAATGACGAAAAAGCTTTTCAAATCATAGCTACTAAGGCTTGGAAAGTGATGCTAACCATAATCATTTTTCATTTCTATATAATTTTACTTATACACAGTATGCTTGTCTTTGAAGCATAAGCAAACATGGTACTGGACAGGAAACTAAAGGATTGCTTACAAATATTTAATTGACAATGCAAATATTGAAGAATTCCAATTTAGGTGATGATTTTAATTCTTCATTAGAAATGCATCACAATTTAATGGGATTGTATAGATTGTATTTACCTCTGGGGCACTAGCTTTCTGGTTGTAAACAGTAGCGTTTTATGTGTTTTGTCATTTGCACAAAGTGGAAAGTCCTTCCTATGAGTACTTGATGGATCACATTGGTTTAATACATCATGATATTTTCTACTAAAATTACGTTCTTAGGAACAAGAGAGATGTGGTGTTTTGCATGCTGGTTACAATAATATAACCTTTGCTTTTGCAGTGACTATAAATTGAAGAGCTGTCATCGTGCATTCATCATATAGTTGAGACATTACTGTGAAAAAGTATTAAAAGTACTTGTATTCAAACCTTTTCTTCAAGCCAAATATAGACATGTGAATACAATGAATTTAAAAGATAAGGTGTGGCATTTTTCAGTCTAACATGACGGCCGGGCATTGTCTGGTATATGCACTCAAAAAAGGTAAGGAGATTGAATTCGGAGGAAAGTCTTTGTATGATTGTCAAGTCTCCCCACTTTAGTCTTCTGTTGATCTTTGTTATGCTAATTCAAGGATCATTTTGTCCCCAAAAGAAGATGACTCATGGGGGTTTTTGTAGGGAAATTGAGAGACAAGCCAAATAGGTGTCTAAATTAGATGAAGAGAAGAAAAAAAAATAATTAAGCGGAAGCAGAGTAGGATGAAGCCATTGTTTTGTCTACTACGAGTCCACCTTGCATGCCAAAGAATGAAAACACATGGAGAAGGAACAAAAAATATCCGTTTCAAATGGACAAAGAGGGCTTGGTGATGGTTCTAAGACTCCACTGACTTTCTTAGACAAATTTTCAGGAAAGCAAAAGCTTTTGTCAACTATCAACTAATCGGCTAACACGGTGCCTCAATAGGCACAAGCAAACTCCCTCATCATCCTCTCCATCACTGTTGCTGGTCAATCCCTGTGGCACCAAGGCAGCAGGTTGTCAATTGTAATCACGCATGCGCTTGAGCAGATATGAGATACGTTTAAGACTAACAACATAAGTGAAGAAAGTGAGAAGTCTGATGTAAAGCGCATAACAAAACAACAGGAAGGTTCTTAGAGCAACAAGGAGTTTTAGAGTTCAATGTCATTTGGATCTTTACCTGCGTGTTTGAGCTTTGGGAGTCACTTGTATGCTCTTGACACGTACTCATTTCGATGAAGAAAGTAAAATTATGAGTGTGAATACTCAGTCTTTCTTTCATGAATTTTGGAGTCACAGAGTTCACATGATCTCATCATTGTCACCACAGAATGATGAGTTAACCAATTGATTCTAATACTACTTCATAGCATAGTGAAATTTCAGGGAAATTTTACACCAAAAACTTATATAAATGAGAGTTGAATATCACCAGAACCCAATCTATAGAGATTGTCCATTAATGATGTTCTTATTTTAAAAAACTTTACACATGAAAAAGAGACAAAATGTTGGAGAGACAACAAATTAAAAAAGGTAGCTGTATTTACTTAAAATTGATAATTCCTTCACCTGTTATGGTCAGATCATTTGACAGGTGCAATAATCGTGTAGACCAAAAGAAATGTGACTATTACAATTGCCCCTGCTAAGGTAAAACTTGGACTAGTCCATAACATCAAGTTTGATTTTTCAGCTCTCTTGATGGGATCAACTTCCTCGGAGAGCGGATAGTTCGAACGCCTGGGATTCCAGCTCACGTACTTGTTTGGAGAAAACTGTGAAAATAGGGATTTTTTCCCTTGCTTCTTGAAATTTGACCATGCCTTATCCCAATCTGTTGAGAATTTATCACCTGAAATATATGCATAAAAAAAAAATGGAAAATGAATCACAGAATGAACTACTAAGCTGATCAAAGCAAGAAATAAAAAATGTCAAGGATAATTTACTATACAAGTCAATAACGCAGAGAGAAGATGACCCACCATTGTTTTTGTCACCATTTTGCTGGGGTTCTTGAGAATCTCCTCTGGAACAGAAAGGTTTAATGGGCGAGTAAGAATAAGAAGAACAAGACTGCAATCTATGTAATCTGGACAAGAACCTGCGAGTGTGAGAGGTTATGCTACCGATTCGAGCTTGAATATCCATTTCCATCTCAAAAGAGATTCCGGATCGGCCTTCTCTCTTTCTTATCGTTCTGTGGACATACGAGACTCTAATTCATCCACGCCAGCTTTGGGTATGACACGTGGTTGATTGCTAATGCTTGTGGTTGTGAGACTGGTCTCTTGTTCCATCCATTAGACCATTTATTTATTATTATTATTATTATCATTACAATTTTAATTGGACATGAGTCCTAATTAATCAACAGTACCATTTCACATGAAATGTGTTTTTCATATTACATTACATGTATTAGAAGGTGGGTAAATATATGGATTTGGATTTGGATTCTCTCTATACCTTAGCTCTTTCTTAAATTTTTTAAAATATGTGATTTGTTATTGATAAAATAATAATGAAAAGCAATTACATCCTAAACACCTATTCATTGTGATATTTATATCACGAGATCATTAAAAATGTAAGAAAACTTAAGTGGAGAGAGGATCTAAATCCGAATACACTAGAGTCCATTAAAGATTTTCTCACCAAACTTGAATACCAATTTAGAGACATTTGGAATATTAATAGATTTTATCAATAGTCCTATAAATCGTGACATGTCATGTAAATTAAATTCTTCTATAAAAATTGAGATATAAATAACAAGATAAGGTGAACTGAGTGATTTGCCCATCACTTTAAAGTTATGAGTTCAAGTCGTGCTCCCTTTTTAAATTTTAAATTAATTGTAATTATTTAAAAAAATTTCAAGATATAAATTATAATGTCTACACTTATTAGTTAATAAAAAAACAAAATCAAATGGATTTAATTAATTAATAACGTCGCATACAGGACTTAAACATGTGTGATTCAACCCCATTACTAAACTTTCTTATATATTTTACTTTTACAGCGGAAGACGTCGACTACTAATATAACTATCGTCAAAAAGTAACCTTTGGGTATAGTAATCCGTTAAATTTAATTTTTATACAATCTAAGATTATATTAGTGGCGGGATGATACATGCAATTTTTCTCTTTGTTGCATACAAACTTTTCCTCGGTCCACAATTTATGCAAATAAAATGAAATGTAAAAGTTTGTTATCGTTGGGTGAAAGATAATGACGACACGTGTTAGAAGATCCTTGTTAGTTAAAGTTGAGCAATGACGGGGGGCTCCCTCGTCCACCATTGGCTAGAGACGATCTCCGCCGTTAGATCCTGAGCAGTCATTTGAAACGTCGTGGATTTCATATACAAATTTAATTTCACGTCACATAAGAACACACGATCGCAGCTGAAGTAAATCTCAAAACAAACGTGGACGATGAATTGGGCGTGGTGTATGTTTCCAAGTGGACGATTAATTGAAAGGCGCGAGACTCCTCACCGCAGAAACGCAGGCCTGCGCGCCACATGAGAGGCGAGCATTTGTTTCTTCTCTCTTTTTCAAGTTCTCTGCTCTCTCAAGTCTATAGTTTGGTAGCGAATTGAAAACATGAACTCCAACTCATCATCATCAACAACAACACTACACCTTCCTCCTCCTCCTCCTCCTCCTCCGCCTCCGCAGTCCATGACGACGACCGCTTCATCAGCGGCGACTACATCACCGATGGCCACGGACAGCTCTGCAGGAAGCAAGAAGGTGAGGAAACCCTACACCATCACCAAGTCCAGAGAGAGCTGGACCGAGGAAGAACACGACAAGTTCCTTGAAGCACTTCAACTGTATGTTTATTTTTCTTCGCTTACTCACTCTCTTTTAATTTCTCCTATTTTCGCTTTCAATTGTTATTTACAGTTATAGGCGCGCTTGAAATTACGCTGTTCAGTTTTACTTACAAATTTTGATTTTTGATTCCGTAGTTGTCGTAGTTTTTTTTGGTTAGTTTTTGATGTTTGTGGTGCTAAGTTGTCATAAATAGTTTGAAGAAACTTGATTAATTGTTTATAAGCATTTGGTTTTCGGGCAACCAAGCTATAATTGCAAGGTTTATAGTACATAATTACAGGCGGTTTTCTCTGATACAAGTTTGTACGGAGAAATTGTTATGAATTCAATTATCAATTTTTTGCTTATTTGAACTTAAGTTATCTAAGAGTTTCAGTTGTGTAGTTAACTTACTTGGTTGCTATATGTTTCATGAATGAATTAAAGCCTGAGACTTTTGTTTTAGCAACTATGTTTGAATTGAACTTCATTCTGAAATTAACACTTCTTTATTGTTTCTTGTTGATTCAGGTTTGATCGTGACTGGAAAAAGATTGAAGATTTCGTTGGTTCCAAGACAGTTATCCAGGTCCATTCATTGTGATTAGTTTGTTTTGGTTTAAAATTCTATTTCGTTTACTGTTCGGGACCTGTTCTTTGCTGAAATGTTTTCCTTTGCAGATTAGGAGTCATGCTCAGAAATACTTCCTGAAGGTCCAAAAGAATGGGACAACTGCCCACGTGCCTCCGCCTCGCCCTAAGCGCAAAGCTACTCATCCTTATCCACAAAAAGCGTCAAAAAATGGTTTGGATGCTCATGCATTATCATGATATAATATACGGAAGTATTACAACTGCATAGTTAACAAGTCTGATATATACACATTCTTAATTTGCAGTTCTGGCGCCCCTGCAAGCATCGATGGCTTATCCTTCAGTAAACCCCCTTGCACCTGGATATGCTCCATGGGATGATGCTTCCGTGATGGTTGACACTACATCAAGCAAAATCATGCCATTACAAGATGAATTTAACAGTCTACAAGGAGCTGAAGGCATGCTTATTTATTTATTTATTTATTTTTGTGTTTTTTTTTTC
This sequence comes from Xanthoceras sorbifolium, assembly GCA_003430845.1. Classification (NCBI taxonomy): domain Eukaryota; kingdom Viridiplantae; phylum Streptophyta; class Magnoliopsida; order Sapindales; family Sapindaceae; genus Xanthoceras; species Xanthoceras sorbifolium. Next base: position 28,110,997 of record CM010612.1, read on the forward strand.
TTAGTTATAATCTATGTAGACAGCGTTTTTAAAGGGAATTTTCCAGAACTTATTATGGCATACCACGTTACTGATTCAGCTGATATTGGATCGAAGGGGGTAGTGAGGACAGGTAACAGTAATGTCAGTGCCATTGGAAACTCAACCAGAGCATTACCAAATTCTGAATTGCCAAAGCAGGGGAAACAAGTTCCTGTTCTTCATGGTAATCATCAAGACCACAAGTGATTATTGCCTAATCCACCCACTTGCTTTTTGATGATAAGGGAACCTCTCTTTTGTTTTGTCTTTGCTTTGCAGGCATCCCAGATTTTGCTGAAGTGTATGGTTTCATAGGGAGTGTCTTTGATCCAGACAGCATAGGCCATGTGCAAAAGCTCAAGGAAATGGACCCCATAAATTTTGAAACCGTGAGTTAAATAATACTTTATGAATTGCAGTACACTGTTGGTGGATTGCTTATAAGGTGCACTTGTTTCTTTTGTGGGTGCTAGCCAACTTGGTTGATAAGATTTTTTAATAGTTCTATAAGAGGTTGGGTGGGGGTTTGGTTTACATCTAAAAGAAAAGAAAGAAAGCATGCACTTGTTTCACTTATTGCCTGAAGATAACTTTATACAATGTCAGATAAAGCTAGATAAATCAAAAGATAATTTCGCAATTAGTGCAATACACCAATTTGCCAATAATATGTCAATGTGGTGATAATTGAAGTGTAAAAGTGATGCGATTTTCAAATATGATGTCATTTAGGACTCTCATATGATCATTTAGGACTCTCATATGATAGTACTATATCTCTTTAGTTACCAGATGCTCTGATGTGGTCTGAGGGAATTCAATAATTATCCATATGGACATTTAATCTTTATTTGGTCAAACTACATAAATCATTTAAAATATATTTCGACCATGTGCTTTGTGTGTAATCCTTTGAAAGTGCTTGATGTGTTATTCCATTTGGTAACTTGTGCAGGTATTGTTATTGATGAAGAACCTTAGTGTTAACTTGTCTAGCCCTGATTTTGAGCCAGTTGTAAGTACCAAGAATTCCTTGTTCATTCAATATTTTCAATCCATCTTTTCTGATATGATTCCCTTTAGTAGTATGTGCTTTAAGTAATTTGCTTAGCTTTGGTTGGAAAATTTACATAATTACCTTATCCACGCTTACATATGTCATATGTTTTGGCTCTTGGGAGGAATTTCTGTGCAAACTGTAACATGACAATGCATATATAATTATGAGAGGTGGGATCCAACATGTATCTTGGCTTTGAATTAGGCATAGATGTTACGTAGGTTCCATATTAAACATAATTTTATCATTCTGAAAGCTTTTATCGACAAATATATGCCCAATGTTTCAAAAATAGCATTGATGATGAAAATTTGGATTTCACTTTGACTTGGTGTCTACGTATACTTTGTTTATACAGGAGTAATAAGTAAAAGAGAGATATACTAATTTAAAAATTATATATAATTAGTTTACTTGATGGCTTCCATTCATTGAACCAGGACACAAAATCAGCTGAAAGTTTTAACGAATAATTTTTTTTTTCTAGTTGTGGATTCTGATATAAAGCATAAAACTTTAAAATGAAAATTGGTTTTTACCATATATGCTTTTTGGGTAAAAACGTAGGTACGGTATTCCCTTGAATTGTGGCTTGAGATATAATATGGTTATAGGAACTATTGGAAGCAAGTAACAAAAATCATTCAGCTATTACCTTTGTTCATGGTGATTTTTCCAGATGTCTTCATTGCTATAAAAATTTGCTTTACTTCATGGTTTTATCTGATTTTTGTTTCCCGTATTTGAGTTGATTTCTGTTTCCCATATTTGAACCTGTAAACGTTCAAATGATTGTTCTGTAACACGGCCGGTTTATTTCCTTGGTTCAGAGGAAGGTTCTGTCATCATACGACACCAACACCAAAACAGTAGGGGTTGCTATGGGGATTGTTGCGAACAACCAAACAAATGATATATTATGTTGAACTATTACAATTAATAAATTACTAACTAGTTTATTTTGTCTGTTTTTCTTTCCTCATTTTTTGTATTATATACCTTACGTTCATGGTAATTTTTGCCTTCACTTCAAACTCTGTTTCTTATGATTCTTGTGGCACTCAGTTGGAGAATTCCAAGATTAGGGAGATAGTATTGCCACCATTGCGGGGAGAAAATGTCGGATGATGTTGAGTGGAAAAAAGAAGTGAATTCCGAAGCCTATATTTTCGTATCCACTTACATGCATCGTTGGGAATGGTTGTTATATCAACCGAAAAAGAGTGTATATCTTCACAGGTTTGTTTGGTAGCACTTCTTTAAGCTAATGTTTTTTTTTTCGAAGCAGTTAAGTAGGAGAATTTGAATATATTGTAATAAGGAGAGTGCTATAGGCTTGTGTATTTCTGCCCCTTTTCTTACTAGAATCTGTCATCCTCGACTTATGTTTCGTTTTCATTCGATGTTTTTCTTTCTCTCCCTTCTCTTGGCATCCCACTTTAGGATTTTTTTCGCTGTTCGATCGGTTATCCATTGTTTTGATGCTTGTTGATGATTATATATTATTCTCCAATTCAGTACATGATATCCATTCTATTACGATGCATCGAACTGTTTGATTGTTCCAATCTATTGTCCAATTCTAAATAATCAAGTGCTGTGCATGAATTGTGTGACCTTCTGACAAACAAGAGAATATAAAGTAATTTGTATTTCACAGTACTTCCAGGAGAAGGTAACTTGAGGTGCATTCTTTTTTTTTTTTTACCTTCAATTTTGCGCATGAATGAATGTTGTGCTGAAGAAAGTATTAGACTAGTGCTCTTAAAGCACCTTGTAATACTTTGGTATTTGCATTGTACATGATTATCTGCATACGCATTGCACGATTAATCTAATCATAAGCACCTTGCAATTACAATTATGGTGAATTTTTTTAAGGTTTTCCATCTGCATTCACAGCAGTTGTTCACAGTGATAATGGAATATTAAGGTTTTCCATTCGGATAGTTGTACTTGTACGTACACGCATCCTTTTCTTGTTAAATCAACTGTTAAAGATTCCTTTCAATGGATGATAGTTGGTTCCTTTCATTGTTGTGCATTAGATGTCACCTTAAAATTCTCAAGTTACTTCATAAATGTTTCGTAATATCAATATACAAAAAATTTCCATCTACAATCTCTGTGTTTTTTTTATGGGTAGAATAGAAGTCCTTTTAATGCCAAACAAATTTTATTCATTTGCCTCACAGAAAAAAAAAGAGCACATTTGCATGCAAAGCAAGTGCGGCACCGGTGATAATATGAAAATTATGAATATTAAATGTTTTTTAAATTACTTTCAATTTATTTTAAAAAAAAATTATCGCGAAGAAACTAATATTTTTTTAAATTAGTTTAAATGTTGGTAAAATTTAATTAGAAAGAAAAATTAATCAACATAACCAAATTTATACTCTTTTCTTAATTATCTATACGCGAGTTTCACAATAATAGTCTCATAAAAAGTAAATTATCTAAATTTTCGGCCTCAAGGCGTTTGTATCTTCCAATGAGGTTTTGACACGTGTAAAGTAATAAACTAGTAATACAAAAACCTTAAGTAAGCATAATTTCATTATTTCTTTTTAAATAATTTTTATTTATAATTTTAAAAATTAATTATATAGAATATATTTTTATTGTGTTTTGTAACATTATATGACCAAAATTTTAAAATAATTATACTTTTTATAATTTAAAAATCAATCACTTGTTTCGATTGATTTTTTGTAGTGATTAAAACAACTGCGAATTGAGGAAAAAAAAAATAATACGTAACCAAACAAAGCCAAAAGCGGGTTTAGGAAGTGTCTCAACCCATTGAAAACCATCCAAATCCTTGCAACCAAACACTACAAAGCCTGAAAACCCTAGTGACCACTATATATATTTATTTTCTCATTTCTTTTCACTTCACTCTCAACAAAACAAAACCCTCGTAAGTGTTTCTCTTCCCCACTCCCAAGCCCCCCATTTTCCCCGCCACACCCTGACCAATGGCCGCCAGGCCGTTAATTTCTGTCCAGTCGCTTGAAGGCGACATGGCTACCGATAGTGCTGGAAGCGTTGTGCTGCCCGATGTAATGAAGGCCTCTATACGGCCGGACATTGTGAATTTTGTCCATTCCAATGTCTCCAAGAACAGCCGACAGCCCTACGCTGTCTCCAAGAAGGCCGGCCACCAGACCTCCGCCGAGTCTTGGGGTACCGGACGCGCGGTTTCTCGTATCCCCCGTGTCCCCGGTGGCGGTACCCACCGTGCCGGGCAGGGAGCCTTCGGTAACATGTGTCGTGGCGGGCGTATGTTCGCGCCCACCAAGATCTGGCGGCGCTGGCATAGGAAGATCAACGTGAACCAGAAGAGGTATGCTATCGTGTCGGCGATAGCTGCCTCGGCCATTCCTTCTCTGGTGATGGCACGTGGCCACAGGATCGACACCGTACCGGAGATGCCCTTGGTCGTTAGTGACTCCGCTGAGGGAGTCGAGAAAACTTCTGCTGCCCTGAAGGTTCTCAAGGCAATCGGCGCGTACTCTGATGCTGAGAAGGCGAAGGACAGCCAAGCTATTCGTCCTGGAAAAGGAAAAATGAGGAACCGCCGCTACATCTCTAGGAAGGGTCCTCTGATTGTGTATTCAACCGAGGGAGCGAAACTCGTCAAGGCTTTTCGCAACATTCCTGGTGTTGAGGTGGCCAATGTTGAGAGACTCAATCTTTTGAAGCTGGCCCCCGGTGGACATCTTGGACGTTTTGTCATCTGGACGAAATCTGCGTTCGAGAAGCTTGATTCGATCTATGGAACCTTCGAGAAGGGTTCGGAGAAGAAGAAGGGATACGTTTTGCCCCGATCCAAGATGGTGAATGCGGACCTTGCTAGGATCATCAACTCTGATGAGGTGCAATCTGTTGTGAGGCCAATCAAGAAGGAATCCAAGAGGGCTCCAATGAAGAAGAATCCCCTCAAGAATCTGAATTCAATGTTGAAGCTGAACCCGTATGCCAAGACTGCGAGGAGGATGTCACTGTTGGCCGAGGCACAGCGTGTTAAGGCTAAGAAGGAGAAGCTCGACAAGAAGAGGAAGCCTGTAACAAAGGTATATTTTATTATGAACAATTTAATAATTTACATCAGTGGTAGTATGATATGTATTATGATTATTGATTTAATACTTTGTTGATTTTAGATTAGGTGTTGTGTTATGTTTGTTATTTTGTTATCTTCTTTTAGTGATGCTTACTATGTTGGTAGCTTAATTTGATTAATTTAATTGTCTGCGCTAGTGATATATTAGTTTGATCGTGTTGTGAATTGAACATTGTTGATTATGTATTGGTGATTTGTTTTCACATGTTAATATTGAAACTTTTTTTTTTTTTGGTGATATACTGTATTAGCCTGCCTTCCAACGTGGTTTGCGATTACTAAATTGCCTTTTTTTTAAAAAAAAATTGAGGTAGTGGGTACCTATGTTCCAACTAACATTGAATGACAATTGCAGGACATATGGTTTTATCCAAATTTTTGTTTCCAATCTTTTGTATTTGTTGTACATTCTATTGATCAATATATTTGGTTAGAGCATATGGGATTTCCATGATTTTCTTATGTCTCTTTTGTACTTTGGTGTATTTATCATGTATCTAGCTTTGATCTAGAAAGGGGGTTAAAGATCATCTTGAATCTATTGTTTGGGATTTAAAGGTCACCCTGGATATGAATGCCTTAGCAAATCATTTTCAAACAGTCTGCGACCTTTGTAAGACATGATTCTTGCATGTTAGTTCGATCTATAGAGTCGTTAAATAATTGTTCTGACCATGTGTATGTTTGAAACCCATATTTTCCTTTTTATTGACTTCAACTTTGATTTGTTTGATTTGTTTTGGTACTTACATGTTGTCTCAACAATATTTGGGTATATGTGGACAGTCAATTACCCTGTGTTTTGATGAGTATGTTAATGGATTTTGATAATGAGAATTTTATTCAAATAATAGAGCTAATATTGTCATATGCTTTTGCTTTTATCCTTTCAGGAGGAGGCAGCCGCAATCAAGTCTGCAGGCAAAGCATGGTACCAAACCATGATCTCAGACAGTGATTATACCGAGTTTGATGTGTTCACAAAATGGCTGGGTGTCTCCCAGTAGTAATCTACTTGATTATGTATTTTGATCTCAGAACATTTTTGTTTCTCAATTATATCTTTTCTTGCCAAAGCAGTTAAGTAGGAGAATTTGAATATATTGTAATAAGTAGAGTTCTATAGGTTTGTGTATTTCTGCACCTTTCGTTTCCATGGATGTTTTTGTTTTAGGAATTTTTTGCCATTTGATGTGTTATTATATATTATTCTCCAATTCAGTACATGATTTCTATTCTAGTTCCATACATGGAACTGTTTGATTGTTCCAATCTATTGTCCAATTCTACCTAATCATGTGCTGTGCATGAATTGTGTGACCTGATTACAAATAAATTACAAATAAAAGAATATAAAGTAATTTTGTGCATGAATGAATGTTGTGCTGAAGAAAGTTTTAGACTAGTGCTCTTAAAGCACCTTGTAATACTGCATGCGCATTGCACGATAAATCTTAATCATAAGCACCTTGCATTCACAATTATGGTGAAATTTTTCTTAAGGTTTTCCATCTGCATTCACAGCAGTTGTTCACAGTGATGATGGAATTTTAAGGACACATCCTTTTCTGTTAAAATCAACAGTTAAAGGTTTCTTTCAATGGATGATGGTTGGTTCCTTTCAATGTTGTGCATTAGATGTCACCTTAAAATTCTCAAGTACTGCATCAATGTCTTGTAATATCAAAAATTTCCATCTACAGTCTGTTTATTTTTTATGGGTAGAATAGAAGTCCTTTCAATGGTGGTCAAGTGTGGCACCGGTGATAATATAAAAATTATAAATACTAAATATTTTCTAAATTACTTTCAATTTTTTTTAAAAAAAATTATCTAAAAAAAAACTAATATTCTTTAAACTAGTTTACATGTTGATCAATTTAATTAGAAAGAAAATTAATAAAATTCCACTCTTATCTTAGTTATCTATACTCCAAATTCTCAATAATAACAGCAAAACAAAGAGAGAAAGAAAAATATAGGTATTTGTAGACGATATTCCGTAATTCAAATATAATTTTAAGTTCACAAAAGTAAAAATGTTTTTTTTTTAAATTTAATATTTTACTAACACGGTTTGAATATCGAAATTCATAATGAAAGTTGTCTAACCTTAATATGAAAATAGTGCGGACACCTATATTCATAACCGAAGTCATTTACCTCTAATATAAAAAAATATCCCGACATCTACGTTCACAGCGAAAAGCAGTCTACCTCTAATATGAAAAATGTCTACTCATACTAACTTTGCTTTCATACACAAAGGTGGGTATGAATGTAGCTTCCAACACGAAAACTCAGTCTCTTCAAACCTCTACGCCTCCCAAATTCCCCTCCACCTCCGCCACTCACCACCTGCACCACCAGTACGCCACTGCCAGCACCTCTACCGTCGCCGCCACCACCACCGCAAGCTCAACGCACCTACCTCATCACCCCATCTCCCTCTCCTCCCACCGCTCCCCAGGGCCCAAGTGCTCCTCATTTAAATGGCTTCCTCAGCTTCCAAGCTCTTCGAAGTCTCGCCTACCCGTACCCTTTGGCTCTCCGCTTTTCGTGGCATTTTGCCTACCTTTTTAGCTTCACAAGCTCAGTCACAGCCCCCGCCTCCGCTTGAATCATCTCCTTCCAGCACCAAAGAAATTATATCCAGTTTTACAGCTCTTCAGACTCAACTTTTCGAAACTATTGCCGAGGTTCAAGAAATCCTTGACCTCCAAGATGCTAAGCAGAAAATTGCTCTTGTAAGTTAAGTCTAAGGACTCTGCGATTCTTGCTTTTGCTAATAAGATTAAGGAAGCAGAGCGGGTTCTTGATATTCTTGTTGATGATTACTCTGATCATAGACGCCCCAAAAGAGTCAAATTGGAGGATGATATGGAGGAGGATGGTGATGATACCTGTAGCACGACTTTTGCGTCTCAGTTGAATTTATCGGATATTTAGTCATATGCTCATAGAATTAGCTACACTACATTTGTGCCTCCGGAGTTTGGTAGTGGTCAGGGACCTCTTCGTGGGGCACTTCCACCTGCTCCTCAAGACGAGCAATTGAGGACTTCTCAGTTGTATAACTTTGTTGATCTCGATGTTGGTTTGCCTAAAACTGATGAAGCCAAGGAGAAGAAAATCGAGGCTATCATTGAGCCCTCACCTCCAAAGTCAGTGGGAGCCAATTTGTCTGCTATTCAGGGTTTGCTTCCTCTAAATATCACAGTTCCCTCTGGTTGGAAACCAGGGATGCCTGTCGAATTGCCAAAAGTTTCCCAATTGTGACCCACCTGGATGGAAGCCCGGGGATGCAGTACCCTTTCCCCCCTTGGATGCAATTCAAGTGCCTAGAATTGAGGAACAACCATTGCGGCCCGTTCCTCCTCAGGGATTACGTAAGCCACCTGAACCTATACAGGTTCGGCATGTTGAGCTGGATATTCATAAAAGTACTTGTATTCAAACCTTTTCTTCAAGCCGTGGGTGATTATAGTATCGAGAAGTGTCTTTACCATGCATACTACAAGGAAACACCAACCATGACAAATTAATTTATCTATCATTAACAACTTAAGTTAGGTCTTCATTTTCATTCTAGAACCTTCATCTCAAGTTGATTGTGAGGTGATTATCTTAAATCTATACTTTATGCTATGTTTATATCATATTGTTGCAATGGTTGTCGTGGAAAATAAGAAACGATCATGACCCTCATTTGTCAACACTGTCACTACTTTGTTGGCATTTCAGATCTTGCCAGTTGATAATGTCATAAATCTAATTGTAACCCAACAAATGCTGAATATGCTTCCACGACTAGTTGTGATGAGATTGTCCTTTGTCTCTCACGTCTCTCATTCTCAGAAATTTCACATTGGATGTCTTTTTCTGATGCATAATTTTTACAAGACTCTAAAAGTTTTACTGGCTGCTTGAATATTCACTTCTTTATCAGTAGGTTCTGCAAAGTATGCAGATATAAGCAGTGGACTCTTGTCAGACTCTTGCATAGTTCCCTGCTCTTTTGATAGCTTCTGCCTAGTTTGAATCTGCCTAGCTTATGATGTTTGAATGTTAAATGTGTGAGCTGAATGCAAATCTATGTAATCTAAGGTTATCTTTTTGATGTTTAGATTTTGTTAAAATGTAAACGACTACACTAGAGAAGGCTCATATACAAGAAAAAGAACGGAAAAGATACGAGGAGTTCCGGCCATTGTCATTTGTCACAAGGAATGCATGACTTATTTCCAGATTCCAGACAACAATAGTGGCAGCAACCGCACATGAAAAACAACAACAGGTGAGAGTAAAAAATTGGGGTTTTTTTTTTTTTTTTTTTGTTGTTGTCAATGAAAGATTTCTCTCGTAGTCTCATTAATTCGAAGCTGAGGTTCGTGTACCACACAATTTCCTTAAAAGTTTAACGATGTCCATTTGTTCTCGGTGGGGCGGTGGTTGTTGCCTTGTGTCCTGTTTTGCTGTGGAGATGCATGATATAGCCTTGACATGCTTGCTTGTTTTGAGATGCTTGAAAAGTCATGGCTTGATGAGATTTTTTTCCGGTAAAGGAAATGTTTATGTGATTTGTGATCAGACATTAGAAGAAATGTCAAAAGGATGTTGATAGCACTAGCAGTCTTGTATATAAATCTATTTTCATGTTGAAACAGATTGTGAATTGCATTTCCATTCTTCTTCTTCCTATTTGTATAGTAGTAAACGCATTGTATTCTTAATTTCAACAATTTTAATTGAATTTTATACCATGTAAATAAATCAGATATTTCCTTTTCTTGACAGTAGTTTTATTTAGTGCATTTTTTTCTTCAGCTATAGTGGTGAGATTTAAGTTCCATCATAAGTATTTATTAATATATATGATTAATTTTTTTATTATTATAAAAGTAAATATTTTAATTACGTATTTAATTATTGCTCTCAGTATCTCTCGACGGATAATATAATTAAATAATTTTTAAAAAATAACATATTTGTCATTTTTAGGTTTTTTTGGTGGAAACTGATAGTATTGGACAAACTAAAAAGTGGGTGGTAGAAACTCAAAAGATCAAGTTGGACTATTAAGAGCAAATAAGAAGATCAGATCAAGCTCATTGGGCCTACAGCCTTCTATTGGGCCCTTGAGCTGATTCATTATGGAGAGTAATTTGGATGTTTGTTTTTATGCCAAACTTTTTAACGTGTGTTTTTAGAAATATATTAATATTTTTTATATTAATTATAAAATTTGCAAGTTAAGAAGTCTTAATTTTATTAAAATATGAACTCTGGATTCTTTGCTTTTAAATGTAAGAGCTATGCTAGCGGCGACTGTGGCTGGCAGTCTCCCTGCTTTGTTGATATGTGTCAACAATATTTTATCAATTTTTTTTTTCTGTTAATTACAACACTGCCATTCATTAATCCCATCAATTGTCTATGTAATTACAGTATTGTCACTCACCCATTCATCAATTAATTCCACCATATTTCTCATTTCATTCTCATGCCTCTTCATCTCTCTCTCTCTTTTAATTCCATCAATTTTTGAGTAAAATAAATCACTTTCTTTCCATTATTACAATATTATCACTCCACTCTATTTACTTTTCTTCTCCCATTTTTTATGCCTATTCACAACTTTTTATTTTATACAAACTTACTTTTATTTTTATGTACTAATTTTACATCACAAATCACTAAAATAAATAGAAGATATTAAAATACAATGGCTTCTGAATTCATATTAAAATTATCATAAAAAAAGTACACTAAATAAAAATTCTCCTTAATCTAATAATGTTTAATTACAAAGAAATAAAAACATACTATCTAACAATACAATAATGTATTTTTCATTAACCCTGTTCAAAAAGACTAATAATAAAAGCAAAATATTTCTTGATCTTTTAACGATCTCCAAGTATATTCCTGCATTGACCGCTTCTAAACTTTGTATCTATAAAGTTAAAAATAAAAAATTAGCATAAGATAATAGAAAATATATTTTTGAAATTCTCATATCATGAATTAGAAGAAAAAAAATAACAATACCAATGTAACATACCATACCTCACAAATATAATTAAATATCAGAAGAGCAAATATAAGGTGTCATGTTCCTGAATATAAATTCTTCCGAAACTATTATTATAAAACAAAAATTATTGACAAATATTAATTTAAAAATATGAAGTAATATCTCAATATAAATTAATAATTGTACTTCAATTAAAAGACATACCATTTTCTATATCTTACATTATTGATTCAAAATTAATAGATTGAGAATGTTGACTAGAAAAGGACTTTAACAAATCACGCTCTTCATATAAAATATAATAAAAATAAATTATATGAATTTTAATAATTTTAGTAAAGAAATAAACTAAAATTACATTTACAATAGTACTTACACTATGATATTACTGTTCTTTTTGAACTATACCATGATGATTATCAAGGAGACGAAAAGTTCTCATACTTATATGATCCTATAATAGAAAAGAAAAAATAAAAAGTTAACATTATTTAAGTTTAAATAAAAAAATTAAAAATTTTCAATACTTTTATAATCACCATTTGTTGTCCGCAATCTTGTACAATATGAAATTTGTCAACACTTTGATCTTTCAAGTTTGCAACCTAATTGCAAAATAAATTACATTTATTAAAGGTAATTTAAGGTAGTAAATAAAAATATAATTATTAAATACTTTATTTATAAACATGAATTTGAAATAAGTTTTAAAAGTATGACAAATCATATTTTGAGAATAATTTTCCATCTCAAAGGCGACTGTGGCTAGAATAGCTCTAAATGTATTTGACCATAATGTGAGTACTCTCACCAGAATCTTTGACCCTTATTTTGTGTCAGTCACAGAAAAAAAAAAAAAATGGGTGAGTAGCAATATCGTAATTACATAGAAAATTGATGGAATTAAAGAATGACAATGTTGTAATTAACAGGAAAAAAGTTGATAAAATATTGTTGACACATGTCAACAAAGCAAGGCAACTGCCAGCCACAGTTGCCCAAAGGCGACTATGGCTAGCATAGCTCTAAATGTACTTGACCATAATGTGTGTACTCTCACTATAATTTTTGACCCTTATTTTGTGTCAGTCATAGAAAAAAAAAAAATTAAAAAATGTCGAAACATGTGATTTGAATGTTGAGTAAATTTTGATTCAAGGGATACATTTTTAAGATATGAAGCTTCTAAAAGAGACACCAAATGGACCATTTTTTCAATGTCAAGTCCATTTGTATTTTTTTTTTTTTTTTGGAAATCTGACATCTTTACGGGTTAGAGGACTATCAGAACCAACCGAGATTAAATCATACAAGCACAACACGGCACGGTAGGGCACAACTCCGACTATCGGAACCAACCGACATTAAATCACCATGTTTAGTCTATTTGTATTATTAAACATTATAATAAGAGTACATCCAACTTAATTCAATAATACATCTTTAGCTTTGAAATCAGTAAGTTACCCAAATAATAACTAATTTATTTTTAATCAAAGAAAACAGAAATCTGGTGGAATTAATTGATCAATGGGTGAGTGGTAACATTGTAATTACATAGAAAATTGATGGAATTAATGAATGACAGTGTTGTAATTAACAGAAAAAAAAAAGTTGATAAAATGTTGTTGACATATGTCAACGAAGCAAGGCAACTGCCAGTTACGGTCGCCTTGGCTAGCATAGCTCTAAATATATTTGACCATAATGTGAGTACTCTCACTATAATATTTGACCCTTATTTTGTGTCAGTCACAGAAAAAAAAAATGTCGAAACATGTTATTTGAATGTTGAGTACATTTTGATTCAAGGGATACATTTTTAAGATATGAAGCTTCTAAAAGAGACACAAAATGGGTCATTTCTTCAACGTTAAGTCCATTTGTATTTTTTTTTTTTTTGGAAATCTAGCATCTTTACGAGTTAGAGGACTACCAGAACCAACCGAGATTAAATTATACAAGCACGGCACGGTAAGGCACAACTCCGACTATCGGAACCAACTGACATTAAATTACTATGTTTAGTCTATTTGTGTTATTAAACATTATAATAAGTGTACATCCAACTTAATTCAATAATACATCTTTAGCTTTGAAATCAGTAAGTTATCTAAATAATAACTAATTTATTTTTAATCAGAGAAAACAGAAATCTGGTGGAATTAATTGATCAATGGGTGAGTGGTAATATTGTAATTACATAGAAAATTGATGGAATTAATGAATGACAGTGTTGTAATTAACAGAAAAAAAAAGTTGATAAAATGTTGTTGACACATGTCAACAAAGCAAGGCAACTGCCAGCCACGGTCGCCTTGGCTAGCATAGCTCTAAATATATTTAACAATGTGAGTACTCTCACCAGAATCTTTAACCCTTATTTTGTGTCATTCATAGAAAAAAAATTAAAAAATGTCGAAACATGTGATTTGAATGTATAGTAAATTTTGATTCGAGGGATACATTTTTAAGATATGAAGCTTCTAAAAGAGACACAAAATGAGCCATTTCTTCAACGTTAAGTCCATTTGTATTTTTTTTTTTTTTGGAAATCAGATATCTTTACGGGTTAGAGGACTACCGGAACCAACCGAAATTAAATCATACAAGCACGACACGGCACAGTAGGGCACGACTCCGACTATCGGAACCAACCGACATTAAATCACTATGTGTAGTCTATTTGTATTATTGAACATTATAATAAGTGTACATCCAACTTAATTCAATAATACATCTTTAGCTTTAAAATCAATAAGTTACCTAAATAATAACTAATTTATTTTTAATCAGAGAAAATAGAAATTTGATGGAATTAATTGATGAATGGGTGAGTGGTAATATTGTAATTACATAGAAAAGTGATGGAATTAATGAATGACAGTGTTGTAATTAATAGAAAAAAAAAGTTGATAAAATGTTGTTGACACATGTCAACAAACAAGGACAACTGCCAGCCACAGTCGCCTTTAGCATAGCTTTAAATGTATTTGACCATAATGTAAGTACTCTCATCAGAATCTTTGACCCTTATTTTGTGTCAGACACAGAAAAAAAAAATTAAAAAATGTCGAAACATGTGATTTGAATATTGAGTAAATTTTGATTCAAGGGATACATTTTTAGATATGAAGCTTCTAAAAAAGACATAAAATAGGCCATTTCTTCAACGTTAAGTCCATTTGTATTTTTTTTTTTTAAATCTAACATTTTTACTGGTTAGAGGATTATCTGAACCAACCGAGATTAAATCATACAAGTACGACACGGCACAGTAGGGCACGACTCCGACTATCGGAACCAACCGATATTAAATCACCATGTGTAGTCTATTTGTATTATTAAACATTATAATAAGTGTGCATCCAACTTAATTCAATAATACATCTTTAGCTTTAAAATCAGTAAGTTACCTAAATAATAACTAATTTATTTTTAATCAGTACAAGTACAAGTTCGACCTAGTACTCTCACAACTTAAAACCCCTAGTCCCCATTTTTCCCCGCCACACCTATAACCAATGGCCTCCCGTCCCTTAGACTCTGTCCAGTCGCCTGAAGGTGACATAGCCACCGACGCGGCCACCATTGCACTGGCGGATATAATAAAGGCCTCGATACGACCCGGCATATTTAATTTTATTCAGTCTAACGTTTCAAAAAATAGCTGACAGCCCTATGCTCTCCAACGTTTGAGTACATGATTTTTATTCTATTGCTATATATGAAACTGTTTAATTCCTTTTAATATCTTATATGTATATTTTTTTTGGAAAGGAATCTTATATGTATTTTTAGTGACTAAACTATTTGGAGGAAACTTATGTTGAATGTAGAAATATATGCAGATATGTTAATGAAAGTCATGTTTTTCTTCTCATTTTTTCCTCAACTACCAAAAAAATAAAATACTCATACATGCCAAAATATTGTTTGTAGTAATTATCATGCTGATGTTTATTGTGTGTGATCGTTATGACGTGATATGCGTACTACCCTAAAAAATTATTCAAAAAAATTCATTAAATCTAGAATATAGGTTGTTGAGGTAAACAATATACAACCAATACAGGTAACTTGGTGGTGGGTGTCCTAAAAAGTTTGTAATATTTTTAGTATTTTTAATTGCAAGGGTTATCAATATATTCAATGAGACAAATACCCTATTTAGGGTATGACTTAAAAGCAAATAAGGTTGAATGAGAGACAATTAAAAACCTTAATTTAGTAGAGGGTGCTAAAAAAACTACTTGATTGCATCAATAATTATTGTAGTGACAAAAAATAGCCCAAGTTCAAAAGGACTCAAGTCTACATGAAGTCCAATTCATCACAAGTCTATAAAGCACTTATGGGCCCAACACTTTGTTAATCCAACGAAAACTATTAAGGCAACTCACATGAGGACATGTCGTTTGACCAAAGGCTAAGGTCATTCGACAACCTCACCTACTGTCAAATGGATTGCCCATATCCTAATTGTAGCACCCCCCGACACGATCCGGCCGGACCGACCCGGGGAGCGTTACACGGACTTTCACATCTTTTCAAAACTTCATTTTACATTTGAAAAATCATCGTGAGCCCATAACAATCGAAATTCATTTCGTAAACAGAAAACCATATAAATTATAGTTTAAAAATCGTTTTCGAGTGAGCCCATTCAATACAAACTTTTTACGAAAATTCGGCAGAGTACCGTTTGTTTTTCGGACTTCCCAAAACCTGTTTCCACAAATCAAATCAAATTCATATTTTCCACAAACACTTCTATAACAATTTCAATCAGTTGCGCACTCTGCCGTTTAGTGCGACTTATCAAAATAGTTTATAAAATAAAATAAATCGAACTTAAACATTTACAATCATGTTGATAATAAAATACAGAAATCATAAACTAGTTAATTACAAAACATTTTACAAATTCCCTGTATATGCATGCTTTCCGAATATATATACACATAACAAAAATATAGCTACCCAACTGTACAATCTCTGTGACTCGGTCTGCAACTCTTTCTTCCTTCAGTCTTTAGCTTCGTCCGGATTCCTGGTACCTACGCGTTAGAAACAAAACTAACGCGCTAAGCATATAGCTTAGTGGGTGTACTATAAACTCAATTAAATGAACCACAAATAAATATCTGTTAAGAAGAAATAAACCACAATATATATTCCATTCCATTTCAAAACGATTAAATTTCAAAATCAAAACATTAAACAATTTCAATCACTTTAATTTCAATAATGAGATCAATATACGAATGCTATAAATAAATTCATTCAGTACACTTTTCAATTCCAATCAATTCTGGCCCGCTAGAATACTAAACATATACGGACTGGAATATGGGTCAAGCTCCCAACCCCCAGAACGAATTCTGAGGAGGTACGTGTCTCCCAACTCTAGGACCGTGGGTACGGAACCTAGAGAGGTACATAGCTCCCTATCCCAGGAACGAATCCTTGGGAAGGTACATTAACTCCCAACCCCCAGGACGAATCCTGAGGAGGTACGTATCTCCCAGCCTCTGGACAAATCCAAGAGGAGGTACATCAGTATCATCAATATCAATCAATCAGTATCGGCGCAGTACTGCTCAATAAAACCCAGCTGGTATACCAACCTCCTATATCCATTTCTATGTCTACGTATCCTAGGGCCGTTTCGATAAACGATTTTCACAATCAGTTACAAATCAATATTTACTCAGTCAATCTAAAATATTACACGATATTCTTCAAACGCATCAACAATAATCATATAAATATCAAAATCAACTATTTTAAACGAAATCGGAATATTCAAACCACAAACGAATGCGATCTAGTATAAATTCTTTCCATAATCAACCATAAGTATATCAATCATCAATTTTTACACATCGAAAATCGAATCAAAAACATTTAACGAAACCGAAATCGAAAACATTTAACGAAATCGAAATCGAAACGAAAACAAGAAACGAAAACGAAAACAATAATGTAAACGATAATGAAATGTTTTTCGTAAGAATTTCGAAAACAAAAGTACACCAACCTCGGTACCGTTTTTCGTTCGAGAAATCGCGGTTCCACAATCTCTTTTTCCTTTTCTTTTCCTTTCTCCTTCTTCCTCTTCTTCCTCTTTTTCTTTTCTTTTCTTTCTTCTTCTTTTCTCTTTCTTCTCTTCTCTCCTTTCTCTCCTTTTTCTTCTTTCTCTTTCTTTTTCTCGGCTCTTTCTCTCTCTTTCTCTTCTGTTCTGTTTTCTCGCTTCTGCGAGAAACTTCTTCTTTTTTTTATATTTTTTTTGCTACCGCGACCGCCGTCGCGACCTGTGGTCGCGGCACCAGGTCGCGATGCTCACTGGAGTGCGCGCACCGCCTTCCTCGCGAGCGCGCCTTCGTCGCGCGAGTGGTCGCGCTGCTCTCTGCCCGTTTTTGACACTTTCATCGCGAGCAGTTCATCGCGACCTGTGGTCGCGGTGGCTGGTCGCGATGCTCACTGCCAGGTTTTGCCATTTTTCACCGCGAGCGAGCCATCGCGACCTGTGGTCGCGGTGACCAGGTCGCGATGCTCTCTGGTTCAGTTTTTCAATTTTTTATTTATTTATTTATTATTATTATTTTTTTTTCATTTTTCACTGTTCAATCCGGTCCACTGGAAATCATAAAATAAACATACATTTAATTACATTTATACCCCCTCAAATAGTAAAATTCATTTTCACATATATAAAATTAATTACCCGAAATCCGGGATGTTACACTAATGGTTAACACCGTAGCTCGACGGTACGTATGGCTCAACCATGTCGCTCGACTATGTACCTTCATCCTAGCTTGACTCACCTTCAGTCTTGACCCAGCCATCAAGTTACCAATGTAGTTCGACCTTATGGGTAGATGGTGGGCCGCTCGACCATCTCATAAGGGTTCAAACCCATGAAAGGTCGTCGTTCGACAAACTTTCACCCTCTATACCGTAGACCAATGGTTGAAAGCCACTACCAAGTCAAACTCTATCAGACTTTAAATTCAAAGTCTTATAGACTGGGTCAAGGAGACAATCACGCTCTCTGAGATTCATGCCAAGAAATCAGGGATGATGATTCACTCACTAACGGGTAGATCACTCCCTATATAAGCCAACCCTCATTCAGAGTGAGGGTTCACGAAATTCTCTTCACCCTTACTCTCAAGCACTCTCAAGCACTCACAGCATTCAATCGAACTTTCACCGTTCCGGTAACATGATCTTCGAGGACCGCTGTCCATGAACGATCCCCGACAACCAGCCAACGCCTTTCACGACGAATTTCGACCATCTCCGTTCGACCTCCATCATCTACTACTCATGGTCACGAAGTATAATTCCTTATATTCTTATATTTTCAACTTATTTTACAACAATGGAACTAACTTGATCGTCAGAGTCTTTTAGTCGGCACCGCCCCGGTGTCCAAGTACTTCGATCGACTCGTCGACTCTTGTTTTGCAGGTGGTAGTGCCCCGATCCTCATTCACCTATTTTTGTGGTCTACAATTATAATTCCATACTAATTGGAAAACTTAACATGCAAAACACCTATTTTTAATTCAATTTATAAGTGTTAGATCCTTATCAACCAAACCAACCACACTAAAACCCCTAGAAAATAAGTAACAAAGATATTGAAACAGTTAAGGGACACGTGGTCGGTCCTATTATCTACTTTAATTTTTTTTTCTAACATTATTGGAAAGCATTTATGTGTAAACAATAAAAATGATTTCTAATTACTTTTATTCTTAAAATTGTATCCGAAAATATTTTATGTTGACGGTGAAAAATGGGTCAGGTAATCAACAAGAGTCAACGATGCCACGTAAAATAGTTTCGTGGTTAATTGAGCTGATAATATTTTATTTTTGCCTTTAAGGTATGCGAGAACGTTCTCAGCTGGGGTAAGAACCTAACAAATACGAGTTATAGAATGAATATCTAAAAACAGAAAAAGATCGGTGATGAGTGCCAAATTTGTGCCGGCGATTAAGCTCCGAAGATCAAGTCAGTTCCGATATAATAGATGTAACATCCCGGATTTCGGGTAATTAATTTTATATATGTGAAAAAAAAAAAATTTTACTATTTGAGGGGGTGTAAATGTAATTAAATGTAAAAAAAAAAATTTTACTATTTGAGGGGGTTTATTTTATGATTTCCAGCGGACCAGATTGAATAGTGAAAAATGAAAAACTGAAAACTGGACCAGAGAGCATCGCGACCTGGTCACCGCGACCACAGGTCGCGATAGCTCGTAGCGGTGAAAACGCAAATTTTGGGCAGTGAGAATCGCGACCAGTCACCGCGTCCACAGGTCGCGATGGCTGTCGCGATGAAATGTCAAATCTGGCAGTGAGCATCGCGACCAGCCACCGCGACCACAGGTCGCGATGGACTGCTCGCGATGAAGCTGTCAAAATCGGGCAGAGAGCAACGCGACCACTCGTGCGACCAAGGCGCGCTCGCGACGAAGGCGGTGCGAATGGTCCAGTGAGCATCGCGACCTGGTGGCGCGACCACAGGTCGCGACGGCGGTCGCGATAGCAAAAAAAAAATATAAAAAAAAAAAGAAGAAGAAACTTCTTGCAGAAGCGAGAAAAACAGAAACATCAAGAGGAGAGAGAAGCGACCGAGAAAAGAAAGAAAAGAGAAGAAGAAAGAAGAAGAAAGAAAAGAAAGAAGAAGAAGAAGAAAGAGAGAGAAGAGAAAAGGAAGTGTAGGTGAAAGGGAAGGAAACGAAATCGTAGAACCGCGGATTATCGAACGAAAATACGGATTCCAGGTTGGTGTACGTTTGTTTTCGGAATCATTACGAAAAGTCTTTCGTTATTGTTTTGTTTTCGTTTTCGTTTCTCGTTTTCGTTTCGTTTTCGATTTCGTTAAAAGTTTTCGATTTCGATTATTCGTATGAAAAGTGTTTGCTTATAAGAAAAATTGAGGATTGATGCATCTATTGTTGATTTGGAACTGGTTTTATGTTAGATCGTGTTTTGACCGTATTTCGATTGTGTCGATTTTGTTAAAAATACATGATTTATACTTTTGTATGATTATTGTTTATCTTCTTGAAAAATATTGTGCGAAATGTATACACTGATTGTGAACCTTACTTATTGTAACGGCCCTAGGATACTTAGACATAGAAATGGATATAGGAGGTTGGTGTACCAGCTGGGTTTTACTGAGCAGTACTGCGCCGTTATTATTGTGTGATTGTTGTTGCGGGGCAATCTCGGACAATCACACCGATTTTAGTGATCGTTGTTGCGGGGCAATCTCGGACGATCACAATGATACTAGTGATTGTTGTTGCGGGGCAATCTCGAACAATCACGTTGATATTAGTGACTGTTGTTGCGGGGCAACCCCGGACGTCACATTGACCCATATTCCAGTCCTATAATGTTTAGTATTCTAGTGGGCCAGAATTGATTGAAATTGAAAGATGAACCAAATGATTCTATTAATTGCATTTATATACTGACCGCATTATTGAAATTAAAGTGATTGAATTTGTTTAATGCTCTGATTTTGAAATTTATTTGATTTTGAAATTGATTCGAAATATTATATATATATATATATATATATATATATATATTGTGATTTATTTATTCATAAAAGATATATATATATATATATATATATATATATATATATATATATGATTTGTTTTATATTGAGTTTATAGTACACCCACTAAGCTTTATGCTTAGCGCGTTAGTTTGTTTCTAACGCGTAGGTACCAGGGATCCGGAAGAGGCTAAGGACAGAAGAGATAAAGAGTTGCGGATAGAGTCCCAGAGATTTGTACAGTTGGGTAGCTATATTATTGTTATGTGTATATATAATCTGAAAGCATGCATATACAGGGAATTTGTAAATATAGAGAAATCAATGAACTAATTCACGGAGTTTTTAGGGTTAGTGAATTATATTAAATAGTATACTTTACTTCTTCTTCAATGACCTTATTTATAGTTAACCAAACATTCCTCTTGTCCTCTTCTATTTGAGGAATGTCCATATTGCCTGCAAATGTGGTTAGCCATATGTTACCTTAAACGTGAAATAACTGCTTTCTCAGGAGCGTCTGTTCAGGGATGGGATATGATGATTGGTTGGAACGGTAACCTGCAGAACTAAGATACTTAATGCTTATGATTGTCTTGATGACAAGATTCTGGGCTCGGTCAGGTTCGTCATAAATATTGTCAGGTGCATTAAATGTCGTCAGCCTTTAAGTCGATTAGGGTCGTACTGTTTCTTGCTGACACTGTGCTGATAGCTAATTAATGCCCTGCGAGGACATTTAAAGTGCTCGGATGATTATACCTTTAGTTGACCATTCTCTCAGCGATTGATGGTAAAAACCGACGTCGAAGCTATCCTTAACTAGAAAAGAACTATCTGATGTCAAAACGATTGTGTATTGATCCTTTGTTCACGTTGCATTATCTAGACAAAAATTGCCTATTAACATTTTCTTTTATAAAATTTTCCCATAACATTATCTAGATGGTAAAATTTTATGTGTGTATATATATGTATGTACGAATGTATATGTATATATATTAAGTATATATATATAGATGTATATATGTATGTATATAAATATATGTGTATATGTATATATGTATATATATGTGTGTGTGTGTATGAATATATATGATATATATGTATACATGTGTGTATATTTATATGTATATGTATATTCGGGTTCAAACTCGTACCGAAAATCCATATAAAGGGTTTAGGATTGGATTTAAACTTTTTTAAAATTTACAGGTTTATATATGATTCGAATTTGAACCCTCATTTTGCCAAACCTAATAAAAAATGTTTGCGGGTGTGTGCATATTAATAGTGTAACCACCGTTTATATATAAAAAGCTCTAATAGTAGCATGAATGCTCCCTACACGGCTGCACCCATCCAATTTAAGTAATGCTACACATTGTCACTTTTCATATTTCAATTTACATTTCAACCTTTATTCCAACTATTCCGCTCTTATATCAAAATTTACATTCCAACCTTTTATTTCAACCATTCCACTCTTATATCCCAATTAGCATTCCAACTGCAAATGCTTTCCACTTTTATATGAATACATTCCATAAAATTATTTTAAATGAATACATAATTAATAGATAATTAAGTACTTAATAGGTCTTAATTGTTAAAGACCCCTAAGTTTTTTTTTTTTGAAAACCCAATTATTAAATGATAGAATTTGATGAAATTATAAATTACACAATGTCAAAAAAAAAAAAAAAGGTAACCTTTTATAGGTTGCATGTGATGTTCTTCTAATGCAATGCATAAATAATATTGTTTCAGTTTATTTATTCAGCTATTTAACATTTGTTCCTTTTATTGAATCTCATTGCATTATATAGAATTGCAAGTCTTGCAACAAAGGATGAATATGCTGCCATGACTAGTTGTGATGAGATTGTCCTTTGTCTCTCACGTCTCTCATTCTCAGAAATTACACATTAGATGTCTCATTCTGACGCATAATTTTACAAGACTGTAAAGTTTTACAGGTTGCTTGAGAAAATTCACTTCTTTATCAGCAGGTTCTGCAAAGTATGCATACATAGACTCTTGCATATTTCCCTACTCTTTTGATTGCTTTTGCCTAGTTTGACTCTGCTGGATTCGTACACAATTGCTGCTCATGTCATCTGTTTTCCCCATATAATTGTATCTAGCTTCTTGTGCTCATTTCTATATGCTGCAAATTTAAATGATTTGTACAAAACAGTAAGAAGATAGACCAAGTATACCAGGATAAAAATTCTCAGTTTAGGATGTCTTGATATTAACAAAGTTAGTATGTAAGTGCATGGAGCAGTAGCTGAATGCAAATATATGTAGTCTAAGGTTTTCTTTTTGATGTTTAGATCTTGTTAAAATGTAAATGTCTACACTAGAGGAAGGCTCATATACAAGAAAAGGAACGGAAAAAATCAAAGGAGTTCCGGCCATTGTCATTTGTCACAAGGAATGCATAGATGATTTCCATATTCTAAAGAGTGTCGGTGAAAGTTATCTCTAAATATCAATAAATATGGGTCAAGATTTCAGCGTTTGATCTTAATAGGTCTCAATAGACCCTTGACCCAGTTTGTGTGTGTTGTCATTTTGAGCTGAATTTGTAGCGTTTGATCTCGTCAGATCCCAGTAAATTCTGACCTAATTAGTATCAGATTATATATATATATATAAAGGCCCTAACTTAACCAAAGCAATAAGAACTTTAACTAAACAAGGCTAAAACAAACACAAATTCTAGATTAAATCTTGATTAATGAAATAAAATAATTATTATTAGAGGAATAATGATAAAAGAATCAAAGAATTTTACATAATTCCATTTTTCAAAGTTACAGTACATGGTTAAAAAAAAATCAAAAGTTTAACTAAAGTGTCTTTTTGGTGATCTTAAACAAAATGATTAAACATTTGGATTGCGCATGCAAGCGTAATTGGTCTGTCAATTTTAACGCCGAAAGCATCAAGTAAATGTTTCATAAGTTCTTGAAACTTCGGTAATGAGGTATATCTCATTTAAATCTTCGGCCTCAAGTCATATATATTTTCTAATAAGGTTTTGACACGAGTATCTACTAGTTTTTGTAAGGTAATAATACAAAAATCTCACTACCGCCCAATGTGATTCGATGGTAAAGGCATTCATTCAGCCTGATAATGACCTAGATTCGAGTCGCTAGCACTGTAAATGGTATTTCAAAAAAAAAAAATACAAAAATCTCATGCAAATGTAATTTTGTTATTTCTTATCAAATAATAGTTATTTATAATTTAAAAAATTAATTAAATAGAATGTATTTCTATTGCGTTTTGTAACATTATATGACCAAAATTGTAAAATTATTGTACTTTTTATAATTTAAAAATCTAACGCTTATTTCGATTGATTTTTTTGTAGTGATTAAAACGACTGCGAATTGAGGAAAAAAGAATAATAAGTAACCAAACAAAGCGAAAACCGGGTTTAGGAAGTGTCTCAACCCATAGAAAAGCCATTCAAATCCTTGCAACCAAACACTACAAAGCCTGAAAACCCTAGTAAGCACTATATATATTTACTTTCTCATTTTTGTTTTCTCCACTCTCACAAAACAAAACCCTAAGTGTTTCTCTTCCCTACGCCGTAGCCCCCCATTTTCCCCGCCACACCCTGACCAATGGCCGCGAGACCGTTAATTTCTGTCCAGTCGCTTGAAGGCGACATGGCTACCGATAGTGCTTGGAACAGTTGCCCTCCCCGATGTGATGAAGGCCTCTATACGGCCGGACATTGTGAATTTTGTCCATTCCAATGTCTCCAAGAACAGCCGACAGCCCTACGCTGTCTCCAAGAAGGCCGGCCACCAGACCTCCGCCGAGTCTTGGGGTACCGGACGCGCGGTTTCTCGTATTCCCCGTGTCCCCGGTGGCGGTACCCACCGTGCCGGGCAGGGAGCCTTCGGTAACATGTGTCGTGGCGGACGCATGTTCGCGCCCACCAAGATCTGGCGGCGCTGGCATAGGAAGATCAACGTGAACCAGAAGAGGTATGCTATCGTGTCGGCGATAGCTGCCTCGGCCATTCCCTCTCTGGTGATGGCACGTGGCCACAGGATCGACACCGTACCGGAGATGCCCTTGGTCGTTAGTGACTCGGCTGAGGGAGTTGAGAAAACTTCTGCTGCACTGAAGGTTCTCAAGGCAATCGGCGCGTACTCTGATGCTGAGAAGGCGAAGGACAGCCAAGCTATTCGTCCTGGAAAAGGAAAAATGAGGAACCGCCGCTACATCTCTAGGAAGGGTCCTCTGATTGTGTATTCAACCGAGGGAGCGAAACTCGTCAAGGCTTTTCGCAACATTCCTGGTGTTGAGGTGGCCAATGTTGAGAGACTCAATCTTTTGAAGCTGGCCCCCGGTGGACATCTTGGACGTTTTGTCATCTGGACGAAATCTGCGTTCGAGAAGCTTGATTCGATCTATGGAACCTTCGAGAAGGGTTCGGAGAAGAAGAAGGGATACGTCTTGCCCCGATCCAAGATGGTGAATGCGGACCTTGCTAGGATCATCAACTCTGATGAGGTGCAATCTGTTGTGAGGCCAATCAAGAAGGAATCCAAGAGGGCTCCAATGAAGAAGAATCCCCTCAAGAATCTGAATTCAATGTTGAAGCTGAACCCGTATGCCAAGACTGCGAGGAGGATGTCACTGTTGGCCGAGGCACAGCGTGTTAAGGCTAAGAAGGAGAAGCTCGACAAGAAGAGGAAGCCTGTAACAAAGGTATATTTTATTATGAACAATTTAATATTTTACATCAATTGCATATATTTATGATTATTGATTTAATACTTTGTTAATTTTAGATTATTTGTTGTGTTGTGTTTGTTATTTGGTTATCTTGTTTTAGTGATGCTTACTATGATTGGTAGCTTAATTTGATTGATTTTTATTGTCTGCAGTTAGTGATATATGAGTTTGATCACATTGTGGGTTGAACGATGTTGATAGTCTTATATTAACGCAGTGGATGATGTATTGGTGATTTGTTTCACGTGTTTATATTGAAACTTATTTTTGTTTGTAATTATTATCGTGCTGATGTTTTTTGTGTGCCATCTTTATGGCATGATATTCTATTTTAGCCTGCCTTCCAAAGTGGTTTATGATAAGTGCATTTTGTTTGAAATTTGAGGCAACTAATGTTGAATGACAATTGCAGTACATATGGTTATTGATCAATATGTTTGGTTAGAGCATATGGGATTTCCATGATTTTCTTATGTCTCTTTTGTACTTTTGGTGTATTTATCATGTATCTTTCTTTGATCTAGAAAGGGGTTAAAGAACATCTTGAATCTATTGTCTTTCATCTTCGATCTGAATGCCTTAGCAAATCCTTTTCAAACAGTCTGCGACCTTAGAAAGACATGATTTTTGCATGTTAGTTTGATCTATTGAGTTGCTAAATAAATCTCCTGACCATGTGTATGTTTGAAACCCATTGTTTCCTTTTTATTGACTTCAACTTTGATTTGTTCGATTTGTTTTTGTACTTGCATGTTGTCTAAAGAATATCTGGGTATAACAATTACCCTGTGTTTTGATGAGTATGTTAATGGATTTTTATAATGAGAATTTGATTCAATAATAGAGCTAATATTGTCATATGCTTTTGCTTTTATCCTGTCAGGAGGAGGCTGCTGCAATCAAGGCTGCAGGAAAAGCATGGTACCAAACCATGATATCCGACAGCGACTACACCGAGTTTGATGTGTTTTCAAAATGGCTGGGTGTTTCCCAGTAGTAATCTACTTTTTTGATCATCTTTTTTAAGACCATATCTGTTTGAAATTTTTTGCTTTGGTGTTGAACATTTTTGTTTCTTTTACTGTTATTTTATAATGCAAGGATTTAGTGTAGACCTCAATCATAACTTGTGCTATTTTTGGTTGATTTGTGATGCTTTAACTGGATGCCTGATATTATATGTTTAGTGTTATATTATAGCTGCTTCGTACTCAGTCTCGTTTTTTTTAAATTTCATTTGTAGGAGATACTAGGTTTCAAAGTTAACTCATATGCATTGAATTTTTGAGATGATTTATAGTAACTAGAGTTAGCTCATGTTTGGTACGTTGTTACTCGTTTGTATAGGCTAATTAGTGTGTGACCTCTTGTTTCTATTTACTTGTTTCCATAAATCAAATATAGACAACCTTGGACGATAGAATTATATATCAAATTTCAATACTTGGGGTTCTGTTGACTGAACACCTATTTAGTGACTGAGAATACAAAGTGTGTTCTGTGACATGATGGAAACAGAGAGAGAGAGTCTTCCCGTCTCAGTCACAAAGCCAAGTATTGGCACCCCATGAAAAGGCCTCTCATGTTATGTCTGATTGTTATCCATTTAGATCATTTTTCTGTTGATCCTCAGATCTACTCAAAATGCTTCAAGTTGTTGCTCCTTGTAAGCTGACACAATGACACTTGAGAGTCTATTGATCGATGTGGTCATGGAACAAGATGGTTTAGATTTAAGCATTCACTTCCACTCCCATGACACAATGACACTTGAGAGTCTTTTGTTGATTTGAAATTCAGTTGGTCAAAATTTATCATTTGTCTATGCACCATACCCCTGTAGATATGGTAAAGAAAAAATAATGATGGTCTACTACTGTAGATATATGCAAGGAAGTTAAAAACTTAAAATACATTTACTATGTTAGATATGCAACTAAATAAAGTATAATATTATTGTTGGGTCTGATAAAGCGATTAATATTATTGTTAGACTATTGTTAGAGAAGAGAATCAAGTATAATAGACTTGATTTATACCAAAAACAGAGAAATACAGTTTTGGTTTATTGCTTCTGAAAATGACCATTAATGGCAGCTCAAGAGAGCTTTGATATATATTATGATTCTATTGATTTCAGATCATCACCAAAATATGTGAGCTTCAGTGTATTTATACACATCTTTTATATAAATAAAAGCTGAGAGGAATGGCACACATTTCGTATGCTATTTTACTAACAACTTAATTGTCTTACTCTAACAAATTTGTAACTAACTCTTAACTTTCTTCCATTTTATTGATTGTGAAGTCTTTAATGATTTTGATCCATCTGATGAAATCTAAATTCATGATCTTGATCATCTCTGGATCCTCGAATCATCTCTCCTACTCCCAAACTGTAAGACAGTTGCTAGACGATGAGTTGTGCTCCACTACATGAGAACTCACACAACTATGTGAGCTGTATTTGCTGGACTAGCAACTGTATAAGTAGCTATGAGATCACCATCTGACCTATGCATGCGCATCGATCCGGTAAGCGGTGTTAGAGCGTATTTGATCTAACGATCTCAAGTTCGAGTCTTAGGCCCGTTGTCTATTACTAATAGAGTATTATATGTGGTGTTATATTATATTGTATGGACCATATTTGATCTAATGGTATTATGTTTAACCTAACCGTCTCAAGTTTGACCTAACGGTTTCAAGTTCGAATCTTAGGATCCCATTATCGGTTTTTCAATATTAAATATGGAAAAAAATGTTGCCAAATCATTCCTTCAAAATAAAATCTAAAAAAAAGTTGTGCCAGGTTATTTGCTAAAAATAAAATATAAAAAAGAGCTCTTCCAGATCATTTCCTTAAATGAAATCTATAAAGAGCTGTACCAGAAATAGAGTATGGAGTAAAGCATTATCATAATCAAACATTAATAATACTAACTTTTTATTGATAATATAATTTCACATTTGATGTCAGTCATTGTTACTCACAAAGCAAATATTTATCTTGAGATCTCAAACTTCTTCTTTTACTGTTTCTAATAATATAGGCGAAATGCTTCTTAAAAAAAAATCCATCATTCTTAGTGGATAGTTTAATGGGAGAAGCGGCACGATGTGTGAATCTTATCAGATTTTAACATCAAACCTCAGCGGTATATTCTCTCTATTTTTCTTTCTTTCTCTTCCTCGTGTACATTCTAATTGTATGCAACTATGGTAGAAAGTGGGTGTTTATTTTCTTGTAGTTGAAATTTTCAGGGGTTTGAGCATTATCACCTGGGCTATAGATGATCCAGTGCTGTACAAGTAGTACTAGTGGGTACCCATAGCCACCTCTACTGGTGTGGTTTTTTTTTTTTTATTATTAGTTTTCACTACAAAGTGCCCTGGATGTATTTTTCCACACAGTCTACCTACTTCGAAATTATGTAACTAGTTATTATATATACATCATATGTGTTGATATTAATTTGTTTTGTATTTCGATATCTTGAATGTATTTTTGTATTGTTAAGATATAAAGTTGAGATATCTATCGTTACTATTTATTTATATACCTATAAATATTGTTTATTGACGTCATCTAAGTAATAATGGATTTTTTATTTTCCTATATAATAAACTTGAGAGCAACATCTCCGTTAGAACTTTTAATGTTTTTGAATTATTATATTTTTACAAAGAAAAAAGTATGAGAATATTTTTAACGGGATATGAAAATATTTAGGCATGTTTATATTTTAATCATATTACAATTATGGAAATTTAACACTATTTGTATTAATATATATTCACTATAAAAAAAAAAAGCGACAATTTACTGTAAAGAAAATACAATATAACCTCGATAAATTAATAATCTTGATTAAATAATATTTTTTATCGGTCCTGACTTAGGACTGATATGGTAAATTAATAATTCGCTAAATTTATAAAATAATACATTAAAAAAATACATAGGCCCCACTTAATATATAAATTAATAATCTCTTTATACATCAAAATTATATATATATATATATATAATATATATATATATACACACACATGACTTAATTAGGAGGTCATTATAAAATATGACTCCAATATTAGTTGTTTCCTTTTGAAATTAATGTTTCATTGGACCTCATCTCTAACTTTTCTAAGTGCATTAAGAAGCTCTGGTATAGTGTTCTCGTTTTGTAAGAGAAAATTATGTAATATGATTCTTCCTTTGAGTGCATCGTTGCGCGAGACAGGTGCCAATACAGAACTATCATCTTCAACTTCATTTTCTTTGTCATTTTCCATGACATTCTCAATAATTTGCTCGTCACTCAATAACTCTGAAGTGACCTCATTTTCTCTTGAGTAGTTTAAAAGGTCCTCAACATTCATTTTATCACGATACTTCAACTTTTCGATTAGAACATGCAATTGTTGAACGCATCCATCACATGAGTGTTAATCCAAACTCTCAGAAGACACATTATCCATATACCTAAGTTTACAATGTCAAAAACAATTTGTAATTGTACTTGCTTGAATATATGTTGTCCAAGCCGACATTGAAAAATTAATTGCATATAAAATATTTATCTTCTCTAGATTTGGGATCCCAATTTCATAATCCTTCAAAAGATTTCGATAAATAAATATACATTTATCTCGCTTATGGATTGTAAATTGCTCTTCAGGTGCTCCATATTAATTGATCTGCTTTCTCCGTAACAACAATACCTCTTGATGCAATATTTAAAAAAAATACCTTGATAAATTAATTTTTTATAACTAATAAATTATTAATTTCTCAATTAAATAATATATCGATTAATTAATAATTTTTCATAGTCTCAAGGCTATTAATTTATAGCGGTTTTATTGTATATTGTAATCCGCGATAAAAGAGTTTGTAAATACTACCGTGCAAGTTTTATCGCGGATAATAACTATTGTAAAAACCTTTTTACAGTAAAGTATTCGCAGCAAAAGACTTAAAATATACAGCAAAAGATTTAAAACTTTTAATATTTGTGACGAATTAGTATCCGAGATAAGAAAGTCGCGGCAAATATATTATTTTCTTATAGTGATTGTTATCTTACAAGTCGCGGCAAATATATTATTTTCTTATAGTGATTGTTATCTTACTCAATAATCTCTTTCTTGGACCAAGAGAGAGAGTTACAGTTACCGTGATATTTTTTTTTCTTTTTCTTTTTTCATGAAAAATATAGAAATAATATTTTTAATTAAATTCAATGAACTAAATATAATATCTTCTTTAAAAAAAATTAAATTTAGATAAACTAAAAATAATATTCTATGGAATTTAAATATAAATAAAATAGATTAAAAACATGAATAAATTTAGGAGGCCATTATAGTAGAAAGAGCAAATTACCTAAAATCTCCTTTGAGGTTTGCCCTTTCATATAAGGAAACAACGGCTAGTAAATCAATATTATGATTTAATAGGGTAATTTTATCATTTTAAATATAAAATATAAACAATTAGAAATTTCTTGAACAAGTACAAATTTCAGTGTTAATGAAGGAATACATAACTTAAACGTACAATTTTCATTAATATTGGTTTACTAATATATGGACCATTTGATAAGATGATGTTGGTTTGGTTGTATGCCCTCACACCTATAACCTAAGGTTGTGAGTTTGAGTCATGTCTTTCCCCCCAAGATTGTGAGTTCGAGTCACACTTAAACATAACTCATGTATTGTCATTATGCTAGATACTTTCTCAATATGGTAGAGGCAAAATGATGATGGCGTACTGCTCCTCTAGATATGCAAGCAAGTTAAAAACTTAAAATACATTTTCTATGAAATACTACTCTTGTAGATAGCAACCAAGTTAATAAAATCGTAAGGCCCGTTAAAGCGTTTAATATTATTGTTGCGATTTCTTACAAATTTGAATTTTTAGGTCTAATAATTGCTAATATGGTATAGGGTTTGGTCATATATTCAACTCTCGATAGGTGTTGTTGGGGGGAGGATCATTATTGGTGGGATAGCACCATATCAACTAGTGAAGTGGTTTGACATTGTATCAACTAGTAGTATGGCGAGACCAGTATATTGGTCAAAAATAGCCTAAAAGACTTAGACCAATAAACTGGCCCAAAGCAACCTAAATTATAAAGTCCACTAGACATTCACTGGTCGATTAAGTCAACAATGACTCGGTCAAACTTATCACCCAAGTCAGCCCAATAGTTCCGAGTTAAAAAAGAATTCTAATATCTCAAAGTATGATCATCTCAACCGGCTTCAACGGTAACTATTCTCACCCTATATGTAACATCCCGGATTTCGGGTACTGAATTTTTGATATATGTGAAATATGTGAAAATAAATTTACTATTTAAGGGGGTGTAAATGTAATTAAATGTATGTTATTTTATGATTTCCAGCGGACCGGATTGAATAGTGAAAAATGAAAAAATTGAAAAACTGGACCAGAGAGCATCGCGACCTGGTCACCGCGACCACAGGTCGCGATGGCTCGCTCGCGGTGAAAAACGCAAAATCTGGCAGTGAGTACCGCGACCACAGGTCGCGATGGCTTGCTCGCGATGAAAATGGCAAAACCTGGCAGTGAGCATCGCGATCAGCCACCGCGACCACAGGTCGCGATGGACTGCTCGCGATGAAAGTGTCAAAAACGGGCAGAGAGCAGCGCGACCACTCGCGCGACCAAGGCGCGCTCGCGAGGAAGGCGGTGCGCGCACTCCAGTGAGCATCGCGACCTGGTGCCGCGACCACAGGTCGCGACGGCTGTCGCGGTAGCGAAAAAAATATAAAAAAAAAGAAGAAACTTCTCGTAGAAGCGAGAAAACAGAGCAGAAAAGAAAGAGAGAGAAAGAACCGAGAAAAAGAGAGAAAAGGAGAGAAAAGAGAGAAGAGAAAGAAGAAGAAGAAGAAAGAAAAGAAAAGAAAAGAAAAAGAGGAAGAAGAGGAAGAAGGAGAAAGAAAAAAGAGGAGGGAAAGAAATCGTGGAACCGCGGATTCTCGAACGAAAAACACGGATTCCATGTAGGTGTACTCTCTTTTTCGAAACCGTTTTGAGAAGAATTTCATTTACGTTTTCGTTTTAGTTTCGTTTTCGTTTCGTTTCGATTTTGTTGTAGTTTTCGATTTCGTTGAACATCTTCGTTTTCGATTTTTTTATAAAAATATGTGAAATTGATGCTTGATACACTTGATTGCATTTCGAATAATACGAATTTGTTTTTAAAGAGTTGATTTAGACTTTTATATGGTTCTTGTTATTTTCTTGAAGAATATTGTATAAAAAAAAAAAAATTTGAGATGTGTTGATTAAATGTTGATTTTGGACTTGATTGTGGATTTAGTTTATTGTAACGGCCCTAGGATACTTAGACATAGATATGGATATAGGAGGTTGGTATACCAGCTGGGTTTTACTGAGCAGTACTGCGCCGTTATTATTGTGTGATTGTTGTTGCGGGGCAATCTCGGACAATCACACCGATTTAGTGATCGTTGTTGCGGGGCAATCTCGGACGATCACAATGATACTAGCGATTGTTGTTGCGGGGCAATCTCGGACAATCGCGATGATATTAGTGATTGTTGTTGCGGGGCAATCTCGGACAATCACGTGATATCAGTGACTGTTGTTGCGGGGCAACCCCGGACGTCACATTGACCCATATTCCAGTCCTAGAATGTTTAGTATTCTAGCGGGTCAGAATTGATTGGAATTGAAAAGTGTATTGAATGCTTTTATTGATCGAAATTATATTGACCTCATTATTGAAGTTAAGGTGCTTAAAATTATTATATGCTTTGATTTTCGAAATTTAATTGTTTTGAAATGCAATAGAAATGGAATTGTTGTGAAACATTTATATTGTGATTTATTTAATTGAGTTTTTAGTACACCCACTAAGTTTTATGCTTAGCGCGTTAGTTTGTTTCTAACGCGTAGGTACCAGGAAT
Organism: Xanthoceras sorbifolium; assembly: GCA_003430845.1. Lineage (NCBI taxonomy): Eukaryota > Viridiplantae > Streptophyta > Magnoliopsida > Sapindales > Sapindaceae > Xanthoceras > Xanthoceras sorbifolium. Next base: position 28,144,594 of record CM010612.1, read on the forward strand.
CCAGAGGAGGCTAGAGACTGAAGGAAGAGCAAGTTGCAGACCGAGTCACAGAGATTGTACAGTTGGGTAGCTATATTTTTGTTATGTGTATACATATTCTGAAAGCATGCATATACAGGGAATTTGTAAAACGTTTGTAATTAATTATTGTATGATTTCTGTCTTTTATTATTTAAATGTAAATAGTAAAGTCTGTTTTGTTTTATTTTATAAACTGTTTTGATAAGTCGCACTAAACGGCAGAGTGCGCAATTGTTTGAAAGTGCTATAGAAGTGTTTGTGAAAGTGTTATAGAAGTGTTTGTGAAAAATGTGAATTTAATTTGATTTGTGGAAAAACAGGTTTTGGAAAGTCCGAAAAACAAATGGTACTCTGCCGAATTTTCGTAAAAAGTTTAATTATTTTTATGGGCTCACAATGATTTTAAAACGAAAAAAATGAAGTTTTGAAAAAATTTGAAAGTCCGAGTAGCGCGCCCCGGGTCGGTCCGGCCGGATCGGGTCGGGGGGTGCTACACTATAAATATGAACCAAAACTTCATAAACAAGGGTCATACATTTATACTTAAAAGCCATTACTTTGCTCTAAGCAATTCAGCCTCCACTCGACTAGCCAACGACAAGTCCAACCTCCAAACTTGATAGTATCCACATTGATACCCTTGAGTACTATATGCTCGACAATACATAATTTCAGGTTATAAATTTCCCATTTCTATTCTATATTACACTCGACTTCATAAGCTAATTTAGGCGTCGGAGACTATTTGGCTGGCATCACCCCGGTGTCCCAAGAGTTCGACCTTGTTGATCTCTTTTTGCAGGTTGTTGGCTCTATCTCAATCCAATCGTAGGTCATAGATTCTACCAGTAAATTCCAGTATCTACAGTCAGCGATGGCCTAATCATAATTCTACTTTTGTGGCGGAGGCCTAGGTGTGGTCAAATCATAATCGAAATTCAGTGCAAGGATAGTGTCGAGTCCTTCCAAAAATTGTTGGCTTTATAAGGGACTAATGATCACCATCTAAACTGTATATGTATGAAGTAAATGGTTAATATTCATTCTATGGTCATGTCATTGATTGTTTTTCATAGATATATGAGAACCTTTATCTAAAAACCTCATTATTAAAAATGAAACATGATAAAGTGGAAGAAATCCAAAAATGGGTGGTCTCTTAGGGAACTATGCAAGCGCCTCAATCCAATAAGTGGTATTAGAGTGTATTTGATCTAACGGTCTCAAGTTCGAATGTTAGTCCCATTATCGAATGCTAATAAGGTATTTTATGTAGTGTTATATTATATTGTATGGAGCATATTTAACCTAACGTTATTAAGTTTAACCTAACGGTCTCAACTTTGACCTAACTGTTTCAAGTTCGAATCCTGGGATCCCATTATTAGTTTCTCAATATGAAATATAGAAAAAAGCGTTGCCAAATCATTCATTCAAAATAAATCTAGAAAAAAAGTTGTGCCAGATCATTTGCTAAAAATAAAATATGAAAAAGAACTCTTCCAGGTCATTTCCTCAAAATGAAATCTATAAAGAGCTCTGCCAGATTATTTTCTCAAAATAGAGTATGGAGTAAAGCATTATCATAATCAAGCATTAATGATACTAAATTTTATGGATAATATAAATTCACCTTTGATGCCACTCATTGTTACTCATGAAGCAAATATTTGTCTTGAGATCTCAAACTTCTTCTTTTACTTTTCTAATAGTATAGGAGAAATGCTTCTTAAAGAAAATCCATCATTTGTGGCAAATAGTTCAATGGGAGAAGCAACACGATGTGTGAATCTTATTTCAATGGGTTCAGCAACTTACCAGATTTTAGCATCAAACCTCTACGGTATATTCTCTCTTCCTCTTTTTCTATTCTCTTCCTCATGTGCATTCTAATTTTATATAACTATGGTAGAAAGCGGGTGTTTATTTTCTTGTAGTTGCAATTTTCAGGGGTTTGAGCACTATCACCTGGGCTGTAGATGATCCAGTGGTGGTGACTTGGCAGAGGGTGACTTTTGTTGTACAAGTAGTAGTTTAGGGCACCATAGCCACCTCTACTGGTGTCCTTTTAACACAAAGTGCCCCAGATGTATTCTTCCACACCCTCTACCATACTTCCAAATTATGTAATTAATTATCATAGATCAATCCATATATGTTGATATTAATTTATTTTGTATTTCATGTTCAACAATTTTGAATGTATTTTCATATCGTTGAAATACAAAATGTGGAATGTCTGATGTTACTCCTTATTTATATACCTATGAAATGTTATTTATTGACTTTGTCTAAGCAATCGATAGATTTTTTTTTTCCTGTCTAATAGACTTGAGAGCATGCAACATCTGCACAAGGACTTTTAATGTTTTTGAATTGTTATTTATTTTTTTATATATAAAAAAGCATGAGACTATTTTTAACGAGATATGAAAATGTTCAGTTATGTTTTTTATTTCAATTATATTACCACTATAAAAACTTAACACTATTTGTATTAATATATATTGTTACCTTACTTGATAATCTTTTCTTTGGACTTAGAAGAGAGTGTTACAGTCGCCTGTTTTTTTTAAAAAAATGAAAACAAATAGAAATATTTTTTTTTTAATTAAATTACAATGAACTAAATATAATATCCTCTTAAAAAAAATTTAAATAAACTAATAATAATATTCAATGAAATTTAAATATAAATAAAATAGATTAAAAAAGGAACAAGTTTTAGGAGATCATGATCATAGAAAGAGCAAATTACCCAAAACCCCCTTGAGGTTTGCCCTTTAATACAAAATAATAACCGTTGGTCAATTAACACTATGATTTAGTGGTGTAATTTTGTCATTTTAAATATAAAATATAAAAATTAGAAATTTCTTTGTAGTATAAATTTCGTTGTTCAGAACGAAATACATTACTCGAACGTGCAATGTTCATTAATGTTGATTTGCTAACATATGGACCCATTTTTATTGTATTTTTAAAAACTTGAGGACCGCAAAAATTTAATACACGTAAATCGTATAAAAATTATATTTCTTGAAAATGGGAAGTAAATTGTAAATTTCTCTTTTCAAAATATTAAAAATCTTTGTGATAATTTTGCTCTAAAATTTATTAAAAACTTCCTACAATATTAGCCATTGACAAAAAAAAAATCCCATCAAATCATACTTTATATAAGATTATATGACCCATTATTAATAAAAAGTAATAATAGACTTTATATATATATTTATATCTATAATATGTACAAATTTACAAACAAATTAGACCTCGATAGAGAGGTTTTCTAACGATAATGAACAATATGTTAATGAATCAAGATTATTGAATATGAAGTATATGGTGAATCAGTATCTAAAATATATGCGATTATTACATCCTTTAATGTGATTGTATCATGATCCCCATTTGAAGTCGCTCAAAGAGTTCTTGCAGACACCTGCATAAGTTTCCCAATAACTTGATTAATCCATGGCTAGCTAGCTCTTTATTGTTTGGTTTGACATAATTAGAGGATTTTAGAGACTAGAAATCAAAGTTGTCTTCAAAAATGTTAAAATTACTAAATCTTTAACATCCTATTAATTTAAATTTGTTAACTAAATCATGTTGAAGGAAAGAGATTTGTATGAAAGAATTTAATCAAGATAAAAAAAATAACATAAAAATAATATGAAAAGATAAACACATAATTTTACCATATCTTTGAATCAAATCTTCAACGTTACCGTCGGTTATCTCTTTTGGACCGTGTGGTTGAGTAAAAATAATATAAAACTCATATCTAGGCAACTTTATATAAATATTAAATGAACACGGAAAAAAGAAAGAGAGAATTTACCTGTACCTAACTCTCAAAAGGGTATGAAATCTGGTAAGTTATTGAACCGATTATAATGAGATGCAACCATTGTGTTACTTTTTCTACTAAAATAATTATACGAGAATGATGAGTTTTCTCTCCAACATATTTGACTATACTATGAAAAGAAATAAAAGAAAAAATTTGAAATCACAATAGAAGGATTTGCAATATGAGTGAGAATGAGTGATATCAAAAGTAAATTTATATTACCAATGAAAGTTTATCTCATTAATGCTTTACTATGTTAATGTTATTTACCAGATTTTATACTATAGATATATATTTTTAAAAAATGATCCAGCGGCAATAATCCGCCATAAGGTACCATATAGAAATGTTTAAAGACCCCACAAACTTATTTAATTTGATCTTAATTAATCTATAAAGTAAACCTATTAGACTATTAGTAAATATGTATTAGGATTGAAAACAATAATCTTTCCGATCAAGAAATTGATAACTTAAAATTAGTTTATCGAGGAAAATATTTTTCGCATAATAAATATTTATTTTAACAACCAAAGAAATATGTATTCAATCTATTGTTTAAATTTTAGTAGAATAGTAATTATCAAATGAAATAATATAAACTTTCTAAATGTATCTTTACTTTGGGAAATTCAAATGATCATAATTTTGAATTGATTAATAAATAAAATGTAATATTATTGGACTTCAGTGACTTATAATCAACTGAGATTAAGATACATATCGAAAATTGTTCAAAAAAACAAGTAATACACATAACAAGATGTTAATGTAAGTTGTTCATCTTAATTTAGTTGATATGAATACACTTGATTGGTCAATTTAGTACAACTTGATGCTCTGGTGCATGGTAAACATGATTGTATACAATCACAACTCCATCATAATGGTTTTTATGATTTGATATCTCATAGTTAGGTTTTAACCATAATTGCATATTTATTTATATTTTTATATGGTTAAAATGATCCCATATTTGTTTCAAAAAAAAAAAAAATGATCCCATATTAGTTAAATTAAATTAATTACTTTCATACTTATTTATAATTCTATATACGGTTAAAATGATTCTATATTTAGTTAAATTTACTTCCATATTTATTTATAATTCTATGTATGCTTAAAGTGATTCCATTTTTTATTGAACTTACTTCCATACTTATTAATAATTCCATATATAGTTAAAATAATTCTATATTTGGTTAAATTTACTTTTATACTTATTTATAATTCTATATATAGTTAAAAATATTTCCGAATTTGGTTAAATTTACTTCCATACTTATATTTAAACTTCTATATATGGTTAAAATGATTTCATATTGGTAAAATTCATTTCCATATTTTTTTTATTTTAAAATCTGACACTTTTATGGGTCAGAGGACTACTGAGATTAAATTTGAACTTTGGTGGTTTGGAGAATTTTTTAGGCCTCCAACCACCAAAGCAAGGGGCCTTGTGTATTTATTTCCATACTTATTTATATTACTTTATATGGTTAAATTTACTTCCATACTTATTTATACTTCTATATATTGTTAAAAATAATTTTATATTTGGTTAAATTTACTTCCGTATTTTGTTAAGTTTACTTCCATACTTAGCCTTTCAAGTACCCTGAACCGTTTGGTCAATCGTCACTTTAATGGTGGTCAAAGGAAAGTAGGGTATTCAAATGCAATTATAATAAAATTAGCATTAAACGTGAAATTATGATAAAAATTAGGATACTTGAGTGCAATTCACCCATTCTTTTATAGTTTTATATTTTTATAACATGAATTCATCTCACTTTCTATTCCTTATACATATGGGCCGTATAACATATATAACCCAATTTGCTGCCAAATTCTAAGCTAAAATGAAAAGCAAAATCTACTTATTGTATCACAGATTTGTGGCAGAAATATATATATATATATATATATACGCACTTGATTTCACTTCTGATATTAATTATGGGCCGTATATGGTTGGTTAGGTTTTTCTATAATGAATCCATGTACATTCCACAATTTTATTGTACTTTGAAAGCTCTCTTTTATATTCATACAAGTCACATTCGAGAAAGTGGTCCAAGTAAACCCAATTGCAAGCCAAATATTCTTGCAAATTGCGGTTCTCTTAATAGTAACGAGTTCAAGTTTGGATTCGCTCATAGTTTTTTGTTTTTTCTAATTTATTATTAAGAGTAATTGAGTTTGAATTAAACACTTATTTATATAAAAAAAAAATTTGAGTATGTAATATCTTTTATGTTTAGGTATCACTAGATTAGAAAATCATTCAAAAAACAAGTAATACACATAACGAGATGTTAATGTAAGTTGTTCATCTTAATTTAGCTGATATGAATACACTTGATTGGTCAATTTAGTACAACTTGATGCTCTAGTGCATGGTAAAACATGATTGTATACAATCACAACTCCATCGTAATGCCTTTTATAATTTGATATCCTGTAGGTAGATTTTAACCATAATTGCATATTTATTTATATTTTTATATGGTTAAAATGATCCCATATTAGTTAAATTAAATTAATTACTTTCATACTTATCTATAATTCTATATACGGTTAAAATGATTCTATATTTAGTTAAATTTACTTCCATATTTATTATAATTCTATGTATGCTTAAAGTGATTCCATTTTTAATTGAACTTACTTCCATACTTATTAATAATTCCATATATAGTTAAAATAATTCTATATTTAGTTAAATTTACTTATATAGTTATTTATAATTCTATATATAGTTAAAAAGATTTCCAATTTTGGTGAAATTTACTTCTATACTTATATTTAAACTTCTATATATGGTTAAAATGATTTCATATTGGTAAAATTTATTTCCATATTTTTTTTATTTTAAAATCTAACAGTTTTACGGGTCCGAGTACTATCGAGATTAAATTTGAAACTTGGCGGTTTGGAAAAATTTTTAGACCTCCAACCATCAAAGCAAGGGACCTTGTGTATTTATTTCCATACTTATTTATATTACTTTATATGGTTAAATTTACTTCCATACTTATTTATACTTCTATATATGGTTAAAAATAATTTCATATTTGATTAAATTTACTTCCGTACTTATTTATAATTCTATATATAGTTAAAAATAATTCCATATTTTATTAAGTTTACTTCCATACTTAGCCTTTCAAACCCGAAAGACTAGCCTTGGCATATATATTCTTTTATAGCTTTATATTTTTATAACGTGAATTCATCTCATGGGCCATATTACATATATAACCCAATTTGCTGCCAAATTCTAAGCTCAAATGAAAAGCAAAATCTACTTATTGTATCACATATTTGTGGCAGGATTAGGATCCTCTTCTCACCTAACCTTTACTCACATTCTTTTAATCTCATAACACATAAGCATTATAATAAATAAGTGGTTAGGATATAATTACTTTTTACTATTACTTTATTAATATCCAATTACATACTTTAAAAAGGTGAGAAACAAATAATAGGTGAGGAGAAGATCCAAATTCTTATGGCAGATATATATATATATACACTTGACTTCACTTCTGACATTAATTATGGGCCGTATATGTGGTTGGTTAGGTTTTTCTATAATGAATCTATGTACATTCCACAATTTTTTTTTGTACTTTGAAAGCTCTCTTTTATATTCATACAAGTCACATTAATTAAGAGAGAGTGAATTGGATTAAGATCAAGTTAAAGAGGTCTTTTCAATTTGTCTTTTTTTTTTTTTTTTATTTCAAGGAAAAGACTATTGCAATTCCTTTTCTAGGAAGACTAGGACCACTTGCCCCTTTTTATTCACAAAGAAGCATAGAGGCCAATAGCTAAATGACCTTTTCAAATGGGAAATGGACAATTCCCATTTAAATATGGGGTCACTATATATATTAGTCCCACAATACATAAGAGTTTAATTTCCATGTTAAAGTACAACATCATCCCTTTAAAATTAGGATTTTTATTTATTATAAGACAATTTCAGACTTAAGTTCTTTTTACCGGAAAGATTCTCTGTAACCTTTGAAAAGTTAATATAGACATTGAAGAAAATGATCATATGATGATCAATCCCATCTACAATTCATGCATGTTTATTAGTTGAAAATCCTTACGAGCAAACAAATTCAATTCTCTCCTCCCACTTAAGTAACTAAGTTTCCTTTCATTTTCGTACTCAATAAGTAACGTCATTCTCAAGTTAAAGTTAATGACCATTGGGACACGTTTGGCAACCAGTATAAGGATATAATTGGATTAAATTTAATCCAATCCTGTATTTAGGAACAAGTTGGGATTGGACTTAGCCAATCCCAACAGTCCCACTTTAAAGTGGTGTTGTCCTGCTGAGGCGGGACTAAGAGATGGAACAAATTTTTGTTTCCATCTTTTTTTTTTAATTTAATTAAATAATTTTTATATAAAATATTATTTTTATATATAATATAATTTATTAAAGTATTATATACCTTTAATATTAATAAAAATTAATTTTAAATAGTTTTATATGTTCTTAAAAAACAATTTAAATAATTTATTTTATTAAAATATTTTTTATTATATTTAATTTATATTATTTTATTATTTATTTAATTTAAAATAATTTTAATTTATTTTAAAATAATTTTATTATATGTGAAAATTAATTTAATTTAATATAATTTTATTCCGTCCCATATTACACCAAATATGAGACAGTACTATTTTAGTCCAATCCATACTGCACCAAACACATCATAGTACTAATTTAATCCAGTTCAATCCAATCCAATCCTATCTTATCCCATAAAAATAGTGCAGTCCAATCTCATGCACCAAATACACCCTTAGAGTAATGTAACGGAATAAAATTTAAATACTTACGTTTTCTGGATTTCTTTTAGAGTAGATTGTGACGTATTGTTATAACCATGTGATATGCTTATATATATGTCATAAACTTGATCAATCATGTAATATATTATTAGGTGTCCATTTCTACCAAATCAATCTATGCAAGTTAACTACCACATTCCAAAGTTCGCGTTAGTTAACATATTCTATGTAAATGTTGTGATTAATATATTATCATAAAAGAGAAAAGGATACTTTTTTACCCATACATAATTGGTAATTAGGTCAAGTGGGCTATGTAGCTTTTTTGACAATAAAAAAAAAAAAAAAAAAAACAGTGATGAATTTAGGGTCCATTAATTTTGGTTCTATTTCAACACAAAACTTTTTTGCTTTTACAAAATGTGTGCATCCAAAAAGCAAAGGCACATGCTATTTTATTTTATTTTATTTTTATTTACCTTGGATGGTTGACCTATCATTATAATTGTCAAGCGGGAATCCAAGGATACTATTAAACCACCTTTTTTTTTTTTAGCCAATTATTTGTATAATATTCATGATGTATCACATAGTAGGAATTAAAAGAAAAATAAAAATATATTAATAATAATTATATTATCATATCTATAATTTTTTGATGAAAGCAAGAGTGAGAGGTGGTCCAGACACCATGAATGATATTTGATATATAGTTGGTACAGCTTTTAGTACTACTAATCCATAATTTCAGCATAAATTTGTGGTAATTAAAAGCCTACACCTATACACTAGCTATATTATCTAGAGAAACATCCATTTTTAAAATAATTATGTATATAAAACTCGTTTTTATCAGTTACGGGTACATGGGTACGTCATGTAACAAAAATTTAAAAACAACGTTTTTGATTATTTAAAAGTGTAGTTACTAACTTAAGCTTAAAATTTAAGCTTCTACTAGAAATAGCGGAGGTTGTATTTCCAAAAATAATGCATGGCTTAATATTTTTAGTCGGAAACTGAAGATATTAATTAATTTGGTAGTAAAATTGGATACTAATTAAGATAACATGATTTTGATTAATGATTGGATCAAGAAAATAATTAACAAGCATGCCAGTTTATGATGATGAAGAGATTTACAACGAAAAAGTTGGTTTTTCTAGCTAAGGAGAATCATATTCCCATATGTTGCCAGCCTTGATATATATATACTTTGCACAATTCAAATGAGCCAATCACGAGAAATTATATATAACCTATATATCAACATAACAAAAGTGGAGGCTTGAAGCTATCAATTATTTATATGTATAAATAGAAAACCAAACTTAATATTAATCGATAAATAAATCCCAACACGGTTGATATATACTTGATGTTAAATCTCTTGCGTTCACTGTAAGAACATCTTGAGAGGAAAAGCTAATAACTCGATCCTTTTTCCTTTTTTTTATATACTATCTGTGGTGTGACAATTTAAAAATGAAATACTGTCGGCTATCATTACTGGCCGAAAAATGTTGTTGTCATTGGTGTTTGAGATATTACTCAGATGGATTAATTTCTTGCATTTACATATAATATTCAAAGCTAAGAACATCTTCATCGCTCACATTATAATTACCACCAGGTTATACCTACAAACATAAGTCTTTAACTTATTTGTTCAGGAATTATGTGCATAATATATTTGTAATTTCTTTATGTGTGCATGTGTGTTAGATTTTCTTTCAGGGGTAAAGTTCATCAGGAGATTCATGACCCCAATTAAGTGTCATTAATTTAATTTAATTTTTTTCAACAAAATTCTCTAGTTTCGTTAAAGTTCATTAGGGAAAAAAAACAGTAAATAAATAAATAAAATAAGAATAATATTAAACTATCCAAATTATTGTCCAAAATTCATACATAAATTAATAAAAATAAATAATGTGACATAAATTATCTAACTCTATATAAATCATGATGTTTTTATTATTGACGTAAACCATATTATTTGGATTCAAATTTTAATAAATAATTTGAGTAATTTACCATTACGTGCTGTATAAATATATCTTTGCTCATTGATGAGAAGTGAAAATACGTTATTTCCCATCAAAGTTCAGTTTTGTTTGGATACAAAGCTACTGTGGTTGTCATTTGTCATTTTACACATAATCAAAACCAATATTTTTATTTTATTTTATTTAAATGTCCTTTTTCTTTTCTGTTTTTTTCTTTCACGGGAAAATTACTTTTTTTTTTTTTTTTTTTTTGGTGAAAGGTGGACAAACCCTAATTTTGAGGTCTTTTCTTTCTCATTTGTCTCATGCCTTTTCTCATATATATCTTCAACGTGTTGTTACATAAATTGTTTGAAAAAGTTGAGTCTCACTTTAACAAACTCCCATATTGTTTTCACTATCACATGAAACATATTATTTCACAAACTAAATTTCTATAACCTTTGTTTAACGAGTTTTCAGATTCTCTTATGGTCCGGTAAAAATTTCTATAACTTTTTCTTAATCTAATAACACGTAAACAGAAAAGATGAAACATGATCAAACTCATTAATTTTTTATTTTAAAATAATGACAGTAAAAGGTCAGATCATGATTAAATTAACTAATAAATCAAATGTTTAATGTATCTTTCTATTCACTTTAGGTGGTAATTCAAACCTCATAATGTAAATTTACCCTACATGTGTGAGAACTTGTTTTTAGTATTATAAAAGTAGATATCTTCCGGTTATAGGAGTAGATATTCGGATCGCGTATACAGTGATTGATTTCGATATATTTATTATTAATTTTATAATTGTATAATTTTTTTTTATTAAAAAAAATTCAGATCGGGAGAGGATCACGGTCATCATTTAACCCATGAAATAAATTATAATTTTTATAAATAGGTTAACTCTTAAATGGATAGTGTTGTGAAAGTAGTTTATTTGCTAAATAGATTAAATATGTTATAGATTTTGTCATGCCAATTAATCCACGCAATTAAATGATAATTAATAAAAAAAGAGTCGTTTTCATCATAATGATCCATTATATCTTTTAAAATCCTAGAAATCAATTATTTTTTTTCACTACTCATGACTCATCAATGAAAATGAAATAAAACTGTTTAAGTAATTGAAAAAAAAAACTACAAAATTTGCTAAATTGATTTGTCAAATCATGCATACATACATAAAAGCAGTGGCCAACCCCTTTGGGGATCATGCCAGAATTTTTAAAAATAAAATTTATATATATATATATATATAATTAATATTTAATTTAAATATATACATAGTAATATATCATGAATCTTGGACGTGACTCTTTCCTTCCAATTCCGTCTTCTCGCTCCGCCATATATAAATGTATTTTTATTTAAAATCAATAATAGATATGTAATTATATATAAAAGTTTGTATTGTATATGATGATGTATACATGTAATGACACCATATACACTAATAAACATTACACAATTTGGTGCTCCTTTTTAAATGATTAATTAACAAGATACTAAATCTTTCAAGCCTAATTAGCATCATCTTTTTATTTGGTTAATTAAATATTTAATGACTTTTCACAAAAAAAAATAAAAAATATATATATATTTAAAGAAGGGTCATGCATGATGGGTGAGATATTTTATTGGCAGGGCATTGGAATATATATATATATGGAGCCGGCTAATCAGGGATTATGTTATTAATTAAAAACCAGCTCACAATTTTTGATTAATTAATATATGAATAAAGCAGGAAACAAAGAGATTATTTAACATCTTTTCAAAAAAAATATATTATTTAACATGAAATTAATTAATTTCTCCGACATGACATGTTGCCTAATTTTTTGTGTATGATATCTAAAGGGCCTCTTGCGACCAAGCTGTATCTCAGCAATTCATGTAATTGCAAAAAATTAGGAGCAAAGGTCGAAATATTTTTGGTTAATTATAAATATATCGGAATTTATTGAGAATGAATTATTATACAACGGGAGAGATATATACATATAATATGGAAAAAAAACTCACCAAATATATTAATAAATGCGTTTGATGAAACTTAAATAAATATATATATATATATATATATATTAGCATATTGTTACCATTCTAGTTTTACAAAAGAAGTAAATAAAATAAAGAAAAAATAGTTAATTGCATTGACTTTCCTTAAGGTTTTGTCAAGTATAAGCATAATTAATTTTATCGTTTATTGATAAACACTTTCTCTGCTCTTAATAAAATTTAGTCAAATGTAACCGTTGATCAGAAAAGTTTTTTATTAAAACATTCAAAAATTAACTCTATCTATAATTGAGTAAATTTTAGGGGAGTTTTATATTATTTACTCAAAAAAAAAGTTAATTGTCTCATTAAATACCAATAGTTTAATATAATTTAATAATAAATGATGTTTATTTAATATGTTAATATATTCGCTCATTAAAATGGCGTACGGAATACCATGAAAATTGATAGCTAATCAAGGAGGTTGTCAAAAGAGCATAATCAGAAATCAATTATCCAACGGCATCCGTTTCACAGCAGATATACTTTCCCATGTTAAACAGCCAAGAAAATTGAGTTGCGGGTCCCGTTTAAACCAGGACCGTCCAAGATGACGCCACGTGGATGCTCATCCACACGTGCGAGAAAAGCAAGAATCAGGATCGTTTGTTTGTGTGAACGAAACATGAACAGCTATATCTATATGTCATCGATCTTAAGCGTAGCCAAGTGGCCGACCTGGTGCCTACGTAGAGACGCAAAGAAGATCCAAAAGTAGCGTAAGCGCCAAGCCCACCTGTCCTTGTCTCATAAATCCGACGGCTCTCGATCATCTTCAGCCACCTCAACTCATCTTAGCCGTTAGATCGGTTTTTCTCGATCATTACCGCATTTGTTTTGTTTTTATTAGCCTTGTCCAAGCTAATTAGTCTAGGCGTTTGCTTTGTGAATTGTTGAAATTCTAAGTTGCAGTTCCTTCTCTCTCTCTCTCTCTCTCTCTCTCTCTTTTTTCTCTGTGAGTTTTGATTCTCATCAGCAAGTGAATCCAACATCTTCTGTGGCAAATCATAATCATAATCACATTCCATCAACCACCCACCCACCCACCAACCCATTGTTGCAAATTCTCAGCTTTGATGATAAAATGGTAATGATAATCATTTACCGATCATCTCTGGATCACTTTTTTTTTTTGCCCTCTAGCTTTAATAATTTTTCTCATGACAGGAGGACACATTGTTGGTGCCACCATGGCTCGAGACATTACTGACCAGTGCCTTCTTCACCGTCTGCCGCACACACGCAGATGCCGCCAGAAGCGAATGCAATATGTTTTGCTTAGATTGCAATGGCGGCGATGCCTTCTGCTTCTACTGCCGCTCCTCCAAACACAAGGATCATCAAGTAATTCAGGTATATATATATATATATGTAGATATTTGAAATGGGATTTCTTGGTTTTTTTTTTTATATTTTATTTTATTATTATTTTTTTGTTGGGGTTTTGATTTAACAGATAAGGAGATCATCATATCATGATGTGGTGAGAGTAGCGGAAATTCAAAAGGTGTTAGATATAAGTGGGGTGCAGACTTATGTGATAAACAGTGCTCGAGTTCTGTTCTTGAATGAGAGGCCACAACCGAGAACAGGTAAAGGAGTTGCTCACATTTGTGAAATCTGTGGAAGAAGCCTACTCGACCCTTTTCGTTTCTGTTCATTGGGATGTAAGGTTAGCATTTTTTTTTTCTTCACCCAATTGATGAATCTCTCTCATCACATTGTTATCATCGATCATATATCATCATCATCATCATCATCATCATCATCATCACACCACCTCCCCCATCACAAAAACCTCATCATACGGTCACAATTTCATCATGCATATCAATCACCATGACCCACATTCGTAAACCCATCACCATCACAACCACCCACCATATACCATATGATCATGATCATTATCATATGCCTCCACCCCCTCCCATTATTTATTATATATATTATATATCTATATATATATATATACACACATATACCATCACTATTGCCATCATATATATAATGTGCATCATAATCAATCATTGAGTAATTTTTAATTACTTTGATTAATGTGTTTAATTATATGAATTTTTTTTTTCAATTACTTAATTAGCTTGTAGGAATAAGGAGAAATGGAAATGCGAGCTTTACATTAGAAGTTAAAAATGAGGCGTCAACGGAAAGAAGAGAAGAAATATCAAGCAGAGAGGAGGAGGAAGAACAATTGCGTGAAGGCTCACAACAAGACATTTACGCGCTCACGTCTCCTAGACCTCCTTCAAGTGCAAGGAGAAGAAAAGGAATTCCTCATAGGGCACCCTTAATTGGCTCCTAAATCAAATCCATTTTAAGTGCCCTTACAAAACAAAATAAAAATCACTCTCTCTTTTTGTTGGGGGGGTGGTGTCTTGTATGTAGGGTACCCCTTTTAGTTGGGGTGCCCCCCCAGCCCCGCCTCCAAAAAAACAAAAGGGTAAGTAAGTTTTCTTTCTCATTAGGTTTTGGGTCCCATACAACAAATTCTCTCTTGTGAAGTAGCAATAATGCACATTTGTTATTGATAGTTGCAAGGTGTACATGTAATTAAGAAATTTAATTAAAAAAAAAAAAGAAAGAAAAGAAAAGTCTTTGTGCAGTTTCGTTTTCTAGTATATTTTTTATTTTTATTTTTTTAATTATTTTTATGGGTCCACCGTCCACATGGGCCGATCACATAAAGAAGAAGAGAACCAAGAAGCCTTTTATTGTTTAATATTTATACATATATACAGGTAATGGGCAAAGTATATCAACTTTCTCTATGTGATTGTTACATGAAATTGAATAGCTTCTCAATGTAAATATTGTGGGGATTTTTTATTTATTTTTTATTTTTTTGTTGTTGTGTTGTTTATTTAAATTAGCATGAAAACTATGTGATGAGACAAATAACAAATGTGTATGTATTTCTTACCTAAGAATGCTTTTTGCCATTGAAAGAAAGGGACCAAATTAGTAGGTACAATTGATGCTGATTGATAATTGGATAGTGATCATTTTTAAAAGTTGTACCAATTTTTTTATAAATATTACAATATCATCACGAGTAAGCTAGATTGGTAACAATTTCTACGGCTCATAACTACGAGATATTACTATATTTAAAGAGTATTTTTATTCAATGAAAACACGTTACTGATAAAAAGATTACAAGTGATTGGATGGAAATAAAGAAAAATTAAATATGTAATCATATAATATTTTGTAATTGGACAAGCGCAATGAGACCGTTAAAGTCACTAAATTTATGATGTTTGCACAATAATTTAATTGAAAATATTTTACATAGTTAATTCTCATACCACTTTGATCCCACGTGGTAATATAAAAATAAAAAATAAAAATGCTTTTGGAAGTGTTTCGATAAAAAGACGTTTTTAATTATCACTATTATATATATAAAAAAAAAGAGGCAATATATACTATTTGTTTAAGTCAAAGCAATAATTAAAAAAACATATATTATTATATAAAAAGATGTTAATTTTTCTTATTAAAATGCCGTCCAAACTTTTAACGTAACAAAAAATTAAAAGCATATCCAATGTAAATATGTATTTTTGAGTATTTAAATAGTATCATATCAATATTTTTAAGTATTTCTAAATAATATGAATCTACCTTATTAAAAAAATTATAGAAATGCATATTCACTTCTCCAATGTGAATATCTAAATAGTAATTTTAAACTAATCACCAAAAGTCATTTGTTACATTCTCTCTCCATTCAATATAATAATTAAATGCATTGACAAAATGATAAAATTTTATTAGTGGAAAAAGTTAGAAATCCTAGTCAGCATATCAAAGAGGATATCTACAATTAGAAACTCTACTTATATTCTTAACTTTTTTTTTTGTCACATCATATTAATATTAAAGTTAGATAATTACATTGGAGAATGTTTTCTTAACTTTTTTAATATTGATACTACGTGGCACTTAATTTTTTTTAAATACATAATAGTAATGGAAATACTCTAAGAAAAACTAATAAACAAAAAAAAATTATTATGTAAAATAAAAGAAAAACTCTTTCAAATAAAGTTATTTTCACGACAAAAATTTCTAATAATACCATTAAATGGCATGTTCCTTTTTCCTATATCAATATCTAGCTATAAGCACTACGTCCCATTAAATGAATTAAAGGAAAAAAAATGAGAAGAAGAACATAATAACAGATTCACATAGTCGTATTTAAATATGAACACTAAGAGAGACTGTGTGTATATATATATATCTTTAATTCTACTTAAAAGATGTGATTACCACCGAATTATACTTACGACTATATAATTAATCAGGTCTTGTCAAGTCTCATTATTATAATTAAAATTGCTGCATCCAAATATTCATATGGGTAGCTCATAATCCGAATTCCGAATATTAAATTTTCAATCGTTTTGAGATATGTTTTATTAATTTTTCAAAGATTTGTTTTATTAAGTTTTCAAAGATTTATTGAGAATTTTTTCCTAACATTAGATTCCTATGTGTATATATGTATATATTTGATGTTACCATATAGATGAGGAAAAAATTGAGTGAGACCAAAAAGAATTAAATTCACAAAAATTTGAAGTAATACCACATCAACTTATTTAACCTCTGTATATAAATGAATTAATACAAATAATTTTTTTAGTATATATATTCTCAGAGAGGAAGAACTCCATGAACTGTGTTGTTACTCCGACCAATCCTTATTTGAGAGAAAGACCTCGCTAATCTTGAAGACATCCAATCGAGTTGCCTCATAGATCTTGCCCTGCAGCTCTCAATCGAAATTTGTTTTGATGACGACGAAGATGAAGAGGAAGACGAAGAAGAAGAAGAAGCGGCTTCTTCTTTTCTACTTTCACTTTGTATGTTAACGAGAACGTAATATTGATCCATAGATAATGACCTCATCAACTCTTTGGCACAACGGCGTCGTTTCCCTTCCATAGGCAAAGCTAGTGAAATACTGTGTCTAAGCAAATAATAATTACCACTTGATTCCACATTTAGTATTGAAGTACTAGAA
This sequence comes from Xanthoceras sorbifolium, assembly GCA_003430845.1. NCBI lineage: Eukaryota > Viridiplantae > Streptophyta > Magnoliopsida > Sapindales > Sapindaceae > Xanthoceras > Xanthoceras sorbifolium. Next base: position 28,162,425 of record CM010612.1, read on the forward strand.
GCAGTACTTCCACCACCACCACCACCGCCGCCGCCGCTTTCATGACCAACCTCTCTCTCATGATCCTCTTCGCTTCTCTGATGATCATGATCAACTGTAGACAAGGCTACATGATGATGATGATGGTCATCAGGAGAAGAAGTACTACTTCTTGGCTCATCATGAACTATAGGTGCCCTACAAACTGGGCAGCTACTGTGCCCTAAAAACCAATCGTCAATGCATGTGACATGAAACGCGTGCCTGCAATTAGGCAACAAGCGCACCATCTCACCATCCTCCAACTCTCCTAAACAAATAACACACTCGCTCTGATCTGGATGGTGATGAGGATTTTTTGTAGAGTAAGAGACAATTGGGATGGTGATGAGGATTTTTTCTTCAACCCCATTTGTGAATTGAAGATTATTATTAGCAAGTGTGTGGGAGATCAGAGCAGAAGAAGAGGTCGCAGTTGTGGCGGTTGATCTTTGTCGTGATCTGATACAGTACCTAACAACTACGAGATGGTACAAAACTAATGCTAGAGAAGAAAAGACTAGACCAGCCATGGAGATTAGAAGTGGAGTGAAAAACGAGCCTGTACCTGATTGTTGAGCTGGTGGAGACCCTACGTTTTCCATGGCTCATTCTGATCTTAATTGACCTTCAGAAGATGGGTGGTTTGTGGGATCATGTACTATTTTTGGTCGAACTAACTTGTGGAACAATTCTGCTGCATGCATGTGGATATATTTATTACAAAGGAAACTGATGATCTAGGACTTACCCACAGGAGTATAGAGCTTAATGTCTAATCAGTTTGGTTCTCTGTCTAATCGAAGAAGTGGTTCCACTAAAGTTGGGCTTCTGTTGTTGAATTTGACAGCATGAGAAATTGAAGTAGAGTGTAGTCAGGTGCCAGGTCTGGCCGTGGAAGACGAGAAAGGCTCCTGCATATGGTACAGATTTTGACAGTTGTAATCTACGCATTGTTTCTTGGATTTTTTTTATATGTATTTTTTCTTCAGATTGTACGTAGTCACCTGTACCAGCTGATTTACATGTTGATATTCATTAATAATTTTGTGTTTTTAGAGAAAAACAAAAAATACCCTCAAACAAATTAACGTACATAGATTTGGTATACGTTGTTATTGAGGGAAAAATTAGGTGAAAATTGGTTGATATATAGGGATCATCTATAGTAGTTGAACATCCATCAACAATTGTATTATACTATTATAGTTGTTAACGAAAAGACAAAAATTGGGGAGGTTAAATCGAAGGTTTATAATTTATTACTATATATATAGTTTAATTTTTTATATTTAAATTAAATATTTAATTTAATTTTTTTTTAAAAACAATTATGGGACACTGGCCCTCAAAGGGGTCGGTGGAATCTGAATTTTTGATGTTATTCAACCGCACTGTATAATATTTTAATGTGTGAATAAGAATCTTTGGGCTGCCCATTTTTGTTTTTATATTTATATTGTCACATATTCTACCAAATTGAATGACATTAAGCCTTGTTTTTCTGGGTCACGATAATTTAGGATACGTGATTCGTAATTTGTGCGAGGGGTTCATAAAATTTAATTTTTAATTATTTTTAATAAGCATTAAAATTAGGAATTAGATTTTTTTTCTATTGAATTACTATTGGCAAACGAAGCTGTTTATTAATTAATTGAAAAGATTTGTTTGAATACTTTTTTTTTTTTAGATATTCGAGGGAAACCCGTTTTTGGGTCACTCACGTCTTGGACTCGTACGTCCTAAACCCGCTTGTAGAGACAGTAAAACCCCCAGGTCCACCCTCTCGGTCCCACAATAGGTGAACAAGGTAAGTTAAAAATTCATGTAGCAGCGTTAGAATTCGAACTCCACACCCAGGACTTTCTAGACCCTTAAAAGCGACCCCCCATACCACTATGTTAACGCCCCAGGAGGCTTGTTTGAATACTTGTTAAACTCAACTAATAATGATCAATATTCTAACATGTTAAGGGACACATTGGGTCTATTAGGTCCTGTCCTTTTACGAGCCCATACTTTGCTTTTATAATGTATAGCCCATGATGACCAATTGACCATAGTCGATATCAATAATTAGACTAAGAAGTTGAATCAAAATTGATTTTTATTTTTTTTTAAATCTGATATTTTACGGATCAAAAATACATTGAATCTATTAGGCTCTGTTCTGTCCTTTTACTAGCCCATACGTTGCTTTTATAATGTATAGCCCATGATGACCAATTGACCATAGTCGATATCAATAATTAGATTAAGAAGTTGACACCAAAATTAATTTTTTTTTTATTTTTTAAATCTAACATTTAATGGGTCAGGACTATTGAAATTTATTGAAATTAATATGATATAAAAAATTAATTCTAATTGTTACAATATTCCACATAAAAGATTTAGTCATAATGACTCATCTTATTTTTTATTTAATTATTTTAATTTTAGTAACCGATATTTTAAATTTATATAATCAATATATTTATAATAAATGCAAATCCAGTCCAATAATTGAACAATAATCTATTAGTTTTTTTTTTTTTTTTTTTTTTTTTTTAAAAGCTGACACCTGAAGGATTAGAGGACTACCGGGACCAACCGAAATTAAATCATACAAGCACGGCCCGGACAACTACTCTAAAAAATGGGAGGGGTCTACCCACACAATTGTGGTGTTATAAGCAATGGTGGGAAAATAATTATTTACAATACACCACTAAAATTTGAACCTTGATGGCTTGAAAGTTTTTGAAGGCTCCAAACCACCCATACAATCACAAAATAATGTTTAATCTTTGCTTTTCCATATTTTGGAATCTACAGTTTAATATTTAAAAATAAACCCACAAAGTCAAATTAGAAACCATGTGAGAAAAAAGTCATGATCCAACCCCTACATTATTGGTTCAAAAACAACATATTTAATTGTTTGACTTAGTTAATTAATTGTTCACGTAATTGGACCTTGTTAAACCAATGAGAGAAGTGACAGACAATTCGTATCACTCACCTTATCTCGAACAAACAGACACCATAGATTCTAAAAAAGCTAAAACTCTTATCGTTTGAATCTTTTTGGGAATCAATCATGGTGTCCACTTGTATCAATTCCATCAATCACCATTTTCACTACCTCTCCATCTCTGCAATTTCCCAGAAACCAAGACCCTCTAAACTACCCACCCCTCCTCCATTTTCAACTGAATTAACTGCCAAGTTAGTTGCCACTACCCACCACAGTAAGATTTTCTACCCTTCTCTCCTTCGAAGATGCAGCACCCGCACCAACATTTTGACCATGGCATCAACAAAATCTGATTCTAGTACTCAACTAGATGGATTCGAACCCGATCCAACGCTCACCAATGATGATCTCAAGCCAACCACGGTCAGCCAGAGGACCTTTTCTTGGTTGGAAATGGCCAGTCTTTGGATTGGACTCGTGGTTGGTGTTCCTACTTATTACTTGGCTGGTAGTCTCGTCGATCTTGGCATGGCGTGGTGGCAAGGAATCGCCACTGTTGTTGCTGCAAACTTGATTTTATTGGTCCCATTGGTGCTAACAGGCCATCCAGGCGCGAAATATGGTATTTCTTTTCCAGTTCTAGCTAGATCCTCTTTTGGTATTCGTGGAGCTCACGTACCTACACTTCTTAGAGCTTTGGTTGGCTGTGGTTGGTATGGAATCGAGACATGGATTGGTGGTGAGGCAATCTTCCTTCTTTTGCCAAAATTCATCAAACAGTCATCTTCACTGTCTCAATCTTTACCTTGGCTTGGCACTTCTCCATTAGAATTCGCTTGCTTTATCGCCTTTTGGCTTGCTCAATTGACCATTGTTTGGAGAGGAATCGAAGGAATCAGAGATCTTGAGAAGTACTCAGCTCCAATACTGATCGCACTCACTTCTAGTTTTCTCCTCTGGGCTTATCTCAAAGCTGGTGGATTTGGGCACATGCTCTCCATATCTTCCAGGCTATCCTCGTCGGAGTTTTGGTCACTATTCTTCCCTTCACTCACTGCAAATATAAGCTTTTGGGCTACTCTTGCACTCAACATACCTGATTTTACTCGATACGCCAAGAGCCAGACTGATCAAGTCTTGGGTCAGGCTGGTCTTCCAATCTTCATGGGTGCATTTACATTTGTCGGCTTAGCAATAACCTGCTCTACTCAGGTAATTTTCGGTCGCGTGATCTCCAGCCCAATACAACTTCTTGAACAAATTGGAGGCATCACAACAATGATTCTGGGTATTGTAGGAATCAGTCTAGCCACCATTACAACCAACATAGCTGCCAATGTTGTAGCCCCAGCAAATGCCCTCGTCAATCTCAGCCCTTCAAGGTTCACATTTCGAAGAGGAGCACTCTTGACTGCTCTGCTTGGGATTGCTTTTCAACCTTGGAGGCTTCTCCAATCTAGCGAGAGCTTTGTGTATACATGGTTGGTTGGCTACTCTGCCTTGTTGGGTCCAATTGGTGGCATAATCTTAGCAGATTACTATTTGATTCGTCGCGCTAAATTAAGCATTAAGGACTTGTATTCTTTGAGTCCTCATGGAGCCTACTACTACTCAGGAGGCTACAATTTAGCTGCCATTGCAGCTCTAATCATGGGAATTTTGCCTGTTGTTCCTGGTTTGTTACAAAAGGTTGGATTGATCTCTACGGTACCGGAGACGTTGGTTATCATCTACAACAATGCATGGTTTTTTAGCTTCTTCTCTGCTGGTTTTCTCTATTGGTTTCTGTCACGTTTCAATGGAAAACAAGAAGCTCCTCCACCAACCTTGGACCCCCTTTTACCTACTGCAGCCTAAAGTATTTCTATAGTTTGGTAGTGTTCTTTTCATTTTTTGAACATGATACTTTGCATTGTAAACAATACTCATGATCCAAAAGAAAATGTACTTTTGTATGATGATAAACAAAAGCGATACATAAAATTTATGAATTTGTTTTCGAATTTCAACTCCCTGTGGGGGGACAATTTTGGTTGCGGGCAATGGGCAGAGGTTGTTGACCAGACCATTCGTGTGCACAATTTCAAATTTGAAGAATATTTAATAATACTATTATCTATCAAAATACGAATTGAAATAAGAGGATAAAATATCAACAGTTACTTGCTTTAGTGGTTGGATAACCCTCATATGCTCCTTTAAACTACCAATATTTAAAATTTAGGTATGTATATATTTGTCTCACCATTGTGCATACCTCTCCGTATTAGGAGTAGACTGCTCCCCGTATTGTAAAGTAGACAGCCTCCGCTATAGAAATAGATATCCGGACCTAACATAAAATAAGATTATTTCACATTTTAAAAAGAAAAAGAAAACATAACATGAAGCCTATTTCACATTGGCCCAGATTTAAGGCTATTTCATGTTGGGCCAATGTGAAATAGGCCCATCATTGGTGGGTCTTCTCATCTCTTTCTTTCTTTTTATTCTCTCTCTTAGCCCAATGTGAAATCACATTGGGTCAACGTTAAATATTATTTCCTCTCTCACTCTCTTCTCTTTCGTTTTCTCCTCTAAGTTCCCGCGTCCTCTTCTTTGGTGCCGACGCTCACTCCTCTCTCTCTCTCTCTCTCTCTCTCTCTCTCTCTCTCTTCTCTTTCTATTCTCTCTCGCTTTCTCTCTCTAGATCACAACTTGATTTATCTCTCCTTCTACCTTCAACAGTGATGGGCGCAGATTGGTCATTGAAAATTTTATGTGGTTAAAACCATAAAAACTAGGGGTAATTACACTGACACCCTGTGGTTTGATATAATTATACAGATAAACAAGGTTTGAGTATATCAACACAAACCTCCCCTAACGTTTCATAAATGTTACACGAATATTCCCGTCATCAACTCGACACCGTTAGTATCTAACAGTCAATGGTACAAAAAGTCTAAAATACCCTTATTTATATTTTAAAAATTAAAATGAATTTTTATTATATTAAATAATTTAATAATTTATTAAAAATATTTTTAAAAAAATACCTTAAAAAAAACAATGGACCAGATGAGATCTGGTCCATTACCAAAAAAAAAAAAAAAAAAAATTAAAAATGATAGTACCAAATTTCTGGAACCATCTCCACTAACAGATGAATCTTTGGCTTTAATCTTCTAATGTGATCGTCGGTGCACGCTCGTCGGAGATGAAGCATTAGGCTCCATCTTCAAAGGCAACTGCCGACGCGTGCTCGTCGAAGCGCACGCCCGCGATCCATCATAGATTCATCAAAATCTTTTTTTTTTCCTCAAATGTGCATTTTTTTTTTCGCTTTTTTTTTTTTTTTTGGTTCTTTCTAGTGATGCTTCATTTGGAGATGTTTGATGAAAAGAAAATGGAGAAGATAGAGAAGATGGAGATTGTTTCACCAATAAAGATTCTGGTGATGCTTCATTTTCATTTTGTTCCACTGATGACGATTGTTATTTTTATAAATCTGTTTTTTTTTTTTTTTTCGGAGATGTTTGATGAACAGAGTTTATGAAGGTGGGTTTTATTGTGGATTGATAAAGATAGTTGAGTGAATGAATATTTGAAAATGGTTGGGTGATGTTTGATGATTTGGAGATGGTGAAGAGTGGATTGAGGAAGATGAAGATTTTTTTAATTAAATTTATTATTAATTAATTATTTAATATATTAAAATTTAATTTTCTAATTTTTAAAATAAAAGTAGGGGTATTTTAGGTATTTTTTAGCATTGACCGTTGACCGTTAGACAGTAACGGTATCTGGTTGACAGTAGAGATGTCCGTTAATATTTATAAAATGTTAGGGAATGTTTGTATTGATATGTCCAAATTTTATTTATTCGTATAATTATGTTAAATTACAATGGATGTTAGTGTAATTAGCCCTAAAAACTAATAGTTAGTGTATTAATATTTTTATAAGTTTAATGTTAACGATGCAACCAAATTCCCTCACGCTTACAAAGCATAAACTATAATTGGATGCAGACACACAAAGAACACAACACACAAACATAGAAGTAAACAAAGAAAATAAGACACATATTTACGTAATTAAGAAATGATTCCTACATCTATGGAGGGCTTATGCACTTAATCCACTATATCAATAGCTATTACAAAAACTCTCACGAAAAACTATCATTGTTTTACTCTTTGTAATCTACCTTTTATATCTTGTTTCTCTCTTGTCTTAATTTTTACACTACTAAAACTCTAATATTACATGAGTATTTATAAGAAAAATTAAAATAAAAACGATCTAGAAAACACTTTACTAATTTGGTCAAATTTAGCACTTAAAACATAAATCCTAAATATGTTCGGACTTGTTGGCGTGACTTGCAACCCACGGTCGCGCCTACCACGGAATACTATAAATAGGTCGCACCCCAAAAAGCAGCGCCCTATTTGTTGCGAACCTCCTGAATATGACACTAGACATCTTCTCTTGATTCAAGCTTCATAAAGTCCAAAATTTAATAGTTTTGCAATTTTCCCATGTAAGTTTATTTTTAGAACTTAAAGTTTTATTTCAAACATATTTTATTATCAACAGAAACCACCAATTTAGACTCCAAACTTTGAATCGATAGCTAGAAAATCAATATATATATATATGAACAATTTATAGTATCGACTTATTCAATACATGTGTGGCAGGTGATGATCTCAAACTATTCGGTTTGAAAATTTAATAAATCATATAGGTCTTCTAATACGGAAAAGGATTCCCTTTAATCTCAATCTATTGATTTTGATCAATTTTTTGAATCTTTTCGATAATATTATATAATGATTTATTAGGGAAGACTGCTGGGGTCTCGAGTCTTGTTATATATACTTGGAAGTCATAATTTAGACCAAATCCAGATAAGCCACCAAGTCAATTCAATACAAACCAAGCACGTGAGTCAACCAAGACTGAGTAGTTGCGGTCCAAGTCAAGAACACGTTGGTCTACAAATGATGGATCCAAAGCCATCGACATCTCTGCTCAAATTTCCAAAACCATGGCCTCAATTCGTTGATTTTTTTTATTTTTTATAATTTTAGGCTTGCATTTGCTCAAAGTTAATACCCTCAGCTTGGACCCACCATGAAATGTGTGATATGATCCTACAGTTTCATCTACTTACAAAGTCATTATGATGACTGAATTCAAGAAAGTCATTTGTAATTTGGGTTCAGGGTGCCAAACATTACTCCAATAAGAAATGATGCAACTCCTATACCTTTTGATTTAATAGGGAAGGATGATACTCGAATCGCTGTCATATACATGGAGAAATGCACAACTACTTTACTTAGAGTAAATGTGCAGTGTCAATGTGCAGTTCTTACTCAAGGTTTTATTTCCACTTAAAAAAAAATGTAAATAAAATTCCATCAATTTGCAATAATTTGTAGTTTCCAACTTCCAAATTAGCATTACACATAACTTTATTATAGTTAGTTGTGTACTTTTCGCTCTTTCCTAATGAAGGGGATTCGAGTAACTTTTATTGAGTAATTGTAGACTGTATACGTAGAATGCGTAGGATGGTAATACGGGGCACTACAATCTACAAAACTAGTGAGAGAGTGATCGATAGTATGCTTGGAACACCCACTCATGTCAACGTTAAAATTAAGAAAAAAAAAAAAAAGAATTAATGCCTCTACTGTTTTTGCTTTTATAGTATTAAGTTTGTAAACTCAAAATTTATCTATTTTGATAAACATTCTCAATAGAAACAGAATTAACTTTATTGTATTAACTTAATTACACCACTATGCAATTTTTTTAAAGAAAAATAAATAAATAAATCAAAATACTTGATCATTGTTTCAAAACCATTTTATTTATATATAATTACCATTTGAATACAAAAATAAAGATAATTAAAGCTTGCAACATATCAAGGTATTATAAGTCTAATATGCAATTCTGAAAGCAACAAAAATAAGAGGAAAATGATCTGAAAAGATCATAATTTCATTACATGAATAGTTTCTCTCATACAATTACAGCTATAACAAAATTAAATAAAAATTTACTAAACATATATTGCTGTTGCAAAAAGCTGTCCTAACATATATGATTAACTTATGGTAATCATATCTCTTAAGGAAATTGAGATCGTTCAAATCCCCTCTTCAGATAAAAAGAAAAAAAAAAGATAGCATATATATGTCACCTAGAAAATTGGGTGTGGTACAATAAAAAATTACACTCCAATCAATTATTGCTGTATAATTTGTGCTACTAAAGTCAACATACAAGTCTTCTCCATTTTGATTGTTGACTTGAATAACATATAATTTCTTGATCAAATTAATCATATTAGTTTTCTAGACTCCAAGAAATTCTTCCTCTTGGGCTCACAAGAAGAAATGTAGTTGAGAAAACTCGAAAAATCTGTGTCCTTGTAACGCCTAGGGTTTGCTTTGTCAATGAGTGCAGGCGATGGCCGAACCGTGGACTCCATAGGAAGAGCATGCAAAGAAGCCACAGAAATCCGAGACTTGGCTGAATTCACAAGCACCCTATGCAACACACTCTTGTATCTTCCATTGCTGAATATCTAACAACAACAAAATGAATATTTATATGTCAAAACACTACTATTAGCTTGAATTACTATGTATGTATATAATATCAACCCGCTTAGCGGATCCAAGTTCGAAATTGGAACCCCGTGGAGGCATTCTAATAATCCCTCATGGGTGATTACTAGCTATATATCATAACAGAGAATATATACGAATCATAGAACATATATATAATGTTAACATGCACACGCACCTCAAGGTGATCGCCAACATTGACAACAAATGAATTGGGTATGGGTTGGACAGTGACCCATTTATCTTTGTGTTGGATTTGCAGTCCTTGGACATGGTCTTGGAGGAGGAGGGTGAGGAAACCATAATCCGAATGGGGTGGCATTCCTAGGGTTAGATCGGGTTCGGGGCATGCCGGGTAGTAGTTCACGACCATGAGCTGGCTTCCATCTTCGAATTGCTTTAAAATCTCATCATCATCATCACTGTCACCATCATCTTCTTCTGTCTTATTATTATTCATGGTGGTGGCTCCCCACACTCCCAAACTCTCTAGGATGGCCTCCACTATCTCCATAAACAAGTATTTCGTTTCTTTTGCATACGTAGCCGCCAATCTCCTGTTTGATCAGTGTAATTTAATTTAATTAATTATAATAATATTTATTATTTTTCATGACCGTCTGATTAGTGAAATAAACTGTTAATTAATTTACCTCAAATCGGTAGGAGAAGAGGGCCAGTGAGGGAGGGATTCGGGATTGCACATTAGCTTCAAGAAGTCTCTCCAACAGAACACACTATCCTTGTTCTGGTTAAAGCTAGTTCCATACCGGACTGGAGCAGTCATATCCGAGGACATGTACTTGGATCTTTCCTCAAATGGGAGGTCAAAAAACCTTGTACAAACATCAATCATATTGCTGATAACATCGTTTGTGATACCGTGATTGACCACCTGCATTAACATAATTTCTCCTTTTAGAAACTTTTAATTATAAGCTATCAATTTAATTATATATGCATGTAGAGTTATTGATCAAATATTTGTACTGACCTGAAAAAACCCATATTCCTCACAAGCACTAGCGAGGGACTTGAGGACCTGGGCACGATTTGGACCTTGTAACTCGGAGAAATCAATGATGGGCAACTTAATATTAGGCGTCGCCGCCGCCGCCGCCGCATGTAGTAGTGGTTGTTGTTTATCTGCATTATTGGGTCGATCAGAATCTGGCAATATGTACTTTCTAGGGACTTTTTTTATGCCATTTTCACAAAGATGCTTCACTCCTTTCTGGTACTGGCTTTCCATTATTACATGATCATCATCACCACCATCATTTGCCTTGCTCTTGCTCTTGCTCTTGCTCTTGCTCTGATTATCCACGATTGCCATTGCAGGAGACATCTATATAAACACCACCTCCACACCTGTAACACAAAATATAAGCATATTAATTAATATATTATATATCCATCATCAATTTGCAAGTAAGAGACACAGAGGCCAGAGCTAGGAACTTAATTAATAAACCTACCAACTTTTTTTTTTTATCTGTTGAAAAGCTTTGAAGGGACAAAGAATGGAAAGAGAGAGAATATTATACAGAGAAGGAGCTGTGATTTGGTTGTGTATTTATAGAAAAAGATTCATGAAGACAGGGACTCAAACAGTAGCTAGTTTCGTGAAACCAGTAGTGGTAGACAGATTCCACATAAACGAAACCGTTGACAAAAAAATTCCAGTCAAAAGGTCATAAAAACCCCTCCTCCTCCACATCATTACTTGAAAAAAAAAATATATAAAAAAAAAACTATAAATCTGTAATAAATGGGAGAGTGGCCTTTGTCTTCTTGGGTGCTTGATAATGAAGCTTGTAATGAAGCTTGTAAATTAGCTCCTCCTCTATTTGTCAAACCATATTATAAATGGTATAATACATGGCTGACTTTTGGGGAAAATATATAATTAATTAACAAAATAAAAAATAAAAAAAAATCCTAATTTAATTAACTAACTAGGTCCCTTTCCTTATCTTGGGTCATCATTATTTTTTGTTAATTATATATTTTTCCCAAATTAAATGTCAAACTTCATCTAAGCAATGTGATTAACGATGTCTATATGCTTTTCATGTACCATACGTGTATACTGTATTTATAACCTTTCACGTACGCCAATTTTAATGTTTTGACTGCCTACCATGATATTATATATTATTATTTCATGTGGATAATTCTTGGTGTGCTTGAACTAACTGATGATAGACTTGTTATTTTGTGGATAAACGTTACATATATCTTAAACCAATGATTTGTCAATAACACACATCACTTGTATAACATTACATTTAACACATTATTATATGATCCCGAAAGAGAACCGTATCTTTCTTAAAAGTTAGGTAAGAAATCCGTGGCCATCGTTTACTCTCTTTTTCCATAACTTGTAATCTTAATTTACAATACATGTTCTTGTCAACGTATTGTGTAATTATAATGTTAATTGAACTAATCACCTCATTTAAACAAATAAAAAATGTCAATATATAGTTTCATCCAATAGTCACAAAATTAAATATGCATGATACAACTAGCTAGTATAATTTTTTTAACTTTGAGTAAATAACGTCTACCTCCCCTAAGTTTTGCTCAATTACATTCGGACTCAACTTTTGGGTTTATTGACAAAGACCTCCCCTCCCGTTAGTCAACTTTTAGGTTTTTTGATAAAGAACTCCCCTGGTTAACTGTTATATTTAACTAAATTTTACTAAGGACAGAGGAGGTGTTTGTTAATAAACTATAAAGTTGACTCTGTTTGTAGTTGGTAAAACTTCAGGGGAGGTTGATGCAATTAGCTCTTTCAACTTCATTAGAAAAAACTTTAAATCAATATGGGATCGACGAATTATAGTGAAATTTATAGATAAAGTATAACCCGGATATTTTGCGGACCGAATTCATACTCGGATGTCCATATAAAGGGTCTGGGACCCGGGACTGGGCCTTTTAAAGTTTACAAACATTTTATGAATTCAAATCCGGTCCGGGTATGCCAACCCTAGTAATACCTGTTAATTTTGTACTGATTTGCACAGTGTATAACTGTATAAGCATAGCTGTTTTTCACCATTCAAACTAGCTAGAAAGCACGTAATGCTATATACATAGAAGCTAGCTAGCTAGACTAGGTAAATTGTGGTTGTTACTTGTTAGCTCATCTTTCGAAAATGCCAAAGCAAAGGCGACAATGTATAAAGTTACAAAATGATGATTGTAAAATGTCTGCCAAGTTGCAATTAATATTATTTTTTGGTGGCTACAGTGCATGCACAGTAAAAATTTTTTCGTATAATATATGAATTTATATAGACCTGCAATGTATATAAATCTTGTTTGGTATTGGTTCAATTAAAGATCAATATGGTTTGATTGGGTATGCAAAAAATCTGAATTTTGCAAGAATTTTAGGTGACTGTTTCTGGTTTTGTGACTACGTAGGATCAACCGACCAACCAATGAGCTCTTCATTTACACGTAGATTTTGTCCAAGAAAATAGATTAAAATTGCTTTAAAATATCTAATTTGACTTACAGCTAATATTCATATATAAAAAATAAATATCTATAAAGCATGTTTGGTAAGAATAGATGATGAGAACATTTACGATGAAACAACTCATCCTTGATATGATCCAAGAAAATTTTTCTCAGCCGATTCATTTCTTAATTGTAATCAAATTTGGATTATTAATTTGCTGTGACGGATATTTTAGTTTCATTTATGCAGGCAGCTGTGAAGTAAATAAGAAAAACTAATTGCATCTTGTCTGGAATGAGGCAAGTTTATTTTCGGAGATCTTGCTTTTTGACGAATGTTTTACTACGCTTTATGTATGGTGCGTTTTGTAATAATATTATATCATGTGTTATAAGATTAAACTTGATTGATTACTCATACTATATAACGTGATATGAACGGAAAACGTGAGCCAACTGCATTAAAGTTTTTCTCCTTTTATAGATCAAAATATACCAAGAAATGTGGTGACTGGGTGACAGTTCAAACATACTTGAAATTTTCATATTCTAATATAATTCATAGTAATATGAATTGTATAGCAAACACATTTTTTTTAAGGGTAAAATTATAAGATTAATAACTGTCGAAACCTACCGAGATTAATCACTAAATGCGCGGTCTGAATATCTAAATCTATTGTATAGCAAACATATTTTTTTTAAGGGTAGAATTACAAAATTAATAACTGTCGGGACCTACCGAGATTAATCACTTAAATGCTAAAGGGAGACGTGTAATCTAGTTTTCTAAATCTTATTTTTCTTTTAGGGTACAATTACAATACTAAACACGCAGTCTGGGTATCTACTCCAATAACGGGAAACATATACTCCCATAATAAGCACACAAAACTATACACACATATTGGTAAACGCGTATGATAGGAATTGAACTCTCGCCACTGAAATAAGAGGGAGATACATTAATTACTTGAACTTTCGAATGTGCATATAGCAACACATCTTAAGATTATAAGCATTCATGATTAGACCTTGAAAGAAATTATACCTGGTTGCAGAAAATGGGTTGCTCAACAATATAGACTATATTCTAAATGCTATATATATATAGAGTACCTGAAAAAGGAAACAGCGATGGCATTTTGAGCCACGAATTAAGCTAACATGCATTCTCAATTTCTTAATCAATATCATTGCCTTCCTTTTACAGATTTGTAAACATATTATAATAAAAGCAGTTAACTCGACCACTCTGGTTCCAGGAAACCACATAGATTAAATAAATAATATTAAAAAAAATAAAAAAAAAAGGTCTGATATAATATTTCTTTTTAACATGGCTCATCTTCCACCTATCATTCAAAGGTCTTATGCTTATCCATGCATGCAAGACAGCTGTTACTTGACCTCTGACTCCTTGTACACTTGTGGCTTGTGCTAGCTAGCTTCTTCATTTGTTGATTATTTTCTAATTTCTAAACGTGCGTTTCCAGCTGATTTCATTTATATAATATATATACAAGAGGAGGAGGTTTCATGAATTCTAGGGTTTCTAAAAGTTTCTCTTCATTTTAAATTCGTAGACCCAGTACGATATTCAACTTGTTTACATGCCTTTTTCTATTGCTCTTTGATCTATAATTATGTTTGTGTGACACTACAGGAGACCACTACTAATAAGAAGAAAAAGAATTACCATGTATTTCTCAGTTTTTCTTTTACTTTTCATTTTTCTTAACGGTCAATCATACTTTTTAACGATCAAACTTAGCAATAGGGGAGTTTTGTGTGAGTTTTTATAAACTTTGATTCCGAATGTAATTTAACAAACTTCAGGTAAGTTCAGTATTATTTATTAAAAAAAAATTGAAAACTATAACAAACGGGACTGAGATACTGTTATTGTATATCAAATATTATACAAGGAAGTTGTTATATGATCCATGGAAAGGGATGTTTTGTTCCCAAACAAAATTCTCTGAACATGAATGACCTTAAAAAATTCCTCTAAATTAATCACAAATGGCATAAAATTTTAAAATAATTATATTATCATCACCTATGACCCTCTCTCTACAAGTCAATAATCTACCCTACCCTACCCTACCCTACCCTACCCAAAAGCCAGTAATTGTAAAACCACACCCTCCATTGTTATCATATATGTGTATCAAAACTGGTTTTTCCAATTCTCATGATTATCTCTTCTTTTAGGACAAAGGCCGGCCTTACAGGAATCAAATTGCGTTTGTTCATTTAAATCATAAACTACTGTAATTTGTGTGTGCGCGTGCATGGACGGGCACGAGAGTGCGAGTGGGTTGGTGAGATGCTGGTCGAGAAAATTCGACAGTTTCTATGGTTTACATTGATTATTATTTGTCCTTTCTTCTCCATTCGTTGCATGCTTTGGCTCCACGTCAGCAACTCAATATTGTATGTGTTTGTACATGTAATATCCTCTTTATTTTATGTCCTCTCATGCTTGTTCTCAATAATATATATATATATATATATATATTGAAATTGCAGTGGTTACATTTTTGCCCTTCTCAAGTAGTGAAATGTATGTAGATACTTCAATGGATTGAAGAGGAGACTTTGAGAAATCATAATAAAGAGAAGAATAAAAACGACACCATCGATGTTGATTGTTAGGCAGACCAAAATAATATTAAAGAATATTAATTATTAATTTATAGTGTAGAGAGATACGTATAACTTTCAGACAAATGTTTGATTATTTGATTTGGTCTTGTGCTATCAATGGGGTTAAATTAGGTTTTGTGTAGCTCGTCAAAGATCAATCCACCATTGAAGAACTTAAAAAATGGATCTTATTATATAATTAGGATGCATATGTAGCTAAATTATTTTTAGTAATTTTAGTTTAAGTTGTTTCGAAATTTGAACAAATTTTGTGTGTAAAATTCTTAAAATTCATAAAACATATATATATATATATATATATATATATATATATATAAGAAACAATTTTTTTTATTTCATTTTTTGAAAAAAAAAATACCCAAAAATTGTTTGGATTCTAATTTTTTTTTCCTATTTCAAAAAATTATTTAATTAAATAAATTTTTGAAATGTTATTTTGATGAGATATAAGTATCCCAAAACATATAAATTAATTATATTGTTACAAAATCAATTTGTTTGATTTGTTGATTAACATTTATTCAATGATATGAAAAAAACTTTTATCTTTTTCTTTTTGCTTTTTAAACTATTAGACGGAGTTAATATTTATTAAATCAAAATATACAATTAAAGAAAAACTTGATTATCATTATCATATTGCAAGTTCAAATATTAATTATATATACATATATAAATGAATTCCTTTTTGGTTTGTTTTTAAATATGAAAATTCATGCGTGGTATATAGTAACAAGGGATGTATATGTAAATATCTCACACTCTTTCAGTGGAACTGGAGCATAGTTTGTAGCTAAGTATTAATTAGATTCCAACACAAAACTAGTCGAGTATATTTTATTGTCGGAGAAAATCTTTAGTGTACTGGTTGCATTGATGATTGGTTTGAAAATATACATTTTTTTTATAACATATGTAATTTTTTTTGTCATTTATCATATTTTTAGTGACCAGATGTACCACTCATCAATAAATCCCGTGCACTGAAGATTTTCTGATAACGTGAAAACTTTAAATTCTCAGTAATAGAGAGCTAGGTGCCTAGTTGTTAGATCCACATTGAATAGAGTCAAAATACCTCTCTCTCTCTCTCTCTCTCTAGTAGTGTCTGCTCCCCACTACACTGATTCTTATTTTTGCACCTAGCTAGGGTTGGTTTTCAGTTCCATGGTTTTGGCTACAAAGAAAATTAATGGCAGCGGCCCTTTGTTTTGGTCTTTTTGATCTTATCATCCTACACAAATAAAACACAGTGATATTAATTATTGATTTTAGAATTTAGACCCATGCACTTTGGTTGCTTGTTTCTATAAATCCAATTATGTCTATAAGACTATAACACCACTAATTCATGCCCCACTTTCGAACATGGAAATTAATTGTCTTTTCTTCAACAATCAACAATTGAAGTTGTGCTCAAACCTGTTAAAACACTGTTGGTTTGGCTGCTGCAATTATTTTTCAGTTTTGGTTTCCTCTCATTGGATTTATATGTTCAAAATTTTTAACTACTGATAACAAGTTTGACTCCTGACTTAAAAAGATTTGGGCTGATGGACTTCAATTCATGAAGACTTGGAAGAAGAAATATCAACTAGCAATTTGGGTTTTTGGGTAAAGAATATTTGGGCCCAAAGTCAGAATTGAAGCAAGAATTTCCAATTGGGAGGACTCATTGATATTGCTTGGTTTGTCCAAAACTGTGGTGGAGCATGAATCTACATTCAATCCCACAAAAGTGTAAATTGAAAAAGCCCACTTGTACCGATCTCCAATATTAGAAAAGACACCCGTCCAATCTGATAACGTTTCAATTTCAAATAGTCATCACAGCAGGTCTTATGTAAATATATGTAGAGCAAATCATGAGCATTTGGTCTCTACATCAAGTTTTTTTTTTTTTTCACTTGTAGAGTGTAGAGTTCTAGTTAATTCTGTTACATTTTTTTGGTATCATCAGAGTATTTCACCTACTATAATACCAACTTTTTTTTATACCATTTTCGAAATTTGTTGCATAACTTGGCTTTGAAATGAATCCAGTGTTCAGATCATCAACAGAACACTAAACGGTGCGTTTTTAGCTCTGTAGTAAAAGTCGAACCCAATCCACAAACAAGAGTCCACAAAAACAAACCAGAGCTCTAGTTAGTAGTTATGGTGCACAACAGGAGAGAGAAGCTAAGACAGTGAGACTCTGTGAAAGAGAAGAGAAGCCCCCAGTGACGTCGTAGTAAGCAAGCAAGCAAGCGAGCAAAGCAATGCAATCCTCACTCGGTTTCTCATCTTTCTCTCTCCTTGCACCACCACCACCACCACTTCTCCACAAATTCACCACCACCACAAGACCAACCACTCTCTCCGTCAAATCCTCCATAAAGCAAAACCCACCCAGCAAACACACCCCCACAACCAAGCCCGGCTCCTGGGTCAGCCCAGATTGGCTCACTTCGATCTCCAAGTCCCTCACCATATCCAAAAACGACGAATCCAACATACCCGTAGCGAGTGCCCAGCTTGATGACGTGGGTGATCTTCTGGGTGGGGCACTGTTCCTTCCTCTGTTTAAATGGATGGTCCAGTACGGACCCATCTACAGGCTCGCTGCTGGGCCTAGAAATTTCGTCATTGTAAGTGACCCTGCTATTGCTAAGCATGTTTTAAGGAACTATGGCACCAAGTACGCTAAAGGTCTCGTATCTGAAGTAGCTGAGTTCCTCTTCGGGTCGGGTTTTGCAATCGCCGAAGGTCCGCTTTGGATGGTAATGTCTCTTTTTATCCTTTTTCAAATTTGCTGTTTTTGGTTTCTTATTAATTATAAAATCTGTTTAAGGCCCTGATAAACAGTGCTTGACAGTATTGGCATAATTTTATGTATGCGATTGTGTATATGAATGTGAATTCTCTTAGAGTTATTGACATGAGCAGCGTGACATGAGTGAGAAGAAGTGTGCCAAAATCATAGGTTGTAAATGTGAGTTTTAGCAATCCGCAGTAGAGGTTACATGCTCTGTGTTATTAAAAGTTCACGTGGGTTCAGTCATATTGATTGGTGCTTGAAGCCCATTGTCTGCATTCTATTGAAAAATTGAGTTACAGTGATTGATTCTTACGGAGATTGAGAGAATAAAAATTGTCTGCTTTCAGATAGGTTCTTGTTTGAGCCGTTGCGTATGATTTAGTCATACATCAGTCCAGCCTTTAGTATCAACCTTTTTTTAAGGTTATGTTATTGCAGAAATCGGTTACTGATTTCACGTTTTCACGTCAGATTCATAAGTTTTCAACATGTAGCATAGATAATTTATAGGGTTATAGTTGCGTTAAATTTGATTTTTGCCATTTGAGCATAAAGATCTAATTTGTGATAGGCAAGGCGCAGGGCTATGGTGCCATCACTTCACAAGAAATACTTATCTGTGATGGTTGACCGGGTATTTTGTAAATGTGCTGAGAGATTGGTGGAGAAGTTGCAACCTGATGCAATAAATGGCACTGCTGTGAACATGGAAGCAAAATTTTCTCAGTTGACTCTTGATGTTATTGGTCTGTCGGTGTTCAACTATAATTTTGATTCACTTAAAGCTGACAACCCAGTTATTGAAGCAGTTTATACTGCTTTGAAAGAGGCAGAGGCTCGTTCCACCGATCTTTTACCATATTGGAAGGCTAGTTCCTTTTTCATGCTCTTCATTGCTCTTCTTTTCATTTGCTTTGGTTATTAAACCGTCACAAACTCTTTCAATGCAGGTTAAAGCTTTATGTAAGATTATTCCGAGACAGATAAAAGCTGAAAAAGCAGTTACACTGATTAGACAAACTGTTGAAGAGCTTATAGCAAAGTGTAAAGAGATTGTGGAAGCTGAAGGTGAAAGAATTGACGACGAGGAATATGTGAATGACGCTGATCCAAGCATCCTCCGATTCCTTCTTGCTAGCAGAGAAGAGGTTTGCCCATGCTCTAAACTTATCTACGTAAAGTTTTCATCATAATTAATGTACATCTATTTCAATGCTTAATTTGCACAGTTGCACGGTGTTAGAATGGAAATAAAAGTCTGTTTCTTTGCCTTATCCTTTTCTACTTTACACTATGGTATACCTGTTTATATAAAACAGTAAATAGAATCTGTTGTTACACTCCCTGCATGGACAATTCTATAGTGTCACCTTCCATTTTCAGCAATGTGGTTGTCTACTGCATATGGTAGTAGGTTTGGCATATAATTCTCTGAGCGGCCAGAAGTGTAAGGATAATAATTGCAAATGTTGGTTTTGTAGTGGGATTTTTGCACCTTCACATGAGATATTCGGTTTCAGTTTAAAGATTTTGTTCATATATATGCAATTGTGTGCTGGTACATAGTTATCCTATGCTTCAGTTTACAATTATATCTTTGTATGAATTTAAGATGGATGAAAAACTATGTTTTTTTTTTTTTTTTTTCCTCTTTTCAGCTGTGGACATGTTCGATGAATTGCTTCATCTTTCAGAAATTGGATTTTATATTTATTCTTGCTCTATAACCTAGTACTAAGGTGATTTTTCTGTATTTATCAGGTTTCAAGTGTACAATTAAGAGATGATCTTTTGTCTTTGTTAGTTGCTGGCCATGAGACTACCGGTTCTGTGTTGACTTGGACATTATATCTTCTAAGTAAGGTACCCTTACTCTTTTCACATAACTATTTATATAGCAAGATTTACTTTATTCTTTTTTCAATAAACTGGTGGGTACTTTTGATTTCTATGTTGGACTTCAAAGGCAACATCTTTCATTTGCACTATAAAACTGAGCAAGTGTTTTACTTTTCATGTTCTTCTTGCTTAAATTTTCTTTTTCCCACAATGAGTCTATCATCTTGTCTGCTTACAGCACATACCTGTGTTTTTACACCTGAACTACCTTTGTATTGACATCAAAGGATGTTGAATGACTTAATCTGGTTAAGCCTCTGATCAAAATGGGTCTCAACATCAAGTTGTCCGAATAAATAATGTGTGAGCATGTAGTCTAATGACTAAATTGAATAATTGTGGAGTTATTTTTTCCATTTTGCATCTGCTTCAGATCTGGCTACATTCATTTGACTGGATGTTTTTCTAGCCCCAAGAAAAACTCAGCCATCATTGAGTAATAAATCCTGGGAATGTTGGTTTGCAAGTCAGTTTGGTCTGGGTTTATAAACACTTTGCTGGTATCATATGTGATATTTCATTAAGAATTTGTCTTGCACTTTGGGCCACTCTATGTGTCCGGTCTTGTAATGTAATTTCATAGGATATTATTAAAGTCTTCAGTGAATATGTACAGGGAGATATTCATGTATTATTTCTTGTTATGATCCACTTAAAGCTTTATTTGTTGCTAATAACATGTATGTGATATATATAAATAAAGAAGATTATGTTATTTTAGTTTGATGGTAGTATCAAGTACCAAGTTATGGTCATTAGCCTATTATCTGGGCCTTATCTAAGTTATCTGCTGTGTGCAATGTAACTGGATCTTGGGCTGCGAGGTTTTTATTTGCCATTTTTATTAGAACGTAGATTATTACTGCATTAGTCTTCCTCTTAGCGATCTGGCTCAAAGACTTCATAAATGTTTATTTTCAAATTGTTTTTTTTTTATTTTTGTCTGTGATGCAAATATAACTAAAGCTTAACAAGTTTTTATTGCTAAATTATATTCTTCAGGATTCCGACTCTTTGATGAAAGCACAAGACGAGGTTGACAAAGTTCTACAGGGAAGACGTCCTTCCTTTGAAGACATAAAAAATCTAAAATTCTTGACTCGTTGCATTAACGAGTCAATGCGTTTGTACCCACATCCTCCTGTAGGTCACAATCCTTTTCCTTCTACAGGTGTGAGTTTTGATGGATAGGAGATACGACCAGACAAAAAAAAAAAAAAAAAAAAAAAAGAGAGAGAAAAAAACGAGAAGAAGAAAAATGATTGCTGAAATATTTCAATCTTGTAAAAGATGGTCTTTTCATTTGTTGACCTGAATTGTTAATGGTTTCCGTCTGAAAATTATTATAGGTCTTGATAAGAAGAGCTCAAGTTGCTGATGTGCTCCCTGGAAATTACAAGGTTAATGCTGGTCAAGATATTATGATATCAGTGTACAATATCCACCACTCCTCACAGGTATCTGAACTTCCATGTCTGTGGGTTTAGTTGATTTCTTTAGTTTAGACTGATGCTTAAAAATTGAGTTGTTATTTTGTCCTGTGACTTTGGAGAGATGTGACATAACGGGAATTTAGTAAAAGGCACCAAAACATCAGAAGGATGTCAAAGTTGTAGACAAAAACAATAGAATGAAAGTCCTTGCTCAAATCTTTAGCAAAAAAGTGAAATAGAGCAAAAGGGTTCATATAACTGACCTCATTTAGTTGGGAAATAGCCTTAGTGGAGCTGAGAATTAATCTTTTTAATCCGTTCTCTTGGCAACCGATGTCTGGTTTGTTGTCCTGATTCTTACTGTACTGTGATGTAACAAGGTCTGGGAGAGAGCAGAAGAGTTTTTGCCAGAAAGATTCGACTTGGAAGGTCCGATTCCAAATGAAACAAACACGGATTTTAGGTATTTCTTCTAAATTCAACAGATTTCTTGCCCTTTGTTGATGTTCCATTCTTGGAGGTATAGGCTTATTATATTTGGACCTGAAACAATTGATAATGCGTTTGTTTATTCATGTCCTGCTTACTATCAGTTGGGTAGTGCTGCTAATTTAACAATGTTCTGCAGATTCATTCCTTTCAGCGGAGGACCGCGAAAGTGCGTTGGAGATCAATTTGCTTTGCTTGAGGCTATTGTTTCTCTTGCAATTTTTTTGCAGAAAATGAACTTCGAACTGGTCCCAAATCAGAATATCAACATGACTACAGGAGCAACCATACATACCACAAATGTAAGATACTTTATTATTTAGAACAAATAACACTGAACCTATTTAAAGTTTGTTGAATTACATTCTGAATTAAAGTTTGTAGAAACTCACATTGAACTCCCGTGATATTAAGTTTGACCGTTAAAAAGAAGGCTCGACCTTCTCGTGGTTCGTGATCTATGGTGGATCTAGATGGATACACCATGAATCTCTCGCTTTTTTTTCTAACTTTTTCTATTTTTTTAACGGTTAATCCTACTTTTTAACGGTCAAACTTAATACTAGAGGAGTTCAGTGTGAGTTTTGCAAACTTTGATTCTAAGTGTAATTTAACAAATCTCAGATAAGTTTATTATTATTATTTGTTCATTATATTTATGATAGACATTGAGTATAGATATGCGTTCATTTAAAGTTCTGATTACCGGAATTTTCATACTTAACTATTCTGTCAGGAGTGTGAACAATGATTGTTGTCCATATAATTTTATCTGAAAATGGTTATGAATTTGGAAATGCATAAATTGATAGTTCATACAAATCTATAATTCAAGCATATTCGAAAAAATAAAAAATAAAATTCGTTATTCTGGTTTCTAAGAAAATGAAACATGAGAAAGAATAAGCCTAGTTTCACATAACAAGGTGGGGCTGGTGCGAGTTCATATTCATCTGAAGATCCATTCCTAATTAATATATTGTGTTGCTGTTGCAGGGTTTATACATGAAGGTAAGTCAACGACAACGTAAAAGTTCCTTGGTTCCATCTCCCCCATGAAGGTAAGCTGTAAAGTTGTAGATAAATATTTGGTTATCTGAATCTTGTAGTAATTATAAACGCACATGAAGGAATCGACATTACTGATGACCTTGTAGCCACACAACAGTGACAAAAAATAAAGGAAAAGATGAGATTCTTTTGTTTGTCAATAAGACAATCATCACACAATGTATCTTCGTTTGACACCAAAGTGACTGAATGACAAGTATGGTAGTAGAAGTGAGAACGAAAGCATTGTTCAGCGTATCATTTACAGCCTTACAGGCTGCATTTTTCCAGTTGATATCTTGTATATGTATATGTCATTTGATTTCACGACATTTTCGACAAAGCAAACTCCATTTGAAATCGTCACTTTGTTATCGGAGGATGGCTACAGCTTTGGTCCACATCCAAAAGAATTGGTCTATCGTGTTTCCAGTGACGGAAAATATATTCACTTCGTCTTCACATTATGTTACACAGTTACATCTTATGCAGTAAAAAAAATAAATGTTAACCATTTGTAATGGTGCGACTCGAATCTAAATCAGTAGGGTAAAATGAGCATTTTTTGGTCACCAGATCCTGTAAATCTGTAACACAGCGGTAATAATAGTGTTGTACTCTGTTGTAATTTCAACAGAGGATACGCCCAAAACTATCTTCATATGATACGAAGACTTTAACTGAATTCCCAAAATATCCCTACCTGAAATCTCCATCATAATAAAGGCCCACAAGAGGAGAAAGAGAGCGAAAAACACACGACGACAAACAGAGGTGAGTAAAAAAAAAAAAAAAAAAAAAAAAACAACCAATGGAGAACGAGAGCACAGAGAGCAGGAACAAGGCGAGACTGGCCATACTGGAACTGGCGAACATGATAAGCGTACCCATGTCTCTCAACGCCGTTGTCCAACTCAACGTCCCCGACGCCATCTGGCAAGGTGGCTCCAACATCCCTCTCTCCGCCTCTCAAATCCTCGCACGGGCCCTCCCTTCCTCCGCCTCCGCCGCCGGAGATCCCGACAATCTGCAGCGCATCCTCCGCATGCTCACCAGCTACGGCGTCTTCGTCGAACACATCGACGACGCCGATGGCTCTCACAGAAGATACAACCTCAGTGAAATTGGCAAAACTCTGGTCACCGACTCCGATGGCCTCTCCTACGCGCCCTACGTGCTCCAGCATCACCAGGTACGTTCAAAAAAATAAAATTAAAATTAAACATAATTTAAATAAATAAATTTTTTTATGGTTTTGTTAGGAGGCGCTGATGAGAGCGTGGCCGCTGGTGCACGAGGCCGTGCTGAACCCGACATCAGAGCCGTTCGTGAAGGCGAACAGTGAAGCGGCGTATAGTTATTACGGGAAGCGGCCGGAAATGAACGGGCTTATGCAGAAGGCAATGTCGGGAGTATCAGTGCCGTTCATGAAGGCTGTATTGGATGGCTACGATGGGTTTGAAGGCGTGGAACGGTTGGTTGACGTGGGTGGTAGCGCAGGTGATTGTCTGAGGATGATATTACACAAACACCCCAACGTGCGTGAAGGGATCAACTTTGATCTGCCTGAGGTTGTTGCCAAAGCACCAAAAATTCCAGGTGAGACCATCTTCTTCTTCTTATTATTATTTTTTAAGTCCGACATAAATCCAATCCAAAGACTTTTGTATTATATAGCGAGATTTGTATTATGAGTGGACGGAAAAATAAATATTTTGGTGGAGTAGCAATGAACAGTGATAGGTTGTTGCAGGTGTGACTCACGTGGGAGGTGACATGTTCAAGTCGATTCCAGCGGGTGACGCTATCTTCATGAAGGTGCGGTTCATGTGAATTTTTCATTTTCTGTCAATTATTTACAAAATATCTCTCAGAAGTGAGTCACGTGGAATATATGGATTGGATCATCTAATTTTCCAATTGGCGTCTTATTATAACTCTTTTATCTTATATTGCCATTTGCCTCTGCCCACGCGTCTCGCTGGAGCGTGAACGTTGTGGCCGTTTGTTTTTAATTTTTTTTTTTTTTTTAATTGGGAGGAGAATTCGAGAGCTCGAAACCTTAATTAACTTCGATGTCGACCAATTGAGTATCATTTTCTTGTTCTTTACAAAATAAGTTAAATAAAGAAGGCACGTCAGAATTTGTAGTTTAGGTACACTCTCCAAACTCACATGTTGCGATTCGATCGATTGTGGTCAGAAACAGACCACATGGTTTGACTAGCTGTTCTCTCTCCCTCTCCAAATCGGACAAAAATCTGAGTTTTTATGTATCAGGTTGCTGTTCTCTTGTTCCATTATTATGTAATATTTATTGCTAAATGTTGACTCTTAGAAAAAGAAAAACACCAAGTCTACGTTCAAGAATTGGAGTTTTCCTGTCAGGAATCTTATCAGGATCATTTGTCACAAAAAAAAAAAAAAAAAAAAGGGTCTCCCAATGGAACCAGTACTGTTTATGTGTTGATATAATAAAGGGTTTTTAGTTTGAAGTATCTTGAACTTGGTTTTTTGATTAACTATATGATGTAAATATTTGTGCAGTGGGTTTTGACTACATGGACTGATGATGAGTGCAAGCTGATAATGGAGAATTGTTGCAAGGCACTGCCTGCAGGAGGGAAACTGATAGCTTGTGAACCAGTGTTGCCTAATGAATCAGACGACAGTCATCGGACACGAGCTCTCTTGGAAGGAGACATATTTGTAATGACAATCTATAGAGCCAAAGGCAAGCACAGGACGGAACAAGAGTTCAAGCAACTCGGTCTCGCTGCCGGTTTCCCCAGTTTCCGAGCTTTCTACATTGATTACTTCTACACTGTTTTGGAGTTCCAAAAGTAGTTTCAGATTTCTTCAAAGAAGACCAAAATGGAAGAAATAAAATATAAAATAATAAATAAACACAACTTCTTCTTGGTCACGGGTTCGATTTAGATGATATATATCTTGCATATTTTTGGAATTTTTACCAGTGAAAGGGCATATAACAAATAAAAACTTGTTGGGCCTAATTATAGCCCATTAGCAATACATGTGGGCAATAAAAACTTTAGGCCCAACCCAACATTGAATCCGAATTCTTTTGACGTTTGAACGAAAATTGAAAATTAGAGCAACTAAAAGAATGGAGCAAATTTTACAATGATGGTTTTTGCAAGTAGAATTACAGAGGAATGATTTTACGCTCCAGTCCCTCCTAAAAAGACATAGAACATCAAGTAAAATACCCCGTTAACAATTAGAGAAAATGCCATTACATATATATAAAATTTCCTTCCTGGTAGTGAAGTGATCTAGGGAAAATCTATACTATAAAATCCTCCCTAATAATAACATCTAGCTATCTTATCACCATGTATGTATATATTGTCTCGTGCGTGCATGCATGCATGCATGCGTAGATAGTTGATCAGTAGCTTTGAATGGAGTTTCTGTGTGTGTCATGATCAGCCTGAGGAGAAGCAAAGGGATTAATGTTTAGACGTTGAAGCCATTCACTTCCATCAATGTATGAAATGTCCATGTATGGAGCTGCTTCATATTGTCTAAGCTGCTTTCCATATGGCACTCTAGATGTGTAATTTGCTCCACCACCCATACACTCAAACTCTCCAAAGAGCACCGTCCTGCAATATAATTATATATATAAAGATAGATAAATCTATGATTATATAGTAATCTAAAAATATATTTTCAAAGAAAAGGGATCAACCACAGACTGGTCTCTAGAGGGGTCTCTCCAGTCATTCCAGCCATCAGGAGAGACAACATCAGACATATATGTTTTGGAAAACACAACAGTTGCATAGGATCCCCAAGCTCGGCCAAGCCACACTTTTCCTGTGCCATCAATGGTGCAATTCACAAAAGAGAACCCTGTTTGCTCGCTCGCTGATCCCCTACCTTGAGCTGTGATTGCCCCACTAACCTCATCTCTGATTCTCTCTGCTATCGAATTATTTTGCAGTCCTGCATGCCCCATTATATCAGTCACCTGTGTTTCTTTTCATAGTCGTTCAAATGAAGCTTCTATTTTGTATTAAAAATAGCTATTAAAATGCAATGAATGCTTGTAATACAGGCAAGTTCAAGTCTATGTGATCACCTCAGTAGAGTGATCTAGCATTTCCAAAGATGAAATCGATGGATCCTTGTACGAAACATTCTTTGAAATAGTGCCTGCCACGATCATCATGAAGCGTGTCTTGGGCTCCATAAAAACCACATCCGTAAAATGCAGATTGATCACCTCCTATTCTCAGTGCCACTCCTTGACCTCCAATATCACCTGGTGATGGTGGTGGAGCTGTATTCTTTTTATTATTATTATTATTATTTTTAAATGAATACCCAACAAACACCCCACCAAAGATGGCAAAAAAAAAATATCAATAACCAACAAATTAAAGGACAATCAATAAAATTAAGGGACACAAAAACATAGCCAAAAACCCATTTTACCTTAAAGCTGATATTGTAAGCTATGAAGTTTGGAGCAAATATAGCAACAGAAGAGCTATAGCCTGTACCTCCACTGGAATTTGCAGTATCATTCCATGCTATGATACTATTGCGATAACCCCTACCTTGGAATATCAAATTTGTCTTGTTAGCGTGAACTACCACCTTCTCCCTACCAACATATGCATATATCAAATCAAATCAAACCAATGCGACATATTAAGGAATTCCTTTGTTTTTTATTTATTCTATTCTACATAATATGTAGTTTGTTTGTTGTTCTGTGCATGTACTTAGGAAAAACAAACACATGAAAGAAACAAGAAAAAAAAGTTGTTGATTACATATCAAATTCTGTGTGTAAAGATCATGATCAATCACCTGTAAGTACCGGTATCGATAATAATGAGGGTCTTAAAGGGGCTTAAATCCGGAACAGCATCTACCGCCTTTTGAACACTCGTAAAATTCGCACAACCCTTGGTGTCAACAGTCAATATAAGGGGAATTCTATAGTGGTATATGAGTCTCTTGTAATGGGCTATGAGCCAAAGACTCCATGTATTCTTATCACATTTGACCTTATGCCTCCTCCTGTGATGACGATGATGATGTCTATACACGACCCTAGTCGTGAGCCACAGGAACTCCTCGAGACCACTTTGCTTTAAAACCCTTCTAATAACAGAAAGCTGAGAGCTGTTTGGTGTACTAATGGCTACATTTGATGAGGTTATGGAGGAGGAGGGAAGAGGAATGGTATTTAGAGCAACTATGATGGAAAGCAGTGAAATGGCAAGTGCCAAAAACCAAAAGGAGGTGTTTGTGATTCTCATGGTTAATGCTTTTGCGTTTGTTGTGTTATATTTTGAGCTAAACAAAGAGTGGGAGTGAGGTAGTCTTTTATTATGATCGACAATCTATCGATGATTGTCGTGGGAGGCAAGAAATGTATGCGCTGCTTTAAAATAATGGTAAGAAAAGAGAGATGGGCAGCATTAAAGATTGGAAAATGCATACGCTAAGCTAGAGAGAGAGAGAGAAATTAGAGGTGAGTGTTAATGATGAGAGCAATTAAGTGGAAGTGTGTATGTGTTTTTTTAGGCTTGGAGGATCTTGTTGACCCTTGTAAAGTGATGATAATGTATAATGATGAAAGCAGTGAGAAATTATAGGTCATGTTTGCAATTGCTTCTTGCCTACTTATTAGCCTGTGAGACACAGTTGTGGGCCGGTGGGTAGCTAAATGCCCTTTTGCTTATCAAAGAAATAAACAAACTTAGCTTACTTTTATCTCATTGCATCACAAGATTGCATTGTTTGCTTCAGAGTCATGGCACCGCCCATGTTTCTTTGCAGAAAATCTAGACATTGTATGTTTCGTTGTAGCAAATCTTCCATACAATTCTTATAATTTAGAGGGAAGTTTTCAATCAGAATTTTGAATAGAAATATGTTCACTAGATAAACTAAAATCGCATATGCAAATAGCTCTGATATTCCACAGCACAGCAAGACATTGAAAGCCATTTTATATAGGTCTGGCTATATAGAAAAAAGATAGATATTTCAATAGTAAAATTTTAACGAACACCTGTGAAAATTCCTTGAAACTACAAGCACAATAGAACCCAAGAAACTCTCTACATTGGTCGATCTACCAAATGAAAATTAAACTTTTACAATTATGTACTACTTCAATATCCACGTTCATATACACGCATTCAAAAACTGCAATGTAATCAGCTTTCCTTACCCCAAAAGCTGGGGCTTTCATTCTACTTCCACTCCACTAATGCATTCTGTAGATTCCGGACTACTACTAACAATACGACAGGCAGGAACCTCTTTCTGTAGCATAGATGTTCCTTTAAAGGTTATTAACTGGGAGCAGCTTTTTCTGTATATGCTAAGCTGAAGCACGAGTAATTTCCACGTCATGGCAGTAAACAATGCAAAAGTAAGAGAAATAAGAACATGTAGACAATTAAGACATACCTGGTCTGAATTTATCTTCTTAAAACCAAATTTATCAGTCCATATGGATTCAGCTTCTTCAGCAGCTGGGAGTACAATGCTCTTCACATGCAAGATCGCCAGCAGCTTCTCAATGCAGGAGAACAATAGTTGAAAGTAGCCCTGTTATGAGGATTGATTTATGATGTGCCCATGGCGAAAAGTTATAAGGTTGTTGTATACTAAAGCCATTATAATTCTTAAAGCTGAGAAAGAGAAGTCCAAAAATTATATTCAAAGTTTTGTAAATACGCTGAGCTTGAATTTTTTTTCTAAATTATATACAATTGACAAGGGCATTAAAAACAACCTGCAGCCCCCTACTTAATATTTTCAATCAATTCATAAGCCATAACCTATTCCGACATCATAACTCTGAAAATCTTAATTTGTCAAAATGTTCCTAGGAATATGTATCAACTGAACGGTGTTTATAACAAAAAGCATAATGCTGACATGGTCAGTGGTTCAATCATCTGATGTTTAAGATACAAAAGCACAACTGTAAATCAATATTGTGCCATATCTATTCGATAGATATTTGAAAGTGAGATCAACTGCTGAAGACTAGAAATCCCAAAGTCCCGTGTGATTAAAGAGATTAGGTGATAATCTCACCTTGCCATGGTTAATTTTACTTGTTGCAACTAAAGGGAGTTCTGCAATTTCTTGTCCAAATACTCGAAGTATTCCAGCTGATACAACAGATGAGCTGCAAAATGAGCAAAACAAACTATTCTTAACATTCTTCGGGATAGGGTACACCTAGTTTAGTTTAGTTATCAAACACTATTTCTTACTTCACAGTCAGTATAGCACAGTACAATCCCCCAAATTCTTGTCCCCTCAAGTTCCTTCTGTGAGAGAGAGAGAGACATGTAAGTTTACCATTAAAAAAAAAAAAAAAAAAAACTGGAAATAGAAGACCAGAATCAGAAAAAGGATCTTTATGCTTACCCATAGACCATGGATGGAATTAGGTCACGTCCACTTACTGAATCAACTATTGGGTCAAAGCAATCCTGAAACGTGTATCAGAGAAATTTGGGTTGAATTATGCAACCTTTTAAACATGGTTCAAATGTTCCTCATATGTTCTTACATGCATATGCTAAAATTACTCATAACAAGCACTGAAACAAAATTATCCTGGCCTCTGTAGTAGGTCTTTTATCTTCTAATAATAATATTATAAGTGTATCCAACAACTCACAACTCACTCTCAAACGTCTTTTAATAACTATAAAGCGAAAAGCAAGAGGAGATCTAACTGTATATCAATTCTCAGAAAGGGAGATGTGATCCACTTCAGTGTTAAGGCTCTACAAAGCAATAAATATCTGAAAACTCAGTTTTCCTTCTAGGGGGCACAGCAATAGAGACTATGCAAGGGGCAAACATCAGTCAGAAGTGGTCTTTCTTAGGGAAGACCACTCACTAAAATTTAACTA
The DNA here is from genome assembly GCA_003430845.1 of Xanthoceras sorbifolium. Classification (NCBI taxonomy): domain Eukaryota; kingdom Viridiplantae; phylum Streptophyta; class Magnoliopsida; order Sapindales; family Sapindaceae; genus Xanthoceras; species Xanthoceras sorbifolium. The sequence continues at coordinate 28,193,801 of CM010612.1, forward strand.
TATTCTAAGCAAAACAGCCAGCAGTTTTTTCCATAAAAGAAAAGTATTATTGACCATTATCATCATGTGCAATATGGTTGCAAATTGATACGATATTTAAGAGCTAGGTAAGGACACGGTTTTGAGCCAAATTGCCCATCAAGGAACTAAAAGGTTTAACGTAGTTACAGTTTGACTTTCAACCAAATTAAAAGCCGAACTCTACCATAAGCATAGATTAGTTGATCTCATAAACAGCCAGAAGAAAATGCCTTCATGTGGTTTCATATTCAAGTCCCATAAACAGACATTTGATAAATCAACTCAGTTAATGGTGTATATGGTTTTAAACAACTGACGAAAAACATTATCCAATAAGAGATCAGGAAGAATGAGATTTTTATGTTGGAAAATGTTATCCATAGACCTTTCTATGGCAGTGTTTCAGTACCCCACAAGTTCATTTACAATATTTATTTGTGGGATGCTAACAATGCACATTTGAAGAGTCTACTGTGTATTAGTGTACTTTATATCAACAAAATTCATTTTTGGGAGTCTCTTTGGGCTTCTGCTACTACTGAGTTCAAAGAAGTTACTTTCTTCTTTATAAACATTAATTGGGAGGCAGCTGTATGCTGACTGAGGGTTTATTTCTTTTTTGTGAGGGGTTTCTGAATAGGCCTGTCTTTTGGGTTTTGTGTATTCTTTTGCTGCTGGCCTAGGCAGTTTTTCTAAGCTAGGGCTGGCTATGCTCCTCTTCATTGTACATATTTTTTGTCTAATGAAGTTTTTTGTTTCAAAAAAACAAAACTAAACAAAAAAAATAGTATACTTTGTATCAGGATGTTGAGAGGGAGCATAAAAACAGTGTAACATTGCTTGTGACCTCTTCCCACAGGTGCTTAAAGAAGGCAATCGTTTAGCCTATAAACTGCCGAAACAGTTCTATTGAAGGCATGGTTTTATCTATATGATGGTAATCATAGTGCTTTTGTTTCATGTTCTACATTGAAGAATAACATCACTTTATATGTCTAATAGTTGTTTTCATCTCCAGACAAATAAAAGATATGAAGATGGGACTTACACAAAAAAGTTATTCTCTTCAGCACAAAAATAACTATATACAACTAAATTCAAACCCGAGAATAAGTAGCTTGTGTAGATTTAAGAGATAAGAACAATGTCAAATCCAGCTTGCAGATTCGTACAATAGTTGGCATAGTTACTTTATAAAGTGTAAATGCTAATGGCCACAAAATGAAAGAGCTAATAACATCACATCCAGTACTTACATGGAAGATTTCAACAGCTTGTGAAAGCAAATACCGAATTTCTGGAGTTGCAGTTTTGCCACTTAGAAGCCTCCATCTCACATCAACATCACCGACAGTCTCCAAACCTTTTTCCATATACCTCTTCCTTATAGCATCCAAATGAGAATCTGGAAGCTTCTCAGCTTCATGAACCAGCAAGTTCTGCAGAATAGAATGGATCCTACTGCAATCCATGCAACAAAACCACTTCCCTTTGGGCAGTTCCTGTAATATAAGTTGTTCGTATTTTCATCCAAAAAAATTAAATATATGTAATTGTTCAGGAAAAAGGTGGCAGTCACCGAGATGTAATCCAGGTAAAACGTAAAGAAAAGGATTATGTATGCACACCCTTAGATCTGCCATTTTATGCTTCCGCAAACAGCCCACATGAAACTCTTTCTCGCACTGGCACAAAATGAGAAAATAAGGAGGAATAGATATTATATCTATTGACTATTGCAAAAAGAAACAGCAAGTTTATACTGGCAATCCATCCTTAAAGCACTTGAGAACTAAATTGTGATACAAGATGAAATGAAAAATAGATAGAATACCTGATCACAAAGTAAAATAGTGCGTGGACCAAAACCTGATTTGCTAAAATCACAACCTCTGAATAAAACAATAATAAATATATATTAAGCTATAGCTAAACCAAAATACCAAACGGATTTAAGATGGTAGCACAAAAGCACAATGTATTTTACAATAAATTGGTACAAACTGCAAGAAAAAGGAGGACATGACAGCCCAACAGCAAAGTTCAGCCTAGCAGAAAGAGTAACCATTACCTGCATAGAACACATCCACTAAGTTCTGCTTCTATGTTTCTGACAATACGAATGCATCTACTGGTTATCTGCTCTATAGGATCGACTCCTGAAATCCTTCCAGCTGCGACAGCATTGGAATTATGCGCCACAAATTTTTCTCTCTCAAACATATTCAGACAGTATTTGCAGTACCAATCACCTTGAGGAACACTTGGTAGCGATGCACATTCTGCATAAATCACTAAAATTGCTCATAAAAATCAACTCAGGTAGATCATAATCTAGAGAGGTAAACAAATAGTGTTTGATAATCCTACAGATCATTTAGACACCAGAAACAGAACACAAATTCTAGGTGTCCTGAGATAAATTAAAAAACAACTGAAAGCAGTTCCATATTTGTCTTTCCTAAGAACTAAGAATGAAAAAAGTAGTGAAGTACAATAAGGGTACTAAGAGGTAAACGGATAATCAGTTAAACATTAAAATAAATCAGACATATATAATACAACAAATGAAATCCCAGACACACATTGAGACAGATAGCAAGATAGAAGAGGGTGGCAGATCATTGAATATAAAGAACAACACATCAGATTCAAGAAACCAAATTAGAGTCATCACAAATCTTACCATTGATTATCGAATACTTTATGTAGGTTTAGCAATACTTAATGACATTATGCCATATCAGTTAGATGATTGGGCCCCCAATTACACTGGAGAGAGAGAGAGAGAGAGAGAAAGAGAGAGGTTGAAACCAAATGATACTGTACTAAATTGTTTGAAAGGTAGACATCTATCCGATAATTTGTTTAGTGGTTGCTTGATGAACTAAAAGTGTTGTGTATACCATGAGTCCACTTGCTCCCAAAACCAGTATGGTTAATGTTCAAAATCTCTCTGATGCCCAGAAGATAAGGAAGCATCCAATGTGCTTAAGAGAACATTTCTTGAAAAAAATTCTTTAGTATAAACATGTACAAAACTTTGGACAACACAAAAGGATTAACTTGCTGAAACATAGATCCAGTGACCACAACTTAAAACCATAAACCTACGCTAGGATGGGAAGAAAAGGGAAATAAACAGTATTCACCTAACAAAAGAATTTCTTGCTTTGGAGCAATAAAATTAGCTGGAAAAGGATCTGAGGCTACCCTAAAAGGAATGATCAAACAGAATGTAAAGTAAATTTAATTTATAATCAAAAGAATGTAGATTTCACCTTTATGGAAGGCCCTTGGACATCCATCACAAAGCAAAAGATTCCCACCATCTGCACAAATGGTGCACATGTCATCATTATCCTTGGCAGAATAATTACGACCTTTTGAGAGAGATATAGCCAATTCATGGAGAGACACCCCATTAGATGCGTAAATATATGCATAGCTGCCAGAAACGAAACACAAAAACCATCACAAAGTGAACACATATTACCAGAAAAAGAGTGACTTAGGAAACTAAAAAACACACATTAGGGACTTACGGTTTTTTGCGAGAAGCCCAACCTGCATGAGCTTCAAATTGTGAGGGGCTGACCTACATGTTAAATTCCAATGAAGTCAATATCTCAACTAGAAGACTCAAGAACTACAAATTCCAGCAGCAACAGTAAGTACCTCACAGTTGCAGCAGCGGCAAATTATTCCTGAGCCATTCTTATAACCCTCAAGCAATTTCTGTCCAATAAAAGTCAATCATTTTACATTATAATAAGCAAAAACATATCAGCATGTATGATATTTTGTTCAACCTGTCCACGTGCATAGTACCCAACTGCAGTTCCATCAGGCAATCCACCTTCCTCAAAAACCAATTTATGCAACCTCTGATCTCTGAGGATAATAGAAATCCAAAGAACAAAAAGATTACTTTCCAGATAAAAAGGCCAAAATACATGACCCAGAGTTATGCTAAAATGATACCAACTTTATAGTTATCTTCCACTGACTCTTGTTTGGGGAAGAGAAAGGCATTGATGGATTTTTGAAGGGTTTTGAGAGCAAACGTGTTTTCTTTGACCTGAAAAGAAATGCAGAACCCTATATAGAAAAGGTAGCTCATATATAGGTAATAACACCATACACTAACTGAAAACTGTTTATATAAAATATCAGGTATATTCTATCCATAAGTCCTCAAAATATTTCAGAACCAAAGGGATAATATAATTGCTAATTGAAAAAGCAAAAGCATTGAACCAGAAACAGGATATATACCAAACAAAGCACAACATAAAAAGGTACCAACTTTTTTCTTTTTTTCCATGGACTCTTATTCTCAGGAGGTATATGCACTGGAGCACTTCTGGACAAACTTTTGATCAAACCTGATCTTGATGACCTGAATGAGAAAAGAAGGAAGTGTATAAGAAAGAAATATAGTCCACCAACCAATTATATAGACCAACTAAAACAGAATGAGAAAAGAAGGAAATTGTATCCCAGTATCTTCTGTAAAGTTTCTCAATGGAATGAAAGAGATTAGTTACTTCTGAAAACTTGCGGGTACTACTTAGCATAGTTGGTAAGATCTATTGTCATTATACAAAAATCTTAGGTCCAAATGTTCGGTTTATATTTGTAATTTTTTTTTTTAAAAAAAAAGTTAATTTCGAAAACTTGAAACCAAAATCTTAGGCAATAGACATTGCATACCAAACACACACACAACATATATATATCAATATGAAAGGGTACCAACTTTCTTGTTATCTCCAACGGACTCTTATTTTGTAAGAGATTACACATTGAAGCACTTTTGCGTGATGACTTTAAGATCGTTTCAGGTTCTGAGAACCTGAAATAGAGTAGATGAAAGCATCTGTGAGAATTGTATCGATGTCAGGACTTTTGATGGATAATTAAGAACTACAAAGACCTTTTATTTGTCAGGAATGAGAAGTAAAATTTCTAGCCAGAAATATGCAAAAATCAAAAACCAAATTTAAAAGAAATAAAGGACACCCACTTTCTGGTTATCTTCCTTTGACGCTTATACTGAGGAGAGATGCACACTGAGGCACTTTTGGAGGACATCGAGACCATATCCGGTTCCAGAGACCTGACATAATGCAGGTAGTTGTAAATAAAAGGTTACCCAGATACATTACCAATATTGAAATGTGGATAAGAACTATAAGGAAACATCTCAATCATGTCCTTGCACCCACCATTTGTCTTCATAAATTCAAAAACCAACCTCCAGTGCAGCTATTTCTAAGTTGAAATATCATATTCTTTTAAGTCATTTCAAATAATTGCAGCATAAGTCAGCACATTAGCACTTACATCTTTATGTAACTCAAATTCTTTTACTTATCTGAGTTAATCTTCTCTTACCAAAAAAAAAGAAAAAAAAATAAAAAAAAGTAACCAGTGAACTCTTTACGAAAACATACTGCTGGTCAAATGGTCAAAACTCAAGCCAATTGATTCAATTTAGCTTCTTTCCATTGCCTACTGAACTCTAGCATCGTGAATGATTACTACTCACCATTTCAAAAGTACAAATGGATCGGACCTATTACCTCAGTCTCTCATAAAAATTAAGCATAACCATTGACTACCCTAGAATATAAAACATATAGGACTGATCGCACAACATATTACTATACCAGAGAAAACTACATCTGCAAGTTGCCATTCGGTGCTAAAACTAAAAAAATTTGGGCGAGAAGGGAGAAGTTTATAACTAGCCAAACACAGCAGATACTTCGACAGTAGAGAAATGACTCATCTACAAGGACATAAGAGCCATATTTTGTTATAAATACAAAGCGTTCAACATGGTAACTCCATGATCCCAAAAGATGAACATGGCTATATACATTTGTATTTGTAAATTGAGCAATCAACTGTGATAGAGTACAAGCCTATTTTTTTAATAGAATAGAGTTTGTAAAAATCTTAACAGAAGAGACATCAACTACCAAGCTGTAAAAGCAAACTCTTAAAAAAAGCATACCTGGCTCCTACATCAGTTATGCAAGTCAAGATGCCTTGAGACTTTTTTGACTTCACACATGAATTGCATAGAGGCCCAGGCCCTATTTTTCCAACATAGGTAATAGGATATGTTCCTAGGAAGCATTGAACCGCAAGGACATCAGAAGAAAAAATAATTGATATTATCATGGTTAGAACTTTCTAGCCTTAAAACATTCTAATAATTTGATATGCAAGTAAATAAGACGTCCACTCACCCTTGCATCTTACACAGGTGAAAGATTTTTCTTCAGGCAAAGAACTAAGAGCATTTTGAAGCGTTGCTTCCAACATAGGCAGAGGAACACTTCTGCATGCCCTCAACACCTCAAGTAGGCTCTTACCATTCTCAAAGCATATATATTGTGATGCACGTCTATACTGTTTACAAGCATGAATCTCAAATTTGGACGGCGGAATAACCTAAATTAATGAATGCAATAAATTAATGCATGCAATAAATTAATGCATTGATCTAACTCATGAAAACATCTGCAAGGCTAAACAACTTTTTAGAATTAACCAATACTCACTCTACATCCATTGCACAAAGAACATGAACACAGAATTCCACCATCTTTTATCATGCCTCGAAGACCAGATGCCTGAAACTAATGTACCACCAATGTTTAAGCCTTCAGCAAAAAAATACTATGACTAAACATACAACAAAAATTTGGGCGACCAAGACCAACCTTAATGCCACCCATGTAAACCACCGATACCCCATCAAGCAAACCAGTCTCGAAAAGCTCTGTCACAGTCATTGGTTTCTTATTCAGAACTATCTTTTTTGACATTTTCAATTCCAAGTTCTTTCTGGGACTTGTTAACGCACTTCCTTCAGCTATTGCCTCCACTTCTATTAGTGAAATCTCATCATTTTGAAAACCTTCCGACTGAGTAACCAAAACCTCCACCGGCTCAAGCTTTGGCTTCAATGTTGATTGTTTAAGCCACTTCAGAGCCTTTTTCTTCAAATTATTCCCCCGGCTACTGCTCCCCTTGGAAGGAGAGACTAGGTCACAAATTCTCTCCTCTTTACACACGGGCACCTCCAAGATGCAGTTAGATTCATTGTCATTTCCAGTCTCAACCACTGGAATCTCCGAAACCACATGTTCAATAGCCCGGCTCTCTCCATTGACAGTACTGACCGCTAGATTATCTTCTTGCTTTACATTTTCAACCACAGAATTTTCTTCATTTACAGTTCTAACCACCCGATTATCATAGATTACATTTTTAACCTCCTGATTATTGTGATCTTGGTCAATTCTAAGCTGCCGAAAGCCATTACACCCCTTATTATGGACATTATTCTCCCAGAATTTGCCTAAATTGCGAGAGCGAGACTTTCTCAGTCGATTATAGACAATAAAACCATTAACTTTAGTACCTCTAAAACGCTTACTGCTAAAATTCTCGCAAAAATCTTCAACACAATCACTCGCCTGAGTCTCAACCGGAGTCAAAGACTGAGTGGAAGCTCCATCAAGTGAACCCGCCAGCTCGGACTCCACCCCCAAAGCGAAATCCAGGTCTCGCTTCATGACTCTCCAATCAAAATCAACTACAACGCTGCAACACAGAGATATATATTAAAAAAAATCAAAATTAAACAAAAGCAAGCACGAATCGAGTTAAAATTTGAAATATAGGGTTTAAAAAACGGACCATGTATAATAAAGTTAGATGATGACCATTTCGAATTGTGAAGTGATCGGATTTGGAGAGATTAGGGTTTTAATTTATGAGAAATGAAGCGAGAAAGAGAGCGAGAGAAGGTTTTGTGTGTTTGGTGGTGTCATTGGGAGGCGAGACGAGACTCACCAAACTGCGAGAATTTTTTTTTTTTTTTTTGGAGTGAAATGAATGGGGTGGTGATAATCACATTTTGCCTTGACAACAACTGGAAAGGGGGCCAGTGGCAGAATCCGTAAATAACTTAACTATAGAAATTGGATTTGGACCCAAATTTACCAAAACATCCTCTCTAGGTTCTCTACTAGAGTAGACTGGACGTGGACTGGTCCTTTTGGGCCGAGAATCTTTTGATGAATTATTGGGCCGACAATTTTATTGTATGTAATGGTAATTTTATTTTTTTATATATAGCATGTAATGGTATTAATTTCTAAATATTATTTGAAAATTGTGACATTTGATGCATCTTGAAATATTGATGCTTATTATTATTTGATGATCGATGAAATGTTATTTGAATATAGTAAATAGAAGCATGTGTGTATGATTATCACTATTTAAATATGATATTGAACTGTATTAAAGAATGAAAATCGTATCCGAGCATTTGCTAAACAGTATCCGAATTGATATGGTGGACATAGTTATGATATATTATTTTTCTTTTTTCCACCAATGAGTAAGATTTTTAATTACAAGAAAAATGTAAACATTGTAAAATGTTGAAAGTCGTTTAGGGTTAAAAATAAATAAATTTCACTCAACCTACTTGTGGTTTTTTGAATTACAATCAGAATCAAATTTTACAAATACTCACAATGAACTCTCATAGTTTTAAGTTTGATAGTTAAAAGGTAAGTTGACAATTAAAAAAAAGAAAAAGTAGAAGAAGAAGCAAGAGATCTATAATGGATCCACCATATATCCACTTGGATCGCGAACTCGGAGAGGCTCGAGCCTACTTTTTAATGGTCAAACTTAACATCAGGGAAGTTCAGTGTGAGTTTCTGTACACTTTGATTTCGAGTATAATTCAACAAACCTCAGATAGGTTCAATATTAGTTATTCGTTAAAAATATCATAATCATGTTCACCGTATCAGTCATATTTCAAGTAAGACATTGCAATAAGACTTAATTCATTTGCTGTGAGTGTGAAATTAGATATTGTTCGCTTTAGGTTTTACGCACGCGCCAAAACTTGCCACGGATTCTTTATGCAAACGTCTTTTACTCATGTCTCCAAAGCAAGTCTATTTAGTTAAGGAAAACCGAGGCTTATATATAAATTCTGAACCTCACTAGCTAGCCACATTCTCACTATGTTTACAAGAAAAATGTTAAACATTGTAAATTATTGAAAATCGTTTAGGGTTAAAAATATCATAAATATGTTCACCATATCGGTCAGATATTACAACACCGTGAATGTGAAATTAGATATTGTCCACTTTAGGTTTTATGCACGCAGCAAAACAAGTCACGAATTTTTTATACAAATATCCTTTACTCGTGTTCTGATACGAGTTTATTTAGTTAAGGAAAACCGACTAATATATACAAATTATGAACCTCATTAGTTAGCGACGTGGAATGTCATCGATTCTCTTGAACCTTGAGTCAATATACATCTTCACTTCCAGTGCTACATATATCCATAATGCTTTGGTCATTTTACTTATCATTGAAATATGTGGGTTACATAAGAAAAATGTGCAAGAGAGATCACAACATTGCTGGCCAGCTAGCGGGCAGTGGCATGATATGGGTCCTAATATATAAAATATCAAAGAAAAATGATTATTCCTACATGCTTATTGCCTTCAATTTAGCTGACAATATCCCGTATTTATTAGGCATTATACTAAATCTAACGCAGCAGGAATGGTTCTACCAGTCAATCAAAATCACACATAAGTATTGATAACAAATAAAAACAAATAAGAAAATACGATATAAGAGTTTTACTTGATTTCGGAAAAGCTTTTATACATCTACGGAGCGCACTCGCACTCAATCTACCATGATAGAGCGCACTCGCACTCAATCCACCATGATAGAAGATTACAGACTCTCTTTCTCTTTCTCGCTCTCACTTTTCTTTTTTATTGTCGTTACATTAGTACACATTACATAATGTACTTATAGTGATAAACTAGGTCTAGGGTTAGCATAAGGAGAATTACTTTGAACAAGAAACAAAATCTTTCCAAAAATGACTTCCTGCACAAATCATGATTCACACGTGACCTGTCGCACGCCCACCTGGTCGTGCCACTATCTGGAAAAACCACCCTCTTCTTCTCACGCAATGCCCTGCGACGACTCTCTAATCACGCGACTTCTTGTTCATCACTTCTTAAGTCTGTTTTATCTTCACTTATCCCAACCGTATTTGAGTACGCCGCATATATATAACGATTTATAATTAAATATTATAAGTTGTATCTAAATTTTAAAAGTTCATGCTCCAGCCTGATTGGGCACCATGTAGATACCATTAATCCAACAGATTAGTTATAACTAAACAATTCAGACTCCTAGGAAGTAAATTAACAATCTATTTCTCTAAAAGCAAAAAAAAAAAAAAAAACTGATCAAGTCATAGTCTGAAAAGGGACTTTCTTTTTTCTTTTAAAAGAAAAATGAAGTGATCCTATTTGTCCAAAAATATACATAACACGGAGACACTACTTTCTGGTGTCATTTTTATGAAGTTCATCAACTTTATATTGAAGAAGCGAATGGATATATATAATATTAATTGATCATCACCACTGATACCAACATGTTATTTTCACAGACATCACCATAGCTCATATGTTCATTGTTCAAGCAACAGGCAGATAAGCTACAGAAAATTAACAAATTTCACAAACAAATTATATATATATATTTGGCCTGAGCCGTACTTGTGTGTGTGGGTGTGTGTTTTGATATGTATACCTGGAAAAGCACTTCGATTCACAGTGGCTTCATTTGACAACAGAAAGCTCAGCATCAAAGCAATAATATGGTGCATATAAAGAAAACATTACTCATATGCAAACTGGACTTCAATTATATAAACTCTGGCCAGACGAGGCCTATACATGATATTTGATATAAAGAAGACGAAGAAGATAACTTAGAATATGAAATATACATAATAAGAAGAAAATAACATATAATAATCTGACTCGCCCTTGAGGTACTTTTTTGGGAGCTGCTCGAGGTTCCGAGGAAGGTGGAAAATGCCAAAGGATCGAAGTTGCCCTTGAAGAGAGAAACCGCCCTTAACAAGGGCGATTCAGTTTCAACAGTCTTCCATTACCAATATTACATCTCTCTGTCCCACGATTCCTTTCCTTCAACGACAGGATAAAGGAATCGTGGGACGAGGAAAACATCAAAATACAAACATAATAGAACATAACGAAACTAACGTACGCACCATGACAACCACCACCCCCTACCCTTTCCGGGTTGCTACGAGCAGTCCTGGAGCAGCTGCCATGGGGTAGGGGGTGGTTGGTGATGCTGAGAGAGGGATTGATATTGAAGCCTTGAAGGGGTTGTTATATGTTCTTCTGTTTCTTGGTCATGAGGGCAATAAAAGGGTGAGGTGACTTAAGTAGAAGTAGTGTGTGGTCACTTTAATTAGGTTAAAGGGAACAAAAAGTAGAAAAAGAGTGAAATGTGGAGGTTGGAATTGGAAGTGTAGCATCTTCCAGTGGATATGCCATTTCCACTTCCTCTGTTCAACACATGATGACACCTTTCTCATTCTCTTTTTTTTGTCTTTGTTTTCTACTTTTCGTTTTTGGACTCAAAATTTTATATATATATATGTATATACACATACACACATCATGCCAAGATCTTCCTGTTGATATAATAGTGAAGATATATCCCTTTCATGTAGAGTCATGAATCCAATAGATGGACTACAATTTGGCTGTTAATGTGACCTAATTGTGTAAATCTTAATTTGTCATAAATAGATTTAAAAGATTGTCCATTGGATCGAATTTTGGTTTATTTCATATGCAATGATAACTGTAAATTTAATTTCTTTCTTGATCGAATCAGTATTGCAAATACAATCTTGATATGTTAAAAAAAGTGGGTTTAAAAACCTTCTTATCGGTCGTATGAGACACTTTATATTGAAAGAATAATTAATTATTAATTAAATAATAATTAATAAAATACACGTGGAAGTTATAATTATTTAATTTTATCTTTTAGTGGTGGTTGAGTGGGTGGGTCACTTAATACTATTTAGGGTCATTTGCGGTAGTAAAATTTATTTAGGATAATCACATCAGATAACGGTGAAACTGGCGTTGTATCATGTCACATTATTTATGTTATTATGATATGAAACAATTTTACTTTCTCAGTGTAATTAATACGATATGACACAATATACTTGGGTAATCTTATCCGTCAGTAGTGGTGTGACTGTCGAACAATAGGTTCCCATCTCTTATTTAATAATTAATTATAAAGGTAGGCCTTTTTCTCTTTCTCTTTAGTGTCCTAAAATTTTTTTTCCTACCTGTATGAGATTTTTCATGTTCTTGATGATGACACCAGCAGCATCATTCTTTTGTTCCTTCAAACATGAAAGTTTTGATACTCTTTTTTTGATTACCCAATGCCTTTTTATAGAGAGAATTTGGCTCTTTGATGAGTCATAAGACATTCACATTAAAGTTATATATATGTGTGTGTGCGTGTGTGTGTGAGACTTGAAGCAAAAGCTATCCTCTGTGTGTGTGTGTGTGCAAGGATTGTGGAGCAAAAGGTTTAACAACACTGATGTATGATTCAATATCCATAATGTTGCCTAAATGTATCGTATTTTAATATAATCTGACAATGACATGGTAAGCTTTGTATGCTTTAATTATTGAAGTCGATTTTAAATGATCCTTTTGGAATATGCTTTGTTTTTAAGTAGATGGGGAATAGGAATTCATCATATTCTCCCAAATTTTCGAAGTTGACAGTAAAAACTAAGTAAATTTCTCATAGCACGGGGGAGATCATCGATAAAAGTTACGTACCCTGATCACTGTGCATTGAAGAATTCTTGACAGGCTATGGATTTGGCTCAAGTGGCAACACAATGGAGTTTAAAAAATCTTGCTTTGTTATAAAGCTAAAAGCAGCATATCTGTTCATGGTATTTTCCAGGTCTCCATACTGATCAAATCACACATTTCACACTATTATTATCTGACTACCTTACATTCTATCAGCTCACTCAAACTCAATTATTTGACAATTTACAATGTCAGGTAATTTCTTTATTACTCTCGTTCGAAAAATTCTTAATCTGTGAATATTAATGGAAAATGAAACATCAAAACACTAAATAACTCTTGGCAAGGACTACCTGCAAACGGTTGGAGTTGAAAAAAATGTCATTGTAACTTATGAATACCATCTCTTCCCATTTTTGGCTATCTTTAGCTTCATGACGAGTTCCTCGCGTTGAGCTTCTACCTCTGCATATTTGAGGCTCATCTGAAGGTAGCGCTCACGAATGTCTCTGAGCTCTGTCTCTAGTGATGATTTTGTGCGCTCGAATCTTTCTTTTGTCACAACTTCACCTTCACCTTTCGATTTTCTAGCTTTTGCATGATGATTATTATTCCGACCCTCATACAGCAACCTGCAAGGCAGCAAGCAGCAGTACAAAATTGCTATTAGTAACCTGTTTGCTTTTTGCTAAGATTTCTCCAAGTGTCTACTTTTTATCTCAATTTTGCAGCTATTCCTGATATAAATCCACAAAAGAACAACAGTAGTTAACTGCACTGCAGTCCAAAAGGGAATCATTCGAGCAATTTAGATGATTAATGGTGATCATTCATAAAATTTAATTAGAAGAAAAAGCTTCTTTTTCTTCTAAACTGTAAACGATAGTAATGCAGGCTATATCAGCTTAAGATGCAAGCATAAGTTATGTTTGTGAAGCCATAATATGTTCCTGGAACTCACCTATCGAGCTGGACTTTGTACTTCTTGTTGGCTTCCCTCATTTTGGCAAGTTCGGTCTCAAGCAACTGAATCTTTGAGACAGGATCAACTCTAGCAGCAGCTGAACTTTTACGGTGCCTTTCATGTCCATTGTTACCCTGCAACGAAAGGGAGAGAAAGTAAAAGGAGCCTCAGTGAGTAAGAAAAACTCACCAGGAAAAGACTTAGATTTTGCGATTAACTATTATCATACATGGAATTGACACATATATGAAAAAACAAAGAAGTGATTTTTATAGTGGCAGTATATATTGAGAATAGAGGTGAAATGGATGTAGATACAGACCTCTTCATTTTTCAAGTTCAGTTCTTCTTCAAGGGCTTGAGCTGTTAATAGATACTTATTTTTCTCCTCCTCGAGTAGTTGTATCTTCCGCTGAAATCGACTGTTATCTGTTTTGATCAAGGAGAGCTCATTTTTGAGTTCAATATTTTGTGCACATAGTGCTTGTTTGGCTGTTAGATCACCCTCCATCTGCAGAAGCTTTTCTTCTGACAGTGCTTTGCTGCGCTTGCAGTCCTCTAGTTCAGACATGGCCTTCTGCAGGATAGAAATCTTCTCCAAAAATGAAAGTTTTTGTACCTTCAAATCTTCACATTCCCCAGAGATAATTTTCAACGAAGTTTTCAGTTTATCTTTCTCTGACTTGGTTGCATCAAGCTCGTTCTTCAGAGACAAAATTTTATCTTCAAGATGCTCCATTCTCAATAGCTGAACCTTCACAATGTTAGATTCTTCCATGAGTTGTTGTCGCTCGTATTCACATACTGTAAGCTTCAGCTCAAGATCATTCAAGCTGATCCTAAATTTTTCTTCACTTGATTGGTATATCTCTAACCGCTTCAACACCTTTTCATGCTTGGACATCAAAATCTCTTGGTTTTCTTTGGAAGTGGCAAGCTCATCCATCAGGCCTTGTACATTAGATTGAAGTTCTTCAAGAGCACATTCCAGTTTAGCTTTATCCGCAAGTAAACCAGATACTTCATGCTCGGCTTCAGAAGCTATTCTCTCTCTTTCATCTCGTGCTGCAGAGAATTTCTCCGTCAGCTTTCCTATCTCTTGCTGAAGGTTCTCGATTTCAACTGTTTTCGTCTTTAACAAGTTTTCTGCCAGAACAAACTTTTCAATTTGTTTCCCATTTTCATCAAGAAGTGCATCTAACTGTGAGGTTAAGCTTCTCTCCTTTGAGGCAATATCTTCCACAAGTGAAGAAAGCTTTTCTTCCAAACCTGAAACTTTTTCCGAACAATTAGCAAGACTTTCATTTGACTCCCTTAGTTTTGCCTCCAAGTTGGTACATTGCTCTTGCAATTCAAACTTCTGCTTCCTCAGATCTTCGTTGGAGTTTTCAATTGAACTTCTTTCTTCGACGAGCCTCTTAGCAATAGCTTGTAAGTTTGAATGTTCTCTTCTCAGATATTCACATTCTTCTTCTGCTTCTAACCACTGATTATGCATTTCCTCTAGCTTTTGTTTCAGATCTGTTTTTGGAATCTCCTTCTGATTTCTCAATCTTGTGACCTCATCTTGGAGATTCATGGCAAGAGAATTGGAATTCTCAAGTTCCAGTTCCCTTGACTCCCTCTCATCCATCACAGACCTCAGTTGAGCCTCCAAGCTAGAAATGCAAGCTGACAACTGCGAGTTTTCATGTTCTACTTCTGATAAATGAAGCTCCAGTTCACACCTTTCACTTTCAAGTTCTGAAGATTTCTTTTCTAGTGTTCGGTTGGCCAAAACATGGGAATCCACACTGCTGCTTAGCACCAGTATATCATTTTGCAAATCATTCAAGCGCTTGGTAGCAATATCACTTTCCCTGGAGACTATTTTCATGTCTCCTTCTAGCTGGATTTTTTCTTCTTCAAGACTAGCAACTTTTGCTTGCAATTCACTTTGACCATGCTGAAGATATTTTATCTCCTCTTCTTTTGACAGCATTTTAGCTTCAAGTCTTTCTATTATATTTACTTTTTGACTCAATTCCTCTGTAAGTCCTGTTACTTCAACTTGCAGTTCGGTTTTTATAATCTCAAGTTGTTGAATCTGAACATCATAATGGTTTTCAATATCCCTCGGCACTTTCTTCTTTACCTTCTCTTCAAAATTATGCACTTCAGATTCGGAATCACTCACTTCAGACCTTGAAGAAGAATTTTCTAAAAGCTCACTTGATGGGAAAACCAAGGATGCGCGTTCTCCTGTGGACTTGCTCTTAATCTCCTTAAGCTTGAACAAAAGATTGAGATTTTCATCCGTCAGCTCAGTGCAATCCCTCTCTAGCTCCTCCAGTTTTGCTTTCAGGTCTTCAATTTCTCTTCTCAGCTCAGCATCACACCCATTTATGCACTCCGCTTCAGCAGAATATTTTTCATAATGTGACTCTGATAACTTGGCTTTTAAACTATCAATTTCATCATCTTTGGCAGATAACTTGGCTTCATACTCCGTCTGAATATCCGAAAGGGTTAGGTTGTTCATATGAAATAGCTTCTCTATGCTGTGGTTTTTTTCCTCTAAGGCCTGTTCCAGAAGTTGCACCTTGGCTTGCAAATTCTTTTCTGATTCCTGAAGTTGCTGAAGTTGGAGCACTGAGTTCTTGTTTTCTTCAATGTTTACTCGGATAGAGTTTTCCATATCACTGAATTTTGATTGTAGTGATGAAAGATTCTCAATCTCTAGTTTCTGCTTTTCTATAATCTCTTCTAACTCTTGGAGAACCGTGACAAGTTCAATGTTTGATTCTTGACTCCTCTTCAACTGCAGAGCTAGATTAGTGTTGGATTCTTTCTGAAACTTAACTTCATCTTCCAATTCCTTTTGAATATGGTTTACGCCTTCGTCTTGGAATGTTGATTCCTCCAAGGTTGTTGGCTTCACCATTGACTTCTCTAACAACAGTTTCAGCTGTTCAACTTCATCTCTCAGACCATCACATTCCGTGCATGCCGAATTTGCATGCTTTTTGGACAGATCAGAGACTTCTTTCCTTTGTACACCCAAATCAAGCATGAACTTCTGGGAATTTCTCTCCCACATTTTAGATTCTGCACGAAGCTCCTCTATCGTGGTCTCTGCCATTTCCAGAAGGCCTTTAGAAGAAGCACTGATTCCAAATGTGGCTGCAGCAAGTTGTTGCTGATTGTTCATAGAAGAATTGGCTGAACCTGTATTCTCTGAATTATTTGATGAATGATTTGATTCAGAAGTCTCAAAAACACGAAATCTGCCTTGAGTTACATTGTTTCGAGAACTGGTTGAATCTGGTTTCCCAATCAGGTTGTCTCCATTATCACCACTACTTAAGTTGTTTCTCAAAGAAAACTTTTCCCCTTCTATGGAACCCTTAGCTGAGTCATAGCTGTGTTGTGAACCCGAACCCGAAAAACTTGTTCCCTTCATTAGATGAATAATTCACATTAATTTCATACAAAAACTCCAGGATGGGAAATGATATTTTAAAGGTTGTGTCAACAAATGACAAACATGACATTATTACACAAGTCTGTAATCCTTTCTAAACAAAGAAAAGGATCAATTACTGAACAAATTTCCACCTCTACCCGACAAGTTTATTAAGTACTTTAGGATGGTGCAGGAATATACATATCACATAATCTACCATGACATGTCCAAATCTAATTGCAATCTGAACAAAAACCTAACAACATAGCAAGCTTCATTCAGTTTATGTCCAAGTCAAGGACAGTCGGTTCTCACGTTCATTTGAATATGAAAAGAGAATTGGACAAAGTGCATAGTGGGCAACTAAGCTTAATCCTACTTATACTGCCATATTTTGTGGCTCAAATAAACAATCAGCAGAGGAAAAAAGCAAAAATTCGGAGTTTCAACTAAGCACAGATGCAGCCAATTAGCAGAGAAAGATATTTACATACCCTACTCTCCGGTTCTTCTTTTTGTGAGGCAGAAACCAACTCTTTACTAGAGGAAGAATCAATATTCCTTGTCAATGTACTATCATATTCATCTGACTTATTGTCCATATCACGGGACTCTTCATTTTGATCTTCCTTGTGAGAATTCAGATCTTTTGATTCATCTTCCCTGAGAAATGAGCGACAAATCATCCTCGTCAAACAGAATGTAATATATTTTATAACAATCAACTGAAAAAAAAAAAAAAAAACTCCTGCATAGAAAACAGACCTTTTCTTTCTTGGTGTCAGGCAATGAATTTTGACCTGTGAATCAGACAGACAAGCAAAATGGTTTTAAAAGCCAGAGTTGAGTGAGATAACCTTGTACCAACCTCTTCTCTAAGCCAATGTTTTCAACTAATTTGCATGATATTACATTCAATCAATCACAACAACATCAAGTATCCATCACAAAGAGACATACATGCAATAACATGTGATGTAGGATTCATGTAGCCTTTTCCAATGGTTTTTTCAAATGAGTATTGTGATCATAACAGAATGTACCATACTGAGGAGTAAAATGTATATAAAAGCTAATACTAGACTCTCTTAGGTAATTGATCAAGCATGAAACGATGAAACACAACTCACTTGTAAAATTGTCCCATGATTACATTTCTTCAATGGAATTGAAACTGGAACAACAGCACTTGAACTCATGTAGCCTGTCATATTCAGCGTAGTCTCTCCAAGAATTCCAGATCTAGCTGACCCCTGTAATGAAACAATCACCCGACCAATCTGGGTAATTGATATCTAAAGCAAATAGATTTTTCAACAACAAACTGAAGAACAACTATATTATTATATAAATAAAAATACCATGGAAACAACAAGTTTGAAGAGACAATCTTCCAATTCCTCTTGATCATCAGAAACCCATATAGATTCTGACAGAGCCTCTGTCCACTGACAAGTCCCATTTCGCACGAGGGCCTTGCCTGACTTAGCAATGGTTTTCCCAGTCTCCACAGCGACGATTGACACAAACAGTTTGTCCCATCCTTTTGGCACCTGTATTTAATTACCACCAACAAAAAAATACACAAAACACAAAACTGCATTGTCAATAACTTAACAAACAAACCCAAGTTGTCCTAAAGTGAGTGTTGTGTTTAATTACCTGGAGAGCCTTGAAGTGAGAGAACTTGAAATCAATTCTCTCCCCTGATTTAGCTGGCCTATTATTATTACTCTTGTGCAACCGGAACATTTTTTTTTTTTCCTTTTTTTCTGTTTTTCTTGATCAGATCATCACGATAGTATATCATGCACCACCACCATTTACCATTCTAAATCAGAAAAGAGGGAGGGAGGAGAGAGAGAGAGAGGAAAAAAATTAGCTAGATAGTCATTGTTGGAGAAGGTTGCTATATTATTTTCATGCAACTGTTGTCTGTAAACAAAGTGGGTTCACAAAGTAACACTAACCGCGAACGGTCGTTGGTTTGGTTAACCAGATTTTTGAGATATGGCCGTTGGATTCAAACCTGAGTAATAGTAGTAGTAGTATACATGAAGTCACGTAAAACTGAAGACTTTCAAGTTTCAACGTGTCGTTACCTCATTGGGTTGAAGAATATAGTGACAAGGTAAACGATAAAATATATGTCCAGTTTTATCCAAAAAAAAAAAAAAAAAGGACATGTTGGTTGTTGTTTTTTATGCATGCATTAAAATATTTGTTTCTAATTAGGAGAATATGTTTTTAATATTTTCTTCATCGACTCAATCGAGCCTGAGCTTCGATATAACCTATGAAAATTTATGGTCTTAAAAAATTAGCATTGTGCTCAGAATGACCTGTGTTAATCGGTCAAAGATAAAATGAAATATTTGTAGAGTTTAAATTCGTGTAAAATCCAAATAGGTAATGACACGGGAGAAATCTGTCAAAATTAATATATTTTTGTCTTAGATTACATGATTTTCATTAATATTTACATCCATTTACTGATTTACACCTAGTTTGAAAGCTGTTCAGTTTAACTCATTGATTTTTATCTACGTTCAAATTAAGAGTAAATGAATGAATAGATTTTAAAGTTACAAATATCTAAAAGTCTACAATTATAATTAGAAACTTTAGATTTAATATTGTAGAAATAATATAGATATTTTATTGTTAATTACCATTCTTTGAAATTTAACTAGTTATTAAAATTGTAGTATTAAAAAATATGAGGTTGACCCTTATTTATATTTATATTATTAAAGTTGTGAGTGGGTATAACATTTTCGTTTTTTAAATTTCGAATTAATTTTATCTGTTTTCGAATGACACAATTAAAAAACAAAATGGAATACTGCTTCTGAAAACATTGCAACCCATATGATATCCGGCCCAATTCTAATTTATATATTTGAGAAAGAATAAATAACATCTACTAATAAATTACATTCGCAATTAAAGTTTATAAAAACTCATATCGAACTCCCATAATATTAAGTTTGACTATTAAAAAGTATGATTGATCGTTAAAAAAAAAGATAAAAGAAGAAGTGAGAGATTCATGGTGGATTCAATATAGATCCATCGTGGATCGTGAAGCAACAGAAACTCTAGTCTACTTTTTAATAGTAAACTTTGACGTTATGGGAGTTCATTATGATTTTCTACATATTTTGATTTCGAGTGTAATTTAACAAACGTCATATAGGTTGACTATTATTTGTTCATTTGAGAAAATAGAGATTCATTGCTGACAAAACTCAATAGAACAAAATTCTCAATACATTGTGGAAAAATTTTCTAACCAAACGGTGTCGCTTTGCAAAGAAAGAGCATGTATGCATGGCCAAGAAAGCCATGCGCACACTTGTTAGCAGACTTGGATTGGAACAAAAATGCCTTGATGAACTTGAGATGAATCCAGTAAATATTGAACTTGACATGTCATAATTCACGTATATTAACACGTTAGCGCAATATAATTGTCAAAATACAACACGTGAGATGTGTAGAATTGTTATTCTTAACAAAATAATAATAAATAATACCCTAATAACCTAATTTGATCAACAAATATCACCCTCTTCATGAATATTGTTGTAATTGATTATCAAACCAAAATTTTACAGTATATATAATATCAATTGACTGCCATAGCATATGCATGGTGGTGGAGCCAGCCACACATAACCACTTTATTTATATCTATATATACCTATTTAAAAGAAATAATCTATATTTCTTTTGACACATAAGTATTTTTATTGAAAATTTTAATTACACGCATGTAAATAAATTAATCTCCTAATTCATCTATTATTTTTCTTAAGATAATAATAATTAGAACCTCGTCAACTCATATGAGCAAATATGTTGATTACATGCATAATAATAAGAATATGGGTGGTATGAAAGAGGCTAGGCCTAAAAGAATGACTAGTGCTCCAATTAAACTAGTGGACTACATTTCAACAACTAAAGAAAGTGGCTAAACGATACCGTATAGGAGTGGTGTGGGGACTGCTGTCATAAGCTGGATTGTTTTGTTTTTTTTCTTTATGCATTCTGTTATTGTTGAGAATATTGTCAGCTGGATTCAGTTAGAATTCTAGCTTAAAACATGTAAGTGGTGACTAAAGGAAATATAGAAAAATATCAATTAAGTTCTTTTCTCTTCATTTCTCTCCCTTATTTCCAAAATCTTAGATCTTCATCCTCACCATCTCAGTTAACCAGGAGAACAGCCATCTCTAACAGGCTTGACTCTATCATTGGTGCTTTCGTTGAGTCAAGCTTTCAGCCATGGCCGACAGTACGCGTCATGCTCGAATTGAGGAGGCTATTACCAAACTTTCTACGCTGCATGAATCGCAATCGGTGCTCATCGAAAACAGAATTCCAGCATTGAGACTTTTACCCATTCGATGAAGGACCTTACCATGGGATTACAAACTCTCGATGCCAAAGTGGAGCAACGGATTCGGCGTAATCAGCTTCCGCCTCCATCGATTCCGTTGCCACCGCATGTGGGTCAGTGTTCCCAAGTTCCGCTGACTCAAAATTTCACTGAGGCCGCTCTGCAATTGAAGTCTATGCGCCTTGATGTTCCTCGTTTTCCTGGGGCAAATCCTATAGCATGGGTTTCACATATTCAACGGTATTTTGATTATTATAATACTCCTGATCCTGAACGTTTGCTTATTGCCTCTCTTCATTTAGATGATGATGCTTTAGATTGGTTTGATTGGATGAGTAAGAATCACTTGATCTTTGGGTGGCCTGAGTTTTTAGTGGCAATTGAAATACGTTTTGGTCCTTCGGAATATGAAGATCATTTTGGCAAGTTAAGTAAACTGGTTCAATCCAATGTCTTAGTTGATTACCAATATCAGTTTGAACAATTAGCCAATAAAATTCTTGGGGTCCCAGATCATGCTTGTAGTAGCCAAAATATGTCTGGCCCAAGGTATGGCCCAAAAGACAAATCCCATAGAGAAAAATGGGACTACACTCATGAAGTACAACGGTATCTCAACATGAAGACCAAAGTTGCACGACATGGAGACCCTCATTTAGACGTACCAGTTGGAAGGCTATGTCGCACGACATAAATCATTTATGAAGTACGAAGACGTACCAGTTGGCATGTTATGTCGCACGACATGAAGCGCTCGTAATACGACGACGTGCCAGTTCGAAGGTTATGTCGCACGACGTGTACCCTTATGTAGTGCGACCGTGCTACATCACCCAATCATGGTCCAGATTGACAAGAAACCTACATGTCGTGCGACATAGCATCTCCGTCGCTCCGAGGGAGACCAGATCGTGATCTACTTTGAAACAGGTCCTACAAAGTCATAATGACACTTGATGGCAGCCAAATCAAAAGAAGCACCCGGATGCTTTCTTGGTGGAAGACAGATAAGAGAGAATGATGAGATCCCTCAAAAAGAGGAAGCATCAGTCTCCTATAAAGAGGAAGATAATCCCTCATAAAAAAGGACGGCCGAAAAACTGAGATCAAGAGATTACAAAGAAAAAGCCACACCCTCCGGCCATTGTTCATCTTCTCCGATTACCCTCCGACCTCACACCTCCTCTGATCGAGGAGACCTCAATCACAAACAATACAGGAAGCATATTTCACTCATCATTATTTACCAGCATACATATTCATTAGCACTTGCTAACTTGACCGTCGGAGTGACTTTGGCCGGCACCACCCCGGTGTCCCAGACGTCCTGCGGGTCACGTGCGTTCTGTCTTTGCAGGTTGTAGTGCCCCATGTCCCCGAGCGATTTTTGAGGACTACAATGCTTTAGTTAGTTGTTTTGTGTCGGGTTTGCGTAATGATCTTCGAAAGGAAATTCAGGTTTATAAGCCTCAATCCTTGATTCAGGCCATGGGTTTAGCACAATTAGATGATGATAAGGTTACTGATAGTAAAAGTACTACGAAATCGTGGGTGGATAGAACTTGGTCTAATAAACCTACTACTTTTACAAAGCCTTCCACCTTACCTCCATTGCTACCTACTCCTCCTAGTAGCCAATTGTTACCTACTTCCAATTCAAAATAACCTTATACTGTCAAAAAGTTGTCTACTGCAGAAATGTTAGCTCGCCGTGAGAAGGGTCTTTGTTATAATTGTGATGAAAAGTTTTTTTGCTGGCCACAAGTGTAAGGGTCGATTGTTTCTTTTTATGGTAGATGATGATAGTTCCCATGACGTAGATGACCCTGTTGATGTTCCACTCTATCAAGAGCTGGTGGAACCGATCACTAAGATACCTGAAATTAGCTTGCATGTCATAGCTGGTCAACCTTGTCCTCGTACCTTGCGTATTCAAGGACAGATTTCTGGTGTTCGGGTGCAAACTCTAGTGGATGGTGGCAGCACTCACAATTTCATACAAGAGCGTGTTGCTAAATTTCTGAAGCTGCCAATCTCTACCTCGCCTCACTTTAATGTATTAATTGGGAATGGACAGTCCATAGTTTGTGATGGTTACTGTCCTAATGTCCATATTACATTGGGTGATGAGTCATTTCATATCGATTTCTATGTATTACAACTACAAGGGGTTTAGTGGCTTGAACTACTGGGCAGAATCACTTTAGATTACAAGCAGTTGTATATGAAATTCCAATGGGATGGTCGAATGGTACGGTTGCAAGGAGAACCTTTGCTGCAAATTGCACAAGTTCAGTTGAATTAGTTGTGTAGAATGTCCAAGACTGAAGGCATTTCCTATTGCTTTCAACTGTTTTCCATGACTGCATCTCAGGTTTTCCCACCTCAGGTACTTTCTGACTCTGCTCATTTGGTGTCTTTGCTTGACTTATATAAAGATGTTTTTATGGAACCAAATGCATTTCCTCCCCATAGACCAATAGATCACAATATATATCTACTGCCACACACTAATCCTATCAATGTCATATCATACCGTTATCCCCATTCCTACAAAAATGAAATTGAAAAATTAGTTGCTGAAATGTTACAAGCTGCTATCATTCGCCCTAGCCACAACTCGTTTTCATCTCCAGTTCTTTTAGTTAAAAAGAAATATGGAACGTGGCATTTTTGTGTTGATTATAGAGCTTTGAACCAAGCAATAGTCAATGATAAGTTTCTCATTTCTACAGTAGATGAGCTATTAGATGAACTTCATGGAGCTATAATTTTTTCCAAAATTGATTTGAGGGCCGGTTATTATCAAATTAGTGTCAATTCTCATGACATACCCAAAATTGCTTTTTGGACTCACGAGGGTCATTATGAATTTCTTGTGATGCCTTTTGGTCTAACCAATGCCCCTTCCACTTTTCAAGCTTCTATGAACCTTGCTTTCAAACCATTCATTTGCAAATTTGTTATTGTTTTTTTTTTTTATGATATCTTAATCTATAGCAAATCTTTTGAGGATCATCTTCACCATTTGCAAACTGTTTTACAGTGTCTTCGAGTCAACTCCTTCTATGCTAAACTCTCTAATAGCTCTTTTGGCAAGACCTCCATAGATTACTTGGGTCATGTAGTTTCGGTCCATGGTGTTCAACCCGATCCTAGTAAGGTAGCTGTTGTTCAATCTTGGCCAATTCTCACAAATTTAAAATCATTAAGGGGATTTTTAGGCTTAACAGGATACTATGTAGTAGCCAAAATCTGTCAAGCCCAAAAGTATATCACAAGACCAGGTCCATAATCAAGGAATGGTCATGAACTTATTAACTTGGTCGCACGACGACCCAACTAGAATCACTACGTGGCGATCTAAATAAAGACAGCCTTGTGAGACCATGATTGACACACCTAAATAATCTTCATGTAGTACGACATACACTCAACACCCCACACATTCATCCAAGTAACGACAAGGGAAATAGCTCAATGTCCACTCTTGGGAAAGCTCCTACGTCGTACGACATACTATCATTCTCATCTCGAGTCGACGTTCAATTGTTTACACTACGTTCATTGACATACTACGTCGCACGACATATGGTCATAATTGGCTGTACAATTGTCAAAACCATATGTCGTATGACATAGAATCTCTTTAGTTGTGTGGGAGACCAAATCATGATTTACTTTAAAGACGGTCCTACAAAACTATAATTACAATTTAAAACGGCTAGATCAAAGGAATCATCCACAAAACTCCTTAATGGGAGATAGCAAAGAGAGGTAATGATGAAGTCCCTCAACGGGCAGAAGCATCATCCCTCTATAAATGAAGGATAATTCTCCAAAGAGAGGGGGACCGAAAAATTGAGATCCTAGAGTTATCAATATTCAGACAACACTCTCCGGCCATTGTTCATCATGTCCGACCACCTTCCGATCATACTCCGTTTATTCGATCCTACATCTTCTTCCATCAAGGGGACCTCAATCGCCAATATAACAGGAAGTATTACTCACTCATCTCCATTTACGAGCATTATATACTTATTGGCATTCGCTAACTTGACCGTCGGAGTGACTTTGGCAGGCACCACCCCGGTGTCCCAGACGTCCTGCTGGTCACGTGCGTTCTATCTTTACAGGTTGTAGTGCCCCGTGTCCCCGAGCGATTTTTTATGACTACATACTATCGAAAGTTTGTTCTTGACTATACTTCTCTTGCTAGTCCATTGACAAATCTCCTAAAAAAAGATAGTTTCATTTGGTCCTCTAAAGCTCAACATTCTTTTGAGACTCTTAAACTTGCTCTTATTCATACTCTTATCCTAGCATTGCCAGATTTTTCTCTTCCTTTTTAGATTCGAACAGATGCCTATGGCTTCGGTATTGGGGCTGTATTACTGCAAAATAATCACCCAATTGCCTACTTTAGCAAAAAATTAAATGTCACTATGTCTAGAGCTTCTACTTATGTTAGGGAATTATTTGCTGCCACCCAAGCTGTAGCTAAATGGTGTTAATACCTTTTTGGCAACCATTTTTCTATACTAACAGATCATCATAGTCTTAAGGAGATTCTTACCCAAGCAATTCATACACCCAACCAACAAAAATATTTAGTGAAGCTTATGGGATATGACTTTGACATCTCTTATCAATCGGGAAAATCTAATGTAGTTGCTGATGCTCTATCTCAAAAGTTCACTGAACCACTTAATTCAGCTCACTCTACTACTCAAATTTTTATGCTCACAATGCCCATTTTTCAGTTTGTTTCCGAGTTAAAAGAGAAGGTACAAACCAAAGTATTATTTGAATTTTATAATACACCTTTAGGAGGCCATGCAGGGGCTCAAAAGACACTGTTAAGACTTGCAACCAGTTTTTATTGGGAACATATAGATAGAGATGTGAGACAATATGTTGCTAATTGCACTAGTTGTCAACAGACCAAGTACAGTACAGCTAAACCCTCTGGTTTGTTACAACCTCTACCTATTCCTCTTAACATTTGAAAGGATATCTCAATGGATTTTATCACGGGTTTGCCTAATTCTTATGGATTCTCTGTCATTTTGGTTGTTGTTGATCGTTTGTCAAAATATGCGCACTTTGGTGCACTTAAACTTGGTTTCACTGCTTTCTCTGTAGCTTCTCTCTTTGTGGACATTGTGGTTAAGCATCGTTCTTTTCCCAAAACTATTGTTTCAGATCGTGATCCAATATTCTTGAGTAAATTTTGGACAGAATTATTCAAATACAATGAGACTTCCTTGACTATGTCTAGTGCATATCATCCTCAAACTGATGGACAAACGGAAGTCCTTAATAGATGTGTGGAATATTATTTTCGTGGTTTCATTATGGATCAGCCTGCTAAGTGGTTAAAATTTTTGGTTTGGGAAGAACTTTGCTATAATACTGCACATCACTCTTCTATTTGGATGACCCCTTTTGAAGCTGTGTTTGGGAAGTTTCCTCCGTCCTTGCCATCTTATATTGCTCGTTCGTCCTCAATTGAGGCTGTTGGTATTTTTTTGATTGATTGAGATGCATTGGTTACTTCTTTGCGAGCCAAGTTGCTGCAAGCTCAACTTCTCATGAAACACCAAGCTGACAAACATCACAGTGACAGAGTTTTGGAGGTAGATCAATGGTGTTATGTTAAGTTACAACCTCATAGACAATCTTCTTTAACTGGTCATCATTTTTCTAAGTTAAGTAAGAGATTTTATGGCCCATTCAAGGTCATTAAGCGGGTTGGTGCTATTGCTTATAAGCTTGAGTTTCCTCCAGGCTTAAAAATTCACCCAGTTTTCCATATTTCGGCCCTAAAGCTTTGTCCCAATCCTACTACAGTTCCTGTTCTATCTTTACCAATGACATCAGTAGCGAATCAACATTTGCTTACCCCTTTGGCTGTTCTTAATTCAAGAAAAGTAAAAAGAAATCAAGGTTGGGTTAGTCAACTTTTAGTTCAATGGTCTGGTTTACCTTTGGAAGACACATCCTGGGAAGATATGTGTGATTTTCAGAAGACATATCCTGATTTCCACCTTGAGGAGAAGGTGTCTTTTGATGGGGTGAATAATAATAAGAGTATGGATGGTATAAAAGAGGCTAGGCCTAAAAGAATGACTAATGCCCCAATTAACCTAGTGGACTACATTTCAACAACTAAAGAAAGTGGCTGAACCATGTCGTATAGGAGTGGTGTGGGGACTGCTATCATAAGCTGGATTTTTTTGTTTTTTTCTTTATGCATTCTATTATTGTTGAGAATATTGTTAGCTGGATTCAGTTAGAATTTTAACTTAAAACATGTAAGTGGTGACTAAAGGAAATATAGAAAAATATCAACTAAGTTCTTTTCTCTTCATTTCTCTTCCTTATTTCCAAAATCTTAGATCTTCATCCTCACCATCTCTGTTAACTAGGAGAACAACCATCTCTAACAGGCTTGACTCTATCACATAATGTCAGTACAAATATGTAGTACAACTATGTAGTACAAATATGTTGATTACACGCATGAAAAGCACTATATGTATTACAAGAATCTTCACAATATAAATATGTATTTATACCGACCGACCATGATGTCGGTACATGAAATTGATATGTCCCCATTGATCAACCCCATTTTTATTCTTATGTTTAAATTGTATGATCCAATGTTGCGAGGCTACAACTCATAATATGACGTGACCATTTAAAAGTAATATATATATCCTCCACAAACTAAAATATTCAACAAGGATGGATCATATTTCCGAAAAAAATTGCTTGTTTTTCGATTAATTTCCTGGAACAAAAAACCATGACATGCAATTTTTTCATGGATTAAACAATATTTGCAAACAGATAATGTTACATAGTAATATTAAATGATGTTGCTTATGATAACTTGGCACTTATAAAAGAATATATAATTAATAATATTAGCTTGTTTGAACCAAACTGATGATCATCCACATCTGTTATATACTGGTAAAAAAAACCACTCTTTATTATATATACATATGAAGCACGCTGAATCAAGGTGTGTATATATATATATATATATAATATAATATAATATAAGTATAAATTATAATCAGTTGTGTGATTCCGTACGAACCCGTATATAAAATTTCCTAAGAAGTAGTATTATATATGTGTGTGTAAATGAACCTTGAAGCTCCTTCTCCAAACTGATCTCAATCTTCATCTTGAGTAATTAATTGATTCGTAATATCTTGAATTAAGAGTGACATGTTAATATGTGAAGATCCATCTTTCTCCATGGCCCTTCTTGCTTGCACTTGAAGTTGTCTTGCTCTTTCTCTTCTCTTCTCACCTACTTGATCTCCTCCATTATCCATCAGCATGCTCACAGCCTTCTCTATCTCATCTCTCTTAACCAGAACTCCAACTCTCTCTTCCTCACCCCACCTTACAGGGACATCGACGCCGACTCGAACTCCGATCTTCAAGACCTCCACAATCAGCTTTTCATTGAAGAACTGCTCAGCGAATAGAGGCCATGTTAGCATTGGCAGCCCAGAGGAGAGAGCCTCCAGGGTTGAGTTCCAGCCACAGTGAGTCAGAAAACCTCCGATTGCAGGGTGAGACAAGATAAAAATTTGTGGAGCCCAACCCTTTATCAGAAGCCCCCTGCCTTTGATTCTTTCTTCGAATCTCTCCTCTGAAAACCATTTTTCTAACTCGGAAGAAGAGTTTTCTCCTGTTTTGACTACCCATATAAATGGCTTGTTTGACGCTTCTAAGGCTAATCCAAGTTCAATCAATTGTGCGGGAACCAAACGGCATAGACTGCCGAGACACGCGTATATCACTGACCTTTCTTTCTTTGAGTCCAGCCATTCCAAGCATTTTTTTTCATCAATGGTGGGCCTACTATTGCCTCTCTCAAACTTGTCCTTATTCTGCTTGTTGCATGACGAAACTGGACCGATGCACCACACTTTTTTCTCAATAGCTTTCTCGTACTCCTCAGCGCAACCATGCTCCAATTCATCGAAACTGTTTACCACAACACCGTAAGCTGACGATTCGGCCTCGCGCATCTTGCTGCGAACATCATCTAAATCAGATAGACTAACAAATGCTCCCGGAAGCTGTGCCTTTGTGACCTCAATCCTTTGCGGCATCCCTGGAACCAAGAATGGCTCAGAATCCGAAGACACCGAATTGTGAGCATTGTGAAGCATTACATTGTGAGAGCTCAACAACGAGAAGCAGCACATCCCGTGGAAAACAAGCCTCGGGATCTTGAACTTTCGGGCTATATCAGATGTCCAAGAGAGGCACTTGTCCGAGATTATGCAGCTTGCAGGTGGATTTGCTTTTTCCAGAAAATCTTCCAATGGTTCCTGTAGCATATCAAGCGCGTTGTAGAATTTCTTCAGCAGGTCTCGTGACGGGAGGGTGTCAAGATTCTCATAGCCTGCAGGTAGCCCTACTTGGTCGCAAGGAAATGGGATTTGTACAACCTGAATCTGAAGGCGCGGATCA
Source organism: Xanthoceras sorbifolium (assembly GCA_003430845.1). NCBI lineage: Eukaryota > Viridiplantae > Streptophyta > Magnoliopsida > Sapindales > Sapindaceae > Xanthoceras > Xanthoceras sorbifolium. Next base: position 28,223,938 of record CM010612.1, read on the forward strand.
GATTCTCTTGCTCGGTGAATGGTTGTCTCGAATCTTGAAGCATTGTGAGGAGTGGTAACCAAGCTCACAATCACACCTCGCTCTGCGAAAAGCCTGGCCATATCTATCATGGGGATCATGTGGCCCTGAGCCATCAATGGGAACAAAACAAAGTGAGGTTCTCTGCTGGATATTGACAACGCCATAGCTAGCTAGCTACCGATGCTGCTGCTGCTGCTGCTGCTGTTGATCGATGATGATGATGATGATGATGATAATAATAATAGTTGGTAAATTTATGTACCCAGATGGCACGTCCAAGTGTAAAAATATAAATTGGCCTAGCTAGTCTTATAAGTGGAGCTTGACTTTGAACAAGAACAAGTCTGAAAATTAACCTTGCACTGCGGCGCATACCATGATTGATTTGGTTACTAGCACTGATACAGCAAAAAAATGGTTGACCTAAGTCCTAACGTGGGATTCGCGTTTGATTGACTTAATCAAACTTGAGTATCTTAATTAATTCTAGAATATTTCATGGAAAATGCATTTTGTTTTTATACGTTGACTGCGTCTAATGACAGATTTGTTGGGTTTTTAGAACAAAAGTTAATGGCTTGTGATTATACTTGTTGAATGTAAAAGCTAGTAGTATAGATTATTGGTACTTAATGTGGAAAGGTGCTAAGAACGCTCATTCAGCCCGATAATATTCCAGTAATATCTTAAATTCGATAGTGTCCCAACAATATTTCAGATATAAGTAGGTACCATAGGTGGTGTGTCAAAAAGAAAATGAAAAAAGATACATATAACCTAATTATGGGAAAATTCAACTATTCACATTGGTTTTATAAGGCATTTAATTAATAAAACATTAGTGGGTGAAATAAATTATATTTGTTGGGTTTTTAGAACAGAAGTTAATGGTTTGTGATTATACCTGTTGAATGTATAAGCTAATAGCTAGAATAGATTTGACATTTGCTTTGTTATATTATTGGTAAATTAATATGTTTGACATTTTCCTCTTCCAAATATATAACCTAATTATGGGAAAATTCAACTATTCACATTGGTTTTATAAAACATTCATTTCCAACAGGTTAATTAATTGACATCTTAGTTTAACAATAATGAATAAACAAAATAAAATAAAATAAAAACCTAGGAGATTGACTTTAGTGTTGATCTAATTGAATCTTAGATTCAAAATAACTCTGTGGGTCTTCTTTGAACTTTCTCAATAGCCTCTGATCACCATCTTCAAAGGAAGTTTTGACAGTGAAAATTGTATCAGTGGGCATCTTGACAGTTTCTGCACTAGGAAGCTTAGAAGTTTTAATGGTCCAGATTTGATATGGACGTACAGTAGACCTTTCAAAAGGATGGGACGTCCCTTGATCTTTCTTTCGAGTGGGGTTCATTTGATTAAATGCCGTGGTGGAACCTAAGCTGCTGCTGCTGCCAGTTTCATAATCTTACAATGGATGGTATAATTTTGGCTGCATGCGTTGATGTTTGTATCTTGGAGATTTCATTATCTGCACGCATAATAACAACGTATATTATATTATATAAAAGTGATATTACGTATTTTAACTTGTATCTCAATTTATAATATGTTAGCGTTATTTAATATTAACTATTATATAAAACTACTGACGAAAAACGCACCATTAAAATATTCTTTATGAATTTTTCATTGATAATCTTGGACAAATATTTTAAGTCATCTTATGATTTTTTGAGGAACTGTTACCTAGATTACTAGACCAATACAACTATATTTTAATTTACATTATGACCTTTGACTTTAAATTATTAAAATAAATGACCTTTGATTTTTAATTTATTAAAAGAAATTTAGTTCTACACCTCTAATTATAGAAATTAATTTACTTTCACTATGTATAAAAAAAAATGTAAATGATCTATTTTATGTAAAACACCTTCAATTAATTTGGTTAAGGAATTATAAGGTTTTCATAATATATATTATTCATAAAAATTAGTAAATAAAAAATCTTATAACTTAAATCGGATCACTATCTTATACATTTCTACTAAAACTTAGTTTGGTTTTATTTTTATTATCGATTAATAAACGTGCTACTAGATAAAATAAATTTTTAAAATATAGATTATATATGATTTCGAAATTATTTAGGGGGAAGTATCGAAAAATTAGATAATCTATTACTTCGAAATTGTTATCATTCATTTAAAGGTAATGGGGACACAATATTTGACCTAAAGTTATATATATATATATTAAATAATAATATTTGACCTAAGTTTTGACATGACAAAATTTTATAATTATTAAATCTTGGTGTATTTATTGAATTTATTCTTTTCTCTTAATTTATATTTATTTTATTTCCTCTCTGCTAAATTCTCTTCTCTGCACTTAATATTCTAATATTACTAACTCAATTTCACCATTGTTAAAAAAAAACGAAATAAAAAAAAATAATAATGTAAGAAAAAACCTCAATATAAATCAGTCTTTGTTATATCTGTTAAGTCAAAAACCATTAAAAAGAAAAAAGCAGCAATACCGTCGTCACATTATAGAAAGATTGAAGATGGTGAAATCAAAAAGTGAGAATTTGTTATGTATACGCAATCAAAAAAATTAAAAGGAAAATAAAAATAGTTGTGAATACAATAATTCTATTGCATGTTAAACACATATTAGACTTAATCTTTATATATAAAACTTATGACAAATTTTATTGCTCGTATTTTTTTTAGATAATTGCATCGACCTCCCTTGAGGTTTTACGAACTATAAACGGAGTCAACTTTATCGTTTATTGATAAATAACTTTCATGCCCTTAGTAAAATTTGGTTAAATATAACAGTTAACCAGGAGAGATTTTTATCAAAATACCCAAAAGTTGACTAACGGGAAGGAAGGTCTTTGTCAATAAACCCAAAAGCTGACTCCGCTTGTAATTTAGTAAACCTCAGAGGAGGTAGGTATTATTTATTATTATTTTTTTAAAAAAAAAAATTGACATCTTACGGGTTAGAGGACTACCGGGAGCAATCGAGATTTAAATCATATAAGCACGGTCCGTATAATTACTTCCAATAACGGGAGATAGAACTACCAGGACCAACGGTAATGACAACTACTCCCAACACGGGAGAAAGGTCTATCCACACAATTGCGATTTCATACGCAATAGTGGAAATATATATTTATATGACTACACGAGGTATTGAACCTTAGTGGCTTGGAAGAGTTTGAGGCCTCCAACTACTAAGGTAAGGTATGTAATGTAACTTTATTGCGTGTATTATAGTGTTGATTAGGTGCGAGACTACATAAAAAAAATCGTGAGGCATCCCTAATTCTCATCCCCATAAAAAAGACGTGCGGCATCCTAACATTGATAATTTCTCAATAGGTATATAAACTTCGTATTTTTTTTACCAATTTTATAAATTGAGAAGTTGTTTTATAATGGTTAAAAAACTTTCTAATATATATGCATTTTTCACATGTCTCCGCGTCCTCCAAATAGTATTAATTTGGCATGTCTATGATCATAGGAATTCATGTGAGCAATTAGGTACAACTACACAAAAGTATACATAGTAGTGATAGAATCGTATTAATAAATGGGTCAACTCAAATTTTACTCAACCAAACATGGTTGGTTAGTTTTATATTCAAATTATAAATGATGCAATCTGAAAAATGAAAACACATACCCATTTGCTATTTTAATGGTAACTCAAAACCGACATTTTAAAAGTTATTAAGTCGGACAAAGTTGCACCACATTTAGGTATGTTTGGTGTGCGGGATTGGATTGAACTATTTTTATGAAATATAATAGGATTTAATTGAATTAGATTGGACTAGACTAAATTAGTACTGTGGTGTGTTTTGTGCAGTATGAATTAAATTAAAAATAGTATTGTGTCTTATTTGGTGTAGTATGTGATGAAATAAAATCATAATAGATTAAATTAATTTGTATATAAAATAAAATTATTTTAAAGCAAATTAAATTCATTTTAACTTAAATAAAAAATAAAATTAATTTTAAATCAAATAAAAAATATATTTAAATTTAATTTAATTAAAAAATATATTTTTGAATAAACAAAATATTTTATTTTTTAAAATAAATAAAATTATTTAAAATAAAATAAAATAATTCTAAATTAAATAAAAATAAATACTATTAAATTAAATTTAGTTAAAAAATATTTTTTGAATAAAATTTAATATTTTTTTAAAAATGAAATTATTTTAAAAATAAATAAAACTATTTAAAATTAATTTTTATTTATATTAAAGATTATATTATATTAAAAAAAGTAAAAAAAAAAAAGGGAAAAGAAGAGATGGGACAAAATTGGCCTATCTCTTTAGGTGTGACTAAATAGTCTCACCAAAATGGGATAAGATGAGATTATTGGGATTCGACAGTCCAATCCCAACATGTCTCAAACACAGGATTAGTTCAATCATGTCTTTATCCTATCAAACAAACACACCCTTAGAGTTTACCGATTTACTTTTCCAATATCATTAAATCCGATGAACCATTGACAAAATAAGGTTGGTCCATTGGTATACCCCTAAAGTTTGAGTCTGTATCCTATAAATACAAAAAAAGAAAAAGAAAATGTTTATGATTATCGACCTTAAAATTGCGATTGTGAATTCGAGTCATATTTTCCTTCCTAATTATAAGTTGTCCAAAAAAAAAAGAAAAAGGAAATGTTTAACTTGTGGTTTGTGTGGTCGAAGAAAAAAGCATAAAAGTAACTACATTTGTCAATGAGGTGTGCGTATCTCTCTTCTCTTAAATTTTTTTTAAAAAAAAATACCTCGTGATTTTTCGGTCCTTTGGACAGACTCTTAGACTATAATTTAGATTTGATGGACGGGAAAAATTGGGCCTGCTTATTATTAGCTAAGAAAAGATGTATTTTTAATGGTAACCACATTTCACACTACTGCATAAACACAAATTAAATTGAATATCATCGGTCTACTCCATAATAATACGAAATTAGTGCGAGGGTTGTTGCATATGCTTAATATGTTGAATCAACAATTGCAGATTCAAGTAAGAGGAACCTCCTCTTTCTTGGCCAAATGTCCCAGCTCTCTAGCTTCGACCCCATCCCTCACACAAATCTTCAATGAACAAGAGAACCAAGCAAAGAGACAGGGTTTTTGTCCATGCATGATAAATTGTCATTGTAGCAAATTCATCTTTGTGTTTAAATTAACTTTTCACATCTAGCTTTAGCTTCCATCCAACCCCACAAGACACCACCTAACGTGACTTGTTGATAAATGACGCTCATCCAACCTGACAATGTTCCAGGTTTGAGGTAATAACATTCTAACTAGAAAATGAGCAAACGACCACATGATGTGTGACTGAGAAAGTATTCTTGTGAAACTTTGGTTTTCTGGTCCAGCAATACATTAAGGCCATGCAGTTCAACATCAGTAAAGGACAAAAACCATCATAAATCTGGACAAGAACTAGCTTCCATTTCCATATACAATCTAATTGGTTTTCACTTGCTGCATAATATCTTGGATTAACAATGTCATGTTGAGATAAGAAGACCCCCCCTTCTTCCATTGCTCTTTTTGAAATCTCACCAAGAGCTTTTGCTCAATTTCTCTTTTTCTTCGCTCTTTCCCTTCCTCTCCTCCATCCATTAGCCGGTCAATAGCCTCCTTCAGTGTTTCTCCCTTCAACAACATGCCAAAGTTGAGTTCCATCCACAATGCATCAAGAATCCTCCAACTGCTGGGTGAGATAAGATTAATTAATACCTGCGGAGCGCAACCACGAATTAAAAGGCCTCTTCCCTTAAGCCTCTCCTAAAAATTTTCCTCTGATATCCATTTCTCAAGCTCTTCAAAGTTACTCCCTCCTTTGATAACCCAAACAAAAGGCTGGTTGGATGCTTCTAAGCCAAGACCAAGCTCCATCAATTGTGATGCTGTAAGACGACTAAGGCTGCCTAGACAAGCATAAACTACCGCAATTAAGCCACTTCAAACATTGTTCTCCATCAATTGAGGCCTTGTTGCCTCTTTCAAATTTTATCTGAATTCTCCTTGTTGCATAATGATACTGGTCCTATACACCAAACTCTATCCCTTCTAACCTTCTGAAATTCTTTAATTAATATATGATGGTTCCAAGTCCTCGAATGTGTTGACAACCACCCCATATGCCGCTAGCTTTGTGTTTCTTACTTCATAGCGAATCTCTCTAGAGTCTAGTGAGCCATATTGACAGCATTAGGTAGCTGAGCTTTAGTTATTTCAATTCGATCAGGCAAACCAGGCACCACAAATAGCTCAAATTTTCAGACACACTTTCATGAACCATGGTAGCTAGTATATTATGTGTCCACGAGCGTAAAACAACTTGTCCTGTCAAAAACAAGTCTTGGAATCCCATATTTCTGAGCAGTATGGTGACTCCATGCAAGAATTTTATCCGAAATTATGCAACTAGGGCGAGGCTGTAACTCATCAAGTATTTTCTCAATTGGTTTTTGTAGCATACCAATGGCAATAAGAAGACTTTTGAACATATCGCGCGAGGGGTGTGTGTCCATGCTCTCATATCCTTCAGGCAAGCCAGCCTCCAAAGAGGGAAATGGAACTTGAAAAGACTGGATATGGAGTCCAGATTCAATGGCTCTATCAATGATTGTTTTGAACCGCGATGCGTTGAGAGGAGTGCTGATTATAATAACTGCCAGGCCACGCTGTGCCAATAGTCTGGCATGTCTTATCATAGGAATTAAGTGGCCTTGAGCTAGGTGTGGGAGAAAAACAAATCGAAACACGTGGATTTGAGCTGCCATTCTTATCGATTACTCGAAGGATGGATCGAAAGAGGTCGAAGAATATTAAAATTCTTTGTATTTACAAAAAAAAAAAAAAAAAAAACAAAACTACCACTTGCAACTGGAGTCTCTCTGACTCTGATCGAATTGCTCTCGACAAACATTCTTCTCTCTGGGTTCTGTCAACAACTGATAATCTAACATTCCTTAAATGCGAAAAATAAAGAACAACTCACGGTTGCTTGTAATATGGTTCCTGCATAATTCTATATAAAAAATGCAAATTTGCTTAGACATTTTTCTTTCTCACAACAATGGCTATCCTAGTGAAAAATCTACGAACTAGCAGTGTTGAATTACATTAAATTAAATTCTTGTTAACCAAGACACAAAATTACCGGGGTCACAATAAATATGCAGGTATTAAAACAGAACACAAGTTAGTTACCTGACATTAGTCCCAAATTCTCCATCTGCATACTTGAGTTGACATTTCTATTTAAGAAAATCCCAGATGCAAACAAAGGTTTGGATATTATTTGTTGAAGGAAATTAATCGAAATAGATGATGAAGATTGATACCGTAGAAAATTCAAAGCCCAGAGGCCAAGCACACCCACTGTTGCATCTGTAGAGCTAACTTTGGGCCTAAAAAGACAAGCCTATATCTCGGTCCAGACCACTCATTTGGCTTTAAGAGGTGAGACAGTACGTACAGTGAAATTTGAACACTCATTACTAAGATGAAAAATAGATGCACAAACCACTTGAATTATGAATAAATATACATTAGTTGTTGAATTTTTAATTAATACTATAATTATTTTTATTTATTAATAAAACTATTTATACTATTCGATTTCAGGTTTAGATGTCTATGAGAGGAATTTTAAGGATTCTTGATAATTATAATAGAGTTGTTATCTATTTTTATATTATTTTAGTTTTTATTATAAAAATTCTTCCTCTATTTGAATTTTGAGCTAGTTGGATTGAAATCTAATAAATTTGCAACAAACTTGTATAGTTATGGATTATGTATATGAACGTTAGTCAAACCAAGTACAATGTTTTTATATCTTCAAACCAAATTGTTTGCGAGAATTAAAGCAAATCAAATACTCTGCGAACTGCGTGTCAAGCAAACATATGCTAATGGAAGTGGAAACAACTCATTTTCCTTTTTAGTTGTCACTGGCGTGTCTTGTATAGCCTTGTTGTTGAATGGCATCTTCAATAAACAATGTAATGTTGTGGTGAGAAGATCCCCCTTCTTCTACTGCTTTTCTTGCCATCTCTGCAAGCTTTCTTGCTCTTTCCTTTCTCTCTCCATATTCGTCTTCATTCATGACCTTCTCTATAGCCTCCTTCACATCCTCCTCCTTCACCAACACCCCAAAATTCTCCTCCTCCCCTAGAGGCACCGCGACTTCAGCCCCCACCGGCACGCCAATCTCGAGTAGTTGCACCACTAGCTTCTCATTGAAGAATTGTTCACCGTATAAAGGCCAAGTGATCATTGGAACGCCGGCGCATATTGCTTCCAGGGTTGAATTCCAACCAGTGTGTGTCAAGAATCCACCTATTGCCGGATGTGATAGAATAAGCACCTGTGGTGCCCAACCCCTTATCAAGAGGCCTCTTCCTTTTACTCTCTCCTCAAACCCATCTTCTTCTAACCATTTCTCCATCTCTTCTCTCTTGTAGCCTCCTCTGATCACCCAAATAAATGGTCTGTTTGTTGCTTCCAAGCCTAGACCAAGTTCTACTAGCTGTGGTGGGATGAGTTGGTTGAGACTCCCAAAACAAGAGTAGATTACAGAGTTTGTTGCTTGTGAATCAAGCCATTTCAAGCATTGGTTTTCATCAATGGAGGCTTTGTTGCCTCTTTGAGCCTTGTCCAAGGCTTCCTTGTTACAAAGTGAAACTGGACCGACGCACCATACTTTTTTCCCAGCCTGGTTTCGACATCCTTTGATATACTCTACTTCTAATTCTTCAAAGCTATTGATCAGCACCCCATATGCTCCTGCTTCACTCGCTTTTACCTTTTCACGATGACTTTGTACTTCAACCTTTGAACTTGGATTGAAAATACCTGGTAGTTGAGCTCTCCTGAGCTCAATTCGATCAGGCAATCCTGGTACAACAAAGGACTCTGACTCAGGGACGCTCACATGAATATTGGACTTGTGTAAATTGTGGGAGCACAACAGAGTAAAGCAATTTGTCCCATCAAACAATATCCTTGGGATCCCGAACTTGGAGGCTACATCAGCTGTCCATGGAAAATTTTTGTCACAGATTATACGACTTGGACGAGGTTCTATCTCTTCCAACAAGTGTTCTATCGGTTCCTGAAGCATATTCATTGCAGAAAAGAAATTCTTGACTAAGTCGTGTGAAGGAAGAGTGTCTGCACTCTCACAGCCTTCGGGCAAACCAACCTCGGTGGTCGGAAACTTAACCAGAAAAATCCTTATGGGCAGCCCGGATTGAATGGAACGATCTACAACGTCACCGACTCTAGCCGCGTTCAGAGGTGTAGTTACAATCGAGACTAGTGCTTCACGCTGTGCCAATAATTTGGCAATGTCAATCATAGGAATAAGATGGCCTTGGGTCATTAAAGGTATCAAAAAAAAGTGAGGTTGGTGAGACTGTGAAGAAGCCATTGTATATAAACAGAATAATCTGCTTGAATTTAAACTTGTTGTAAAAGTGTTAGATAAAATCGATCTAAGTTGTGCTTTATATAGCGATTGCATGCTCTGTATATGATCTCTTTCTTTCTCTCTCGCTTTTGTTGGATCAATCCATGTGCTCCCTTGTGATCGAGATGTGTTCCATGTTCCTGGCTCTTGTGACGTAAGAGCACACCACAAAAATTTAGATAGAGATTGATCAAACAAAAATCTATGACAGATACACGCACATGTAGACCACAGATGTTGCTTGTCAAATTATTGATATATATATATATATATATATATATATATATATATATATATATATGATGCAATGTCTGAATCTACCATCCCAATGTTAGGTACGGATAGATAATGATACAGGACTTCCTTGAGGTGAGATTTTTTATTTCTACTTTTTAAATCAACCGGTGCAGCGGCATGTGCTAACTTGCTAATTATGGTATAAAATTGATGGATCACAATACTGCAGGAAATTGCTAGTGACGTGTTGACCACAAAAAAAGTGAATATATATATATATATATATATATATATATATATATCCATTATTTTGAGGTATATAAAGTATGTCGGCACTGTTGTGTGGAAGCGTCAGTTTAGTAGTGATAAATTGATGGCAACTTAAACAGTAGAGAAATAATAAGCAAATAATGGACACAAGTTATTTATGTGGTTCGGTCTTGTGACCTACATCCACGGACGAAGACAGGAGAATAAATTTTACTAACGAAACAAAGTTTACAAATTTGAGTGGAAACTTTCAAACAACCAAAGCCCCAATACACCCAATAGATACTCTCACACTAAAGTAACTCCTAATGGCTCTCAAGATCACAAGCTCACTTTTCTCTCAAATGAATTCTCTGAGAAATTTTCAAATTGTTTGGATGGTTTATAAATGAAGGGAAGGGGGTTTATATAGGAAATTTCTAGTTACTATTCACACGTATACGGTACTGTTCACGTCACTGCTCACGCGTACGGTACTATTGACGTTACTGCTGACTTCAGTTCACGTATGGGACCCACGGGCGACACCGCCAGGTACTGTTCACGCCTATATTTCACTATTTACGGGTGGCACCCACAGTTCGACACTGTTCACTATTCACTATTACTATTCATATTGGGTAAGTTCAATATTATT